>OU342682.1:14800000-17200000 GCA_910589285.2 Mythimna ferrago | reverse complement strand
AATAAACATTAAAATCGTACTAGACCCTTCATTTATGTAAGACATACTTGCACTCGCCCGATATTTTTTGGATTTTTACATTGTATCTCAATTTCCAATTATGTAAATGAGAGATACATGTGAAAGAAGAAATATATTAATCAAAACGCCATGATTTTTTCCATACTTCTTCTCAGGCCCTGTTTCAGCCTAAGTTGGATACAACAAAAAAAAAAACAACAAAAAACGAAAAAACTAGTCAAGTGCAGGTCAGACTCGAACAGCGAGGCTGAGGGTTCTGTACAGACTTACCTACATATGTAAACAGTTCAATTCCCGAATCGTGTCTCGAATATTTTTCCGAATCGCAAAAAAGTATCTTTTGTTGACTACAAATTTAAAGTTTTGAAACACTCTAGTTTCATTTGCCTACCGCATTAGATGATATCCTATCATCTTATGAATTATCCTATAAGTAAAAAAATCGGCAAAAATGGAAGTAGATGGTTAAGTGTGAGTTGGAAACGCACACAAAGAAAGAAAGAAAACACGTTTATTTGGCACACAGAAGATTATCCTACAATCGACAAAAAGACATGTTTCTTGTATAATGCAGGGTTACCCTTGTTTTTAGGGTTCAGTACCCAAAAGGTAAAAACGGGACCCTATTACTAAGACTTCACAAATTTTGTATTTCTGTTGCCACTATAACAACAAATATTAAAAAAAAATATTTAAGGGGGTTTCCCTTAAATATTTTTTTTTTTGTATTTGTTATACAACAAACGCGATTTTTGCCGAATTTTGACGGTACGGACCCCTTCGTGCGTTTATAACTGTATTTCGTTTTCATTATTTGTCGTTATAGCGACATTAAAAATACATACTCTGACAATTCACTTGTCTACCTGCAATAGGTAAACAAGGGAATTGTAGAATATGTAGTTCGCGAGATACAGTCAGGTCACAGATAGGCGCACAAACGTGTAGACAGCGGAGACTTAAAATAATAGATTTCCGATGTTTACCCGAACCCTGATGAATAAATTATTACAGTAATATCTATGACTGAAAGCGGAATTTACTACGGTGCATACATTATGTTGGATACGGAACACATGTACGGTATATATGATACATATCCATTAATTATTGATTTCATTTGGGTAAGTGAAGCGAGATGCTTCACTTACCGCGAATAAAAAAATCTCTTGCAACAGACTTCAATCAAAATTGATGAAACAGCAAACCGCTCAAGTTTTAGTCTGTGGAATTGTCTTCAGACTGTTGTTGTTATCTATTGTATAATATGTACTTATATCTATTGTGATTGACTGTTGTTGTTATCTATTGAATAATATGTACTTATATCTATTGTGATTTTATATAACCTAGTACAGGATATATAAAATCTTTGTTGTGCGCACAGTGCGTTTCACTTATGACGTTCCCAAATGTGAAACGCACTGTACATCATAGAGCAGCAAAGGAGCAAAGGAGTCAGCAAACCAAACATTTTGCCATAGCATAAAAACCTCCAACCAAAGATTATATATATCCTATAAATAAAATCTTTGCCTCTTTGCCTCACCTACATATTGCCAACTTAGCAAAAAGAAGAATTATTCACTTCAGCGCAGCGTTCCAGTCAACGTTACTCACAATGTCATAGGCATTATTTTACAGAAAACTGCAGAATAACAAATTTTTATTTGTTAAATTGGTTTTATCAGCAGCATGTTTAGAAACATGCTATTTCAGTGTGTATTTGATTGATCGTTGTTTTAAAATAGATATCTTCTTGTAATAAGAAGCCAATTGCAATCTGTTTTTTTTTTTTTTAGTATATCTGGCAATTCGAGCAGGCAAACACACGGTGGCAGTATGAGCGAATTAAGCCTTCAGTCTGGATATTCACGAGCAAAACAAGAACAATACTCACAATATTTACGTAAGTTGCATGTTGATTTTATGGAGTCATGGAATGAAAATTCGGCTCCAAATGCAAAACTGACTGACTTTGAAATATACAGAAGTCTCGGCACAGGAGCCTTTGGTGTAGTATTTCTCGTAAAACATATATATTCTGGCAAATATTATGCTATGAAAGCTTTAGAAAAGGACAAAGTTGTAAAACTGAAGCAAGTTGAACACAGTTATTACGAAAAGAAGATTCTGTGCGGTCTCAACTTCCCTTTTGTTGTTTACATGAAATATTATTTTAAGGATAACGTGTATATTTATTTTGTATTGCCATTCGTATCTGGAGGTGAAATGTTTACACATCTGCGTAGAACCGGAAAATATGAGGAAACCGCGTCCAAATTTTACGGTGCACAAGTTATTCTCGCTTTAGAATACCTCCATACTTGCGAGTTAGTTTACCGTGATCTGAAACCAGAAAATATTCTAATTGACAGAACAGGATACATCAAAATTACAGACTTCGGGTTCTGTAAGCTAATACGCGGCCGGACTTGGACGCTCTGTGGAACTCCAGAATATTTGGCACCTGAAATTATACTCAGTAAGGGTTACGGGATGTCGGTGGACTGGTGGTCACTTGGCATCCTACTGTATGAGATGAGCGCTGGCCATCCACCGTTCTTTGCTTCAGACCCCATGAGAATTTACGAGAAAATTGTAGCTGGGAAATATAAGTGCCCGGCGCATTTTACTTCAGAATTAAAAGATTTACTTGGACGTGTTCTCCAAACAGATACAACCAGGCGGCTCGGCGTGCTAAGAGATGGTGTTCTGGATTTTAAGAACCATAAATGGTTTAAAGAAATTGACTGGGACAATCTTTTGAATAGTCGGATAGTACCTCCATATGTACCGAAAGTAAAACATCCCGGAGATTCATCAAATTATGAATTTGTTCAAGAAGAAAAACTAAAAGAAAGTTCAAAATGCCTTTACGCAGAAGATTTTGCTGATTTTTAATGCATTCGATGCTTTCAAACAAGATGTTATGTTTGAGTGACTAATAGGAATTGTAAAAGTGAGGAAGTAATTAAGTTTAAGTACATTTCTATGAAATGATTAAGTTTTAGGTTTTGACTTTTATGTGATTTATTTTATTAATATAATACTTAATAGACCGTGTGCTTACAATATGAAGAAGATTCCTTTAATAATTATTTATACAAATTAATTCCGAGCTGTTTAAACTGAGATTAATTGCATTTTTCCACTATTTATACGGTTGCGTGTATAGTGTACTTTCCACTATACAACAAACACTTGGTTATTGGCTACTTACCCCTTTTAATTTATTTAATAAAAGCATACCTAATCTAATTTACAGGTACATATAATATAATATGACATAATGCATGTTGAGTGACTCGAATTGTCGTAAAAAAAATTACCCATGACTAGCTCGTATTTGTTGGAAATAAGATATTTAATGCGATATTTGACGCAAACCCCTTTATTTCTACATAAGTATCTGAGATTATCTATCTTAAATTTTTATAAACTTTCTAAATGTAAGTTTTTTTTTAATAATTAATTGATACGCACTTGACCACTATCTCACCTGATGAAAAGCGTCGAAATGGTCGACGATGCAGCACGCTTGCCTAGAAGTAGCCTATTCAGATCCTCAGGTTAAAGCTATCAGGAAACACAGATTCCGGCAGGTAATTCTATTCCTTTGTTGTACGCACAAGGAATTTGTTCCCAAATCGTTATGTGGGTGGCATGTCCCACGATCCCGTTGTAAACTTTTGCCAGTCCAGCCACTTGACACAAGTAGCTAGTACAAAGCGCACCGATATTGATTCCAAAAACTTCAAATATTACTTGGAATGTTTCGCAACTTTTTATTTACCTTTTTATTTTTGAGGTGGGATATCATCAGACTGTCATTGCTCCCGCTCTAGGATGGAGGTAGAGAGCGTCTTCAGTTACCCTTTGTGTTCTGGGACCATGGTAAACTCTTTTGAACATTCACATTGCTCATCTGTTGCAAGCTTGCCCTTACGTTGGCCGGATATTACCCTGCTACTCCCGATGCCCTGGGTGTCTTTTGCGGTGGCAACCGAGGCGTGAGGATGTCCGCTCACTCACGGTTGCGGCCACATCCTTCTGTTCCATTACTGCTGAGAAGATGGAGGTGTCCGCTTTCCATTCCGTCTCGCTTTGGAGCATGCTCTGAACCAGGGCCGGACGTGAGAGGTCAAGAGGTCGCCGCCGCCGCTAGTCTCCATGAGAACAGGGCGGTGCTCCGCCATGTCCTCCAGACGATCCCTATAACATTGGCATCCAGGCGTTACGTCCACCTAAATCCAGTGCGAACCTACGTCAAGCGGAAAGTGAGGACACCGCAGTCCTTCTCTAGTTACCCAAAGAGCGAACTTACCGCCGCGATTATGGCGTTCCCAAACTTATGTTTAGCTTCAATCTGAAGAAAGTAAATAGTAAGGGTATTTCACATTCTTTGACACCAATTCTCCTTGACACCATCATATCACCCGATAATGTCTTGGAACTTGTGATGGAAAAGATGACCAGATTGAGCCGGTACACCTGTTTGGCCTTTCGTATTCTGATGTCCTCCAAAAGCAAAGTCGAGTGCCGTCCACTTTCTAAACTCACAACTGCACACCTGGAAACCCTTATACTATATTTCGCTCCACATTGACGAATTGAATAGGTGTATGCACTTTTGTATCCTACTAGTTTTAACTTTATGAAGTCATATTGAATGCGTCCATTAAAATTAAGCGATATTCAGAGAAAAGCGTCTCGTTAACTGATATATTACTACCAGGTGGGATCGCAGTCGAGCACTAGGTTATGTCAATTAAACAAAAAAATACATCAAGTAGTTGTAGGCTTCTACAAAATTCACGAGTTAGTATAGATATGTACTCTTCAATGGCCACCAAGTTTATAAGTTTAAAGTTTTTTAAAAGTTTATACCCAACACTGGCTATTCAATGAAGTCGGTCCACAAGAAAAGAAGGTTAAAAAAAAACAAGTAAGGCTGTACTTACCAATCCTCCTCCGCCCGTGTACAGCATGAGCGCCACGAACAGCCCCACATGGGACAGCGCAGCCCTGGGCTCGAAGCTCCCCCACTTGGGCTTGGGAGGAGTGCCCATCAGGGTCTCCGTCTCCCATGACACGTTCTTCACGTTTTTACACATATTGTTAGGTCCTTTTCACTTTTACAAATAACTTCACCATTTCTTGTCTGTTTAAAGTTTAATAGCTTCTAGTTAATAGTCATTTTGGGAACTGCAAGTGAGCAAAATGACGTAAAATAACCTTTATTGAAATTCATCATTATTGATGAAGACTTCACAACTCTTGAAACATTATTACTGTACATATTATTTTCACCAAAATATTATTCGATTTCAGTTGGGTACAAAGCTCTAGACTGACCCTAAATCGTGTCGCACTGCAGTATATAATTTATATAATTTAAATAAAAACAGTAAATAAGAGACACCTATCACCGTCAAACCCTACTCAAATATTAAAGAAATCGGTCAGACCCAGATCTTTGGGTCCTAAATCTTGTTACAGATTCACGAAAGCTCTATATTTGTGGCTCAAAGTCAGAACAAAGTTAAACACACGCTAACTTTCTTCAAATCCAAGACTACGTAGGTACTGTGGGTATGGTATGATAAAAATGATAAAAGATAAGTGGCGTCTTTCGTACATATTGATTTTAGGTAGGTAGGTACCTAAAATCGAGATGTACGAAAATAAATGATGATGCAAGTAAGTGGCTGACTTCTAGTTATGTTCTCATCCATCGTGACTGTAAAAGTCTTATTTCATGAGTCCTAAATCAAACACTTTTATATGCGTGTATAAAGCTTGTTGAAGTACCTACCAATGTATTATTGGTAATCGTTACTAGAGCATATTCGAAGTCTAGAGTGAAGTTAGATTCTGCTAGCGGCTTTACTCGCATGATAATAGAAAATATAGCCTTTGTTACCTAGTGATAAAGTACTAATCTCTACTGGCTTTATTACCACAGGTACAACATTAAACTTTACCAGTTCATTGAGTTTGACTCATTAGTAAATTCCTAGATTCATTAGCATAGACCAACTTCTAATAGTGAAAGAATTTAAAAAACCGGTCCAGCAGTTTTTGAGTTTATTAATTATAAACAAAAAATACAAACATACAAATCTTTCTTTTTTGTAGTATTAGTATTGTTAGAAGCGGAAAAAAATAATCAATGAAAAGATTTCTGCCTCTGCCCACCATCTGGTAGCACGAGTATATCTTAAAAAAAAACAACTCTAGGATAATACGTTTGCCAGATAGTTCGTAAGAATTACCGTGACCCAGGTGGGTGTCAACCTACCTGGGTCACACAGATGGGGTTTAGTCAATAAAATACTGCACTTGCTCGGTGCAGAGCTAGCGAAGTTTTTTGATTTCATACCTGAAAAAAGAGCAATACCTAAATAAATAAAATCATTAGTAGTCAAACAGGCAGGTACTAAACTACTGCCTGACTGGCTGTCGTCAGGTACTGAACTTATAGGAAAAATCATCAATAGACAAACATTTTAAATTGTGTACAATGAGTACCTACCTACGTGGTCACGATGGCGTCACTCACACCTACGCTCTTAGATACCCCTTAGGGAAACATAGACATGACGTGTTTTATCAATAAGAGCAAACGTACGAAAAAGATTTCAAAAAGTAATATATTCAGTGCGTCCTGAACAAACTGCCGACGTGCCTACTAACTAAAATAATGTGAACAAATTGCCTGTAGCAAGAACTATGGTAGCACGTGACTGTATTACTTAAAATTGCTTCTAATTAATTTCCATTGCCGCGGTAGAAGTTGAGATGATACTGTGAGCTTAAATGTAATGTTCACACTTTCGTCTTTCCCAGAAATTTATTTGATTACCAGATGATAGTTGGATGCAAAGAGAATTCTGTAACGGACGGAATTGTTTTTGTTTGGATAAAGTCCGAGGACCGAGATATAGTCTGTCTAAAAGTCAACCGACTTGGAAATTTTGTATAATATTTAATTATTTTAAAAATACTTATATTCGATACTTTTTATAAGGTTCTTCTGGTAGTAAACAATGATCAATATCTCTTAATCAACCTTAATTATTGGACCAGCGTTGACTACATCAGATTTCATTTTACCCTAATAATAACCCAAGTCGGTTGACTTATTAGACAGACTCTAATACTTTGACCTTGAAATGATCTAAACTAGTTATTCATAGTTTCAATCAATAAACTCATAAAAAAATAAAAGGTCCGTTTTGACATTTGAGAAAGACCCTAGAATGTAACTTGAAACGAAACTGACAGAAACAATAAAATAATAATTAGGGGTCCTGCGTAGTAGTAGCTATTATAGCTATTTTAATAGTAGCTACACTACACCGGACAAGCCGCTAGGTAGTCAAAATACAAACGTCAAAACGAGTCTTTCATTTTTTGACAACGTTTTTTAGAAAGGATACGTCTTCAGAGGTATCTATTGGGTTTATTACCATTGGCATACAGCATTTAGTTTTACCAGTTCATTGAATTTGACTCATTAGTAAATTCCTAGATTCATTAGCATCGACCAACTTCTAAATCCACAACAGTTAGATAACTCATTCACTTCTGAAAATGTATCCCACTAGACTTGGCAATTCCGACCGAGGGAATCAGGTACCTGCCAAAAGTAGAATGTACCTATTCAAAACATTCATGAAATTTTCTGTGTTCAATATCTACCAGTCCATTTATTTATTATTTTGTTTATCCACCTTATAGACAAGAACGTAATTATAATTAAGTAGATGAGAGTGTTTGTAATATCAAAATAATATGACTAAATGCATAAGTACCTGAAAGTATTTATTAAAAAAAAAGGTCTGCCTGTTTGTTAATACTAATCCTCGAAATGCCTGTACCGATTTCGACGGGTCTTTCACGGACAAATAGAAAGATTATGAGAGAGAATTACCTACTAAAGGCATTTTTATTTTAAAATTATGAGTACGCAAAAAAAAACAATGTAATTTTAACGCGGATGAATTATTTTACTAACCAAACATGCGCAAGGTTTAGGTGCCAATCTATATATTTGTAGATACGTAATCGTTACCGCTTGGTAAATTAGTTGAAGTGTTTATCCGACTTGTATAAATGACTGCGATACGTTCGAAGGTGTGAGTAGAACCTTTTATCTCCGACCTGGCTTGGACTGTGATAAATAGAGCGGTTAATGTAGTTGAATTCCCTACAAATAAAGAGAACCGCTGAGGCACAGTTTATGTTATGTTTACGTGACTTGCTTATTAAGCTTCTACCAATCTGTTTGGTTTTGAAGTTAACATGTTTCTTTGGGAACCAGGTTGCTTAGATTTAGATATGCGGATAGGAAACGAAATGAACAAAAGGTGGAAATCTGCCTAGCAACATTGCTGAAGTAAATCATTTTGGCGTAGCCATGTGTCACACACAGTGCTGTTGTTTTTTTTATTGACTGACAGTTTTTATTTTATTGTTCTTAGGTGATCCTAGTGAGTTGTCGCCAAATAAATTTTTCGTCTGACTAGATACCAAGTTAATATGATAAACTTACATCAGATTAACTGGTACATCACTGTTGCAAAAGGTTGTCATGAATTCATGACAAAAAGTAATAGATTGAATATTTTGTAAAATATTAGTGGATTATATATATTTAAATCATACATAATTATATTTTTTAATCTTACATATTAGCGTAGGTACTTGTTGTTGATATTCAAAATTGAACTATTTTTATATATTAACAATTATTTATTTCTAGAGCATTTCGAAAAAGAAATTGAGAAATAACTTATTAGATGGCTGCCATCCCTACCACGATTTTAAGTAGCATAAAAACACTAAAACTAGCTACTTACAAGCACAATAAATTTTATGAAGCAAAAACAGAATTTATAACTTTAGATATATAACCTGCAATGCCGTAGAGTTACATAAGTAGAACCAGATTTCCAGTCCGTCTAGGAAATGCCATGAAAATGGGCGAGTGGCGGCGGCGTGCTGTTTATTCTACCACTACACTGAAAGTACTCGCTTTATGTACCTAATAAAGTACCACTTCAACACGAATACCTACGTTTTTCCCAAGGAAAAGATCGTTATGTCTGATATATGGACGGTCCTGGACGGCCAGAGTTGCTCCCCTTCATCAATATTCAAATGATTAATTTGCTTACTTACACAAGTTGAAATACTATTTTCTTTATACAAACGTACAATTTTTTGAACAATTTTAGAATTTCAGTATCAATATTTCACAATCACAAGTTGTCACAAAGTTAGGAAGTTCCGAACGATCGTTTGCTCGGCCAGGCGGGAACGGCGAGCATCCTTGTCCGCCAACGACTCGCGAATAACTGAAATTGTTCAAGCTTTCACATCTCTGAACATAGCGAGCGCACACAGGATGGCTTTCGCGCTCTATCATATCACTGTAAGCAAGGCTGAAAGGTTTTAGTGGACAAGTTCTGTAAGGCCTTATTGTAAGAACAACGGGGAAAATAATTCCCATATATATTAATACAATTATTTAGAGCTCATAAAGGGGATTACCTACAAAGTATTCCTGAAAAAAAAATTGGTAATTTTATAGATTTCGACGAGCTCTTTCTGAATTTTCCACCTCGTATTTTTACCGCTTGCGCTACTTTATTGGAAAAATGGCGCCCTAAAACAGTTTTTTGACCATAAAAAAAAGTCGGAAAGGATTTTCCGACTTTTTTTCTAATTGTAATCTAGAAAACATTTAGGTACGGATTTATATAGTAACCTTTTATAAAATTAATAGTTATATTTACCTATGTAATAATGAACGAGCGCCACAAAGTCTACACCAACACGCTCAAGCCAAATAATTAATTTTCACAACAACATTAAATCTAAATAAGAAGGATTTCAAGTTCTGATCGTTTTTAGTAGTTTTATAGTTTTGAATGTGTATTTTTCTAGACATTCCAGACAATTATTATGTACTAGCTGTGCCCGCGACTTCGTTCGCGTGGACTACAAGATTTTGAATTATTTTTTTTCTAAAATAAAAGTAGCCTAAGTTACTCCTTATTACATCAGCTACCTGCCAAAAAAAGTCCCGTCAAAATCGGTCCAGCCATTTCAGAGATTAGCCGGAACAAACAGACAGACAGACAGACAAAAATTTTAAAAATGTTATTTTGGTGTATGTACCGTAAAAATATTCACAATGCATGTAGTAAAAAGCGATTATTTCAATATTACAAACAGACACGCCAATTTTATTTATATGTTTAGAAGATGTATCGTATCCTGTCTATATGTGAACCTAGTCGACTAAAGCTTTTAAAACTTCTATGCAGAACACTAATAACATTACACCTTCATTAAGGCCAGCTATAAATTAGGAATATTTGATAATATATAGCTAATTAAGACGACAAGGTCATGACCACCCCCGAAAGAAAACTTTATTAACTGCACGCAAGCGCCTGATCGTTTACTCTGATTCAAAACGCACCTCATTAACTATTCGTGCGTTTTCCGGCAGGCGTCGAACTTCAGAACTTATTGTGATAAATATGAATAGTTTTAATGGAACTCCGTAGCTATGTGGTCAAACAATCAACTCAGAAGGGCCCTTCCGAATCATTCCGAAGTTTGTAAAGTATTTACATATTATAATGCTTTTGACATTCTGAGTTCTGGCCCTTTACTTAATCCTATTCATGAATTAACTACTTCCTAACTTAAACTTAGTCCAATTTAGAAACAACAGTCTAACTTAAACCTACTAGCCAATTTTAATGACTTTACTTCTGCACAATGTAGGTGGCCTTTAAATTATAACCTAAGTCAACGATTGAGTGGATGAATGAAATTCATAATCATTGAAATTAGACTCACAGGTGGGTTTCAAACCCACCTATTTCTTCGACAGAACAGTCTCCACAGCTGCCCTTTGTTAGGGTCATGGTATAAGAAAGGGCAACTGAAGCCGTACTCTTGTCATGTCGTAACTCTTTCGAACAATCCAGCAGCTCTCGACATTGACGTTCTGAGTCTTGTGACAATTATGAATTTCATTTCAACCGCTGACATGGCTGAATTTATAGGCAACCTACATTATGCAGAAGTCATTAAAATTGGCTGGTAAATAATATTCCACAAATATCACACAGCGCCGTCTAGTCCCAAGCTAAGCAGAGCTTGTGTTATGGGTACTAGACAACTGATAAACATACTTATATATTTCTAAATACATACATATTATAGATAAATTACACCCAGACACAGAACAAATGATTATGCTCATCACACAAACATTTGTCCTGGGTGGGAATCGAACCTACGACCTCCGGCATAGCAGTCAGGGTCACTAACCACTAGACCAACAGGCCAGTCAAAGTGGTAGGTTTTTTTTTTGGTGGGTAAAAATCATCTAAATGATATCCCCCGCCCTTGGGCGTAGCGGGAGATAGTGTCAGTCTCTTAGTGACTACAAAACCCACCCCGTTCCATCTTGCCTTTCATACCAGGGTCGAGTTTCCCTTTCGGAGCTAAACCCTGGCCGCAGTAGGCTTCGACCCAGCTGGGCCCCTGCTGTTGCTGAATAAGGTGGATTTTAGTCACTAAAAGCCTGATACTACTACCTCTCGCTCTACTCAGAGCGGGGGAAAAATATATTGATTTTTCATGTAAAAAAAATAGAATGTTCAATGTAGGTATTCATTCAATTAATAGGTCCCTTCTCTCTACCTGCAATACATTGAGAGCACCTAAAACCTAACCGAACTCTATTCTATCCCTAATGAGGGTAGATACGTGCCTCATGGTAATACGAGTAATACTGGACGTTACAGACAATATTGCTAATTAGTCAAAAAGTTGTTTTGATTGGCTTCAGGGACAGCTCTTGTGTAGTTAAAACAAATTTGATTTATTATTTAAAAGAGTAGAACCTTTCTGTATCGCATACGAAACAGAGTGTAAAGTCCTGAAAAAGTTAATTGAAAAGAGAGGGTCCTCCGACCAGACGGGTGTTTTGTCTGATCCTGCCCGATAGATGATTTCGGGCTGTCGTCGTAGGTATGCCTTCGAATCGCTCGGGGAACTCAATTGCGGGATGCATATATTTTTTAGTTCTTGTGGAACTCCATAGATGTCGCTACACTACCAACTTAATACGTTTCTTTTTTATTAAACCCCAAGAGAACGCCGGCGTTCACGCATCTATTGTCTTACTATTGTGTCTCAAATTGACGGCTGAAAGGTTAAATAATAATTTTCAAATAGTTTTACCTAGTCAAAAGTACGTCAGTATGGTCAATTTTAAATGCAGAAGTACTTATACTTCTGCATTTAAAATTTACCATTTTTTTTTCAGTTAATAGTGTTTTTGACTAATCAACAGTTTTAACTGTGACTTGATAAGTACCTACTTAATTATGAGGCATACTTATTAGCCAGACGGTCTCTGTAGCCTTCAGGATCAGGTGTCCACTTGCAAATGATGACATTCCAGAGAGCAATACTTACCTGTGTACCTAACATGATAGCGTGTGGATATAATACTTGTGATGTTTAATGCTCTAAGCTTGTGATAGAAAGTATTATGAGCTTGTAAATTCGTCGCGCTTATGTTTTCTTTTGTCTTTTAGTTCTTCATGCAACACAAAGGTATACTTATAGGCGGATTTCAAATACTTAAATTATCCGCCCAAGAGCTTGTGGGGGTTCTCATTGGATGATTTTTCCCACCGTAAAAAAAAAAAATATAATATTTTTTTTTTTTTTGACCTCGATAAAAATGTTCAACGTTATACGGACCCCACTTAAAACTACTTGCCGACCCCTGCCCTAAATATTTGCAAAATATGCTGGAAAAAATATCTTGATGGCTGCAGCTACAGTACTAATTTTCGTACCAAAATATTAAAATCGGTTTATTTCATTTTAATACCAAATATCTAATACCATTAGTATTTCTTTGAACACATTTTTATTGCCTATTCTGAACGGAGATCACTCTATAAATAATTTAATTTAATGTACGAACCCATACCAGTGACTTGAATTTGGTACAGTCAGCTCAAGTCAAACCTAATCAAATTTTTGTTTCCTAATATTTTTATACGATCGTAATAAAATGCAAAAACTTTCCAAATTCACTTTATTCCAATACTTTTACTGAGTTACTCGTATAAGTAAGAGAGTTGCTATTTTTTACTAATGCTAAAAAGGGTCAGCTTGCTCCGTTGTTCTAAAATTCAAAACAACCAGAGTCGAATGTGGCTGGGAAGCCTCAAATATTTTATTGTCTTAGTGGCACATAAGTAAGTCAATAGAATAAGGTTCGTTTCTATTTTGATGATAATTATTATTTCTTTTGTGTACAGAGAGAAAGAGTAGGTTTTATTATAATCCAATCAAATGTAAAAAAAAGCTTTTTACAAAAAAAAAAAAAAAATAACCGACTTCACTAAATATTATATTTTTTTTTTGTAAAAAGTTTTTTATTTCTCACTTTTTAGTTGCAATACACTTACCGCCAGAGTAACTTTTTCTCATGACAATTCCAATTAACTCAAACCCTGCTAGGACACATTGTTTTATTATGAAGTTCCCGTGTCTACCTTCCGGCTCCATCATCATCATCATCATCAGATCAGTTCAATAGTACCTTATAACCAAAGTGCAACTCATGACAATTCTAATAAGCCCAAACACGGGTAGGATACATTGAGTAATTACGAAGTTCCGATGCCTATCTTCCGGCTCCATCTTCATCATCAGGTCACTTCGACGATACCATTTTCAACTTACCTATTCAGAACCATTCATTTGTTTGTATTATCGTAGTGGTTTAACTATGTTCATTGTGATATCTGTGTGAGTTTGAACTTCCGTTGGCCATTTCTGGTCTTCTTCATCAGTTCCACTTCATCAAATGTCATTTTTTTTTTACTGTAAATGCTCAAGTCTTTGAAGAAAATACCAAAAGAACTATATGGTTGCCTATAATATTTGAGGAGTTCCCTCAATTTCACCAAGATTCCATCATCAGATCCCAACTTGGTGACTATAGGACCATTTGAGAAGTATACCCTTTCCAACAAAAAAAGATTTTTTCAAATCAGTTGGCAAGCGACGACATTATGCGCGAACATACATAAAAAAAATACAAACATCCGAATTGAGAACCTCCTCCTTTTTTACAAGTCGGTTAAAAATACATACTTACAATGTAAATAGTAAACACTTTTTTTAGATATGTCTGAGGAGGCTAATAATCAACCCTCAACATCTTAGGGGAAAACAGAAAGCTTGACTTTCATAACAAGAAATGGTGGTTTGGTGAATCGATGATACACAATTTGTTATTATTAAACAAGTCATAATACTTTTTTGGATTTAACTGAATTTTATTCCAATTAAAGGCGCGAACATACATAAAAAAAAAATACAAACATCCGAATTGAGAACCTCCTCCTTTTTTAGAAGTCGGTTAAAAATACATACTTACAATGTAAATAGTAAACACTTTTTTTAGATATGTCTGAGGAGGCTAATAATCAACCCTCAACATCTTAGAGGAAAACAGAAAAATTGACTTTCATAACAAGAAATGGTGGTTTGGTGCATCGATGATACACAATTTGTTATTAAACAATTCATTTGTTAAATAAATACTTTTTGGATTTAACTGAATTTTATTACAATTAAAGGTACTAAACAAAGCATTTTGGCTGACTGTACTTTACATCCTTGAATTTCTTATAATATTAGTTGAAGCAATGATATCCATTCGGTTTAGGCAATAAACACGTGCTCAAACAAGTACCAGTATTAGATGAGTGGTATTAAAACGGAATAAATCTTAAAATCCGCTAGTAGATAATTTTCCTGAAGTCTGCTATTCAAAATTACGAAGGGTTTTGACAGGTATCCCACAAGGTTCTATACTAGGTTCAATTCTACTTTAATGTTTAAGAACGATTTACTTAACATATCAACAAAAATAATTCCAAATATACAATTAGTAGCATTTGTAGACGATACAAATGCTGTTGATAGTAAAGTTACTGCAGAGTCATTAAGCAAAACTATTAAAACGATTCTTGAGTCTTTTCAATTATGGTTTACGGCAAATAAATTAATTATAAATACAAAACAAACAACTTATTGTTTAAGTCTACATCTCGCGGTGGTGATAATTTAGCCGTTAAGGTAAATGGAAACAAAATAGATATTGTAGACTCAGTAAAAAAATTAGGACTTCATACTTATAATTTATTGGAAAAATAAACTAAAAGCCATAGACGGGTCAATATCATCAGCATGCCATATCCTCATGAGCCTACGAGATGATCTTAGCATAAATATTTAATACAAAAGTTTTATTAGTGCATAGTACCACTAATGTTCGACGATCGAACTAATGAATCGAACTAGTGGGAATAAACGGGATATAAAATTAGGGAAAAAGCCAACACATCAGATGCGAACATTACGATACATATAATAAATAAGCTCTTTGTACCTATCTCATTTTAATTGAACTGTGAAGAGAAATAAAATTATTTAAACCTGAAAGCTACTAGTACAGTTATGATAGATATTAAATATAATTGTAACTTTGTTGGGTAGATGAACTTTGCTATGTTATGTGTAACTATTTTAATAAATTTTATGTAAATGATTTTTGACAACAGATTACTTTTAAAACAAACAGGTCAAGTTAAATAAAACCGTTTAAAAATAGTATTATATTTTATTGAACATTATTAATGTAATGTAGATATGATTTAGCTTTTGTGATGACATGGATCTATTAACCTTTCGTATGTCGTAATTAGAGACACAATTAAAAAAAGTTATTGTGTGCCGCGTGGATCCGCGTTCCGGACATACAACGGGGATTAATTATGATTTTTATTCAATTTGAATTTTTATTGTGATGATTTTATTAAAATTCTCTTTCATTTCATTACATTTCAATTCATTCTCAGGCTCTTTTGGGTCTTAAAGCTTTGGAAGGCTTACAAGGGGCCAAACCCAACTCGCAGAGACTCCTTAGACATTTTTCATGGAACTTTTTAATTATTGAAGAGAGAACTCATTTCTGCATTAAACCTAAACTATCGCTTACAATGTTCTTCCTAAAAAGGCTCGATATCCTGAAGTGTTTGAAGACTGGAGAGGTATACCACGGCTATCAGAATCATCCCGAAAGTACAGTCAAGATCCTTACCAGCATCTTACTAGATTATGCATCCTTTTTCCGAGTACGTTTGTTTTTGGGAATCTCGACTTAAGCCAGCCAATAGAGATAAGAAAGAGGTGGGAGCTCTGTTCCTCGTCAGTGTTCTAGTCCTCATAAATCTGCTGCAGACATAATTAAAAGCTATATCTCACTAGGTGTCATGCCAGGGATACCTGTTGGCACTGTGCAATATAATATTATTAGGTTGAGGCTGATTTATCTTCATTGGTAGAGCGGTATAGCAGGGCATGTATATGTCCTAGCCAAATTGTATAGCCAGGTAAGTTATTGTTCCTTAGAAGCCCAGCAGGAGCGATGCCCTGGGCTCCCCTCTTGCTCCACCCAGACCGGGAGGAATTAGAATTAAAAAAAATCGTACCACTCAAAAAATAATGTTTTTATTTTTAATTAAGTTATAACCTAACCTGAGCTACAATTTTTATATTTTGTTAACAGTCTCACATTTATCCACCATTCCACCCAACGGTAAACGATGATAATAACTGTTAGTGATGGAGCTCGCTTACCTAGAAGTAACTTATTCACTCTTGATTTTAAAGACCCCTAGGTTGTAATTATCAAGAAAACAGACTTCTGTAAGCTCAATTAAAATGTTAAAAACTAAATTTCTTAAGGCCAACCAAAGGCCTTAACACAGGTTAACTGAAACTCATTCTTGGTATCACTGAATTTCAGTAGGTGTGACTGCAGATGTTTTTTACTGGATTTATTTTTCAGTTTCCATTTGATATCGGTTTCCATATTAACAAATGAGTCTACAATTTTGTTATTATCTATAGGTACAAGTTCAGAAGACTACAAAAATAAGTAGTGACTCATAAGTTCAATGATCAAAGTCTTTAGGTATTTTAAGAAATCTTAGCAATGCATTTAAATCGCTTTTGACGAAGCGGAAACAGTTTCGGTTTCATAAACCTTCTGTGTCAAATGTCAATAGCGACAATGGAAACGACTTGAACCGAAATAAATTTTCTTGTAAACCCTGACATACACAATAGGAAATACCGACTTACAGATTCATTATGATGCGTGGGTACTTACCTACCTACTTACTTGATTTTATCTTGAACTAAAGCATGAGATGTAAAAGAGAATGGGCGTTTTAGACCCAGAGTTATATCAAGTTATAATATGCCTATACCATTTCAAAGGTAATAGCTTGAAGGGAAAGTATTATGACTGATTTTATTTTAGTAGAAAATCTTCTATGCTGACGATGTTTTAATTCCGTACACCCAACTTAAGGTCCGCTACGAGAAGCACATGCCTGATTGTCCTGGTGATTCTTAGGAGTTGCCTTTAATAGCTAGAAAACAAATCAACTCTTTTCAGCTGATGTATGGTAGTCGATAGCATACATCCTTCCACTACCATATAATGAATCATCCTTTTTGCGGTTTTAAAGACGTACACATGATTGGTTTTAGCTCTAAAATCTGCATCATACTGACTTTTATATGCCATAATAAAGTCTAATAAAAATTTGAATTAGATAGATCAGGTTAAAACTATCTCTATTTATGCAAGTAATAAAGATACAAAATAAATACTTATCCAAGAGAGACAGTCATAGTGCTTTGCAGTGCAAGTCATAAATGCGTGAGGTCTCCGTTTTGATACCTACTCTGACTGAACTGAATTGTACACAATTGGTTACGAATTTCTCGCTAGGAGCCCAGAGCCTGGATTAGTGTCCAATTCTTGGTAATAAACCTGTTCGCCCTTTTTTATAGGGGTTAAACGTAACTGACAAAATGTGGGTATTATACAACAGGGTATAGATAAATGCGGGGATAGAGACATGTTCAAATTCTACGTATAAATAAATGTATGAGGAAGTATGTGTCATGTATTCTCCATTGGTCAAACATGAAAAGATGTTATCAGTATAGTGATTGTGACTGCTGACGTTAATTCTGCTATATTGAAAAATTTATGAGAACAGATACCTACCACGACCCTTCTTTTTGATAATTGGGTAAGTTAGAACCTTAAAAAGTGGATCAGTAAATACATGCAGGGTACGGAGTATAAACAAAAGTGTCCATGTCTTGTACATGTTTTATTTTTATCTTTACAGCCTATTGAAATCGGTCTCACGAATCGAAATTTCAAATTAGGATCGGGAAAAACAAATAAGGTTTCAGATCAGAGTTTCCTAACTCATACATAAAATATTCAAAGGTTCCCACATCACAGGAGTCCTGAGCTTTACGAGTAACCTACAAAAGATATAATTGAACAAGAAATGTAGATTTCTATATTCTCGGTGACCTACAAAATATAATTCTCTAGTAAAGTTAATCAATTGTTTAGTAGATCATTATCTGTACTTCTTTATGTCACGACAAGGAGTAGTCCACCTTCATCACTTAATGTAAATTCAATATAACTAACATTCCAATTAATGTTCTTTACAGTGTATATGATCGGTGGAAGTCTTTGCAATGATTTATGACTTCAAACAGGTTTATCCGTATTTACCAGTTGGGGATGCACGTAAATTAGATTGTATCCCGGGCCTCCGACTCATGGTAGAGCGGTAGGAACTTTTAGTCGGAGAATTTCATAAAAAAAAAAAACAGTTTTATCCATGTTCCTTTGAACATAAAGTAATAAAAATATAATTGATATCACATTTCATCATTTAGAGTCGTCGACGGCACATTGTGTATAACTAGCGTAATTTGCTGACATTATATTATGAGATACCGCGGTATGAGATACTTACTTATACTTACTGATACTTACTTTTTTCGTAACAAATAATGTCTGTGTTATGCATCAGAATATTGCCGGATTACTGAGCAAATCCGACATGGTCACAGTGTGTTTGGATGAATTATCGGGGAAGGGTGTTAGCGTGGATATATTATGCGTAACCGAGCACTTCATCATGTCAGGGTACGAATCCTATTTGACAATACCAAATTATCAGCTAGCAGCATCTTTCTGCAGAAAAGAAAGCAAGAGAGGTGGAGCATGCATCTTGGTAAAGAACGGACACCACTTCATAGAATTAAAGAAGATTGCCAACTTATCAGAAACCGGAATATTTGAGTGCTGTGCAATAGAGCTACCTAACTATAACACTATCTTGGCATGCGTATATAGAGTGCCAAAAATAAGTAACATAAATCAATGTATGAATAAACTAGAAACTCTCCTAAAAGAGATAACTAAGAAACGCCATCAAAATATTATAGTTACAGGCGATTTCAACATCGACATCTTAAAAAGGAACCTCCATACTTTTGAATTTGAAGGTCTTCTATTAAACTATAATTTAAAGTTAGCTGTAAATCAACCTACACGACTAAAAAGCAACACTTGTATCGACAATATTGCTCACAATTTTCACAAAGTAGGTAAAGTAGAAATTGTAGAATTTGCTCTTTCAGACCACACAGCTCAATTAATGCAGTTCCCAGTAAAAAAGAAATGTTGTATTAAATACTGGCAGGTAACTAGACGTGACTACTGTAACGAAAATATGACAAAATTTAAGAATTGCATAATTAATTTATCATTTTCTGACATCTATGAAACCAGTAATCCTAATGAAGCGTACGAGTCTTTTCTTGACACATTCACACTGTTTTATAAATTATGTTTTCCAGAGAAACAAATTAAGATCAATACTACGAAAAGGCCTAAATGGTTATCACGTGGTATCAAACTGTGCAGCAAAAACAAAAGACAATTGTTATGGCAATACAGATTTTCACCAAGTAAAATTAATAAAAGAAAACTAACTAACTACTCTAAATTATTTAAAAAAATTATAAAACTTACTCAACGGGTACAAAATAACTACACAATAAATACTTCAGATAATAAACCAAAAACTACTTGGAAAATAATTAATAACGCTAAATTCAACATTCCAAAAAATTGTATTGACAAAATTCAAGTAAACAATGACCTTATCACTGACCCAAAAGATATTGCAAACGCTTTTAATAATTACTTTGTAGACAAAATAATCCCAATATCAGGCTCTGGGAAAAAAGTTACATCGTTAATTGAAAAAAAAAAAGACTCTTTCTTTATGACCCCGTGCTTGCCTATCGAAGTGTTCAAGATTATAAAAACGTTAAAAAACACTAACAGTGTTGGACACGATGGTCTATCAACCGAAGTGATAAAATCAGTAGCTGGAGAAATATCCACACACTTAAGCCATATAATTAATCTTTGCATAGAGGCTGGTGTTTTTCCTGACGCACTCAAAATATCTACAGTTAGACCACTGTTTAAAAAAGAAAATAAAGAACTAATGGAATTTTATAGGCCCATATCCCTTATAAGTATAATATCGAAAATATTTGAAAAGTTTTTCTGCAAACAGTTATACTATTATTTTGAAAAAGAAAACATATTTACAAATGAGCAAAAAGGGTTTCGAAATGGTAAAACAGTAAACTTGGCGGTGTTTGATTTTTTACATAATGTTATTACGAAAGTAGACGAGAATATACCTGTATGTACTATATTCTGTGATATGACACAGGCCTTTGACCATGTCCGTCACGATATACTTATTGACAAATTAGAAGCATACGGCGTTAGAGGTAATGTCTCCAATCTGATACAATGCTACTTAAGCAACAGAAAACAGTTCACAGAAATACATGCAATAAATAAAGGGACCAAACGTGAAATAATCTATAAGTCAACAGAACGTACAGTGAAATTTGGCGTTCCTCAGGGTACTGTAGCTGGTCCATTATTTTTTATAATATACATTAATGACATGCCCAAAAGTGTAGACCACCCAATGACACTATTTGCCGATGATAGTACTATTACAGTTGCATGTAAAAATAGAGGTACTTACGAAACTGACATTAACAATTCAATTGAATGTATGATAAAATGGTTGGAAAATAACAATCTTAGAATTAATCTGGACAAAACAAACATTATGCATTTCGCCCAAAGATCAACCGTTCCCAAAATTAATGCTAACTATTGTGACACACCTATAAATAAAGTTCACACAGCTAAATTTCTTGGTGTAACTATAGACAGTAAATTAGATTGGAAAGCACATATAGAAGCTCTAAACAAAAAAATTAGTAATTCAACATATGCACTGTTTAAGCTAGCCCCGATGCTTAATAGTGACGCGCTGCTAACAGCATATCATGGCTTAGTATCATCTAATTTAAGATACGGTTTAATTTTTTGGGGTAACTCTACAAATAAGGATGTAATTTTTAAAGCCCAGAAAAGGTGTCTAAGGACTATGTTCGGACTTCAAGTCACTGACAGTTGCAAACCACTATTTAAAAAATATAATATATTGACCCTTCCATCTATGTACATCTTTGAGACCATTATGTTTGTCAAAATGAACCCAAGACTATTTCCCCTAGTATCTGACAAAGTAATTCGAAATAGACGAGACAACAGCAAACTTTGCATCCCAGGATGTCGAACTGCATTACTACGTAAGAGTGTATTCTGTATGGCGCCAATTCTTTACAATAAACTACCGAAAAATTGGAGAGAAGATACAACCGCAAAATTAAGAAATAGGTTAAAAAAGGTTTTGTTAGAGAAAGCTTATTACAGCATTAAGGAATTTTTGACCGATAAACTAACATAACTCTGACTTGTCGACATGTTTGGACTTTTTTTATTATTATTATTATTTATTGACAGTAAACCTTGCCATATTATATGAAATTTTTGAATTATTGACTATAATTATATTTGGAACAAATAATTTTTGACATTAAATACAACCGCAAAATTGAGAAATACCTAGATTAAAAAAAAAAGTTTTGTTAGAGAAAGTTTATTATAGCATTAAGGATTTTTATTTTATTTTATATTTTTTTATTTTTTTTACCGATAAACTAACATAACTTTGACTTGTCGACATGTTTGGACTATTATTGTTATTATTATTTATTGACTTATGTAATTTTTGACGTGTATGAATTTTTTTGAATTATCGACATGATTATGATGGAACAAATAATTTTTGACATTAGATAGTCTTAATTATTATAATTGTATGTATGAGTAAATTTAATAATTTTATGATCTTACTCAATTATATTTTGTACGCCATTACGGCAAAACATGACAGTGACTCAACTGATTTTTATGTAACATCTTGCATTTATGTGTATACTCATGTTTTAGCAAAATAAATAATCTTGAATCTTGAATCTTGAATCTTGAATCTTACTCAGTACTTCTAAAAAGCCCTTTAATTAAACCCAGTATGCTCGTCGGTCAGATATTCATTGAACTCTTACAAAAACATCAGTTCATTCACTTCTCCATTTACAAGTAGGTAGGTATAATTGCACAAGTTGACGGCCGCGACCGACTTAAACTGCGGAAACGTTCACAACTTGAACTTGATCTGAGTTTTAACAACCCAACACAATATATAAATAAATTATAAAATGACATTTCAAACTGTATATCAAAAATCTTTTTTTTACTAAAAATGGTAATTGCACACCAAATTAATGTTAATGGATTTTTACAATTATGTATTAAAAGACTTGGGACCCCCCTACTCTCACAGGTTGGGTTAGTAGGGGAGCCCCTTCGAATTTTTTTAAACCACACAGAAGATCATATTTTAGCGCAAAATGAGTATTTTTCTCGAACAAAAGTATATTTTGTAGTAGAAAACCGGATTAAATTGATAAACAGTTAAATAAAATTGAGGAACAATTAAATAATATAAGTACCAAATTATTAATAGTGTCCTAAAGTACGTAAATCCAGGACAAAATATTTTACAGGGACTAAATATTTTTTTTAGTATTATCGACAATCGTGAAGCGAAGCAATCGAATATTAAAAAATAATTCAACCAATGATGGGAACTAACGCACTGACGCGCTGAAAACAGTTTGTCACACAAGTTTTGCGATAATCAAAATAATCATTTCAGAGGGGAAGCTCAAACATACCTAAAAGTAATCAACCATCAGAAGTATACTTTAAAGAATACATTGCGAAAATTTAAAACATTAATGATAAATTGCTGATTTCACATCGATAACGTTCTTAAAAGAATTTATCCTCACTTAGAAAAAATCACGTCTTTCGTATCAAAACGTAGCATAACATGGTCAGAATAAATATCAACATAATAATGGCGTACATTTAAATTATGTAGATTAGATCAGTAGATAACTATATACTCGTATTTAAGTTAATAAGTCAAACACGTAAGGAACTAAAGGAGAGTCATTAAAAAAAAATTGCTTCAGTCGATCATTATTTTACCATGTTGTTGTCCAGTTATAAACAAAAACAATCTCATTACTAGGCCAATGGTCCAAATTCGACAGTAATTCAAAAGAAAAAAAACATTTTGCGGTTTATCGTCATTCAAGGGGTACAAAGATTTGTCCCAACGTATTTTAAGTGCTTGTGCATAGTCCTATGTTCCTAATGTCGGAAAACAGTCTATTTACTTTCGTTCGTCTCTTATTCTAGAAAAAGGAAATCCAATTTTTTTTTTAAATTACTTTTCGTGTTGTAGATAACTGTTGATAAGATCTTCATATTCTAATACCCACAGATTTAAGTTCGTGTAAAAGAGATGAGTAGTAACTACACTGGTCATCTAAAATCGGCCTCCCAGCAGTTTTTCCGTGAATCAATTGGTTTTATTCATATATATAGTTATATTCTCTCCTTTTGCTGAAATAACAGTTTAGCAATTTTGTCAAGATTTTTAATGGTCAATGGTTCCGCCCCTTTCTTCCCTTAATGTGGTTTCAAAGTCTCCTAAAGTTATGGAGATGTGATTATAGGCTCTAAACTTATATTTTAGGGTGTCCCATAAGGGTATGTCGTCGAATGCAAATCTATTTCAGATGCCGCGATACTGTGACCTACGCGTAGCCGTGCATTAATTTGCTATAATTGAACTATTTCTCCAAACTACACCAGCTGCTTGGAGCCTGGTCTTCTTAGACCTCTGTTGTGTAATGAGAAGCAGGTTAAACTATTAAAGCTCTTCGGAAAAAACCCAGCTCTATACATCTTGTCAACGATATCCCAGGCTAATTTATAGGCTTCCATTATAACGGCCTGTTTATCTTATTAGCACTTAGCATAAACTTCACCCGTAGCCGTTGCATGACAGTATTGCATCAATTTCAACCGTATACTGTTATTCGCATCTCATGTCATCACATGAAGAGAACCGATGCACATTACCCTCTAGCACAGTGGATTTAATTACTCACATTTGAAGTCTGATTTATTAAGCTTTACTCACAAAATCTCTCTTACTGTGACTTACAGACACACCTCAATCTTCAAGTTACTGTGACTTACAGACACACCCCAATCTTTACGTTACTGTAATTTACAGATACACTCCAATCTTCACGTTACTGTGACTTACAGACACACGTTAATCTTCATGTTACTGTGATTTACAGACACACCCTAATTTTCGTTACTGTGACTTACACACACACACCCCAATCTTCACATTACTATAACTTTCAGACTCACCTCAATTTCCACGTTACTGTGACTTACAGACACATGCCAATCTTCATGTTACTGTGATTTAAACGCACACCCCAATCTTCACATTACCATGACTTACCCACACGCCCAAATCTTCACATTACTATGACTTACACACACACCCTAATCTTCACATTACTATGACTTTCAAACACACCCCAATCTTCACATTACTATGACTTACACACACACCCCAATTTTCACATTACTATGACTTTCAGACACACCCCGATCTTCACGTTACTGTGACTTACAGACACGCGCCAATCTTCTTGCTCTGCCGTAGGAAAAGCCCCGGGTATCAGGAATCGCAGGTCGATTCCCGGCCATCGTAGGCGTAGACTTGTGGACGATCAGCAATGGATCGCTGACCGTCCGGCCGTCCGGCACGGACCAGTCACGATTCGACGACACGTTGTGTTCCACATGTCACTCAAAAATTTAAAGTTGCTAACAAGAGGTTTCTAGAAAAGTTGATTAGAAGACCAGATGTATTTTTTTTTTTTGTAGTAGTAGTATTAGAACCAGGAAATGACTTCTAGGTAGGTATTAAATTATACATAATCTTTACTTATTTGCATTTTATTGAACACTGAATTGATTTTCTAAGTAAGTGGTATCACTTTTGTCATTTATCGTTTTTATAATGCTACCTACGACACATAACATTTATAGAACAAGTTATTTTAGTAAAGCTCTAATATTATTATTTTCTGTCTCAGTTATTTTGCATGCGTTAGCAGCACATGTGTGAGTACTATGTATCTTAAAACTATTTAATGCATATGTCTTTACTCTTTAATTAAAGGTAGCCATACACGTTAAGTATACCCTAGCGTGTATGGCTACCTTAAGTTTGACTTAGATCTGCCCTGGCAGTTTGGCATGTCATACTGTACTTAGACATCTTGAAGATAGAGGCGTATGTGCTAGATTTTTGGGATCCCTGCGAAATTGTAGAGCTGCGTATGAGTCAGATTTATGAACGAGTGACGTCAGTTGTGACTGGTCAACTCTCAGCCGCCACGGTTTATTTTTAATTATTTGTACTACACGCACAAAACGTTTTGGGAACACAATTATTGTGCGTGCGGCTAGGGAGTGGAATTCCTTGCCGGAGTCTGTGTTTCCTGATAGCTACAACCCGGGAATCTTTACATCGAGAGTGAATAGGTTTCTTCTAGGTAAGCGCGTTCCATCGTCGACCGCATCGTCGCTTTCCATCAGGTGAGATAGTGGTCAAGCGCGAACCTAACAACAATAAAAAAAAATTGTTCTCTGAAATTTTTTTTTTACAGTGAACGATTTCAATGTGCACGTCTTTCTACATAGTTCTCACAAATATCTGTAATCTCGGCATTTATGACGTTTCTATAATTATTAAATTATTATTAAAAAATTATCTTATTTTATAAATAAACGATGTATTATTATTATTTATTTATTTATTAAAAGAGTGACTTTGAAGTTATTTGCACGTTATCCCCATATAAAAATCTAAATAATTTAGTACAATAGATATTACAATATTGGCTCTAGCATATCCTGCCATAATACGCCGTGCAAAAATGACTATAAAAATTATATATTAATCTATTAGTAATTTTCAAAAAGTAAATGAAATATAATTGTATTGTAATAAAGATAGAAATTATATTGTATTAAAAATAAATGACCAACCTAGAAAGAGGTGGAGACGACCTAGACCTGGAAGAAGTTGGGGGAGGCCTTTGCCCAGCAGTGGGACAGTATAGGCTATTAAAAAAATATATATATTAATAAAGCTATTTTGACTTACTCTTTTCTGAACATGGTCACACAAACAGATTTATTTTTTTGAGTATTTTATAAAAAGTATCATAGAGACATGCGCTTTGAAACGTGCAGACAGCTTCCTTATTTTTGTTGACTAACCGACCTTGATATTTCAAAAATACCTGGAAATAATTTATTTGAAACTAGCTATTTGCCAGCGACTTCTTTCGCGAGAATATTTAATATTTTTAAACCGTATTTCGAGGGCAGTTTAGAAAAACTTAAAAGCAATCGCGTTCCAGTCGTCCGGTAAGGACCAACCACGATTCGACAGCGATAAGTAGGTATATGTGCTCAAGGGATACAATTTTATATACAAAGAATTTCCTCCTCTTCACCCCCATAAAAGTTGAATTTTCAAATACCCCGATTGATGGATTTTAGACGTCTGCGAATTTTTGGTTCTTAGACGTCGTTTCTCTAATTTCTTAAAAAGTTTTCCTTTTAGCAGCGATGAAAATCTTAAAAAAAAACCGGCTAAGAGCGTGTCGGGCCATAATCAGTTTAGGTTTCCGTAGTTTTCCGTCCGTCACAATAAGTCGTGTCCCCACTTAAGAGTTAAAACGAGCAAGAACAAATACCACCAATGCCAACGAGAGTTCAGTTGGACTCTCGTTGGCATTGGTTTTCCACAACAATAACATTACAATTCCACAATATAATAGCTCATACCCGTCCCGACCCCATGAATTCAAGAAAAATATTAACAGCGCGAAGTAGCCTAAAGTACAGCGCCATATCTCGGGAAATTGGGTCACTAATTTATACAAACTAGACGGGATATGTATGTTGGGTTTTCGGTAGTAATTTTGGATTGCGTGAACCCATTTTAATAATTCTTTTTTTATTTCCACACCTAGGGCGTTCGTTAAACGCCGGCATCCAATTGGATGCCTAGACCGATAGTTGTTTGAACTAAAATCACTCAACGTTTAACAGCTTGGCGTATTGAAAGTTAGCCCTTTCGAAATGACTGATCAAGATTCAGCCAAGTGATTCAAATTAGTTCCACTATTTATTGATTTAATAATATTTCACTATTACTTGGTGGACACTATTACTAAAAAGTAGTTTTATATAATGTATAAAATCGTCACCCTACTAAACTAAATGATTACACAGCGTTCAGCCATCTGGTTAAACGTTACGGTTAACGACATGGCTAGTTGTTCTTCAGCCATTTCGGCGTTTAACGAACGCCCTAGGCGTCCAACTGGATGGCTAATTTAACCAGATGGCTGCGACATATATATATGCATAGTCCTATGTTCCTAATATCGGAAAACAGCCTATTTATTTTCGTTCGTCACTTATTATTATATAAAATAGAAAATTACTTTTTCCCACTTTTTTGTCTCGTAGATAAGTGTTGATAAGATCCTCATTGTACCCACAGATTTAAGTTCTTATAAAGAGGGGAGGCTTTTGCCCAGGAGTGGGACAGAACAGGCTAACAAAAAAAAAAATGAGTTGAGGAGGTAAGAACAAGAACTATGCTGGTTATCAAAAAATCAGCCTACCAGCAGTTTTCCCGTAAATCAATTGGTTTTCTTCATATGTAGATTTAAGGGCGTGATAATCGTAGGCATGGGCTTTTCGACGATGAGCAATGGAACGCAGGCCGTCCGGCCCTCCGGTAAGGACCAGACAAGATTCGACGTTGAGTTCCACATGTACCTCAACGAGATGTCAGCCCTGGCAGTTTGGCGAGTCATACTGTACTTGGGTATCTTGAGGATAGAGGCGCATATGCTGGATTTTTCGAATCCCTGCGAGATGGTAGAGCTGAATGGAGCTAGCGTATAAGTCATATTTATGAACGAGTGACGTCAGTTGAAACTGGTCAACTCTCAGCTGCCACGGTTTATTTTTAATTATTTGTTCTTTAATTTTTTTTTACAGTGGGCGATTTCAATGTGCACGTCTTTCTACATAGTTCTCACAAATATCTGTAATCTCGGCATTTATGATCCTAGCTAATATTATAAATGTGAAAGTGTTTGGATGTTTGTTACTTAATCACGCAAAAACGGCTGAACGGATTTGAATGAAATTTGGCATGCATATAGCCTTTGACATGGAAAAGAACATAGGCTACCTTTTATCCCGAGTCGTTAAGTACCTAATGCAACGCGAGCGAAGCCGCGGGCAAAAGCTAGTGTTTTTATAATTATTATTAAAAAATAACTTATTATATAAATAAAGGAATTATTATTATTATTTATTTATTTATTAAAGGAGTTGAAGCTTGAAGAACCTTGAAGTTATTTGCACGTTATCCCCCTTAAAAAAATCTAAATAATTTAATTTGAAAGAATTTAGAACAATAGATATTACAATATTGGCTCTAGCATATCCTACCATAATACGGCGTGTAAAAGTGAAAAATTATATATTAATCTATTAGTAATTTTCAAAAAGTAAATGAAATATAATTGTATTTTAATAAATATAGAAATTATATTGTAATAATAATAAATTATTAATAAGGGTATTTTGACTTATTCTTTTCTGGACATGAAGACAAAAAGAGATCTATTTTTTTGAGTATTTTATAAAAATTATCATAGAGACATGCGCTTTGAAACATGCAGACAACTTTACTTTTTTGGTGAATAACCGACCTTGATAATTCAAAAGTGCCTGGAAATAAATTATTTGAAACTAGCTATTTGCCGACTTCGTTTGCGAGAATATTTAATATTTTTAAATCGTATTTTACGTATTTGAACCAGTCGTCCGGTAAGAACCAATCACGATTCGACGGCGATAAGTATCTAGGTATATTAGATGTGGTCAAAGGATACAATTTTATATTCACAAAGAATTTTCTTCTTTTCACCCCTATAAAAATTGAATTTTCAAAAACCCCGATGGATGGATTTTATATGTATGTCTTCGAATTTTTGGCTCTTGACGTCGTTTTTTTTTAAAGTTTTCCTTTTAGCTGCGATGAAGAACTTTAAAATAAAAAACTTTTTACTAAAAAATTAAACCGACTTCAATGTAAAAAAACACTGAAAAGTACAAAATAATTTTAATTTCGGAAGTCGGTGTTTCTATAATAGATAGTTTTGTCTCTTCGTTATTTAACACCGACTTCCGAAATTAAAGTTATTTTGTACTTTTCAGTGTTTTTTTTACATTGAAGTCGGTTTAATTTTTTTGTCACAGTCAAAATATTAATATTTTTTAATTTATCTCTGAGGGAGTATCTGGGACTTAATTTATAAATTGATTGAATGGCCCTCTGCAAAACAAAAATCGTCTGGATATCGGCGGCATTTTCCCACAATAGAATACCGTACGACATGACACTATGAAAATAACTGAAATAAATAAACGGGCTGTCTCTAAGTCAGTTAGATTTCGAATTTGTCTAACAGCGTATGCGGCAGAGCTAAGTTTTTTCGACAACTTATCTATGTGTGGGCCCCACTGAAGCTTAGCAATAAAATCTTTCCATCCGATTATAATTTAGGTGTCTTCAAGGCTAGAGTGAATAGGCTCTTAATAAACTAGTGCACCTCACCATCAACGATTGCATTACTGCTTACTATCACGTGGGATCGCAGTCAAGCGCTAGTTTATATTACTAAAAAAAACACGTCCATCGTCTGCGACCCCGATCAGCCATTCCCAAGCCTTAAGCTTGTGGAAAGCCTCATGATCTAAATCAATTTGTGATCTAGATTTTAGGAAGAACTTTCAGCTTCTAGTATATTTATCGTGAAAATCCTAATCCTGTATAATGTCGTAAATCCAGTGCTTGATTTTATATGATAAAAAATAATATTTTCTTACGATGTCTTACGGGCGAAAAAGAAAAGCAACATTATATGCTGCCGTCGTGGGTGGACATTGTTTTAAATTTACTAAAAAACCTGATTTCTGAACCGCGATTGAGAATATTGTGTTAAATAAAATGATATAAAGTCAGCTAGGAAACCTTCTCCGTCTAGTTTAAATTTATGAAAAAACCGACGTGTAAAGGTATTATTTATAAACAATTTGCAAATTAAATAGATATTATTGTGACGGGGGAGACGCTAATGAAAGGCTTTTAGATTTAATTAGACTATTTATATTGTTAGGAGCCTTTATAATCTTATATATAAAATTCTCGTGTCACAATGTTCGTTCCCGTACTCCTCCGAAACGGCTTGACCGATTCTCATGAAATTTTGTGAGCATATTGAGTAGGTCTGAGAATCAGCCAACATCTATTTTTCATACCTACCCCTAGACTAAGAAATTACTTAAAAAATATTTATATGGCAAAACAACGTTTGCCGGGTCAGCTAGTGTTATTATATATAATTAAATTCACTATTTTTCCTTGTTGATATCTTCTATCATATTCGAATCTATCTTTTTTAATAACCATAAACCTTAAAAGGTCCATTACAATGCAGTTTTTACTGCAACTAATATGTGACCTTCACAGTCGTCACATTATTTATCATTTGTACGAGTATTTGAGATTGCTGCGATGTTAATTTGTTTATAATAATTGTGATGAAATTTCTAAAGAATATTTCTAATATCAAACATGATTCTATCAGCGGACAAAGTCGTCCTATTATAGGCGACTTTGCTCGTATATTTCTTGCCTACACACTTAAATTTCATGACTTTGTAGCCCATATCGTGGTCATTAGTTGACTCCAATCCATAAGATAGGTATATAATTAGCTCCATTCACGTCAGTAGAACTCGATTATTTAATTTTATTTACATTGTAAAAATAACCATATCGATAAAATTATTGATATTAGAATTTAGGTCTAATGTCGAGTTGTTTTTATTTCGAACCCTTTAGAACCAGGTACCTATCTGGTTGCATTTTTTTTTTGAAAACACAACATCCTAAGTTCTCTGGGCCATTCTACCTCAAAAATAAATTACATCTTTGGAGTGCCTGGTGGAAAAAACTTACACGTCGCGTAGTGGCTGGTCGGACACGTGAACTAAATCATTTATTTATAACATTATATAACAATTTCATGTGTCAAAATGCCAAATAACAAGTTTTTATTTTTTATATGATGTATATTATTCACTATATTTTAAAGTGTCATTATTTATTTTAGTTATTTACAACATAAAGCAACGAAATATATACATAATAAACTTGAATATTATAATATTATATGATGTTAGTATATTATAAAGTTACGTATCTAAATCTAAACATGTCTTATAAAGTTTTACTAACTAAAAAAAAAAACCTGGCTCTCAAGGGTTCGAAATAAAAACTACTCGACATTATATTAGACCTAAATTCTAATATCAATAATTTTATCGATATGGTTATTTTTACAATGTAAATAAAATTAAATAATCGAGTTCTACTGACGTGAATGGAGCTAATTATATACCTATCTTATGGATTGGAGTCAACTAATGACCACGATATGGGCTACAAAGTCATGAAATATAAGTGTGTAGGCAAGAAATATACGAACAAAGTCGCCTATAATAGGACGACTTTGTCCGCTGATAGAATCATGTTTGATATTAGAAATATTCTCTAGAAATTTCATCACAATTATTATAAACAAATTAACATCGCAGCAATCTCAAATACTCGTACAAATGATAAATAATGTGACGACTGTGAAGGTCACATATTAGTTGCAGTAAAAACTGCATTGTAATGGACCTTTTAAGGTTTATGGTTATTAAAAAGAAGATGTCAACAAGGAAAAATATTGAATTTAATTATATATAATAACATTATAAAGGCTCCTAACAATATAAATAGTCTAATTAAATCTAAAAGCCTTTCATTGGCGTCTCCCCCGTCACAACAATATCTATTTAATTTGCAAATTGTTTATAAATAATACCTTTACACGTGGATTTTTTCATAAATTTAAACTAGACGGAGAAGGTTTCCTAGCTGACTTTATATCATTTTATTTAACACGATATTCTCAATCGCGGTTCAGAAATCAGGTTTTTTAGTAAATTTAAAACAATGTCCACCCACGACGGCAGCATATAATGTTGCTTTTCTTTTTCGCCCGTAAGACATCGTAAGAAAATATTATTTTTTATCATAAAAATCAAGCACTGGATTTACGACATTATACAGGATGAGGATTTTCACGATAAATATATTAGAAGCTGAAAGTTCTTCCTAAAATCCAGATCACAAATTGATTTAGATCATGAGGCTTTCCACAAGCTTAAGGCGTGGGAATGGCTGATCGGGGTCGCAGACGATGGACGTGTTTTTTTTAGTAATATAAACTAGCGCTTGACTGCGATCCCACGTGATAGTAAGCAGTAATGCAATCGTTGATGGTGAGGTGCACTAGTTTATTAAGAGCCTATTCACTCTAGCCTTGAAGACACCTAAATTATAGTCGGATGGAAATATTTTATTGCTAAGCTTCAGTGGGGCCCACACATAGATAAGTTGTCGAAAAAACTTAGCTCTGCCGCATACGCTGTTAGACAAATTCGAAATCTAACTGACTTAGAGACAGCCCGTTTAATTTATTTCAGTTATTTTCATAGTGTCATGTCGTACGGTATTCTATTGTGGGAAAATGCCGCCGATATCCAGACGATTTTTGTTTTGCAGAAAAGGGCCATTCGATCAATTTATAAATTAAGTCCCAGATACTCCCTCAGAGATAAATTAAAAAATATTAATATTTTTACTGTGCCATCTCATATAAATATTATATTCATCATGTATATTTATGAAAATATTTTTATGTTCATAAAAATAAAAACATGTTTAAAAAATACAGTGACATTCATAACGTTAATACTAGGATCAAACACAAGTTAGTGCTTCCTGCAACCAGGCTCAAAAAAATAGGACGCTCCTTTAGATGCCAAAGTATACATTTTTATAATAAGCTTCCCAGTCCTATTCAGGAACTTAGGACCATTACATGTTTTCCTGTATGGACTTTAAAAGAGACTTTGACCCCTGAGTTTGTTTCGGTGTTTCTTCTCAGGGTAGTCAGCTAGGAAACACCGGCCTCATCTAGTTTTAATCGACCAAAAAAACATTGACGTGTAAAAGTGTTTTAATTTTTTTATTTATTTTATTTATTTGCATAGGCACACCAACGACTTATTTACTCGTACAAAACCTACTTGCAAAATAACGATCATTTATCAGTTAAAGACCGCAGCAGGCAAATTGTTCCAGTTCTTCGATGTACGTGGTATAAACGACGAGGCGAAATGCTTAGTTCGGACTGTAGAGGTGTCAACAACATAAGGGTTTATTCTCGCCGGACGTCGGGTGATACTCATTGTTTTTTTTTAAGACCTAAGTGACCATACCTCAAACTGTGTGTGGGGGAGACTGGGGATGGTTATGACATTTTAACTATAAAACGTCATATCTCTTTAGTTGTTTGAGTTTTATCTGAGTATAGAATTATTTGGTTGAGTAACTATTCTATTAAAATTTAAAATGTATTTTACTAGGTTTTCCCGCAGCAAAAAATATAGCTTATGTCACTTAGGAATGCAGCTTCCTACCGGTAAAAAAAAATATTATTATTACCTCCTAAAAACAAAAAACAAACTTAACCTCTTCATTAGTGTAGAAGTGTAGATGTACCAAACGATCGGTTTAGACATGACACCAGGGGCTGGTTGTTACACTACATGGGGGAAAATGTTACAAATAAAGACAAACGTAATCAAATACTTTTTATTAGGAACAATCATCACAGACAGTCAAAATTTAATAAAATCAAAATTCTAGTATTTTTATTTCACATAGGCCTACTCGTACATGGGCACTTATAAAACGTCAGAATCTAGTAAGTAGTGCACGGTTCCAAATTGTTCGTTTCCTATGGAGAAGAACCAGCAAGAAACTCCATGGTTACTCTTTTAAAAGTTGCGTTTCTTTATTAAATAACACATAATTATGCCTACAACGTAGTCTTTTGCCTCATTAAAACAAAACTTAGACTAAAACAAATTTTGAACAAAATTAAAACCTTCACCATTTAGTTTTATAAATATAAATATAAAACTAAATATAGAATATATTTTGATTTATTATTTGTAAAAAGTTAATAAACTTATTAATTGAACAAAAACTCAGAAGCAATCAACAAAACTCACATTATGTCTCAAAAATAAAAATAAAATAAAACTGTAATAAAGACTACATTTATTTAAATCATTCACGAAAACGTCTTCCTGCTCACCACTGAAGACTTGTCGATTCTTCTTGTGCCCTTCGGTTTTGCTTCTTTTATTTTCTTTATATAGGTACTTAGTTAACGACATAAGTCACAGTCAAAAATATTATTTTTGTTCCATCCCCTTTCAAAGTAGTTGCTGTTTGTTCGTAGACATATTTTATTCCCACATTCTGTTTTTCTGTTTTTTTTTTTAAGATACTGGAACCACTAATATTATAAGATACAAATATTGTGTACATCCTTTGCTGGAGATCCTAAATAAATAATATGTTATCATCGTACAAAAAAAAAACAAATTATATAGTTTAAACTATATCAGTCGAAAAAAAACCACAGGGTAAGTTGTAACTTATCACAACTTCCCTCGTACAAATGTCACTTTTAGCCCCAACACCAAAATTGGTAGTTTGGGGTTAAATAGTCAAAACGCAAATAAATATAGCAGTACAGAAGTAGTTTCGACGCAAAAAGGAAGCCTTATGGCGCAAATGACACATCTCTAATAATTTGTAGAACAGTTTATAGGACCTGTGGTTTTATTAGCGACACGCACGTGCTCTTTTCTCAATAATTCTGACGCCACTGACCTTCGCGTCGTGTACCTATTCGTGGTAGCCGATAGTAGCGGCGTCATTTATCTCTTTCCAGCGTCACTATAGCGTTCTCTGTTTCGTCACCATGACCATTACCACTGTAGCTACTTACCCCTGTCAAAACAGTCCCGGTCTCCCGGGACTACCTATATTATTTTCGTACTGTAATTTTGTTCAGTTTACAATCATGGTACGATATATCATTAGCGACATTATTTTTGCTGATTGGAAGCTACCAGAGCAATACGTGGCACTCTTAGCGACGTTTATTTATTTATTTAATTGTCATGAATCATAAATTACATACTTAGTAACTAACATAAATTAACATAAATTACAGGACTTAATGCCTTAGGCATTCTCTACCAGTCAACCTAGGGTGGTGAAGAAACAATAATGGTAGTGTGCATAAAAATAAAATGTTATTGTCATGACCATGACTCCCATTCCTATAAAATCTAAGTAAGAAAATGGGGAAAAAGCTAGTTTTACCGTCCATATACTTTATTAGCATGAAGTTCGCGAGGTGATTTAGCAGTACACTGTCTAATGCACACACAGCGTCCGGATGAAGCCGGACATAGTTAGGCTTTTTGCTAGCATGTCCGGCCAAAATAAAAAATGTCCGGCCTGTACAGCTTTTTATTTATAAGGCTTTTTACATTTCGCAAACTAGCGAGCGGAGCGCCGCGAGTCTTTTTATTATATTATACTTGACATTTATATTTCATTAGAATTTAACCAGATTTATAGTAATAGCAAAAGAGCTTGATTTTACAAACTATTTTTTTGTTGTACCTATTAATACTGAGACACAAAATCCTTAATAATGTAGAGTGTCCAGCCTTTTTACCCAAATGTCCGACCAAATTGGCTGGTCTGTCCGGCTATTAGGTGGTTTGGGGACATGGCAACCCTATGCGCACATCATACAACAAGATATTCTAAGGTATTTTATGTTAACCTGCTGTTACTAGCACTCGCATACGTCTGGATGGACTGGAAGCCGACACCAAAAGCCGGCCTTCTCCCAGTTAGGGGAAAGCTAGGAATATTTGGTCAATGTTTATATTTAAAGCGTTGCGTCGGTATTACTTGCACACAGTAGCTTACAAGCCAGACTGAAATGCCTTAGGACATTTTTAAATTGTATCATCATCGAATAACTCCACTCGCTCTAAGTCTGAGTTTGAGTTTCGGACTTTTACTGACTGAAGCCCGTGTTTCTTTAGTTGCCCTTTACAGTTCAAAGCCGCGACAATTCTTTTGAACAATCCTACCAAAACATCAAGATCGTGAAGCCTTCCACAAGCTTAAGGGCTCCCTTTGAAAAAATACGTTTTTGAACTTGTATAAAGTACTTTAAAAGAAATATATGTAATACTTTGATTCATGGTCTTCAATTTTGTACAAATATTTTTTTCATTTATTGTTCTAAAAACCATAAAAAAATCTATTTGCGTTTATTTTTTATGTTTCAACTTTTTTACCTAAGCAATTACCAACACGAAATGTATACCTGTCTATAGAAAATATAATGATTGTAAATGTTGTACAAGTACTTTTTTTACTAACCATTTTTCAATTCTCAGTAACTTTGTAAATCACAACGTCAAAATGTCAAATCATAGGTCACCTAGCCCTTGGACGAGTGGAATTGCGTCATTTTTCTCGCCAAAACGCTCCCGTATTTACGTAGATTTATCGTTCTAGTTTAACACAGGGGAAAAGAGGTTGAAAAATGCTTAAGGTCATCGGTTAATAGGAGCCCCTTTAGGTGAGAGAATAGCCGCCTCGAACGATGAACGCGATCGTTATTGTTTTCAAGACCTAGACGATCATACCGCAAACTGTTTCGCGGCATGGGAGACAGAATATAACATTATTGGGGGACAGTCCGGCGGGATCTCATGGCGATATAGCGACAGCTAGAGAGGAGTAGGGCGCTGGTTCAAACCCAGCCAGGCGCATTACTTTGTGTAAGTAATTTATTTCATCACCACTGCTCTTAAAACGGTATAGGAAAACCGACATGTCCTAGAACCAAAAATTCGAAGACATGTGACATTCACCAACCCGGACTGGGCCCGCGTGGTGGATTGCGGCCCATTCCCTCCCTAAAGAGGAGGCCTGAGTCCCACTGGGGCCAGGGTTATCCGAAAGGGCGCTCGAGCCCCTGTATGAAGGCTAGAAGGAACGGGGTGGGTCTTTTAGTCAGTAAGAGTCTGACACTATCTCCCGCTCCGCCCAAGAGCGGGGGATGTCATTGGATGATTTTTTCCCACCATAAAAAAAGGCCTGAGTCCCATCAGTGGGCAACGCTTATGCTAGAGAGGAGTGGCTGGAGAGAAGTCACGGCGTCCTCACCTGGGATGATTTCCCATCTTAAAAAAAACCGCAAACTGTGTACCTATATTACTTGCGAGCTGTATTTTTTTTTTCAATTTACATTGTTTTCAATGAACATCCATGGGATGAGAATCAAAACGATAGTAAAAGTTTTTTTTAATGTAGTTTTGGTGTTAAAAGCTAGAAGTGTTTTTTAATATTCAATTAAAATTTAATAGAGTACAAAACGTGTTATTTGTTTTCTATTGAGGATATATTATTCATCTACGACATACCTACTACAGTTTCACGAATTCATCTTATGTATTTAAGAAACTATCACACTTTTTGTCAGCAACCCGGTATTTTGCGGCTTTATTTAAATACTCGTACTTATTCAACAAAAAAACATTGCTAATATTTCAAGGTTACTAATAAAATTAAGTAAATAGGTATTCATTAAAACAATTGTAATAAATAGGTAGTCATGAGCTGGGTACTACGGTGTCCTTGAATTAAAAATAAAGCTCACAAGCATACCTGAAGATCAACGACCATACACTGACCCATTAAGGCCCTTGCTTCTATTTAATGCTATAAAATAGTTACTTTCTGAAGCCTACTCGCTAACGTAACCAGCCGTTAGCGAGGAGTTAGGCTATTAAGATTTGAAAAAAAATATTTTCAAACGGCTTTGATCTTTATAAATATCTTTACACAAAAAAATGCTGGTTTAGTGTTCTTCAGAACGTACATATCACATGTAAATCAATCAATGTTTCGCAAAGAAAATGGTTTCTATCACGGATATCGATTCTATAGTCAGCGGGGCTCTATGCGGTTGCAGTACGAGTATGTATGCATTTAATTCCGATTAGATATTCAAGGGACTATACGCCTTAACTTCGTAGTTCAATATTTTTCTCGTTTTATAATTGCCTACTTAAAACATTACAACATTTATTTCGGAAAGCAAAATAAATGCGAAATCATTCGTATTGTGGGTTAGTACCTATTTACCTCAATGATACAATGTACTTCTCTGAACTCTGTGTCCTGAAATAGGTACCTACATAAAAATGACAGATTCATTCTTTATCACAACGGCAATAAACTATGTATGATTTATCCTTGAGAACAAAGAAAATGACACAGCCTCTTGGGACCTTTTTCAAAAAGTCAACAAATAGTGTTTAATTTACCCATTAACGGTCAAATAAGAAATTGCAAAAACTAAACTAAACAAAATACCTAATCAACAATACCTACAGGCACTGTTTATAAAATGATTTCTCTATATTGATTTGAGCAAGTTCAACATAATAGTTACACTGACTTTAGTCAGATAGTGCAGTAGAAACTGCATGTATGACAGTATGACACAACTCGGAAATACCTACCGTGTAAGTTTAATTCGTAAAATACGACCGCTAAGTGTGACTTGAGTTTCAAAGGTAAGAATTAAATTATTTATTACACATACAATAGATTCTTCATTATTATTACCTACCTACTCGTTTTGTTTCCTCTTTCTTATAGTTCAATCAATATCGTAATTGTGAAGATGTCAATTATAAAGTAGGGACTGCTTTTTATGGCTGATAAACGTCTGTAGCACTGTAAACTCTATACCCACGCAATAAACGACAATGTTACAGAAATAATAACAATTATAGACGTTTTACGTTTACTTTTTTACAACGATGCCTGCTTGTAGCTAATTAGGGTTGTCTAAAGACACTAACAGCAATTTCTTTCTAATTCTAGAGTTGTAGGTATATAATTCCAATCCGGTTTTATGCTTTGTTCAAGTTCAAGGACATGATTCAACGAGTTAAATTGAATAAATTGTAGGATCGCAATCAAGCACTAGTTTATATAAATTAAGAAAAAAAGACGTGTGGCACTCGGGGACTGCCGCGGTAAAGCTATTGCATAGCATTTTTTATCAACTTATGCAATAGACCTCGCCAACAGCTGCTTAACCCTACCCATCCAAAACCAGACCTCGCCAACAGCTGCTTAACCCCACCCATCCAAAACCAGACCTCGCCAACAGCTGTTTAACCCCTCCCATCCAAAACTAGACCTCGCCAACAGCTGCTTAACCCTACCCATCCAAAACCAGACCTCGCTAACAGCTGCTTAACCCCACCCATCCAAAATGAGACCTTGCCAACAGCTGCTTATCCCCACCCATCCAATACCAGACCTCACCAACAGCTGCTTAACCTCTTCCATCCAAAACCAGACCTCGCCAACAGCTGCTTAACCTCTTCCATCAAAAACCAGACCTCGCTAACAGCTGCTTAACCCCACCCATCCAAAACGCCGACAGCTGCTTTCACTCATTTGTTTTCTTATCGGTCACCACGCTCAAAAAACAAATGAGTCCCCCACTCATTTGTTTTTTGTGCGTGGTGTTAGGTTATTTTCGTTACGGAATTTCTGGATTCGATCTCCACGCTCAAGGCCCGCGATAGAAGCTATGCAATAGCTTAAAAAGAATAGATCAGTAGTAATAATAAATTTTAATAAATGTGTGTAAATAATATCATAATAATTGCATAATTTTATGAATAAGTACATAAAATTAAAAAAATATTTATATTACTTCAATAAGAAATATAAAGTTGGAACATAATATTCCTGAATATTTGAGACGAAAATTACGCATTACATCTGCGTACTACTTGGTATCAATTATTTATTGCAAACAAAACCCGTACTGATTTATTGTTACTGAAATTTACAAAAATAAACCTTAATCTGTAAACAGAGAGGGACCAAAGAAATAAATCACAAAATCTTTTGGTGCCTACCCAAATTTCTTCATAAAACATCCCATCAATAAACGATTTATAAAAGATTATCTTTTGGTAACCCTAGCTGAAGCTCCGGCAAGGCAAATGCACAGTATAATCGTCCTTATGAGAGAGAGCCATCGTATATAATTGCATACACTATTTTGACGAATAATTACAATGATCATGATATTATATCGGACGGAAAAGAGAATCGACGAGTTCACATAAATAAGTTGACCCGATCCTGGCGAGACACAGTATGTGCTGAGCTCTTGTGCCAAAAACTAATAGATTACACGTTACCAGTAGTATTGTTTTAATTTATTTATCGCTAATTTAAACGAGACAAACATGTATGCAGTAAATAGTTTTGTGGTTCTTCTCCTCGTGTACGTCGCCAGTTGCGAAGATGCGTCCCTACGTAAGTCAAAAAAGTGTGACAGCTTTATTTATTAATATAAAAGAAAACAGAAATCTGTAATGAGTACTGAATTATATTAATTTTTTGGAAGCATTTATAGAATTAATTTTAATAATTATTTCTTTCTGATTGAGTTTTCCAATAGGAAAACACCCGACCAGGCTGGTCACTCTGGCTTCTCTTTAAAAAATATATATAAATCTTTTTATTGCAGATATATTTGATCCATACATAATCAGTGACATTTTCATTATTATATTATTAATAATGAAAATGAATTATTACGCTATATTATATTTTTAATTTACCCTATTAGGTACCCGATTGTTTATTTTTTTATAAATATCGCTGGTAAAAAATTTTACTAGACACCTTTAACAAACACAGGCGAGATGTTATGTTATAAAGAATTTTATTTACCTCTTTCCAGTAAACGTTCAATTTCTCATCGACAATAGATTAATATCATAACAGAAAATTATAAACACATTCACGTAATGTAACTCGTATGCATTATTAAATTCTTTGACCTGAGTTACTACCCGTAGGTTTGCAACAAAGATATAATTATGGAAGCACGTGTATCTAAAGAATTACTCACTAAGTATAGAACATTTTAAAACAATGTTCCTAACCTTTTATAGCAGTTATTTCAATCTTATATCTACTGTAGATATCATTGTATTACAATATAGATTCTCGAAAAACTAACATTACCAACCTAGGTATAATCGCGTAGAATTCCGAAATGCATGACATGAACTTGGACCTCCTAATAGCAGCCCACACATAGTAATTTCTGATATAATGGTATGGCTATGAATGAGAAATTGCGGAGCTGTGGAGTGTTATTATAAGGTTTCCTTTTATAAATTGTAATCTTGCTATACAATAAAGTATAAATAAATAAACAGGTTTTGACCATCTCTAGTATATTATCCGAATCGTGATAAAATGTTTTACATCTAATAACGGAAATAAACGAATTCCATTTGACCCTGCTGCAGTTATCACGTTAAGCAGACCGACAAATTATAAAACGGCAATGCAATGCTTAGTGAAATTAGAATTAAATAAATAACCAGGTTTTAGCCACATTTTGTACAACATTGGGTAGGTACGTTGAAATTGGTATTTAATTTCAGCATGTACCTACTCATCATATCAAAATGTTTTTTGTAAAATGTCAATGCCACCAAATATCCTCTGAATCACGTTATAACAGTTACAGTTACTGTGAACTAAATAAAAAATCGCTGATTCGGATCTCTGACTTCGCAACTGCGCGTCGCTCGATCTTTGATAAAAATAATTTATAGTGACACATCCCGGGTGTTGGCCGTACAGTTTCTCAAACACCAAAGTTCTCTCTATAGATCTAAAAAAAAAACCCGGTTTGAAGTCTTACTTGTAACTAGTTGTAACAAGAGTCAAGACACCACAAATCAGTCTTTTTTTTACAAACCTATTATTTTATACAGTAAGTGAATTATATTAAACTTTATGAAGCAAAATATTAACGTACAATTTAAATTGTTAAATTTAAAAAACTTACTCATTGATCTACTTTATACACATTTACTACAGAAAACAAGAAGCTGCATGGTCGCTCGATACACGATACTCAGGTTCACAATAAGTTCAAGTTCAAATGTGTTGTCAACACATAAAATATTTACAAGGTCGCGCGGTATATTAAAATCTGCGAGTGCAGTAAACACTACGAGGTTAAACCATTAAAATTAAAAGGAGAAAAAATATTCTGAATAACGTTAATGATATGTCTAATGCAAAAAACCTAACAAGATGATCAAATTTTGTAAATTCTATGATAGCACTAAATCCATTAAAAAAAAAACCTTCAACATTTCAGAAGTCTTTTGGTTTCCAAAAATTTTTCCGTAAAACAAAAAAAAAAAAGCAATGACGGTTTTTTTTTCTTATAATAGCTTGGAATACGAAGTACTTACTTACTTAATCTTTAAAGAACTTTTTTGTAAGTCTCTCAAGGTAGCTTAAAAATGCTTCATGTACATAAAGTGTAAATATTGCAAATTTCGGTTTCATATCACTTCATTACTTCCCAATCACAGGGCAAAGGCCACATCTCATACAGAAGCGTACGCAATAGATAATTAATGCTTTTATCTTAGCTAATCACAACCAATATTTTTTATTGATCAGTTGATTGATTGATCTTTGACAGATCAGATAAAAAATAAAGTGCATTACGAGTATATTTATTATTATGTAGATAGATACAGGCCCATGCTTTTCTTCGAGTTCAAGGTCCACTGAGAGGACCGAACGCTCCAATAAACAATATTAAACTGTATGATCCTGCAAATCTGAATTAAGTAAAAAACAACATTTGGAATAAATCTAGATTGCAAATTAACAAGGTACGTAAAATAAGAAGAAGCAATGTTTGGTATGTAGCTTGGGCTAGTTTTGGCATTCTTTGTAATTCTAATTAATACATAATTGCATTCTCTACTGTTTTTGTTACTACTCAGTTTCCAATTACCAAATTCTTATGTTGGTACCAAAGTTAATTTCATGTTGCTAAAAGACATCCACTACTAGACATAGAGCTACTCTAAGCTACATCAAAACAGATTATTGAGACTCGAAATAAAAAGTCAAACAGATAAGAAACAGTAAGTTAGATTGACTGCCAAATAACACTTTTTAACCTTCACTTATATAATATAAAAAAAAAATACTAAATTCTATAAGCTAAATTCTATAACATTAGAACATCAAGTTACAAAATAACCTACTCTACAGTTTAACTACAATTTTAGCATTGCTTATCAATCTTAATATTATACGGAACTAGATGAAAAGAAATAACATCTTTAGCACTTTTAAAGAAATATATCACCGTCAGCAGGAACGTGTTAAAAGCGGGGTTTTGTAAACAGATAGATGCACTGAGCAAAGAAAGCGGCGACACGGCAGCAAAAATGAAATCAATAACTCAGTTGATTGCATGTCTTGGTACACTAGTAACTAGGTATATGTACATACTTACAGGATATGATATTTTTCTAGTCTGGATTTATGAGCAATATGGACATTGAATCAATATGAGTTAAGCCACGATCAATAACCAGGTAACTTTTCCTGGTTTTTTAACTGTGGAATTTCTCTGGAATATACATTCCAGAAACATTGTGGTGTTGTGTTGCATCCATCAGTGAAAGAATTTGACCGCTCGGTGGACACGGTGGAGCATATGGTAGAGGAGTGCCCTGCTTGGGCAGAGCACCGCCGTGTCGGAGCATCGTGGTGGCAAGGTTCTTCCGTGCCGGGCCTTGGTACAGGTCATGGTCCGAAGCGAGGAGTGGCAGGCGGTCGTCTCCTTTTGCGAAGCAGTAATGCTAGCAATGCGGCCGCACACGCCAAGGAACGGCCCTCACGTCCCAGCCGCCGGGATCCCAATCCGATTTAGTACGGTACGATATTCATTCGATATAATTGTAGGTTATTCTTTTTTTGAAATTAGGTAAGATAGATATATTTTTTATTGTAAACCAAAAATAAAAACCTATTAGGAACTTCAAATTAATAGGATGTCACAATGGGCGGTCTTATCGCTAAAAGCGATTTTTAAGTATTTATTGGTTTCTTTGTGTTTTGTATTTTCTGTAATATCGCAGTGCTTCTAACCATTTTTGTATGAAATCTAAGAAAACTCGCAGTTTTGTAATATGAGTTCTATCATGGAAACAATGTGCCTCAGGACTTAAAACTGCTAATGAATGGGATGTCTATTTTTGTTCAAACACTTTCACGTGGGAAAGTTTATCTCCGGTTTTATAAAGAATATCAGTTAATGATATGATATCAGATAATACCAATATCCTACCAACAGGATTTCAACTAAAACCGTCAACCTATAACGCCACCTGATTATCTATCACATTCGTCTGTATTGTGACGTAAACGCTTTAGCCAAAACCTGAATGTAAATGTTCCATATTTACATACATCAGTCATTAAATTAATAAAGCAATGAAGACTGCCTTAACCAGTGTAGCTGAAACTTAAGACGGCGATAAATGTCTGTCTCTATAAGACACCTAACTGATGAGTTATCTAGTTAATCGAGGTAATGTATAACTTATTCGGGTAACGTCTACCCAAATAACCAATGCTTCCTCCTAAACTCATGAAGCGATTGATCTCCGGAAACCTAGAAAATGGATTTTATAAAAATCTAGCTGACTCGTGGGCCGTGATCAATTCGCTGGGCGTCAAACTCTTATGGCGTAAAAAATATTAATAATCACATTCAAATATATTTTATTCTTTAACACTCAATAATGTAATGTAGCCTTTTACTGATGAACGTATTTTCAATAACGGATCAGTAGCTCTTACAAACTTTACCTCTTTATAATATTAGTGTAGAAGTGTAAACTACTGCAAAAAAAAAATTTTGACTAAGTATTAAATATTACTAAACTACGACTAAGGTGGGTCATAGACATACTTTACTAAATAAACTGTTACACCATACAAAAAGTAATTTTGATTTTGAAAAAAATACTATCAACAGCTACCTACGGTACAAGTTTTGCAATAAGGTGCCTTCCTATCGACATCTCAAAACCCATCAATCAAATCAAATCTAAGCGTAATGATTTCGTTTGTTTAATCGGAAACCGACAAGGTAAACGATACGTGATCGGTTTGACAATCAATCATCGAGGCTCCGTCATGGTTGATGTGGACACACCGCGTGTGTTGAATGTCCTAATATGAGTTATTGAGTAATTAAAATGGTGATAATTAATATGTGTTATGTACATAAGGAAGGCGCCCTTATATTTACCAAATCAAACCAGATGAGTCTGCCAGAGTTACCATGGCATCTACATAGTCGTGGTTTATGAAGCAACCGTTAAAACTATAATAGGTACTCTAAGGTGTGTAGCACCTTGAACATCTGGCCAGAGTTAATCCCTTTAAATGCACACATCGCGTACTGTCACCTGCACCCGCCTAGAGCCCCGCTGACCTTTAAAACCATTTTCTTTGCGAAATATTGATTGATTTAGGTACTTCATGATTATTATTTTTTTTTATAGTCACAGAACAAAGTTGTTGTTTATGATGTTGGTAATACAGTTCTGCAAGGTTGTTAGTGTTTTATAAATAACCCTGAATACATTCTGAAGAACACTTAACCAGCAATTTTTTTCGTGTAAACGGCGGTGTAAATATATTTCTAAAGATCAAAGCCATTTGAAAGGAGTAGGGAAAATAAACGAAAAAATATCAAGGTTTTTATTTTTTTTTATTTTTGGCAAAAGTATAACTCATTCCAAAAGATTTTTTCAAAGCAAGTCACCGTTGTATGGCACTGCTCGGTATGTGTAGGTACCTATACACATAAGGTAGGTGCCCGTATATTTATCAAATCAAACCCGAAGAATCTGCCAGAGTTACTATGGCATCAACATAGTCGTGGTTTATATAACAACCATTAAAACTACAATAGGTACCTACTTTAAAACACTTCGTAATTTTCCATGTTTATGAGGTATTCCAAGTAATTTGAACACAACTTGAGACGTGCTCGCGTTACACAATTTTATGGCAATAATATTACAACCCACAGCAATTGTTTTCGATTGATCATATAAATTAATATAGTAATGGAAGTATTTATTTAATAAACACCTAAGGTTTAATATAATTAATTGAAGATTTGAAAGAAACAAGAAATAAAGAAAGAAAGATATTTTTTTTTATTTGGCACACAGATACACACAATGCAGAAACAACATGTAGAGTTATAGACACTTATGATTAAAAAAATAAAAATTTGGTAAGTCTGCCACAATTGTAAAGAAAACTGATTTCCCGATTTGTTGCTCCACATAGTCTGAGGACGCGGGCACCGTCTTCCCTTACGATTTTCAATACACATTCACTATTAAGATATCACATAATACCAGCCTGTTATTATATTAACTTATTATGCAAATGAGTGGTTTCCTACAGGCTGGTTTTGTCATAAAAAGTACAATTGATCACTATTGGCTGGCCAAGATTTTTAGAAAATGACTCATTCTGTCTTTGCTTACCGGTTGCTTAGTCACAAACAACTAACAATTATTTACCATTAATGTCTTCACATGTTTATTCAAAATAGACTATTGTTTTTCCTTCATCATCTTTTAAGTAATTAAATTAAATTCTTGGACTAAAAACTCTGAATTCAATGGTATTGATACCACTACGTTTAGTACATAAATATAAAACACACCCAACACAACATAATGCACATCCTTATACATCCCAATTAGAAAATTAGGTTACAATCATAATAAAAGCACTAAATGCACTTAAGTAGTGTTTTTTAAAGAAATTAGTTATCCTAATTGTAGACAAATAATATGGGAATCTATGTATACTTTACGTTGTTAACGTATCGGTACTGCTATATCTACGTACGCATACATATTTCTAGTGTTTATCAAGAATTTATGAAAATAGGTAATTTTATCCTAAAATAATCAACTTTTACAATTAAAATATAACTATTTAAATGGATCTAATAGCCACTTCTGCATATACTACTTTCAGAATGTCCTATTACTATGTTGCATGCTGTATATATACTTTGCCTATTATGTTTCAAGTTTTATTTGTAAGAACCCTAGTAGATATAGAGACAGAGTCTTATCAAGGGGGCATAAATCCAGACTCAACAATTTACCCAGTTAACCACTCATCATCATATCACGCTGCAATTTGCATAGCCAAAAAACAGATGCATAACACATTTATCTTCTATTTCAGCTTCCTACATCACGCCGTGTGACTTCAAGAGTGACAAATTCACCGACTGTGTCAAAGAACAAATTGAAAACGCTCTCCCGAAATTCACGAAAGGCATCCCTGAGCTAGGCGTGGCATCCATAGATCCTGTACACTTAAAAAACATCGAAGTACTGGGCAACGGGCTAAATCTCACCTTCTCCCAAGCTGCCATGCATGGACTTAGCCAATGCAAATTGACAGAATTGAAGTAAATTGAACTAAGTATATTAAACTAACCACTAATTTAGCGTTATTGTTGTTTTTATGGCCCTTTATTTTTCTGCGCCAAGTTTTTAGGAACTTAACACATAAAGAGACCCATTGTGGTCCACGTTCCAGTATTAAAATGTTCTTTGTTCGCTTTTCTTCAGACTTATTCATCCTACATAGCTATTTTTATTTCTGTTCATGTCCTTATTTCCACATACGAGACCTTGTAGGTATGCCGAAGGGCCAAGTACGGAAGTATTTTTCTATCCTGCATCATGTAATCGATAAACAACAAACACCGAGTCTACGCTACACATTGTATGCAAATTTTCGAACTCCTCGATACCTTTTGGACTAAACTGAGGTGATTGTCTAGGTATGAGTAACGCAGAATCAATACAATAGGCACGATGCAAAAATTCCATGCCACAAATCATACACGTGTATATGTAATTGCTTTTAAACGGGTTCCGCGATATTTTGCTTCGTCAATTTGTCGAAGACTGCGTTTTTCTACTAATTATGGGTAATTTGTTATCGTACCTACAATAATAAACTATGGACATCGACTTTTGCCCTGATTAAGTAGCGATTACTATACTAAATATCATCTTACTGGCATAATTATACGTTTCTGAGATGTTTTTGTGGAGACTAGCAACTACTAGCAAATATTTCCTATCTGTCTAGAAATTACTGATTGCAAAAGAAACTGGCTCATATCAAATAGTATCCAGCTTTTAAATATTTCTTCCTATTAAAGGATTCGTAAACATTGGGCATAACAATAATAACGTTATTTCAGCAAAAGCCAGACAATAGTCTTTGTCAAACAAGTAAATGTCTGCGTTTGGTTTTTGACCTTATATTTTCCCCGTTTCAGAGCAGAGTTCAGTAAAGCCGAGGGGTCATTTTCATTGTCATTCAAAGGCAACTTGAGTTTAACCGCTCAGTACGTTGCCGATGGCAGAATCCTAATTCTACCAATCAAAGGAAGTGGAGACGCATTAGTTGAAGCACGTAAGTACAACCTACGTCATATAAAATTCATTTGAATATTGCATATTTTGTTTCATTCTTTCCGTGCAATGCATTGTAATCATTATTCATTTCAGTCTCATAGTTAGAATTTGATACGTCTTTGGTTCAAGGCACGTACTTATAATGTAGCAGAGGTGAACCTAACTGCCGACTAATCATTTTCTTTAATGATTCTGGAATTTGTACTTGCTTCTCCAGTTTGTGCATTCAAATTGACTTAATTCAATCCTACAATTAGTTCTAGTGGCCTAATTTGGATAAATCAGCTTCAAACCGGGCCAAACAATTAGGTACCCACTTAGTTAACATTATAACAATAAATCGCAAAGTATATGTGTGACTACCACCATCCACAGAGGGTGTTGAGGTGCGCATAGACAGCAAACTGGTTCACGATAAGGACAGCAATGGCGACCACTTCAAGTTGGCTACACCTAAGTACAAGTACACCATCGAACGCACCACATTCGACTTGAAGAACTTGTTTAATGGGAACAAGCAACTTGGTAAGTGATAATTAATTTCAGTAATGAAAAAAATACAAGTATAACTGCCTGGACCGGTCCCGAAGGCACTACTTGTTTAAATGTCCCAGTTAGTATTACTTGATCATGTTAGTCATATTACAATTAGAGAACAACGTTTTCGACCTAACTGAAAGCAAGAATATGAAAGGAGGTATGAAGCCTTTACTAGCGACTAATAGGAATCATACAATCCCAAGTTACGAAGTTACTATAAAATAAAAGACTGACTTATATAGCAACCCTCGCTTTTGAATCGAGGGTTAAAAACAAAAGCTGGCAAAAAACAAATAAATAAATAATGATATCGTTCCTATCAGTTTATACGTAACAAGCGACACAGCAGAAATGCAGCAAACGATAAAGTAAATAATTTAGTATGATTATGTACCCTCCGCATAGTAAATTATGCATGTATTATACTAGCGATAGCTACCCTCCAAACGTTATAGGAGGGACCTTTTGTACCTTAAGGAAAAATAACCACAAAAATGTAGGTTATTTTAGAATGCAGCTTCCCAGTATGTTTTCAAAGCAACCGCATTACTTAGGTATATATTATATTCGAAAGAGCCTATAAAAAAAAGGATCATGCATTAATTACACCCCAAGCGAACACGCTCGCCTAACGTTCGCTCTCTTGCACGGTCTCCCGCGAAGTGGCGAGCCTTCTGGCTGGCCTACCACCGTGGGATCTGGAGGCAACAGTCCTTGCACACATGCACGATTTGCGCGTGGAGATGCAACGCCTGGGTGAAAGTCCGCTGCCGCGACAGGTCACGGCATGGCGGACAGAGCTCCGGCGGGATCTCATGGTGAAATGGCGTCAACGACTATCGCAACCCAGTGCTGGGCAAGCCACAATCATGGCGGTAAGTCCCCTCTTTGAGGCGTGGCTGGAAAGACCTCACGGCGTCCTTACCTTCCGTATGACGCAGGACCTCACCGGACATGGTTCGTTCGGGAGGTTCCTGCACCGGATTCGTGCGGAAGTGACGCCCGGGTGTCGCCACTGTGCGGAATGCCCGGAGGACACGGTGGAGCACACAGTCGAGGTGTGCCCTGCTTGGGCGGAGCATCGCCGTGCCCTCGTGGGGGCGATCGGCGGCGGAGACCTCTCGCTCCGGGCTTTGGTTGAGGCCATGGTCCGGAGCGAGGAGGAGTGGCAGGCGGTCGCCGACTTCTGCGAAGCAGTAATGTTCGCAAAGGAGGAGGCCGAACGCATCAGGCAACGGCGTTCTCGCCGCCGCCGCCGCCGCCGGGATTCTGATCCCGATTTCCGGCCACCGTAGGCACGGGCGTTCGCTCTCTCATTGTCTTTCTATTGTGTCTCTAATTAGGTACGGTATTCGAAAGATTAAATAAAAGGAATCTACTTTCTTAATAAGGTTATTAATATTAAATGTCACGGAACAGTAGGCGTTTTGAACCGACGTACTATCGAACTAATGAGAAATCGCTGTAGGGTTTTTCGCAACAGGATTTTTCGCTAAAACGTTACATCGCAACAATAAAGCATCGATCGAAAATATCGTACAACTGAATTATCGACACACCGTGTTCGACATAATAATAATCGAATCATCAAGTTTTGCAGGCAATTTGGGAACCCATTTTATGTAGGGCAGTGCATACTCTGCATTAGTGTTGCAAGAGAACTCTGCTTCCGCTTCCGCTTCTGCAGAAGTTCTGCAAGCTTTTTCAATACGTTTCCATTTCTGATTCTGACTATCAAGTCTGACGTCTTGTATGATGTATGATGGTATTGGAAGGTATACCATCATCTTTTGTCAAATGAAAGAAAGAAAAATACTTTATCTGTAACTCACACAGGACAAACATAAATAATACTATTAATCCTTAAGGGGAAAGCTAATTCGTAGTAGCCCGCGAAATACAAATTTTCAGGTCAGAGTCAAATTGTATGTTGATTAAAATGTCATTGGTGAGAGTAATTTGTATTACGTAGGTATTCTTAGAGATAAACTTAATTTTAACACATAAAAAAATTAATTATATTAAAAAATTATATATTAAAAACTGGTCTGATAGATTCGGTGTGGCGGTTAATCCTACGAAGTGTCAGGCTATTATAGTTGGGAGCCCCCATAGTCTAAGAAAGCTAGATGGACTAACCGTACCACCCGTAATCTTCAACAATACGGTGATTCCGTTTGGTTCTGAGGTCAAGGATCTTGGTCTGTATGTTGATGCTTGTCTGGATTGGCGGAAGCAGATTGCAAATGTCAGTCAAAAAGTCACTGGAACGCTACGGTCTCTCTATCGTCTGAAGAATCTTCTCCCAGCTCACATAAAGGCAATGCTTGTACAATCCCTAATCTTTCCCATAATCGACTATGCTGATGTGTGCTACTATGACCTGAATGCAGATCTTCTCAATAAACTTGACCGTCTTCTGAATAACTGCATTCGATTTGTCTTCAACCTCCGCAAGTACGATCATGTATCCGAGCATCGTTTGCTTTTAAAATGGTTACCCATTCGTCAGCGCAGAGCGCTAAGGGCCTTGACTACTCTGTTCTCTTTTCTGGATAATCCTTCTTCCCCTTCTTATCTGATTTCAGAACTTCAATTTCTTTGCTCTGGGCACAATAAAAATCTTCGGTCTACTAATAATCGTCTTCTACGATGTCCCTCACACCGCTCTGGGCTTATCCACTCTTCCTTTTTTGTCCAGGCGATATCTCTTTGGAATGCGCTCCCTCTGAATATCAGGATGGCAACAAGCCGATTTTCTTTTAAGGTGAAGGCACGTGAGCATATTCGCAAGATGTTGGTAGAATCATCACCGAGCTAATTGGTTTGGATTTGTTTTTTCACAACAGCATTGTTTTTGTTATATGTATGTATCTAAGTATGTATTTACTATTGTATATATTTGTTTCTCTTCTGTTTTGTCTGTTTATTAAGTTGCACCTGCCATGTTTTGTTTCTGCACCACCCTAAGGTCGACTGGCAGATAATGCCTAAGGCATTAAGTCCGCCTTTGTACAGTTTTTTTTGTGCATAAAGCTTTAAATAAATAAATAAATTATAATTCCAAACTGTTCAAAAAGTACGAGTATATCACCGTGGAAAGGGCGCATAATTCTCTGTCCAACTATCAAAGATGCTAATGCGGGAGCGATGATGCGCGACGACATTAAGGATGCGCTCATTCATCGACTTTATAGTATTCATCGTATTTATTTAGAGAATTATAATCATAAAAAACATCATTACAATTACCTCTTATTTTGTCATACTCTATTGAATTCCGAATACCCATATCCAATCTATAATCTATGGCCTATCTTTTTGGCCTCTTAGTAACTTTTCTAAGCGTTATATTCGTACCTATAATTTAACGATCTTCGTATGATAACAGTTCCTATTCTTTTCTTCAGCGGAAACAACTCTTCAGTTCGCCAATAACAACTGGCAGCAACTGATGGACGAGCTGTCTCCCCCGGCCATCAAACAGATCGTGCGCACCCTGGTCAAAACCATCAACAAGTTCTTCTCTAAGATTACCATCAAAAAGATGATCAAAGGATATGTTGAATAAACTATATTTGAATTAAGAATTCGAGACAGTTTTCATTCAGAAGAACAAACTGTTTATCGTATGTGACTAATTTCAAATTGTATTGCAACATAATATACTACATATTTAAAGAACTTTTTGTTACAATTATACTTAAATTACACAACTCTGTGATGGATTGAAATAATCTCGAATTATAAATTCAAGTAGGTATAAGCTGTGATTTTAGAATTAAAGAGGTGTGAAGCTCGTCAGTTATCAAAGCGATTAATATTGCGATTTTGGATTACGAGTATAATCAAACGATAAAAAATTGATAATTATCAAACGAACCATGATAAGATAAACGTAATGTGATGAATGACCAGTTTCTACTCTAGTTCGTTGTTATTTAAATGTAATTCGTGTTAATGTTACCTTCCTTTATTATAACATCTTCGACATTTAAACAGAATTCCTGCTGCATAGTTTTGTCTTGTGACTTCTTCGTTGCGTTAATAAGAGTCACAAAACAAACATTTGTTAGATACAACCACAAATTGTACCTATGTGCTCAAATATTTTTTTTATATTTATACGGGATAATCTATAGACCAACTCTTAATTTATGAGAATATTCTATTTTTAGTGAATAAAACGGTGATGTTAATTTGTAAATAGTTATATATGATTACATAAATTAATAAATACTTTTGAACAAACGATGTATTTTTATTTATAACCGAATTAAAAAAGGAGGAAGTAGGTTTTATGGCTGTATGCACTCTTTGATATTTTCATTGATTTCTTGGTTAATTGTGGACTGATTTTATTTTATTTTTTGTTTCGAAATAGTCTTTGAGAATTTTAAAGATATTGTACGGAACTCCTCATAGGATTATACTTGTTACGACAGTTCTGCTCTGATCAGAACTGTCGTAACAAGTATAATTTCAAACGACTTTTCAATACGCTTACGAAGAAATACTTTCTCTTTACATTACAACGCATTTTTGTTCATTTTCCAATAAAGATTTTTTTCCAAAGTTGCCACACATTTTAGTAATGATTTAGACGGTAGCAGGCTATCGCAAGTATTTTTTACCTTAATCACAACATCTGGCGGCGGCGCTGTACCATCTAAAGAATTCTCTTCAAATCTTAGAAACAATATTTTTTTCACAACACAATTACAAAATGATAATTATTTAAGTAACTTTATTCCCGTGCTTTGCGTTTGCAGATTGAAGGAGAAGCAAAGGTATCAAACCGTTATACGTCCTACTTAATATTTAAAAAAATATATATATTTTTGAATTTAGACCACAGATAATTGTTAATGAGTTGATAATAATTAATTATTTGTATAAATAATCTTATAATATTCTGTTCATAAGCACAAATAAAAAAAAACACGAGGGTGATAAACATAGCATGTTGAACCTAATCATAGTGCGATAAGATCCAGTTTTCGAGTGTATTGAAATAGTACATTTTGATATAAGTGCAGAAAGTTTGTTATTGCGACCGAGGCGGGATCCGCACGAGCCGTAGGCGATTGTGTTATTGAGCCGAGAGCTGCAGTGACAAATTTGCACGTGTATCAAACGACTTTTTTCAATACACTCACTGAAATGAATAAACGGGGGTCGACCGGCGACTCGTGGAGGACGACGCGCGCCATGCCTGATACGGTTCGTAATAAAATTATGGCGGGGGAGAGCACGCGCACTTTTTTGCACCAGTGCGAGAAATAGCCTATTGCGTGCCTGTAAGCAGTGGGATAAGAGCGAGTTTTCGAGTGAGTGTATTGAAAAGATTTTACTGTACCACAAAAATCAAATTATTATTATGACTAGCATCTGCCAGAGGCCTCGCCCGCGTGAAAGTATGGGAGACCAAACAAATTTTGGACCTCGTTTTAAAGGTGTATTTGGGAATATCCTCTCTTAGTGCTCGCTTACATCATGAAAGAAATAGTACTAGTGCAAAATTTCTCGCTTCTAGTCCCAGTAGTTTTTTTTTTTTATGATAATGTCAGTCAGTCAGTTTCTTCTTTTATATATGTATTTAGATATAACTAAGAAACAGTTTCAGACTTTTCCTTTACTTGTTCTTTGTGACCTTGATCCTTGCTGAATTTCAGGAATCTAGGTCAAAGAAAAACAGACCTGTCGTATTTGATAGATATTAATTTCAGCTTAAATTATAACTCCATACTTGATTGTGAAACAGTCTTGACAGACAGACAAGCGGGCAACAAAGTGATCCTATAAGGGTTCTTTTATTCTTTTTTCGGTGTAAAAATCATCCAGATGACATCCCCTGCCCTTGGGCGGAGCGGGAGATACTATTAGACTTACTGACTAAAAAACCCACCCCGTTCCTTCGTTGCTTTTCGTACCGAAGCCGAGCCTTCCTTTCAGAAGCAGACCCTTGCCCCAGTAGGCTTCGACCTTCTGGGCCAAAATAAACTAAATTTTGAAAGTCGGTGTAAAATAATGAAGAAACAAAACTAGAAACGGTTTTATTTTTTGTAAAAAGTTTTAATAGACTTAAATAATAACCTTTTAATATTAGTCTAGTCAAATTAGGTCATTTTTTAATAAAGATTGGAATAAATTCTCTGGAGAGGCAAAAACGTTTCTGATGGTATTGTATGAGTGAAAAATAGAGTATAAAAAAAAAATCATTTGGCACCCCTACGGAAGGGGGTGAAAACTGTTTATTGCTCATAACTAACCAGAGAATATAGGTGTGCTCACCGTTTTTTTTTTTTATGGTATATTAAACCTCAACCTACATTATTGCATTTTAATTATTTTAATTAGACCAACGCAGCATTAGAAAAAAATAAAAATGTTATTTTTGGCCATTGCGGCATTGGGGAAAATTGTGTAGTTTTGTAAACTGAGGAAAGTGTTATACATTTCGACCTAAGTACATGATTGATTTTGCACCCCAGTGCGACGTATGGAAATTAGTTTTTCACGTTTTTTTGCTTCTGTACTTCGGGGGAAATTTAAGTAGTTATGAAAATAATCACAATTACATTAATTTGGTTTCCTTTATATTTGCACCCTATAAAAAATTAGCATTTTTTTAAGGAACATACGTTTTTCTAGTGTTGTCTTAATTGCCAAAGAACTATTACGCCATGGAAGTGACAAGCGCGCGACACGGAATAATAAACTGACAAGAAGAGATAAGCGTAGTCACCTAGGAGTGTTGTAGGATGTATTTTACGAGGAAGGAGTACTTTCTGATTGTAAATGCTCTGTTAGTAAGTGTAAGTAAAGAAACCTAATTTTGTTTTTATAAAAAAAAAAAAACAGTTAAAAAAACCGTCTATGTTTAAACAAAAAAAAACGAGAGTGTCCTGCAAGCATGTCCTTTATTTATCTTCTATACATACATATAAATAAAATTGGAGTATCTGTGTGTAATATTGAAGTAACTGCTTTTTACTACATGCATACATATATACGGTACATAGAGTTTGACCATCGAAAGAAGACAACGAATTATTAATCAAACGTTATGTATGGCAGCATTTAAAAAAATTAAGAATTGTCAAAATTGTTTTCCTGCATCTTATTATACTCATTTTGCTTAAAATAATGCCATAAACAATCACTTGTTCGATGGAAAGGCTACTATTTAATATAATGGACAAATTTAAAGACGCAAAAAGTGAATTAAATTAAAAACATGCAGATAAAATGCGACGGTTGGATACAATAATATCATTTCTACTTTTTGACTATTTAATAATTGTAATTTTACTCACACGGTGTATTATACTTTTCAGGAGGTTTCGGCAATGAGTAGACGAAACTCCTAATAATGAAAACAGTAAAAGACATGGAAAGTTGTATATTTCGTATGCGCGCTATCTAGCAAAGTAGCGGCGGACATTTGAACGATATTATATTCCATACATAATGACATCAATCATCCATCCAAATTAATAAAAAAAATCGATAACACACAATTCCCACTGGCTCCACAAATGATTGTACCTGTGCTTTGTATAACATTCGATGTTGGCCTGGTATAAAGCGCCGTCAGTGCCGGATTAAACCGACCCGGAGTCTATTGCTAATTCGACCAAGGGTAGCGTTGAAAATTCCGGAAAGAAACAATTGTTTCTTTCAATGAAAAAAACAAATTGTGTTTTTTTTCCGTTTTTTCACATGTTGCATTGAAATTTTGCGGAAAAAATCGTTTGGGAACAAAATAGAAATCTTTCGCATGTTTTATTCATTGTTTCGGTTAAGCCTCCCCCAAGTGTCACCATAATGATCGCTGCCCACTGTTGGACACAAGCCTCTCCCAAGTATCGCCATTTAGGGCTTTAATGACTGCTGTCCACTGTTGGACATAGGCCTTCCCCTCGCTATAATGACCCATGCCCACTGTTGTACATAAGCCTCCCCCGAGTGTCGCCATTAGGCGCTAAAATGACTGATGCCCATTGTTGGACATAAGTCTTCCCTCGCTATAATGACCTATGCCCACTGTTGAGCATAAGCCTCCCCTAGTGTCACCACGTAGGCGTTATAATAACTGATGCCTACTGTTGGACATAGGCCTCCTCTCGCGATAATGACCTATGCCCACTGTTGGGCATAAGCCTCCCCCAAATGTCACCACGTAGGCTTTATAATAATTGATGCCCACTGTTGGACACAGGCCTCCTCTCGCGATAATGACCTATGCCCACTGTTGGGCATAAGCCTCCCCCAAGTGTCACCACCTAGGCGTTATAATAATTAATGCCCACTGTTGAACATAAGCCTCCTCCCGAGAAAATGACCTATGCCCATTGTTGGGCATAAGCCTCCCGCAAGTGTCACCACGTAGGCGCTATAATGATTGATGCTCACTGTTGGACATAGGTCTCCTCTTGCTATAATGACCTATGCCCACTGTTGGGCATAAGCCTGCCTCAAGTGTCACCACCTAGGCGTTATAATAATTGATGCCCACTGTTGGACATAGGCCTCCTCTCGCGATAATGACCTATGCCCACTGTTGGGCATAAGCCTCCCTCTAGTGTCACCACCTAGGCGTTATAATAATTGATGCCCACTGTTGGACAAATGCCTCCTCGCGATAATGACCTATGCCCACTGTTGGGCATAAGCTACCGCCAAGTGTCACCACCTAGACGCTATAATGATTGATGCCCACTGTTGGACATAGGTCTCCTCTTGCTATAATGACCTATGCCCACTGTTGGGCATAAACCTCCCCAAGAGTCGCTATTTTGGCACTATAATGATTGATGCCCACTGTTGGACATAGGCCTCCCCTTACTATAATGAGCTAGGCCCACAGTTGGGTATAAGACTCCCCAAGTGTCGCCATTTAGGCGCTATAATAATCGATGCCCACTGTTGGACATAAGCCTCCCCCAAATATCACCGTTTAGGCGTTATAATGACTGATGCCCACTGTTGGACATAAGTCTCCCCTCGCTATAATGACCTGTGACCAGTAATGGACATAAGCTTCCCCCAAATTTCACCATTTAGGCGTTATAATGACTGATGCCCACTGTTGGACATAAGCCTCCCCCAAGTATCGCCATTTAGGCGTTATAATGACTGCTGTCCACTGTTGGACATAGGCCTCATAAACTAGTGCGCCTCACCATCAGATTGCGTCATCTAGTTTATATTAATTTAAAAAAAAAGTACGCATTTCAAAAAAACAAACATGAAGTTTTCGGTTCTTTTCATATTTTTCCGTTTTTTTCGGTTTTATTGGAAAAATACATGAAATTTATAATTTATAAATTTCTTGAAAGTTTCGAATGTTACATTGAATAAAACAACAGTATTTGAAAGAAACGGGAATATTCCCTGTTTTTTTCAACGCTAACCAAGGGCCCCCCTACCACTAATCAATTAATTTAGTAGTAAGATACTAATTAATTCAGTACTTTTAGAAAACCTAGATGATGATCGTTTTTTGCATACCCCGAATGATTAGAATTTTGCCTAGGACGTTTAGGTTTTCTTCTGACAAGTAATACAGAATTAAGGAGTCTTTTCGATGCTGATGGCGAAGCCTTTGTGAATTTATACAGAAAAGCTGTACAGTTGAGATTTACTTAGGATAACCTAGGATGCAACATTTATTTTTCTTTGAAGTAGTCTGATTTAGCAAATTTTTATGTGGAGTAATCTTTCTGAGTGATTTTTCTCATCAACACGCCAACATCGATAGTCATCATCATTTCAGCTGAAAGGCTTCCATTGCTATACAAAGGTTTTTCCTATGTCACCACAACGGCCGGTCCAGTTTATCACGCCTCCATCGAATTCACGTGAACCTTACTAAATAAAAGGTTATTCTTACCCTTGTTGCGAGACCTTTCAACGTTACGTCTTCAGGTATCCGGTCGCCATTCCAGAACCTTTTGGCCCCATCGATCATCTGTTCTGCGAGCAATATATGTATCCAGTTTACTGCCACTTAAGCTTATCTTCCTCTCCATTGCTCTTTGTGTTACTTAAAACCATCTGATGAGGCGCATTGTGGACGACCACGTTTCAAAGCCAAATGTCACTACGCACAGGCAATGTAATATTCACATAGACTAATTATGTAATTATGTCTAGATATGTAATTCCCTAAAAACCTTGTTTAAGCTTATTCTTAGTAGGGTTATTAAGATTGAGCTTCACCTACACATATTAAAATTAAGTGGTTTTAGCTAGCGCTGCTAGAAGCTGCTGGCTAAAGCTACCCTTTCTAACATAAGCTTGAACAAGACTTTTATTTACCAATAACTCCGTGGATTTTAAGATCACTTGCGTAAAAAGTACGATGATGGGATAAATTCTAAGAGATCTTCTATTCTGTAGTTTGCTTGCAGGATAGTCTGAAGTAAAGTGACTATCTCATCACATCCAAAAAAATCAGCTGTATTTAGGTTTCACGCAGTACCAATATTTTGACTAGTTTTTTATATTATTTTAGACTAGCAGCTACCGTAGCTTTGTGCTCAATGAACTGCCCAAAGTTTAAGGAAATTTCAACTCCCAAGAGCTGAAGGCGGTCGATACACTCCAAGGATACATTCTAAAAAGCAGGTGCTAAGGTGATCAGGCTGCTTTTGGCAGTGAACGGACATGCTTGAGTTTTGGCGGCATTGAATATCGCGGCTAAATAAGCAGTACATGTTTAATTGTTAAATAAACATGCATCATATATATATCGCATACTTATTATTTTCATGATTAATCAAACGTATCAACTCTGTTTAAGTGGCGTACAGCTAGGGTGAAGAGCTTCAATTTTTTTTTAATACGGCCTCTTTTTTGTTTTGCCATCTTTCGTTGGTCAGAGTCTACACCAAAATAACATTTTTTGCAATTTTTGTCTGTCTGTCTGTCCGTTTGTCCGGGCTAATCTCTGATATGGCTGGACTAATTTTGGCGGGGCTTTTTTTGGCAAGTAGCTGATGTAATAAGGAGTAACATGAGCTTTTATTTTAGAAAAAATAAATTCAAAATCCTGTAGTCCACGCGAACAAATTCGCGGGCACAGCTAGTTTCAAATAAATTAGTTGTATTTCGGTTGTCGTTAGAACTATAAATTGTCTGACAGCGCTGATTATTCTACGGCATCGGGTAAGGTAGGAACAATAAAATATTAGTATAAAAAATGTGGAGTTTTAAGTATGCGCCTCAAAAAGAAACTGGGTAAAGGCGAGTCGGACTCGCGCACTGAGGGTTCCGTATCAACTAACTTAAATACAATAAATATCAAGCTTTTGCCAGCAGCTATTATTCCTATACTTATTATGTACTTAAGACTTGCTTCGTGCCAAATTTCAGGGCTCTAGGTCAACAGGAAGTACCTTTATGATTCCCTTGAGTGTCGAAATATATATATATTTTTTTGCGACGTATCTTTTTTATTCGTTAACTTAGAAGTTTTTACTTTTACACAGCTTTAAGGGACCGCAGTCTTGAGTATACGGTTTAAATTTCAACTTGATACTTGCACTTGTTCCCGAGATAAAGGGACTTGACAGACAGACGTACGAACAACAAAGTGATTCTATAAGGATTCCGTTTTTTCCTTTTGAGGTATAGAAAGAAATAAAGATCGACAGAGAATTGATATGATTATCATAATTTCTTGTTAAATAAATACTTAATACAGGGGCAGGTCGGGAGGTCACGACAAACAATGCAATACACTCCATAATCCATTTTCACAACACAGCTAATAAAATAGAGGAAATTATAGTTATTAATTTGTATAGCGCAGGGATCGCTTCTTGCCACAAAAATGATCTAAACGCATATACATGCACGCACTTACTTACTCTCGATCCCGCCGCGCGCGCGCCGCGCGACCCCGCGTTCGCCCTCCGAGTGCCACGAGTCGCAGTATGTATTCACGTTAACTCTACATAAACTTCCAGTTATATATTTCTTATTTTTATTGCGTGCGAATGTTTTATATATAGAATACATTATATATTAAAAAATCCATGACTACACTAATTTGCCCCGAAGTACAATCTACAAATATTGTAAAATGCTGTTTTCCTAAGGGTGCAAAAGGGTGCAAAAATAACTGGGTGTATAGGATGCTTTAAAAAGCTTATTACGAGTTTGCACCAACTGGCTAAATTTCCCTTGAGCCGCAAAATAAAAATAATGATTTATTAGTGTTTCATACACCTCACACTTTTTTCGTGAAAAGTAATTATACACCAAAGGGGTATCTACATATATCTAAACTTACCACAGCTAAATACTTATAAAATTTTTAAATTTTGGGACTTTAATGTTAAAACCTAATATTAAACGATGTTCCGTACATAACAGGAATGGTGCAAACTCAGAGAAGACTTATATTCATGTCTTCTAATGATTCCACAAAAAATTACAACTACACGAATTAGGTCCAATCTTTTTGCTAATTTGACTAGACTATATTCTCACTGGTGGGGCTCAGGCCTCCTCCCTAGGAGAGGGAAACCTTATAATTTGGGTGTCTTCAAAGCTAGAGTCAATAGGCTCTTAATAAACTAGTGCTATGATGATGGTGAGGCCATCAGAGATTGCATAACTGCTTACCATCAGGTGGGATCACAGTCAAGCACTAGTTTATATCAATTAAAAAAAACCTAGAACTTAAACGACTTGGACTAATTTGAACCAATTTTAATTATCTCATCAAACAAAGTGAAACTCACAGAAGTAAGTAGGTATAAACATTTTCCACATTAAAAAAAATATCTACTTACGGACTCAAACCAAATGAAATGAAAATAAATCATAGCATTAAATATGTAACGTTTAATATTATAATGTTTACAATTTTTCATAAAATAATATCACACTTGGCCAATTAAATTTCTATTTCCATTGTTACTGTCTTGTTCAGTACCAACGACTCTTGGCCGTATTTCTATTTCGTTGCTACTAGTCGTACTGTCACTACCCGTAGATCTTCGCTCTTCTTCGTCGACACGTGCGTTCATACCTAAGGAATCATTATCACTTCGATGACTAAACCTTTGCAATGGATTAGACCAGGTCCAAGGTAGAGTGGGTACGGGCCTTCCTTTCTTGTGCCACATAACAGCAGCTAACACCACAGCCAAGAATGCAATACCTACTCCTGCCCCAACTAAACCGGCCCGGAGACGAGGCATCCGCGCTGTGCCTAAAAACCAACACAAAGATAAATTTATTGCAATAGCTCTCAAGACCTTGACAATAAAATCTAAGACTTAGGTCTTAGATTTTATTGCCAGGTTCTATAATTATAATTTTATCTCTATATTCTTTTTATTACCGAAAAAATTTAATTCAATATGCTTCGCCTTGACTGAATTATTAATTAACTAGTTTATCAAGTCGATATGCAATTATGATTGAACACTGGATGTTATTTGTAGTAAGATCTACATTATCTTTGCATAATTAATATCTATTATCAATCTTGGTTCTACAAAAACTGCAATTTCTATTAAATTGATTAGTGCAATCCAAACTCGTCTGTACAAAACTAACTCGGGCTAAATATTTGTTGATTTTTTTTTTAATAATTTTTAAATCATATCAAAAATTTGTAACCAATTTCAACAATGCTTACTGGCGTATAGGCGAATCGTGTCCCTTGATTCAAAGACATGATCGTGCAACAAAGCAGCGCACGTCCATTCACCAATATCTTCATGTGAAACTTTGCTTATGGTCAGTGAACAGTCGCCGTAGTTCAGGCTCCTCCCAGGGGTAAAGTAAAAACGATCTAGAATGGCACTAGAAAAGGATTTAGAGCGTTAAAACACTTCTTAAAAATTAAAACATTTAGGAGTAGTTCGTGTGTTGCCTTGAAGAGAAATTTTATTAGCATAAAAGTACCACTTAGAATCAAAAGCACATAAAACGTACTCATCTAGTTAACTCTACTTCTTTAAATTTAAAAGTAATCAATTAAAATGTGGTACTTACTGCTCCGCATCCACCGTAGAATCCAGACTCATACCAATATCATTAGGAGTTAAGAACCTACAATAATCTAGTGGCCTAGGCCCGTTCGAGGTGTGACAGTACACAGTGACTGTACCACCAACCTCAGCACCAACTTCTTGTTCATTGGCGGCCAAAGGTCCCGTGACCCGAACTTCTACTTGATCTATGATTTCTACGCCCAATCTATACTTGTAACCCATGTGGCATGTCCATATGCCTGCATCTTCGCTGGAAACGTTGGCAAAGGTAATGCCACAGTCACCGAATTGGAGATTTTCACCTGTGTACCTGTGGAAAAATTAACACTGAGATTATGTATTTAGTAAGTTTTTTGGTTATTATATCTAAAATAATTGCATTCAAAACGTATTTACGGAATAAATCTAAAGGGGTTACCAGAAGGGCTGTCCATCGTCCACTTGTCGCGGCACCGGAGTGAACTGAGAGCCGTTAGGATGCTGGTACCAACAATACACGAGAGACGCATCCGCGCGAAACATTATCGTTAGATTGGAATCCTTCTGAACAAAAATTCTTCTCATTTCATCATTTTTGACTGATCTTTGGATATCTTGCCATATCTTTTTACCTGGGAAAATTAAGATACAAGTGTCATTTACCTAATATTTGATTTTTACTTATCAAAATTTAAGAAGTTTAGACTTTTTAAAAGACCGGTCTAAACATTCATTTTAGCAAGTCAGAATCAGAAATAATAGCATGTCGATAACGTTAAAAAATCTATGTAGGTACCTAAATTTGCTTAAAATCTATCTAAAGTTAAAAGTTCACCTCCATCTACGGGAACAGTAACGAGGGCTTGCATTGGTGTCAACTGATGGACGGTATGGCCAACTCTTTCCATAACTCCTAGTGTGCATCTCCAAGTTCCATAGTCCTCAGCAGTCACTGACTCTATTGTCAATCCACATTCTCTTTTGGAGAAACCATGGCCGTAGTAGCTGAAATAATAATTTTATACTATATTATTATAACCTATATCTAGCCCATACTATCCCACTGCTGTAAAGGCCACCCTCCATTCCTTCCATTGTTCCCGGCTTTGAGCCACTACTTGCCAATTCCTAAGGAAGATATTGTTACGCCATTAAACGTGAACCCGCCATATCTCCGAGAAAATAAAGAGTAGCACGTAATAATTAAAACGCATTGCTGTTCGAAAGGTCTAGAATGGTTGTGCGTAGACAAACTTAGAAAAATCTCGAAACATCCACAAAGTACTTACAAGTAGTAGTTAGGTATTTATAGGAAATGGTACTCTCCGACGTTAACAATAGAGTCGAAATTCGCATGAAAGTGACTCTTATTACCACGAGTAATAAAAATAATTTATGACTTCGAGAAGCGATTCAATTGTTCTGGAATTCTGGATCGTTCGTGGGAAGTCGGTATCTAGAATTTTCTTGGCTCCGCATATAAATACGAGCCCCCGGCCGGAAGCGAGTCAGTTGTGATTTCGACTGCGATCAAGAGCGAACTACCCTAGTACTTGAAGTGATTTTATCTAACGACCTAAGCGATAGTGTAACGGTACTCTAGTGTTAATTGCGATTCGGATTATTGTTGACTGGACTATTTTGTTATTGTTAGTGGTGAATAAAGTTCTCTCGTCAGTAAATCGGCATTTGATTACCCACGTACGTAACAACTGGTGTCAGAAGTGGGATGCCATTAACACCGAGAGACGACGAACAGCGACCACGAACAAGAAGGCAAATGGAGATGGATGCTGCGCGTCATCGTATGGAGGAGGAAGATCAGGCTGGTATGGTAGCAACAGAAGCTGCTGAGGCGCCAACAGGACCATCCTCGGAATTGAACCTCGCTGCGGTGTTGGCCGCCATGCAAGCTAGTATGGAAGCTGTCCGCCGCGACCAGGAAGCCGCTCGCCGCGAACAAGAGGCCAACCAGCGTAAGCTTCAGGACCTAATCGCAGCGAACCAGGAAGAAGCTCGCCGCGAACAGGAAGCCGCTCGCCGCGATCAGGAGGCCAACCAGCGTAAGCTTCAGGACCTAATCGCAGCGAACCAGGATGAAGCTCGCCGCGAACAGGAAGCCGCTCGCCGCGAACAGGAAGCCGCTCGCCGCGAACAGGAAGCCGCTCGCCGCGATCAGGAGGCTAAGCAGAACCTGATCCTCGATAAAATAGACCACGGCCTCGTCACGTTGGGCGAGAAGGTAAAGAATCTCACCTTGGAGGTCAAGGAGGTTTCCGCCCGAGCTGATAGCCTCGAAACAAGAATTGATGGCCACGAAGATCGCCTGCTGGACATCAACAAAAAAATCGTCAAGCTCGAAGCACGCGAACCCGTTGTTGTCGGCTCACCGTCGCACACTCCCTGTGCATCCGCCGCAAAATTTGATGTGCCGCGTTTTGATGGCACGTCTTCCTGGACGGCATTTAAGTACCAATTCGAGACATTGGTCGAAACAAACCGCTGGGATGATAAGCAGTCTTTTGCGGCATTAACTTTGGCTCTACGAGGGGATGCCCTGCTGGTCCTAGAGAACCTTCCTCCGAACAGCAGGACGTTGGAGCGTCTTATGGAGGGATTAGACACTCGCTATGGAGACAAGCACCTCGAGCACGTTTTCCGCGCGCAACTTCGCGAGAGAACGCAGAGGTCGAACGAGAGCCTCCAGCAATGGGGAGTCGAGGTCGAACGGCTGGTCCGGCGTGCTTACATGTCGATGACACCAGAGATGGTGGAAGTAAATCTGGTGCAAGCTTTCATCGACGGTCTACGGGATCCTGAAGTCAGGGCTACGGTGCGACTCGGACACCACCAAACTCTAAAGAGTGCGATGGCTCACGCTCTGGAAGTGGAAGCCGTACGACAAGATTCACGCACGCACAAAGTTCGGGAAGTGGTGGTCTCGCCGTCAGTGCAACCACGTCAACGAGAAGTGGTAGCTGCTTCTTCGGCAAAGTCCCGCTATATTCCGACGTGTTACGGGTGCGGAGAAAAAGGGCACATTCGTACCGATTGCCCCAAGAGGAAGAGGGGGAGTGTGGACTCCGGAACTCAAGTTAACGAGGAGTCGTTAAACTAAATGTCGCCAGGGCCGCGGGGCGGGTGCTGGCTGGTCAACTGAAGGCCCCAACCATCACCATCAATCAAGTTCAGAACGGAAATAGTTTGATCATCGAAGGGACGCTGAATCATCGGGCTTGCAATTTTACCATTGACACGGGGGCGTCACGGACTGTTATAAGACCTGAGTTGCTGAAACGCACCATCTTGTGGCAAAGGGAGTCTCCATCTTGCCGACTTCAGACAGCAACCGGCCAGCCAGTCTCCGTCCTCGGTGATACAGAAATTGAGATCAAAATCGGTGATCAAGTGTATATCCATCCTGCGTTAATTGCGAATATTACCGACGATTGCATACTGGGTCTCGACTTCTTGCGGAATAACCGATGTATTTTAGATATCGACAGGGGAGTATTGAAATTCCCAGATCAAGAAGTCTTCCTGCGAGGAATTAACTCATGCAACCTCTACTGTTTAAAGAATACTACACTGGCTCCGAGAACAGAAACCTTAGTCGAAGTAAAGTTTCCCAAGAAAATCAGGCAAACAAGATGTGTTTTGGTAGAGGATACTGGCCGGCACCCGGAGATCATCACTGCGAGGACATTAGTTATGACGACAGGGAAATCCAAGGTCAGGATTGTGAACCTTGGGAAAGAAGAGGTCCAACTGAAGAAAAACAGTGTTGTTGGGAGATGTGAAGAAGTTCAGTATCTCCGTCAAATCAATACACCTAAAGCAAAGCAAGACACGACAAAAGTTGAAACGGATCACATCCAGCAACTTCTGGAAAATTCTAAGAGCAATTTATCGACTTCGGAATTGCAGCAAGCCAGGGAATTTCTGCTACGGTTTCGAGATATCTTTGCAACGGGAAAAGACTGCGGGAGAACAGGTCTCGTCAAGCATGAGATAGATACAGGTGACGCTAGACCAATTAAACAGAGACCGCGCCGTATACCCTGGGCTAAAGAAACTGAGGTAGCAGAAATGGTAAAGGACATGGCTGATAGCGGAATAATTGAGCCTTCTACGAGCCCATGGTCTTCCCCCGTCGTTCTGGTGAAGAAGAAGGACGGCAGCACAAGATTCTGTGTGGACTACAGAATGCTGAACAATGTGACGAAGAAGGACAGTTATCCGTTACCAAGGATAGACGATACGCTGGATATGCTCAGTGGCATGAAGTGGTTTTCGACCATTGATTTGAAAAGTGGCTACTGGCAAGTGGAAATCAGCGAGAAAGATAAAGAAAAGACAGCGTTCAGTACGGGTATTGGCAGCGGCCTGTGGCAATTTAACGTCATGCCTTTTGGGTTATGCAACGCTCCAGCGACGTTTGAACGCCTCATGGAGAGAGTCATGGTGGGCCTTCTTGGTGACGTCTGTCTGGTATATTTGGATGACGTCATTATAATGGGTCGCACTTTTAAGGAAAACCTGAGGAATATGGAGAAAGTGTTCACCAGGATACGAGGGGCTAACTTAAAACTAAGCCCAAAGAAGTGTGCCCTGTTTAAGAAGGAGGTCAGCTACCTAGGACATGTTATTTCCGCCGACGGGGTGAGAACCGACCCTGAGAAGATAAAGGCAGTCCAACAGTGGCCGGTTCCAAAGAACAAAACTGAAGTACGTGCATTTCTAGGGTTGTGCACATACTACAGGCGGTTTGTCAAGAATTTTTCGGACATTGCAAAACCTTTACATCAGCTGACTGAGGATAAACGAGATTTTATTTGGGACAAGAACTGTGAGTCAGCATTCGACGAGCTAAAGCAACGGCTATGTGAAGCGCCTATACTGGGGTATCCGAGCAGAGACGGAAGATTTGTCGTTGATACCGATGCCAGCAACACGGGAATTGGTGGAGTGTTGTCACAAGTGCAGGGCGACAGACAGGTCGTAATCGCTTACTTCAGTAAGGCACTTTCAAAGCCAGAAAGGAACTACTGCGTGACTCGACGTGAACTGCTGGCTGTGGTAAAAACCTTGCAGCATTTCCACAAGTACCTCATAGGAAGACAATTTACTTTGAGGACGGATCACGCTGCATTGAAATGGCTTCTACAATTTAAAAACCCTGAGGGCCAAGTTGCAAGATGCAACTTGCTGCAGGAGTTTAACTTTGTGACAGAACATCGCAGTGGAAAAGGGCATAACAATGCTGACGCCCTGTCGCGACGTCCATGTGATGAGGACTGCAGACACTGCCAGCAGAATGAAGCCCGAGAACACGTTAATTTAATTAGGGCTGAAGGCAACTTCAAGAAGTCCCAAGAAGAAGATGACGATATTCGACCTATACTGGACTGGAAGCGTAGCGGAACTAGGCCCCAGTGGAGTGAAGTATCGTCACATAGTCCCGTCACTAAGAGCTACTGGGCACAGTGGGACAGTTTAGCCCTAGAAAATGATGTGCTTTGTAGGAAATGGGAATCGAACGATGGCAAGGAGGTGACCACACAAGTGATAGTGCCACGATGTGAAGTAGTCCCCCTGCTACAGGAAATACACGATGGTGCTTCTGGAGGACACCTGGGCATCAAGAAAACTCTACTGAAAGTGAGACAGCGGTATTACTGGCTCAATTGTAGAGATGACATAGAGCAATGGTGCCGGAAATGTACAGCGTGCGCATCGGTGAAAGGACCACAGACTAGGAGCAGGGGCAGGCTTCAGCTGTACAATGTGGGAGCCCCATGGGAGCGCATCGCTATCGACGTCGCTGGACCTTTTCCAGTTACAAATGACGGAAACAAGTACATAGTGGTGATCCAGGACTATTTCACAAAGTGGCCCGAAGTCTTCGCCATACCCAATCAGGAAGCGACGACAGTGGCGAAGAAGGTGGTCGAAGAAGTAGTATGTCGGTATGGCGCACCTTTGGAAATCCATTCCGATCAAGGCCGTAACTTCGAATCTGCGCTGTTCCAGGAAATGTGTACTCTTCTGGGAATTTATAAGACACGCACAACACCTGCGCACCCTCAGTCGGACGGAATGGTGGAAAGGTTTAACCAAACCCTGGAGAATCACCTGGCTAAGGTTGTCGATGACCATCAGAAGGACTGGGACCGGTATATTCCACTATTTCTGATGTCTTACCGATCGGCAGTGCATGATAGCACGGGACATACCCCAGCAAGAGTGAATTACGGCAGGGAGATGAGACTTCCAGTCGATGCCATAACTGGCGTGCCACCTGACAAGACTAAGCCAGTTACGGACTACGTAAGTGACCTTCAAGATCAATTGGACGAAGTGCATAAACGAGTTCGTGAGAATAGCATGAACACCAGCGTAAAAATGAAAACTAGATACGACCGTAATGCCAATGCCAAGGGATTTGAGGAAGGTAAACTGGTCTGGCTTCACAACCCGCTTCGACGGAAAGGGAAGTCGCCGAAACTCCAAGCTCGATGGGAGGGACCTTACACCGTGTTAAAAAGGATTAATGACGTGACCTACCGCATCAAGAAAGGGCTAAGAGGGAAACCCAAGGTTGTCCATGTGGATAGATTGGCGCCGTATCACGGATCTAATAATGCTCGGGACGAGCATGACTAAGAGGGGGGCACTGTTACGCCATTAAACGTGAACCCGCCATATCTCCGAGAAAATAAAGAGTAGCACGTAATAATTAAAACGCATTGCTGTTCGAAAGGTCTAGAATGGTTGTGCGTAGACAAACTTAGAAAAATCTCGAAACATCCACAAAGTACTTACAAGTAGTAGTTAGGTATTTATAGGAAATGGTACTCTCCGACGTTAACAATAGAGTCGAAATTCGCATGAAAGTGACTCTTATTACCACGAGTAATAAAAATAATTTATGACTTCGAGAAGCGATTCAATTGTTCTGGAATTCTGGATCGTTCGTGGGAAGTCGGTATCTAGAATTTTCTTGGCTCCGCATATAAATACGAGCCCCCGGCCGGAAGCGAGTCAGTTGTGATTTCGACTGCGATCAAGAGCGAACTACCCTAGTACTTGAAGTGATTTTATCTAACGACCTAAGCGATAGTGTAACGGTACTCTAGTGTTAATTGCGATTCGGATTATTGTTGACTGGACTATTTTGTTATTGTTAGTGGTGAATAAAGTTCTCTCGTCAGTAAATCGGCATTTGATTACCCACGTACGTAACAATATATAAGTCGTCCCGCCATATACTTATTTTTCTTGCTTATCTATACTCTGTTCAAAATAACATTAGAAAATGAAAACCTTTTATTAAAAGAAAGAAAGAAAGAAAAGTATTTATTTTGGCGCAAAAAACATTGTAGACAACAAAAACTTAAGACAAACACAAAACAAAACAAAAAAAAAGTATAATGTTACTTTGTTGTGTTGTATTAGTACTATCCGTTCAACCGATTTAAACTTTTATTACGTTGGTGGCATGACAAATGGCGGCTGCAGTAAATAGTTGGTATTGCAACCACTCTTTTGCTTTTAATGCCATCCTTATGCATACGAAACGGAAGTTAAAATCAGTTGAACTGACTGACAGTAGAAAAGGTTTCTTCAAATTTCTATTCTTAACGCAAATAGGATATACATTTTATCCAGTTATTTAATTTACGGAGTAGTCCAAGTTAGAAAATTAAAGTAAGCTTAGCAGTAAGACCGGCGCATAATTCAAACAAAAAGACATTCGGCCTAAGCTAAGCTAAGATACTAACCTGTAACGACCATCACTCAAACCATCCATAACATTAAAACCAGATTCTTCCGAAGATTTTTGGAACCGACAAAAAGTAATATTCTTTGCCGTGTGTAGAATATTACAGTACAAGTGAAGCTTATTAGTGTCAGCTTCTCGAACGTAGCCCACATCGAGACGCTCGGCTGAAAGAAATGCATAAATAGGTAAAAAAATCAGGTAGGTTCGTATAAAATTATATAATTCGTATAATGTAATTATACCTAACTGGTGACATATCACGGCTACGCGGGTGCAATACATAAATATATAATTTCTCTCATTTTTAAAAAACATTTATCAAACTATAACAACATTATAACAAAAAAAAATTAAATAAAAATTTGTACGATACAAAAGCAGTCTAAAGGATGAGGTCGAAAAATTTTCTCCGCATCGGTGTCTAAGGGTACCTAACGTGCCAAAAAGACTGACGGCATTGCAGTTATAGTTTGTCAAGAAGAGCAATGGGTAGCTCGCCGTCCGACCGTCCGGCAACCGTTCAGACCGAGCCCAAGTCGTCGATGGCGCGTAGTGTTCCACGCGCGCCTCAAGGAGTTTTCAGCCACCGAGTAGCCCTGCAAAGGTCAAACCCTACTGAAGCCATGTGTGATGTGAAAACGATCCCCGGGGCCCTAGCACAAGTGCAAAGAATAAAATATCATTGGCAAAGAAGGAAGAGAAGTGGGGTTTTAGTCAGTAAAAGTCTGACACTATCTCCCGCTCCGCCCAAGAGCGGGGAATGTCATTATATGATTTCCAACCTAAAAAAAAAACTACCCAAAACGTTATCACTCTAGGAATGCATAGGTATGTCGTGGCTTGATCAAAAATATATTCCTCATTTATTGTTCATTCCATTAATAGATAGGAAATCACATCTAAATCAACTGTTTGGTTTGGAGGTAGTTAGCAGTAATCAATCAATCAAAGCTTTTATTTAAAATAAACCATTTACAGGCTAGAATAGTCCATAAGTCAGTCAATTAGAAAAAATATGCTAATTGCACATGAATGATTTGCGTAGATATGAACAGACAAACGCGGAAAACAACTTTCGTTTTATACCTACTACATAAAGTTTAGGAGTAGATACTCGTATTCCTATAATTATAAAAAAAATAGCAAAGTATAGTCTGTCTAATAAGTCAACCGACTTGGGAATTTTGTATAATATTTAATCATTTATATTCGATACTTTTATAAGGTTCTTCTGTTAGTAAACAATGATCTCTATCTCTTAATCAACCTTGATTATTGAACCCGTGTTGACTACATCAGTTTTCATTAAATCCTAATAATTACCCAAGTCATTTAACTTATTAGACAGACTCTAACGTCGCATGTCCACATGTCGTGGCTATCGAACTGAGACAGATTGATGTCGCCAAAAGCCTTTGTGTCTAGACATAGAAGAGGCTTGGTCTCCAAAATATACCGATGCGAATCACGACACTAATAATGTCAAGATCACTTGCCACATATATGGCAATGTCGAGGACACGACGTAGTCGGGTAACAGGTACAATAAGTACCTACATGCAGCGATGCCCTTTATCGGACATCGCAGTCATGTCCAGAGGCCCAAGTCTGCATTTTTATAAAGTCGTCATTCCAACACGATTCCATTGTCACTTTGCTAAAAGTTCGTAATCTGCTAATTCATAATGGTCGACCACTGATCGGTCATTAGTCTCGTGATAGAGGTCTGTTAGAATGACAATATCGAGCTTATTAAAAGCAGTGACTGCACAATGACGTTCTATTGGTAGGTCACTGATCAAAGGTACTGTCAAAATTTTTGCAAATTAGCGCATACGTCAGACATTCATTTGTCAATATGTACGAAATTACCGTTATATGTCACTACTTCCAATGGAGTGTCAGTGGTTGACCATTGGAAAGTCATAATGACGCCATTATATTAGTAGATTACCAAAACTTGTCAAAATCAACAATTATGAAATCAATGATGAACCATTCTGACACTATTGTAATAGCAGACTTGAAGCCCAGGCGTCACTACCGACTGATACGATCGCAAACAATCCGCCAACTGATTACATTCCGACCCCACCTTATGACGACATAATCAATGCACGTGAACTGCATTGATTATTACTAAGCATCGTATTGATTAATGCAATTTTATTGTTCTTTTTCTTTTGTTGCCTTTCTCTGATAGCGAAAGATAAAGTAGGTATCGAAGAAAGGATTTGAAAATTGTCATCATTATGTTAAAATAATATCAAATTATTTTAATTAACAGTCAGCGTGCCATACAGAACAAGATTGGATATCTAATTATGGAGATAAATATATGCAAACCTTTATCATCTAAAAAATAAGGTAATGCAATTCATTAACACCTGAATATTCTATTCTAAACTTGCAGATCGAAACGTGAGAGCAGTGGTGGCTGAGTGGTAACGGCCCCGACTTACAAGCTGTAGGTCGCGGGTTCGAACCCAGCCATTACTTTGTGTAATTTATTTCATCACCACTGCTCTCAAAAACGGTGAAGGAAAACATCGTGAGGAAACCGGCATGTCCTAGAACCGAAAATTCGAAGACATGTGACATTCACCAACACGCACTGGGCTCGCGTGGTGGATTACGGCGCATTCCCTCTCCTAGAGAGGAGGCTTGAGTCCCAACAGTGGGAACATTAAAAGGCTGGTGATGATGATGATGATTCTATTTTAAAAGAGGATCACATCAGTAGAGTTTAGAAGCTTCAACATTTCAGCTCTCGTACGAATCTATTTCACAAACCATGTAGGAATTTCTCTGCCATTTAAATCCTGAAATACCTGCCGGGATCCGTTTGCAGTTAAATCGTAAATCGTGCTTTGAATCCGAATGTTGGCTGTCCGACTGTCTGCGTGTTTGTAACACTGACTGGTAGAGGCGTGCTGTATTTTTTGGATAATAGTGTGAAATATTGATAGCTTTCAGAAACGTTATACGAGAACCTTGGTCGATAGACCTACTAAACTAAATATCTTTGAGGTAGGTATCTACTTTTTCTGTGGTGAATGATTAAGAAACTGAATTAAGTCATAAATTGACAATTAACCATGGTTAATGTATAATTTCCTACGATTATTTATACCAACATCTAAAAATGTCTAATGCTCTCTCTCATCTAAAAATGTCTAAAACTCACCTTCTACAGCAACCGTTGTGTCAACATGCAACTCAGTCACTCGCCCAGGAATACCAAGTAAGACACTCCACCTTCCCTGCACCGCCCTGGTCGTCCGATCCAGAGTCACTCGACAGTGCCCCGCTACCAAGGAGCTCTCGGTAAACGGCTGAGTGACCAAACAGTAGGAGTTGTTCAAAGATGAGAGGTCTACCAGCGTCTTTATCTGGCCGTCTGTCAGAGATATGGTATCCGGTGTGTAACTTGTTATCTTCTCTGAAACAAAGGTTTAAATAATAACTGATATCATGTTCAACAACGAGCACGAGTACGACTCAAGCACGACCCTAGCTCAAATTCGTATAGTGTCGCTTATGCTCGGCTCCTCTAGCGTAGACCCACCTTCATGGAAGGGTTGTTTTCTGAATGGAATTATACAGGGTTAGAACAAAAGTTGTTGTTTTATGATGTTACTAATACAGTCCTGCAAGGCTGTGTGTTTTACAAATAACCCTGTATAGTGTCACAATTTAGATATCATCCATCGCATGAGATTTGCATAGGTTTCATATACCTTCGCATAAGCTTTACTGATCGATTTCTAATTACTAAGATTCACATTCCAAATTAATCAGAATAGGCAACTCGCTCATGCTATTACAACAATTTTAGAGAACTGTAGGAATTCCTCAAACTTTACTGGAGATTACGTTTTCAAGTTTGCACAAACAAAATATCTGGTAGAATTTTCAATTCTTTCAATGATTTATATCAATCTGGTTGGCGTGACTGCTATAATACTCCGTGGTCAAATCACTTGATTTATTTCAATAGATAAGATTTAGATACATACATGAAAGCGGGCGCCGGGGTAGTTACACGAAATTATAAATATTGTAATCCTGAGAACAAAGTCTGACCAGCAGTCTTGGCCGCCCTAAGCCATTTAGGACCGGCCACCACTTATTACCTGCCAATTTAATGACAAAAAAATGTACAATTAAATAAAAATAGCCGTTAATATAACAATATCAAGTAAGTTAGTTTTTGCCCACATCAACTTTATCGCTTAATGCTCAGTTCATGTTGCCTAGCAGATATCGATCAATTCGGTGACCCCTAATACCTGGTCACCCTAGCCTAGACCCTGGCCTAGTTAATCTTATGACAAAGTGCCACTGCTTGAGGAAATCCTGAACCGGATCAAACCGCAACTGATTTGAATGATAAAAATACATTTTAACACCACCTGCTCGATAATGTCGTTTTATACGTCATACAAATCTCACTTAAAGCAAGTCATTCTATCCCTAGGGAGATAATGCAGTTTGGCCGATCGCTAGGGAATAATGAGATTTGAATTTGGAACACTACTACGCCAAAATTGTTAATTAAAATGTACGTGCATCGCACAAGTTGACTTGAAATTCAAACTGGCCAATAACAAAAAAAAGAAAATAGAATAAAACGTGCTTACTGACGGGAGCGTTATAGAAAATTGAAACTATACAATTTTGGAATAGTGAATCTTGTGTGTTTGATGAACTTGTAAATATTTCTTATATTTCTCTAATACATATAATGCCCCAAGCCACATAATAGTAGTTTATGTGACTAGGGGATAAAGCAGTGTCTTTAAGTCGAGGGCGGCTGTTGAATTCCGAACGAAACGAAGGTTGCTGATTTTAATCCCGAACGATAGTGAGGGATTTATAAAATTAAGTCCCGAGCATTGCGAGGGAGTTAATAAAGAAACCTGAGTGAAGTGAGGCATTCAAGCCGCCCAAGACAAAGACAGCTTTATGCCCGTGTTGCATACTCTACTTTTTACACCATCTGTGAGATAATTAAAAGAGAATTGGGTCGACCAAATCAATTACAGAAATATAAGTATTATATTTACAAGTTCATCAAACAAACAAAATTCATTACTCCAAGATTCTATAGTTTCAATTTCCTATAATGCTAGTCAGTGAGCACGTTTTATTGTATATTCTTTTTTTTTTTTTTTTGTTAGTGGCCAGTTTGAATTTCGAGTCAACTTGTTCGATGCACGTAAAGTCTGTCTAATAAGTCAACCGACTTGGGAATTTTGTATAATATTTAATCATTTATAAAATTCTTATATTCGATACTTTTTATAAAGTTCTTCTGTTAGTAAACAATGATCTATATCTCTTAATCAACTTTGATTATTGAACCCGTGTTGACTACATCAGATTTCATTAAATCCTAACAATTACCCAAGTCGTTTAACTTATTAGACAGACTCTACATTTTAATTCAACATGTTGACGATTTTTGATGTTCCAAATTCAAATCTCATTATTCCCTAGGGATCGGCCATACTGTATTATCTCCCTAGGGATAGAATGACTTGCTTTAAGTGAGGTTTGTATGACGTATAAAACGACATTATCGAGCAGGTGGTGTAAAAACTACTAATATATACTCGTACTAGTCTGTTTGCAATATAATAATATTTTTTATTACATGTCTATTCTATGCAATTATATTCGACAACATCTGTACCTACCAAAAACGCATTTTTTGTTTGTTTGTTTATCTGTTTATTCGAGCTAATCCCCGAAAGCAAATGTTATAAGCAATAACTTAGGCTAGTTTTATTTAAAAAAAAAACTTCTTGAAACTGTAACCAAATGCCATTTGTGCATTTTGGCGCAGCCGTGAGGAGGCACACACAATGTTATTGTTTTTATTTTATTTTATTTTATTTAAGTTGTGGTGACTGTCGCCAAATAAATATTTTTTCTTTCCTTCTTGCTGTTTTACGAGTCTTTCTCTGATGAAGTCGTGGGCATCAACTAGTAATTAAATATCATCATGAACCACTATCTCAAAGGCTTATACAATGTATGCACAATCGTTTGATACTACAATAGATCTTGTCGACGTATTTAATCAATTAAATACGTCGACAAGATCCTATTAATGATTATGGTGATAATAATTATACCTACCTACTACCATTAAGTAATAATTCTCTATTGTATTAATTAGTCGCTCAAATTAGCCGGACAAAATGACAGAGCTCCGCCTCAGATGTAATGAGACGTAGCGAAGACAATTGGGGTAATATCAGCTCTAAAACCCGAAGAAAAGAGAGGTAGAGGCCGGCCTATTAACCTAGCTTTAGAACATCGAGAGAGACCTCAAGAAAGCCCAATTGCCAAAATCGACAACCCTGGACAGACTGCCTTGACGCAGAATTGTGAAGAGACCCGACCCCAGATATGGGAGCAGGGATGGACCAAAAAGAGATTGTATTAATTAGTCGCTACATATTTGATTGAAGTTTGTGTTTTCACAAGCTTTTATTTAAGTTGCAATATTTGTATACGTAGGTACCAATAAACATTTACTCCTCCTAACTGATTGAGCCGATATTTTGGAGAATGTTGAGTTTGGATCATCATTTTATTGGCTAAATGACGTCATTCGAAATGCAATATGGCGGAATCCTGAATATGGCTGACTAGTCATTTTTAATGCACCTCCATGATATGGGTATCAATTAAAAGGGTTTGTTGAGAAGATCACGAAAAATAAATCTACATCACAATAAATCCAATATGGAGGACATTTTTTAAAACTTGTTCTTTAATTTTGTTTTTTAATTTTATCTTGTATCTTTATATAGATGCTTAATAAGCTTAATAGGCCAGTCAAAATCGACATCAAACATCGCAAACGAGCATGTATCTACATTTTTTTAATATTTTGTTAGTTTCCTTGAGAGTAGTTTACATCCAAGTCAAAGCCATCCCCATAGTGCTCGAAAAACTATAAAATGTTGGCACTTTTTTTAGTTTATTCAAAAAAAACGACCCAAAGAAAGCGTTTTTATGTACATTTGCTATTTTTATAATGTTATAAAGCTAACTAAATATACTACAGTTTAAGTTTAACATCAACATCTAGGTTTATTGGTTGCAGAGATACAGCTTGTCAAAGTGCGCATTTTTTTTTTTTGAAAAGTTTAAATTTTGTGTTTGCGACATATTCAAAGATTCTAAGTACTGGCTAAACTAATAGTCGTAGACAAAAGTATGAGGCAAGAATTTGTAGGAAATTTAATTAGCTTAAATTGGATACCAAAGTAATGCATCTAGGCTTCATAGATTTCTTAAAAATAACAAAAATAGTAAAATATCGTGTTCGTCTAAACGTATATAATACATCTGTAGAAGTTTTTAGTTGAGCGTGCATCACGTAAAATGTACGAAATCGATGTAAATAACTCTTATACATTAAAATTCTGTGCAACTTGATATATTATTTAGGTTTTGTTTAATTGCAATCGGTTGACTACCTCTATCGAAAGATATACTACATTTATTGACTATTAGGCTGTACGAAGTCCACCGGGTCAGCTAGTTAAATAATAAAAACATTGCACTGAATTATGTATGTATGTATACACCGCTAAATTTTAATCGTTTTAATCCCGTGGATCCAGTACATGAAACACTATCGATTTGTAAAGATAAAATTAAAAAATAAAGTACATTTTTTTTTCAAAACTTGTATTGATTTACACATGTACGAAATTAATTTCTTTAAGAAAACGCTAGCTGAGCGAGTCCAATGACCTGTAGCGACATCTATGGCGCCACATAAGAACTACGAAGAAAGTACGAAATCCTGCATCGCGCAATCAAAGTTCTCCGCGCGATTTAACAGCCCGAAATCATCTATCGGGCAGTAGCCCACCAGACTATAACACCTGTCTTTCAACAGAGGTATGTGGGACTTTACTCTCTGTCCCACATACCTCCAAACTGGTGACCCTCGACAAAGAACATCAGCACAGCCTTCGTGCAGCTACTACTTCGTGACGTCATCATCACTTCCTCACGCTTTCGAGCAGCGAGCCATACAGCCAGCACCCACGGCTATGGAGGGTATCCTAAAAAAAAGGGTAAGGGGAAGGGTATAGGTAGATAGTACGCAACGCTAACTACTCCCTACAGGTCATTGGACTCGCTCAGCTGACGTTTTCTTAAAGAAATTAATTTCGTACATGCGTAAATTAATACGAGTTTTAAAAAAATGGTACTTTTATTTTATAATTTTATCTTGCGGTGTATATTTTGTAAAAAAAACCAAGAGTGCAAATTTCACATCTTACATTTTGTATCATTTATGGTTTCAAAACAATAGTAGTTTATGTGACTACCCCATAAAGCATGTCTTTAAGTAGCGGGCGGCATGTTGAATTCCGAACGAAACGAAGGCTGCTGATTTCAATCCCGAGCGATAGTGAGGGATTTATAAAATTAACTCCCTAGCATTGCTAGGGAGTTAATAAAGAAACCTGAGTGAAGTGAGAAATTCAAGCCGCCCAAAACAAAGACAGTTTTATCCCCGTGTTGCATACTCTACTTTTTACACCATCTGTGAGATAATTAAAAGACAATTTGGTCGACCAAATCATATAATAATATTAGAGAAATATACGTATTATATTTAAAAGTTCATCAAACAAACAAAATTCACTACGCCAAGATTCAAAAATTCAAAATTCAAAATTCATTTATTGGTGTGATTTTTGGTACATTTTTACATGAGATCTTAATAATAAATAAATTAGTTCCTTAAAAATCTACCTCAAAGGTGTACACACTATCTCATAATTTAGTCATTAATGTAAAAATAAGAATAATCAACATATTAAATTAAAATTAAGGATTATAACAAAAAAAAAAAATATAAGTCAGTGAATAGAAATTAGGATAATAATGCAATGTAAAAATTAAATAAATATGAAGGTCAAATAACTTACTACATTAAAAATGATAATACAATGTCAAAAGTAAATAAATGTCAAATAACTTACTATAATGAAAATAATAATACAATGTCAAAATTAAATTAAATATCAATATCAAATAGTTTACAATTTATCATTAAGGAATTCGTCAATAGTATAATAGCATTTCTCCAATAATAGATGTCTTAATTTATTTTTGAATTGAATAATATTTAAGTCCTTAATTCCATTTGGTAATTTATTAAATATTTTTGGTGCCATGCAAAAAATGCTTTTGTGCATCAAGGCGGTCTTTGATGGCCGAATGCATAGTTCATGTCTAGATTCTATACTTAGTTTCAATTTTCTATAATGCTCCCATCAGTAAGCACGTTTTATTCTATTTTCTATTTTTGTTAGTGGCCAGTTTGAATTTCGAGTGAACTTGTGCGATGCACGTACATTTTAATTCACAATGTTGACGATTTTTGGTGTTCCAAATTCAAATCTCATTATTCCCTAGGGATCGGCCATACTGCATTATCTCCCTAGGGATAGAATGACTTGCTTTAAGTGAGGTTTGTATGACGTATAAAACGACATTATCGAGCAGGTGGTGTAAAAATAAACATAAACACTGAGTAGGTAAATCAAAACAGCTTAGACTTTCGCCTTTTTGGAAGGACCAGGTCTCATCCAGTCTAGATCAGCGGGGGAGAGTGGAGAAGGAGGGATAATGTTTTCTGGAGGTAGAGATGGGTCGGCATATGGTGTTGGGTCTTCCACATTCTTGTCCTAATCATCCAGGACGATAGGAATGGCGTTGTTGCAATTTCGACCTTGGTAAAAGAAACATAGGATAGAGCACTTTAGCCTAACCAAAAAAGAGATTGCTTAGGGTCGTGCACTTGCTTCCTGCAAGTGCTTGCTAAGCAACCTTTTTTGCATTTGCAAGCTACCATTTTAAACAAGTGACAGAATTAATAATGACAAAGTTTATCGAGCATTGCGGTAGAATTGCTAATCTTTGACTTGCTGTGTCTTCGCAACCAATAGACAAATTTTGCTCAGGTTTCGCTTAAGTTTTAGCAAATTTAGTTATCTTTATTAAAGTACTGAACAAAAATCTTGAAAAACGCTTCGTTAGGGTAGATTTTTCGAAGAAACTAAAAAAGGTGCCAAATTTTGCAGTTTTTTGGAGCACCATGGGAGTAGCACAGGGTTTTCAGGGTTGCAAACTTGGGTGTAAACTACTCTCAACGGACCTAACAACACATAAAAAAAATGTAGTTACATGCGCGTTTGCGATGTTTGTACTTTTTTGTGTCGATATTAACTGGACTATAAAGCCTAAAAGTTAGATCATTATGCATAATCAGCTTGAGCAGGTAGCACTCTTTTTATATTACCTATTGTAGAGATTGGTCAAATAAAAAAAATGTTCTGACAGTAATAGTATACTGAAACTTACATATTTCAGCAACTGACCGCAGTAAAAAACTGTAGCAACAGACTATTTAAAATAGTCTATTTAAAGTTGTAGTTTAAAACAGTTTTTTTACATAGGTACAGCAAGGACATGTGGCCCTCACCGCAGTGCTGAATTGCCACGAGGTTTCCGGCGACTGGGACCGCAATTAATTAGGACCGCGGTCCCAATCGCCGGATCCGTAAAAATTAAATAATTTTCTTCCGGCGACTGGGACCACTCATAAATGATAACTGAAATTTAAAAAATGTACAGTCAAACAAAAATTTTTTAGATGTAATAATTGAAGAAAAATCCTTTCTGATTTAAAAAAAATCATTTATTGATGTTAAAAAAAAAACAGCCTTTGACTACAATTATGTTATTTAAAACTTTCGTAATAAAAACATACACGAAAATTATGCTTACAATAATAAAAAAAAATAACATAAATCGTGCTTATAATAATAATCAACAATTTTCAAACAATTAACAATCAGAAAGTAATTATTTATCACAAAATCAGCCTTTAAGTGGTACCGTAAATATAATTAAAAAAAAAAAACATAAATCGTGCTTGTAATAATAATCAACAATTTTCCTAGAACGAGTCAATGCTATTCATATAAATAATTTAGAATTTTTTTCGTTTGACTGTACCGAGTTTGGCTTAAATAATAGATTTTTTAAAGTTATCTATGAGTGGTCCCAGTCGCTGGAAGAAAAATATTTTATTTTTACGGATCCGGTGACTGGGACCGCGGTCCTAGTTAATTGCGGTCCCAGTCGCCGGAAACCTCTTGCCACTACGTCAGCCGACAGCGATTATTTAAAAAAACACTAGCTTTCGAACTAGAGTGTAGTCTCAAGAATGCCTACTGCGAGTATGTTTTAAGTTAGCGCGATCGACACGTTTATGACGTTCAGCACTCCGATTGATTCGCTCCAAGCTCTACGATCGTGTTAACGTAAAAACAACTCGCACTCAGCGCACAGTAGATATATGCTGTGCACTGAGAGCGACTTTTTTTTATTATAATCGGCATCGACAATTCGATATAGCACCTTTACCAGGAATATAGTCAAAATAATGTTCATACCTGTGACATGTAGTTCTGACCAACCAGTGATGGAAACGTTTCCTCTGGTAGCGGTCATGCGCCACCGCCCCACGTCCAAGGGGACCACGTTCTTCACTCTCACGCCGCAGCCGTCACTCCAAGGCTCGTACCTTCATACAAATATTTATTTTTGTAGAGTAGGTATGTGGCAATTATTTTGGGGAGCAGACATGGTTTTTTGAAAAACGTGTGCATACTGATGCAGGGCGAAAAAGCGAAAAATTTGATTCTTTTGAAAATTTTCCAATATGCCACTTAGCTCATATCTGAAACTTCTTTATACTCAGTAAGCAGCACTTACGTAGCCATAAACTATTTGCCCCACATCATCATCTGCCCTTGTCTCATGTTAATTGAGGTCGGCACAATACGTCCTTTTTTCCATTCCTTCCTGTCAACCGTCAAGCTATCACTGAATCCTAACTCCTTTTTCTTTTATATCAATTCTTACACAATTCAACCATGTTTTCTGTTGCCTCACTCTCCCTCTCCATCCATATGACTCTCTTAATAACATGTTTCGTCGTCTTTATTATATCGGTACCTACAGATAAACGATTCTCATAAGCATATGCTTGTTCAAAACCCTCTCGGCTTTACAGCCACAGTGAATACTCACATCACCATCGCAGGTCACAGTGCCACAGGAAATCATCGTATTTGCCTATATCCCAATTTGGTTGAGTCGAAGTGGTATCTACATCTTACCTATCAATATCACTTGTATCTAATACCTATTTATCAAACTATACCTAATTCATGCTACGCTCATGTACTACTATCACGTCTCGAGTTGGTGATTTACGTTGATTTCTTTATTATTATTGATAGCCTTTCGTTTGACCACTATCTCAAATGAAGGCAAGCGATGTTGTGATCGACACGACGTAGCACGCTTACCTAGATGTAACCTATTCACGCTTAACTTAAACACTCCTAAGTCGTAGCCCTCAGGAAACACAGACTCCCTCAGAAATTCCACTGTTGGTACTTGGGTACTTCCGTAAGCAAAAAGAAAATTTATTTTTATATTTATTAATTCAAAATCATGATTTGATTAGTGTCTCATTATTTTTTAATTTCACCTCAGACTCGAAAAAAATACTTAGAGCTGTAGGTAGGGTAATTTTATACAAAACGGTAAATAGCAAAAATAACAAATTCGCATCTGGTGGTATTATTTACAGTGTAACAGAGGCATGGCGTGCTTAATTAAAAGTATTTAAATCATGTCACTCCTAAAGGGTGAACTGAAGTAGAGAGCTAAGTTAGAGCACCGTTGGGAACACCTGTTACTTTAATATTACCTAACTAAATTTCTCGAGAGCTTCACTATTTTCAGAACACTGCTTTCACATGGTAATTATGGTCTAAACAGCACATTGTTACCCGACTTTGCCAAAAAGTTGATTTATGCAGTATTATTCGCTAAAATTACTAACCTTTTTCCAGACGGGTTGTGGACATTAAAAGTGATTCCACCGGGTGTAGTCACCTCACAAGTCTGTTGGTTCTCCAGACGTTCAGACAGCTTCATCAAAGCTTCATGACCTTCAGCCACGTAAAGGTGTAGTGGCCATCCAATGCCTTGCTGCATATGAAGAAGATTCGCTAACCGCACATCGTATGAGGGTATCTGGGTACGTCCATTATGCAAGCAAAGTAACACTGCAATTTAAAAAATAAATGTAAAGAAACACCAGTTGTTAATTTTCTATGTTAAATGAACAGTTTTTATTGATAAAAATTAAAAACCTAATACGATTCCCAGCCACGTAAAATATTTTGCTGACATTCTACAAAAACAAATTTAAATGCTTCTTAAAAATAAATAAGGCTACACTTGAGGCTACTCTTGAGACACCCGTTAAAATGAACTACAATCGCAAAATTTAGATGTTGCAGATAAAACTTAGCTCTATCTGCTTCAGCTATCAATTATTTATTGTACTTATCCGTTTAATTATTGTAATTATTGAGATAAAAATCATTCAACTTCCAATTCTATATATCCTAAATACTACTACTAGATTTTCATCCGTCACCCATTAACATTCCTATCTTAGACCACATTCATGTACCTGGATTAATTGTCAGATTTATTTATTTAAAAGTTTATTTTTAAAGTTACAAACCCTGTTAGTGTGTTAGCCCTATGTTGATCATAGGATCTTCGATTTATTATCAGGGCCGTTTTATCCATTAGGCACTGTAGGCAACTGCCTAGGGGCCCCGCCAGATTCAGGGGCCTCCTGCTTCAGGAAAAAAAAATAGACAGAGATGTTTCATAAACAGTAAATAAAATAATTTGAAATTTCGATGGCATGACATTTAACTAGCAATCCTAGCATTGGATTATGCGAAAAGCTGTCAACACATAGAGTTAATAAAACACAATCTTCCATTAGCAACGTTTGAGTGCAGAGCATATTCTTTGATTTTTGCTGATAATTTTGTTTTCAATTTACATAATATAAAATTGAATCAATCAACTACATGGAAAAACAATAAAATATGTAAACTAAGTTAAAAAATGCTTGCAATAGTTAAATTACAAACTTAGTTCAGAAATTATTTTGTACAACTTTTCAAAAACTGTTCAATCTATCAAGTTCAAAATAATTTTCCTAGAGAGTCTTTATAAACTTGTACTTTTGAGATTTTTTTCATATTTTCTGAACTTATGGTTCAAAAGTTAGAGACATTCTTTTTACTTTTCAAATTTTAGCTTTCTAGTGCTAACGGTCACTGAGAGTATCCTTGGACGGGCGGACAGACAGACAGACTTGGTGAAACTATAATGGTTCCTAGTTGACTACGGAACCCTAAAAACAACGTCATTATGAATAAATTTGTGTAAAACACAAAATATTTTAAGAAGTTAAAAGAGAGTAGGGGGCCCCGAGACGTGCATTGCCTAGGGGCCCCGACATGCATAAACCGGCCCTGCTTATTATTGATCATAGGATCAATAATAATTTCTATAACATCAATAACACTAAAGTCGCGACATTTAGGAAACGTAGGTAGCTAACAATTGTTATTTACTATATTTAAAATTATAACCTTTTTTTTTTTTGTATTTTTATGACCTGGTCACTTGGACCTTTAAGTCAATTCTTATTTTATTTTTCAAAAGACTGCACTATGTATCACATCACTTTTTATAAAGATTTAATTGTGTTCTTAATATATTTATAGAGCGGTTTGAAAGTGTTTTGGTCTTTTAAAAGGTGTCTAATTGGCGGCGGGCGGGCAGAATAATCACACTTAATGTTCACATCACTGAGTTCACTAGCCAACACTAATCTGTCAAGTAAAAAGTTTTGACAATCAAAAATAAGATGCTCAACGGTCCCTTCTTCGGATTCACAATAGGGGCATCTGCTACTTGCAATAATGCCAAGTCTAGCAAGGTGTGACGGTGCAGTATTATGGCCAAAGCGCAATCTATTAATCGTAGTGATAAAGTCTCGGCTGGCTTCCTTTAAATTATTGTACCACGGTTTATCAGGTAATGCTTCTTGAATATTGCCATACCACTTTCCTTTTATGTCTTGGTCTTTCTTCCACATTTCTAACCATAATTTACATATTTTTTCATTGATACATTGCAGGAAATCAGTCATAGGAATGTCCATTGCATTTCTAACATCAACAGCATTATTACCTTCATATGCGATTTTATCAACTGCTTCATTACCAGAGATACCCCGGTGAGAAGGAACCCACAGGAAAGCAATTTTTATGTGCTTAAGGTAAAATTGATGAACTATTTCCTTGATAAAATACAGAATATAATTTGACTTAAATGAAACTGTAAGGTTATTTAACGCTTTTATCAAACTCAGTGAATCCGATACTATCAAAAAATATTTACAATGGCTAATTTGGCGAATATGTAATAATGCCTGATAAACCGCATATGCCTCTGCAGTGAATATAGTACTTAAATTATGCAGAACAAAGCTTCGAGAAACTTTTCCATGTGGATCATATATAGCAGCATGTACATAATCACTCCCCTTACTGCTATCAGTGTAAATAACATAATAATTCTGATTATCCTCCAAAAATTGCAACATATCTAAATTATTATTTATGGGATTTTGCAATATCTTTACAGGATGTGAAATACATTGGTAAGAGAAGGAGTAACATGGCCATGGGCACTGTTTTCTAATACCAGTTAAACTATCTTCTGTTTTTAATAATATTTTGGATAATGTTGGGGATTTGCCATTCAAGAGTTCCTCTCCTGTTGTTAGAGGCCCAGGAGTTCTATTTACAGAAGGTGCAATTTTATTTATTATTTTTCTATTATTAGCAGCAATTAATTTAAGACAGAATCTCTTTGCAAGTAAAATACGTCTCAAAGCTAGGGGCATAATTTTAGTCTCCACTTCCATGGCCCTTATGGGAGTAGAGCACATTGCACCAGAAATTGTTCTCAAAGCCCTGTTCTGCAATAGATCCAATTTATTTACATGACTACTATTTATATAAACTAGAGAACTATAATCAAAATGGCTTCTAACAATACTTTTATACAAAATTGATAATATTTTTGGGTCTGCTCCCCATGAGACGCCTGCAAGGCATTTAATTACGTTTATACCTTTTAGAGCATTCTTTGATATGTATTTAATATGTTCCTCAAAAGTTAATTTCTTATCTATGACAATACCTAAAAATTTCTTTGAATTTACTAGTTTTATAGATTCTCCATTGTATACTACATTTAAGTTTGTGTTTTCATTTCCAAATATCATCGCACTGCTTTTTGAAGGATTAATTGATAAATGTAGCACATCATTATAATAATGAAATAGTTGAGACAAGGCTCTATTAATATTTTCAATTGCAATTTCTACATTATAATTACTACTGTACAAAACAATATCATCTGCAAACTGCAAAATATCTACATCACTATTTACAAATTTACAAATCTCACTTGTGTATATGTTGTATAGCAAAGGAGATAGTGTAGCACCCTGCATTGTACCCTTAGATGCACATTTTGGACCATGTAATGCATTATTGTGTCTTACGTAGAGTGTTCTTTTATTTAAAAAATTATATATCCATTTACATAGTTGACCAGGTACACCTAACCTAGACATAACTTGTGCAAGTATAGCCGGATCTAGACTGTCAAAAGCACCTTGAACATCTAAAAATACACAAACAGTGTGTAACTTTCTTTCCTTTGCATGTTTCAGGTCTGAAATTAAGGAAGTGAAGCTGTCTGCACAACTTCGCCCACGACGAAATCCATATTGTACATGTGGAATGATGCCATTAGATTCTATATACCAATCCAAACGATTTTTAATCATGTTTTCAAATAATTTACCTAGACATGAAGACAGTGATATTGGTCTATAAGAGCCGGCAAGCTCTGAAGGTTTATCTGGTTTGAGAATCGGAATGACACATTGTGTTTTCCATGATTGTGGAATACGTTTACAATGCCAAAGTAAATTAAGGATATTAAGAAATATTTTTTGTGCAGACTCATCTAAATTTTTGATAATACTATAGGGGAAATCATCTAAACCAGGTGTTGTGTCTTTCCGGGATAACAAGCTCATTTTAAATTCGGACCATGCAAAAGGATCTAGCAAAAATTTAGAATTTAGATTATCATTATTTAATTCGAAAATATTGCCAAAACTATTAATGTCAATTAAATTGCTATTGTCGGACAATTTATCTAGAAATTGAGAAATAAACTCATCTTTATATGATTTATTGCCAACTCTTATACCTTTGAACATTTTAAGAAGATTCCAAATCTTACTTATAGGAGTAGTTCTATTAAAAGTGTTACATATGTTATCCCAACCTATTCTTTTTTGTTCCGATATGGTTCTTTTTTTAAGTGCATCTTTTCTTTTATATGCTAAATAGTTCTCCATGGTAGGTTCCCTTCTATAAAGTTTCAATGCATTGTAAGAGGCAATTACACTTTTTTCACAAATGTCATTCCACCAAGGAGCTGGAGGTCTGCTTTTGAAATCATTTGGTTTATTAAATTTAGGAATCGTCATATCTTTTAAAGTATTCAATCGAGAACAAAAATCATTGTAGGTTGAAATAGGATCATACAATTTTAGGACTAAATCATTAAATATTGTTTTGGAAATAGTTTTATACTTTTCCCAGTCTGCTTTTTTATATATAAACCTATCAACAGGAGGATTAATATGATATTTATCTATTTGTAGTGAAATTTCTGTTATTGTTGGGTAGTGATAGCTGCCCATAGCGTCGTCATGCACAGACCACTCGCATATTGATGCGAGATTAGCACTAATAAAGCTAACATCAATTGCAGACGGATTTCGTCTCGGGTTGTTAACAGTTGTAAACCTACCGTCATTTAAAATACATAGATCCAAGTCATCTATGATATTAAATAAATCTTGACCTCTGCTCTTAGTGGATAGGCATCCAAATGCAATGTGGTGTGCATTAAAGTCACCACTGACAAAAATAGGCTTTGGAAGATCATTAATTATGTTACGTAGTCTATTGATCCGTATATGTCCACTAGGAGGGCAGTATACACAAAGAATAGTCAAGCTACCATGTACAGTAGATAAGGACAAAGCAACAGTTTGAATGTCTTCATAAAATCTAGTGTTTAAAACTTTGTATTTTAAATATGGTTTAATCAATATTGCTACACCATTATGAGTATTATTAGAATTTTTATTATAAATATTATAGCCAGGTATTCTAAAACTATTGTCTTTAAACCATGTTTCGTTAAGTAAGCAAATGTCAATGTTTTGTTTTTGTAAGAATTGAATCAATAAGGGTTTTTTACTATTAGCACTTTGAATATTATACTGAGCAATACGAAGCTTAGACAGTGTGTGTCTTGGATCCATTATTTTAGATTTTTAAGAAGTATTTCTTTAATACTATTTACGGTGGTAGGCGTATTATCTCCCTTATTTCCCAGTTCCACCAATGTCTGTACCAGGGCCATAAGTACATCATTGTTGGCAACTATTTGGGATTTGATGTCACTCTTAGGAGGGACATCTTTAGATTTATTTACACTTTGTACAGAATTATTTACAGATATAGGTTTATTTACAGATTTATGTACAGACTTATTTACCAATTTATTTACAGTGTCCATTGGTTTCATTTTTGGAGGTGGTAGAGGTGGAAATTGAGTATTTTCATTCATGTTTTGTTTTGTTGTTGTAGCACTTGCATATGTAATTTTATTTTTCTTTTCTAAAATTTTATTCATCTTAATTGGACATAATCTAGATATTGCCAGATGAGGCCCGCTGCAGTTGCAACAGCAGATCTCTGTTGGTCTATCACATTCTTTATATAAATGCTCACCTCCACAAATGGAACATCTTTGTTTGCCATTACATATCCTAGCAGAGTGGTTAAATTTAAAGCAGCGGAAACATTGTTGTAATGGGGCGACATATTCAAAAACTCGGTATGAAAACAAATCATATTGTACATTGTCTGGAAGTATATTTGATAGAAAAGTAATGCTAACTGTTTGTAGTGGTATCCGCTCTTGTCCTACTTTCTTTGAAAATCTTCTTACTGCTATTATTTCATAAATTGATGATAGTTTAGTGTAAAGTTCTTTGTTGGAAATGTTTGCTGGTACATATCTAATTATGCCTGTTTTTTCTATTTGCGCAGCCGGAATAAATGCTTTCAAGCCATGTTTGTGAAGAAAAGCGCTGTTATTAATAAAGTTATTGGCCGTATTAAATTGTTTGAATATTACTGCTAGTTTATTTGCATTAATTCTCTGTATAGCCGTCACACCTTTTATTTCGCTAGAAAATATATGGTTGAGGTAGATAGGGCTCTTATTGCCTATTCTATCCTTATTATTGATAGCTTCAATGAAGACTTTGAAGTCTACGTAATTAGCATTTTCCGGGTATAGTCTTTTGTAATCTGGTTTAATGTACGGTAAATCAAGCTCACCGCCGCCGCCATCCAAGTCCATGTTCTTTCCTCCGTCTCCGGCCTCAGACCGAAGACGTTTTGGGGTGGGTGGGTTGTCCCCACCCCCCTCGTTTCCCACCATTTATATAGCACACCTAGCACTGTTATTTTATTAAATTTTTAAGTAAAAAATGCAAGTTTTTAATTAAAAAAGAATTTGAGATTTTTTTTCCGCGCGCTCTTTTTTGAAGTTCCCGCCAGAATCTAAAATTATAACCATAACCAGCCTTATAGCCACTGCTGGGACCAGGGCTTGAAATACCGTTAAAAATATGGTATCGTTACCGCCTTTCGATACAGATATCGATATCTAATAAATAACGTTACCATATTTAACGTTAAATCTGGCACATTTTAACGGTAAACATGTGTAACGTTAAACGACTACGCTATCGTTAATTTTATCGTTATGAGTTAGTTTTGTTACCGTCGCTCTCGTCCAATCGCAACAGTTAACATTTTGTAGTCACTATCAGAAATTGTCATTCTAGTGAAATAGATTTAACAGACTGTGAGAAAATTAATTAAATTTACAATATCTACGATTACAGTGTAGCACCTGAATGGCGACACTTGGGGGATGCTTATGTGTAATAGTGGGCATAGGTCATTATAGTGAGGGGAGGCCCATGTCCAACAGTGGGCATCAATCATTATAGTGCCTTAATGGCTACTCTTGGGGAGGCTTATGCCCAACAGTGGCCATAGGTCATTATAGCGAGAGGAGGCCTATGTCCAACAGTGGGCATTAATTATTATAACGCCCAGGTGGTGACACTTGGGGGAGGCTTATGGCCAACAGTGGGCATAGGTCATTATAGCGAGGGGAGACTTATGTCAAACATTGGGCAACGATCATTATAGCGCCTAAATGGCGACACTTGGGGTGTCTTATGCCCAATAGTGGGCATAGGTCATTATAGCGAGGGGGAGGCCTATGTCCAACAGTGGGCATCAATCATTATAGCGCCTGAATGGCGACACTTAGGGTATGCTTATGTCCAACTGTGGGCATAGGTTATTATAGTGCCTAAATGGCGACTCTTGGGGAAGCTTATGCCCAACAGTGGCCATAGGTCATTATAGCGAGAGGAGGCCTATGTCCAACAGTGGGCATCAATCATTATAGCGCCTAGGTGGTGACACTTGGGGAGGCTTATGCCCAACAGTGGGCATAGGTCATTATCGCGAGGGGAGGCCTATGTCCAACAGTGGGCATCAATTATTATAACGTCCAGGTAGTGACACTAAGGGGAAGCTTATGGCCAACAGTTGGCATAGGTCACTATAGCGAGGGGACACTTATGTCCAACAGTGGGCTTCGATCATTATAGCGCCTAAATGGCGACACTTAGGGAGTCTTATGCCCAATAGTGGGCATAGGTCATCATAGCGAGGGGGAGGCCTATGTCCAACAGTGGACGTGTATCGGCTGAAATGATGATGATGATGATGAACCTCCCGATCTTACTATGTCCGGTGAAGACCATGCAGGTGCAGGTAACATGAGAAAGTCAAAAGTAACGTAAAATGTTTTTAAAGTAACTTGGGTACCGTGCACCATTGACCGCATCCTACTCGCCTCATTCCACACCTTTAACGTAATATCCTGAAATCTAAGTAGATAACCGGTATAGCTTGCTTGAACAAAGCCACGGGCAATAGCTAGTTATTTATAGTGATTGTTTTAAACCTGTTTTTATTTGACTACTTTATACGTTTGAGCAAGATAACTACAGAAAAAGTAGGTGAAATCGAAAGGTGCCAGCTCGCTCGGACTCGCGCGAATTGCTTAAGCGAGTTGACGAACAATCCTTCTTTTCTTACGCCCCATGTTGAACTTTTCATAATCGTTACTCAAAACACATAAACTAAATCAGCTGTAGTAGATAATCTAAATTGAAGTAATAATTCGCGAGCGGGTTCTGTAAGCGCGTCTGACTGCCATGAGAGTTGAGAAGACGACAAACGAAATGGCAACAGCGCGTCAGAGGGGCGCGCGCCGCCGCCACCACCCGCCGCCGCCGTGCCGCGCCGGCGACCGGCCTTGGAGAAAACGGCAACGTCGCATAAAATAACCAAAATAATATTTTGGTTATTTTATGCGATATTTTATTTTATACGGTATATTATACCGTTTACTTGTAACCGCTATTTTCACAATAACATTAAAAATACCGTTAATTTTTAACGCAATTTTTAACGTTCTTATAATGTTATGCTACTAAGTAACGCTACCAAATCATACCGATATGCAAGTATCTCTATGGAAATACCGTTACTTAACGTTATTTTTAATGTGAATTGGTAACGTTTTCAAGCCCTGGCTGGGACTCAGGTTTCATCTTTACCTACACCTAATCCACCACTCAGACGGCAGATCCAGTGTAGATTGAATCGGATTGGTGGAAAAAAAACTTAGCTTAAAACTGTAGGTAGTGGTAGGTATAACACTAAATCTGTGGCCCTAGTGAAAAAGGATCTAAGTCTAAAAATTCAACTTTACAGGAGACGTAAAAAACACTCTGCGTGCTTCAAATTCGTGTTTGACCTCGTGTGTCATTCAAACCGCTACCAAATTAAATACATGTGATTTTTTTTATAGGTAAACAATTATGCTCTTTACTATTATTGGGTTATTTTTTATGTAAACTTAATAGTTTTTAAGATAGTGACTTATACCAATCACAAAATGAATTCCATAAGGGTATAAAATAAGTTAGACCCGTTCTCCCATAAGTTAAATATTAATTCATGCACGTGAAAAGGGATACGCATTTGAAATTAATTTTAATAACTAATTACCTAATGGAAAGAAATATTTTTTCTCTTTATTTCAGTGAAAACGGATATAAGTCTAATAATATCCTTTCTAACTTAAACCATTTTTATGGACTAAGTGTTGTTGTATCGATAAACACCAACCAAATTGAAATTTGGTTGATTTATGTTAATTTAGATTAAAAAACACAAAAGAAAGTTTTTATTTTTCCGTTTAAAACAATATAAATGGACTTGAAACCAACTTGCGTGGTTTTTTTGGTGTCAGTTGAATTCTTTTGCACAAAGTAACTTCCTTATTTTTAGGGCTAGCTTAGATCTCTTTTCACCAAACGATAGAGCATTTTTTTCTGATCATTTTGGTATACTTAACTCATTTTCGACAAAATCGGACTTATAGGTACTTACCCCTTTTCACTAGGGCCACAGAAATTATTATAAAAAATAGTAGTTTATGTGACTAGGGGATAAAGCAAGAGCCTATACAACCTCAGCTCAAATCCTAATTTCGCCCCCACTCCACCGCGCCGCCTAACTCTTTTTCTCGCTCGCACACTGCTGCTCGCGGTCACGCCGGCACACCGCAACTCCGCGAGTACGATGCAATTTTGTTAGACTAAACTACCTACTTACTTTATTTATCGGACAAGTATTAAATTTCTAAAGTAATAAAATTATTAATAATAAGTCACTATTATCAAAATAAAATTTTATATCACTTTATTTTTAATGTAGGTACCTTTTTTATCGTGGACTGGTAAAATCCTCCTACCCTGAGTGGAAAGGAAGCGGCTGTCAGACTCTTACTGACTAAAATCCACGGCGTACCCCCAATAATAGCCCTTTTGGATAGTACCGCGACCCCAGCAGGAATTGCAATGTACCTACTGACAGTTGCTTATCAAGCTAAATTTTCCAGTATAAACTAACCCCTCATTGTACGGAAAGCCTTTACAATGCGAGATCAACTTATACTGGGAATTTGCTACAAAATAATAGACGAGCCAACGTTACGGTGAGGGTTCCGCTCATTGATTTTGTAGTAAGTTTGAGTTTTATAGTTTTCTCCTTGTATGTATTTGTGACAGCCGTTATTGTATGTAAGTAGTAGGTCTAAATGTATTATTACTATACATATCTATAAGAAATTTTATCGGTTCTGAGCTACTGCATAAATTCTACTGTTACAAAAAACTAATCAAGTGCGAGTCACCATTGCAGTCAGGGTTCTATGGGTACATTGGCGTGGTAGTAAAATGCTTTGCCATTATACAAATTTCAAAATAAATCACCGAAATGTATGACTACGCATAACTTCCAAGGACTGCAACATATTGGATATTATTTTTTTGGTTTGTTCGAGAATTCCCAAGGCATGGTTTGTATGACTATGAATATTTGATAGGTAGATAAGTAGGTAGATAAGTAGGATAGTTGGTTATGTAGCTATACATGTATGTGAAAAATATGATGCCTTTTTCGTGTTATCTATCAGTAGGTAGGTACGTTGGTAGTATACTTAGGTAGGTATGTAGTTATGTACGTAGGTAGGATAGTTAGGTAGGTAGGGTAGACATGGTTTTTACCATAAGTTATTACACATTGTCAAAATTACACAACATTTAATTCGCTTAAATCTCTTATTGGCATATTTCGAACATGTCTGATTGCTTAGCTCAGACAACATGCATGTCATATAAAAGTGTACTAATTTTGGTTCCATTTCTTGCCAATATTGGTCATTTCTCTCTATAATTTCAACTTTAATGTCTTTGTCGCATCCAGACCATACTCCGAAAATATATTTTTGCCTACCAGTTATATGAATTTGTCCCTGTACTTGTATATACCAAGGATGTTTTTTATTTATGACAAGTCCGTTTTTAGTTTTTTTCCAAAAATTCACTTTTTTCTTCTTTATAGATTCTTCTAAAGATGTTTTAAATGCTGTTAAAGGACACTTGATTTCAATTATTGTGTCTTCTCCCACTATTCCATCCGGAGTTGCACCTAGGAAAGACAAGTTTTTATCTATGAAGAGACCACAAGGTTCTATTTGAATGTTTAATTGTAATGCTATTTGCTCTGTTGCTGTTGCTTCATGTTCTATACCATGTTTCAGAGATGGAACGTGGCTTAGATTCTTTGGATATATTAGATTTTTTACTAAATTTTTCACACTTGAGTTTTGTCGCTTATTTACAACTTTGGAAAAATTTGATACCGTTAGAAGTTTTCTTCTGAGCTCTAACCACTCACTTGACTCTCTTTGTAGAATTGTAGACTTTTCTACTTGTCTTCGATCTTCTTCTGAACTGGGCAAACTTTTCAAAAAATCCTCTTTGATGCGATTGTACTCCAGACTTGTCATGTCTGGCTTTTCACAATTTTCACCATAATCTTTATCTTTGGTTTTTAAAAATAGTTTTCTACATTTTCTGTTACAATATGTCGATGCTCTTTGTCTTTGTTTTGAGCACTTCTCTTCTAATTTCTTCACTAGCGACCTGGGACTTCTCCCCAAAATCGCTCTGTGTAAAGTGGTAAGTGGGCGCTTTGTGTTAAATTATACCACGGCAGCGTTGCATCTTGCATCATAGCCCCGACGTAATGAAAAGTTGATGCGTTTCCCACCAAAAAATTTAGCAATTATACTGTTAAAAGACTCTACTCTATGTATCTCATGTACGACTATGTATCTACTCTATGTATGTATGACTCTACTCTGTGTATAATGTACATCCGAATGCCTGATTATGATTGGATATTTCTTGAAGTCGTCTATAATAATATTCTACATCAATCATTCTCCGCCCTTCTACACAAAAACAGCTTTTCTCTTCCACAGGGTTATTAAAACTCACTTCACACCTGAAATGACCAGAATATATTTTTTTTTATGAATTTTTTTTAAACTGAATAACATACATGATACATATACAAACTTCTCATATAAAAAATCTTGCAATTACCAATTAGTATCATCATCACATTCATCATCCAATGTGCCGTATTGCGGAAGATTATGTGAATATCTGAAAAAAGAGAGGTTTTTTTTTAGTATAAGAATATATAATTATAATCATAACTTCCTAACCAATAATATAAACGTGGAAGGTGAGTTTGTTGGTTTGTCACTTTAAAGTAGCTGAACGGATTTGCATGAAATTTAGCACATGAAAAGACCATGGCCTGGAAACGAGTATAGGCTACTCTTTATCCTGGATCACAAACGACGCCGCGGGCAAAGTCAAGCTAGTCACTAATAAAATCAAGAGTATTATTAATAAAAAAGCTTACGGATTCAATATTCTTTCGTCACTATGTATATTCAGTGAACAGCTTGTGTCTTCAGGTGGTACTTGTGATCTGCTAGAAAACGCAACATTCATTATAAAAGTATATACTTACATCTGAGAGCATAATTATATCAACACTAGCTTTTGCCCACGCGACTTCGCTCCCGCTCTTTCCTACTCCACCCTACTATACCTTACTCTACCCAACGCTACCCTACTCTACCCTACACTTCTCTACACTACTCTACCCTACTCTACACTACTCTACCCTACACTATCCTACACTACCCTACTCTATTCTATCCTACACTAGCCCAATTTTTTTTTTCATAAGAACTTTCTTCTCACAATAACAGACATAAAAAAAAGAATTGGCGAATTCGGTCCAGCCGTTCACGCGTGATAGCGTGACCAAGGAATTATTGATTCATTTTCCTAAAAAGTACAACAATATGAAAAGTTTGTGAACTCGCCAATTTCGTGATAGTAACCGTTACACGTTAGTATAAAACGGTAATGCCATGAGCCAAGCACAAAAAAAAAAAATATCTTGATCATCAAATACGTAATGATACTTACAATTCAACATTTTGTAATGTATGAACATTTGTTTCGTCCGAATTTATTTCTAGATCTATCGGAGGTATTTGGGTCCTGTAACAATCACAAATGGCTGGTATAGGAAATAATAATACTGGAAAAAGACACACAACAAAACCGGCCAAGAGCGTGTCGGGCCACGCTCAGTGTAGGGTTCCGTAGTTTCCCGTCCGTCACAATAAGTGTACCTACTTATGATTTAAAAAAAATGCTTGCATATACGATTATACTACAAACTTAGTCCAGAAATTATTTTGTAGAACCTTTTTGTCTTTTTTGTACAAAAACTGTTCTTTCCATCAAGTTCAAAATGATTTTCCTAGAAAGTCCTTATAAAGTTCTACTTTTCAGATTTTTTTCATATTTTCTAAACTTACGGTTCAAAAGTTAGAGGGGGACACACATTGTTTTTTTACTTTTGGAGCGATTATTTCCGAAATTATTGACATTATCAAAAAATGATTTTAGTAAACCCCTATTCATTTTTAAATACCTATCCAACAATATATCACAAGTTAGGGTTGAAATAAAAAAAAATCACTTCCCACTTTACATACAGGGAGCCCCCCTGTATGTAAAGTGGGAAGTGATTTTTTATACCCTAATAAAACATTTTTTTCCAATTTTTATTTTACCACTTTGTCGGCGTGATTGATATACATATTGGTACCAAATTTCAGCTTTCTAGTGCTAACGGTCACAGAGATTAAGCGAGGACGGACAGACGGACAGACAGACAGACAGACATGGCGAAACTATAAGGTTTCCTAGTTGACTACGGAACCCTAAAAATACACACAACAACACACGTAACAAAAATATGTGGACATGTAACAAAATATTATTTTTGTTTATCATTTCGATAGGGAACCCTAAAGAACAATGGCAGGTTTCCATACATTGTTTTAGTTGTGATTAAAACTCTACGTCTTTAATTGAAAAATATTCTGTTTGACTCAGCTTCAGCCCCTGACACCATATATACAAGAATTTTAATTAGAAAAGGCCGAGAAAAATAGATATTCAAATATGAACTTATACTTTTTTATAGGTTATCCGTACGTCAAAAATGACACTAACAAAAGATTCAACAATCTAAGAAATAAATACTAAACACTGTCCGTTAGTTTTCTAATGCTTTGGATGAGAAAGAATCTATCTTATGCTCCGTACTCACATACGGTTTTACTCTACTGCCTTCGAGACGTGAGTCTTGCGGTCCACACGTTAATATTTACTCGTTTTGGAGTAAAACTATCGAGTAATACCGTATTTGAGTACAGAGCTTTAGGAATAGCATTTCTGGACCTATTACACTACTCGTTATATCAACTCGACTCATACACTACTCGTTATAGATATCAATTCAGACTGGTCTTATTTTTTGTTCAGAGTAAGACCGGTCTGTTTTTACACTACTCGGAGTCTTAATATCGAGTCGTTATAACGAGTAGTGTAATAGGCCCTTTCCTAATAACTATTTGAAGGGGAGGGGACTAATAAAACAATATTATTATTTTACAAAAATATTTATTCATCTTCATCCTCTCTTATAATAATTTCATCTAAAAATTCTGCCGGTGCGGAAATATTTTGTTGATGTCTGGCCCATCCTAAGTACCAGACCAGCGTCATTACATGAGCACAACATCCTACTGTGCGCCGACCAACTAAGCAATTACAACAATATTCACAGATACCTGTCCGGCCTGGAATATCATTTTCTATTAAGATATATATATAATATTGCTTTCTGGATACGTGACGTGACTTTATTTTTCCTCTTATTAGAGTTGTCGCGCCAGTACCTCTTAAATCATACTCAGATAAATCAATATGTTCACTGGACACTTCGATTCTGTACCCACCATGGAAACGTACATGCTCGCCATAATATGAGCGAGCTTGTCTTATTTGGTACGTTCCCAGGGCGAATAAAATTAAATCTCTATATTCAAGGGTTGGGAAGAATAAAACGTTACTACGATCAGCAGTAATACTTTGGAATTGGGATGTTCTTCTATTCATATTTAAGGCATTAACCATATTTGCTAGATTATTTTCTAAGTTCATTCTTTCTCTAATAATTTCTAATATTTCGTTTGCATATACATTGTTCTGAAAGCGAACACCAAACTTGTTTAAAAGCGCTGCTGCTATTTGGAATGTTTGCATCATGTGTGGTAGAGACCGATGAAAATATTCTTGTCTAAAAAGTTTAGTCTCTTTTAAAATGACCATTTACGGCCTCTACCACCCATCTGCAAATAGTGACACAGCGACTCCTATTAGCTTGTCCAGTAGTCAATTGGTGTTCGCCTTCTAAAAGTGATTCTGGCATACAGGTTCTATAGCCACACCCCTCTAATAAACTTATACAGTCCCTAAACCCCCTGTCCAGAATGAACACATCATTTTGTCTAAAATATGATCTCAAAGCTGAATTCTCAGAGCTAAATAGACCGGACATTATATCAGCATCTGATGTAGTTGCTTTATATGGGCCATAACAATCAACAATATATCCATCGCATGCAACAAACATAAATGGTTTTAACAAATTCCGGTATTTGTGGAGGGAATAACTTTGTTTTTGGAACATGTAATTAGAGCTTTTATTAATATAAATGTATGTGCCATCACATATGACTATGGCATTGTTACCATTCCCATACAATCCATTTGGTATCAATAAATTATGTCCTAACAGTTCCTCCCGACTTAAATGGCTTATGCCTAAATGTGCAGGTACAAAATCCTGGAGGAGAACTTCTCTCACCTTATCCATTAGCGATTCTAAAGTTCGTCGTGGAACTTTTAAAAGTGTTGAAATTCTGTCATCGGAATCACCGGTCCTCATTTTTAACAACAAAGCTGCCAAACCTAAGCTTCCTCTTTTTATTAGTGAAATGCGAGACACTTCTTCTAGTAATATATTAAAATTCTCTTTTGTTAGGCCCACCCAGTATTCAAAAACATTGTCTTCCATTTCTTGCACATTTTCAAAATCTATATTTGTATGTGATGCATTTACAAACGAAAATACATGTTGTACCTGCTGTTCAGTAAAAGATTGCATGCTATTCTCAGAGTCGAAAAGCGTCTCCCATGCATTACTCATCAAATGTTCAGAGCAAACTCTAGCAAGGTTTGGCAGATAATATTTATGATTGCTCAAAATTATTGCACGTAAACTGTCACTAATGCTACGCAGTGTGGTACTAGTGCAATTTGGGAAAACGCAATGATTATTGCTATTAGCAGCTCGTCTGTAGTCCGATAAGACAATTGTCTGTACCTCTGCTTGACGAGTAGATTCTTCTAATATATTAGATCCAGAAGGGTAATCCTCTTGAGATTCTTCTGTTGAGGGGTAAGTACTAGAAGGCAAAGATCTATTTTCTTCAGTGATGTCCACACGTCGTGCTTGTCTTTGTGTATGTAACCAGCAAGGATGGCACACGCGGTCAGATACTGTTATCTGCAAATAAATAAAAGCACATTAATAGGCCAATCATTCTAAACATCTATGCAGTTTATGCTTTTCCTCAAAATACCCTGGTAAGATATAAAGTACAAAGAAATCATTAATTATTATAGAAATCAAAATCATTAATTTAATTATCTTTATTATGTAGTTTTTATGTTAGCTTACCTGTCGTGGTGCTACTCTACTTTCTATAATATTTCTCATAGTAATCTGGAGCTGAGTTGGATTGTTTCTCAGTATTAAATCACTTTGTCGACGTAGGATAGAAGAGCCACATAAAAGACACACATGAGCATGACCTTGGTGACTTGACTCAGCTTGTTGATTATCATTCGCCGAAACTTCTTGTTGCAAATCACGATTGACACTGAACATTGCAAGATCTCGGCATGCTTCACAAACATAGTCGTCTTCAATAATCTGAAACAATGGAAAACAATATTACCTCTCTCCTACTACTACTACTCCTAGATACTTGACATTTCTAAACAACATATTGTCTTTTTAGATTGAACAAAACACAAATCGTATTGTACCCATTAGAATAACATTCGAGCGGAAAATAATATACTTTTTCGATCTACTTTTTAAATAAGTAAAGAATTAAAACTACTTACGATTTGTGGGTACACCCAGTTACAGAGTAAGGTGGTAACTCTGGTATCTAGTTCCAAAGCACGATATCGACGTAGTGTATTAACACAAATGTTACAGTTAACACACAGGATTCGTGTTATTCCGCTACGACGACGACCTTCCATTTTAGCGGTAACGTTGAGGCAAAATCGGTGTCCAGTAAAAAACAGCACAATGTCGCAACGGCAAGTCTCGATGTCCATAAACATGCACAGGGTCACACAGGGCAAAATCAGAGTCCGTTAGCAGTCCAGGTCAAAGGAGAATACAGAAAAGGAAACACAATCGAAAGCAAAACACAACAGCCAAGAACACAGCGCAAGCGTCTGTGTCATCAATGTCAATCAAGCCAAACTAGTGTTGCCAACCTAAAACTATACGCTATGCTATTTTAGACATAAGTCTTTTTGCTGCAACCATCGTGAAAAAAAGTTCAGAATAATTTTATTATTTCATGCCAATTATTTATTGCCACCGTGCTAAATTAGGCATACCTATTTAAGAAAAAGAAATTGTTTCATTTCATTTATATCTAGAATTAAAAATGATTTCATTATCACGACTTACAAACTCCGGCATTTAATTTATTCTAAAGTGGTGTTTAAAAAACTTAAATGGCAACACTAAATTAATAAAAGTTCACAAAAATAATCAATTAACTTTTCATTTAAACTTATTTTTTTGCCCGGCCCTAATTAATTAATGTGATAGTTTGAAAAAATATAAATAATTGATTCAATTTAATTCGTATTTAAGTTAATTCTAGACACTTAAATGTAATTCAAATAAGATTCTGCCATTATTCATTGTGCAACAAAAAAAAGAAGACGAAATCGTCCATAAAATCATAATTGCGTGTGTAACAATGAATAATTATATAGCTACGTAATATTATTATTATTATTTACCTACGTTTATTATAGAAATACAGGTGCGGGTACGCGTGGCTAGAGCTGTAATTTCCAGTATAAGCTGACCTCTCATTGTGCGGAATGCCTATACAATGCGAGATCGGCTTATACTGGAAATATATTGTTTTTTTTTTAGGTAATTATAAAGCTTTGTGTTCTAATAACAGATCAGTTACAAGCATAAATAGGTAGCAGATACTCACGAATTTTCTGGAATATTCTCTTTATCAACATCATCTTCAGTAGTGTGTAATCGACGTCGTCTGGAAAGATCATCATATTTATTATTTAGCTAATCTACTAGAGTACGCCCAGTAGGTTCATATTTTATGTAGGCACCTAGCACGGCACGTCCGATTGTGTGTGAAGCAAGCAATAGTTTGGTTTCTTGCAGCTAGTGTAGGTACTTACCGTACATACTTATACTTTTTTATAACTTTCTAAGCGCTCAGCGGCTGCAGTACGGGTCGCGGGTTCGATTACCGCACAGAACATTTATTATTATGTTATGGGCGTTATGGCCTACAAATAGTTATGAAGACTTGATTTTGTAATTGCACCGTCTTTTTCAGGAGCAATCCGAGAAATAGGTATTGGAGTTATAAAAATATAAAACTTATATTTTGTTGCGTCAAAACAAAAACAAACCTATGTATTTAGATAATTATATTTTTTATAAGAGTTGCCGTATAGGTACTGATTTCTCCTGGAACGTAGACGATGCGGTTACAAATACAAGTCTTCGCAACTACCTATTTGTAGGCCATCACATAATAACATATGTTCCGTGCGGGAATCGAACACGCGACATGTACTGCAGCCGCCAAGCGCTTAGAAAGAAACTGCTCCAAATGTGTATACCTAATAATGTAAATAGATAGGTCAGTAGATACTTACTTCATTTCGATCATATATTGGCCTATTTCTTTACGCCAACCCCGTCGCTTCTTATTTTTATTTCGGTTATTTCCCATTACGCAAACACTAAAAACTCACGCAATTCAATATTTATATTTTACGTCGTTCTGTTGCGTAATGTGCCCTGAGCGCAAAATTACACAACCCTCCCGTACGGAAGCCGGAGCAGGACTGAGCGCGGGTGGCGCGCGGCAGGGAACCAACTTGAATATGGCTGATATTTTATGTTATTTATATTGGGAGGAAATTCAAAAAAATAAATAACGTAAGACCTGCTTTATAGTTAGTTTAGTAAGTATAAAAAGTTTCGTGATCTAATTTGAAGTATTTTATGATTGCCAGCGGTTTATTGTTCAGTTTAGACGTAACTTTGGGATTTTTTTCTATCGAGAAAATTTTATGGAATCGTGTTTTCGCCAAACATATGACTTAACATTAATCCTCAACTTTACCATATATTTATTTCAAAATTAATGCTGCAGTATTTTCGGCGTATCAGAGGATTTTGCTAAGCCATTTGAGGTAGTATAGGCTCTTAAGTCGCGGGTGGCATGTTGAATTCCGAACGAAACGAAGGTTGGAATTTTAATCCCGAACGATAGTGAGGGATTTATAAATTTAACTCCCGAGCATTGCGAGGGAGTTAATAAAGAAACCTGAGTGAAGTGAGGAATTTAAGCCGCCCAAGACAAAGACAGCTTTATCCCCGTGTTGCATACTCTACTTTTTACACCATCTGTGAGATAATTAAAAGACAATTTGGTCGACCAAATCATATATTAGAGAAAAATAAGTATTATATTTTTATTTACAAGTTCATCAAACAAACAAAATTCACTACTCCAAGATTCTATAGTTTCAATTTTCTATAATGCTCTCATGTCATTAGTACATACGCACGTTTTATTCTAATTTCTTTTTTTTGTTAGTGGCCAGTTAGAATCATAGTGATTACATACTCTTTGGTTTGAATTTCGAGTCAACTTGTTCGATGCGCCTACATTTTAATTCACAATGTTGACGATTCTTGATGCTCCAAATTCAAATCTCATTATTCCCTAGGGATCGGCCATACTGCTTTATCTCCCTAGGGATAGAATGACTTGCTTTAAGTGAGGTTTGTGTGACGTATAAAACGACATTATCGAGCAGGTGGTGTAAAATAGTACTTTGTTACACTAGGGGTGAAAGTAACCCATTTCGTCCCGAGAAGGAGTTGGCGGCCGAGCGAAGCGAGGTCGCTAATTCGAGGGGTTAAATGGGTTACTTTCACCCCGAGGTAAACACTGTGCTTTTCATTACGAATACGAGGAAACTAAAAATAAAATAAAAAGTTTGTAAAACCTGAGTCGTTGTACCTATGATTTTAAGTAGGTATCTTTCTTCTGATTTAGGCGGTAAAAGGTATTCCACTACTGCTTTAACCTCTTCTCTTATGAAATTAGGCGTTAATCACTATTTTAATCTGATAAACATGACGTGTTAATACAAATCTGTTGTACGGAAATGTAAACAAAACTCGAAAAAACCAACGACTGATTTCACTGATTGCCACTTTCCCGCTATTTTGTTTTTTTTTTCTGCGGCTGGCAAGCTATTCAGCCTCATTAATGAAAAATTAGAAATTAATTGTAATCTTTTAAAAATAAAGTATTTTAAAGAAATAGTTGAACAAATAAATCACTTAAAATATAACATTATTTAATTAATACTTGTCTTTTAGTTATTTCAATTTTATATCACGCTGTGATTGACTGGCTGTATGGAAAATTGGAACATAGTTCAATAGAAATGTGAAGATAGAACTAGTTTTTTTTTTAATAATTTGACAGCTGTCAGTTGTAAAGTAACATTCCCTAGGGATGAAAAGTATCACTTTCAGCCCGCTCCTCAGGCAACTTCAGACCTACTTTCAGAGTATGAGTAATGAAAAAATATATATATGTGTATGCGTATGGCCGTGTATGTTTGTATACGGTTACGGATTTAAACGAAATGTGGTACACGGGTAGATCATGTCCTGAAACAGAACATATTTTTATTCCAAAATTATAATTAAGTTCCCTTGCGATATTTTTTACTTTCACGCTGGTAAATATGTAACATGAACTAAGATAGCTCTAGTCTTCTAAGTTCCCAGGTATACTGAACGGTAAGCACCTACTGCAAAATTCTTTTATCGGTTGCATACACCCAGTTCGCGGCCCCCAGCCAGTACCTAATCTGCTTCTGCCCACACATTATATGAGTGAGAAGAGAATGAAATTGAGAAAAAAAACCTTTAGCCATAGGTAAAGAGTGTAGACTCAGGGCGGAGACTGCAAGGTGAGGCCAGCCGTTCCTAGTCACGTGCCGGAATACCAGGTACTGATGTTGTTGCGTGGCCGCCCGTAATATGTTACGGCCAGGATAGGCTATTGATATGTCAAAGAAAATCAGGGTCCTATAATTGTTGCGCTCGCTTCACTTGTCGTTTTAAGTTTTAAAACTTAAAATTTCGCACCTGTAGTATGGGCGGGGAGATGGGGATTTTGCGAGATACTCGAGCGCGTCAGAAAATTATATGGGGAGAAATGAGCTGGAGCTTGTAATGTACCCCTACCACATAATAGGGACCCTTAATTGAAAACCTTAATGAAATTATTATTATTAAATTATTATTAATACGGTGAAGTTCGTAGAGTCAGATTAATAAAAAAAAATTATCCTTGGAAAAACTTGAGCGCGTAACTTAAAGTCCCTACATGCACAAAAGTGTATATTTCAATAATCTGACAATTTGAGCGTGGCATAAGCGAGTCATAAAATTAGATTGTAAAATTCCTGTTAATATTTTGTTGCAACGAGTAATCCTTTAACCACTGTTTGCTAAGATAATTTTGTTAGGAACGTTGAAAATACACTTATCGATGGTTTTAGCTACATCACCCCATGAAAACCGTCAGGTTATAGGTTTTTCATAATGCGCCCGAATATTTCATGATTACGATTGTTTTTACATTTCTGAAAATTCTTACTCGCTCTTCCCCCTACTAAAATAGAAACTTTGCCAGACTGTTTTCATTTTAGAACCTAATCTTCACAATGCAATATGTCCCCATGGCAACCCGGCTCCCCTATACTTAAACTGTGGTTAGGTTACAAGAAAAGACTGGCGTATTTCGTCGCAACACCGCTGCACCGCCTAATATATTTTGTGTGGCAACACCAAATGTTTCCGGCGCCAGACCAGGTTCTGCCGCCATATTGCAAAATAAATATAGACTATTACCGCTACTCGAGACAGCGTGAGCTCCTTTTGTAACTTGTACCTTTTTTTTTTTCATGCGTTGACATCCCCCGCTCTTAGGCGGAGCGGGAGATAGTGTCAGACTCTTACTGACTAAAAGACCCACCCCGTTCCTTCTAGCCTTCATACCGGGGCTCGAGCGCCCTTTCGGATAACCCTAGCCCCAGTAGGCTTCGACCCGGCTGGGTCCCTGCTGTTGCTGACAACTCCTTGAGGCGCGCGGGAACAGTGCGCGCCGTCGACGGCCGAACAGTGAGCTACCCATTGCTCACTGTCCGCAAGCCCGCGTCTACGTTGGCCGGAAATCGGGATCAGAATCCCGGCGACGGCGGCGGCGATAACGCCGTTGCCTGATGCGTTCGGCCTCCTCCTTTGCGAGCATTACTGCTTTGCAGAAGTCGGCGACCGCCTGCCACTCCTCACTCCACGAGGGCACGGCGATGCTCCGCCCAAGCAGGGCACACCTCGACTGTGTGCTCCACCGTGTCCTCCGGGCGTTCCGCACAGTGGCGACACCCGGGCGTCACCTCCACATGAATCCCGTGCAGGTAACTTTGACCTTACATGTGTGTTATTACTGGTAACTATAAATTGATGGCATTTCCGATATCCACGAGTGTTTCATTGCGTGTGTACCTCCAAAAGACGATGTGAGGCTAAAATCTACGAGCTCATGAGAGCTGTTTACATTCCACTTTTCTAAACACAGCAGAATTGTTTAAAAAAATTGTCTTGATGATAATCAACAAATTCTTTGATAGATAGTAATATTTTTATCAAGGTTTTGATCTAGCTTTAAATAACATTAATTTAGCTTTTACTAGGGTTTTAGCAAAATATAATGAATCTTATAATTTCAGTTAGGGTCATTTCACCGGTTCTCGTCCAATTATCGGAGTTGCTAGCTTTGTGATGCGAAATAAATACCCTGAAGTACCCTTACATATACGAGTATGTATAATATTTGTATATATTGCTAAGTCTTCTTTAATTTAACATCACATCACTTTCACGACTTTTTTTATAAAAAATATGTTTTTCAAAACATATTTTTTATAAAAAAGTCGTGAAAGTAGGGATTTCGCTAGTTTTCGTCCAATAAAATTGGTTTTCGTCTGAGTGTGCTCTAGTTTTCGACCACAATGTAGAAAAAGGAGTGTAGACTTATTATTAAGTATGACATGTAGGTAGGTACTTTTAGCATAAAAACCTTTAGTTGTCAACTACCTAGGTATGCGATTCCCAAGGTACATCTGTACCTACTTACCATGTTTTTTTTATTGTAGCCGTTTATATAACCAATGAATAATCAACTTTTTTTAATATAACACAGGTACTTGCTTAACTAAGTACCTATCTAACATGCTTAAGGCAGTCTTGATATATTGTTTTTTTTTTCTGAATTCATGGATCTCAATTTTGAGTAAAGGTTTCCTCCAAGATTTTCCATTTGTCTCTATCTCTAATGTTGTCTCTATATGTTACTTTAGTCATCCAGCCGCTTCCTACAATTCTTTTATTTCATCCTCCCATATCTTCAGTGGTCTACCCACTCTGCCTTTTCCTTATAAATCTACTCCATGCTGTGACAGTGTTTTTCTAATTCTGGACTATCATAGTCAGTCAATAGCATAGGTAGTTATATCAGTCATGAATTAGGTAGGTACGATAAGCCAGCAAGAGTCACGAGAACTAAGCTATCAAGATCAAATCAAAGGTTAGCTAAAATCAGCCTTAGGTATCAGCTATCAATATTTTGATAATCAAGAGAATAATCATAGCACGAAAAAAAATTATTAATTGGAGAACGATAAAAAATATGGCTACTTATTCTGTCTGACAAGGGACATTTAGACATTACCTACATAATGCCAGCCATACACGGTCAAACCTGTCGTCCAATCGGTATGAAGCTACATGTTTGATCAAACAGATTTGACCGTGTGTGGGAGTGGATCGGTATGACCAACATGTTTGACAGCACAATCGAATTTCAATTCTTTTGGTTTGATCATACCGATTGGACCGTGTATGGGATGTAAGTAACGTAGTAACGTAATCTTATGCCAGCCATACACGTTCAAACCTGTCGTCCAATCGGTATGACGCTATATGTTTGTTCAAACCGCCTCATACACGGTCCAATCGGTATGATCAAACCAAAAGAATTGAAATTCGATTGTGCCGTCAAACATGTTGGTCACTCATGGCCGAACCACTCTCACACAGAGCCGGTTCACATTAGGTCGGACCGACAGTTTATCGTTGAACGACTGTCGGTTGTTGATGTTCACACTAGACGCTGCCGACCCGACCTAATGTGAACACCACCGTCGGCACGGTAGTTTTACAGCCCGGATCGAGTCCCGAGAGCGGGGAAGTTTTTGAAATGATGACGACATGTCTACCTACAGCTTTTCGAAATATATAATGAAAATCAGGATCCAATTGACAAGAAAAACAACATTTAGCAAATAGTAGGTAGGTAGGTACATTTTGATACGAGTGCAGAAAGTTTGTCATAGCAACCGAGGAGTAATTCGCAAGAGCCGTAGACGAGTGTGTTATGGAGGCGAGGGCTGCAGTGACAAATTTGCACGTGTATCAAACGAAGTTTTTCAATACACTTATGAATTTGGGTCTAAAAGCGGTGCCACATGAACCAGTTTGTGTTGTAAAATAATTTGTAACAGTGCTTTAACACAGAGAGGCAGATATTTTTATATAGAGCTCCTGACTAAATCTGCCACACGGGTCTTTGTTGCGAGATTGGTCCGTGGAGGCAAGGAAATCTATTGCATGTCGAGAACTATCCGTGGATCGAAAAACGGTTACTTGGTAGGTAGCTATCTTTTGACACTCTTAACAGTTACTAAGAAGCATGAAAATTTGACGATCAGTCCTCAATAAGTCAGTTGTCGAGTTCTGATAGCCATTGGGTTAGATTAGAAGTCGACCGCAATATAATTGGGAAAAGACTAGACTTTTTTTTTTTTTTTAATTGAGATAAACTAGTGCTTGACTGCGATCCCACCTGATGGTAAGTAGCGATGCAATCTTTGATGGTGAGGCGCACTAGTTTATTAAGAGCCTATTCACTCTAGCTTTGAAGACACCCAAATTATAATCGGACGGGAAGACCGCAGCAGGCAGACTGTTCCAGTCCTTCGACGTACGCGGTATAAACGACGAGGCAAAACGCTTAGTCCGGACCGTAGAGGTTTCAACAACGTAAGGGTGAATATTCGCCGTACGTCGGGTTGTCCGATGGTATAATTGCGATGGCGGAATCAAGTCATGCAATTCCTGCGCACACTCTCCAAAATGCATCCTGTAAAACACCGAAAGGCTGGCTACCCTACGCCTATGCTCAAGGCTTTGAAGGTTATGGCACAGTCACTGCAACTTGTATTGTATGTCTGTACTCTTTTCCTATTATTATTTTATGTTGTTGTATATTGTGTTGCTTGCGCCGAATAAATGCTTTTCTATTCTATTCTATTCTATTCTAACCAAATCTGGATCACCAATTAGCCTCTTTGCACGCCTTTCCACCGAGTCCAAAGCTGCCAGGTGGCATTTTGCAGCACCAGCCCATATGTGACTGCAGTACTCCACACACGAACGGACCTGTGCTTTGTATAACATTAAAAGCTGTCCCGGTGTGAAGTACCGCCGGACCTTTGCAAGAACGCCCAGCTTCCTAGCAGCTACCTTGGCTTTGGACTCAATGAACCGCCCAAAGTTAAGGTCTGAGGGAATTTCAACCCCCAAGAGCTGAAGGCGATCGGTGTACTCCAGGGATAAATTCCGAAAAGTAGGAACCAAGGTGCACGGGCTCCTTTAGGCAGTGAAAAGACACGCTTGTGTTTTGGCGGCGTTGAATCCCACTAGATTGGCTTCACCCCACCTGGAGACTGCCTGAAGTGAGATATTCGTTCGCTCTACCATAGCCTCTCTTTCGGACCGGATTAGCTTACTAGCCCGAGCACTGGGCAGGTATCTCTCTACAACTGTGCTATCATCTGCATACCCATAGATACCGGGCACCAGCAGATCGTTGATATGCAACAGGAAGAGAGTTGCAGAGAGAACAGACCCCTGAGGAACTCCGGCATTAATCGTCATGGGCTCTGATGAGCATCCGTCGACAACTCGGAGACCGTTCACTCAGGAAGTCTTTTACCCAGTTAATCAGACCAGGGGAAATGCCGTACGCTGGAAGCTTACTCAACAGGCTAGCGTGCCATACCCTGTCGAAGGCCTTCGAGACGTCTAAGGAAACGGCAATCGCTTCCCCATTCTTCTCGAGGGCCTCGCCCCACAAGTGGGTGGCATAAACCAGTAGGTCCCCAGTAGACCGCTTGCGGCGAAACCCGTACTGTCGGTCACTGAGGAGATCGTTACCTTCCAGGTATGCCATGAGGCGCGAGTTCAATACACGCTCCATAATCTTGCAGAGTATGGAGGTTACCGAAATCGGCCGATAGTTGCCAGGATCGGCACGACTGCCCTTTTTGGGCACGGGTTGCACGTTGGCAAGCTTCCAGGACTTGGGCACTATACCAGTCCTAAATGTGAGGCGATACAAGCGCGTCAATACAGGAGACAACTCGGGCGCACAATCCTTTAGAACAATCGCTGGTATGCCATCTGGTCCACTGGCTTTATTCACGTCTAGACGACGCAGCTCTCTCAGAACTTCTCTGTTCCTCATGTGAACCTCCTGTATTGAAGAGTTACAATGAGGCAGAGTCGGTGGAGCAGCATTGCTAGTGTCAAGACGAGAATTATGGGCAAAGAGAGATGCAGAGTCCTGCTTTCTCTCTTGCCGTATGAGCCAGTGTTCCATCAGGCTTTACCAGCGGAGGCAAAGTGGGCCGACAGAAGTTCGCCTCGACCGACTTGGCAAGAGACCAGAATGCTCTGCTACCGGACGGCTGTGCAGAGTTTTTTGCCAATATGGGTTATGCGGTCGAAGCGTGCCTTCTTTAGTGCTTTTTTGTAGGACTTGGCAGCATGGTTGAAGGCTCTCTTCTTTGAATTCAGATCCGGAGCTTTGCGGTCACGAGCGTCAACCCAGGCGAGAAACGCCGAATGCTTACGCTCTTCAGCCTGAACGCAATCGGCGTTGAACCACGGGTGAGCTGAGCCACCGATGCATACATCGCTATAAGGGATAAAATACTCCATAGCTTGTCGTATCACATCGGTTAGCTGTGCGGATGCCAGCTCGACGGATTTTCAGAAGAGAAGCAGAACTGCTGCCAAGGATAAGACGCAAAGAAATGCCGCATCTCATCCCAATCTGCCGACCTGTATCGCCACATTCGCCGTTCGCCACGTGAGTCGCGGTCAGGTGGGGAGAAGGACGATACAGACTTCACCAGACAGTGATCTGAAGTTGAGGAAACTGTTACGACACATCTGTCCGGATCGGTGGTCAGCAGTAGGTCCAGACAATTGGCAGTATGACCAACTACATCAGGCACCCACGTCGCTTGCTTTACCAACTGGGAGAGGCCCAGCGACACTGCAAAGTTTCGAGTTTCCCTCCCAGCGTGGTCGGTCCTCTGGTATGGGAAAAGCCAGTCTTGATGGCAGGCGTTAAAATCCCCCAGAGTGACAAAGTGCGCATCAGGGTGCCGATGCAGAGCCTCATCGGCGGCCTCACTGAGGTGGCCAAACAGCCGAGTCGTCTCCTGGTCGCCACTGTGCGACCGGTAAACACAGGTGTAGACAATTTTGTCCACACCGGTGTTCACCAGTAACCATAAACTTGAAAAACTGGGGTCTTCAAGGTGACGGAGACGCTGGCAGCAGATGTCATTGCGAACGTATACACAGACCCCGGCACGCTGCACGAAATGGTGCTCCAATGAGTATCCCGGGTAGTCGAGATACGCCGCATCAGACGGACATCTGATCTGCGTCTCCGTCAAGAAAAGTAAGTGGGGCTTGTCAGTCTCGAGGTGGTGGTGGACTGCATCGAGATTGGAGTGCAGTCCTCGTATATTTGAGAGGTGCACATGGAACGAGAGGACGTGCATCCGCTGTACACACTTACTTTTCCTTTTATTACTATACATTTAATTTAAGTGAATAGGGCTGGTGGAAGATGGCAGTTGAGCGAGGTGATGCGATGTCAAACCCAACAACACAACCAGAGCTGCTGCGCCAATGGAGGGTTGATTTGGAGACTGCGAGGACGCCCGAACCCCCCCCAGAGATCGCCATCGGGTCCTCTCATCCGGCCGCCAACCGGCACAATGGGGCCACCCTGGGATTTTTCGCAGTTGGCGGGGCAGCCTTTCGTGTGTGGCTGGCACACTACTTGGGCCCCCATCTATCTGCGGTCGGCCAGCGGAGCACCGTGCTTCGGATCCCGCTACCCTCCATGATCAAACTTCCGACACAACAGCAACTGGTGCATCATACCCGGCGTACATCGCAACACAACTGTTCAGACCCATCCTCCACCTTACGGCTTCACCAGATAACATGCCGGAACACGACGGATCGCTTGGCGGCATGACTTTATCTGGTGGGTGGTAACCTTTAAGCCGGCAGCCGATGTTATGGCCTACCACCGTATTAACTGCTCGTTTAGCATTACCCAGGGGACACGTGTAGGGTGAATCAAGAGTCAAGTAAATCCTACGGACGCGAGCAGTTCATCCCCCAAAAGACGGATTACTTGGTGTTTAATAACAAACACTTTTAAATAAATAAATTATTTATTGCCGGATCATGCAAGTGCAGTAGAACACTAATCCTGATTGGCAGTAATGAAGTTACAGTGAAAAAGTAGTTGAGTAAGCTTTCAAAAATATATTTGGAATCAGAAGAGACTTGTAGATACTCAAATATCCTTTAATCCATTTGCTGTCTTAGACTTATTTTTACCACAATCTCCTCGAAAGAAATCATTTATAAAGTCTTATGACATCTGAGCAAGTATAGCAGTAGTTTTCTTATAGCATTGATTCAACAACTTTCGCTTTTTACACCCTTTTTTTGGCCAGTTGTATATCTATTTATCATTCACTGGCCTTTATATTTTTAATTCATATCCGATCCTGTGTAATTTCACTTACATCTGAATTCCATTTTACTTGTCATGTGTAGTTTTCTATAAGTTCCCCAGGCATTAGAACTTCTATATTATAATGTGACATTGTACTAAAATGATTTGAGCGTCTTATTTTTACATACATTTTCATCCATTCAGTCAACAAGAACATGTTTCAAAGTTTCATATTTGTGTAATACTTTTGCTAAAATAGCACCATTGTTTTCTTATTTAAAGGCTGTTAATTAAAATATTTGTATACTACCCAATTGGGTCTTGCACTTTATTACAACATTTATAATTCTTAATTATATTATTTTTATTTCATAATTATTGGAGATCAAAGCACTACAGCCTAATTTGGTGGTATATTCACAAACAGTTTGTGCAATGTTTTTTCTTTAATTGGCAGGATTGGTATCACATCATCAGCGTCTTTCATATGCGACGTAGGCATCTGTAAATGAAAAACAAACAAAATGAACTCCAAAAATTTCACATATTAAAAAACTGTAAAAAAAATTATGGTTATGGAATTCAAATAATTGCTAAAACGAAGTAAATAACAGAGTCAGGGTCGTAACTATTTGTATCTGAGGCCCGTGGCAAATTTATTGGATGGGGGCCCAAAAACATTGTCACATTTTGATTTAATTTTAATAAAACTTACTTAAAATAAGTAGGGTTACTTCCTCAGTCTTGCATTCAAATTTGAGTTTAGAGTTAACTCTAATGACGTCATAGGGTAATGTACTCTACCCTGGCATTTTTTAACGCAAACGAGTTTAACTGTCTGTGTCAAGCATATGGTCGCTTACTCCAACCTTCTGTGCTCAGATTTGTTAGTTGGGTTAACTCTAGAGTAGCAACTCGAGTTATAAAAGAACGACCCTGGGTTGCAACTCTACATTACTCTGGTTATTTTTGAACGCAGAGCCTATTAGACTGGGTGCCGCGTCAGACCGAGGGCCTGTGGCATTTTGTTAATTACATTTTGTCGGTTATCATACTGCCACGCACTACGGTGCATAGCGCGTGTCAACGCACCTACGCGCGTACATGCGGGAGTGCAGATCTGCATCATCGAGCGTGTTTTTCACGCACTCACGCGCGTAGGTGCGTCTTGTAATTTCTGGCAGGCTCTGACTCATTTCATTCAAAGCCGTTCGCTGTGGTGATAGTGCAGTGCACAGCGTCGCGTCTCTTTTGATATTCGAAATGGTTATTAGTGTAGAACTCATTCAAGATGCTGCAGTTATACTAACTGTATGGTTTTAGTAGTCATATGAATAGAAATCGTGGCTATAGAAGATACTGGGTATATCCTTATTTACAAACAAGATCGTTGCGTGGGTCATTTCTTCAAAATTACTGGGATTTAACTTCAACTATACGCGAATGTCAACTGCATCTTTTGATTATTTGCTAAGCAAAATACGAAGTGGCATTACTGGAAAAAATACGAATTTTCGTCTTTGTATTACACCAGAGAAGCTTTGGGTAAGATTGAGGTAAGTAATACTACTAGTATTTAGTTATATCGATATAATTAGAGTTAAAAACAGACTATTACACTGGAAATTTTTCAAATTAAGTCACTGTTCTGACTTATATGTGAAACACTCAATCAATCACTCATATGTGAAATACTCAGCAATCAAATAATAACAAAAATAAAATAAAAAAATCAATTCAATACGAAACAATCATAAATCATAATATAAAGCGATCGATATCGAGTTCTATTTTCAAACACACGTCAAGTCCAACCCAAATCGCGCACGGCACTGCGGGGCGCAGTGTGGCATACCTTGCGTGTCGCTTCGCACCCACGCGCGTGAGTTAAGACACGCATTCACGCACTACGCTGCGGGATGCGGGGCAGTGTGATAATCGCCTTAGATTTATTTATTTATTATTTATTTTATTTTTTATTTTTCCACAACTATCACACAACGCCGTTTTTACTTACTTTCTTCGTAGTTCTTATTTGGCGCCATAGATGTCGCTACACCGTCTAGTCTCAAGCTAAGCAGAGCTTGTGTTATGATATTTCTAAATACATACATATTATAGATAAAAAGATAATATGTAGATGTCTAACATAGCACTCATACTTACATTTAAATCTTTTGCTTGGGCTTCCTTCACCAGGTACTCTCTGAGAACGTAGTCAGAGTTGAGCATGTGGAACATCCTGGTTTCATTGGATCTCACCAGCACATCATCTACTCTAAGGAAATATCTGAGCAGCACATACCAGTATGAAGGCATAACTCTCTGAAAAAGATTGTGTATTGTGTGACCAAAAGAACAACATAACTTATATTGTTATGATCTTAATGGTAATATTGTGTATTACTTTGTAAAACATAACATTGCATTTCAAAGATACAGGATAACTGCCTGTTTAACTACAACATAATATTATCACCATACTTGGTGTGCCATGTATAAAATGCAGTGTATTGGTTATATTACATTTTGTCTTTTAATGCAGACATGGAGTGCAGGGCAAGGAGCTATTTGGCTCCTAGAGACAAATAAAAAAGTTGAATGCTAATTGCTTAGGCTTAAAGCTTAACACTTGTTAATTCTCAAATGGCTATACCAATACCTCCTATGCATAAAATCGTAACATATTTTTTGAGTACTAACATTGTATTATAAAAACATATAAAAATCTACTATATAAAAATAAGTCGGGTTTTCCTTCCTGACGCTTATAACTCCAGAACGCACGAACCGATTTCCACGGTTTTGCATTCGTTGGAAAGGTCTCGGGCTCCGTGAGGTTTATTAGAGTAGAGTAGGGTAGAGTAGGGTAGAGTAGGGTAGGGTAGAGTAGAGTAGGGTAGAGTAGGGTAGGGTAGAGTAGAGTAGGGTAGAGTAGAGTAGGGTAGGGTAGAGTAGGGTAGAGTAGGGTAGGGTAGAGTAGAGTAGGGTAGAGTAGAGTAGAGTAGGGTAGGGTAGAGTAGGGTATAGTAGGGTAGAGTAGGGTATAGTAGGCTGAAGTAGGGAAGAGCGGGAGCGAAGCCGCGCGGGCAAAAGCTAGTGTTTTTATATATTATATAATTCTTCTAATGTATGTTTGTCACCTAACGTGCATATTTGAGTGCTTTGTGTACAATGAAACCTGGTAGGTGGTGCTGCAATCGGGCTCTCAATTTTCTTTTCAGACGAAAATCCAATTTTCTGGCAGGACATCGTCTGCCGTGATCACTAGTGTAATATAAAATAAATATTATTACCTATTTCTGATTACAATTAACATCCAGTACTGCGATCCTAAACTGATTCAGAAATTGGTTAAAAGTGCTTCAGAAATTACTTATATCATAAACAATTACGAAAGTAAACTCTTCTGAAAAAATGCATTTTATACCATACAACTTTACGCTTAGGAGGTATGGATATAGTGGAGCTTAATGTTTATTTTTAATAATGAATAATACAGATTACTTACTATTTTTACAGACAACTTAGACACACCATGGTCATGCAGTTCATCCTCAAATAGAGTCAAATCATGATAGAAGAGGATTTGTTCTTTTTGTTTCAGCAAATTGAAATCAATTGTTTCATCAGTTGGATCTATGACAATATTATCTGAGAGTGTGCCTTTGTAATCTGTTGAAAAAGTCCAGTCGAATGGTCGTTTTGGTTTTGCTGCACCAGGTCTTAAAACAGTTAATTAGATTAATTTTTCTTTCTCATAGTAATTCTAATTGAAATCAAAACTAAAGAGTCACCCAGATTTCAAGTCTATTTTAGCCATCATACCATTCAAATTATAAATATAATTACCGAGCTTCCTGCCAAGCCTCTGCACATGCCACTTCGATGGCCTCCATTCTGCTTGCCACACATCGCAGAGAATCAAGAGGATTAAAGCAAATATTTGCACCACTGTCATGAGTCAACTTCAAAATATTTTTAGGAAACACCATATCTGGGAAATGTGGTATTTTCAGTTCTCTGCAGTATCTGGAAAGTGATTTTCAAAGTAATGATTAACATTTTGATAAAAAAGTTTAGTAAAAAGTAACATGAATTGTCAAGGTTGTACTTAGGGCGCCTTCAAATTAACCGCCAAGGGCCGTGCAAGTAGCGTGCCACGCGACTGCAGCGCGGGTGTAGCGCAGCATTCGCGCGTTTCCTATCTATATGGAATATCAAAGCACCGCAGCGGCCCCGGTGCTGCCGCGCTGTCGTCACTTTGCAGCTAATTTGAAGGCGCCTAAGACATTGCAAGTCTATATAAATAGAATACAATTGAAAATTTAGTTTCAGCTCGGTAAAATTCAATTCTGCTTAAAATTAAAAGCTAATACTCACATACAAAACTGGCAAAATTGATCATCGTCACGTTCGCAGACGACCTTTGTAGAACACACGCTAGGCAGTATACAGCTCACATCGTATGATATATGCCACGGCCCAAACTGTATAGATTTCGAATTACTCGCGTATCTTCCGGCATCCACACTGTTTACCTGTAAATAAAGAACATTGCAACTTCAAAGCGTCGTAAAGCGTCTCTCGGCATTTTGTAAAGTTAAGCCTACAATATTTTAGTTACCTCAGCGTTGAACATGTTTTATTGTATCTAAGATTAGTAATTGTTAATCTTGGCTGCGGTTTGTAAATAAACTCTCAGAAAAATCGAAATTAAATGTAATTAATTCATCAACTCCCGACAAAATAAAACCAACTAGAGATGGCCTTTTCAGTATGTTACAAAGTTCTCTGTGGATGATGGCCTGATGGCGATATGTGATCGTACAAATGAATAATCGATTATTTCGGTCTATAATATCGATTTTAAAAATTAGATTGATTCTGAGAATCGATTTAAGAAACTTGCAATCAAAGTTCGATATTTTTCTTGCGGAATGCTATCTCATTATTATTTTCAAAGTGCCTATGCACTTTCCTCAAGCTAATCTTATGTGAATGGTGTATGTCCTATGTGAAAAACTTGTGAGTAATGAGGTGAACCGTCTCACCAGTCACGCGAAACACAATGAGCATTGTAGATCAACACTCTACCATGCTTTTTAAGCCAGTAAACAGTACCTACACCGTAACTAAAAGATTGATTTTTAGGAAATTGATGTACTTAATTTATACTCAAAATCGAGTTTCTTTAGGAAGAATCGCATCCCTAAAAGTCCTAAAACCAACTAGTTTGACAGTGACGGCCTGTCGGGTAACTTGTCATTTAATTTTTTAATATTTTTGCTTTTGGGTACTAAAGCTTTTAAGTCTTCGTTTGAAATAGTTACTTTAGTCATAAAATGCGGAGTGCTTGTTAGTGCTCCTAAGCAGGGCTTGAAAACGTTACCAATTCACATTAAAAATAACGTTAAGTAACGGTATTTCCATAGAGATACTTGCATATCGGTATGATTTGGTAGCGTTACTTAGTAGCATAACATTATAAGAACGTTAAAAATTGCGTTAAAAATTAACGGTATTTTTAATGTTATTGTGAAAATATCGGTAACAAGTAAACGGTATATTTTGGTTATTTTAAGCGACGTTGCCGTTTTCTCCAAGGCCGGTCGCCGGCGCGGCACGGCGGGTGGTGGCGGTGGCGCGCGCCCCTCTGACGCGCTGTTGCCATTTCGTTTGTCGTCTTCTCAACTCTCATGGCAGTTAGACGCGCTTACAGAACCCGCTCGCGAATTATTACTTCAATTTAGATTATCTATTACAGCTGATTTAGTTTTTGTGTTTTGAGTAACGATTACGAAAAGTTCAACATGGGGCGTAAGAAAAGAAGGATTGTTCGTCAACTCGGTTAAGCGATTCGCGCGAGTCCGAGCGAGCTATCTTCCGGTTTCACCTACTTTTTCTGTAGTCATCTCGCTCAAACGTATAAAGTAGTCAAATAAAAACAGGTTTAAAACAATCACTATAAATAACTAACTATTGCCTGTGGCTTTGTTCACGCAGGCTATACCGGTTATCTACTTAGATTTCAGGATATTAGGTTAAAGGTGAGGAATGAGGCGAGTAGGATGCAGCCAATGGTGCACGGTACCCAAGTTACTTTAAAAACATTTTACGTTACTTTTGACTTTCTCATGTTACCTGCACCTGTATGGTCTTTACCGGACATAATAAGATCGGGACGGTCATCACCATCATCATCATTTCAGCTGATACACGTCCACTGTTGGACATAGGCCTCCCCCTCGCTATAATGACCTATGCCCACTATTGGCCATAAGCTTCCCCTTAGTGTCACTACCTGGGCGTTATAATAATTGATGCCCGCTGTTGGACATAGGCTTCCCCTCGCGATAATGACCTATGCCCACTGTTGGGCATAAGCCTCCCCAAGAGTCGCCATTTAGGCACTATAATAACCTATGCCCACTGTTGGACATAAGCATACCCCAAGTGTCGCCATTCAGGCGCTATAATGATTGATGCCCACTGTTGGACATAGGCCTCCCCTTCGCTATAATGACCTTTACCCACTATTGGGCATAAGACTCCCCAAGCTTTTTGAAAAATAAGTGTGTTAACTCGATGTTCCTTAAACCGATGTTGGAAAGCGAGCTGCGACAAGAAATAATGTCCTTATCCAACACCAGATCTGAGGGCTATGATGAAATTAACACTAAAATCTTAAAAGCCAGTTGTCTTGAACTAACTGGTATATTGACTCATCTGATAAATACATCTTTTTTTAGCGGGAGTTTTTCCTGATAAATTAAAGCTAGCTATAATAAAGCCGATATTCAAAAAGGGAGACAAAGCTGACATTAATAACTATCGTCCTATAACATTAATACCTATCTTATCAAAAATTTATGAAAAGTGCATGTATAAAAGGCTGATTGATTTCTGCACAAAATTCGAAATAATAAGTAAAGAACAGTTTGGATTCCAAAAAAACAAGTCTACGTCGTTAGCTATTTTTTCACTTATAAAATCAATACTTTCAAACGTCAACAATAATTATTTAACTACTGGTCTTTTTTTTGATTTATCGAGAGCATTTGATCTGGTGTCACATGAAATACTGATAGATAAATTAGAGTCTGTTGGGATTAGGGGACCTGCACTTCACTGGATATCGTCCTACTTAAGTAATAGGCAACAAAGTGTCATAATAAACAAAATAAACAAAAATAAAGAAATGACACCCTATTCATCAGAATATCAACATAATAAATACGGTGTACCCCAGGGAAGCGTTTTAGGACCAATATTATTTCTGATATACATAAATGACATAATACATATAACAAAGCATAAATGCATCTTATTTGCTGACGACATATCAATTATAGTGACATCCGATAGAAAGCAGAATACCATTGCAGATCACGAATTTGACATTAATAATACAATAGATACATTACTGCATTGGCTTGACATAAACCGTTTAAAAATTAATTTAGATAAATCCGCATTTATTCAATTTAATCAATCAAATAATTACAAAAATAATATCAAACTAAATATAAATAAAATTAAGGAGGTTCCGCATACCAGATTTTTAGGCTTGATAATAGATAAGGATATAAACTGGAAAGAACACGTGGACAATGTTAGCACTAGAATTAATAGGTTCGTTTACGCATTGAAACAGGTTAAAAATGTGACCAATATAAAAACTGCCATTATTTCATACCATGCGTATGTAGAATCATTACTACGTTATGGTCTTGTTATGTGGGGTAATAGTGTGGATCTAAACAGAGCATTTGTCGCTCAAAAAAAGTGCATAAGAGCTATGTATGGACTTAAACCTGATGATACATGTCGACCAGTATTTAAAAAACTTGGTTTGCTGCCGCTACCATCTCTTTACATTTATGAAACTTGTGTGTTCGTAGTTAAAAATAGAGAACTGTTTAAGACAGCAAACGAAATTTGCCCTAGACACAGAAGAGATCCCTATAAACTGGTTCTAAATGATGTCCCAAGACTTACCAAATACAACAAAAACTGCCTAGCAATGTGTGTACGTATTTATAACCATATTCCAAGCCATTTCAAAACATTGAGTACAAGATCTTTGAAAATTAAATTGCATAAGTGGTTAAATGAATGTAGTTTTTACAACTTAAAAGAATTTATGGACAAAAAATGTTGATTCATTGCCTCTCAATTTTTTGCTTCTAACTAGGTATATATCTTCATAAAACTCTCAAATTTTGCATGCTATATCATAAAATAGCTAAACATGTTTGTACCATTGCAATTCTATGTAACACCATTTTATACCATGTTTTTACGCAAATAAAGAATTTATTATTATTATTATTATTATTATTAAGTGTCGCCATTTAGGCGCTATAATGATCGATGCCCACTGTTTGACATAAGTCTCCCCTCACTATAATGACCTATGCCCACTGTTGGCCATAAGCCTCCCCTTAGTGTCGCCATTCAGGTGCTACACTGTAATCGTAGATATTGTAAAAATTATTTTTCTTACAGTCTGTTAAATCTATTTCACTAGAATGACAATTTCTGATAGTGACTACAAAATGCTAACTGTTGCGATTGGACGAGAGCGACGGTAACAAAACTAACTCATAACGATAAAATTAACGATAGCGTAGTCGTTTAACGTTACACATGTTTAACGTTAAAATGTGACAGATTTAACGTTAAATATGGTAACGTTATTTATTAGATAACGATATCTGCATCGAAAGGCGGTAACGATACTATATTTTTAACGGTATTTCAAGCCCTGCTCCTAAGTGTTTGCAGAATTGTAAGTCAGCCTTCTCAGCAAGTTTTTCTGAGTTAGTCCTATACTTACTTTAAACACCCATTGTACACTTATTTTTTTAAACGTTAATTTGTCCTGTATTTTTTGTTTATGTAGTGCACAGTACAATAAAGATTAAAATAATACTTAAATAAAATTCTCAAATAACCAGTTGTGTGTTTTGGTTGTGATACAAAACTACTCTAATTCAAAATCTCAATTGATGGCTAGTACTGGATACTGATTAGAAATATAGTACTCAAGTTCTACAAATACTTGAATTTATTATTGTGTCCTTCGGCCTCATTCGGGGTCATATAAACAATATTTGAGTCTAGCATCTTCCGTTTCCGTGTCACATCTATATGGGTATATGCTAACGTATTTCCGCTTTCGTTCACCAGGTGGCTGCAGCGCGCCAACTCGTTCATTGGCGTCCTGTTTTTCGGACGGTTCACACCTTTTAAATTTAACGTTGTTAACGTTCGATACTTTATAAAATAAAATAACGTTTGGTATATGCTTAAAAATATAAAGTATAAAATTACATTTTGAAAAGTGTTTGGTTTTTAAACTAAAAATTTTTTTAAGTTTAGAAATTACGATGACGGATAGTGTACATAACCGCAATGAATCCGATTCCTCATTGGATTCGTCAAGTTCAAGTTCCTCGGAGTCATCACAGTCGGTGTTGGAGACTGAACAGGTGGAAAGGTCCCGTAAGAGGAAGAAGGCAAGTAGGAAGAAGAAAAGTAAGCGTAGCCGAGGACAAAGCAAGGTAATCAAAAAACTTGCGAAACAGGTCAGTGATTTGAAAAATTTATATATATGAATGCGATAACCCAACAGATGGTGATACATTTGAATCGGTGCAGGAACAACCAGTTCCGGAAAGGCACCTGGAACCCAGGCCAAATCTTGCACAGATTCAATCATTTGATTTTGATTTGGCAACGCAATTAAAGGAGCCAGCTGTTACGACTACTCCTGCAAATCAGTTGGAGTTATTAAATTCTATTCAATATTTCAATAATGATAACTGGAACAATGTTAGATATATGGAATCACAAAAAATGTATAATGCTCGTCCTGGATATGTTGACCTTGAAGTAAATGATGAAATCAAGTCATTAGAAAAAGTTTGTCATCTACCCTCAGCTGATAGATTTCTAGGCGCTGTAACTCGCGCACTTGTAATGCAAAGTGATGCTATGCAGCAGGGTTTTAGGCAGATAGTTGACTGGGCCAAGGTTTCCGGTAGCGTGGAGCCAGACCAGCTGGCAATAAAATTAAAAGAAGTTTTCTCTGGTGATTATCATAAGATTTCACGTGATTGTTTACAATTGGTGTGCGGCCGTAGAGCCGATATAGTAAAACAAAGGCGCGAAGTGTTCATTAAACAATTAAGAGAAAAATCATTTAAGCCATGTCTGAAAAAGATACCGCCGTCAAGTGAATTTTTGTTTGATAAAGTACCTTTTAGTGAATTTGTTAAGAATAATGGCGGTGTCAACAAAATTTTTTACACAAGTAAAGTAAATTTTTCTGCGCAAGAAAAGAAAACCCCTAGACCCCAGGCGGCGTACCCTGGAACTAGCGGATATAGATCGTCCAGTCGCCCGTCGGCACTGACGATGAATTATAGATTTCCTCTTCCACAGAGTGTAGAATCTTTTTACAATTATAACGCGATGAATCCAAGATTTTTTCATCCCCAACCAAGAGGACAGCTGGCTGGTCAACGCCCTTACCAGCCCTCCAGTTTTCGGAAAAATTAACCGCAAAACAACGTACGAGGTAGGGGCTCGAGTAAATTTAATAGAAAGTTCTGACTCGGATCAAGTATTTTGGGGGGGTTGCATACAAAATCATGTTACGGAATGGATAAGTTTGAGAGCACCAAAACCATTAATAAAAATAGTAAAGGGGTATCGAATTCCATTTCGAAAGAAACCGCCTCTGGTCCCACCAAGGCAGGTGAAACGTTGCAATATTACTGTGCCAACTCCAGAGATGGACATAGTAATCCGAAATCTGTTAGAACAAAAAATTTTAAAACGTGCCCCCATAACTCCGAGTTTTGTATCAAATTTCTTTCTAATTCGCAAGAACGACAGAACCTACCGTCCTATTTTCAATTTAAAAAGTTTAAACAATTATTTGATAATAAGCAAATTTCGTTTGATTTCGGTAAATCGGATTCCAGATTTCATACAGGAAAGGGATTGGATGGTCAAAATAGACCTTTGGCACGCTTACAACCATGTAAGTGTAGCACCTGCTCACCGTTGTTTTCTACGTCTAATATATCGAAACCGATTACTGCAAATGACTTGTTTGCCATTTGGCCTGGCGACAGCGCCCAAAGTATTTGCATCGCTGACAAACTGGACAGCCGAGATTTTCAGGAATCTAGGCATTCGTGTAGTGGTTTTTCTCGACGATTATCTTCTAGTAGCACAGGACAGGGCGACACTTATAAAACACGTCAAAATTGTTTTCCAAATTCTGAGCCGGTTGGGTTGGCAGGTAAACAGGGAGAAGTCGATACTAGTCCCTCAAAAAATAATAGAGTATTTGGGTTTGATATGGAGTCCCTGGACAAATCAAAAAGGTTTACCAGAAAACAAGATTCGAAATATACAAATAGTGTTGGCGAAGTTGCTTAGGCGACAGAAGGCGTCTTTTCGAGAAATGCAGAGTATTATAGGCGTTCTGAATTTTGCTCGACTGGTAGTTCCAATGGGTCGCTTAAATTTTCGTCATCTCCTGGCTTATTGCAACCTAGTCCTGAAAAAGCCTTATCAGTCGACTTATCCCTTGCCTGCGGAGGTGCTAACAGAACTGAGATGGTGGAAGGTTCACTGTGTGGAGAAGTCCAGGCTTCATCCTCTACAAGCAAAAAATTTTTTAACCACAGACGCAGCAGATACAGGTTGGGGGGCGGAGTTGAACGGTCTTCACATTTCAGGCACCTGGACAGAAGAAGAAGAGCGGCTTCACTCGAATCACAAAGAAATGTTAACTATTCTGAAATGTTTGTTAGAATTTACTCCGTCTCTGAGTCACACCTCGCTTCTTTTACAGTGCGACAACAAGGCGGTAGTAGCGTACTTGAGGAAGGAGGAGGGAAACAAGTCGCAGACTTTAATGAAGTTAATATATCAGATCTTTCAAATTCTTCAAGAATACGATATTCATGTAGTTCCCCATCACATTCCAGGCAGATACAATAATGTGGCGGACAGTCTGTCGCGTCATTCGAGGTTACAGGAATGGCATCTGCTCCCCGAATTCACCAGCATTGTCTTTGCGAAGTGGGGTGTTCCCCAGATAGATCTGTTTGCGTCCAGCACAGCTCACGTAGTACCTTGTTACGTAACTCTAGATCAAAGGGATCAGCGAGCATGGAGGCACAACGCGTTCGCATTCAAATGGGATTTTTGTCTAGCTTGGGTCTTTCCTCCTCCGAGTTTAATACCTCGTGTACTGATGCATCTAAATCAGGCTCGAGGTGTATTTCTGATAGTAGCACCGAGGTGGTCTCGAGCATTCTGGAGAGCAGATTTGAAGACAAGAGCGATAGCGCCTCCATTCACAATTCACAGGTTATCGAAGGTACTCGTAGACACGAGGACCGGGCAGCCACCATCACGAGCGAAGGAACTGTATCTAGAAGTATGGAAATGTGGGGGTGGTCTGAATCCTTAGGAGACTGGTCTGAAGAACAAAAGTCTTTACTCAAAGAAGGTTGGAGGGCGTCTACTTTGAATACATATAGACCAGCATGGCGGAGATGGTTGAATTGGTGTACCAGGTTTGGTATAAAATTTTCAGATCCTACAGGTAGTGAATTGGCTCGATATTTGGCAGATTTACATATAAAAGAAAAATTGTCTTATCGTACAATCCTCCTTCATAAATCTGTTGTATCTACTTTGTGCAATACAAAAAGCGAGGCTTAAAAAACTTATAGATACTGGGAAACAGCGTCGGTTACTTTGTTCTAGTGATAGATTATTTATTACTGCATGTGGAAAAGCTAAACCAGCTACTAGAACTATTTTGGCAGGTTGGGTTAAATCTATTTTGAAGGAAGCAGGAATTGAAGCTACACCAGGTAGTTTTCGTTCAGCAGTAGCTTCACGAAGCTGGTTGGATAATGAGCCTCTTGATGAGATAATGGCACGGGCTAATTGGGAATCTAGTAATACTTTTAAAAAACATTATAGGAGAGAGGTGATCCCACCACAAGGTAGCTCCTTGATTCATCTTTTTCAGCCAATTAATTAATATTTGAGATAAATTAAAATTAATTTTAAAACATGTTGATTATGGTAAGTTAATTCAAATACAATTAGAATTATTAAGGATATTTTATAAGGTATTTATGAATGTTTTTGTTTATTTTGTAATCAAGGGTTATGATTGTAATTAGCTTGTAATTATTATTTTGCGTTAAAATATAAGTGTTATAATCTATATTGATGTCTTGTATACTTATTCCATAAAGGTTTACTCATCTAATTTAACTTGTATCATTTGCAACACATTGGCGTCCCGTTCACCAGGCGATAACAAACAAAGCCTCAAATATTGTTTATATGACCCCGAATGAGGCTGAAGGACACAATAGCAGCGTTTTACCTTCAAATAAAACGCATGTTGTGTCCGTAGACTTATTCGGGGTCATACTTTTAAATACTGCCTGGTTCGATTACTTCTTAAGTTATAGGATTTTGAGGCCACAATGAACGAGTTGGCGCGCTGCAGCCACCTGGTGAACGGAATCGGAAATGCGTCATGATAATGGGAGATTGTAGCATACCCATATAGATGTGACACGGAAACGGAAGATGCTAGACTCAAATATTGTTTATATGAGTGAACCCCGAATGAGTCTACGGACACAACATGCGTTTTATTTGAAGGTAAAACGCTGCTATTTTATGACGAGTTATTCGAGTATAAAGGGTATAAGGGACAGCCCTCCACAAACTTTAAGGGCTTGCTCAGTAGACGAAACTGAACAACCTTCCACAAATTTTTTTTTCAGGAAACGAAAAAACAAAATCGGCCTCTCCATACAAATTGTTCAATCAAGTTTATAATTTTGTATTGTAAAGCGGATTTTTTTTTCGTTTCCTGAAAAAAAGTGTTGTGGCAGGTGGTTCAGTTTCCTCTACTGAGCAAGCCCATAAAGTTTGTGGAGGGCTGCCCCTTACACCTTGTATAGCTAGTGTCTAGAAATAAACAGGTCGGTATCCTGGACGCTGACATCTGCGGGCCCAGTCAACCGCGATGTACAAATTACAAAGACTGTCCTACACAAAGGTTAGTTTAGCGAGTTTAGCACTGCACAAATAACATCATATTATTTGATGGAAGCACTGGGTCTTGCTACTGTTCCCATGCTTAAGTCAAGAGGTTAAGGTTTTCAGAAATACACTTCATTGTATGCTCTAAAAATATAAGTGTGTTGAAGAATTGTTATCTTTTACCGTGTTCAGTGCTGCAATGCAATTATATTTTAAATAAGCCTTTTTTCAATACTATAGTCGACATTAAGTTGCCCATTTCCCTTCAGATGATTTCCGTAATCGACTAAAATATATAATAAGAAACTGATTAGTAATAACATCCCTATAATATAAACGGCCGGTGGCGGGGCGCGGGCGGTCAAATCAATATGGCCGACTTTCACCGGTTGGTTCGTCTGTTTTGATATTTTATAAAAATAATCTTTTCGTATTACATAAAACTGTCGTGGATTATTGAACTATAATTTGTGTGTACGGTAGATCCTATAACTAACTATGGAAGCGCTTATACCAGTTATTAATAAGTTGCAAGACGTTTTTAACACAGTCGGAGCTGATGCCATCCAATTACCTCAAATCGTAGTTTTAGGAAATCAGGTAACCATTTTCTTTGAATTTTAATAAATAATTTGAAACTACCGGCCACAATAAGAATAGAAGATACACATGGTGTGTTTCCTGTTGATATATATCTGTAATGGTTATGTAAAGGTGTCAGTGGAGTTCTTTGTCCCCATTCTATTCAATTGGACTACGCTGTCATTGACCAAGACCGAATTCACTTCCGAATTCCCGATTCACAGTGGCTAAAGTCAGGTTCGGTGGTATATTATAAAAATAAAAACTTGCGCTGTCACGCTTCTAATTTACAATCAATATAAACACCAGTGACCTGCAGTTTCATATTGATGTCCAAGAAGGAAAGAATCATTTTTTTACCCTGCAAATTATATCTTTTGATTTTGTCATTCGCTAAATTATATTTATGTACAACATCTTTAAATCATGGCATTTATCTAAAAATTAATTATATTTTTTTTTTTGTTTTTTTAACAGAGCTCTGGAAAAAGTTCTGTTATTGAAAGTTTAGTGGGGCGTTCATTTTTGCCTCGAGGCCCAGGGATTGTGACCAGGCGTCCTCTTGTTTTACAATTAGTCTACAGCCCTAAGGACAGTAAGGAACATCGTTCAGCTGAAGAAGGTGAGTTAATATAGTATGTCTTAAAAATACAATATTTTATCCTAAAGCTTTTTGTTTAATTTGAATTAATTTATTAAGGTATTCCGTTGTGGAATCTATGTAGCAAAAGTATTCTAAAACAATTTTATGGGCATGATATAAAAGTCCAGTAAATTCCAGTAACATAAATTATTTCCTTGTGTTCAATAGGTTTCAATTCATAATATACCTACTATTGTTTAAATCATTGTGATAATGCAGTCTGGGAATTGTAACAAGTCTGTTGTCAATGTCAAATAATTATAATAAAGCATTGATCTTATTGACTAGCTAGAGCACATACAATTGATAATAATAATAAAATTGAACTGCTTCCAATGTCATTTTGTTATATTCTCTTTTTTTGCATTTAGATGTTGTATTATGTATAAAGATACTGTCCCACACTATGAATGACTACTGTACCATAGATGTGTTCACAAACACAAACTCACATAAACAAGACATCTAGACCTTCAACAACTATTTGTAGGCCATTTGTAGGCCCTTTCCCGTCTCGTTCAACCACTGTGACAAGTGTGATTTGACTTTTAATACCAATTAATGAATTTAAGAATATGGTTTAGTATTATAACTGGAATGAAGAACCTTCGTTTTCTACTAAATGTACCTATTTTAAATTAACAAAATAAATAAACTCATTGTTACCGATTCTGTTGTACAGATCTAGATCTATTATTACTATTATTAGAATATTACTACATTGTTTATGCAATATTTGCTTTTTTAAATGTCTATGTGAATGTGGCACTGTATTTAGTAGCCTAATTAGTTTTTTATTTGAATGTATTGCTAGCACTAAGAATCCAGAACACAGAGACATCATGGAATCCATTAGTTCAACTTTCCCAAAAATTAAATACAGGTTTGTTATTGACTGTATTAATTTGTATGGGCATGTCTCTTTTATATTTACTTTAAGCCCCTACTACTTTAACTTTAAACATCTTGTTTGACTAAATAAGTGTCCGACTTAATTATGAATGCTGAGAGCTTTGTTATTGCACAAGTTTCAGTCATTTAACAGAAATCATTAACAATCCTTTATGTGTCTTCTCATTAGAAGATATGTTATGTATCTTTCTATCAATCAAAGAATGTGTGTGGCATGTCAAACAATCTTAAGTATGTAGCATGACTTCCTTATGTTATTGAATATTGTGCCTATTGAACTTAAATTATTATCTGAATGGTCTATGATTTAATAAAATCACATTTACCATGCTTAGACAATACCTCTCTATTGTTACAGGTACTGTAAATTTAGACGAATGGGGCAAATTCCTCCACACCAAAGACAAGATCTACTCAGATTTCGATGAGATGAGACAAGAGATCGAGCGGGAAACAGACCGCATGGCAGGCAACAACAAAGGCATTTGCCCCGAACCCATCAGCCTCAAGATATTCTCAACCAGAGTTGTAAATCTCACATTGGTGGATCTCCCTGGTATCACCAAGGTAAACATAATTGGCAGTCTGTATTGTTTTGTTTTAAAAGTCACCCTACTAGTTTGTTTACAAGTTATACTGCTACTAGCATTTTGGCATAATGTTTATTCATTTTATATTTTTAACTAGGTACCAATAGGTGATCAGCCTGAAGATATTGAAAACCAAATTAGGAATCTTATTTTAAAGTACATTTCCAACCCAAACTCAATAATTCTGGCAGTGACAGCTGCTAACACAGACATGGCTACTAGTGAAGCTATCAAAATGTCTAAAGAGGTAGATCCGGATGGCAGGAGGACATTAGCTGTAGTAACTAAACTGGATCTCATGGATGCAGGTAATTAAACTCGCCAACAATTTTTACCGTCTATGGGATGGGATAATAAAAGATTCTAGTCCATAAAATATTTTGGCAGGTCTTCTTGCTCAAGTTATTTCATGTGTATGCCAAATACCCTTTGAAAAGGTATACTAAATTTTTTATTGGTAAGGACTTAAATGGATAATATAGGTCTTAAAGTAATGTCCAACCAGCTATCTATAACATTTGTACCAATTTTAACTTATCTCTTGAATTAGATTACATGATAAATTTTGATAAAAATAATGTAGGAAGACAATTTGGCTTAAGTTTCAAGATAAAATTAGTGAGTCTTCCTCAGAGCAATGATAGTTACTAAAATAGTGATTTATTTCAGGAACTGATGCCATAGACATCCTATGCGGGCGCGTCATTCCCGTAAAACTTGGCATTATCGGAGTAGTAAACAGATCGCAACAAGATATTATTGATAAGAAGTCGATTGGGGTAAATTATCTACATTATTATTATGAAATTACAACTATTGTTGCAAATATTTATTATATGGCTATTAAAATGGTCTACATTATATTAAATCAATAAAATTTGGCTTGATTTATGTGGTATTCAATGCATTGGTTAAAACTGCATTTACATTGTTCTTGACCAACAAACTAAGTGACGTTGCATTATTTAAAAATGTATTGCATTACGAAAAAACGATACGCACTTTTGGCGATTTATCAAGTATTTTTCTAAAAATTTCTTGATCATACATTCATTTTAAATATGCATAAAATGCATCGACAGAATAGTTTTGTTATCACTTGCTGATCGAAGTATTTAAAATAAAGTCACAATATTTTATCGATTGATTGTAATATAATTGTGAATAAATCAGGACGCGCTCAAAGATGAAGCAACGTACCTCCAGAGGAAATATCCTACAATCGCTACACGCAATGGCACGCCGCACTTGGCAAAAACCTTGAACAGACTACTGATGCACCATATTAGGGATTGTCTTCCGGAATTAAAGGTAATTAACTTGATTGCATTTAATAAGTACAATAAATAGCAGAAATAACTTCTACGAAAACAAGAACATCTTTGAATAGTAATAACTATTTAAAGATGTTTATGTATTCGTAGAAGGAATGAATGAAAAATGTGATCTCCACATGCAATATAATAAAATGAACCATTAATTTAGGTTCATAAAAGTCACGGAAGCATACTCGTTAGATATACATAAACTGTGACATCAAAAATGTTTGCCAATTCAACAAACTTTGACCAACGTTTTGGCTTGTAATCTGACTGATAGTGCAGACAAAAATGTGGGTATGTGGGATATCTGATAATCTGATTCAAATTCACATTATCTTACAACTGCTATGGTCAAGATAATTCTAAGCCTATTTGATTTTATAATTTATTTTATGAATTTTAGAAAATTATTGATAAAACGATACTTGAGTCTATGACTTGCTGAAATTTCCTCTTTATCGTGACAGGTTCGCGTCAACGTAATGATCTCACAATTCCAATCTCTTCTCAACTCTTATGGTGAAGATGTGTCGGATAAGTCGCAGACCCTCCTGCAGATTATCACAAAGTTTGCGAGCGCATACTGCTCCACCATTGAGGGTACCGCAAGGAATATAGAAACTACGGAACTCTGTGGAGGTGCTAGAATATGCTACATATTCCATGAGACGTTCGGACGCACCTTGGATTCCATACATCCTTTAGTCGGTAAGTTGTTTTTCAATTCAATGTGTAAAATGCGTTCTTTAGAATATGCAGAAATAACGTCATTTTAGTTCCACGTAACGTCTTTCTTTATTTATGTATTTGAATTAAATTGTTTCTTCAGAATTCTTGATAACAGGATATGAACATAATATTGTATCGTTATAACGTTAATACACAATCCGAGTATGTCAAGATTAGACACTGATTATTTCGTGACTCATCTAAAAAATGTATTGCAAAATTTTGTTATAGTTGCATGATCATTGTAATATGAACTTTTCGTCATTGTCATTAAAGTCATTTGTTGCATCGTCACGGAATGCAAGGACTTGATAGGAAATGCCTTTGTTGTGTAGCATTATCTTTAAAGTGGTGCAGGATTTCCCTTGCGTCACATCTCGACTATGAATGAATATTTTTAATGAGTCATTTTAGCTAAAAGATGGGATGTCCGTCATACACGCTAGGGACACCTGACAGGTTTGATTGTACAGTTGAGTTGTACATTGTACAGCAGTACCGGAGCGTGTATGTTGCACAACTGTGCAGATTTCCATACAAACTTACCTGATAGGTATAGCTGTTTAGGCAAACCTGTCAGGTATACCTTAGCGTGTATGGCTACCTTAAATAACATACGATTATACGATTTCTGTCAACGGTAGTCGACACGGACAATTTAAAAACAGAACAGTAGTTTGATGGTCATTCATACACGCCGTAAAAATCTAATGTTAAGAGAACATTATCTAGATTAACTGAATACTTAGGCAATTCTAAAACCACCTATAACTCTGTATGTCTGTAGGCAGAAAATCATGTAAAATTTACAGATCCAAGCATGTACTCAATAAGATCATTAATTATACTTCGCGCTGGTGTCCGATAAAACCTCACGTCTAAAAAAACCCCGTATTTTGCTTACGCGTGGGACAAATGTGTCATTCGATCCACCCCAGCTCATCAAGGAAGGCCTGGCAGCGCCTTGATGTTACTGAATATATCGCGGAGGGAACTTGAGTTCACGAAGTACTTTGCCCTGTATCCAGCGACCACTGGACAGCGTAAAAGCAGATGAGCTGCCGTCTCGCAATAAAATATTCACGTTGTAATTTCTTTTCCATCAGGTTTGACGCGCATGGACATTTTGACCGCGATCCGTAACGCGACGGGTCCAAGGCCAGCTCTATTTGTTCCCGAAGTATCGTTTGAGCTTCTAGTAAAGCGGCAGATCAGAAGGCTTGAAGATCCATCTCTTCGCTGTGTTGAGCTGGTGAAAACTTTCTCGAATTTAGAGGATTTATATAAATAAATATAATGTTAACTAGTCCAGAAAATATTATCCTAACTAATATTATAAATGTGAAAGTGTGGATGTTTGTTACTTAATCACGCAAAAACGGCTGAACGGATTTGGATGAAATTTGGCATGCATATAGCCTTTGATATGGAAAAGAACATGGGCTACCTTTTATCCCGATTCCTTAAGTACCTAATGCCACGCGGGCGAAGCCGCGGGCTGAAGCTAGTTATTAATATTGCGTTATCAATTTATTAGCAATCAACTAATTTTGTGAAATATTTCTACATTTTAGTTCAGTAACTGGAGCATAATATTTCGCATGTTAGCACGACATTGATACTGATTGCTCACGTAATGTTTGTATGTAGGTGCACGAAGAGATGCAGCGTATAGTGCAACACTGCGGCACCGAGGTGCAACAAGAAATGCTCCGTTTCCCGCGGCTGCACCAACGCATTGTCGATGTGGTCACTCAGCTACTTCGTACACGACTTCCGGCTACAAACGCTATGGTAAGTACAGCTGCGAAATTTTGTATAGATCCTGGCTTATTGTCTTTAATCTTATTTAATATAATAATTTAGTTACGTTAGTATCATCAATACATTATCCTGTAGGAAATATAATAGGCAAAACTTTTTGTCCTTAAATTGTCACAACTTGTTTTATTTTATTTTTTTTCAACTAACGTGGCTTATATTTGTTTTTTTATTTAAGAAAATGTTCCCCCCCCACTAGTAATGATTTCTGTATCGTGGATGCGTCCACAAACATGTAAACTCACATACTTACACAAGACACCCAGACCTGGAACACTTCTATGTAGGTTATACATAAATTTGTTCTGTGCGGGGATCGTACCCGCAACACGCAACGCATTAGAAGAAAGAAAAACAGTTTATTTACGTGAAAAATACGCAATCTTAAAACTAGCTAACAAAACATAACATTACAGCAATTGATAGGGAAGATATGCGTCTCCTCCGCGCGAAACGGCCGAACGCTCAGCATAAAGCTGCGGCCTCACGCATAATGCGTTGAGCTGCACAGCGCTGGTTTTCGCCGTGGGCCATTAGCCAATCGCTCAACCATTGCGGCAACCGTGCCGTCAAATATCATATATCGTCTGTATCATGAGAGAGAGCGGTGTCAAATACCACCGAAAGTTATCGAGATAAGCCTACACACTGATAATGTCGAGAAAATTGTTTTATGATATGCAGGGACATGTATTTATCATATATTATGATTTCAATATGCGCTCACGGCGAGTGGCCTTGACTCGGTCATTGTCAATGCGGTCTATTTGCAGGAAACGAGAATTATTACTATTCTTCAGTACACTGTGTGGACTTTGTGGTTAAGTTTTGTCCTAATTATATTTATTAAATTAGGTCTTTCCTGCGTATCGTATATTGATTAGGTAATCACAACATGCAGTAGCCGATAGAAATATGACTATCAATGAAAGTCGTGTGAGAATTTAACTGGTGATAATAAAGCAATTGCTGAACCATTTATTCATTTGTGCGACTTGTTTATTTATTATTGTTAATGTTCGCACGCTGAAACGCTTAGAAGACGCTCAAATGTAATTACACAAAATTATCGTAAGCACAATATGTAATAAATGCTCCTACTTAATTTCACATTCTACAGTAAGTCACATTGTCTTCAGGTGGAGAACTTAGTCCAAATCGAACTAGCGTACATCAACACGAAACACCCTGACTTCCACCGCGAGGCTGCACTGGTCTCCGGTCTGCTGAAGAGCACCGACAGCCTGATGGACGAGCACAGCCCCGTGTTCCGCCAGAAGGCGCAGCGACCAGCTTCCTCACCGGTATTCGCCATGTTCAAAGTATACACTATAAGCTTAAGTTATTATGTCGCGTGTCTTGTGGAAACTAATGACACTAACATGAGGTAAGTAGTGTTGTCGTCTAACTCCTTACAGTTGGCCATTGATATTACGATTTAGTAAGGGCTAAGTGGGAGTGGGGTAAAGTCTCAGCAGCTTTACATACTTTTGACATCTATCAGTCAATGCAAGCTTCGCACCTTGAAGCCCGTCTAAAGGATCGTGGACACTACCATGCAAACCTTATTTATTTTTAATTTTATATTTTAAAAATGCTATTAATTTCCATATTGAACTTAATAGATACTATCTGCTAGTTCGATCTGGCGCCTTATATTTATCATGTTGAGGTGTTGTTACATCAAAATTATTCTTTAGGCGATGAACCACTGTATGGAGTAGATAGCTGATGTAGTGCAGTAGTTGTTTGTCAGTCCTTTGTTGCTTGTCAAGTGCTGTAGAATTAATTTATTTAATAGTTTTAGTTTAAGTTTCAAACTATGTTAGTATTTAGAAACAATTTTTTTTTTTGTTTATTTTGTAACTTAATAACTGATTAACTTTTTTGTCTTTTAATAGCAAAAGATGCATGCAGTATGCAGGTATTAGTTGTTTCACTTTGTTGAATGTGGTCAGGAATTGCCGTAACTCGCGACTATCTACTACTAAAATGCCTGCATGTTGTAAATCTTTTGCCGAGTGTACCTAAATTGACTATTGGTTTACCTAATTTTCTTTTGTGATAAAAATAACTATAACCGATTATTTTGTAGCTATTCCTTCAACAAATGGGTGAAAGGGGGTCCACCCTAGTATTCTTGGCAAGTGTTTGGGAAGAGCACAATAAGGTAAAATAAAACTCGCACACTAGTGAGGGCTAGTGCCGTAATACCACAGTCTCATATTAGCCACATTGTCCTACTAAATCATGTGACGACGTCATGTTGGTGAAGCTTTGAATACTATGTGGGCTCTCTCTCAGAATGAGTGCACACAAAGACTGACCATGCGAGCTATTCAACTAACGCATTTTGCGTTTTGATTGAGTGCCTTTACACTCAAATCTTCAAACATACTTGACATGGACAAAGGTTTTGTGTACGCTCTTATATGTCGAAAGTTTAGATGACAAGTTCTTGAAGCACATTAAAAAAATACTATAATGTACTTACGGGTAAAAGTCACGTAAGTGCGTGTTTTCACTGGATTTTTATCAAGGTATTGTCATATGAACTTAGCTTTATTGTTGCTGACTAATTTTTTACCATTAGTAAACATTTTCACTGGCAAACTAATAAAAACGTCCGACGTCTTGTACAATAACAATGAATTCAACTTTTCACACACATTGGCAAAATTAACATATTTTGGTAACAATGATGACAAAATATGTTGACTAATACCATTATTTTAGCGAGTTGTTTTTGTACAAGACGTCATCGAATGCATGTTAATCTAGTTTATATTTAAAATTTAGAAATGTTTCTATTTCGGGCACGTTCACGCAGACTTCACTGAACGAAGCTCGCCTAAAACATTGGATATTCTCTTTTTAGCATGTGCCAGCGATCACGGATGGTCAGGAAAACAGGTCTCCACCCAGCAATAACAGTGAATCTCCAGCTACTCCTCAGGTAACAGAAATTGTTTCTTGATGGTAGGTAGAATAACAATGATTGCAAATACTCTGCATTGATATAGATATATCTGTAAATACCTAATAAATGTATAAATTATGCACTGCACAACTACTAACTCCTTATATTGGATCATCGCCCTAAATGTAATAAGTAAACAAACTTTGCACCTTTCAGTCCCCAACACAATAGAATACCTACTATAAAAGTCGTCCCAAGCTCCGCACGTAGTGTCCTCCTTCAACGTCCTTGCAGGATATCATTATTGTTTTGCTTCAAAGGTAAATAATTCCCTCAATTTCAGATGAATGGCACACCAGAGAATAAAGTGCTGACTCCGCAAAAACCAGTGAATCTGCTCCCAGAAGTGCCGAATCAGACTTCGCGCAAGCTTTCCGATCGTGAACAACATGACTGTGACGTCATCGGTAAGTGCAGTGTGACCAAGTTTGTCTTATTATGCATTGGTTTGATATTTTTGGATGTTCATTCCGTTTTATTAATGGATCATAATGGGACTTTGATAACAATATAATACATTTACCCACATTAACCTATAATAAGTTTGGTTTGGAGTTGATTGCAAATAACACCTAGTGTTTTCATAACAATTTAAATCAGTATATTCACAACCTCAGTTAAAAGCTTCTCTATATCACAATTAATACTTAATTTGTTGTAACTCAACATTGTATCATTCAACAGTATTTTCTTGTGATGCTAGGTGGGCGGAGCGATGAGTCATCAATCCTATTACCTAACTCTGAGACAGTAGACGGCATCAACGTGATGCAATTGAATCAAATGGGTGACTTAGTGGGTGAGGATAGCGGAGTGGTCTACGGAATGCTTTACTCATTTTGCTCACTGTTAAACTTCCGACCACCTACCATCGAACTATTTTGCTTGCTGCTTCTTTACCTTGAATTTACTGTCATTAAATTGTGCCACCTTTTTACCAACCCCTAATCAATGTTTTAGTTTTAAATTTATGTCGTATTTGTTCATGTGTAGATATTTCTTATAGTTTTTAGCGAGTATCTTCAGTTATGACGTGATAGTGGTATATTTGATGTGGGGATGTTTCACTAGTGCATTGTAACATGTTCTATGATTTAAAAACGTTATTTTCTACTAACATTTCATACATCACAAGTCATTAGCATTGCATTTTAAAAACGAACTTTTTTGCACCTTTAACTAACAATAGGATAACCAGTTGGTTTGTATAAGGATTTGAGTCTATTAACGATCATTTCCTTTTAGAAACCAACATTCTGTGCCGAGAACTAATCAAGGTTTCTTTTACAGAACGGTTGATCAAGTCTTATTTCTACATTGTGCGCAAGTCGATCCAGGATTCAGTACCGAAGGCTGTGATGCATTTCTTAGTGAACTATGTTCAGGATAACCTGCAGTCTGAGCTTGTGACTCACCTGTACAAGTCGGACCAGGCGGAGAGCATGCTCAACGAGTCGGAACACATTGCCCAGAGGAGGAAGGAGGCCGCTGACATGCTCAAGGTTAGCCTCAGACCGTTATTGTTGTTTCTTTTTACAACAAAAGCGAATTAATATTCATTTGATCGCGGCTGAAGCGAGTTAATTGCTACACTTAAAAATTTTATTATAATCATTACTCATTAAATGCAAAATGAAGTCGTGTCTGTTTGTTACTTCTTTAGGGTTGAGTAACATCTGTCAGCACTGAATTGCATTTTCGTAAGCTTCCTTTGCCGATTGCGTCGTGAATTCCACCGCGGGCGATCGCATTCCCGCTCGTTTTCTCGCTTTAGCAAACGACGGTTATAAGTGACAGAAAAAGATGGATGTTGGATGATTTGATCTTGTCTTAACAGTTGAACGGATTTGAACGAAACTTCGCACACGGGTAGCCCATGTCTTGGAATAAGACATAGTATAACTTTTTATCTTGAAACTATGTTCGTATGGGATAGTTTTAGACTTTTGGCAAAAACTACTTATCCGCACATCAAGCTACTTCTACTTAAATATATTGGACTATAAGAGAATATATTTTTTTATAGATTTATATCTTGAGGAATAAAGCAATTTCTGAACTATTACGTCAACTCATCTTTTTCGCATAATTCCAGGCCCTGCAGCGCGCCGGCCAGATCATTGGGGAAATACGAGAAACGCACATGTGGTGATGCGCGCTCGACGGTGAAGACTCTAGTCTGTGAATTAGTGAATTTGAGCCCAGAGCTCTGTACATACTGTTCTTACGTAGGTAAATTATGTGCATTAGGCTTTTTACTTACGATTGACATACATTTGCTTTTATCATTTTAACTCTGCAGCTCTCTTTGCTATATATTAGATATGTTTATTCATGACATTATGTCGTAAACCAAAAATTCTGAGTAAAAGCAGAAAATGTAGAAGCAAATGCATGTTAGCTATAGATGGACATTTTAAAAATGGCACCGCAAACAGGTAAAACTGTGTTAAATTAAGTATTCAGTCATTTTGCAAGGTTTATTGTAGAAAGTACTTATTGTTATCTTTTGATGATTGTCATAATTTCATTAACATCAATTTCATGTAGCAAGTTCTATTTGTATCATTGTGCATTAACTGCTTTAGTTACTCGAGCTCAGATCTGTGTTTTTTAACAGACTGTTTTCTTTTTGTTTAGGTAGTTAGCACATTGAGCATGAGTGTTTTAAAAGTTCAAAAGATCACATGAATAAGTTTGTCATTGAATTATTTATTTTCTAAATTGGCTGGAGGTTGGGTATCATGAACATAAGAATCAAATCTCATTGTTCTCACTGAGTACCTCATAATTGACATCTAGTACAAAACAGTAACAGAAATGTCTTAGCCACTGCAAATCTGCATCCGACTGTGAACCACATGCAATGTATGCTTTAATACCGAAACTACTCAAGGACCTTATGCATGATGATATAATTAGTAGTTGATGCATAAATTATTATTTTTGTATTTTGGTTACGTAAAATTGTGCCAACAAATTTTATACAATAGTGCGCCGGTGGCTTAAATTTAATGCAGTGTTTCAGTTGTTATTTTATTAAATTTTGCACAAACTATGCTGTTGACTTCAGTTACCATTCACTATTGTTAAATGTGAAACATGCACATATGGTAGGCGTACGTTAAAGTGTATTCATATAAACATTGTAGGTATTATGCAGTGATATTACTTGTAATGTCTGCTATATAGACATTTCCATAAAAGTTGGCTGTCCTTTAGTAGTTTTACTGTACCTTATAAATGAAATTGTTTTGCTCGTTTTATGAATGGTGTATTAGTCAGGTAATATGAATTGATTAGTTGTATATTCTGTTTATCCCCTATTTACAGGGTTGGTTAGATATTTTTTTAAATTAGTTTTCTGTGACCAATAACAAGGCTTTTATCATTGTTTATGTCGTAAGTCGATATAGAGCAGTACATTGCTCTTACAGTATATTTTTTAAATAGTTCCTTGTACATTAGTTATAATTCGCATGCTGTGTTATACAATTTCATTCACGATTTCAAGTCATTTTGTGTCATGTCCATGCTAAAATAATTTATTTGTTTTTATCACGAACTAGCATAGTGAGTATTCCAATGTTACATGATGTATTTATTGTTGAAGTCCAAAAAGTGGTTTGCTTTATGTATCAAACGAAACCAATTGAATGTTACATAAATAAGATTGTATTTAAAAGTCTGTTAAATATTAAAATAGATTAATTGTCATGGTCACCATGTCTTTGATTTCTACATCTTTAAAATGATTCCATAAACATAATGATAGAATTACGGCCGAACTCCTGAAGGCGGATGGGTCTATCCTAAAGGGTCAGCGCAGAGTACAGCGTAGCGGTGAGTGTTTTATTAAGGCACTCAAAAATCAACTTTAAATTTATTGAAATAAAGTGCATATTTGCTTAAACCTGACAAAAAATGCTCGCGCGTCCTCGAAGATACGCGGGCGTACGCCATCCGTCAGAAAATGCCCGAGACCGCACGAGAATTGTTCCTCTCTGTCTGCGCTGACCCTAAGGGTCAGCTCACACCGAGACGCGACGCTGCGCGCACATTTTAATAGAGACTCAAAATAAACTTTATTTACTACGCGAAAAGATACACATTTCATTGTGAGAATTTAGAATACGTTGCTCCATGCAGCGCTGCGCCTCGTGATGCCTCGCGGCGTAGAGCGATGTATCGCGACGCAGCGGTGTGCAAGAGCGGCGCTTGCGCCACACGAAGCCGCGAGGCGCAGCCGAGGCTGCCGTGGCGACTTGTCTCTACTATTTCCGTCCAGACTTCGTATAGAATTGATGCAGTTCGGTCGAGTGCTCGAGTGAAATTATGCGGCGGGAGCACGTGGCGAATGTAGAAACGTGCCGCTGCACCGCGCGGCGTCTCGCTGCGAAGCAAGACGTCGTGTTGCCAACGCTTTTACTATGCGCCTCGCAACGAGGCGGGCGGTGCAGCGCGAAATCACTGGCCTCTTCCAGTATCTTCGCGTCTCGGTGTGAGCTGACCCTAAGACGCTTCAGAAGCTGTTTGGTTCCGTCATACTCGAGGGAAAAACGCCCCAGACATGGAGCACAGGTGTGATGGTACTCTTCTTTAAGAAGGGCGACAATGTCCTGCTCAAGAATTACAGGCTCATCTCGCTTCTGAGCCATGATTATAAGCTGTTTTCCAGAGTCATCACGAATCGTCTCGTGAATTGGGTCGATGACTTCGAACGATTCAGATTCTGAAAAGATTTCAGGTTTCAGCACCGTGGACCACATCACACATTTTATTCCCGGTCGTCCCCACTAGGCTACGGCAGGTATACAGAAGACAGACGAGTATAATCTGCCTCTCTGCTTATCGTTTGTGGACTACGAGAAAGCCTTTGATTCGATCGAGATTTGGGCTGTGATCTTCAACGGTGACAGATTGACTATCAGACATACATCGAAGTGAAGCGTTTGTACGAAAACGTCATTGTCAACCGACTTCAGCACCAGACCACGAAACCTATCCTGCAGCGGGGTGTGAGGCAGGGAGATGTCATTTCTCTGAAACCTCACGGCCGCAATGGAGGATGTCATCAAAGTTCTGGACTGGAGAGGGCTAGGCATGTCAATTGCGAGTACATCACTCGGCTGCGGTTTGCCGATGATATAGTAACCATGGCTGAGACTACGAAAGAGCTCAGCACAATGCTCGATGACCTCAGTAGAGCTTCCGAAAGAATGGGTCTTAAAATGAACATGGAGAAATCAAAGTCGACTTTGGTGGTGGTCTTATCATGATAAACAGCCACGTAGCACTCACTCCTATCAAGATTAGAGACCACACTAAATTGTGGACGATTACAATACGTTTATCTCGGACAGACAGTCCAGTTTGGTAGATCTGATTTCGAGAAAGAGGTCAACCGCCGAATCCGACTCGTCAGGACAGCGTTCGGGAAGCTGCGCTGTATTTTTTAGAGTTCCGTAACTCAAAAGGAAAAAACGGAACCCTTATTGGATCACTTTGTTATCTGTCCGTCTGTCTGTCAAGACCCCTTACCTCGGGAACGCGTAGAAGTATCGAGCTGACATTAAAACCATATAGGTATTCAGGTCTGTTGTCCCTTGAAGCTGTGAAAAAATCAAACATGAGTTATCCGAATCCTCATGAAGATTCATCCAGAGGACAAACCCATCCAAATCACCTCTGAAAACTGCTTAACTACGTTAAAATCCAGGGACTGACTAGTTACTGCCCTGTTAGTTTATTTTTACTTTATAGCGCCTTATGTGCGCGCGCCGTCTTTTGCATGTTTCATAACTCTTTTATTTTTATTTAATTTTATTTTATTTTTACATTTTGCTAATATTCTAATTTTGCCAATTGCTTGTTTTATAAAAACAGTTGTAACACATAATTCCACTTTTAGCATAATTATACTACAATATGCTTTTTACTATTACGCAAATGTTGCTCGTCACATCCCATCTCATCCGCTGCAATGCTTGTTGCTTAATCTCTGTTTCCCAGATGCTTGCTTTTTCACCCATTATGACATTGCATGTTTCCTAACTAAACCCAACACAAATGGCTAATACAAACGATTCTATAGCAGATGAAATCGATACCGTGAACGTTGCACGCTCATTCCTTTGTCCACCAGGTCAATGCCAGGCAAAGATCACACAACCAGAATTAAACCTGAAAGTAATACACATCAACATAAGAAGCATCACTAAAAACTTTCACCAGTTTATAGCAATGCTCACAACTACTAAAATTGACATTGATGTTATCGTGTTTTCTGAGTGCTGGTTAAGATTAACGGGTCCTCTACCTATGCTGCAAGGATACTCCTCTTACGCATCCACAAACAACTACACACAAAACGACGGTGTGGTGATATACATGAAAACCACTCTTCAATGTAATTACTATGAACCACCTTTCCGAGATGCAAATTGCCTGGTATGTACAACGAGTAATACAGCCATTATTTGTATCTATCGCTCACCATCGTATTCTGACCTGGAAAACTTTTATTGCAGTTTGGATAGCTTAGTAGTAAGTCTTAAACGCTTCAAGAATGTTGTCGTCATTGGCGATATTAACATCGATATAAAATCCAACAATCATGATCGTCATTCGGATACCTACCTAACTACCTGTGCCTCCCTGGGACTTTTGCCTGGACACACCTTACCTACTAGATTAGGGAATTGTCTGGATCATGTTTTCATAAAAACGAAAGTCCCTGCAATTGTGATAGTTCTGGATACGCACATAACCGATCATCTACCTGTTGCCCTGTGCCTTAGACTCTCCAACAATAAAACCATTATTACTACCAATGTTGACATTAGTAGGTATGATTACGTTAGCATCAAGGATGAAATAGACGGGCTAGACTTTGGGCCAGTCACATCTGAATCCGACTGTAACCTCGCCACTGACTTATTTATATCTATGATACAGTCTTCAATCAATAAGCATACTCACACTATCCACATTCCAAAAAAATGCAGAATAATTAAGGCCTGGATGACTCCTGGTCTACTTAGGTGCATCAAGAATCGGGATAAGCTCCATAAAAAGTCAAAGTCTTCTCCTGTCAACAGTATTCTTTTTGTTACTTATATTCGTTACCGAAATTTCTTAAACAATCTGCTCCGTAAACTAAAAAGAACATATGAAAAAAATGAGATCCTAAAGGCCAAAAACAATATCAAAGCCACTTGGAAGGCCATTAAATCAATCATTAACACCAACAATCCACCGCAGAACTTGAGCTCTCACCTTTTAGATAGCGGGGATGCAAAATTGGCCTTAAATAATGTTAACAAATTTTTCGTCAGTGTAGGTGAAAATCTCGCGTCAGCGATTAAGACTCCCCAGGACATACCTCATCAGGAGCGTCAATCTCAGTCCCTTCAGTGCAACTCATTAAGCATCATGTCAGTGGATGAAGCGACAGTGTATGGGCTTATACTCAATCTTCGCAGTGACTGGTCCACCGGACATGACAACATACCGGCTAAGATTCTGAAGCAATCTATAACTGCTCTAACTGGTCCTATCGCGCACATCTGCAACCGTGCTATAGACTCGGGCTCTTTTCCCAGAGCCTTTAAAAAAGCCATAGTACACCCAATCTATAAGAGTGGAGACAAAACGAATGTAACTAATTATAGACCTATATCTGTGTTGAGCACTCTGTCAAAGATCCTAGAAAGAATTCTTAACAACTGCCTTACCGATTATCTTGAAAAGTTTAACATAATTTCTAAAAATCAATACGGTTTCAGACAGGGAGTCTCCACGGAGGACGCTGTAATAGATCTCACCCATACCGTTACAAGCAATCTGGACCTAAACCGAAAGTGCTATGGAGCCTTTCTAGACTTGTCCAAAGCTTTCGACTCAGTTTCTGTCTCTATTCTTATAAAAAAATTGGAGAGTATAGGAGTCCGAGGAATTGCACTTAAAATCTTCAGCGACTATCTTACAAATCGTACTCAGTGCGTGAAAATCGGTGAACTGTACAGTGATGATATGCATATTACCTTTGGAGTACCTCAGGGTAGTATTTTGGGACCTACTCTCTTCCTGATCTACATCAACGATCTGTGCCATTTGAACATACCAAATTGTGACATTTTTACTTATGCAGATGACACGGCACTGATCGTTCATGGTGATGATTGGGAGAGAGCTAGGCTAAATACAGAACATTCTCTTCGTATGGTGATGAACTGGTTTTCCTCAAACCTTTTAACACTGAATGTGGAGAAAACAAAGGTTGTCTGCTTTTCGCTGCGAAGTACAAATTTGCCTCCAATAGATTCTCTCCTGATTAACGTCCACACATGTTTGGAACAGAACACGTATGGTGCCTGCAGCTGTCTTACTTTGTCCCTAGTTTCAAATACAAAGTACCTCGGTGTGATTATTGACGAAAGATTGACTTGGCGTCCTCATATCGAGGCATTATCTGCTAGGATGAGGAAATTAATATATATTTTCAGAGAGCTTCGATACTTAGCTGACCCTGCAACACTATCTCTCGTCTACCAAAGCCTCTGTGTTTCAATCATTTCTTACTGCATACCTGCTTGGGGTGGTACCTTTAAAACCGTATTACTCCAAGCAGAACGAGCGCAAAGGGCTATTCTGAAAGTTATGCTCTTCAAACGCAGAGATTATCCTACTGCCCAGCTCTACTCTGAATCCAAAGTACTTACTGTCCGTCAACTCTTCATTCTCCGCGCTATCCTACGCTGCCATTCTATGCTCCCACTTGACAACAAAAATCTTCATAGACGCAGAGGATTTCCGGTCTGCAACCCTGTCAGATGTCGAACAACATTTGCAAGTCGCCAATATAAAGCACTAAGCTCACGCCTCTATAATAAACTAAATACAAAACTAAATATGTATACCCTGACTAAATTTCATTTAAAAACCAGAATTAGCAAGTGGTTACAGAACTTAACATATGAAGCGACTGAAGATCTTCTCACTGTTGTAAAGTAGCTTCATTGTTGTTTTAATTGTTTAAAAAAAAAAATACCTACTATAAAAATAGCATTAGTTCATTTAAGAGCGAACATGTAAAAAAGGCATATATATATTGCTGTTATCTATAATATAAAAATGAATCGCAAAATGTGTTGGTAAGCGCATAACTCAACAACGCCTGGACCGATTTCGCTAATTTTTTTTTTGTTGTGTTCGTTATTATGAGGAGAAGGTTCTTATGGAAAAAAAAAAAAATGAAAATTAGGGTAGTGTAGGGTAGAGTAGGGTAGTGTAGGGTAGAGTAAGGTAGAGGAGGGTAGAGTAGGGTAGAGTAGAGTAGGGTAGAGTAAGGTAGAGGAGGGTAGAGTAGGGTAGAGTAGGGTTGAGTAAGGTAGAGGAGGGTAGAGTAGGGTAGAGTAGAGTAGGGTAGGGTAGAGTAGGGTAGAGTAGGGTAGAGTAGAGTAGAGTAGGGTAGGGTAGAGTAGGGTAGAGTAGGGTATAGTAGGGTAGAGTAGGGTATAGTAGGCTGAAGTAGGGAAGAGCGGGAGCGAAGCCGCGCGGGTACAGCTAGTAAACTTATAAATTAGTATAAGTAAGACATTGTGATTTCGGAGGAATCAATGGACTTCCAATATACAGGCATCTCTTGCCTAGTTTGGGGTCCAAATGGTCTCAACTAAAATATGTGTTAACTAAAATATACTCAACAATTCTGTACACAAGATTCTTTTGACACTCTATATTATTTAATATGTACTTACCTATAACCCGAGATTGTTTAGTTCTTGTGTGTTATCTGTATGTTATTGGATCAAATAAATAAATTTATTATTATTATTATTATTATTATCGAAAAAAAAAAGATACGGACGTTTATGTGGCGAAAAACGTACATTACGACACTCGAGAAAATCAAAATTTAAAGGGTACTTCCCGTTGACCCATAATCCTGAAATTTGGCATAAAGCAAGGTCTTATAGCAAAAGTATATGAATAAATCTGACAAATGTAAATTTGTTGTTACGTCACAATTTTTATTGTTTTTGCGATTCGAAAAATCTTCCGAAACTCCATTCTGGAATGTAACTTTTTACATAGGTAGGTAAGTTTGTACGGTACCTTCTGGGCGCTAGCTCGACTCGCACTTGCCCAGTTTCTATTTATTAACTCACGAAGCGGTTCTCACCCGTGCCCGCCACGGTGAAAGAACAGCTGCTTTACATATGTATTTCTATACTCACAAAACCGGAGTTTTGTGCGGTTACGCAGCCATCGCGATTGCAATTATAGCTCGCTAAGCGTTTCAGCCGTTAGGCTATGTTGATATTTAAATATTTAATGTAAAAAATTGTAAAAGTTGAATCTCAAAACCATAAATTTGTCAAAGTTGTTTTAAATGTGGCAGCGCCATTGAAACGGTGAAAAACACGTCATGCTGATATCTCGCTGAAAAAGCGTCGTAGAGGTCTGAAGTTCTCTGTAAAAAGTAGACATGAATTTGTCAAAATTTGTAAAAATACTCAAGTTTATACGACGTAAAAGGAGTATTGCAAGGTTCGTAGCAAGTAGCGTGCTGTAGTTTCTGCCAGCCCCAATGGGAAAAACGTGTGTTTATATATGTATAACATTTTATAGTTTTATGTATTCGTAAGGAATAAAGACAGTTAAAATACACTGTATAGTGTATATGTTAAGGACCAAGTGATTATTAGGACATTATAAAAAATGCCCGTGCAGTTTGAAAAATACCCAATATTAGAGAGCTTGAAATGAAAAAAATAATTGCGTTATTGCGTTTATTGAATGATATTATTAATTATGGTATTATATTATATATTTACATGTAACATACTGAGATTTTTTTTTTATTTGTGAGTTTTAAAATATCGTCATTAACATAGGATGTGCAGTGCCCACTTTTAGAATGACCAACTTTTTGCAGTTGCTAATTGTTATCATTGTTTAACATTTAGATAGTATATTGAGTTTGTATTGATTAATAAAATGAGTAAACATTAATCAAAAATGAATTCAACAAGTTAATTAACAAAAGTGTTAAACAAAAGCAATGGCACGTCCTATTTAACAACAGAATCTTATTATTTATATAAATGTAACAGTTAGGAGTTTTGAGTGACAAGCCAATAACAACAACAAATGTAAAATTCTTACTATAAATATATTTTTTTGTTATATCGACATGCAAGTAAAACTTTAATGATGCAAAGATAGGATATTACAACGACTACGAGTATTTTTGTGATTCTTCGTTTTATTTACACAAAGCTAGTCTAGCTAATGTAAATACTTTGTCATGGCTTAATTTTATCACTTATGGCAAGGAATCAGAAACTTTGTGACATTCGGTTAGTAGAATTTTATAAATTACTGCTATAATAATGAGAACTTTTCTATCAAAAATAATTTTGCGATACACGGTATCGTAACGAAACTTGTTTAAATTTAATTAAGATTCTATTATGTTATAATGCAAACACATTTTGCAATATAACTCCTGTATCTTCGCTTCAGTGAATCAGTCAAAATTCCATCGTAACGACCCTACAATATTTGACATAAAATCAGCATTATTACGCTATCTACTATTTTAGAGCCTATATTTTGAGTTTGAGACTTTTACCTAGCATATAAACACGAAACAACGATTTTAGTCTATCTAAATACTGTTACATTACTAAAATGCATTCAAATTGTTTGTACTTCTTATCCGTAATTTTGAAAAACCAAGATATATTACTAGATACATGCGAAGTACTCCTTCTATTGAACTGTACAACTATTTTTCATTAGTCTACAACTATTGCCTATTTTCTAAGAATATCAGTTACTTTGTATTACTAAAATTAATTCAATTTTGTGATAAATAGAGACATTTTGAGATTATTAGCTCAGATTGTTATATTCGAGTAGTAAAATACATGTCTTTGAAATTTGAATTGTACTTTGAGAAGTGTGGCAGGAGAGCATCGTTTTAGACATTTTTAGTGGCGACGGCGTAATTACTATTTGACTAATTAGACCCAATTTCACTAAATTAACCGTTTAACCGCTTGCGTCGGTTTGGTCCAACAAGTATTGTTTTCGTGCCCTATTCGCCAGAGTAGTGTGTTTGCGACTAGCTAAGCTACCCCATTTTGTTAGGTCTTCAATCCCCGTAGGTGACAGAAGAGCCGACGAGATGGAGTATTTGATCGTGGATGTGTGAACCTGGCGGAATAAAAGCCATAGTTTTTGTCGGTTATATGCGACGTAGGCGGTTTAAAGGTTAAATGAACAGTGATAATTACTTATATTAGCGTATTATTATGAAACGAGAATCCATCATTCTCTGTATCGTGGTTAGTGTACTTTGTATATGGCGTATTGTTAGTGTAGGCCTGCGGCTGCGTTCACACGGAGGTGACGAGGTTGGTGCGCCTGCGCGCGGTCCTGTGCTAGGACACGGGTTGCTTCCTCTCGCCCTCCAGCAGCTTGTCATCCGAACAGAACTTCTCCAGCTGCTTTACGTAATACGTGTTGAAGTTTAATCTGAAAATGTCATTTAAATGTCAGATAATCTTGCAGGATGAAAGGAAAGCTTATAATATTTTAACAAATATTTACAATGTAAATACATTTTTATTACCCTTCTAAACCATAAAGGATATTCAATTGTAAATTAGTATAGTAAATGAATGACCATGATAAATGCCTTTCCTATTTTTTCCCTACACTCTGTGAAGGCTAAACAAGAAAGGTATATTATATTAGACTGACTAAACAACGCATTAAATACGGCCCAACTCACGTCGACTGGCGCATGCGCGTTTTTTGACGTCGACTAAATGAGTCGGTGTTGCCGTTTACAGGATCGATGGCCACATGATGATCTGCACTTGTTAGCAGGGCAGACGTGTAAAAATCGTAAAAGATAGAGAAGTTTGGAAAGAGAAAGGGGAGGTAGGAAGGACATAAACAGTTACTGAAACGACTGTTGCTAATAATACAATAAGTATCTACAGGTTGTCTTTTTGAGGTGAGATCTTTTCCCGCTCTGGGTTTAGCGAAAAGACGTGTCAGAATTTTACTGAGTAAAACCCACCCGTGTTTGTCATTTTTTTGCGTTCTACGACCACGGTAAGTCGTACGCACATGGCCGCAGCCCTAGCTGGAATTAAGACCGTCTAAGGAGGGAAAATAAAATAAAAAAAACGAAGACATATTATATAATTACCTAGCCGATATATTCAGCAGCTTGTTAGTATTGTTGTCTCTGGCCATTCTGTCGATGATGGCGAGCACGGAGAGCAGCGCCGCGGTGAACCGCAGCCCGTAGCGCGACACCGAGCGAGAGAACGAGTCCGCGGACCCGCTCGTGGCTGTCCCTCCTCCACAACCCGTGTCCTACACATACAATTACACGTTTTAGAACAAAATGTATTGCAGAAAATGTCGTTTTGTTTCAAACTTCAATTCAGAATCTTAGATTATTTTCGAATTTTGGAACCAGTAACATGTCATACGTAAATTCAAAGGAACCAATAATTCAATTTACAGAAAAAATGTAATGTAACCTATACTGTCATTTGTTGTTAGAGCTTTGACTTAGTACGTCCGACTTTTATCTTTTTGCATAATCACTCAATCAATTAAGACTAAGGCCTACCTACTGTTCTCAAACGCGTAGCTTCATAGATGCGTATTCGTCATTATACGCTCGGTGTACGCCTGCGTGAAGCTCACATACAAACCACAGTAGGCCTTAATAATGTAATTAATGAAAATCTAAGATTCGGAATTGGTAATAAAGATTATAATTTGTTACCATATATATAACTATGATAGTCTTCTAGGTTCTAATAAAATAGAAGATTTATACCTAAGAAGACAAATGGAGAAATTAATATAAAAAGCTACAAATTATTATCAATATCTTGTTTTTGTTAAAGGTATGATAAAATCGGGTTACTTTGGCTCTAGGGGTATGACTTTGGCCTAAGATTCTTAACCAATAGGAACACAGGATACTGTGTTTTTATTGGTTAACGTGCTTAGGCCAAAGTTATACCCCGGGGTCAAATTAACCCGATTTTACGGTATTGCGTATTGGGTTAGTATGAGTGTAAGGAATTCTAAATATAAAGCAGATATTGTAATAATACATAATATACTTACTGTAAAAGTCTAAAACAGAAAAGTCATGAAAGAATGATAAGAAAATATAGGTTAATGATTTTGATATATCACAAATACTACATGGAAGCAAGGTGTTTCATCAAATTCTTTGTTTTTAGTACAATATTATGTAAACGTTTTTACCGTTTAGAAGCGATATGAAATGTATTTACCCAATCATATTACAAGATTTAGTGAGCGCGATTTGTGGTTGGCTGAAAGTTTGACGTTTAATAGGTCACCATGTTGCCAAAGGTCAGTTCAGAGTGAAATTCTATGATACTCGTGATATTATTTACTTTGCATCAGTGCACTATGTTACGGTTGATCTACTCTGTATATACCTCGCTATAGTCTGTATTGTCATACGTCGATCCAAGCATACTGTTAAGCTCTGCGTCCACGAAGTACTTGTGCATCTCCTTTTGCCAATTAACGTGATTTGGTAGCGTTAAAAGAAAATACAATAATAAATTAATGTTTGAAATCATATAGATATACTAACCACTGGAAAGCCTTGCTAAACATCAATAACAAAGTATATAAAACATAGATAATTGCAGCGGAAGAAAATATATAACAAAATATTATGTAAGTATAGTCCATTTGTTTTGCAGGAATAAAAGTATAGGAACCTTCACCAGATTTTGATACGTACATAATATTGGATACATATTTAATTACTCATTGGGATAACTATGTCGAAGCCATTTCGTATACCTTACAGCGTCGTTTCTTCAATGCGTCGCGCCAAATTGTAATACGGCGTGTTATACGATACGGCTGCGACCACTACACCAATATTACAAGGCAACATACTGACACTAAAATTACAAATAGCCTGCAAGTGCATTTCTACGTGGAAAGGCACTTTTACTCCCTCTTCCCCTCCGTCAACCGCAAGTCCACAGTAGTAACACCAGAAGTGCGAAAACCGCCCTTACTGCTCCACAGTAACGTGTTAACATGCCATGGACGTGCGGATGACTACAGTACTCTGTTTTTTTTTCTACTAAGTTACTTGACTATAAAAGAAGCATATCGCTTCGATTGTCTACCTGTAAATACTAAAAAATGTTCATTAAAAGTCTTCAGAAAAAGCATGTATTTGCGTGTCACCTGTATGAATGTACAAAACTGTACGCAGACGAGGCACAGCGTAGTCACCGCCTTCAGCAGCTGCGGACTGGTGAGCATGCAGTCACCGAGGCACGACTCCAAGAAGTCGTTGTGACGCTCCAGCACCTCATCCACATTGTGCACCTGGAGAAGATTAATGTTTCATAAACCTCCTGTTTAATTTCTCATACATTTATTTTACTATATTTGCAAACATCCAATTTGTTTTCTCAAACATTTCTCTTAGGATATTTGCTAAGAAAAAGAAATAGTGTCACTCGTAGTTTTAAAGTAGCTCAACAAAGTGTTGTCTTCGCCGTGATTTAGGAAAAAATAATGTTCTCAAAAATCGTTAGAAATCTTTCGGAGCGACTGAAAACCAAATAACCCAAAGGATCTAATTGAACGGCCTTGTTTCATAATATGAGTAGAGCCTTTGAAACTTAATATAGGGATTACGACCGGGCTGCATTCATATTGTATGTGACTGTGAACTCAACTTTTGGTCATTGGAATGTTCCACCCCGAATACTTCGATGTAAAGGCTTGATTTTTTGCAGCTTACATAAACGGCGTCGAACCAAAACAGTGAGTAATACAACCTTGTGTTGTGACGCGACCACTGGTAAGGAGTAACGCCTACAAATTATCGCGAATCCGCTCCGCCCACAGAAAAAGCAGAGGCTTTGTAAAAAAAACTATAACAATATGGCTGACCAAGCTTTTCACCTGCGACCTATTCACTACTTATTAGTTAATTTATCTTGTAACGTTATACTTAGTATGTTCGAGGATGTTACTCTAATAAGGACATAAGAGGACATGAATCATGATTGGTTTACATGCCTCCACTATGGTAAGACAGGTATCTAGATGCCAATGAGTCATATTTAAGAAGAATATCTAAAAGATAAAATAACTCGAAGCGACTCAAATATTTGTTCCTTCGATCTTCAAATAAGAATGAATAGCTTCTAACCGCAACCTTTGATTCTCTCGTAAAATCAGTATTCAACAGTTTATGTTTGGTGGTGAGCTGAGTAATTAAAAACGTTTATACACATCAGTACGATCTGTATGGTCAGTAATTGCGTTTGGTCAGCAGCGTTGCAGGATAAGCGAGCAACTATCGCCTCCCACACGAGCGGCGCGCGCGCAACGCCTCACTCCGATCACAGGGCCGAGTGGCGCGGCCGTCAGCCGACATGCGAACAACAGCCAATAGTCAGTGAAGTGCTTGTGAAGTGTGAACTTTCAGTTGTGCTATTGTGATATTCAGGTTGGTTTGGGAAACAGTCAATTATTTAAACATTATCATAATTGTCGCAACAGTGCACCAAAATGATCAATACGTATCAAATTAATAAGTCGCAATTCGAGATTCTCGTATTTCATATCCATGTTTTCTAAGAGTTCCGGTAGTATCGGACTGTGGTCTGGTGCAAACCGATTGCAATAAATTCATTGCAATTCTTAATCAAGTACAGGCTTCCCTACTAGCCTATAGCCCGGTAAAAATACAATAAATTACAACAAAGTTCTTATCAAGTGCAAACGATAGGCAAATAGAAGGGAACACGTACCTACGTCACTCCTGCAAGAGCGTTTTTAAGTTACAAATCCTAGTTTGTTATTAAAGCACATATTTGTGGTCAAAAATACTTAAGTTTTGCTTCGTTATCTAGACAATTAACCAAAATTAGGGACGAACTATACGAAAAGCAGCAGCCATTACTTACCTAATGACAATTTAAAAGTTTCTCTATCCTTTAAGAATTCAATTTGACTATCTAGAACTCTGTTTGAATAATATAAAAACACGAATGGTCCAAACGATTCGTTCAGCCTACATGCAATTATTTGTTGATAACCGTGACATAAAGTTTTATGAACTGTACAAAACATATGTGGGTGTAAACATAGGAAAGAGATCATCTCATATGCTGGTAGTCCGAGCCCTCGACAAGGTCGGCAGGGGTGACGTCATTATTATTATGATGACGAGGGACATGTGGGTCGGTGAGCATATACAGAGTGCGGGAACTTGTGCCTGTAATTGATTAAGTGGTAGACAAATGCAGGCAACGAGCGCACCAGAGTAATGACTGTGAAACGGGCGTAGTGGCCATCCGGTGATAGTGTAAAAATTTATTTTTAAGCATACATGCTAAACAAATACTGTGTACGAAACTTTTTGCCAAGACAAATCAAACCCTTTTAGCAGCACAAATGAGTAGATATTACCAGTTACTCTGGTTAGGTCGAGAGCGTTGAGACTAAGTGGAAGGAATAGGGATGATTTTGCCCAGCAAGTTGAAAAAGCAAGACAATGAGACCGTTAAATTGCAAACTGCATCGTACTGAGACGTGAAGGTTTACGAACGGTCGATAAGTACTTCGGAAAACTAGTTAGCCCAGGTTTGCTATCCGTTGTATCGATGGCTGTCTTAGTTATATAAATTCTTGTGTCTTGTGCTTTGAAGCGGAATTGCAAAAATAAGAATTCTGCAAATTGAAGTGTCTTAATTATGAATGCGGCAAACAGCCTGTATATTGGGTAGGTTTTAGTGACTCATTAAAGTAGGACAAGAGACAGAGACTCCTTATAAGACAGGAGACAGGTTAATAATGAATAATCAGGCAGATATCGGTGCAGGTAAATATACGACGACAGAATAATGTAGTCACAATAATATAAAGGCGTAAGTTTTGAGTGTGTATGTGTCTTACTCCGTCACGGGCAAACAGCTGAACGGATTCGAATTATTCTGGCACACAGGTAGACCCAGAACAGCACATGGGATACTTTTTTATCCCGGGAGTATTATTCCTTTGTGGCAATTTTCTACTTTTGCGCAGACGAAGCCGCTAGCAGCCGCCAGTTATAAATATTTCTCGCCACTTGTTTGAGTAGAACTGAAGAAGAAAGCCAGTGATGATTACATTAAGTAGGCAAAGTTACAAAAGGTGATTTGAGGCGAAGACAAGACTAATGACTTGAAAGACAAGCTGTGACCTCCCACCGACCTCTTACTGGACCTCTATTAAACAGTTGCAAAGTAAGTAGGTACTTATTGGAAAGTCATTTACTCAGCGGAGGTTCCACTGATAAGTTTTAAAAGTACCTAAGGAAATAAACACTCAAGTTTAGTAAATCACACTACCTACATAGTTTAAATATCTTATCAAAGAGTTGTTTGATTGCAAGATCTTCAAGTCTTTAGAATTTCAGGTATCAAATTCTATGGAAAAAATCCAGTTACTTTTATAAATTAGACGTCACAGCAAATGAATAGATATTTCGTATGACGAATACTACAAACCGTGCGTGTTAAAACTCACTAGGTAGGTATAACCACACGGTAAATTTTTATTTGTTAGCTTAAACATTTTCAACATTTTGTTTTTATTTGCGGAACCGAAATTTCAACCAATTGCTTAGATTGTTAGCTTTTGAGTCACTGCAGCTTCGCACTTCAATACATAACTCTACGTGGGTGCGGTATTTTCAAAGAGATATTTTGACATTGGCGACATAACTCTGACCTAAATAAATTATAATATTGACGAACTTGACCGGTCATCGGGCTTAAACATTGATGCAATCGTTGACTAATGATGACGGCAGTTCGCCTACATAACGACCATGTTACCAAATACAGAACACATACAGGTCTCCGTCAAACCATCAGCATAATCAAATTCATATTGATTCAGTAAAGCGCTTCCGAGTTCGACACAGAAGTCAACAAACGGTACTTCCATATAAGAAAACTATTTACAATAGAAATTAATTTACATGGCGAGTGACACTATTTGTTATGGCCAAATTTAGGTTCCAATATATGGAAGTGTGAATAGTGAAGTACACTTATTAGAGCCAGTGTCTGCACTTGGTGAACTAAGTTCCAATATGGGGATTTTAAGTTTTGAAACATGAATGAATAAGTATTCAATATTTTTGCATGGAATTTAATTATTTTAGCTGCATGAAAAATTATTAGAAGAGGCAAAAGTACATAGTAATATAGTAGTTCAAAAGCAGCATAACATTAAGGCTCTAGATTATTCATTTCATAACCACAATTGACACAATAAAATGTAATTTGAGCAGGTATAAAAACTCTCATTACCCTGCATAATATCAACATAAGAACGTACAATTCATTAGAGTGAAAGAAAAACCGTGTCGACGTAACTACGTAAGCACGAAAAAACAGGGAAATTAGAAACACTACTTGTATTATTTGAGTCGAACCATATTAAAACGATGCAAATACTTTAGGCGATTCATAAAATATTCCATTTTCACGCTTATATTTGCATTTTTGCATTACGATATCGACGTCACTTAGACTTGTGTCAGCTTTTTGCAATAATATCATACAAGTTATCAAAGAAACTCTTGAACGCAGGAGAACGTCTCAAGTACCCATGGGCTTATCATGGACTTATATATAGTCAATAGATAATCATCTAAATACAAACATAGGTGTGTATCTATTGACTTGAAGAACGTTTCAATTTTGCACTGCAAAACGGATGAATGACCGACCAACTAGATTCATCTCAGTGCAAAGAAAGTTGACTGCAAAGCGTAACTGCAAAAAGAGGAAATGAGAGGAAAAGAAACAGTTTTAAAAACAAGACCACGATGAGAACAAATCTATCAGATATAACTAAAGCGCAACAAGCGGAAAGTATTCAAGTCAAGTGCGAAGCTGTGGCCGCGGGTCGCACCGCTCCACCGAACTGAAATAGAAGCACGAAATGATCTTTCCAAGTAGACCAGGGTGTCGTAAATGATCGATGTTGATTTAATCTTTAGTAGTCATTAAGCACTTGATACAGAGTTCATAGCCTCCTTGCAACCGCGTCCACATTGCCAATTTTATGCGTACTTATCTCAAAATAAATCCAGTCGGTTGTTTTATAGCTAACTCTTGAACGCCTTTAAGATGTAGTCATGAACCCTTCGTCATGCCTGTTGCATAGGAATTATGCAAAGTACATTGTAGTTATAAGGAAGAAAGCGAGGCGAAAAGAAACGCGTCTTGTTTTTAGGGCGAAGCAAATTAGGCACAAAGTTGACAAAAAGCGACGTTCAACCGACCGCCTCGCTGTTGTAAGTTGGAACGCGCGTCCAAATTGAAATGTTATGTGCGGAACGGAAGACTTTTCAATGTTTAGTTGGTCAAGTACCGGATGTGTGGTAATACTGCCTGAGATTACTGCCAATTCTCTACACTTATTTTGACCACATATCTGTGGGTGCATCGACATTACGATACGCATCATCTTCCTCTCATGAGAGAATTGGTCACGTTCGTCCGTAAGCAATCTTTATGGTGATGCATACTTGAACATTGTACGTGGAACATAATTTGAAAATGTATGTTTGTAGCTATGCGTACATCTGCGTGTTTATATTTGATCGTCAAATCTCAGTTGGAGTTTGTAATAAAAGTAAACAAGTTCTTGATGAGACTAGTTAAAATTCATAAGAGCTCAAGGAACCGTTACCGCGATGAGGAGAGTAATCTGGTATTTCACAGAAACCTGTTTAGATAGGTGGGTTAATGTTTATTTGTTATATAAAACCATATAAGGGAATAGAATTAATTCTTACGAATAAGGAATTAACTGATTAGAATGTGGGCATGAGGTTATTATGTCATAGACTCATGGCAATGCATGCGTTGATTTTTAAGGGCATGCAACTCGGCATTAATTTTCACAGTTTTTCATACAACCGCTCTTGCGCGATTATGACGTTATTACCTGTGGTTATTACACATTTTTCATTAGATATTTTGGAAAGACAGTCTTGTTGATATGATCTAGGCTTCTATTGAAAACAAATTCTGTAAAACTAATTCAGTAAAGATCTTTGAAAATCCGCTATTTTGCATGAACTTCGACACTTCATAGTCTACTCAAAAATTAAAACAGTCAATAAATATTACAATATAAGCCTTGCAAAAATCAAGATTCTGAATGAAGACAATTTTTCTGAAAAACTTTTAAGGGTTTAAAAAACACGTTTTTCTTGGAACAAGTTTTGTTTTGTTTTTTTGTGAAATATTCAAGTAAATCACTGAATTACCGAATGCCAACAGTGTTTTCAGGCATTATATCTCTGTTTTCACGTTGCATTTTCATCAAACAACGCGTTGAATTGCGTTATATGAAGCAACAAGCTTTTAAACCATGCTTGATGTTGACGATAGGTGAGTGGAATAGGAGCCTCTTAGTACGATAATTATATGACAAAGTAACACCATAACAAGCTTTAAGAGCTTTCGTAATTTCTAAAAATAAGCTTGATCAATACAAAGGATGTAAGGACGGATGGCGATGGAGCTACAGACAGACTGTTATTATGGTGATGCTGTTATTATGATTAGGGCGATTATGTCACGTCCAAGGCAGACTGGTTGCAGGTAACACTATACAAGCACTGCACATAGCTTTCATGTCTACCTACGTACTGTATTTTTGTAGTGTCTACCGAATTAAAGTTTCATTCTCCACCTATATTAACTGTTAATGAATAACTGATCTATCAACAGCTCAAACCACTGAACGGATTGCGCTAAAAGTTTTGCTTGCTTTGGCGCAGATAGTTATTATGATGTGGCTAAGAAAGGATTTTTTAAAATTCTCTTCAGAAGGGGGCGAAACGGGGGTCCAAAGTTTGTATGGGGAAATACTTTCAACGTGCGCAGCCGCTGGCAGAAACTAATTCACAAATAAATAGTACATTATCTTACACTGTGTCTACCACGACTTCTTACCTGGGTATCTATTTCTTCTTCTCTGTACTTAAAAAACTATTAAAAATAGTTAAAAAATCATTTTTGACGATAAGTCCGCCCATTGTGACACCCTTTTAATTTTAAGCGCCTACTGTATTTTTTATGGTGGGTGGTGGGTACAATAAAGAGTATATCAATCAGTCAATCAATCAACATAGGTCAATCAAAAATCGCAGAGAAATTTACAAATTGATTGAAACTAAGAAATATTAATTGGTATTTCCGCTTTAGTAATAAATGTCAATCTTCATAATATTATTTAGTAGCTTTATTAATTAAAGTATTAAATTATAGTAATGACCAGTCAGAAAATACTAAGGGCTTGTGAATGATTTTTAATTTTTTAATGCATAATAAGTAGATTCGTAGGTGTTAATGAGTTCATATATTATATAGATAGATGTAATGCTTGCATCACCAATTCCGCACTAACCACGCACGGTATAAATGTATACGATTTGACCACAATACTACTAGATCTCTTAAACAGTTTAATATTGGATCACGTATTCGATTTAGTGACGCCATTCAATTTCAAGTTTATTTAATCCAATGCTCGTGATTTCTACTGTGAGTACCTATCTACTTACATAATCTACATTTTTGCCCTTTCATACTGATACATTGTATACGGTAATACAGGATTGACCCAAGATCTGACTTTTGTGCCTGTGATGAATGTGAAAAATTATTTATTAGACTTACGGGGGTAAGTTGTTCCGTTTGTGATGTTTGATTGGACGAATAAGTACTAAGTACCTATTACATATTCTATAGGTACTATTATCAATTCTATAAGTACAAAATTATCCGAAGAGAATATACTCGAGCGCCAGGGGATCACGTGGCCCGGAAAACTGCACTGTTTACGTAAACAGCCAAAAAAAAAATAAACAAAAATTTTTTTTTTAATTTTTCTAGTGAAAACAAATAATATAATATTTATAGAATAATATCTATAGAAACCAAAATTTTCGGCCAAATAACTTTCGTACAAACGTGTGTACAAAACGAAAATTAAGCGTTTTTCAAGGACATCCAAGTTGTACAGACGTATGTACAATCGGCACTCGAGGGGTTAACGGGATAAAAAGTTCTATGTGCTATTCTAGGACATGGTCTACCCGTGTAACAAATTACATCCAAATCCGTTCAGCCGTTTAAGCGTGAAGGAGTAACAAACATACACATACATAGCAACTTTCACCTTTATAATAATTATTAGGTTGACAGTGTGAACTGATTAAAATTCTCCGACTATTAAAAAACTGCAAAAATCGGATTGTTTTCAGTATTTTCTATATCAGTCGACCCTAGGGTGGTTACTGTGGTTAGTGATCAACATATATTATAACTTGTACAAATGTACATTACGAAGAGTATTCTATCTATCTGTCATCACTATAAGCAAGCGGAACCCAATCTAAGTGAATGAATCCAGATACACGTGCGCAGCATTTAATCGTTTTTTTTTTTATAAAGCATAATTTTCTCCATAAACTAAGGCGTGCCCGACAATTAGAGCGAAGCGCTCGCCACCGCGATCCGCGCACCGGTAGCGTGCAGATAAAACATATAACTATACTTAGTTATATTATATTGAGAAACAGCGGATACGGCTAATTGCTAACAACATTAGAGTGGACTTTTGTAGTTTAACTTTCTTACGAGTTCGTTTTGGATGGCATAACTTAATAGTACCTACTAGTAAGCGCCAGATAAATCTACATTGACCTTTTCCTAATATCTCTACGTAGGCATCAGAAAAACTAACGATGAACTATTTTACACAAGGATCACGATAGATGTAAATTCAAGACAGTTTTATATCTTTATTTCCGTTTTTGAAATCAATAAATGTAAGAGGCTCAATGTATTTTATGGCAAACTAGCTTTTGCCCACGGCTTCACCCGCGTACATAAAAAATAAGCTATGTCACTCAGGAATAAATTAGCTTTCTATTGGTGAAAGAATTTTAGCAATCGAGCCAGTACTTCCAGAGACTACGTCCTACAAACAAAAAAAATACTTCTATCTTCTTCTTCTTCCTGCCCTTGTCCCATTTTATTTGGGGTCGGCGCAACACGTTTCACGCAAAAAAAATACTTCTATAAAATATAAAAAAAATTATAAGTATAATATTATAAGATGTAGAAGTGTACATTTATATGGCCCGGCGCCTACTTTAGATAGATATACTCTTTATTGTACACCAATAACAGAATTACATCAGGAACTTAAAATTAATAGGGTGTCACAGTGGGCGGTCTTATCGCTAAAAGCGATTTTTTACAGACAACCTTTGGATGGATTTGGCAGAGAAAGAGAAAAAGAAAGGAAGGTCAAATAGTTGATTATTTCATGGTTTTTTGATTATTTTTATTTATTTATTTATTTAATCTTCTTACTCACTGGACTTAATGCCTTAGGCATTCAAGGCTTTATGACTGAGGAATACGAGAACTTTAATATAAAAAGTAAGGAAGAAAGGAAAAATACTAGCAAAATGAATGCGTTGGTTGAGTCGAGTTTTTGGGTGGTTTTATTTGTTTTGTAACGGGTATTGTCGAGCCTAAATAGTATTTAATAGGTTCGAAACGAATGCTATTTCCTCATACCTATTTCATGCAATGGAAGTTGGTCCTATTTAGGACGATATTGGTCCTAATAATGTTGTTTTTCATGACACATGCATTAATAGTCAAGTTTATAATATATGATCTACCTAGCTAATCAACCCGTACGTGTTTAACTGACTTCTATCGTGGGAAAATCGTCTATCGCTTGCTAACCGATGCGACTACCACAAACCGGTAGAGTTAGCAAAACAATCAAACCCGTGTGCATTCTGTATCTTGTTGTGTTCGAGCAATTTTTACAGAAATTTTGAATACTTGGGGGATGTCCAGCAGTGGACGTATATCGGCTGAAATGATGATGATGATTGAATACTAGTTTTTGCCAGCGTCTTTGCCCGCGTAAAAAAAGAAAATATACGCCTATGTTCCTCAGGGATAAAGTAGCTTTCTAAATGTGAAAGAATTTCTAAAATCGGTCCAGTTGTTTTTGAGTTAAATCGTAACATACAAACATAAAATCAAATCGTTCCTCTTTTTATTTTATTTTTTAGTTTAGACAAAGTTTGTGGATAACAAAATATACACAAGGATAATATACTTATACTAGCTTTTGCCAGCGGCTTCGCCCGCCTTTTAATAGTTCTTCTTCTTCTTTTAATAGACCCCCGTTTCATCCCCTTAGGGGATGAATTTCCAAAAACTCCTTATTTCTCGCCTACATAATGTAAAGAAGGCTTGTGATAAATTTCACGTTTCTAGACCCAGTCGTTTAAACTGTGCGTTAATATATCAGTCACTCATTTTCTCTTTTTATATATTTAAAGAGATTTACAATTGAAATGGAACAGTATGACCTCAGCTGTACGCTTACATTAGCACAAGAACCACACTGACATTTAACACAAATACTCTCCGATCTCCATATGCAAAGCATCCGATGGGGGTTACTGATAAATAAATGTGAGTAAGTGATTATTGACGTTACGTACTGACTCAAGGCCTACGTATGACGATGCAGACTAGAGTTATGGATAAGTTTACTCAAAATTAATTACGGATATTGCTAGTGTAAATTGTATTTGTATTGGCTCGTTCAAGGTAGCACCCATAACAGAAAAGATGACGGAGAGTCGTATGAGGTGGTTTGGACATGTGATGAGGCGAGACAGCGACTGTTGCGTTCAAAGGGCTTTAGCCATTCCTAATAAAAAGAGAGGCAAAAGGAGACCACTTTCTACGTGGTGGACAACCGTAAATAGGGATACCAAGCGGGCACAACTAGATATACAGACAACCCGAGACCGAGCATCCTGGTGCCGCGGTACGAGGAGAGCCGACCCCAAATAAAGGGACAAGGCTAGGCAAAAGTGAGAGCTAGTGTAAATTGTCAATTTGTCATATCCAGGGACCTTTGAGGACTAAACGATATTGACAATATTTTAGAGTAGCTTCTGCAGCGGTTTCACGCGCGTTTTTGGAGAAAATTGTTCCAAGAGACATGTAAATCATCTAAATCCTTTCAGCAGTTTCACTTCACACACACACACATACTTACAAACTTTCGCCTTATTCAAATTAGTATGATTATGTTTACCGAGGGATACTTGTATTCTTTAGTTACTTCTTCATAAGGGACTCATTTTGTAAGACTTCAGGGGAATATACTCAAGCAAAACTTTTTTATATTATATTATGATTTAATGAATGCTGTACAAATCTTTTTTCAATAACATTCATACAGTTTTCCGTAAAAAATAGTCTGAGGCAATGAATAAGTAGGAGCTAAGAAGCGTAGTATCTCATATAAAATAAACAATATATTACCGAGAGAAGATGGCATGCTTTACGTAGTAAATAGGAGTTATTTGCCTACTCATAATTATATATTTGTATCGATGACAACCTCAAGTAGCTTTTGTTAGTTAAAACAATAATAGGCTTAAGCTATGTTTTCTTCAACAATATTGCGGATGATAAACAGTTTGTTATTGCGGTTAGCGGACTACAAATAGGGGCCAACTAAAATTAATTAAAATCAGTTGAAACCGCAACATGTACACTTGTACAGGCATTAGGCATAATTAAGGGTTTATTACTTTATACTATTTATTATAAAGATGACAAATACATTTTTGTTTTCTTTAGAATATAATTGCAAATGATAGTTTGTTGATGTGGTCAACATACCACATTAGGTTTTTAAGTTGTGTGTATATTCGATATCTGTGGTCTATACTAACCGACTATATGGACTTTGTCCGAAATATAAGATGTTTCTTTTTATTTATTTTTGTAAGTGCCAAACAAAACAAATTCAAATACATTCTGCAAACTTATCTATATGAATAGGCACTCAATAGGGAATTTTAACTCATGACGTCAACCATTTAATCAGACAACAAAAAAAAAAGATGTTAATAAATACCTATGCACCTATTTGTAATAACAATATTTATTTAAATTGTAAATATACAGTGCAAGACAAACGCCATTAAAGTTTAAACAATAAGAAAGGTCATCAGTGCTTTATGTCATGGGACACGCCCATGGCTATTTCTTTTTCTTGTATATTAAATGCCAAGGATTTTCGAAGGGTGTGCTTTGATTTTGTCAAATAAAAGAGCCAAAGGGCACGGCAAGGAGATTGTTATCTCAGGCTGAGCTCATGGCTTATGCGAGCTAAAGAGAATTTAGCTTATCAAATTGGGTAGCTTTTAATCCAAAGATAACATCACATATTTGTTCGTGCAAACCAGCGATTAATTTTCGCAATGTCAGTGAGCAAAAACCATCTGCAGTATAAAATAGTATGTTGAGAAACAGTACAAGAATACAATACTGTTTAAACTTTAAAATATCCAAACAAAATAGTTTAACGAGCGGCACTGGCAGTGCTGGCACATTTGTCGATCAATCAATAGCGCACTGAGCCATCGGTTATTCGCCTCTGAACAGGTGATCCCGATGTGGAACACAATAGCAAACCTCGTTTGTGCCCAAAAGCGACGGGCATGAACGCCGTGATATATTGTATAGTTCAGTGTTGTACAATATAGCCGGTGAACATGTGGACTATCTCATAGTCGTTCCGATGGGCGCACACACCTATTGTTTGGTGAAAACGCTTTGTTAGTTTCATCTTTATTTTGGACGTACGATGTGGCAAATGATTCCGTTAAAACGTTAGCAAGTTTTCAAGAATTCTCAGCTGTAAACTTACACTAAATGTGTTTACGTTGTTTTTACTACAAAACACCGCTTGAAAATTATTACACAAATACTCAAAACATTGCATTCCATAGTATTTACAATGTTGCATCAGGGAAACCGTTTAGAATTTGTGGAGTCAACTATTATAGTTTTTTTAAGTACACAGAAGCCACGTTCTCTAATAGGATTATAATATGAGCAATGCCCCAGGCGTGATTTAGTCATGGTGTATTCAGAGCAAATCCGAAGATAAATATTGTCCCAAGCAATCAGACGAGCGTAACAAATACAGACAGTACTTAGCGGCTCTATTCACGATTTAAAGATTTAATAGAAAAATGGTAAGTGGATTAGGTCTCCTATAAAAATGTACGAATCACGATACTCAAACAACCGAATCAATAGTGTGTATAGGAAGAGTAAATAAGGTAACATGCGGGTGCTCAGTATGTAAATTGTGAAACAACAAAGCAAACAAAGTATTGTACTCGAACTTCAATAGTTCATTAATGCTCCAAAAATCAATTACACAGCAATAAAAAGTCACAAATTGGGAAATTACGGCATTCAGATATGTATTTCAAATTTACCTCCTCTGCCTTCCACACAAGGTGCTTTTTAGAGGGTTCTGGTGCCAAGTTTTACAATCAAGTATAACATAACAGACAGCGCAAATCAATCCAATTACTCGATTGTAGAGGCATGGGCATACTGCACGCGCGCAGCATTAATTTTATGGCAGTGAGAGAAATTCGGAATAATTGCCCCTTCATTATGGTGGCCATTTAAGTAAACTGGGCTGATTTTAGTATAAAGTAGCTCATTTAAAACTATGACAGGCAATTCACTGTTAGAGTACTTACGGTTTTATACTCGAATCGAAATTTGTGATCAGAAATAAAAGATAATATTTTTTTAAACAGTAAACAATAGCCGTTTGCGGCTACAGATTTAAACATTATCTGTTACGTTTTATCTTAGGTCAATGAGAACTCTCAAAATAGGACACGACTCACTTAAATGGATTGATTTGTAGTTAACGGAACATACGAGGCAACGATTATCACGTTTTCACAAAAGAGTTTGTGGATGCACTTAGCGTAGTTAATCAAATAAACGCGAATTTAGGGTATCTTCATTCATTTACACTTCTACATCTTTGGTAAAGGTTTAAAGGTTTATAAACAAACACGTGAAAGTCCGCCAGATGTTCAATAGCCAATCCATTTCAATTGATCCAATTGTCCTTAACCACTAGTTTTGGAGTACTACACATGAGTTTCATAACAATTTACTTCAATGAGAAAATTGTTGTTTGTGATAAAAACAATCATTTTACGTTCCAGATGCCAGTGCTGTGCGCGACATGACGCGGGACACTTACGAGATGAAGCCCAACCGGCTGTCACGCGGCAGCTCCCTTTTCGGTACGGACCCTCAAGTCCAGCTGAGGACGGCGCTACAAACCAACGACTTCGCCACATTTAAAAAACTCGTCAGCTATGGTTCAGTGAATCTTGAGCATGTGTATCAATATCCAGATTACAAGACATGTTTGGAACTAGCAGTGTCCGAACCAAATAAACAAGAATTCGTAAAGCTTTTACTGCAACATGAAGTGGAAGTCAATAAAATGAATGAAACACATGCCGCGGCTCCTATACACTTCGCCGTTGAAAATGGAAATATCGAAGCATTAGCAGCGCTGCTGGAGGACGACAGAATTGACGTGAATATTAAAAGCAAAGGTAACACCGCTTTATTGATGGCCATCAAAAAAATAGAAGAATTGGATGACGACCGAGAGCGTGATTTGGCCACTTATGAGGACATGGTTGAAATGCTCCTAAAAGCGGGTTGCAATGCTAATAGTCCCGATTTAAAGGGTATAACACCTGTTTATTCTGCTGCTAAACAAGGCTTGGAAAGAATTGTAACTTTAATGCTAGACTACGCTAAGGAACCTATTCATTTAAACACATACACAGACCGACGAGGAAAAACGGCACGTGACTATCTTAAAGAAGCATTCCCTCATTTATTGGCTAAATTCGAAACTGAAGAGTTAGAACCAGAAATAATTGACGTCGATAAGCTATTTTCGTATCTTAGCAGACATGAAGAAGATAATTTTATCCGCGATTACACTAAGCTTGTTCAAAAAAATGACCATCGTTCTGCTTTAGCAGCTAACAATGGCATGAATACTATGCTGCAGATGGCTACTGAAAAGGGATTACAAAGAGTAGTTGGAACTTTATTAATCTCCGGGGCAGATCCAAATGCTACGTGTTCAGGTAATACTAGCAGACCTATAGCAATCGCTTGCCAAAATGGATACCCAAAAATACTTAAAATGTTTGTGGACAACGAATCTACTCTTTTTGACACAGTGAATTGTGAATCTCTTCTCCAAATAACTGTGAAAGGTATGCGGTCTTATTCCAAAACACCAAAAGAAAATTTCAACGAATGCTTAGAAATATTGTTAAAGCATCCCAAAATTAACATTAATGTTAACCATCCTGATGTTAAAGACAACACTGCTCTGCACTACGCTGCCAGGAATGGTGATCAAGAAACTGTTTTGGAGTTGTTAAGAAACGGAGCTTGTGTGGGTCTTCGTAATAAATTTAATGAACCTCCTTTAGCAGATATAAATGCTAAAACATTGGAAACATATTTGGACGAATGTGTAACGACTAATGGTGAACGAGCAAGTGACGACGATTACGAGATTCACATGAAATATAGCTTTCTTGTTTACCCAAACAATTCGCTTGAAAACGAGCTCTGTAAGGTGCCTCTAATGGATAATTCTATTAACAAAGAAAAGGAATTAGATTCCCTTTTAGCGCCCGAAACCGATGCTTTACTATACATGACCAGAAACGAAGAGTTGCGGCCACTTTTGAAACATCCAGTTATAACCAGTTTCTTGTATTTAAAGTGGCAAAGAATAAGTTGTCTTTTTTACGCAAACATAACATTTTATTCACTTCTTTGGCTGTGCTTGATCCTTTACATAATTTTGGGTTACGTAGAGGAGAAGAAGCCTCCAGGCTCAATAGAAGCGTTGAATGTTGTTACTCATACTGGTGCGGTAATTGGGTTAATCCTCTTAATATTCCGAGAGTTGTTTCAATTACTTGTTTCGCCGACACGATATTTACAAAGCTTGGAGAATTGGATGGAAATCGTATTAATATTTGTTACTGCGCTGATAGTAAGTAACGAATCAGCGGAAGAGTCTACTAAACAACAATTGTCCGCAGTCGCCATATTACTATCATCCGCTGAATTAGTTCTACTTATCGGTCAGTTCCCAACTCTATCAACAAATATTGTTATGTTGAAAACTGTTTCGTGGAATTTCTTTAAGTTCTTGCTCTGGTATTGTATCTTAATAATAGCGTTTGCTTTGAGTTTTTATACATTGTTTCGGCAAGAAGAACCAGACGAAGAACAGAAACCACCAAACCCTAACAATGCAGAAAAAGAAGGGGATGAAGAAGAAGACTTCTTCGAGAATCCAGGCGGATCATTATTTAAAACGATAGTCATGTTAACAGGAGAATTCGACGCCGGATCAATTAAGTTCAGTACATTCCCAGTAACGAGTCACTTAATATTTATTGTATTTGTTTTTATGATTCCAATCGTATTGTTTAATTTACTTAACGGTTTAGCTGTAAGCGACACACAAGAAATCCGAGCTGATGCAGAGCTTGTTGGGCATATATCCAGAGTCAAGCTTATATCTTACTTCGAAAGCGTGCTGATCGGTAACGCTAGATCTTATTCCCGACCGAGTACTTGCTGGTCATGGCTGCCTTCCAGTTTTGAAAAACTGAATATCATAAAGCCCAAAATGTTTTGTATTAAACCATTTGCAAAACGTATAAGTCTGTTCCCACACTTTCTGCCAAAATATAGGATCATTGTGAAACCAAATCAGGATAACAAGATCGAAATCCCTCACGCAGAGCCGCTGGGTAAATTCGGGGATGACTATGAAGACATTGAAGGTGGTACAGGCACTTGTTGTTTCGAACGCTGTCAAAACTACAGATTAGACCGTAAAATTGTAAAGAATGCTAAAATTGTTGTTAGCAAGAAGACGAACGTAACCGAATTTGACGAAATAAAGAAACAGCTAACAAAATACGAAATGAAAATAGAAAGTCTCGAAAGCACGATGAAGAAAGTTTTACAGGCTTTGGAATACCGTAAATAATTTATTTAAAGCGAAATTTTATAAAATTTTATATTAAAGCTTCTAACTAATAATTGTTTATGTCCGCTTTGTTGTTTGTATGATTATTTTATTTTAAATAACTGTAGAAATGAGGGTGTACTAAAGGTTACATCTCTGCTTAACCCTACGGCGATACAGGCGCATTATCGTGTAATTTTTATGTTATTAATTACAGTTTTAACTTAGGAGGCATTTATGTTGAGTGAGAGTCCTCGCGTCGAATATTTTGTTCATGTGAATCTCATTTTTATTAATAAAAATATTCCAATAAATTATTTTATAAATAAGCCTATATTTTTTGCTTAATTCAAAACCCCATCGTAAAACAAATATTACACAAATGGCTATAGGAAAATATATATGGAAGCTGTGCAATAATAATGTTTGGTCGTAAGTAATTGTTTCTTAGAAACAATAACAACCAAACTCATTATTTCATTAGATAGATCTTCCTTACTTCCTCGCGTAGGTTTGTCTGTTCGCGATAAACTGAAAAACTACTGAACGGATTTGCATGCGGTTTTACCAATACACAAGAGTGATTCATATATTATATTAAATTATATATATATATTAGGGTGTCCCAAAAAAATAAAATACTTTATTTTACAACGCATACCCTCTAATTTAGTTTGAATGGTGTCAAAACAATTGTAAATAAAATTTTATGTACTTAGGATCAAGGGAACTCGTGCCGACTTGCATCGATAGATATCAGTACTTTGGCGCGCCGCAACTAACGTATCAAGTGCTCGTTATTATTTATTTATTTAATCAGTAAACGCGTAATTTTAATTCAGTCTACATGTCAGTAGGATAACGAAGTCTTACAAAAGGAATATTTTGAACAGGGGATGTATAAAATCAAATTACAGGTTCAAAACTACCCTATAATTGACAAGCATTGGCAACTGTTTTATAACATTCCTTTATTGAATTTATGTGTCACTAAAAATCGTGAATCTTACTATTCGAAAGTATTATTTATTGGGAAGTAGTATTTATTGGGAAAGGCGCAATATACGTGACATTTCCTAATTGTATTATATGTGTTAAAAAACTAGTTACATTATTCCAAGTTTGGAGTTTTCGAGAGATCTGTAAAAATGCGAACAAAACACAAGAAGTATTCGAGAAGCAAACACACATGAGCTTGTAATAAAATTAGAAAAATTGTTTGACATTGCACACGCCGATGCGTTTCCATTAAAAAAAAATCTTCTTGTAGTGCCAGAGAGAGCCAGGTTGATATGTTTACTTAGGTGAACTGGACCAAAAATTCGAAAAAAAAGAGCGCCTTAAAAATATTTAGAAACAATGACTGGCTCTGATCTGGCTACTAATTGTTTCTCCTTAACTGCTTTGTAATCACCTTATCACGAAAATTCGTCTTCAAATTCTGAAATGACGGATTTACTTACAAGAAAGTCTACCCGTACCAACTAAGAGTACACAGCCATACGAATAAAACTTCCATGGGGAAAAATGAGTTTGTAGTGGAGTATTTTTAATTGTATACAATAATAAACACAGAATTTTGCTATAAAAGCTACTGTTGAGGCACTTGCATACAACACTGACGAATTTCCCATAAGCAAGTCCTCAATTCAAATAATTCGTACGTAGAATCCAAAAAGAGCGCGCAGAAGCTATTAAAGTCGATTTCCAAAACGAGGTACATAGCTACTGGTACTGTCATAAACTGTCGATTGACATGATTGATGAACTGTTTTCAGCTTAAGATGTGCGCAAATGTAAAGAATAATGCCTCTCGATAGTTATTTTGCATAGTGGCATAGTCATAAAGAACAACTGGTCGTGGTGCCAAAACTGGACCACTTTACAGAAAGTAAATAGGCATCAGCAGTTTAGAATGCAGTTCGTGGTTTAGTAATGCATTACAACGTGCTGCAAAACAGGTGCTGACACTGAGAGCACTTTGATAGCAAAATCACTACTGAAGAGGGACAACGAACAAAAGCATATTTTCTAATGTTGTGTACAAGAACAGATAGATAGGTTTAGCCTGACTGTAAAAACCCAAACTTTGCAAATATTAAGTCCTAGTAATATTAGATACTTCAAAAATATAAGATACAGGTAAAACGATGTTTTATTTGCTGAATAAAAATTAAGTTCTAAAATGTCCTCTGTAGTTTTCATACAAACTTTCTCCTAAAAGTTTGACATCAAGTCAGCACGGGTTATCGTCATCCGATACCAATAATATTTATTATTTTAGTTCTTAGGGTCAAATAGAAAAAAAATAGAGGGTATGCGTACTCAAAATCGGAAAAAAAAATTCGCCCTTAAAGCTTGGGACACCCTAATATATTTATATATATATATTATGTGCTTTTCTAAGACACACAGCGTTGAGATGAAGAAAGCTGATGTAAATTCGCCCTAAATTATGAGTCTATGGTTAAAACTTACCGAATTGTCCATGGTTTTATACCTGTCTCGCTCTTTCACCAGCGTGCGTCCTTTTCTTGCAAAGAAGGAAGCTTGACACTAAGCTGTCAATGTCATAGCGTTTGTAAATTTTGCCGCGAGAAAATCGCAAAATTTTCCAAAGTGTTAAAATACAATAATTAATTGTATTAGATAAGCACACAGCGTTTATTTTAAGTCATGAGAGTGTTTCTTGTAAGTGTTTTGTGTTTTCATGATGAATCTGCACGAAATTGTGCAGGTGCGTGTCGGAGGTGAACAAAGTTCAAAATTGTTGATCTTTTAGATGAAAATTAGCATTCGAACAGAGTTAGACCTAATGGTTCATCATCATTATCATCTTCATCCTCGGGGGATGAGAAGGGGGGGATAGCTTCACCTCTACCCAACAAAAGACGAAAAGTTTCACAGGTAAGTACAGTCAAGTTTAGACATGTTCGCACCTGCGTGTTGAGACACTTCAACAAGTGGGATTTATATCTAGTTATTTAACTAACTTGCCTCTTCTACCGTCCATTCGTAGTCGGTTAGAGAGCAATCCTGAACGCTTGAACAACAAGAAAACTATCCGACTGTGAAGTCGTATCGTCCACAATTTTTTTTTTTTAAGAAATCCAAGGCATTCATTACCGAAACAATTATGCCAAATACTGATAAACAACGTTTGTTTACAAAATCTTGTTTACTTTTAGTAATATGATACTCCTTGGAAAAGCATTACGAAAGGTTCTGCCAAGTAAAGAATATCTTTTTAGTTGAGAGGTTTTGCATTCCATCACAGCTTCTTAAGATGGATCTGAGTTTTGGCTTTTAACTTATCTCATGTTCAAAACATAAAACATTACAAAACTCAGAGCAATGATCAATTAGTAAACTATGTCTGATCATCAACCTCAGACTTCACAGATCTCAAATTGTATGTTTCAGTGAAACATTTCCAATTAATTGTACATGTATCAATTGCAGAAACACACAGGACGTTCCTTGTGTGATTTACATAAACAAAGTGCTGCAGTTAACAGCATTGCCATTTGGCCTATTATGATCTCCAAAAATGTTGGCTACAGTAATAAACTGGATTGCGGAAATCATAAGCCTTGCCATTTTCCTATCATGGGCCCCAAAAATGTTGGCTACAGTAATAAACTGGATTGCGGAAATCATAAGCCTTGCCATTTTCCTATCATGGGCCCCAAAAATGTTGGCTACAGTAATAAACTGGATTGCGGAAATCATAAGCCTTGCCATTTTCCTATCATAGGCCCCAAAAATGTTGGCTACAGTAATAAACTGGATTGCGGAAATCATAAGCCTTGCCATTTTCCTATCATGGGCTCCAAAAATGTTTGCTACAGTAGGTAACAATCTGGATTGCGGAAATCCAACGAGCACAAGGTTTCCACATAATTGTCTGTCATAGCAATTTTTTCCTGGTCAAACAGGATCGTACAGTATTGGTTTCTCAGGTTGCAGAAACATTGAGAACATTGGAAACCTAGACTTGGCACATAAATTTTCAAAAGTCTGGTCTGAAACCCTCTCAAGAGGTAGAATAATATATCTGGGCCTAGTATGGAAAACTCAGCAAAATTGAGTAAAACTTCCTCGAAAGATATTAAAAATAAAATTAATCATTTCAAAAATTTTGAGCACCGGAAACTGTTCTCTGCGAGAAGCTCAAAGTTTATTTGGTTTGCTGAAATTTTATGCAAGTTTTACCTCTGCCTGTTCAGCAAGAACAGAACTAAAATGGTGATTAAAAGCCATAGATCTGGTAGAGAATCCCTAGGCCATTAAGTCCGCCTTTGTATACCGTGTTAATGAAGTTTTAATAAATAGGTAATAGTTCAATACCAATAGTCAAGAAAAGTATGGCTCTCTTCTTGACCACGGATGCGGCAGACTCAGGGCACGGAGCCCAATTAAACAGCATTAGCCTATCAGAAAAGCATTATAATCTTGCATTGCCGTGGTTTTGTAAGTCTTAAAGTTAATGAGAGTTGAGTCACTTTAACAAGCCTAAAGATTTATAAGCCCCAACTCTACAGTTGATAACTGGTTTATGTAACAATATTTTGGAACAAAGAAAAAATGTACATTACTCCAGAGTCTATAACATACAAAAAATTCAAAGACTGCAAGGCAGAATGTGTGTGGTAAAAGAGTAGGGTGCGTTGAAGTAAAGTGGCTCCTCACCAACTTCATTGTGTAAGCTCTCTGTAAGTGAGCTTGACATTCAAATTTAAAAGAAATGTATAGGTACTGATTTGCAACCATAAACAGTCAACGGATGACTGGAGGTGCACACATACTCGTTCAATCCAAAAACAAGACTCTATGGTATGCAACCTTTGCAACGAGGATTTTGCCATTGTCTGGGTGAGATTAAGCACGGGATTCTTAACCTCTCAATTCATTTTATAATTCTGTGTTGTTGAGTCTATTGTTTTGTGTTGTCAGATGTGGTAATCTAGTTATACTTAAGCATGATAACCATTGGATACCATCGCTACAAAAACTGATCAATAGATATTAACAGTATTCTTGACAAAGTACTGACCATTTCCACCTCATAACTTTGACATTGTCAAAATCATAAGACGTCCATTGATAGAGCTATATATTTTTGAATTAGACCTCAGAAACGAAAGGGGCACCCATTTTCTTCCTTTCTACTACTAAGGCTAACAACTGGCTTCCTAAAACTTGCAGAGCAATTACGTTCAGCCTTCTCAGCCACTTACCTCCCGGGGAGGCTAAACAGATTGCGGATCGCCTATCAAGGGGCCGCAAAGTACCAGAGTGGTATCTTTTACCCCAAGCAACGGAGGCTATATTCTGAGTGTGGGGTGTCCCAGACGTAGACCTGTTCTGCGTTAAGAGAAAAGGCTGTCGTACCAAAGTACGTAACATTACATCCCAAGAGCTGTTATGGACAACGGAACTATCAGCTGGGCTGAGCATTCCCCTACCCAGCTTAATACCAAAAACTGTTACGCAGATTTCTGCGGCGCTTTCAGCCGACAATGGGACTATCAGCTGGGCTTGGCATTCCACCACCCAGCTTAATACTAAGAGTACTAACTCATTTAAACAATTGCAAAAGGAATGTACGTCCTTATAACGCCAAAATAGACCAAATGCTTTTGGCTACCGACTTGTAAGTGAGAGCCATAGCAGAACCACTTCCGATACTCAAAGAACCTGCGGAAGGTCTTCATAGATCGGAATACAGGCAACTGCCCTGCACAGATAGACAAATTGATCCTCCTTCCCTGGAAAATCGGGGGGGGGGGGGGACCTGGTCTCTAACTGGTCTTTAGAGGAATGGAACTTATTAAAAAATATAAAAACAGAACCCAATTAAAAGATGGTAATCTTGGTTTAACATCAATAGGATTAATCCTAAAGCACCTGAGGGTGTTGCTAGTTGCTAGATTTTTGGCAAAACTATTTTTTAGTAGACAAGCTAGCTTATAGAACTATTCTCTTCATAATCAGCTGTTTCAACTTATTGTGCAACATTATTAGTAGTGAAATACTTTTTTCATTCCTCAGGTCCTAAAGGCTATTTCATTTGCTAAGCCAGCACTACAAAAACTACCAATATAACACAGTGCAATACCATTTAAGAGTACCAAGTGACTAAGGACAACAGGAGACTCAGGGTCTCTATTTGAAATAGCGAACAACTTTAATACTACTGCCAGCCTTCAGGCTGTAGAATCCATGATCTCTCATCATTGGAAAATGACCCTGATAATCTTATTTCTACTGGAGATGAGATTAGTCTTTGGCTAAAGTTTGGTTCAAAAACAAATTCAGAGGCACACAAATAGTCAAGTTGGTTGTTGCGGAAACATTCAGCCCATTGTGTCTGCACTATTACACAAAAGTATTCATAACTTTATAGATAAACCTGATAATAGAGGAAGCAGACAGGACTGTCACAACATTGTCACTGTCACAACACTGGACTGTGACTGTTATTTATTTCTCTATCAGGGAAAATAAAACCTGCATCAAGAACAAAGGTTGTCTGTAAAAAATCACTTTTAGTGATGAGAGCAACCATTGTAATAATAATAACTTTATTTCAATAATTGTACATAAGGTTCAATAATAAGATACAATATAGTTTGCATGAAGTATTATCTCCTGGTCCCCAAACTAGGTTTATAGCCTGTGACTTGGGGGGGGGGGGGGCAGTGTGCCACACTATTAATTTTAAGGTCCTACTGTAATTGTATTTATGGTATTTAATAAAGAGATCTATGTATCTATATTGCATGATAGATACGTAGTATGGTTGTTCCACCAGGTAGTATTAGGTCAGCTGTTGTCTCCAGAAGTTAGTTGGAGGTAGACCTGTTCAGGCAATACTTGACAGAGCAATTTGGAAGTTTTAAAACATTTCAGAAATTTTATTGTCATTGTAATAAACAAAATTTAATAACTCAGATGTTATTTTATTGCAGTTCCATTTTTCTAATAAAGATTAGATAAAATTTGTATAACTTTTTGAAAAACTTATTTATTAATATTAAAATAACCTGTTCCTTGATAAGGGTTATTAAAGATTATTTTCTTGTATATCTATTGTGTAAGTAGTTGATTCTTGGAGCAGTTATTTGTAGATAACTACAGTAAGTTATACCAAAACAGATTTATATTCTAGAACACTGTTATAATTAATTCATCATAGCGTTTGTGTTTATCACCAGCAGATACCAAACAGGTCTTCATCTCAACGCTGTGTGTCTTAGAAAAGCACATAATATGACTGTTTTGCATTAAAACAAAACAGGTATTATGTGTTGAATAAGACACACAGCGTTGCAGCAAGCCTCTTGCTGGTGAGTTGAAGACTCTATGACATTGACAGCTTAGTGTCAAGCATCCTTCTTTGCAAGAAAAGGACGCACGCTGGTGAAAGAGCGAGACAGGTATAAAACCATGGACAATTCGGTAAGTTTTAACCATAGACTCATAATTTAGGGCGAATTTACATCAGCTTTCTTCATCTCAACGCTGTGTGTCTTATTCAACACATAATACCTGTTTTGTTTTAATGCAAAACAGTCATATTTTTTTTATGTTTCGAAAAGGTTTATATTAAATTAATTATTCTTAAATTATCGGCTTTAAGTTCCTAGGGTTACGTGCATATTATAGTAAATCCAATAATTACAAAAATATGAAACGCTCGTGCAAATCTGGAGCGGATCTATAGTCTGTGGAACACTGTGGGGGTGACATTACAAACTTGCTGTATAAAAGAAGGCTGGGGTGACGTTTCGTGGGACTGAGTTGGGCGAAAACCTTCGAATAGTCAACAAAGATCCTTGAGTTATCAGCTAAAATTATAAGGACTTGTGACGTGTAATATGCACCCTACTCTCGATGAGCTTACTTAAAGCTCATGGCTTTAAGTAAGCTCATTCGCTTTAGGTTCTATTAACTGCTTTCCAGAACACGCAACAACATAGATGTTCACAACCATTCGATTCCATTTCAAAACGAATGGATCAGTTCTATACAAGGGCGGATCCAGCTTTGGCGCCAGATTACATAATCGTTTTTTTTTTTGGTGGATAAAATTATCCAAATGATATCCCCCGTCCTTGGGCGAAGCGGGAGATAGTGACTCTTACTGACTAAAAAACCCACCCGATCCTTCTTGTTTTTCGTACCGGGGCCGAGCTTCCCTTTCGGATAACCCTGGCCCCGGTAGGCTTCGAGCCGGCTGGGCCCCTGCTGTTGCTGACAACTCCTTGAGGCGCGCGGGAACAGAGCGCGCCTTCGACGACTTGGGCTCGATCCGGACAGTTACGGGACGGTCGGACAGCGAGCTACCCATTGCTCGCAGTCCGCAAGCCCGCACCTATAGTGGCCGGAAATAAGAATCGGAATCCCAGCGGCGGCTGGCACGCTGTGAGCGCCGTTGCCTGATGCGGTCAGCCTCCTCCTTTGCTAGCATTACTGCATCGCAGAGGGAGGCGACCACCTGCGACTCCTCCTCGCTCTGGACCATGGCCTGTAACCAAGGCCCGGAGGGAGAGATCGCCGCCGCCGATCGCACTCACGAGGGCACGGCGATGCTCTGCCCAATCGGAGCACACCTCCACTTTGTGCTCCACCGTGTCCTCCGGGAGTTCCGTACAGTGGCGACACCCGGGCGTCACGTCCGCACGAATACGGTAGAGGAACCTCATGCGGAAGGTGACGACGCCAAGAGGTCTTTGCAGCCACGCCTCAAAGAGGGATTTACCGCCATAATTGTGGCTTGCCCAGCACTGGGTTGCGATAGTCGCTGACGCCATTTCACCATGAGATCCCGTCGGAGCTCTGTCCGCCATACCGCGACCTGTCACGGCATCGGACTTTCGCCCCGACGTTGCATCTCCACGCGCCTCCAGTTGTCTCCAGATCCCAAGGTGGCAGGCCAGCAAGGAGGCTCGCCGCTTCGTGGGAAATCGTACGGTATCCCCGCACTATCCGTATTGCCAAGACCCTCTGGCATACGTTCAGCTGGGCCTTTGGTTGCTGACGCAGCGACGACGCGCACACTGGCGCCCCATAAAGGATCATGGGCCGAACAATTCCCGCGTAGAGCCTCCGGCAAGAGGCGTCTGGACCCCCAATGGTGGGCAGGAGCCGCTTGAGAGCAGCCCCGTCACCATAGTCAAGTCACACGAAGTTATTATTTAATTTTTATAATAATAAATACAGGTAATAAAAAGTAGGTACATAAAATCTATACTAGTCAAAACAAAATAAGGGCCACCTCGTTTTTATAGTATTCTGATAAAAATTTGAGATTCAAGGGTTGATTAATGATTCGAATGGATAAATTAATTGATTTTTATTGTAAACAGCATAAAATAATGAAGGACTTTCTCCGAAAAAAAAAATTACTCCCACTTTTTCTAAAAACTAACATTTGTGCAAACAAAAAGTAAGGAATAAAAATTAAGTGAAAAATAAACAAATTGGGTATTGGTAGTTTTGTGAATTTCCTCAATATTTTGTGTGCCCTCCTCGTTTTCTAATGCACTCTTGAAGCCTGGATGGTACACTCTCCACCAGGTGTACCACTGCTCCTTGAGGAATTTGTTCCCAGCTTGATTTAAGAACGTTTATTAGCTGTTTTTCATTGTGCAGAGATTGGTTTGTGCTTCAAACACTGCGTTTTAGTAAATCCCACATGTGTTCAATGGGATTGAGATCCGGGCTGTTTGCAGGCCAAGACAACGTCAGTATACCAGCCTCGTCTAGGGATTCCCCGGTGGCCCTAGCTGTATGAGTGCGAGCATTATCGTGCATCAGACGGAATCTTGCGCCAATTCTTTATGCATATGGGACCACAAGGGGTCGTATGACCTCCTCGATTTAATGTTGAGCCGTAATTGTGCCTTCGTTGAGAATTACCAACTCGGTTCTACCTGATATAGAGATTCCTCCACACACCATAACGTTGGGGCCCCCAAATCTGTCACTTCCATGGATACAAGCATCCGAAAATCGCTCATCTTCACGCCTCCAGACCCTAATGCGACAGTCATCACTAAAAAATGTAACTTTGCACTCATCCGTAAACAATATTGGGCGCCAGTCACTCGTACTCCATGCCAGATGCTGCCTTGCGATCGATAATCGGTTTGCACGATGAGCACTTGTCAATGGAATCCGCAATACGCGTCTCCTGGAGAACTGCTGGTCCTCGTGTAACCGATTTCTAATCGTTTGATCACTAACACGTGTACCCGTCGCCTGCCGCAGACGGTTTTGTAAGGAGCGGGCTGTAATGCAGCGTTTTCTGCGCGCAGTCAAAGGCACGTAGCGGTCTTCCTGAGCGGTATTTGCTCGAACTCTGTTAGATCCCTGTCTCCTGGTTAGTCTCTCAGTCTCTCGGAATCGATTCCAAGTATTCTGATTCGCTCGCCAAGAAAAACCCAGATGCAACGCAACAGAACACTGCGAATGGCCTTCTTGAAGCAATGTTACGGCCCTAGTTACGGTTGGTAAGACCATATGTCGTTGGATTCTTGGCATAACTTTATTAAAATGCTAATTCAGCCACTACATAAACAAAACTTAACTATTCTTCACAGAATCGTCAGTTTGGCCGAGTTAAAATCCGTTTCAAAATTGGGTTTAATTCAGTGGCTACAATAAATTATCAAAAACTACCCACTTTACACAGTTAAGCAGGTAGAACACTCAAAAAATGTTTGTAAACGAATAAGGTAACACTACAAAAACATTCAGCTACTTGAAAACGCATAAAAAATAAATTATCGCTGTCGCTGTTAAAAATTACAAGTGGCCCTTATTTTGTTTTGACTAGTATATATTGTGCCAAAAAAAACATATTTATAAAAACGTTATGTTTAACAATTTTAATCAGTGGTCCACTTAAGTCCTGGACCTAGCCCGGGGGGGGGGGGGGGGTCATGACCCCCATGACCCCCCCCTGAATCCGCCCTTGGTTCTATAAGGTTATTTTAGGGTAAATAACTTCTCCCGATCCTTGAGCGCTTTAGGAGGAGTGAGAGGAAAGATCAGACTTTAACTGACTAACCTGTGTTCCTTCAGTTGTCCTTTGCCTTCCAGTGCGCTGAGTGCAAGTTGTTTTTACGTTATGGGGGATGCTGTAAGATAGGTCGCGAAATTACTATTCCTACCCAGACTAACTGAGAAGGTTGTATTAATGATTTTAATTACTATAATTCTGTAAATAAATGTGTATTACGCGGCCGCCAGTCATAATTTAATCAACATACAACTTGACAATGACCTGCAAAATTCAAGCTTGGAGTGGGCCAACTGGAGCGCCGAAAACCATAAACGTGTCGATCGCGTTAACATAAAACAAACTCACACTGGGCACTCTTCCGAGGCGTAGCGTAGACTAATCTAGGTGTGGACGAAGGTTCATCAACGAGGCCTTTTTTCAGTACTTACCTACCTATTATTCTCAAGATCAATGCCTGTATGTGTAATGTATCAAGACAGTTCTTATAGCATTTTACTGTGGGAATCTGCAGCTGATGTAGACTTAATTTTCATTTTGCAAAAGAGAGCAATCCGGGCTATTTATAAAAGGACTGTAAATTAAAGTTTTAAGTGATTAATTTATTTAGGTGATAGAATTAGTAAGTGAGCGACTGACTGCGAGTGATGAGAAATCAACAGAACATTTGAGCGATCTAATTTATTTGTTTGAGTGTCAACGTTAGGTTACGATACCTGCATTTTTTTTTCAATATTTGGCAAATGATTTTTTTTTTTTTTTTTATTAATGATAGGCTTGCGTTTGACCACTATCTCACCTGATGGTAAGCGATGATGTGGTCGAAGATGAAGCACGCTTGCTTGATTTATTTATACTGAGCGGCATTTTATCTTAAATAAAGTGTTTCAAATATCCTAAAATCGAAGAAGAGATTATTGAATGTCCTAAATATCGATATTTAAGTATTATGTACGTTACAAGGTAATTTGATAATTCGGATATTGCAGAAAACCCGGATAATTAGAAAATGGTGAAATAAAATCTGCGAGCAACTTAGACGTAATAGCGCCGCTACCACGGCACCGCTCGCTTCGCTCGCTCGACTCACGCGCTGTTGGTCTAAGTTCTAACCTAACCTAACCTATTTCACCCAATTCAAAATAATGAATCTGCCTGCGACTAGATTACTGGACAATGGTAAAAACCTTTCTTAAGGCAGGGTTTTTCAACCTTATTCATGCCACGGCCCTTTTATTATGAAGAAATATATCGCGACCCCTACCCGTTGTTTTTTTTTTTTGTAACTAATATTGAATCCAATACATTTACTTATTTTCACAATTACGGTTCGGATAAATACATAAAGATCGTTTTTTAATTAAAGACGATGATTTGACAAGCGCAAATGCCAAATTCTAGAAATATGTTGCCAGATTTTTAGTAAAAGTGATGTCCGATTCGATTTTTCATACCGGTTTTTTCAACAATAGAACCTTTATGGAAAATTGCACAAAGATAATGTAGTGTTTATTTATAGTAGAGTCTAATATGAATTGAAGACTAAAATAATTAAAAATATTACATTACCATATGTTTTAACACTCGGCCTTTCACTTAGGCTATAGAACTTACGAAGCGGTTTTCACTCATGTCTGTGTTCTGTAGAATACTAAAGATATATATATATATAAAATAATGCACATTTCACAACGCGTTTTACGGTCGCGGTGTTCGCGGTTGTTTGCGGCTCCCGCGAGGAACTTGTAGAATCGCGCGAGCTGCGGTAACCCGCAACTTGCGAGTGCGTAAAAAACCCGCACGATGATGCAGATCTGCACTCCTGCAAGTACGCGAGTAGGTGCGTTGAGACGCAACATACAGCGTGTTGCGTGGCAGTATGATAATCTGATGCAACGCCGGGGCCCAAGACCGCTGCTGCGTCAGGTCACGGCATGGCGGACAGAGCTCCGGCAGTATCTCATGAATTGATTTGGCGCCAGCGACTATCGCAACCCACTGCTGGGCAGGCCACAATTATGACGGTAAGTCCCCTCTTTGAGGCGTGGCTGGAAAGACATCACGGAGTCCTCACCTTCCGCGTGACGCAGGTTCTTACCGGACATGGTAAGTTCGGGAGATTCCTGCACCGTATTCGTGCAGAACGCCCGGAGGACGCGGTGGAGCACACAGTAGAGGTGTGCCCCGCTTGGGCGTAGCATCGCCGTGCCCTCGTAGGGGTTATCGGCGCGGCATTCTCTCGTGCCGGGCCTTGGTACAGGCCATGGTCCAGAGCGAGGAGGAGTGGCGGTCGTTTGCCTCCTACTGCGAGGCAGTAATGCTAGTAAAGGAGGAAGCCGACTGTATCAGGCAACGGCGCTCACAGCGCCCCAGCCGCCGCCGGGATTCCGATCCTGATTTCCGGCCACCGTAGGCGCGGGCTTGCGGACGGCGAGCAATGGGTAGCTCGCTGTCCGGCCGTCCGGTAACTGTCCGGACTAAGCCCAATTCGTCGACGGCGCGCACTGTTCCCGCGCGCCTCAAGGAGTTGTTAGCAACAACAGGGACCCAGCTGGGTCGAAGCCTACTGGGGCCAGGGTTATCCGAAAGGGAACTCGAGCCCCGATATGAAGGCTAGAAGGAACGGGGTGGGCTTTTAGTCAGTAAGAGTCTGACACTATCTCCCGCTCCGCCCAAGAGCGGGGGTTGTCATTGGATAATTTTTCCCACTATAAAAAAGGTACAATTTATTTTATGAGTATTTGCATCTATCAAATTACCTTCAGGAAATACAAAACCTGACCATGATTAATTTTTACGATCTTTACGAATATTTTTCGGTTTTTTGGTATGTATCGGTTGCGGTACCTCACTATTTATGAAATGGGAAAAAAAGCAACATTCGAATTGTCAAATCGTAGTCTTTAATTAAAAAACGGACAGTAAATAATATATTTTTTTTTACATTTTTCTTAATAAATCTTCATAAATGTTATTGTTTCTTTTTTATTGCTGTAGCTTTCCCAACCTTTAGCAACTCCACTATAAAAGCTTCGCGACCCCCCTGGGGGTCGCGACCCACAGGTTGAAAAACCCTGTCTTAAACTTTTTAGTAGTTCGTTATGTAAAACCTCAATTTTATTTCTAGTCGCTCATTTAATAATTTAGTCACTTAGCTAGGATTTCAATAACCCACTTTTAGTAAGCTCGTTCCGGATTTTATTATTGATCAATATTTGTCGTTAGGTTAGGACCAACTGTACAACACAGTGGACAGTCCTGCAGGCCAAAAAGAGCTGTACCGGCTAGCTAGAACAAGAGAGAGAGAGAGAGACGAGGGATGTTTGCCGACGACATTGTGCTGGTTGCCGAGAGTGGCATAGAGGTCCAAAACAGATTGGAGGTGGCACAGACTGGAGAGTGTTGGCCTGAAATTGAGTAGAACCAAAACGGAGTACTTGTTCTGCGATTTCGGCGCTCTTTCCAACCCTGTGCCTTTAGCTCTCGCCGGAACGCCCATACCAATTTGTTCCGACTTTCGGTACCTCGGGTCGCTCGTCCAAGGGGATGGTGAGGTAGACCGAAACGTAACACGTCGGATCAACGCAGAATGGATGAAATGGCGACAGGTCACGGGAATAACTTGCGATATGTAGTGTGACGAGAGTGGATAAAGTGAGAAATGAGTATATTAGAGGAAGTTTGAAAGTGGCGCCAGTGACTGAAAAGTAGAAAGGTAATCGGTTGTCTTGGTGAAGAGGCGAGATGAAGCGCATATTACTAAAAGAGTATACATGTAGATGGACGGAGAGGGAGAGGAAGGCCGACGAAAAGATGGATGGATTGTGTGAGGAGTGACTTGAAGTTCAAGTTATTAAAACAGTATCTCATAATCAGTCGCAGTTTTTCTTTATTCGTTCGTTTTATAATTTTCCTTTATAAAATGGGTCCTCGCAAGACCATCGGAAATAAATTCAAAAAAATCGATATACTGACTATGCCTTCTCTTTATATCTTAGAAAGCATTTTGTATGTTCGTAAAAACTTAGGACTCTTTAAAATTAGAAGCGATTTTCACAACAAAAATACGCGTAGTACGCGTTTACCTAAAACACGAAATTGTATTACCCAAATGGAGATTAGCTTAGACCAGCAAGTCATTCTGAGTAAAAAGCATATGCTCTTATAACAAGTTGCCAAAGGCGGTAACTGAACTTAGTGAGGGAAAATTCAAAACTCATATTAAGGGTGTCGTAACGAAAACAACGTATTATAAAGTTAAAGACTATGTCGAAGACGCGCTTGTTTGACAATGACTACTTTTGCACTTGTGGCCCCCTAGTAATTCATTAAAATATAGTGTCTATTGACAGCCCCATCTTTGTTTTAATATATAATAATTATTTTTCTAACACATTGCTTTTGCAATATTTTATTAATTATTTAGACTTCAACTACCTTTTTGTTAGTAATTTATTTTGTAAACATCTCATTTATTGATTATTTATATTTTTCTTGCTTTTTTTTGTATAGTCTCTTTCTTATAACGTGAGAACACTGTAGACTCCACGTATTCTTAGATTACTTCTTATTCCCGTTTTATTATGACTATTTTTATTGTGCTTTTGGGTACAATGTTGACTGGTCTACACTGTTTTTACATAATATCTTTTTCACTAACTTTTTAATTTTTTAGCGACCACGTATCGGAAGGATAAATTTATGATAATGAAATACACCGCTAAATTTTGATCGTTTTAATCCCGTGGAGAGTCGATCCGGTATATGAAACACTATCGATTTGTAAAGATAAAATTAAAAAATAAAGTACCTTTTTTTCAAAACTTGTATTAATTTACGCATGTACGAAATTAATTTATTTAAGAAAACGTCAACTGAGCGAGTCCAATGACGTTTAGGTAGTAGTCGGCGTTGCGTACAAACTAGTGATGCAACGGAAGTGTCTTAACGAAAGCGGAAACGGAAGTATTATTACTATGAAGAAAAATTTGTTTAAGTAGGTAATTTAATATTAGTATTATTATTTGTTCTTTTAGTACTCGAAATTAAATAAAGGTAAATTATATATAGACATATTATAGAGATCGCCCTGTGCGATAAGACCGCCCATTGTGCACTTATTCTTTTAAATGTTTGTCCTATATTTTTGTTTATTTGGTGTACAATTAAGATTATAATAAATAAATAAATAATATATTTTATAAAAAGTAATTTCACCGCATTTATACCTTGCAGCCTGTTTCTGTGTTCTTCATATATAAGACCAGCTCCGCTAAACAATTGCTCACTGACTACAATGCTGGGGGGAGCTGATAAATACTGACGCACTACCAGCCACTAATGTGGTGGAAAATCAATGCCTACGAATACCCTCGTTGGTATTGATTTACCACCACATTAGTGGATCCTCATGATGAGGCATCCTTTTGTCCTTTTTGTATTCCCGAAGGTGCGAACAAAACTAATACTTATAAGCAAACAACAAACATAAAAAAAAAACAACAAGATTTACGTCGTAATACTGATAATCGTAATCGCGTCTCGGGGCGCGGTGATTTACACATACAGTACCTTGATGCGCAGAATGAACTAAAAAAATATAAACAAACTTGTTGCGACACGTTTGTGTACCGCCCCCGCCCCCACCGCGCACCTCTTCGAAGAGCCTAGTCGTCCACGCGCCCCTCTCTCCTTGCTGTACGCTTCCGTTTAGAGTTCAGTTATAATTTTGCAGAAGCAGAAATTGAAACGGAAGAGAAAAAGTTTGCGGAACTTCTGCAGAAGCGGAAGCGGAAGCAGAGTTCTGTTGCAAAACTAGTACAAACTACCTACAGGTCATTGGACTCGCTCAGCTGACGTTTCGTGGCCGTTGTCGCCTCGATTGAGGCGTGCCCAAACTTAAAAACCTAGGTTTTAGTTATCAGGAAACAATCTCTGGCAGGGAATTCCACTTCTAAGCTACACACAGTGGACGTTTTGTACGTAAAGGTTTTTGAGATGGGAAATTACTTCTCCTAGTCTAGGGTGGAACAAAGAAGCATGTCAAAGTTTTACTAATCTGTTTTTTTTTTTAACTCTTTCTAACATTCCCACAGTTCTTGTATGTATGAGTGGGATGTCCACTATAGTATCGACGCCTTACGTGTTTGGTGATGAATGATGAAATGGGCTTGGCGGAATCAAATTGTGCAATTGATATGATAGGTGGACTCGAAATTTAATCCTCGCACTTTAAGAGCCCTGGCTCACGCGATGCCCCCTTAAGCGGGCGAGGGGCCACTTCGACTTCGCCCTCGTCTAACTACGCTACTGATCCCACAGCTCGGTTAGGGATTACTAAAGCAAGCATATTATTAAGTCCCTAGCAGTCAAAAAGCAATATAGTCTTTAGGTTCCACTAACCTTATCAAGGCTCTGAATGAGCTGGCACCAGGACGGTTCAATAACCTCGACGCACATGTAGTACTGCAGGTGCTGGATGCAGCTCAGCATGCGCTGGCGCAGCGCGAACGCGTCCGCGTACAGGCGCGCCTCGGAGAAACGCTTCACCACCTTGTTGTACAGCCACACTCTGAATCAAGACATTGCTGTTACTTCATTTGACTGGCCTGTTGGTCTAGTGGTTAGTGACCCTGACACCCAGGACAAATATTTGTGTGTTGAGCACGATCATTTGTTCTGTGTCTGGGTGTAATTTATCTATATGTATGTATTTAGAAATATATAAGTATGTTTATCAGTTGTCTAGGACTCTCTGCTTAACTTGGGACTAGACGGCATTTTGTGATAGTTACAAAAATATATATGTATATAAAGGTAAATAGTAAAAAACCAAATAATACTGCCCCACCTGGGAAACAAGGGAAACCAGCGCAGTGGCAACTGGTTGCTGCACTGAGTGTAGCGGATTCGATTCCCACAGGGAACTAATATTTGTATAGACTAAAGATAATTGTCTGGGTTTTGGGTGTCAGTTTACGTGTTGGAGAACGCACCCACAATACAGAAGTAATTACTAGTGGGGGCAGAGTTTATTTAAAAATATATATAACTAGTGGACGCCAGGGACATGCGAGCAATACAAGCCAAAAAGCCCGGCTTGACCTACCACTACCACACCTAAATCATAGAACACGACTCAATTAAATAAAACAAAAATCTTAACTTTAAACTTCGCGCGCCTACGCGGTTACGCTAAGTTGCCACTGTGTTGTGCGAAATTAAAAAATTCATTCATAAGATACGATACCAGGGCGAGGCCAGGATGCCACTCTGAGCGCAATCTCTCTGATCTCACTCTAACACTTAACAAAAAAAAGACACTAATGTGTTATTGTCCTTTTCTGCTTCAAAGGCTTTTATGACGCTTTATCTTCTATCTCTATTTTTGCTATAAAACATCAAATTTTGAGTCTGTTCATAGCAAGGCTTGGAATACATCTGGTATGACTCAAATAACTTCGCTAGTGGCATGAAAAAACATCAGAATTCTCAAAAGCACTTCTTCTTCTTCCTGCCCTTGTCCCGTTTTATTTGGGGCCGGCACAACACGGTTTTTTCTTCCATTCTGTCCTGTCGCTCATCACTAACTCCCTTTTCTTTCATATCACTTCCCACACAATTCATCCATCTTTTCTTAGGCCTCCATCTCCCTCTCCATCCATCCACATGTAAATTTATAACTCTTTTAGCAACATGTTTTTCATCTCTCCTCTTTACATGACCATATCAAGAGAAACGATTTCCTTTCAATCTTTCAGTCACTGGCGCCATTTTCAAACTTCCCCTAATATACTCATTTCGTACTTTATCCATTCTCGTCACACCACACATCCATCTTAACATTCTCATCTCCGCTAAATGCAATCTTTTTTCATCCGTCTTTTTCACAGCGCAACATTCTGATCCATACAGTATGACAGGCCTTATCACGGACTTGTAGATTTTACCCTTCAACTTGAGGGGCATCCGTGGGTCACAAGTTGTTCCCGTGACCTGTCGCCATTTCATCCATCCTGCGTTGATCCAATGTGTTACGTCCCGGTCCACCTCACCATCCCCTTGGACAAGCGACCCGAGGTACCGAAAGTCGGAACAGATCGGTATGGGCGTTCCGGCGAGAGCTAAGGGCACTGGATTGGAGAGACCGCCGAAATCGCAGAACAAGTACTCCGTTTTGGTTCTACTCAATTTCAGGCCAACACTCTCCAATCTGTGCCACCACACCTCCAATCTGTTCTGGACCTCTAGGCCACTCTCGGCAACCAGCACAATGTCATCGGCAAACAACATACACCAGGGAGCCTCTTCCTGAATGTCCGACGTCAGAGCGTCCTTTATCATCAGGAAGATGTAAGGGCTGAGGGCCGACCCTTGGTGTAAGCCGACAGCCACATTGAAGCTGCCAGTAATGCCCACTGAGGACCGGACTTGGGTACTGCATCGACTATACATCGCTCGGATCAACTGCACATACTTCCCAGGCACACCTTTCTTCTTAAGGGCCCACCACAGAACCTCACGAGGTACCCGGTCATATGCCTTTTCGAGGTCAATGAATACCATGTGCAAGTTTTTATGCGCACCTCTGTATTTCTCGCACAGCTGGCGTATAGCAAAAATGGCATCCGTTGTACCCCGACCAGGCATAAAACCGAATTGTTTCTGTGAAATTTCACTCTCTTCTCTCAGTCGCCTTTCAATAACTTTCTCCCAGGCTTTCATAGTATGTGAAATTAGCTTTATTCCTCTATAATTGTTACACTCAAGCACATCATCTTTGTTCTTAAAAATGGGCACCAAAGAACTGCTGCACCACTCATCAGGTATGGCTTCTTCCTGCAACAACTTATTGAAGAATAAAGCAAACCACGTCCATCCATCCACTCGCAATAACTTCCACACTTCAACTGGTATTACATCTGGACCAATGGCTTTACCATTCTTCATTCCATTTACTGCTATCCTAACTTCATCCATACTAACCATTCTCACTAACCCCACATTCACTGGTTTATTCTCTAACACACTACTCCAATTATTTTCTTCATTCATCAGTCTTTCAAAATAGTCCTTCCACCTCTTTTTGATTTTCTCATCATCCGATATAACCATTACAGTTTCGTCTCTTATACAACTTACCTGGCAAACATCTCTCGTCTTTCTGTCTTTTATTCTAGTAAGCCGCTATAGTTCTTTTTGGCCTGCAGGACTGTCCAGTGTGTCATATAATTTGTCCTGGGCTTTTGATTTTGCTATGGCCACGGCTTTCTTCGCTTTCTTCTTTAAAATGTCATACTCACTCTTTTTTTCAGCTTTTAAACTAGCGATTCCTGGCTCTACACGCTGCCATTCCTTGAATTTTCTCTTCTTTTCTTTCAATACATTCTGAACTTCTGTCGATCACCACCATGTATCCCTATCTATTATGCCCTTTCCTTTCGTCTCTCCCAAAATATCTTTCGCTGCATGCCTGATACACCCAGCTGTCTCATTCCAGCTTTCATTTATACTTCGATCATTCATATCTCCCATCTCTATCATTCTGTCCACCACTCGTTCCCTGAACTTATTCGCACAATCATTCCTCTCTAACATATGCCATTTTATTTTAGGGGGAGGACGCTCTTTGTGTTTGTTAGACAGTATTTTGACCACTGATGTCATAACTAGGAGTCTGTGTTGTGAGACTAGGTCTTGTCCTGGCAGTATTTTGCAGTCTTTGACATGTTTTAAGTTGTTGCGCCGAACTAGAAAGTAGTCGATTTGGGTCTTATGACTACCACTTTTATACGTGATCATGTGTTCGTCTCTTTTCTGGAACCACGTATTGGCTACTGCCAGGTCAAATGCAGTAGCGGATTGCAGCAGCGTCTCTCCTTCACTGTTCAAACTACCGAAACCCCATCCCCCATGCACTCTTTCATAAACACCTTTCATTCTTCCCACATGTCCATTAAAATCACCTCCAACTATCAATTCTTCATGAACAGGGATGTTCATTAAAGCTCTATCAAAATCCTCCCAAAACTTCTCTTTCGCCATTTCATCACATCCTACTTGTGGTGCATACACACTAACTACATTCAACATCACATTCTCTAATATAACTTTCACAACTATAAATCTATCACTAATCCTTTGTACTTCCATCACGCTTTCTTTCAATTTACTGTCTAACACTATTCCAACACCATTTCTTTTCCCATCACTTCCACAATAGTAGAACTTGTATCCTTCACCAATTTCTCTCGCTTTTGTTCCTCTCCATTTTGTCTCCTGCAAGCACGCTACATTTATCCGTCTTCTTTTCAATACATCCGCTAACTCTCTGGCCCTTCCAGTCATTGTCCCTACATTCCAACTTGCATACCTCAATCTCATTTCCCGAGCTTGCTTCTTACGTTGCACCCGCCCGGGGTAGTGCAACAACCCTGGGCCCCAAGTCTGCTATTTTCATAAATTCGTCATTCCAACACGATCCAATTGTCATTTTGCTAAAAGTTTGCAATCTGCTAATTCATAATGATCGATCACTGATCGGTCAATGGTCTTGTAATAGAATTGTGGTAGAATGATAATTTCGAGCATATTAAAACCAATAACTGCACAATAACGTTCTAATGGTAAAACACTGATCAAATAAACTGTCAAAGTTTTAGTAGATTACCGCAAACTTCAAATATTCATTTGTCAATATGTATGAGATTACCATTCTATGTCACTTCTTTCAATGGAGTGTCAGTGGTTGACCATTGGAAAGTCATAATGACGCCATTATATTAGTAGATTACCAAACTTGTCAAAATCGACAATTATGACACCAATGATAGACCATTGTGACACTATTGTAATAGCAGACTTGAGGCCCTGGTCCATTTCCCACAGGAGCCGGGTGCTGCCCCTGCGCGTCGCCTGTGGGGTACGCCCTAGCCCTATCGCGCAATCTATTAAAACCGAACATGTTGCAATGGGATTTGGCTAGTTTTTTTTAAAAGTCGGCCGCCAGCCTGACAGCAACCCTCCTTGGGAATGCTTTTGTTGGTGGTTTACCCACTACCACGCGGTGACCTCAGGTGCTCAACAGTACGCACGGTCTCAAAATGTCCGTTAGTCGCCTCTTACGACACCCACGGGAAGAGATGGGATGGTGTTATTCTTTACGTCCGGACACAATTCTCAAAAGCACTTGAATGCTGATATTTCATTCTTTAGTTTTGGTAAACCACCAATAGAAACTTGGTTCTCTTTCTCGACTATTAAGTGATGAGTGTGTGATAAAGAAGCGAAGAATGAAAAGCTACAGCTGATTAAATTGTGAGTATTTGGCAATAATATTACATATAAAGGACAACAGCGGCTTTCCGAATTATTTTTGAATGCAATTGAAAAACAGCTGTTGGTAGAATGAAATGAACGTTTTACGTTCATCAGCTTTTTACGCTGATGTAATAAAATCATTTTTAAAGAAAGATAGACAATTTGAATTAGAATACGAAAAGTATTTTTTTCTATTCATGTATGTATACAAAGTAAATCAAACTTCACGATTATTTCCCCAACAGATTGACATCAAACGGCTTTTATGAAAGCCACTGGAGGTGATATGCCTTCTGTGTGCTTTGTTATTTGTCATCTGTTTGTGGTAAAGAAGCGAAGAACGTAACACTATGTCTGTTTTGACTTTGTGAGTACTAAGTAATAAAACAAATTATTATTTATCAATATCGTAAATTGTAGTTAGACTCTACTAGACCACTAGTGTGTGCGCCATCTAGTGGATTAAGGAGTGGCCAGCTAGAATGTTGTAACGATTGTAGCGACATGACGAGCAAGAGTTGCCATAAAAATGTCTCTAGATGGCTCTTATAATGTTTAAGGCACAGATTATAGGTATGATGATAAAGTTGTTGTGGTGAAGCTTTTGTTTACATTATTTCTTACTTACTACATATTAACATTTATAAATGTAGCAATTAAAATCACCATTACAGCAGTAAAATTTGCACTGATGACGTGATGGAATGTGGTAGCACTAGATTTTTTTTATTTGGAAGTAGTAGATAGGTCAAGATTTCTTGGCTTGCCCCCTGTAAAGGCATCAGGCACGCCACTGGCGGACGCGACAAAAGCGTAGACGATGTTCTATCCAAAAGCTGACTATTCGTTGAAAAAAAAAAAATAGAACCCGATTGCAACACCACCTATCAAGTCCAATTGTATTTTCAAACCTTCCTTACTTCTACTCATACACACAAAACTACTTCCAAATCGGTCAAGCCATTTAGGAAAAGTTGGGTCACAAACGGAAGAATTATATTTATGTATAAAATATATTGTTCATAAAGTACCAAAAAACAATGTCATTCATTTTATGCCATCGACATAAAGCTCTTGTTTTATCACACAAAAACGCCGTCTAGTCCCAAGCTAAGCAAAGCTTGTGTTATGAGTACTAGACAACTGATAAACATACTTATATATTTCTAAATACATACATAATATAGATAAATGAAGTTATAACATCATCAACTAACCTGCAAAGTAATCTCTCAACATGTTTACAGTAGAACAGGTGCCTGAATATCATCTGGTAGCAAGCAATGGCCTTATGGTTGAGTATGAGTGAGACCGGCCACTTCACCTCCATGCCGAAGGAGAATGTCTCGATGCCAGTCAGAGGTGGACAGTCTTTATTCTGCTTGTATTCTGAAATGCAAGTACAGATTCTCAGATTGTCTTGAAAAAAAAAAACAACATAAGTAATAGCTAACTCAAGGGCTAGGGGTGTCGACTAGCAAACAAAAGTTCATGGGTCTGAACCACAGAACAAATGAAAGAGATTAGAATGGCCTTGTGGGCGGGGTAGGCGTGCCACAAAGGAGGGCAATGCTCATAGTTCAATTACCAATAGCAAACTTGCGATCTAAGTGTGCGTGGCCTGTACCACTACAGTTAAAGGGTGTGAGACAAACGGCGACACTCGTTATACTACAAATCGGAAAGTATTTCCTTTCTAACCTCTTTAATCTTATCTGTGGTCAGTACCAACCCTGTTCAAACTTAAAGTATTTACTTCAATTAAATCATTTACAGGCACTTGAATTATCAAGAAGTCGGTCAGTCAGAAAGAGAAGTTAATTCCACATTCCAAAGCAAATACTTCTCTAAAGAAAAATGTACAAGTAGTTCCACAAATACTCATTTAAATCATGTTGTGTTAAAAAAAAACCTTAAGGGCCAACGCTGCGTTAAGCGGGCGCACACGCGGTCACCCGCCGCGTGACTATGCGCGTGCGGTCCCCGTAGCGGAAACCGAATTCTTACCTGTGCAGAGTCGCTGGTTCAACTGTAATTCATGAATCCCCACGCGAACGCCGGCGTTCGCGCAGTAATTGTCCTACTATTGTGTCTCTAATTGACGGTATTCGGTATGCATGTAGTCGTGTCAATGGAGAACTTTAATCTACAAGGTGTCGTTTTGAAGCTGCAAAATATTTCAGGAGGTAATTATGTTAGTGATTCTCGACCCGAATCAATAATAAAATAAGTAGGTAATTTTTTTTTTTTTTTATAACCGCGCTTTTTTTCACACACACAAACACGGAACAATAAAGGGCGTTTTCACACACACTAACTCGCAACGATAGTTTCATAAATAATGTATCATCCAATCATCATCCCGCACGCCACACCCTAGCCACGCCCCCGTGGCCATCGATCAATCGATTTAGTTTAGTGTAATTAAAAAATTAAATAACAAGTATTACTGATTATTGACCAGGTATCGTTTTTTTATATGATTATTTATGAGTTTTATTACAACCTCCTGAAATATTGTGCAGTTTTAAAACTGCACCTTGTATTATTAAGTAGCAAAATAGGCGTGAGGTGCGGCTGCTCGCGACGGGAGTCCGCGCGGCGAGTCGCGACGGAGCATTCGAATTTGGTTGGGACCGCGCGGGCGCACGCTCATAGCAGCTTCAGTCCTATGATTTCTCAACTACATTTTTAATGAGTTATTACCTTTTTCATCTTCAGTCTCAATAGATAGAATTTTAAACATTTGGAATTGCAAGTCGTAGGGAAGTAGTTCGATCTTCATATCCTCATTGTACGGGTCGTGACTTGCTGCAGAGAGCCTGAAATACAGATGAATTAGATTAGGTATTAAACTGTGTCGCAAAAGTACGAACGTAATGGTAGCTTGTAAAACAAGGCGAGTCACTTTACAGTATAGTCAAACGGGGTGTATAGGAATGCAAGGGTAAATAGGAACAAAATTTTGATTAGAATTTTAACTTGATATAAATATCTACATTGTCTATCAATTTGTAGCATCGATTTGTAAAAGAATTAATGAATAAAGAGGAGTACTTAAAAGTTGGGAAAAACAGTGAAATAACATGAAAATCCCTTTAATTTTTTGTGTTCTCTTCACCCCTGCGTTCCTATTCACTTCTTTTGACGGTAACAAATAATGTAAGATGGCTTTAAAGGTTGTCATACATGCTAAGGTGCACCTGACAGGTTTGCCTGCATAGTTATACCTGTCAGGTAAGCTTGTGTGGAAAGCTGCACAATTATGCAACATGTACGCTCCGGTTTACCTCTACAACTCAACTGTTCAGCCAAACCTGTGAGGTATACCTTAGCGTGTATGGCTACCTTAAGGGACAAGCAGCGTTTACTGTACCGTGCTAACAACAAACAAGAAAATCAACGTACCTCAAACACAATCCCAAAAGGGATTCCAGTTTCGAAGGTATGATGTCATCAATCTTCTTAGACAGTTCCTGTTCGGTAGCATCCATGAACTGTACAATGAAGTCTCCTTGGCTCATTAAAAAGTAATTCTTTACCGACTTCAGTCTTCCCATGAGATCGTACTCCTTTAGCAGGAGCTCTAACAACGACTTGCTGGCGTATGCATACGCTTTTTGGATGATGGCACCGTAGTTTTGTTCTCTTAGGGAGTATTTTATTTCTTCTGTGTTCGTTTTTGTGATTGGTTTACCTGTTAAAATTGAAGAAATATAGAAATATATTTTATTTTATAGATTTTGAAAACAAGACACTGAGCTGACGGCATTATTTTAACACAAATAATGACGCCTTACGTGTTTAGATAATTACGGTAGGCGCTAGATAAATTGCTATAAAGAACATTGACATCTCTTACATTTATTGACATTCGAAATTAAAAAAAAAAACGAAAATAAAGACCTGACTTGAATCGACATTTATTGTGATCACTTTAAAAAAGAAATTGGTTTGTTTTTCGGATACCTATGCAGTGGGACAGTTTATGCTAATTAAAAAAATATGCAGATATATTAGCAAAAGACCTTGATCAATGAATTGAATGTATATTTTCATACTAACTTGCTAATTTCAATAGAGTTGTCAATTGTTTTATAAAATAATGTAAAAGAAATAGTTTCTATCTATCTTTAATAACATTTTGGCTAGTTTGATTACGTTTCTGGCAAAAGAGGATAACTGTTTATATTTGCAAAAAAAGAGAAAAAACTAGAACGCGACTACGACAAAAAAAAAACGATGCTGAAAAATTATGAAACAAGATTTTCAGGATGTTGAAATAAACCAACCGAAACCCTTTAATAACGTGTGACTACGGCTTTTCTTTTTGTTCTGTTCTTGTTATTCCAGTTACCTTGTTTATTTCAACATCCTGAAAATCTTAAAATTGCATAATAAGTATTTTAAAGACTTCTTCTACTTTTTGCCCGCGGCTTCTAAATTTAGCCTATGTCACTCAAGAATAAAGCAGCTTTCTATCATTGAAACAAAAGCAATCAGACTAGTACTTCCAGAGATTACCTCCTACAAACAAAAAAAAAACTTTACCTCTTTATAATATTGTAAAGTGTAGATATGCCAGATATAAATTTAGAAAGCAGAAAATATAATAACTTACCACACTGACTTATAACATTCAAATATTTCCCAGTTCTAAGTATGATGTCAGTGAACTTATCGAGGAACTTTGGCACTCTATCTCTCTGAACACTGTAGCGTTTCTCCCAGTAGTCGGCAGAGTAGTCCACCGGCAGCTCTTCTTTGTTGATCAGCTCATTATCTTCTATCATAAACTCCTGGAACACGTCATTACCAAAATTTGACTGCAAGGTTGGCGCTGTGGATGAACGATTGGCTGCTGAGCTACGGGTCGCGGATTTGATTCCCGCACGGAAAAAAAATGTATGGCCTACAGATAGGTGTTCCGGGTCTGGATGTCTTGTGTATGAGAGTTTACATGTTTATGAACGCACCCACGATACAGGAGTAATTCCTAATGTCAGGAGCAAAGCTTTATTTAAAAAATATATATATCTAAAACCAAAATCAATCATACTGAGAGAAATGGTCTAGACTCGATGATGAATGATGGCATCAAGCTTTAGGCTATTACAAATGGCGATGTTTTTGTCTATACATATGTATAAAATTTAAGTTTCCGTTTGTAAAAACAAAACATTTTTCTTATTATCTGCATTAAACAAACGTGATATTTATATATTAGACTAGCGGGCCCGCCAGACTTTGTCCTACCTGAAAGCTAGGTTTTCGTCAGAAAAAATAATGAGAAATAAATTGCAGCACCTACCGGGTTCAATTGCAACAAACCTTGCAAAAACTTGCTTAAATATACACATGACATGTCATCCAAATCAGTAAAAGCCGTTTAAGAGAAGTTAGGTGACAAACACACCTACAGACGAATTGTATATACATAAAGATAATTCTTCTAAGATATAAAAAATCAGTGTGCAAGCCAATGATACATTTCATTTGTTTCGCACAATTTTATATTAATAGGCTAGATTTAGAATCCATTACATATCAAATACATTTAGTATTATTTAAAACAAAAAGCATAAAATGTTCACCTGAAAGGGGTCAATAATGGTGCCTTTATGTATCCACTGGTCGAGAATACAGAGGTAAGGTCGGCAAGCTCGCTCGGTGAGGAACAAAGATATCTCCTGGGCCCTGGCATCGCCCATCAGTGTGTTAGTTTTGTCGTGTAGAACTGTTAACACAGCGCCGCCGCGTAACTCACTCTGAAAATTGAAAGATTTAAAATTAATATAAGAAGCTTGTGAAAAGACTTGGGAATTTTCGAATGAAATAAAAAATTTGCTGTTAGCAACACGAATATTAGTTGTCATTCACTTGTGTCTTGAGATGATGATAGTTCTACAACAGATTTTGATCGTTATATGGCTAGTGATGATTTTTCTTACGATTCCAGATTTATGTTATTACTTAAATAAATAAAATAAAATAAATAAAAAGCCTTTTATTTCTTGCATTACAAGTACGAAAATAAAAATATGTAGTTAAAATTATTTACAATATGGTTGGGAATCCAAATTGACCGCTAATTATGTGCAAGAACCCCTCTTCAGACGAAGGTGAAGGCCTCCTCTAAAGAATTCCATTTGTCTCTATCTTGGGCTATTTGCGTCCAGCTGGGCCCAGCTATTTTTATAATTTCGTCTGCCCATCTCGAATGTGGTCTACCTTTGGGACGTTTGCCGTGTGGGCGCTTCCACTTTGTTACCCTGCTAGTCCATCTGTCATCCTCTAGCCTCGCTACATGACCTGCCCACATGTTATTACTTATGGCACTATTATATCTTTGCAAATATATCCTACTTATTAATATGAATATCATTTAAGAAGCTGAAATAAGTTTATTCTAAACGAAAATCTTTTGCATCTTTTATTGTTAAAAAGTCCCCTAATAATATTAAATCATTTAAAAAATACTTATATTCGATACCTTTTTGTAAGTTTCTATTAGTAAAGAATGATCAAGATCTTTTAATCAACCTTGATTATTCAACCAGTGTTGACTACATCAGAATTCATTGTACCCTAATAATTACCCAAGTTGTTTGACTTTTTAGACTGACTAATTTTTTTTTATTTCTGTGTGTTGTTAATTTTGCAGTTTGTTTTTCTGCAATTGGTTTAAAACGGAAACTTTGCCTCGAAGTGCAAGCAATTCAGTGACATGAACCCTTACTACATTTTCTAGTAAGTCAGTCAGGTTACCTTCTTAAGGGTCAGCTCACACCAAGACACAACGCGACGCGACGCTGCGCAATGAGCGAATCAAAATATAATGTGTCTGTAATAATCTTTCCGTGTAGTAAATAAAATTATATTTTGAGTCTATATAGCATAATAAGCATAATCAGGCTGTACGGTTCGTACACTTGCAAGAGTTGTTGTTGTAGAGGTTGGAGTGCGTAGAGAAAAGATCACTTGGTTTCCGTAAGGTTTATTCCGTAAGAACAAAGAAAACTGTTGACGATTCCTTTCTCTAATGTTAGTCACCGCGTAGCAGTAATTGCACTCATCGATTTATTGTAATGTATGTTAATTTATAGTAATAAAGTGACGCACGTCGGGTGTAAGACCCAGCGTCAGCAAAATGTACTGTTTAAGACTGTACATCTTGGCAACCCCAAAAGGAGAAATAGATCAAAAGAGAAAGGAAAAGCCATCACAAAGTTAAAAATATAGTAAATTAATTAATCAAATTGAAAGGCGACGTTCCTATGCCCAGGTCGAGACTCCAGCCGCAAGTCCTTTGTTGTTTGTGCTGCCGTCGGTGCCGCCCGTGCTTCACCTGCTGCTTGTTGGTACTCTGGTTGACGGATGACTTGAAGTTCGATGTCTTCAGGCGGTGGACTAGTAGTATTGTTCTTGGCGTTGTTTGTGCAGTAGTGCGCACAACGGTTCCTCCCAACCACCACAAGCACAGCTATGATGCCGGCCGTCAGTAAGAAGTAACAGATCGCATATTGATGAATGTCGTGATTCGTTATTGCTGGTAGAGAAACTTCATTCTTCCTTTGAGTCGCAAGTTTCTGTTCAATTGTTGCAATATCTTGATTCGTGGCCCTTGACTGAAGGATATTTGGGGCATAGCGATATGTCAAGTTCACTATTTTGTTGATAGATGTATCAAATGTTGGAGCTGTGAGCCCATAATCCATTTTCATGTCGCTGTGGTACTGGCGTTGTGCGTAAATGGTTAAGTCGGTAGATTGCAGTACACATCCTTGAGATAATGTCACTATGCTCGAAGATGAGATGGTTTGTGATGTGACGTCATTGCTACATATGATTCGTAACGAACACGTTTCGCAGCAAATTGCTAGCCAGCTGTTTTGTGTTTGTAACTCTATCCAAGCGTCCTTACATGACGCGTGCTCGACGTCACAAGGTCCGCTGTTACGATGAGATAGCAGTTGTGCCTCACACGGAGCGCTTTTGCTGTGTAGTTCAAATGATGGCAGGTTGTTCCTGCACAAAAAGTTCCGCGATTTTTGTTGCATGCAGTGTTTCAGATCATCTTCGGACATAGATACGTAGATGTTCTTCTTGAAGTTGACCGCAATGTACTTGTTTGATAACTGCACATATGTTGTCTCCTTGGCCATGTTAACCGGTAAGGGTATAGCTTTGTATATGTCAAAGTCTTCGTTAGCTACGAGTGGAATATGAGCTTCGAATAAGAAATAGTTTTCAGTGACTCGTGCTTTCACGTTAATCAGTTTGTAGATATCTTTGATGTTTTCTGTATAGTTTTCAACTGGTAGCGATAAAGATTTCGGAAGACTTCCGGCTATTTCCGACAGTTTTTGTATCAGACGAACCGGAGTTATCAGATGAATGTCCACATGTCCTTGGTAGACGTTAGTTAGAGTGTTGAACAGCATCTCCTGGAACGTCCTCAAGCTGTTGATCAGTAGGTACGTCGTCAGTGAGGCAGAGTTGATGTAGCTAGTAGCCGTAAGTATTTCCATTTCCGTTTCGATGGATGCTATGTTCATGTTGGTCGAGTTGATGAAGCTATCAATGGAGTTGAATTGACGCTGAATATTGTCTTCGCTTTGCTTCAATACTTGATTCTCAAGCTCCACGATAGTCGTTTGGTTTTTGATTAGCTCAAGTAAGTAGTTTTCGTTAGTCTGCAAAGATTGGATGTCGTTTTGGTATTTCTTAGCAAAGTTTTGGTCCAGTATTCCAAATAAACTATTAGCTATGTAGCCGACTCCGTCGACTAAACCCCGTTTCTTCCTGTTGCTCAAATGTTTGTGGGGATTTATAAGTACAGAGTTGTAGTAGTTGAGGAGTTCTATTTCATGGTTTAGTTGTTCCATAGTAGATCTGCAGTGTTGTAGATTCGTTTTATGACATAAGTTTTTGATATTTTCGAAGTATGTTTGAGTTCGACGAGTTCCTTCCCAATAGTTAGTTAGATTGTCATCATCATGAGTATCCATTCATCGTGCACTACTTGCATTTTTCCGATCGCGTCGTAGTATATGGGCCGCTCGCGTTCCAGACTTGTAATCTGAGCGGTTGACGACGTTTGGCGCGTGCGATCAGTGGCGCTATAAGATCCAGTTATAAATGTAAACAATGATAACATTGTTATTAGTAACGTTGAAATAGGCTTCTTTGACCTTTGCCGCCGTTGATTGCTCGAGTTCTGTTGAGGCTTACTTTTTGTGTCGTTTTCTTTGACATCTTCAATTTCAGAGTTCAGTGGTAATGGCGATAGTTTTGTTATTAGGCGCTTGATGATTCCAGCTTGAGTCTTGACGGTAGTAACTCGAACATATCCATCAGATCCTGGATGAGTCTCCAGTATACGACCTAAGGCCCATTTTCCCGGCGGTAGATTGTTTTCTTTCACCAGTATTATATCGCCTTCTTTGATATTCCTAGAAGGCTTGTTCCACTTACTACGTGTTTGTAAAGTAGTAAGGTAATCGTTTGACCAGTTTTTCCAGTATTGTTGAAACATATGTTCAGTCAGCTGCCATCTACGACGTAAATCGATGTTATTTACGTCGTTGTAATCTGATAGTGGCATAGACAATATTGGGCTTCCTGTTAGGAAGTGTCCAGGGGTGAGGCAGTTGTAAAACTCTTCTGGATCTTCAGTCAGCGGGCACAGAGGCCTTGAATTCAAACAGGCTTCTATTTTCGCTAACATCGTTATGAACTCCTCGTACGTCAGTTTTTGTTCCCCTAGGACTCGTCGCAGATGATACTTCATGGACTTGACGGCTGCTTCCCACAAACCGCCAGCAGTTGGCCAAGCGGGGGCGTTGAAATGCCACTCCACCTCTAGTTTGGCCAGTTCGTTGAAGAGGTCAGGTTTCAATAGTCGTTTGAACTCTTCGAATTCCTGACGAAGCACCTTTGCAGCTCCGACAAAGTTTGTTCCACAGTCAGAGTACATATGCTTGGGGGTGCCGCGCCTCGCACATAGTCTTTGGAAGGCTGCCAAAAACGTTTCTGTGCTGAGGTCGGACACGAGTTCGATGTGAACGGCTTTGGTCACCATGCATATAAATATGGCGACGTATCCCTTGGAAGTTTTCACTCCTCTGCCCTTGTTGTGTTTGACATCTACATGGCCGGTAAAGTCTACTCCTGTGTGCGTGAAAGGTCGGCATGGAGTGATCCTTTGCTGTGGTAGATCACCCATTAGTTGATAGTCATTCGTCTTGTTGAAGCGATGACAGCGTACACATCTTCGTAGTTGGTTCTTGACAGCCCGGTTACCGCTAACAATCCAGTAACGTTGTCTTATATAGGTCAGCGTCAGTCGAGCTCCGCCATGTAACGTGATTGAGTGAGCTTGTTCTATGAGAAGTTGTGTAAATCGTCCACTTTGTGGTATGATGATTGGATTCTTCATCTCCCCGGATAAGATGGAGTGCTTAAGTCGCCCTCCGACACAAATCATTCCCTCTTTGTTTATAAAGGGATTCAGTTTATAAATTGCGCTTTTCTTCGATACGGTTTCATTTTTTACAAGTTGTTTGTATTCAAAATCGAACTGCAGTCGCTGCGCATGAATTATTACACTTTTACGCGCTGCGCTTAGTTCACTTGTTGTTAGGTACGGAGTTTCCGATTTCGTCCTATTGCGCATATTTGTAATGAAGCGTAATATCCATGCGATGACCCTGTTCACTTGTGTCAATGAACTGCATTTGTTCAATAATTTTGTTATAATGCTCTGTTCGTTGTTTGCTTGTGAAGATTTTTCGATCTGAACGTGATTTATGTAGCCAATGTTCGTTTGGAAAGCGCAGGGAATGTCTTCCGATGGGTCAGGTCTTGATAAGAGTTCGGGGCCTTGCCACCATAGGGTGAAGTCCATTAGTTTGCTTGGTGACAGCCCTCTTGATGCGCAGTCTGCAGGATTCTGCTCCGATTTCACATAACGCCACTGTGCAGCAGGAATTATGCTCTTGATCTTTGTAACTCTGTTGGCTACGTATGTCTCCCATCTTGATGTTTCGCCTTGAATCCACGCTAAGACGACTTGAGAGTCTGACCAAGCCCGAGTTGATATGTTATATCCACTGAAGGTTTGCTTGGTTTTCTCCATAAGTTCAGCCAGTAATTGAGCGCCACACAGTTCCAGTCTAGGTAATGTTGTTTTCTGTGTTAGTGGAGCCACCCTTGTTCGAGCTGCTAGTAGAGTTATGATAGGTTGGCCATGTTCGTTGAACACCTTGCTGTAGATGACACAAGCGTAGGCCTTTTCGCTTGCGTCACAGAAGCCTAATAACTCAATACATTTTTGTGTGTCGCCAATCCATCTGTTTATAGTTAGTTGGCTAATGCATGGCAGCTCCGTTTTCAGTTTCAGCCATTCTGATTCGATGGCGCTGGGTACTACGTCATCCCAGCTAAGTTTACTCATCCAGAGTTTCTGGAATAGTAGTTTGGCTTTGACTGTCACTGGGGAGAGCCATCCCAGTGGGTCGTAGAATCTTGATATGGCTGATAATAAGGCCCTCTTCGTCATTTGTTTGCAGTTTTCAGCAGGCCAGTTGAAGTGGAAAGTGTCGCTGTTTGGATTCCAGCCGAGTCCTAAAGTTTTGGTTGATTCTTCACCTTTGAAATCGAACATGTGTTGAGTTGAAATTTGATCCTCGTGTAAGTCTTCCACTATAGCTCGGTCATTGGCTGTCCACTTCCGTAAGTTCATGCCTCCTCCTTTCAATAGTTGAATCAAGGATTGTTGCAGCTTTTTCGCTTCCGTAAGTTCGTTATGACCGCTGATGACGTCATCGACGTAACATTCTTCAATGAGAATCTTGGCGGCTTCCGGATGTTTGTGACCATCGTCAATGGCAAGTTGCTTTAATGTTCGCATAGCTAGCCAAGGTGCGCATTTGGTTCCGTAGGTTACGGTGCAGAGCTGGTACTCTTGAAGATCTTGTGATTCCCGCCACACAATTCTCTGTAGATGTTGTTGTTCGTTTGATATCCAAATGCAGCGGTACATCTTCTCAATGTCGGCCGTAAAGGCGTATTTGTAAGTTCGCCATTTAAGGATAAGAGCCTGAATATCCTTTTGTAAATTGGCACCTTTTTCCATGACATCGTTCAGACTGAGGCCACTTGTAGTCCGCTGAGAAGCGTTGAATACGACCCTTAATTTTGTTGTTGATGAGTTTTCTCTCAGAACACCGTGATGAGGTAAAAAGTAGATGTCAGTAGGTATTTGAGGCGCAAATTTCATGTGACCCAGATCTGCGTACTCCTTCATGAATTGTTTGTACATTGAGGAAAGTCTTTCATTCTTCTTCAGCCTTTTTTCTAAGTGTAAAAACTGCGAAACAGCAATTGTTTTAGACTTCCCTAGTTTTTCTTCGTAGTCTGAAACGAGAGGCATCTTGACGATGTACTTCCCATCAGATGTTCTTCTCACAGTTTCTTTATAAAATTGTTCGCACTGGTCATCCTTGGGGATATCTTTCGTGTTTTGAATTTCTTCATTCTCCCAAAATTTTGTGAGATCCTCTAGGTTAAATAAAGTAGCGTGGCAGTCAAATGTTTGCTTCATTTTCCCGCATAAAATCCACCCAATTTGCGTGTGTTGTGCAACTGGGGAGCTGTTATCGCCTTTCAGTACCCCCTCTAGGATGATTTCTGAGTATACGTCGGCTCCTAGTAATAGGTCGATTTGCCGAGATATGTTGAAGTCTGGATCTGCAAGTTTCAAGTTTTCTAAGTGCGTCCAGGCGCCTCTCTCGAACGTTCTTGTAGGCAAGTTGTTTGTTAGCTTCGTCAGGATCAGTGCTTGAGTTTCAAAGCTAAAATCGGAGTGAATCGATTGGCAGGTAATTTTGAGTTTCCCCCTGCATTCTCTGGAGACAGAGCCGATTCCCGATACTGATGCGTTTATTCCGCTTCGAGGAAGGCGTAACAATTGCGCAGCGTTCTCTGTTATCAAGTTCACTTGTGATCCTTGATCGAGTAGCGCACGAAGTTTTACGTAAGTCCCATCTGCGGATTTGACCTTTAGCAGGACCGTTGTTAGCAGGACTTCCATTTTGTCTTTAAACAAATGGTTGGATGTTGGTTGTTGAGCTGATGATGAAGGGCGTTGTTCTGTTTGGTTTTTTCTAGTTGATGACGTAATGTTTTGTTTGTCCGAATTGTGCAATAATGTGTGGTGCTTCAAGTTACATTCTCTACATGTTTTCATTGATTTGCACTCGTCACTTCCATGGCTGAACAAACAGTTTTTACATAGCTGCAGTTTCGAAACTGTGTCATTTCGTTTGCTAAAGTCCATTTGAAGGAATTTGCTACATTGGCGAAGTATGTGACTACCGTTGCAGAATGGGCATTTTCCATGTATAGTGTGATATTTGTTTGTTTTATTTTGATTGACGTTATAGTTATATTTTTTCATCTGAGTTTGCTTGTTAGACGTTTTCCAATTGGATGATTTTTCTGAAGCTGCAGGACTTGCTTTTTTAGCTGACTTCATCGTTTCGTATGCCATGAACTGTGTTTCAAGGAAATACAAAAAGTCGTGGAGGTTCTGAATTTCTCTGTGATCTTGGAGTTCCTTCATGTAGTCACTCAAGGTACTGGAGTCCAGCTTTTGTGACATGATGTGCACAATGATAGGGTCCCAAGTTGATGTATCAATCCCAATGTTAGAGATGCCGTTCATGCATTCGGTAATGACGTCATGCATCTTCTTCAGATTGAATGAATCTGCGTGTTGTATGATTGGCAGGTTGAGCATATTGTTCATGAATGTGGAGAACTGCAGGCGACGGTTGTCGTAGCGCTGATTTAGTATATCCCAGCATGCGTTATAGTTTTCAGTACTGATGGTCAGATGTTGCACCAAACGTTCAGCTTCGCCTCGCAGCTTGGTCTTCAGGTGCTGCATCTTCTGCGCTTTGTTGATCATTGGGTTCTTGTGTATAGCTTCCAGAAAAAGGTCCTTGAAGGAAATCCACTGCCCGTAGTTTCCGGAGAATTCAGGGATTTCCATCTTGGGTGTCGATTGCTGGAAGTGGATGGTGGACCAGATTTTAGCATTGATTTTCTTCTTCAGTTCATCGTATCTCTGTTCAATATCCGTGAACGTTTCATAGTAGTGTTCGTTGGATCCTTTCAGCTGGAAGTCTATTTCCCAGTGAAGTTTGTCGATGGGTTCCCATTTCGATTTCAATGTCGTGCAGTGGTCTTCTAGTTCCCATCTTTCTGAGATAGTAGCTACGTCGATCTTCGACATAACACGGTATATTGCATTGAAGTTGCATTCTTGCTTGTTAAGCAAGAGTTGTATGTTGTTGCTGTCATGTTCTGAAGTCCCACCTAGGTCGAACTTCACGTTTTGTTTGCCCAAAGTCGCCAGTTTCTCGATAATGTCCTTTTTAGTTGATACGAACATATCTTGAGTTTTCTTATATATATATCATTCTTGAAGTATTCTATATCCTTATCTTCAAGTTCCAGTAACAGTTGGGCATGTCTGGTTTCGAAGTCTTGCCATTGATTTTCTAGCGACGTCAAGCGTTTCTTCAAGTATTCCATAGTTTTTCGTGATGCGGAATCCTTGCTGTAGTTGACACATAGTGTTTTTATGTTCTCGAAGCATGTTGACTGCAATTCGAGTTTATCCATGTTGATGGCTTCTTGTTGCTAGCGTAGTTATGTAGCTCACGAGAGTTGGCACGTCGTTGACTATGCCAAAACAGCGTTACGTTGTGTTGTGAAGACTACTGCGTTGCTTGTAGTCTTTTCCGTTTCAAATCTTGGAATCGTTTTCTTCCTTGACTTGAAATGGTCACTGGAACTCAGCACCCTTGCGCCTCGGTTACGATATTATGCGACTTCTCAATCTAACTGGGGCGACCCGCTTCTGGGAGACCAGCTAAACCGATCCGCTACCGTAAGGAGACACACAGCACCAAGATCCGGCTCGAAGGACCATAAAATGTACGGTTCGTACACTTGCAAGAGTTGTTGTTGTAGAGGTTGGAGTGCGTAGAGAAAAGATCACTTGGTTTCCGTAAGGTTTATTCCGTAAGAACAAAGAAAACTGTTGACGATTCCTTTCTCTAATGTTAGTCACCGCGTAGCAGTAATTGCACTCATCGATTTATTGTAATGTATGTTAATTTATAGTAATAAAGTGACGCACGTCGGGTGTAAGACCCAGCGTCAGCAAAATGTACTGTTTAAGACTGTACACAGGCTTTTAATGTTCCCACTACTGGGACTCAGGCCTCCTTTTTAGGAGACGGAATGGTTCGTAATCCACCGCGCAGGCCCAGTGCGGGTTGGTGAATATCACATGTCTTCGAATTTTTGGCTCTAGGAACATGCCGGTTTCCTCACGATGTTTTCCTTCACCGTTTTGAGAGCAGTGGTGATGAAATGCCTGGCTAGGTTTCAACCTTACAACTCGTAAGTCGGGGCCGTTACCACTCGGCCACCACTGCTCATTTTGAGTCTGAGTCAATAGGTCAGTCAACAGAGTGAAATACTCTTGTTGACTGACCTTTTCAGATGAAAGTATTTAGAATCACTCTTCATGAAGAAGTGTGATTTGACAGCACAGTTGGCGCAGTGTTTGAACGATTGGCTGCAGCACTGTGTCGCGATTTCAATTCCCGCACAGAATAAATATTTGTATGGTCTACAGATAGGTGTTCCAGCTCTGGGTTACATATGTATGTAAGTTTGCATGTTTGTGAATGCACACACGACACATGGGTTATTCCTAGTGTGGGTGCGAAGTTTTTTTTTTTTTCATAGTGTATTGCTATACCTTTTTTGCCCTATGATGAGTTCCCTGACAGTTAATTTTTTTCCGTGGCACGCATACTACTTTAGATTACTAAAAAATAAACAGGCAAAAAAAAAATAAAAATGAAATTATAAAAAAATATTGTCTTTCGTAAATTACTAAGTAAATTATTGTGGTTATTATTAACTGTTAATAAATTAAGTAAATATAGTTGTATATTTGATTGGTTAGTTTTTTTTTTCATAGTGTATTGCTAGTATATTTGATTGGTTTCTAATCTCTTCTATAAGCCTATCATATAGTGTTTGATTTCATGATAGATTGTTTCAATTCCAAGATCAAGGTACACAATTTCACATTTTATTGGCCAAATAAATACTTTAAACTTTCATACATTTATAAAAGACTGTTTGATTTATATCCTGATAACTAAATCATTTTATGGTTGTGAGTAAAACAATAAAGAGTTTATTAACCTTTCCAATGTTAGTGACAATAGCGGCAAGGACTTGCATGGTATGCATAGTAGGCAAGACAAAGTACCACAGCTTCTGTAATGTGAGGCTTGCAGACAAGTGTTCTGTCTCCAACTGAGCTATCATAGTCTGAAAAGGGAATAATATTTGACATTTTAGTAAGACAACATAAAACTTACCACAAGTATGTGAAACAGTCAATGGTGATTATTGGGTACACAGATCTATACTAATATAATAAAGCTAGAAGTACACTGCGCACACATGTGACACACACGCCGATCTGGGCGCTTTGGACTCCATACATTTTACTTATAAGGAAACTAGATTTGCGACCTACACTTGATCCACGCCACGCGACGTCGTTCTACGTACAAATCAGGCGTCTTACACGTGTGCATCGGTCTAATGGTAGACTTTTTTTACGTATTACATCACATTTATCTCTGGAACTAACTAGTAAATTGGAAATAATTTCTATATGGGGTAGCCAGATTTATGATAGTATAGGATATAGATAATAGTATAGGCCATCTAACACGTTCACGGAGTAAGTACAAAGAGGAGACGGCCTAAACAACTGTGCACTGTGACTCTCAACTAGGTCCTGATGTCATCACGGTGGGCGCGGCTTAAATCAGTCCTGTGCCCATCTTCATAAAACATAAACATATCAAAAAGACAGGACAGTAATTCTGCCCCCGTTAGTAAAAAAGACGCATCTAAAATCTAAAATCAAATCTGGAAAAAATGTTTTTCCAGATTTGATTTGAGTTTCATATTATTATTAAATCAAGTTAAAGCTCATTATATTCGGCTTTATTTTCAACTTTTAATATGTAAATATTTAAATTTACTCAAAGACCGCAAATAATTTCCCGTTTCATTCATTAAAACATTTTTTTCTTCGTTTTTACTTTTTGTTAGATACGTCTTTTTAACTATAAGGGGCAGAATTAGAAGCTAATTATTTTACCGAATGTCCCGCGGCTGTCTCATTTAAAACATGAACACGAACGAAGTTGCGGGCATTGCTAGTCTACAATTAAGGTACTTTCCCTCCGTGAGACAACTAGTATGGTAGGTAGTTGTTGTTTACTTAATTTAAAGTACTTAAGCTCTATCTATATAGCTATATCTTAATATCTTGGCGGCTTGGGGTTTCATGATGAAACCCCAAGCCAAGATATTCGTTTGCATTTTGCAACCATAGAAAATGATAGAGCAACCACCCGACACAAACTAACCAAGTAACCGAATCTTTTTTGCAGGAAATTGAATTTTGCTACTTAATAAATATTTTCGTGATTATTTGCCTATTATTTATTCTGCTTCTAAAATTAGTTTTATTACTTCACCATATCAAAAAAATTATGTTAAGTATGAAGCTTCTTTCGCGTCATGCGGCTTTTAATTTAATCTGGTATTACTTATTTATTTAATGGTTTCAGATGGACTAGTAGCTAGTCTTTTATAAAAAGACTAGCTTTGTAATCAATCTAGATAATTCTTTCCATCGAAATAAGCCTTTCAAAAAGTAACACTTATTTTATTTAATAATGATAGAATTAAAAATATACGTATCAGATGGTTCGCAAAATTAATAAAAAAAAACAGTCACAGATTCTGAATGCAACAGGGTCGCACTCAGAATTACCAGGGAGTAGGTAATTCTGAGTGCGACCCTGTTGCATCCTGCACTTAATGACATCTAGTGTGAGATAGTTACATAACTACAAAATAACATCTACAGAACGAGCAAATAGTTTTGCTATTGACCGGCAGAAGGCAAATAAAAAAATGGGCGGAGTCTAACAACCCGCAAAATGTCACACATTGTTTCTTAAAGAAATCTTATTACAACAACTCCTTTTTGTACTTGCACCGTGAACATGATGCTATAGCCCATGGAGACAGGACAATAGCCAAAGACGCGGCTGAAACTAGAGGTATAGCTAGTCTTTTATCAGAACAATTTTTGATGATTTTGCTGTTTATACAGTTTGTTTAACCAAATATTTTTTTTATATTAATGTCTTTGATTCCTATTACAAAGAGAATAATATAAGATACTTTACTTACATAATAATCCTTTAAAAGTATTTCAATGGCTGCAACCAGAGCATGTAAGACCTGGCCAGACCACATATCACAGTGCTCAATAAATCTTCTCACTATAGAATAATTGGAAGCCAATGGAAGCATTTGTTGGACAATTTGTTTCAGTGCATCGTCCACATCATCAGATATTAGGAATGTTCGAGGATCGAAGGTATCTTTAACTGGTTGGTGGACTATGTAGTTGCCCGGAACACCAGAGAACACATACAGCAAGTCATCGATGATAATGTTCTCTTGGGAAGCTATTGGCACACCAACTGAAATAGATTTATCAATGTGCTTGTGTTACTTTAGAAGATTTTTGAATAAGTTTCTTGTTATGATTGTACATAATGTATGTTTATCTCTTCTTTATACATATATAGTAATTAATTTGGTCTTTCATGGGACAAAATTCATTAATATGCTAAAATAATTATTTAGAGAACCACACATTATCCTAATTGAATGCAAGGAAATATCGACAGGTGCAAAGTAAAAAAAGTTCAAAATCTCCAATTCACCCATGTCTTAGAATATAATTTTTTAGTAAGTTACTGTAACTATCACAAAATCGCAAAATTATAGATACCTTTTTTTACTTTGCACCCGTCGATATTATTATTGAATAATGAGTCAATGTCAATTACATATTGTGGTAATTGGTACTTACTAAGAGAAGAAATTATTGGAAGAGGTTCCTTTGGAAAGTCCCAGGACATAGCAGGATGGTCCTTTTGCCAGCTGGGCAAGTCCAAACTGCTGTACCAGTTTGGTCTAAGCTTTATTTCTTTCTCCTCAAAGGACTTCATGACCAGTTTTTTACTCTCATCAACTGCTTTTAGGAGTTTATCTTTGATCTGAAATAAATTTGCGTTGTAATAATAAATTGTTAAGATTACTGTTTTGTTCTGCTGGGAATTGTAATACATAACTACATAAGAGGTTGTGTCCAAAGATTGGAGTCTCATAAAATGTTTTCTGGCTTCATTTCAGTTCAGAGCTGGATCATAAGAAGAAGAGCCTGTAGTATTGGGTAAGAAAATGAATGAGGATCAATTAAGACTTATAATTATTTTCACCATGTGCCAGGCAGAATGTGCCATTTCAAATCCTCAATTATTTTCACTAGCTAGGCTGAAGTAACTCTGTAATTACTGTAATTTTATACCATGGAAACCATTGATAAATATAATGTCTACACAATGTAAACTTAGTTAATTGTGTTGTCATAGCAACTTGTATTATGTTATAGTAATGGGAAATGGTAAGAGTATATTTTTGCTTGCTAATGTAAAAAAAAATATATATTTAGATGTTCTTTCTTATAAGTTGTGCACTCTTGATAGAGTGGTTCTGGTCATGCCTTGGTCGATATTTATATGTATTTATGCAAAATATTCAAAAACATTATTTTAAAGCTAACATGAAAGTAACATAAAGTAGTTTTACATATTTTTTAATAATTAGTCGGTTGTCCTTTTACGGTGAGAGCATGTGAACACAATCAGAAGCAGTTGATAAAATCATTACAGCAGTGATTGGTTGGATTTGTATTTTTACAATAACCATGCTTATTTATGTGTATGTATTTAATTCATTAAACCCCAAGCGAACGCCGGCGTTCGCGCACCTATTGTCTTTCTATTGTTTCTGTAATTTCCACGATTGAAAGGTTAAGTAAGTATATATGAATTATTGCCTTTACTACTTTTCTGTTTATCTGCCTATTAAGTTGCACAGCATCTGCCATGTTATGTTTCTGCATCACTCTAAGGTCAACTCATAGAAAAAGCCTTAGGTAAAGGCACTAAGTCCACTTTATAAAATGTTTTTTTAATCAACAACTGTATAGCCAACAAAAATGTATAGTTAAATTTCCTCATCTGATAGACTTGTGGTTTAATTTTAAATATCGAGTTTAATTTAGCCAATGTGGCATGCAGTGGCTAAATTAAGTTCTTGATCTTTTTGATTCATTGTGTTGAGCTTATCAGAGAAAAATTATCCTCCTACTGACTAATCATATAAAATACCATAGAAAATATACCTGTGGAAGATCGTCCTTAGTAATTTGATGTTTGTTGTCACCCAGTACAGGTTTTGGAGCCACTTTAGGTTTGTATATTTTAGACTTTTTCTCATCACACACTAATTTGTAGAACAGGGCTATGATGTCCGCTAAGTTATCAGTACTGAGAAATAAGAAAACAATTTTCTTAAATATCTTAAATAATTTTATGGTACTGCTATGCTAGTCCCATAACACTACATTATGATTCCAAGGCGCTCCCGTGAGTCACGCGTCATTAAACTTTAATTATAATATTTATGTACTGTAAACTTTAAATTTTAAACTATAATATTATTTTTCAAAATGCTTATAACAATGAATAAGTATATAAAAACCAAAAAGATTTTTAATTTGTTAAAAGAACTACATACTTTCTGTTTCTGAGCTCCTCGTATTTTTTCAAAAACGACTTGGCGTTCGAAGCTTTTAGCGCCAATCTCTGTGCGTATTCGTTTACTTGCTTAGACGATAAATTACTGTTTCCATAGTTAGGGTCGTTCTGAATGTAATCTAAAACTGTGTCTGCCTCCAAATTACATCTGTAAATTCAATAAAAAAGACATTATCGTCAATTACAAATGCTTATTTTCAACACAAGAGTCATATCCAAACTTCTTTATGTAATCAAACTCCTAGCTAACCCTAGCGCGTCAAGAAGTTCCTTGATTGTGCCTTGCATTTTATCATGTGGAAATATCCAGTTTTGTAACATTTATCAGTAAAATATTTTTAAAAATCTGTAAAAGCTTCATTCATTTGTGTTGAATCCAATTTGACAGTTGATTTGACATAATGCTTTAAGGTTGGTAGCCAGTTTTAGAGATGTAACCACAGAAAAACAGAGTATTAAAGCCGAATGAGAACCTGAATGACTGCTGCCCGATTCACACATAATGACTGAAGCTGCTAGATTTTTGTAACGGTATTTGATGTTGAATGGACATTATAATAAAATCCACAACTCGTTGGCGATTCCTAAACAAGAATGTGATATAAAACTGTCATAACCTAACATGGCCGAAGTGTTTCTAGTACTTATTGTTTGTTTTTTATTACCGACTTCCGAAATCCGAAGCTAATTTGATCGTTTTAGTATATTTTTTTTTCACATTCTTTAGTTGTGAATAGAGATGGGCGGCGAATAAATACCCGGAGGATAAATACTGTCTTACCAACTTATCTGTGAAATGGAGAAAATGGGAACTACGGCCAAGGCTTGAAAATGTTAAAAATTCACATTAAAAATAACGTTAAGTAACGGTATTTCCATAGAGATACTTGCATATCGGTATGATTTGGTAGCGTTACATAATAGCATAACATTATAAGAACGTTAAAAATTGCGTTAAAAATTAACGGTATTTTTAATGTTACTGTGAAAATAGCGGTAACAAGTAAACGGTATATTTTGGTTATTTTATGCGACGTTGCCGTTTTGTCCAAGGCCGGGCGCCGGCGCGGCACGGCGGGTGGTGGCGGCGGCGCGCGCCCCTCTAACGCGCTGTTGCCATTTCGTTTGTCGTCTTCTCAACTCTCATGGCAGTCAGGCTCGCTTACAGAACACGCTCGCGAATTATTACTCAATTTAGTTAGATTAGACAGCTGATTTAGTTTTTGAGTTTTGTGTAACGATTACGAAAAGTTCAACATAGAGCGATTCGCGTGAGTCCGAGCGAGCTGGCACCTTCCGATTTCACCTACTTTTTCTGTAGTCATCTCGCTCAAATAAAAACAGGTCTACAGTACAGTCAAATAAAAACAGGTTTAAAACCATCATTATAAATAAGTAGCTATTGCCCGTGGCTTTGTTCACGCAGGCTATACCGGTTATCTACTTAGATTTCAGGATATTACGTTAAAGGTGAGGAATGAGGCGAGCAGGATGCGGCCAATGGTGCACGGTACCCAAGTTACTTTAAAAACATTTTACGTTACTTTTGACTTTCTCATGTTACCTACACCTGCATGGTCTTCACCGGACATGACAAGATCGGGAGGTTCATCATCATAATCATTTCAGCCGATACACGTCCACTGTTGGACATAGGCCTCCCCCAAGCGTCGCCACGTCGAACGTTCCTGTGCGTCCTGCATCCATCGGTTTCCCGCTACCTTCACCAGGTCATCGGTCCACCTTGTAGGAGGCCTTCCAACGCTGCGTCTTCCGGTACGCGGTCGCAACTCCAGAACCTTTCGGCCCCAACGGCCATCTGTTCTGCGAGCAATGTGCCCTGCCCATTGCCACTTAAGTTTGGCAATTCTTCGTGCTGTGTCGGCAACCTTAGTTTTCCTGCGAATATCTTCATTTTTTATTCAATCACGCAAGGAAACCCCGAGCATAGTCCTTTCCATTGCTCTTTGGGTGACTTTAAGCCTTCTGGTGAGGACCATTGTGAGCGACCACGTTTCGGAGCCATATGTCATCACTGGCAACACGCACTGGTTAAAGACTTTCGTCTTGAGACACTGTGGTATGTTGGACGAGAAGATACCGCGTAGCTTCCTGAACGCTGCCCGACCGAGTTGGATTCGACGGTTGACCTCTTTCTCGAAGTTAGACCTACCCAACTGGACTGTCTGTCTGAGGTAGACGTAATCGTCCACAACTTCGAGTGTAGAGTATCCGACCACGATAGGAGTGGGCGCTACATGGTTGTTAATCATGATTTTGGTTTTATCCATGTTCATTGTTCATTTTAAGACCCACTCCTAAAAAAGCTCTACTGAGGTCATTGAACATTGTGCTGAGAAGCCATGACTACTATATCGTCGGCAAACCGAAGGTGAGTGATGTACTCGCCATTGACATTAATGCCTAGTCCACTCCAGTCCAGAACCTTGAAGACATCCTCCATTGCGGACGTGAACAGTTTCGGAGAGATGACGTCTTCCTGCCTCACACCTCGCTGCAGGAGGATAGGTTTCGAGGTCTGGTCCTGGAGTCGGACTGACATGGTTGGGTTTTCGTACAAACATTTCAGCACTTTGATGTACCGATAGTCAATTTGGCACCTTTGGAGAGATTTCAGCACAGCCCAACTCTCGATCGAATCAAAAGCTTTCTCGTAGTCCACAAACGCTAGGTAGAGAGTAAGGTTATACTCCTCGGTCTTCTGTATGACCTGCCGTAGCGTATGTAAGTGGTCTACGGTGCTGAAACCTTTTCGGAATCCGGCTTGTTCGGGAGGCTGGAAGTCGTCAAACCTGCGCGCGAGACGGTTCGTGATGACCCTGGAAAACAGCTTGTAGACATGGCTCAGAAGTGAGAGGAGCCCGTAATTCTTCAGCAGGGTTTTATCACCCTTCTTAAAGAAGAGTATCACCACTCTTCTGCTGCATGCCTGTGGCGTTTTTCCTTCGAGTATGACGGAATCGAACAACTTCTGAAGGGCCTTTAGGACCGGTTTTCCACCCGCCTTCAGGAGCTCAGCCGTAATTCCGTCCTCATCAGACGCCTTGTTGTTCTTCAACTGCTTCAGAGCCATCCTAATCTCGTACAGGCTGACGTTCGGGATATCTTCAGTGTAGTGTCGAGTCAATCTAGTTCTTGGGTCGTTTGCCAGATTTGTAGCGGGTTTGGAGATTGACGTGTATAACTGTCCATAAAATGCCTCGATCTCTCCCAGAAGCTCCGATTTGGCGGATGTGACTCTGCCATCTTCGGTCTTCAGTTTCGTGAGCTGGCTCTGCCTAATAGACAAATCCCGTGCAAAAACTTTAGAGCCCTTATTCCGCTCAATCGCGTCCTTAATCCTCTCGGTATTAAATCGGCGAAGGTCGCGTTTCAGAGACTTCGAGATCTGTTTATTGAGCTGCCGGTACGTGCACGCATTATCTAAAGACTGCAAAGTCATTTCACGGTGCCATACGGTGATGACTCCCCGTTTTCACCGCATTTATCACAGAGACATCATTGAATATTTGCTTCTTCGTCGACATGATGAAGTCAATCTCATTTTTAGTTACACCATCAGGGCCTTGCTAGGTCCACTTCCTGTGCTTACGCTTTCTGAAGAAGGAGTTCATCATGTAGAGGCCGTCCTTCTCTATAAAACTAGTAACCAGTAGGTGTCCCCGGCGGTCCCGATGTCCAAATCCAAATTGCCCCACTCGCAGCTCATCATCGTCTCGTTTGCCCAGTTTCGCATTAAAGTCCCCCATGACCACGGTGAAGTGAGTCTTGGATATATCCTCATACATGGACTCCACTTCGTCATCGGGGTGTGTCGAGGTCAGGGCGTAAACCTGTATGGCCTTCATCGAATATCTTGATGATATTCTGAGTATAAGGTACGCCACCCTGGTCGACACACTCTCCTGGGGGAGGGACCTGTGGACGATAAACCCGATACCATCCTGGGACTGCTGATCACCCTCCTGGAAGTAAAGCAGGTTACTGGATTTGAGGATGTGAAGTCGGGATCTGATGATGGAATCTTGGCGAAATCGAGGGAACTCCTCAAATATTATAGGCAACCATATATTTCTTTTGGTATTTTCATCAAAGACTTAAGCATTTACAGTCAAAACATGACATTTGATGAAGTGGAACTGGTGAAGAAGACCAGAAATGGCCAATGGAAGTTCATACTCGCACAAATATCACAATGAACATAGTTATGCGACTACGATAATACAAATAAATGAATGGTTCTGAATAGGTATGTTGAAAATAGTATCATCGATGTACCTGATGATGATGATGGTGCCGGAAGATAGGCACCGGAACTCCGTAATTAATCAATGTATCCTAGCCGTGTTTGGGCTTATTAGAATTGTCATGTGATGCACTTTTGCTATAAGGTACTATCGAACTGATCTGATGATGATGATGGAGCCGGAAGGTAGACACGAGAACTTCATAATAAAACAATGTATCCTAGCAGGGTTTTAGTTAATTGGAATTGCCATAAGAAAAAGGTACAGTGTATTGCAACTAAAAAGTGTGAAATAAAAAACTCAATATAATGATCTATGCCCACAGTTGGACACAAGCCTCCCCTAAGTGTCGCCACCTAGGTGCTATAATGATTTATGCCTACTTTTGGACATAGGCCTTCCCTCGCTATATTGACCTATGCCCAGTGCTGGGCATTAGCCTCCCCCAAGTGTCACCACCTAGGCGTTCTAATAATCGATGCCCACTATTAGACATAAGCCTCCCTTCGCGATAATGACCTATGCCCACTGCTGGGCATAAGCCTCCCACAAGTGTCACCACCTAGGCGCTATAATGATTGATGCTCACTGTTGGACATAGGCCTCCTCACGCTATAATGACCTATGCCCACTGTTGGGCATAAGCCACCCCCAAGTGTCACCACATAGGCGTTATAATAATTGATGCCCACTGTTGGACATAGGCTTCCCCTCGCTATAATGACCTATGCCCACTGTTGGGCATAAGCCACCCCCAAGTGTCACCACGTAGGCGTTATAATAATTGATGCCCACTGTTGGACATAGGCCTCCCCTCGCTATAATGAACTATGCCTACTGCTGGGCATAAGCCTCCCCCAAGTGTCACCACTTAGGCGCTATAATGATTGATGCCCACTGTTGGACATAGGCCTCCTCTCGCTATAATGACCTATGCCCACTGATGAGCATAACCTCCCCCAAGTGTCGCCATTCAGGCGCTATAATGATTGTTACACACTGTTGGACATAAGCATCCTCCAAGTGTCGCCATTTAGGCGCTATAATGATTAAGGCCCACTGTTGGGCATAGGCCTCATAAACTAGTGCGCCTCACCATCAGATTGTGTCACTGCTTACCATCAGGTAGGATCGCAGTCAAGCGCTAGTTTATATTAATTAAAAAAAAAGTATGCATTTGAAAAATCAAACATGAAGTTTTCGGTTCTTTTCATATTTTTCCGTTTTTTTTTCGGTTTTATTGGAAAAATACATGAAATGACATGGCCGGAATTAGTAGGGAGCTGTTCCCAAAATAAAAATATTCCTATACACAGACAAACGGTACGTCGTATTAAAGCTTAAGGGTACGGCTTTACAGTAGTTTAAGTTTTATGATCAGAGATAGAGCGAGAGACACATTAAATAAGATTTAAAAAAAAAAAGCCTAATCATTTTGAATAGCAATGATTGACATCAACACAACAATGATCTACAATAACAGTGACAGTGACAGTAAGTTAGTATAAGAACGCCTTTAATTCTTTGAAAATGTACGAAACACTATCAGTGATACTTATTCATAGAGGCTAGTGAAAAAAAATCAAAATACCAAGTAAAACGTATTTACATTGATGAACATATATTGGTAATACATAGTCACTTTCAAACATAGACATTAACAAGCCGCAATATTGAAGAAGAGCTCGTCGTCTAACGTCGTCTATTTTTTGGACATTCAGGCGAATTAGCAAAAAATATACTCATACAATTGGACATGCAATAAAACACTAAAAATATAACACTTGAATTTTTATTTAGTCAATTAAATAAGTAAGTACAGACATTTGCTATATATATATTTATTTCTTAATATTTTAACACATCATCACTGCAATAATTACTCAGACAAAACACATTGAATGTTTTCATCCTCTCTTAAATCTCGAAAAGAAGAACTAGATAGCTTCGAAGATATGTTATCAAGGAATGAGGCTGATGCCGTTATATTTGCTTGATTAGCAACTGGTGGAAGTTAGTTTAGGCAATCCAGATTAATTTTCCTGTAGTTCTTCAACCTGTTTATGTATATCAGCCAATGTATTTTGTAGTTATGGTGTTAAAATTCTTACAATATTCGATTGGAGGCCACAGTTCAGTTCAGGCACATTGACTTCGTGAGCGTCAGAATCCAAATCGGAAACAAACCAATCCAATATGCACAGCAGAACATAAATATTAGAAAAGGGTAAAGGAAAGTCCGATAAAGGATAGCATGGAGCCAAGTTTAAAAAAAACAAATACAGTTACGAAAACACAAAACAGTAATATGTTGTAAGAACGACGCAACGCAAGACTGACATATACAGTTTGTTATGACAGTTTAGAGCGCAGAAACGTCAAAATAATTTTAGGACGTGTGGGTGCACGCTCTTGAAAATATTGCCGATTCATAATGTTTACCGTGAGTACTTACCATCAAAACGCGCGGCGGCTCGAAAAGTGGTGTCCAGTTAACTTTTTAACTTCTGCAATACAATTGTGGTATTTACAAGTATTTTATATTTTTAGTCTGACCTTCAGGCGTGTTACTACGGATAAGAACACTTTCTGTCTTATGCGTGTACTCAAACGTAAATGCAATTTGTATCGATTTATCTTCATCCTCCATGATTGCTATGAAACAAAACGACTCAAAAACAATTAACATACTTATTTTTTTGGATTCTTTCTCGCCACTCCTAGAGAAATGTGATTGTTGCGACTTATTTTTATTTATTTTAAAAGTAATTTTCATATAATAAATAATTAATGTACCATTTAACTGATTTTTTGGGCAGGATTCGGCCATGTCTTTTATAATTTATAAATTTCTTGAAAGTTTCGAATGTTACATTGAATAAAACAACATTATTTGAAAGAAACGGGAACATTCCCTGCTTTTTAGGGTTCTGTAGTCAACTAGGAACCCTTATAGTTTCGCCATGTCTGTCTGTCCGTCTGTCTGTCTGTCTGTCTGTCTGTCCGTCCTCGCTTAATCTCTGTGACCGTTAGCACTAGAAAGCTGAAATTTGGTACCAATATGTATATCAATCACGCCAACAAAGTGGTAAAATAAAAATTGGAAAAAAATGTTTTATTAGGGTAGCCCCCCTATATGTAAAGTGGGAAGTGATTTTTTTTTTAATTTCAACCCAAACGTGTGATATATTGTTGGATAGGTATTTAAAAATGAATAGGGGTTTACTAGAATAATTTTTTGATAATGTCAATAATTTCGGAAATAATCGCTCCAAAAGTAAAAAACAATGTGTCCCCCCCCCTCTAACTTTTGAACCATAAGTTTAGAAAATATGAAAAAAATCTGGAAAGTAGAACTTTATAAGGACTTTCTAGGAAAATCATTTTGAACTTGATGGAAAGAACAGTTTTTGTACAAAAAAGACAAAAAGGTTGTACAAAATAATTTCTGGTCTCTGGACTAAGTTTGTAGTATAATCGTATATGCAAGCATTTTTTAAACTCATTAGTGGGTACACTTATTGTGATGGACGGGAAACTACGGAACCCTACACTGAGCGTGGCCCTACACGCTCTTGGCCGGTTTTTCTACGCTAGTCATGCTACACTGTAATCGTAGATATTGTAAATTTAATTATTTTTCTCAGAGTCTGTTAAATCTATTTCACTAGAATGACAATATCTAATAGTGTCTACAAAATGTCTGTTGCGATTCGACGAGAGCGACGGTAACAAAACTAACTCATAACGATAAAATTAACGATAGCGTAGTCGATTAACGTTACGTATGTTTAACGGTAAAATGTGCCAGATATAACGTTAAATATGGTAACGTTATATATTAGATAACGTTATCTGCATCAAAAGGCGGTCACGATACCATATTTTTAACGGTATTTCAAGCCCTGACTACGGCCGCCATGTTGAAATGTCATTCGATTCGATTGTCAGTGTCTACTACATTCGGGTGCTCTGTGTTTTCTGTTGCGGTATTTCCACATTTTCAGCGTTTAATATGCCGAAAGCGATTAAAAGTGATGCGCGAAGCATAATTCTTAAGGTCAAAGCCTTTTTTGAAGAAGAAGCTCGGGCAGAGGCTCCGATTATTCCATTTAATCAAGCATACAAACGAATTTCGGCAGCTACAGGTTAGTGTTGTCTACTTTCTTTTTGTAAATTACCCGATATTTTTTTCATTGATTACTTTTTAACGTAACTACCTATAGTTCTCATCACGTAAAAAGAACGCTGGAATAATCTGAAGGGCTCTCCTGCATCCACTCCACTGCCTTCCAGCGTTCTTCTTACGTGACGCGATTTGTACGCAAGCCGCATAAAAAATAGTTACTCATAATTACACTTAATATTTTAATTACAGTATGTAAATACTTAATTAATTTTGTCTATATTTCAGGTGTGAGTCAAGGGATAATTTCAAAAATAGTTAAAGAAGGGCATGCAGCAGAAGAAGCTGGTACAAAAATTCGGACCCCAGGCAAGGAGAGGAAACGTCAAAGTGGGTTTATTCATGTTGATGATTTTGACATGGGAGTTATCCGGAGGAAAGTACATAAATTTTACTCTAATAAAAACGAGTTACCGACTGTTAAGAAGCTCCTAGAGGTCTTAAAAACAGAAATAAATTACACGGGACAAAGAGAAAGTCTACGAAAGCTGCTCCACAAAATGGGTTTTCGTTTTAAAAAGTCGCAGTCTAATCGTAAAATGCTCATGGAGCGCAATGAAGTATCAGCTTGGAGAGCAAAATACTTGCATGCTGTAGAAAAAAATTATAAATCTCCACAACCTCGGCCGCTAATTTATTTAGATGAAACCTATATACATTCATCGTATACATCAGGTAAATGCTGGCAAGGAGAGGGTGTAGATGGAGTGTTAGAGCCTGTATCAAAAGGGCAAAGATATATTATTGTTCATGTGGGAGGGGATACCGGATTTGTCCAAAATGATCTTCTAGTTTTTAAGTCAAACACAAAAAGTGGTGACTATCATGATGACATGAATAGTACTAACTTTAGTAAGTGGGTTATTGAAAAACTTGTGCCTAATTTACAAGAGCCATCAATAATAGTAATGGATAATGCCCCTTATCACCGTATTTGTGTAAATTAAATACCAAATACTAATTCTTTAAAGAAAGATATGCAATTATGGTTGACACAAAATAAAATTGACTACAGAGAGGAGTTGACGAAACCTCAGCTGTTAGAAATAATTAAGAGAAATAAGCCTGAACCTGTGTATGAAATTGAAAAAATATTAGAAGAAAATGGACACAAATGCTTGTACTTACCTCCTTATCATTGTGATCTCAATCCCATCGAATTAATAGGGAGCTCGATGAAAAGAAAAGTTGCTGATGTAAATATTGACCACAAAAATTCTGAGATTCCCCGCCTAGTTCAAGAAGCTTTTGAAAGGATTACGGTTAGTGAGTGGGCTCAGCATTGCAATCATGTTAACAAGTTACTAGCAGAATATTTGAAGCATGATGTGTATTTGGATAAACCGTTCATTATAGAAGTGATAAGTGATTCGGAAACTGGAAGTGACAGTGATAATGATGACATGGATATAAGCGGCGTATGGCCTCACAGCCAGGATGAAGTTGGGCGTGCAAGTTCATCAAAAGATCATAATTATTATAAACTGGGATTCTAATAAATTATTGTTAAGCAAACTTTTGTTTTTTTTTTACCCCTCACATCGTTAAGGGAGGCCCGTGCCCCAGCAGTGGGGACGTATATGAGTTGATGATGATGATGAAACTTTTGTTTTATTCTATCTATTAACTAGGTCATGTCCTACAGGACACATCTTGAGTGTCTAGATATTTGAGTTTTGTTTAAATAGAGAAGCTAGTACTAAACTATGGGTTTTTTGTATCAAGCTTGTAACTGCTGAATCCATCTAAGTAGGTACTTATGCAAAGTGCAGAATTAGTTTTTTTTTTATACAACGTTTATTTGTAAGTTATTAAATTTCATTTGCCTACTTTGCTGAACATTTAGTTTGTAAGTGGGGCTCCTACATTATATCAATTGAATGCCAGAGAAAAAGCTGATGTATTTATCTACCTACATTAATTTTCCTATTTTTGAAGACGATTTAGTACTTATATTAGCTTTTTATTATTATAAAACAATGTTAGGTATTCTTTAAAATAATAAAATTATGTTTATATGTTTACCTAGTTTCTTATCTGACATACCCAATCATGGGTAACTTTTATTAATTTGCAACACTAAAGCGACGGTGTCGCTACCACTTAGTTCACAAATAAGTTGGTGGGTGTCGGTGGGTCTGTACTCGAGTATTTATCCAAAATGAGTAAATACTCATTTTTAACCATTTTTATTGGATATTTACTCAAAATGATGGATATTTACTCAAAATGAAATGATGTTTGTTTTTTTGGCAAATCGAATGATTATTTTAAGGATTAATGACTATTGTTTTTATCTTTAGAGATTTCAAAAAAGGAGTACTTAGTGCTCGAGTCAGTTTGGTGTGATCAACTCGCGACGGCGCGGCAAAACAAGCGGAAAAAAAAATAAAAATAAGAGAAACAAGCGTTTGATATTTAGACCAATAGTTTTAAATATTTGAATGAAACATGTATAAGCACATTAAAATTATATGATAATAAAGGTCTAGTTTGGTTTTTTGGGCCTCCTGAAAAGTTACCTATTTCTCAGTTACGATAAGTCATCGATTTAATGAATTTATAAAATTCTTTACAATTCATGTGAAAATTAATTTTACATTGAAGAATAGCTTCCACGGTGTCGACCTCTAAGCGATTGCGTCAGATAAGTTTAATTTTTAAAAACTTGTTGCGCTCGACTGTTTGTCGGGACACCACTGTTAATAACGGTGTGACATGCCCCGACGTATCGAGACGAATGGCAAACCTACATTAACCAAACCAAACACTGCTAGGATACGTTGTTTTATTATGAAGTTCCCGTGCCTACCTTCCACCTTCCGAGTCCATCATCAGATCAGTTCGATACTAGGTACCTTACAACTAGTGTTGCCGGTCCGTTTGTATAAAAATCGGGACAGATGGTGTAACAAATCGGGACTTAGGGTTTTAGATCGGGACAAATATATTAGCGACCTCGCTGCGCTCGCCCGCCAACTCCTTCTCGGGACGAAATGAGTTACTTTCACCCCTAGTGTAACAATGTACTATTTTCTTTATTACATTTGAAGTGTACCTGGCCGACAAAATTAGGATTAGCTGTAAATCCTTACTAGATGGATACTACTTTTTCCATAAATTCCAACTTTGCAGCAGTTCAACAGCTTTCGTCAGTAAGTTGTTGATAATATTTATACTTACAGATTTACTACTTGACATTGATTGCTAACGCTATATGTTCAGGCGTTTCTCTGTTTACGGCTTGTTTTTATTCCGATATCTACATTATTACTACTTCACAAATATTATTTTGTTGTAGTTAAGATTACTGGCATATATGTCTATCTACTACAAAAAGGTCATACCAATTCCGTTTATGGGAAACACGACGTAATCCGATTTGTATAAAAAGCAAACAATCCACTGGGAAGCGACATCGACATTAAAAAAGCGGTTCCTTAGTAAATGTTGTGTGTCATAGGCGTAAAATTTTTTCACTCGTAGGGCGGCACGTCACAAAAGCTTTGACAAAAGTTCGGCGAACGTAGAATCACAAAGGAACGCATTCTGTTTTGATTTTTTGATAGCAAAACTAAAGAATCGGCACTTGTGTTTAATACTGCCGATTCATGATCCAAATGGTTTCGATTGAGAATAATGGATAATATGATATGTGTTGGCAAAATAAAAGTTGCCGCCTGTGTTTCTTTTCAAGTTTCTCTTCATTTCTCAAATTGCTTGAATCGACGATATTTAACGCAACACACCTGTTTTTGAGTCTTGTTAAAGCTTTTTATTTGAAGGAGCTTAGATTTCATGACATAGACAAATATTTGAAATAAATGTAGTTATTTCGGCAGCTATTCGGGCTCAATCCTAGCCCTAGTTTTACGGCTATAAATATTTCCACATATAAAAGGGTCGGTAAAAAAATGCGAAAGTGACAAACCCCATAAACACCTGAGTTTATAGGCCCAATGAAAAACGACGTGCCTTTGAAATCTGTTTCTGTGATGTTGGACAGGGTACGCCATTCTTTTGGCTTGGATTTATGTATTTTATACAACCAGTCTATAAATGCCGCACTTTTATTGGCCGCGAGACGTTTACTGATTAATAAAGTGGGTGGAGACGCGGAAGATGCTAACGACGGTGCTTCCTAGAAACGACGCACTGGATCACAGTCAATTATTATGTGTTTTTAATTAAAAATAAGTAAGTTAGCAGGTACCTAGTTGCCATTATAATTTATGTGTTGAGCTGTTGAGCAGCATATCTTATGAATATTGATTGCTGTACTGAGCTTTAATTCTATGATTGTTTGGAATAGTTATTTGAACGTTATGTACGGATATAGTGGAAATTCAGGCATGGTAAGCATAGTGTAAGTCAAAGTTCGAGCGACGAAGCATCCGCATAGCCGGCATAGCTGCATGCTGCCGACTCGTGCGTTTCGACATTCAATCTGAATTACAATGTACGGAATTTACAGACTCCAACCGGTCGACGCGGCCGGCCCGTGTCCGTATCCGAGCGGAATAAGAAGCAGCTTTACTGTTAACTCTATTGTTCACGGACACACCGAACAATGTATTTTTGCCGAATAAGGAGGCGCGATTATGTCAACGGGTGTGTTCTGTTTTTAAATAATGACGAACGTTACATCGCAGGCATCAGAAATAGCCGCGGGGTACATGCTTTCGGCATTTTAAATTCGAAATGATAGTGATTTAAATATTAAACACGGTAATAAATGTTTTCAAGAAAGAAGGTCTCACTACTATTAATTTAATGACCACGTTTACGAGTTCAGGAGTGGCTTTAGATATTTTGGCACTGGAAAATTTACAAATCTGCCAGTTTCAAGCATGCCGTAGTAAGAGTCCTGCTGAGGAGTTACGTTGATGGTCCCCGCTACCAAACGGTGGCTGCCTCTGTCCAGTCGCAGAAAGCTTCTGGTCAGGTTAACTTAGACCATTAGTTACCAGGGCTGTGAGATTATTCAAAATAGGAACCTTCACACTGCTCAGAACTTCTACCACCAGTTTTCCGCTTGGGGGTGGGTGTGTCTTCTTAGGAGCGTAGCTCAGTGGGTTCAGTTCCAAAGACCACCGCGCCAGATCCTATCCTTGCTAATGAGTTAGTGATTCCTAGTCTATTCAATAATAACTAACAACATGAAGCGTGCAAAATTATCGGGAAAAAATTTTGATTGGTGACTAGGTTAGTAGGTACCTATCTACTGTAGTTATGGTTAAGTTAAAACACAAAATCTCTTCAATAAAGCGTTCCTCGTCATATGATTATGATGTTTATGACTTTCCCTCGAAATGCTATGGAGAGCAAATGTCTGAATCGATCACAGATAATAAAGCATCAGTGCTTCGTCAAGGCTAATCGGTATCCCGTGATTTCTTTGATAGCAATAGGAAGTTTGCTTACGAAATCGGATTATATGTATTTGCAGGGCTCGATCTAGTTGTTTAGCTGCTCCGGGAAAAGATAATTTTCGCCGCCCATTACATACACAAAACCATATAAGTCATGAGTCTTAAGTCTTAAATATTTCCACTATCCAACCTGAAGTTGGTTGGAAGGTGGCACATAAAATTCTCAACCTGCCAACTTGGGTCAGGATGATAGGTTGGAAGATAGGAATAAGTCAATTTTGCCGCCCCTCATTTTTTGCCGCTCTGGGCAAATGCCCGGCTAGGGTCCGATCTAAGGGGGGGGGGGGGGGGGGCTTAGATCGGACCCTGTGAATTTGTTTGAATAAAAAAAACTTCTAGAACTAGTGGTTGATTTCGAGTACCTACTTAGATGGATATAACCGACAAAACATGAACGAGCTTTTGTTATACTAACAAACGTCATCCGAGGTAATATTAGAAACCCACGGCTACAAAGCTTCTTTAAAATATGGCAACAGTACCTAGATATTGTATCAAGAGGTTGTAAATGTTTATAAGGAAAACATACTTCATAAACCATTTTCTAAAGAATTGAAACTGCCCAAGAAAATATCCAAAAGCCTCGGGTTTTAACGATCTACAATCTACATAATTATTGTACAAATTACCAAAAATACAAGACGCAGAAGTATTGCGCAGTGAGTTTGTGACCTCTTACCCTACGCTTAAAGGCATATTGCTGGTAATAACTATTATCTAAGGAGCATTACATAATCTGTCTGCATACAAGAAGCTAATATAAATGCTTAGAATCCTTTCGTTCCGTCAGACAACCTTTAACGCATTATAGAGTCGACGAAAGTCATTTTTAATGCACGGGTATATACCTATTGAGGAATGCTGGTTATCTGATGAAAAAGCAGGTGAATTCAAGTTTATATTAACATATTTGGTGAACACATTAATTATTTAAGATTAATTACTTATTTAATCAGTCAATTGTTCGTCAGATGACAGACTGGCAAATTTTAGAACATCATACACGTTGCTCACGTGTATGATGGATGGATATAGGCTCCACCATATCGGCCGGTTCCTTACTTCCAGTAGAATTTCTTACCCTCTTTCTCACTTCCAGTAGAATTCCTTACCAGTTCGTAAGCCCTCTTTTAGAAGGCTTTCAAAAGCCGCGTTTTCTGAATACGGTCGTTACTCCAGAACTTTCAGCCCAATGTGCTGTTTTCCGAGCAATGTGTCCTGCCATTTAAATAAGTTTGTTCTAAATAAATTGTTCTAAGGAGTTGGTAACCGCATTGTGTTATTACCAGTCTAGTTAGTAGTTATTGCTCTTTATCCTAAGACGTCTTTCACTGTCAGACATCAGATGATATCGTACAGGCCACCTTGTTTTGCTGTCTAGCAGAAGACCACCCGGCAAAGCATAGGTATGCATACGCAATTCTAGATAAGTAATATACTCTTTATATATTTCATTTCGAAGTGTAATCATAATGAATGACGTAAACTATTCTAATTATTTCCGCGTCGGCTTGACTGACACTGTTTAGATGGAGCGTCAGTGTGCAGGAACAGCTGGTTATTGCGTCAGCGGAAAGGTTGCGGTACGGTTACATCAAGTGCCTATTGCGTCGGAGCCCCGATTGTTACTCAATACGGATCCGGAGGCAAGTTGCGGTCCTGCACCCTAGTGCTGTGATTTATGGACAATTCAGTCAATTTGTAGACAATAACAATTTAATTATTCTGAGTAGCAGTTTTCGATAACTAATGTCTGTATTGATGAGTAGGGCACTTAACATAATTTCCACTTAAGTCTTAAGGATCAGACAAGAAAACATCGAGAAATGCATGTAAAATATCCACTTAAATTGCGGCTTGACGAGCAATAACTCATCAATATCGACAAAATAATTTGGTGAACGTTCAGAGTTCCGGTATGTTCGTGGAAATGCTCATTTTCACGGTAAGTATGCGCTGGCGCACGTGGCCTGGAGGCAGCGGGGGTGACATGGAGGTAGAGGGGGGACAGGGAGGAGGGGAGGCCGCGTCTGGAGTCGCTGACCGCACATGCGTCGTCGTGCATAAGGAGCCGCCTGTCTTTGTATTCCGGTAAGGTCGCGGACTCCCCAACTAGCGAGAATGGTGCAAAACTATTCATGTTGACACTTCTCAAGTACCTGTTAACAATTGTCATTTTTTTGTCATTGTCATATTGATGAGTAACGTACAGCGTTGTTCCATGAAAGCAGTGCATAATAATTTATTTACAACGTAACATAAAGTGGTTTCGCGCCATTTGTCCAGCGCGGCAGCGTTTAATTGTTTGGCATTTTTTGTCTATGCCAATATAAGTAGTTTATCTATCTACATTATGTATATAATAGACAAAACATGGGAAGGAAATAAATGAAATTCATTCAAGCTTTTAAATATCTCATACATTGATATTGTAGATACCTTTAATGCTTTTATATAAAGCAGTTATTATCTGTATCAAGTAGGTACCTAGATAACCAATATTTGTATATTGACGAAAACGGAAAAAATGTGTAATCCCTGTTGCTTCAAGTGTAGTAAACTTATTTTTATGCACTAAATGAGAATTGCAAATGATACTATGGCCGTGAAGTCATGTAAAACTTTTTTTTCAGACGAATCACGATTTACAATATCTTGAACTGGGAGACATGACACTTTATCAATTTGTTATTTAAGATTGGCATAACAAATATTGTCAATAGATTTTATTCTATGCTGACTTTGGTTGACCGTTGGAATGAGGAAAGCATGATTGATTGACCTCGCTCCCGATTTTATGACGTTCTGGCATCGAAAGACTGAGACACAGCGATAAATGCCGTATCGTACCAATTAGAGATTTTTTCACCAGGGGCCTTACCATGACTTGTTATACGTCAGGCATGCAAGAGTTAAACAGTGACAGACGGGATAGAGCTATACATATAGCTCCATCCCTTTAACAGTTCAGTTTAGGTCGTAAAATAGATTGCTCTAAGATCTTTAAGCTCGTGATAGTGGTTAGAATTGGTCTACGACCATACAGCTCATTGGCACATAGGTCGGTACTCGTAATTAAGTTTAGTTTATCTGAAAGAAATCTACAATAATTATATTATTATGTGATTCGAATTTTAAAAGAATAGTAGGATGTGCGCGGTATAAATGACGAGGCGAAACCCTGGGTCCAGACCGTAGAGGTTTGAACAACATTAATACATAGTTACGCCAGAAGGAGTTGGGACAATTCGAGGCACTAAATAAGTTGCTTTTACCCTAAGGTAAACACTGTGCTTTTCATTACAAATATACTCAATACTCAATACTCAATACTTTATTGCAATAAACAATACAAGGAAAAAATACAAGGAAAGTAAAAATAAAATAAAAAGTTTGTAAAACCTGAGTCGTCGTACCTACCTACCCACTTATCTATGATTTTAGGTACCTAGGTATCTTTCTTCTGATTTAGGCGGTAAAAGGTTTTCCACTACTGCTTTAGTCTCTTCTCTTATGAAATTAGGCGTTAAATCGCTATTTTAATCTGATGAAGTTATCGTGTTATTACAAATCTATGCTGTGTGACTTTTATAATAAAGTATTTAAAGAAATAGTTGAAAAAATAAGTCGCTTAAAGATATAATATTATTTAATAATTACTTATGTTTAGGTTATTTCAATTTTATAATATAATATCATTTATCATTTTTCATTTATATCGCGCTGTAGGTAATAAGTGACTGTATAGAAAGTTGGAATAATGGTTCAATAGAAATGTGAAGATAGAACTAAGTAGTTTTTTTTTTTTCATAATTTGATAGAAGTCAGTTGAAAGTAAAACTCCCTACAAATGAAAAGTATTATTTTCAACCCGCTTCTCAAGCAATTTCAGACTTACTTTCAGAGTATGAGTAGGGCGGTTATCACACTGCCACGCACGGCACCCCGCAGCGAAGGTAGTGCGTGAATGCGTGTCATAACGTTGCTTGTTACCTATCTCCGTTTGTATAGAAAACACGCACGGTCCAATACACTGAAACTGCATCCACGCACGTTCATGCAGATCACGCACCTGGGTCTGGGAAAGGAATTAGACAAATCACTTCCCGAAAAATTTTTTCGCATAATTTCATTTGCCAAATTATTACTTAGCAAAAAATCTATTCACAAAAAATTGTAACGCATACCTAATGTTTGGGAAATTAACGTTTAAACTATGTCTTGTTTACCAACTACCTAGTAACCAACTTTTTTAACATTTTTTATTTAGTCAAATACATTCAGTCAAAAAAGTATCGGGAATGGATGATTTGTTTATGGTTCCAAATTCAAATTTTAGATTTTTTTGTTGTTGCTAGATTGGCACAACTGTTTTCCATTTTGGCGCGGAGTTTGAGTTGCATCTGTTATTTATACATATAATACAGTGCTGTTTTTAGTTATATCATATCTAGTGTGTACTGCGAATTTCATAATGGACAAAAACATCGAACAAAGAGTTTGTCTTAAATTTTGCATCGCCAATGGTATTTCGTGTTCGGAGCCACTGAAAATGTTACAGAAGGCTTAAGGTGAATCGACTTTATCAAAAACACATGCTTATGAGTGGTACAAAGCATTCAAAAGCGGTCGTGATGTGATGGAAGATTTGCCTTGCTCTGGTAGGCTATCAACCTCTGCAACTGAAGTTAACATCGCAAAAGTGAAGGAAATAGTGACTGAAAATCCTCATTCAAGTTTGAGAGAGATAGCCGCCGAACTTTCTGTATCTCACGAGTCGATCCGTACCATTTTAACTAATCATTTGGGTATGAAACATGTTGCCGCTCGGCTAGTCCCAAAAGACCTGAATTTTCTCCTAAAACTCAATCGCATGAGAGTCGCTGAGGACATGCTAGAACGAGTCAATTCCGACCCAACATTCATAAAACGCATTGTTACTGGCGAAGAGACGTGGGTTACGAGATTGACATGCAAACAAGTCAACAAGCTTCAGAGTGGCGCCTTCCAACTGAACCAAAACCGAAAAAACCACGCCAAAGTCGATCAAAAGTCAAAGTCATGTTGACGGTTTTCTTTGACTACCGCGGTGTTGTGCACTCGGAATTCTTACCGGAAGGTCAAACGGTAAATAAAGAATATTATTTGAGCGTTATGCGGCATTTAAGAGCAAATTGGACGAAAAAGGCCAGATTTGTGGAAAGAAAATGATAATGCGCCTTCGCACAAGGCCATCATTGTGAACGAATTTTTGACCAAACACTCAACAAAATACCACCATATTTGCCAGATATGGCTCCAGCCGACTTCTATCTTTTTCCTAAACTCAAATTACCACTTCGTGGCACCCGTTTTCAATCTGTAGAAGACATAAAGGAGAATTCGCGGCGAGAACTGAACTCAATTTCGGAAACAGCGTTTAAAAATGTTTTGATGATTGGACTATTCGTTGGCGTAAGTGTATCGTTTCTGAAGGGGCATACTTTGAAGGTGATAAAATCAATTTGGATGAATAACAAAAATTTTGTGTATTATTGATATTTTCCCGGTACTTTCTTGACAGAGTAGTATTTCAGTTGGAATAACAGTTTTTACGCAAAATCAAATAAGCCAAATATTTAGTATTATCAGTTTTTTTTCTATATAATGTAGTCGTTCGTTCCTGGCAGGAGGTCACAGTTTTAACCTGACCTAACCATTTTTTTTTTAAATAAGTAATTATCCTAATCTAAACAGTTCAGTTCCGGGCAACCTACCAAAACAATCTCTTTTTTCTATTTGCAAATCGTAGGAGGTCACAGTTTTAACCTAACCTAACCTACCCATTTTTACATAATATTTTTTTTCCTAACAAATCATTTCACCAAACGTTTATTGTCTGAAGATTGTTTGCTGTAATATGTAAATCATTTGATTAAAGACAAAATGCCATAAATGACAATATACTTGATAATAGTTTGCCAAGTAAAAATTTGACCAAATAAAAATATGCGTACTAAAATCATTCGAAATACAATAGGTATTTCGAATGATTTTAGTACGCATATTTTTAATGCGCAATGATATAAAAAAAGGTTGCTAAAATTTGTTTGCGTATGATATTTTGTCAAAATCTTTTCGGCAAAACGGCAGGCACCCCACTAGGGCTTTCAAATACCGGACTTTTTCAATACCGGTATCAATACCGGTATTAGAATATTCAATACCGTGATCACGTGATCACGGTATTGAACTCATTTTTTTTTAACTAGTGCTTGACTGTAACCCCGTCTCATAGGAACTTTAATTAGGAAATTAATAAAACCATTTAAAACGTATTTTTGTTTTCGAATCAGTGTTTATTTTCTCTTAACCGTTCTAATAAGGTTTTAGTAAGCATGGCGCTGCCGTACTGATTGTTTACCGGCGATTAGCAAATAAGGTTTATTGAAACCATAGATCTGCGTAAGGTTTAGGTTTATTTGACGCTGTTACTTTTTTACGACATTTCTAATAAGGTTAAAACGCAGTTCTCAGGTTCAAGTAAGCATGGCGCTGCCGTACCTATAGTTTACTGCCTGATACATTCGATGCGTAGCTATACTGCCCTTAGAGGTCAGCAAGCGTCAAGACTCGTGTTACTTATTATTATATGAATATTTCACATGTACTTGTTGTACCAAACTACGAATTAAATGTATAATTTTGAATTGTTTCTTCGAACACGAAAGTAGTTAATAAGTACTAATTAGGCAAAATTACTAATATTTGAAGCTATAAAAGAAAGCCACATCCAAAGCGCTCAAATATTCAATTTGTACTTTTTAATTGTAGATCTAACGGATAACGTGATTCGTTAAAGTAAAAATTATAAATATTCGTGATTCGTTAAAGAATGATATTAAACAAAGTGGAAAATGACACAATTCTAGATGCTTCAATTTGTTGTTAATTCGTAATTCGTCATTAGTTTTTACAAAAAAAAAAAATACGATCGCGTGATTCGTTGAGAATTGAGACAAACCCCATAAAATACAAGTATTAATATTATGTACCATGTTACTCGTCAAGATTACAAACTTATCAAAAATACACAATGACCAAGTTCACATGCACATGTTACGGGCGTTTCGCGTAGTTCGTGCAAATTCAAAGCAATCCTACATTTTATATTTATAGTCGAATTATTTTGTTTTTTCTTACTAATATCGTTAATACATGGATAATCTTTGAACATTTCGTCGTTTCTACTTGCTTTTTATTAGTAACTTTGAATTTGATAACATTTCTAAAATCGAACTGAGACGGTAATGAGAACGATAGGGAAGGAAATGATATTGAAGCCTTTAAGGCCCAAGCGCCCGAAAAGTGCCATAAAACAATGACTTTCTGAAGGCTACTCCTCGGTAACGGCCAGGTTAATAGGTTTGAAAAAAATATATGTTTATAATAGATTCATGAACAACATTATCAACATTTGATTTTTTCGTGCTATTAATACTTTTGTCTAAAAAAAATATTTAGCAATTTCGCAACTTTTCGCAACTTTTCCCTACTCCTTCGAAACGGCTTGGATCTTTAGAAACATTTTTACACATAAAAATTGGTGGTTAAATATTCTTCAAAGTGAACATAGCATATGTAAATCAATCAATATTTAGCAAAGAAAATGGATTTAAAGGTCAGCCGCGCGCTTTCCGGGCCCTGCTGGCCGCAAATAAATGCACAGATATGCGTACTGCCGCCTAGGCGGGTGCGAGAGTTGCATCCAGTTAATTTCGGCCAGATGGTTCAAGGGACTATAAGACTTAATAAAAGAAGAGGTGTGCGAAGGTAATGAAAAAAAACAGAAGGCAATGCTGTTAAATTAAAGAAACGACGGTAAACGAACGGAATGAGGAAGAAGGTAATGAGGTTTAAATCCTTTATTCAGTTTTTATTCAAAAATATCATAATTACAAACCTAATACCTATTCCAAACTTCGAAGGGAATCATTGAAATTGATAATAAGCTAAGTAATTAACAAAATCATATATACTCACGTTATAATACGGACGATAGGAAAGAGAACGATTCCAGAATAATCACCTCCCGCGACACTTAACACGAAAATATCTTTTTTTCACAAGCAAGGATGCACCTGTTACGATGTTCAATGGCATACTGAGATGTGCGCGGGGCTTGACATCGCAGTAGAGTAGCATTTATGGTCAAGCGCAAACTATAGTGTGGATTTCTTTTCATAACGAGAGGGTAATCAGACAAAATAAAAAATAAATATTCATCTAATCATATTTTAATATATTGAGAAGATAGCATTATTTAATTTAGGTGTAAACGTTGTGTTTTTTAATATACTTAATTAATATAATTATTTTGTTTCTATTTACTCCGATTTATTTGATTAAAAAATACATTTATTAAGGATAGTAGTAAATGGACACCGAAGGAAATGTATTCTCAGTAGAGTTTTTTAATTATAATTAATTATTTATGCTAATTACTACTGTAAATATTACATGCATGCACGCATAACTGTATTACATTTGGTATCCGTTGGAAAGAATATAGATATTTATGGAATAAATTGATGTTATTTTACTGGACGCATAATATGCACGAAAAAAAATAAACACCCTTACCCGGGGGCCTTTGCGATACTGACTAACAAAACAATAACGTCGTATAGGGCCTATTACACTACGCGTTTTCAGACCATTTTAGTCTATGGTTCGACGTTTCGCGAAGAGTTGGCGCTTAATATCAGTGTGAGAATAATATTACATCGTAATTTATATTATATAATACAACTTCTTGCTACTTATTACAACAAAACACAATGATATTTATTTAAGATTATAATACCGTAATCACGGTATTGGCTCGTCAATTTTTTTCTATATAATGTAGTCGTTCGTTCCTGGCAGGAGGTCACAGTTTTAACCTGACCTAACCATTTTTTTTTTTAAATAAGTAATTATCCTAATCTAAACAGTTCAGTTCCGGGCAACCTACCAAAACAATCTCTTTTTTCTATTTGCAAATCGTAGGAGGTCACAGTTTTAACCTAACCTAACCTACCCATTTTTACATAATATTTTTTTTCCTAACAAATCATTTCACCAAACGTTTATTGTCTGAAGATTGTTTGCTGTAATATGTAAATCATTTGATTAAAGACAAAATGCCATAAATGACAATATACTTGATAATAGTTTGCCAAGTAAAAATTTGACCAAATAAAAATATGCGTACTAAAATCATTCGAAATACAATAGGTATTTCGAATGATTTTAGTACGCATATTTTTAATGCGCAATGATATAAAAAAAGGTTGCTAAAATTTGTTTGCGTATGATATTTTGTCAAAATCTTTTCGGCAAAACGGCAGGCACCCCACTAGGGCTTTCAAATACCGGACTTTTTCAATACCGGTATCAATACCGGTATTAGAATATTCAATACCGTGATCACGTGATCACGGTATTGAACTCATTTTTTTTTTAACTAGTGCTTGACTGTAACCCCGTCTCATAGGAACTTTAATTAGGAAATTAATAAAACCATTTAAAACGTATTTTTGTTTTCGAATCAGTGTTTATTTTCTCTTAACCGTTCTAATAAGGTTTTAGTAAGCATGGCGCTGCCGTACTGATTGTTTACCGGCGATTAGCAAATAAGGTTTATTGAAACCATAGATCTGCGTAAGGTTTAGGTTTATTTGACGCTGTTACTTTTTTACGACATTTCTAATAAGGTTAAAACGCAGTTCTCAGGTTCAAGTAAGCATGGCGCTGCCGTACCTATAGTTTACTGCCTGATACATTCGATGCGTAGCTATACTGCCCTTAGAGGTCAGCAAGCGTCAAGACTCGTGTTACTTATTATTATATGAATATTTCACATGTACTTGTTGTACCAAACTACGAATTAAATGTATAATTTTGAATTGTTTCTTCGAACACGAAAGTAGTTAATAAGTACTAATTAGGCAAAATTACTAATATTTGAAGCTATAAAAGAAAGCCACATCCAAAGCGCTCAAATATTCAATTTGTACTTTTTAATTGTAGATCTAACGGATAACGTGATTCGTTAAAGTAAAAATTAACCGTAATCACGGTATTGGCTCGTCAATACCGTGATTGAAAAAAGACCAAAATATATCCGTGATCACGGTATTACGGGATCCCGTAATACCGGTATTGAAAGCCCTACACCCCACCCACCTACATGCGGAGAAACACGCAATCACGCGCGTGGGTGCGGGGCGACACGCATGGTATGCCACACTGAGTCTCGTAGCACCGTGCGTGATTTTGTATGAAATGAGTGCGTGCCTGCGTGAATTTACAAAACGCACCTACGCGCGTGAGTGCGTAAAAAACCCGCACGATAATGCTGATCGCAAGTACGTGCGTAGGTCCGTTTTCACGCGCTACGCTGCGTGGTGCGTGGCAGTGTGATAATCGCATAATGAAAAGAATATTGTGTTAAGAGATTGGTACGGTAGACAGACTAATAGGCGCGAGTCATTTTCTATGCGCCCTAGCCTGGCCTTGTTCACGCTAGATGCGCTGAAATTAACATTTTTAATTTAATTTGTTTTTAATGTATGGCAACATTATTAAGCCGGGGAAATTGTGATTGCTAAAATTGGACATGCCACTTTATCGAAATACCTAAGTTATATCTAGATATTAGATATTGAATTGACTGGATTTGTTTTTTCACAATAACATTGCTTTTATATGCATGTGTCTAATATGTATTTATTATCGTACTTATTTCTTTTCTGTTTAACCATTTAATAAGTTGCACCTGCCGTGTTGTTTCTGCACCACTCTAAGGTCGACTGATAGAAAATAGTCCGCCTTTGTACTAGTACATAAACTTTAAATAAATAAATATTTTGGATACTCGCGATATAAAATTGAAATATGTATAATAAGTTCTTTCATTTTCACAAATGATCACAAAAAACACAACAACAATAAAATGACGCTAATGCAAATTGAAGAGTATCTAACTCAGGATAAAAACTATTTGGAAAGATTTTATTCTTCTTTATGAATTACTGACTAACTTAGCCTAGAAATCTGTCTAAAAAGTCAAACGACTTGAGTAATTATAATCCAGGATAAAGAGATCTTGATCATTGTGTAAGTACTAATAGAAGAACCTTAAAAAATTGATTAAGAGATCTTGATCATTGTGTACCTACTAAGAAGAACCTTAAAAAAAATCGAATATAAGTATTTTTAAATGATTAAATATTATACAAAATTCCCAAGTCGTTTGACTTTTTAGACAGACTATAAATGCTAAAAAAAGGTTGCATTTTAATATCAAACATTTTCGTACTGGCCATTTTACCTGGAAAAAATCATAAACGCCATTTTCACCGAAAAAAAGTTACTTTATGTACCTATGGCATCCTTAATTTTTTTTGCTTCAGATGGCCAATTGTTAAAATAATCACTGAGGAAATAAATGGAAAAGAAAAAGTTTGCTGAATAAAGTTGATTGAAGTTTTTAGCGGGATCTCTTCAAGTGAAGTTCAGTGGCTTTTATTCGCAAATTGATTCCTAGTGGATATTGTGATATAAACTTGGTGTAGTTTTGTATCTCAAATGGCTATAAAACTGGACAATATGTGGGATGTGGAATAATTGAAACAGGCGTGATTTCGGTAAAATGGATCTGAAAATTTGATTGTAGGGTTGAGTACCGCAACGAAGTTTGCCGAGCTGGCTGCCCAATAAAGCTGCCAAATACTGCATTAGAATGTTTCATCTGCGTTCTAATGGAACTCAAAGTAACCTAAAGTGATTGAAAACTTAATGAGTAAGTAGGTAAGTACTTTCTAAACATGACATTGGCTAAATACACAAACCGTGCGAAGCCAGAATTAAAAAAAAATAAGCGAATATTCTTGCGACGCGATGTTTTGTTTGCTTTAGATAAAGAAATCCGAAATTTTTGAGAAATTCTAACCCATGGCATGATAGAGATATAAAATACCTACAATCGAATTAGGTACCTACCCTTATTTTTAAAGGCCTGTCCGCACAGCGATATTTCACCGCGCGGAAAATATTCGCGCGGATTTTTTTCCGCACCGCACCGCGTCATATCTGCAAGAAATCACAGAATTTTTTATTGCCTGTGCGGAAACTTCCATAGGATTCAATGTGTTACAGAATAACAAACAAATTCTGAAAATACCGCGCGGTGAAATACCGCTGTGCGGATAGGCCCTAAAACAATTATAAGCAAGTAAGAACATTTACATATTGTTTTTTGGGTTAGTTATAACAAGCGCCCAGTGTCAAAAAAACGCAGGTTTTGAGTGGTTGATATTTTATGAATTTCTATGACATCGAATAATTTAAATACATGAGGCGCTAACGTCCAGTTTCGGTAGTAAACTTAGAAAGTGCAATGTTACACTGAGCATGTTTGGATTAAAAGTTGCATCAAAAATGTGCCTTTGATTTTAATTTGATGAGCGGCGAGCGTCTTTAGGCCGGGTTCCCACTATGCCGGACCGGTAAATCTACCGGAAGCCGGATGCCGGAACAGAGTGTTCACATTACACCGGATCCCGGACCAGTCCCAGACAGCACTAGCGGGGCGAGGGGAGCACGGGCGGGGCGAGCGATCCGGCACAAACTAGTTCACATTACTACGGTCCGGTATTTTTATCGGTACTTCGCAGTGGCAAAACGTTCGGTAAAAATGCCGGATCCGGGATAATGTGAATAGCTTCATATAAATTGTACAGCCACTAGGCCTTCAGCAGTTTTACCGGTCCAGCAGATTTGCCGGTCCCGTAGTGGGAACCCGGCCTATCGCGCTCGGAGCGCGCCCAAACGGCCCAAAGCGTAACATATATAATACATAGGTAAGTACCTACAACACGTAACATAACAAACGTACATCCTGAAGCTAGTACCTACGTTCAGAATCGGCTACCGAATCAATTTCAGCTATTTTATAAATAGGTATCTAATTTTTGATAAATCTATATCGTTTTGATAATCTAAATCGATGTAGGCAATGTAGTGCGTCTATTTCCATATTATTCATAATACCTACTTTATTATAACTAATTCTATGTCACTCAGGAATAAAACAGCTTCTATCAGTGAAAAAAAAAAACAGCAATCGGACCTGTACTTCCAGAGATTACCTCCAACAAACAAAAAAACAAACTTTACCTCTTTATTATATTAGTGTAGATGTACCTACCTAATTGTAATTTATCGACCCATAATTTTTACTAACCACATTTGTACGCCGGAAACGGCAGAATATTTTGTACAATATTCTGACAAAATAATGCATTCTATTCTATTCTTTAAAACGTTACTTAAAAATTTCAGTAGGTAGGTACTTGAAGAATGAAATATACAATCATAATTAAAGTACTTTTTTTTGTGGGAAATCAATAAAGACTTCTCCCGGTCTAGGTGGAGCAGAAGGGCGTGTCAGACATTATTGACAGAAACCACACCTGTGTCCTTCAGTTGCCCTTAGCGTTCTAAAACTGCAGGTTTTCTTTTCAGAAAATCCTCGCGACCCTAGCGCGCATCGGTCCTGCTGGGCCCATGCGGATAATTCAAACACTAGATATAAGAATTAGAAACTTAATTTTTTAATTGGGAGGTAAGGATACATATGTATTATTCCAGTTACATGTGGTAGGTATAGATACTGAGCACACGTTTCGTAGACTTGTTACATACCTAAGTATAACTACGGGACGATACATGGGATTCCAACAATTACAAATCACCTTTTACAGGTTTATCAAGCTACGTAGGAAACTTAAATATTACCTAAACTAACTATAAATACTTATAGACTAAACTTAACTATAGCTTTACATATACTTAATACAAAAACACAAAATACATTCAGGCGTCGAAGTACCTTCTCCTCCACTTCGCTGTCATCCGGAAATGTACCCAGAAGGTTCGCAGCATTACCACGTTTAATAGCAATGCTAATTCTTTGGGCGAAGAATGAACCATCCCTCTGGTCACGCAAAGTGGCGTGAAATTTTCTTGAAAATAGACGCGCACTTGGACCCCATGACCCAAGCGTTTCGACCCCAAACGGCTCAAAACTGTAATTACCAATAAGGTTACGGTTAGGTTCGAGGGTCTCAGCAGCAGCAGTGGCAACGCCGGCACAGCCCGCTGGACTAGGAATATGGGATGGAACAAGGGTGTCGACACAGGTTGCGTCCCTTTTACCAAGTTTTCTGACAATCGATTGATAATTGCTTCGCTGACAGCTCGCATTGCATCGTATCAGTCTTATAATGTTCCCACTGTTGGGACTCAGTCTTCTTTTCTAGAAGAAGAAACTAGCTGACAAGTAATTATTGAAAATACTTATGTTTTTTTCTGGATTTTTGAATAACACATAAGTCCTCGTCATTTGATATAGGTACCACTGCCATAGACGGCGCTTAAGATTTATCATGTTTATAGTCGTAAGGATAATGTCTGAGCGCTTACGATTACAGAGACAAAGCGCTGCATCAGTATGCAGCGGGGACAGCCGCTTCCTGCTGGCCGGGTTCCCGCAACCGCTATGGTAATTTAATTGTACAATACGACAGCGGAATGGATTAGGTGCCTCCGACATAGTAACTTCGGAGTAATAGGGGAAAACCGACTGTATTGTTCCCGAGTTGCTGAGTAATACTATTTGACCACGTATGCTCTGAGGTTTAGCCAACAACGCTTATTGAGGATAAGGTATGATGGATATCGGCTATTTGTGCTTCTTAAGGGAATGTTCATTAAACGGAACTATACTGATTGGCCTGACCAATCAATATAGCTAGTCAGGACAATAGATAGTTATATTCAGCCTTCGGAAGTTCCCCAGCGGATTTGCAATTTCTGATGCCACCGTCGACGAAGAGCCTTGGAGGAAATCTAAACATAACATCGTGAGTTCATCTGCTTTTTACTTATCTGCACTAATATAATAATGAGGTAAAGTTTGTTTTTTTGTTTTTTTTTTTGTTTGTATTATGTTTATATTTGTATATAGAAAGATGCTTTATTCCAGAGTGACATAGGCTATATTTTATGTACTTATGCGGGCGAGGCCGCGGATTTTGTCCGCGGCCTCGCCCGCATAAGTACATACACAGCTAGTCTACTATACAATCAATTATCTTTGCCTAAGCTTTGGGAAATGACCCTCGTAAACACAACTAAGAACGAACTCGGTACCCAGGAGTCAAAATCAAAATTTTGATCTACCGCTGAATATGGTTTTTAGTACAGAGGATAGCATAGATTTTTTTAACAAAGCTGCTTCCCAAAGTCATCCCTTAGATCATATGATAAAACCAAAGCTATTTTTTTGGTCTAGGCGAATGAAATCACAATCAAGTCTTAAAAATTTCAATAATTCTAAAACTAAAGTTACATTATTTATGCAATTCTGGTACACCGCATCCGTAAGCGCAGGCGCAGCCTGACCACCTAAAACAAGTTCCTCGAAATAAACATGACCGAGTGTTTTGGCATGATGGCACCGCAAACAAACATCCTGACACTTGCTGACTCATCATATCGGTTCTAGATAGCAGCGACTGATGACTGATCATACAAATGTCAAGAATGTTGAAGGTTAATGCATTACAGAAGGGAAATTAGTGGCTGGAAGTAACCTGTGTTTATTTCCAATGGGTTCGTTAACGCGGTCGCTCAGTGGTTAACTGTCCGACTCATAACAGCACGGTTCTGTAGAGTTGGTTGTTTTTTTTAGGTGGGAAAACGTCCAATGCCTTCTTCCTCTCTAGGATGGAACAGGAGGGCGTGTCAGACTTTTACTGACTAAAACTCACTTCTAAGTTCCTTCTTTGCTTTGCGTTCCCGGCTTCCCATTTCGGACGAGCAATGGCCCCAGTAAACGATTTCAGTTCCGTGTGTGTCAAATTATGAAAATATTTTCTTATTATGGATATTTTACATCCTTAACTATTTTGTCACATGCACGACGACAAGTATGAATTTCCTCCATATTCTCTTACGTGATCTTCCCTGCATGATGCAAGGGCGTTGACACCGCGGGCCAAGTCGGCTTTGTGCCAAATGTGAATAATAACTATCTACTGACGACCCACACGTGTTAGAAACACCAAATTGTATTCAGATCCTTGTTTGACAGCAGAATTCAAATGTGCTGCGATATTGATCAGAGCATGTATTACCGATATTTACCTACTCATGTTTAGTCATTTAAAATCGGCTGAGTGCAATTCGTACGATATGACATCATGACATTCTGGCGCCCAAAGCACTTATTGTTCGATTCATATAATTACCTAACGGTTCTACCTAACCACCAGCTGGCAGGTTGATTTCAAAGAACATAAAACAATAGACGTATGTAAGTAGGCAGCCATAAACCACTTGTGCCTTATGTTTTATTAAAACACACCAATAAATCGACCATGAAGAAAATTCAAGCATTCAAATTAATTCAGCCGGAATGTTTAGAATGTACATCCTTGTTTAGTCCGTTTGTTTTACAAGTTATAAAACAATAGGCTGCTCACAATTCTATAAGGCACAACTACTTATTGGGAGAATTAATATTGTTTATTTAAATAATATTATGTTATAATAGACGGACAAAAAATTTGCGAGCCTTATGTGATGTACATTTGCATGAACTATCTGAACTATTTATTTGACTATAAACCTAGTTGATTAATATGTTACCTATACGACACGAGTTCAACGACCTTTGCTCATCATATTCACTTAGCCAACCTATTGGTAAACAGGGCGTAGACAATGGCTACCGTTTGAATCATATCCGAATACTGCGGTATTTTCCTTTTGCGTGCGAATTCCCCCAGACCATCTCTTCATGGTCTAGGTAAAATCTTTAATAAGTGCGTAATCAGGAAAGTAAATAAAGGAAATGTTATTCTTGTATGAGTATCCTATATGATTATTGTTATGAACTTACTAGGATAGTGTTTGAAAAACCCGCTCATGTAGGTAAACTCAAGTAGTGCCTTCGATGCGCACTTGAGGGACTTATGTTGAATACAAATGACGATATTTGGCGGTCAAAGCGGGCACATACTGAAGTAAATTTATTACTTATGTGTACGCGGTAACATTACACCTACGTATCATCACGTAGCCGGCATGTGAAAATCAGTTTATAGCTATTGATACTTGGAATGTTGTCGTAATTGCTTCCGGTCACATACATAGTTAGATATTTTCTTGGAAATTAAATTACCCATTACTTACACAATATGTGTGAACGTTGGTTAAGTCAACAAAATACTGGAGGTTTTGTTAAGGAAAATTTGCAATTGTTTCCTATTGGAAACCATAGACTCCCTGTCTACCTCTACTGAAACTACCTGCTCTTAAAGTGGGACGTAACATCATTGTCATTGTATCTTGGTCTTGGCAGATAACTGTATCTGCCTACCATCTCCTAAGTCCTAAGTAGGTAGCTATGTTGTTGGGTTATTATCTACGATTTCCAACCCGCCTTTGATTTATTCTATCCAAAACGAACCCTTATGCAGTCGCTCCTTCCCTATCCTTTATAAAATCAGTAGTAAATCTAAGCCAGGATAAATATTCTATATACACATACCTTTTCTATCTTACTTGAGATTTATAGTAGATACAAAAATGTATTTTAAACACGTTTGTCTGTTTGCCCCGGGTAATCTCTGAAACGGCTGTACCGATTTCGACAGGACTACTGACACATAGCCGATATTACAAGGAGTAACCTAAGATACATCTAGATACATTAAACCTACATCTCTTCACCCACCTGCCTCTATTTTGTGTTAAAGTTTGTATGGGAGAATCTTATTCTTTGGGTTATTAAACTTGAAACCTTGAAACTTGGCACAAATTCTAATCAAAATAAATAATAAATACTGTCCTTATTAGATTTTAAAAACTATCTTCACGGTGTTAAAGTTTTTATGAAAGCATTCTCAGGAACGAAGTCGCTGACAAAGTGCTAGTTGATCTTATACAAGGTGGAAGGGACTAGACAACCAGAAAAAAAAATCAGGCTCACCATACAAAATGATAAACTTGATTGGACAATTTGTATGGCTAGGCCGATTTTTTTTTTCGTTTCCTGAAAAAAATAATTGTGGAAGGTTGTTCAGTTTCGTCTACTGAGCAAGGGCTGTCCCTTACACCTTGTATATATAAAATACCATACATTCTAAAAATATGAATGAGTTGACTAAAAACCTAATCAGACATTTTTTATTGATTTAGATATATCCTCTTTTATCAAAACCTCTTTAGTTTAGAGGTAATGGCACATAATAAATTAAAGACATAAACATTAATTGCAGTTTTGGAAAGAAGATTGCGATTTGGTTTCATGGAATTTATACTAGTCGGTAGGGGTAGAGCTAGGGTATGCAAGTTGCTCGGTGATTAGAATGAGGAGGACTGTCAAGACGATAAACTCGATTATTTTTTAGCCCGATATTTTTAGCTTACGAAGAATAATGCCGGCCATTTTTATTCTTTACATAATTATGTAACAGTTCTTTATCAGACTATTGATAAATCAACCTTATGAATGTAAAATATATTTTATAGGTATCCTTTTCGTGAATAATCGTATTATTAATATGTAACATATATCCGCATTATTACAATAATTATCTTTTAACACACACTCGAAAAATCGCTTTTGCTTTTACCGCTTTTAGTCTGGTCTGCAATGTGTATGTTGCACTAGTTCGAAATTTTTTGATTTGTCGATGGCCATTGCCAGTGTGTAACAAAAGACGTTTTTATCGTTTTATGACAACGACGATGACGTTTCCATTAAATTGTCCTTGCAGTTTCTGGACTCCAAAATGATCTCGCTTTTGTCTTAGATATTCCTCCTCAGCTGCAATGACAAACAACTTTAAAATTGTAAACAGATCAAATTGAACATTTCCATGCAAGAGAGTTGCACTCTCTTGCATGGAAATGTTCAATTTTAAAGTTGGTTCCTATACTAATAAATAGCTGCGTAAGTTTATCAAAAATGATTTCAGACTGTCTTATCCTAAAAAAATTTATATTAGTTATGATACACATGATAAAAATGATGAATGACTTCAAGTGGAAGTGTTTTTATAGCGTTTTAAACGTATTTAAAACCAGTTTCAAACTGCAGATATTGGCTTAAAACGGTTATTTCCGTATATCTAAATAGGCGCACTATATCTTCCTTATCTCTATTCGCCTCTTTTTTTAGGCATATCATCTTTCACACAATCCATTCATCACATTTATTTGGTATTCCCCTATGACCGTTCATACGTGCATAGTACATACAAACAACACTTGCTGAGTTATAGTTGTAATAATAGTAGATATAACCAAAACCAGGCATAGATATATGGGACAGCCCCCTCCCCTGAAATGTAGATAACTCTAGATAAGCCTATGGACGTTGCGAATGTTACTATTGCTCTTCTACAAAACAGTTAATTAAACACTGATGGATAATGGTCTTTTAATAAACTTGATTTTGCCCGCGACTTCGTCTGCGTACATGAAATATAGAATTTGTTACTCAGGAATAAAGCAGCTTTCTATCGGTGAAAAAATTTCAGCAATCGGACCAGTACTTCCAGAGATTACCTCCTACAAACAAAAAAAAACAAACTTTACCTCTTTATTATAATAATGTAGATATAACCCATTCTGATCTTTATAATTTTAATTGTCTTCAAAAAAATTTAAAACACTGACATCTGCCGTGGAATAGTGGAAACCTTTGTAAAATGTGTCCTCTATTTGCCACAAGAGGGCGCTACCAGCATTAACTGCGTAAGGTTTGTTCGAGCTTTGGAAGAGTTAATAAAATTGATAGTTCGAATACGATGATACGTAATATTAGGAATTTCATTTTTTTTTATAGTAGGTACATACATTGAAATTAGTCGATTAGGTCACTATGTGAAATCCCTGTTGCAATACCCTAGCAATAATAATGTATATCCTTAAATGGAGCCTACTCACATCAGTCAGTAAGGCAGATTAAGCAATGATTTACGATCAATTATGTCAACACGACTAATATCGCACTGGGCTGACTGGGGTGCGGTACCTACTATAATATAAACTAACACCAAAACTCGTTTAATTATTCTAGTCAGTGTTGAGAATATCATAAGTAACACACAGTTCCTATTGTTATGCAAGGCGTCAAAGCTTACGTTAGCAGTGAGTATTACAAATACGATCAACCATAGCGTGCCTATCTATAGGAACTATCTGTACTTCCTATCAACAATCAAGTTTTTCTTATGAGAATGGGTAAAATATAAATGAGATTTTAATTAGTTAGATGTTACTGTAAAAACCCGAACAACGGTAAAACTTAAGATTTAAGACTGACCGACTGGGCTGTGCCCACCCCATTATGGTCTAGAAGTTCACACCAAAATCAGGCATATCAGGGATCACACAACCTCACCCCCTAGAAATATAAACCTAGATCAGATAGATACGCCAATAGACGTTGCAAATGCTGCCCTTGTGCGATGGGGTAACCTACTGGGCTCAAAAACTTTGAGGGAAAAGAAAACTATCGATTCGAGAAGAAGAACTTTTGTGCAAAAGTTTCAGACTCAGTGCAAAATAGGAAGCACAACGTTCGTACAGGAGGCGAAACGACATATCTACCTAAATCAAACCTACTTGTTAAGACGGATAAGAAAAAAAAGGATTTGTAACATTTCTTATTACCCGACTGCAAGAAGGGTTATTTTTTCTATTATTGTTATTAATAACATTAATTTACCAGTTCTTGTTGTTCTATTCGTATGATGCAATGCCAGCAATTAAAAATATATATCAAGAAAATGTCGAGCGGCTAACGACTAACTTTCATCTTAATTGGACATGGACTGTGTGGCTTACAAATTCAATCTTCTCAATAACTGGCTGCTGAGTGGTGAGGCATAAAGGGTTTTTTGAACGTCATCACATTTTGTACACGTTTTATTTCCCCGGAGCTTCATGATTGAAGTGGTTTTGGTCTACGGGCACATTGTACGCGCTGCGCTTGAATGCACTTTCTAAGGGACTGCTCAGAGACATCTTATTGACTTTTTGTTTGCTCATTGAGACATCGGGAGCTTTGTTTGATTATTCTATTTACAGCCTCACCCGGAGCGTGTTCTTTATTGGTTTCATTACTTTATTTTTCGAACTATTGCGATGTTACTACAAACACCTGTTCACTTCAGAGATATTAAGCATTATTAACCTCTTGATGCTCTCATTTTGATGAGGATAAAAGCTCCGAGCGTATATTCAGTGGTGCCAGTTAGTCACCATGACAACAACTTGTTGAGCTTAAATAGGGTAAAGTAGCGACGTTATCATGTATCTCACTTTACCCTTGTCGTCATGTCGTAGGTACCTATTCAATGAGAAGCTCTGTTGCCATGCAGTCCTTTTATTTGAAAATCAATACGTAAATTTTTAACAATTATAAGTACCTAGTTTAGGTATTAAAGAAAAACTAGTGTGAGTAATGCTTGGAACTTCAGTACCGTGGGAGTCGGTACCGTGTTCCTACTTCCTAGCGTGGCGGACGGCTATAACAACATTCGCAACGAGGGAAATGTCAAGGTCGCGCCCGTTCACTTCCTTCACTGCCGAGTCTCCGAGCCTCCGCGACCGAGCCTACGATGCTCGCGCCGCCACCTCGCCACCCTCCCTTCTATATCCTATACACAGATTTGTGTACCTATCATCCCAAGTAAAATGCTTGCACTTTGTATACAAAATCCAATCGAATGTTACTTCTGACATTTTTAAGGGCTTTTGCTTCCACCAAAATATTTCCGTTTTACGTTGTTCGAATACTTCATACTGTATCAATAGTTACATTATATTGAATATTAACATTGTTATTCAGATCCTTTGTTTATCTAATACTGATATCACTGATATGAGAGTGTACTTAGATACTGACTGAATATTCTCAGATGTGACTTGCGAATCTTCAGTGAAACTGAGAAGTGTGTGTACCTCTTTCGTAGTCAAAGTGCTCCTACCCTGTATACTAAATATTCTTATGAATAAGGAAGTTTTGTCGTGCACGGATGGAGCCGCGCTGGCAATACCGACAGTTGTAGCCACTTGATTTATAAATCTAACAGAGTCTGTGGTGCAGAATTTCAATTGCATGTGGCGAAAATACGAATATAATTCTTAGTAGGTATTAAAGATGAAACCAACAGGATGTAATTAGGCAGTGTAGTCTGTATATGCAGTGACTATCGGTCTGAATTGGCCCCAAGATTGATCCTTGAGGGACACCGCCTAGAAAAACGAAGAATTTTGAGTGCCAGTTCATTTTACTGACTAGGATTTTCAAAAGAGGGCTAGTACCTACTTTTAAATGAACTTTAGCAGCAAAAACTTACGGACTATTTAAAGTCGTTAGAAGCGATTTTATTTTTCTGAAATTCGCGCAACAAACATGAAATTGAAATACCCAATAGAGATGTTACTAGTGCTAGATACTAGTGCTTTTATAACAAGTTACCAAGTCGGTTACAAAAAGTCCACATCTATTGTAAAATTAATTTATTATAATATTTTTTTTAAAAGAGTAATCATGGAATTTCTTGTCGTAGGAAACGACTAATTGGAACCGTGAACTGGCTTCTGACGTTATATAATTATGAAATGTGTATGTGAAATAATACATTTTTGAACTTGTGTCTTAAAACTACAGGAAAGAGTTGGTTCAATCCTTTAATAATGTTTTTAAATAATATAATGTTGTTTGACCTAAATATTTTTCGGGTTGTGTTCGATTATGGAGGTGTTGTGAACTAACAAACACCAGGTTCCAACTTGTGAACCTGCTACCAAAGTGTTGGCGGAAATGTGTTGAATTCCGTTGAACGGTGAAAACAGTTGGGCATTTCTATTTTTCAAGGTACGTAATTTCTATATTTCGAATCAATTTTTTTTTTAATTTACATTGTTCTCAGATAATAGAAGCGTCAAGAAATTTGTAGCCAGGATTTTTTTTAATTCGTACCTAGCATGATATAAAAAAGTGTCCATGGAGTTTCTTGCATCTTCTACTTAGAAGTCTACGCGTTCTTATGAGCAAATTGGTCCATTTTTCTAACTTACTGTCTGGCTTCTTAACATCCATGCTAATATTGTAAATGTGGAGTAACTCTGTCTGTCTGTTACGCTTTTACGTTTAAACTACTGAACCGATTTTGATGAAGGGTATGTAAGAAGCTTAAACTCCAGGGATAGACACAGGCTTCATAATTTTTTTATCCGTCTTCGACTTGGGCTTCGTGTCCGCAATAACTTATATTCCCGCGGACGAACCCGAATCAGAAACTATTTTATAATAAATGCTTTGAGCTTTTGACTTTTGAGTAGTGTCATACGTCTCTGCTTTACTTGTTATAAAAAATATTACTTGTGCGTAAAAATAACGTTATTAAGAATATTATCTAGGTACTTAATTGGCTGTTGCCCGCGGCTTCGCCCGCATAAAATAGAGCCTATGTCATTCAAGGACAAAGCAGCTTTCTATCGGTAAAAAAATGTTCGCAATCGGACCAGTACTTTCAGAGATTACCTCCTACAAACAGAAAACAAACTTGGTAAAATTCTTTAAGAGGTATCTTTATAATATTAGTGTAGAAAAGGGTTAAAGAAGAAAATCTTAGATTGAAATAAAACTTACATAACGACTTGCACTTTTTATTTAGCACATAACATAACAAAACAATAACGTCAGCCTACGCCGTCAGATGGCAGTCGTGTCGAAGGGCCCGGCGTAACGACGGCGCCAATGGAGCGCGATTCCCCCAAGCCTTTCTTATTATGTACTGTGATTTAAAACAATACAACCGTGGAGCCGTATTGGTACTACAAAAAATATTTAATAGGCTTTTGTTTTTTAGGTGGAATATCATATAACGATTTCTCGTGCTCTAGGGTGGAGCGGGAAGGAACATCAGACTTTTACTGACTAAAATCCAATCCTATTTTCCTTCTTTGTTTTGCTTCCCAGGACCCCGGGTTCCCTTTCGGAGGACCCATGACACAAGTAGGCTTCACCCCTGCTGGGCCCCTACGGTTTTACTGACATCTCTTTGAGGTGAGCGTGGAACACTACGCGTCGTCGACGACTCGGGCTCAGTCCGGCCGGTTACAGAACGGCGAGCTATCTATTGCTAGTCGTCTGCAAGCCCAGTGGCTGGAAATCGGGATCAGGGTTCCGGAGGCTGGGGCGTGAGGAAGTTCGTTCCCTCACGCGTGCGGCCGCTTCCTTCAGAATAGAATTATTATCAAAGGAAGTAAAACTAGATACTTTTGATTGTTATGTCATCCTTAATTTGATAATATACAGAAATTAAAAGACTAATTGATATTTTAATTAATACTAAATGGCGGAAACATGGAATATAATATCTTAAAGATCCGGCCATAAGCGGAAAACTTTATTAAATGTCAAAATGATAAAATCTGTATCGATTTCAAAAGAAGATTACCTAATCTGCTATTCATAATGAGTTTAAAAGCAAACGGTGCCTAAAATTAAATTGCTCAGTGTGACTAAATTGGTTAAGTTATCTAATGTCTCTAGGATGTACATAATGACCAGCAACGTGAAATGAATACCAAGCCTAGAACTAGAGGGCCGCGGGGGGTTTTTGAACGCCAAGGGCAACTGAAGCATACATGCAGGTTTTAGTCAGTAACAGTTTAGTTAGACACGCTTTCTCGGACTACCCTAGAGCGGGAGAAAAATTAAATAAAGGAAAAGGCTTCAACTAGAAAATTATTTCCAGTTGTAACCTTTTTCTATTATTCCATAGAAATTATTTTTGGACAGCACGTAGCTTTTCTTTTACCGACATATTTTTCTCTGATCATACAAAAGGCCAGTGTAGACGAGGCGTAGCTCGGGTGTATACGTTGCGTAGCATTTCTTACACGCGTAGAACCGCGTAGGCGACGTGAAGCCCAGCGTAGGCAACGCGTAGCACGGCGTAGGCGACGCGTAGCACGGCGTAGTAGTCACTTAGCATGGTGAACATAGTCGTCGCTCGACTTGATGTGAAGTGGTTATTTATTTATTATATTCAACTATTTATGTACACATATAAAATTAATGATTAGATTTTACTTTTACTTATTTCTATAGAAATCATACCTGCGAAAAGTGAGTTGGAAAAAAATAGAGATGTAAACACCGTGTTTAAGAGTAATAGATAAATAAGTTATCAATGAAATAATATAACATGCAAATGCAAAATGTTATGTATAATTGAAGTGTTTTTTAAGTGCGATTCGCTGTGTCTTTGCTACATACCATATTATATTCGAAAACCTCACCCAGGTTACACGAACCAAAATAATAATAAGTCTTCAACACAACCACTCCATGTTTTAATGCTCTGGATACAAGCAAGGCAGTTTTCGTGGTCGTTGGAGCGTCAAGTGAGTCCAAACGCCTACAATTTTCCCACCGGGACGATCCCGCACCCCGTCACCCGAAGCCTTATTACGAACTAATTAAGTCACGCAACAGATACGTTAGAAATCTGTTAGGAAAATAACCAAAAAACCGGCGCATGTTGACATTTCTGGCCGTTAAAATACGTGATTGTTTTTGTCACGTCTATATGTTGCCGATTTAAGGTGCTTGCCGAAAAATGCCAAATAGACCGCACGATCACTACTTTATCGAAACGATTTGCATAATTAACCTTATATGAACCTACTAAGGCTATCTGCATAGCCACGTGGTGTTTCAATTTTCTATTTGAATCTAACCTAAGGAAATGCACTTTTACTAGTAGACAATAATTGTGTCTGATGATTCCAAATTTCTTTTAGTATGAAAAAAAAACGTTCAAATAGGGAGCAATGTTTCAGAAACTTTCTGCAATGATTGAGGCGGTGAAATTAAAATAAATTAGATGATGTTTTTATAATGAAGCCGCGATTGTGTGGCTTGCGTCACTTGCGTGCAAGCAGCAACCATTGAAGCGCGTGCAAACCAGCGAGAGTGCATTCCCAGCTATCTAATGACAATGACAGAGCATCCCCGCTTTCCAAGTTCATTGACAACGAAAGTGTTGCGCATGCGTGAAAACTCGCGCCAATTATAAGCGCGGGCGGGTGCGGCGGGCGCACGACGGCGGCGCTGGCGCGGTGCGCGGTGCGGGTGCGCCGGCGCAGCGGTCGTTGCGCGACGACGCGCCCGGTTGCGCGCGCTTCATTGCCAAGGCCGGTGTGCTTTCTCCACGATCTACGAGCTATTACGTGGCACTCGGGACCGCTTGTATAATGTGATGTAATTGGAATTTGTTATGCTTTGCTACCGATAAACGGAATTATGAAAGACTGACAGCGTGTAGTAAATTACACTATCACGATAGGACACGACCTCAAACACCGCTTATTGTTATTGTAATTGAACAATGTTAGCATTTTACGATGAATACTAATAATTCATTACATTAAAAGCGTTATCGTGTATAATTGTGTGCCACCATTAAATGGTATTTCCGTCGTAATCATTTGGACTGATAAATGATGATTGCTCGTTGTTCTTGACCTAATCTCTCGATGTCACTGAGCACCAGTGCGTTTCCGCGTCACCATGTCGTTGATGGTCCGGTCAAGTAGGTAAACAAGCGGAACAATAAGCTCAGACACGTAGAATGAAAAAATCATGTTCCTCTACTCTTCTTATAATTTCTTGCAACTAAAGAGAACGAAGATTGAATAGTCGGTAACATAATATACCTATATCCGGATCATAAATGAGTAGGTACCGTACCTAAATCGGAGCAATTTAAATTTTTACCACATCTCAAAAAATTCATCAAAAACTATTAACGACCCGAAATATTGTGCTTAAATAGATATACATAAATAACTTTATGCAAATATCCACATTTTTATTAGACTGTGTCGTGTTCTATGAGGAAAAAACCAGTTATGTATAATGAAGAAGTTCTCAAAAGGAACCAAACACGACGTCACAGAAAAGTACTTGCGCTGTTGACACAGAATACATGTGTTCGAATGACTAGACGATTCTCCGACAAACTGATTTATGTAATTTGAAATCCACAGTGTGTTTCTAGACGGGACTGTATACCGGAAACCAGAGGTTGTCAGAACAAACTCAAGGTTAAAACGTAAGTAACAAAATCATTTAACTTGCACAAATTGAGGAGGTGAAAAAAATAAATGATTCAATTCGTCGACAGTTACTCACGTGTGACTACCGTTCTCCATATTGAATAGGAAAATTTCAGGCAAATTTTTTAACAATTCAGTACATCGGCCTGTAGAAAAAGTCACCGCAGGCAGACATAGGCATCTTGAAAGATTCTTGGGTAAAAAAAACTGTAGCAAAACCTGAAGTATACTTTAGATTTTGCTAAGTGTTCTAAATTAGTAAGGGTCAAAAATTTCTAAATTAGTAGGTAGGTATATTCTAAATTTATTGAGAATTGGGAAAGACGTTTTGATGTCCAGTTTGGTCCAAATGTGGACGTCATAATCACAGGACATAAATATAAAAGACATGTAAAAGACGTGGTCGAAATGCTAACAGTTGATGATTAATTGACGTATCCAAGGAGTGGGTACGATAGTGTATGCGATTTAGCGGAAGAAAACTCAATTTGCAAAATGGGTTTTTATATGTACCTAATATAAAATTATCATACTTAGAGCTGTTATGACAACAGTTCAGCGCTCTTCCTTATCAAGCGCAGGATTTCCCCACGTTCAGAAATATCTGTGTTAATGTGGCTGAAAGAGACCAACTTCCTACATGGCATAACTGATCTCCCGTGCACGTAATCTACCTAATTAGATACAGCACTTCCACAGTCAGTAGGCGTTAAGTCATAGTTTGGTATGCGATCTCATTGACGAGCGTTGAACCGGGAAGTGTCTGACAACTCGACTTGTACTATCACAATAGATATTCCAGACTTGCAGGACACAGTGATGCTCGTTGCATTAAACGTTATATTTCATTTGATACCATTTTAGAAGTAGAGCTTTGGCGAATAGGTACTTAAGTGATTGAAGCTATGCAATTAGGTTTGACCTGTTACCTGTTGAATGAAGGTTGTTAAGGCACATAGATCTTAGGTCCATTTGATAGAAACATATCATGTTTTATCAGGACTGGTCGTTGTGGCGACGCTTGGGGAGGCTTAAGTCCAACAGTGAACATCTTTCGACTCAAATGATGATGATATCATGTTTTGACGTTTTGAGCAGTCCCAACTCTGTCCCTCACTTTTGATCAACACTCAAATTGTTTGTAACTCAGGCCGGTCTTTGTTTATTTATCAATGAACACATAATATAGGTAAACAGACAAGAAGATGGAAATAGAAACATAGGTACAAAGGTGAGGGTTTTTTCTTAAGAAATCTCTTCTAGCATACTTGCGAAAGTAAAGTGATAAAAAAAAAAAAATGACCCGTGTAAGACTAGTAGGAAAATAAGAACAAAGGATCGTTTACCAACTTTAAAATAACATAATGTAAAGCGTAAACATATATCTACTATAAAATGTATATTTAAAGATGATAAAAATAATATAAGATATATGGCACACTATACCATATCTTGCACTAATCGAGGAAACCGAAAGATAGTGTTTATTCACTCTTTTTAAAAACTGATATAGTTTCGCGGTCCCTAACGCCAGTCTTTCGGCATATTATTATGTTCAAGTAGCATAAGTTCCATAAGAACTGTATAAAGGTTGATTATTGTTCGTCTGAAGTCTAATATCTGTTTTCACTTCAACAATCAAATTGGCAGTGTGATATTGCTGATCTATCTAATAAGCCCTTTATGTCCTATTGCAGGGCGAAGGCCAATCTCTCGCTTTTTCACACACGTCTGTCTTTAGCCATTAGAAGCCATGTCCCTCCGGTGAGAGTCAAATTCACATCTCCAGTTTAGTCTTGGTCAACCGCGATGTCACATTGCGTTTAATGAAACTCAACATGTCTTTTCGTCCACAACTCATCTGAAGTGCAGCAGACATGTATATCGCTGATAAACAATAATTTATTGCCAAACATATGAGATAGTAAGTATAGCAAAATCCATCCATCGTCGACCACATCGTCGGTTTCCATCAGATGAGACAGTTGTCAAGAACGAGCCAATCAATAAAATAAAAAATGCACTCGGCTACGATATAGTGTCGTGTGTAGCTACTGCTAACTTAGTATGTCATTTAGGGGGCAACCCTACAAGTACAGTGTAATAGGAAGTAATAGTTAGGCTGAGATTCGATTCTGACGCAAGCGGACGGTCGCTGTGGGCGTTAGTAGGCACAGTCCGCGCAGTCAGCTTCCGTGTCAGTCTGTCAAGTAACGTGCCTCTCGTTGCTAAGTCTCGCACCCACCACTACTTCAACTTGCTAATTTATGACATCCGTCGGTTATGCGATTCGCAACCAGTATGACTTCTTTTATTCAATCCAATCTCGTAATTCTAACTGCCTAATTATGTAGATTTCAAGAGTCTTTTCTGGTTAGTTGCTAAGACTTCTCAGCAAAAACTTTATCAGAGTTTAAAATATGTAGAGGTCGTTACGGTTCTTCATGTTGCTGTAATATCTAACTACTTGAAAAAAAAAAACTTAAATTGTACCTAAAATAATTATTCAGACTAAAGGAACCCACAGATGTATAAAAAATTAAATACGGCAGTACATAATACATACACGCAAAAACTTGAGTTTTGCTCTCAAAATACGGAAGTAAAGCATTATTTGAATTGGTAATGACCGTATAATCTCGCATAGATTTGTATATCCTTTATTCAGAGAAGTATCAAGCTACTGAAAATCAAATGAGATATTGTTTTTCATAGAGCTCACTGTGTTTGCCACCTCAACCAAAAGAAATTTCTTATTTTGGATACATTGATTTCACGTTGAGTCGTGTGTCAAAGCAAAATGTAAGCGTTTCAACTAAATTTAAGTTTGGAAATTGTGGAAGCAGGCGTTTACCAAGAGCCAATGAAGCAACGCGTCACTGGGCGTGTTTACGCACCATGTTTGTTCATTCACAAAGCCTACGTTATTGCGCATTGATGCACAGAAAACGTTCTATCTACAAGGAGGCATAAAAAGTGCTGCATAATGCGAGCGCGAGCCGGACACCCACGTCGCGAATTCCCGTCCATTATCGCTTCAATCCCACGGGCTCATGTGACGTACAGAAGCCAAAGTTGGGCGGTGCCAATGCAGAGATTTACTTTTTGTGAACGACGAAGACATTCTTCCCAGCAGATCACGCGAAAAAGTATTCACAAGGGGATGCGAATTGTAATGCCTTGGAGGCAGATAGTGCATGACAATACGCTGACGAACACATAAATAACACAACGGGTAGTGGACCAGAACAGTGGTATGGTAAGAACAGTTTCAAGCTAACAGGCCATAAAATTAATCATAACGATCATTATATCTGAAATAGTATGAATTTTGGGATATTTTATAGATTACTTACGATAAAACTATAACACCACAAAAACCGTCTCTTCTACTCAGAAAGTGAAGTATAATGATGTAATTTCATTCTGTGGTAACACTATTAACACCATATGTAGGTGGATTCCCCGTTCGTATCGTAAAGTCTCGTCATAACTAAGATATATAATGCTCGGCTCTGTTATTGTTTAGGGACCACCAGGCAGGGGCTATGTGTAGGTGTGTTACGCATCTCCCCCGCGAAGGATCGTCATAATCTCTGCACCTTCGTCTGCATTTTGTTAAATATTATTTTTAAACATCCTAAAACAGGAGTGCACCACATGTGCCACCTGACCTCTCCGAGCTTTCCCACGCTGCGACGCAACAAGTCCTTGAAACACAAACGCCTTCGTTAACGTTAAAGCTCGGGTAACATCTTCCAACAAACTTATTTTGAACTGAGGACGCATCTTCGTTCCTTAGAGACTAATAGGTTTGTTTTCGGGAGCAAATGTCTCGGTTGCAGCGAGGCTTAAAGGTTTTTTCTGTTTACTTAAATGATCTGGTGATTGTTTTTTAATTTATTTTGTCGTTCGGCGACGTCATGTGGTTCCAATCAAAGACCGTTGGGTCTTCATTTTTTTTTCAAATCGATTATCGATGACTTAGTGGGTTCAGACGTCATTTTGTTAGTCATTATGTTTTAAAATATTATATGTATTGTATATGCTTTGCTGCTTTGTGAATAAATTGTATTTGTAATTTGTTTTTAATACATTACTAATACACTTTTTATATACTTGTTTTTTCCGTAATGTACTTACCTAAAGACTGATCATTGGGTTCCTTTATAGCAAGTGTCATTGGCCTGGTATAAATACACCTGCACCTTCTAGGTGCAGGTGTTTGTGCAGCAAAGCATCTCTTGTGAAGTGGCTCCACACTGGCACTGTGTTTGAGGTGGATCGAGTCGAGGAAACCATTTTGCCAGATCATTTGTGCTACGTTCCAACTTGGGTCCGCTGTTACTAGAATGATAGAGTAAAATACGAGTCAGAAAAAAAATTCTTAAATTGAATTTATCGACACAAAAATAAAAAGAATAGTTAATTGCGCACTTACAGTTTAGGCTTACCAGAGACAAACATTTGCAGTTACATGGGCACCATCAATATTTAGCTCAATCACTAGTCTTTTGGGCACACTTACAGTTTAAGCTTACCAGAGACAAACATTTGCAGTTACATGGGCACCATCAATATTTAGCTCAATCACTAGTCTTTTGGGCACACTTCCAGTCGACAGCGATGCGGAGGAATTCTTTGAAGCCATATTTTAGCTAGGAGGCGTTTATTGTCTTTCGTGTTAGTTTTAATGAGTTAAGTATTTTATTTTTTCTTGTTTTATTACAAAAAGAAAATTAAATTTAAACAAACTCATATACCCAAGTATTGTGAAGTAGATACACTAGCTGATATTGAAACTAGCAAGATAAGAAAAAAATCAGTTTAAGATTTCAGAGACTAGCCTTTCTCAACTTAATATGAAACCTATCAACATTTAAAACTGACTTAGACAGGAAAGCGAAACTTTGCCTGCACAGCAATACCATTACATAAAGCAGTAATAAGGATAGCGTTACAGCACCACCAGTGGGAACAGCGCACACTTGCGCACCATTCCAGTTCAAACGACAATTATTCACTTTCAAAGCGTCAACTTGTAAGTCAGGAACTAAATGAATTTAACTATTAATTACCCTCGAGTCGTTATTCCGTCGGACAAGGAAGCGGCGCGGGCGCAGACGCAGTGACGTCACGCACCGAATTAACCCGATTCTGAGAATTGAACCGTTGTATGTCAGTGCACTTGTCTTGATCGGCGCGCACGTGTGGACAATGTATGAGTACATGGATTTGTTATTATGTTACGAAATATTCCCCGTTTTACATCGAAATGGTTTCAGGAACAATGAATACTTACAATTACGACGTATATTTCTAAAAGCATCAATTTTGATTAAGTATTCATTTGATGATAAATGCAGCTTAAATTAATAATTATATGATAAGTAAATCACAACGAAATAAAATCATTCACATTTGCATTTAGATTATTTTGTAGACAACTAAGATAGAAACTTACATCTGGTACAGATCGAGTCGAGACGTAGAGACGCTACGGTCGGAAGAGCTTTATTACTTACATTCTACCATAAGAACCCATCGCATTGGCACCAACATCTAATGTTACCGCTGCGTTTACTTCATAACCTAGTTGTCTGTATAACTTCTATTGTCTGTCATGAAACGCAGTACTAACATCAAAAACCCGTAAAGACTGTAGCTTCTGTACTAAAATCCAGTTTAATACAAGTTATGTCCTTATTATTGCCAACGCCTGACATGTCGACTCCCTTATACGCGAATTGATTACATCATATCTGTATTTCATATCTTCTTCCTCAATTGAATATTGTGTCCAGTTCGTACAAGTCATTACGCAACCGAGATACCTACTTGTTGCCTACTGAGCTGATATTGATTAAATCTCACATTTAGTTTGCAGTGTAATGACCTCCTAGCATCCACATATTGCCTAGTTGCTACTGACTAAATAACCATAACATAAATAGTAAAAGAATCACGTAACCGCTCATTCGGTTACGCCGCGGTTATAGTGTGTCATATTATTATTATTATAGGTAGCTGTTTGCTCTCCCGCCGAGTTCCTTATGAAACTTGGGCCTTGCCAAGTTCTTACTGTACAAAGAAAATACGCACACTGCAACCAAGCTGGAGTCTCTCGTACTTAATGTTACCGCTTTGGTTTACATAAAGTAGTCATAAAATTGAGATTTTATTAGCAAAATAGAGTAGCCATTAATATAAAATGTACCAAAGATTCCAATGCTCGTATCTTTACGAGTAGACTATACTTATAACTATGTAAGTAGTTTAAACATCGATTTACTATAAATTATGTTAAATAGATTAAGTGGGTAATAAATAATAATGTGTTTATAAAGTTTTAATAAATAAATTTCTTATTAGCATACAATTATTTTAGTTACATTGTAAATATGTTAATTTCTAGATGGATTAAGTGTATCTATAAAATATTAATAGGTACCTATGCATTTAGGTAACGGTATACCCGACTGCCACATATTGTATTACGAAATGCAACCACGGTCAATATGGTAGATATTATTTTGGCCGACTGGTCTAAAAAATTACAAAAGTAAACACATGTGGCGGGCTGACAGCAGACACTTCTGGTTTTTATAATGAATCATGATTAAGCACTTCATGTTAATTAGTAATGTTACGCCTAAGGGCGCTATTGTTAAATATTTCCTTATCTTAAATAAGCAGCTACTTATTCGTTACAATCTCGAATTAATCTACTGTGGTAGCACAATATTGAATCTAGTTATTACACGATTGATTAGGAAAATATGTATTATCTTCTTACTTACCTAGGTAAACCGATCGCCTAGTGAGGGTCGCGGGAATCTGATGGATGCGAGAGGGTCGCTGTTGTGACGCTTGGGAGGCCTATGTCCAACAATGGACGTCTTTTGACTGAAATGATTTAATGTTCTACCTAAGTAGGCGTGTGTAAGTAATCCATCTGCGTCGTCAAGATACAGATGGATTGGGTAATCTGAAACTGTTCAGAAAGAAAGCATGCAAAAATCAATTCACAAAGTTATAAGCCCAAAGGATTGGCAAGCTCTACAGAGAAAAAAATATCTCACCCATATTTCTAGCAGTAAAACTATTTAACCCCATGTGGAACCAAAATCTAAAATTAATATTCATTGGTAGGTAAATATTTTCGAGTGTGGTTCCTGAACGGAAGGCCTCACGCAGCGACCGTTGCTGCGCGGGAGTCTCGTCACTCAACCAACCCATACAAGTCTTACAATCTCATACACACACACTGCACGTGTGTTGGTACTTGCTGCTTTATTGAGAACAAAAACAAAAAAACATCCCAATGACACGCTACTGTGAAAGCAGATTGTAAGTCACAGTTAAACGCGGATGATCGATGATTGTTTCTTGGCAATCATCAGCGTCATTAATTTGGCTTGTTTTTTATTGTGTTGTGATTTGTGCCACACATGAACACTTACGCCCGTTTTTAATAAGCTATCTTTAATTGCAGCTACTAAAGATAAAGAAATCTATCCTTTTGTCCTTACTTGCTTCCTATAACCTACCGACGGATAGCATTTCCTACCAAAGTTGTCAATCTGTAGTTGTCGTTGGGAGGTCGGATAGTCTACTTGAGTTAGGACGGATCATACAATTCGTCTTTAACTGCATTTCAATACAAGTTTGAAGTTACTCTCCGATAGGCGCAGCTAACTATAGTAACATCATCAGGGCCTCAAGTCTGCTATTACAATAGTGTCAGAATGGTCTATCATTGATGTCATAATATTGTCGATTTTGACAAGTTTGATAATCTACTAATATTATGGCGTCATTATGACTTTCCAATGGTCAACCACTGACACTCCATTGAAAGAAGTGACATAGAATGGTAATCTCGTACATATTGACAAATGAATATTTGACGTTTGCGGTAATCTGCTAAAACTTTGACAGTTTATTTGATCAGTGTTTTACCATTAGAACGTTATTGTGCAGTTATTGGTTTTAATATGCTCGAAATTATCATTCTACCACAATTCTATTACAAGACCAGTGACCGATCAATGATAGATCATTATGAATTAGCAGATTGCAAACTTTTAGCAAAATGACAATGGGATCGTGTTGGAATGACAAATTTATAAAAATAGCAGTAACGGGGATAAGGCATTTTCGACCAGTAACGGGGATAAGCGTTTGAAAATTAATATTTGTTGTGTTGTAGAAGTGTTTGTTTTCTTGTAATAATGGAATATTTTAGCAGTGATGATAGTGATATGGAGTTATTTCAAAGGATAACGGATTATGATGAAGAAGTCACGGTGATACAGAAAACATACCGTTACAGAAGGCAACTTTGCAATATTGCCATAAAATTCTGGAATGACCTTCCCCTTGACATCAACGAAGCTGAAAGTAAATTCTCCTTCAAGCGTAAAATTCGGTACTACTTGAAGTCCTCTCAACCTTAGTTCGGTCTTTTTCATAACTGTTATATTTTAAATTTTCTTAATTATAATGATTTAATATTTATCAAAGTATTTATTGGTTTATACCTAATATTAGTTTATAGTCTGTCTAATAATTTAAACGACTTGGGTAATATTTAGGGTAAAATGAAATCTGATGTAGTCAACACTGGTTCAGAAATCAAGGTTGATTATGAGATTTTGGTCATTGTTTAATAATGGAATCTTTTAAAAAGTATCCAATTTAAGTATTTTTTAAAATGATTTAATACTATTAGGGGACTTTTTAAAATTAAAAAATGCAAAAGATTTTTGTTTAAAATATACCTATTTCAGTCTCTTTAATGATATTCTTATTACAAAAGTAGGATACATTTGCAAAGACATAATAGTGTCATAAGTAATAAAATAAATCTGGAATCGTACGGGAAATCTGATTCTTAATATTCTATTCCACTTACTGATTCATCATCAGTAGCCATACTACGATCAAGATCTGTTGTAACACTATCATCATCTCAAAAAACAAGTGAATGACAACTAAAATTCCGGTTGCCAACATTAGATTTTTAATTTCCTTGAAAAAATTCCAAGTCGTTTAACTTACTAGACAGACTATTTTTTATTATGTATTATAAATAACTTAATTTAATGATTCGATACTATATCCATTCTATTTGAATTAACTGTTATTATTTTATTTATTGTGAACACCTACCACAATGTTGTCTTTTTAACTTTTTTGGGTTGAATGGAGTGTGCCTTGTTGCATTAAGTTGCACTTGCGCTACTGTACATGAATTTTAAATAAATAAATATTGTTCTGAATTAAACTTCATGGAGGCTTACTCTATGAAAGCCTTTCTATTCTAGAGGAAGTCTCCATGAAGTGTGAATGTTCCTTTATGAGGAGCATGCTTGGATTTTCGTTGTTACCTATACCCAAGATAACAAAATGGACCCACCTACCTACCTGATTATTTCATAATATCATTTTGACTTACCATAGCACAACGGAGAAAATCGTACAGATAGTGAACCGGAAGTCAAAGTCCGGAAAGGCAAGGACGTCACCGGATGCTCCCTCCCCGCCCTACCATGTTCCCCTTCTTCCGGTCACGGGACTTCCGCACCCAACTTTTCAACTGGCGTTAGGCGGAAAACACATAAATAAAATTGCATGCGGAAAAATTGTACCGCAACACACATGTATACTAACGTAGTAGGTATTAAAATATTCACGTTTTTCCTTGATTTACTTACTGATTAATCGATAAACAATATTATGTGCGGTTCTTCCTGTAACGATTTGTGGTTTTGATTCTTGGCTGGCTAATAAAGATTTGACAAAAAAAATGTTCTTCACTTGAGGGGAAGAACATTTTTTGTCAAATCTATTTGGTATATTATACATATAATATATTCCGACGAAGCTGTGTAGCCTGATTGCTTGATTTACCTACTTCTAAAGGTGTTTTTTATTTGGTAATTATCAGCAACTTGTCACAGAGCAAATAGTGTACATTGAACATGCCTATCCATAATTAAATAACAATAAGTATTATCTAAAAACTTTAATTCGTATTTCGATATCTCTCCATTGAACGATATGCTCATGAATCAGAGATAGCATCTGATAGGCACGATGTGTCTTCAACGTAGCCCATACACTTAAGTGTTTATTGCAGCTGACTCATAATAATTTATTTAGATTATTACTCATAAATTATAAATACTATAACATATTTTGTTTATGCAGTCAATTGAAATTAATTTATTGACACTGATATAACGATATAACAGATCACCATCATCAACGTCGCTTCCAAATGAACACGATTTAAATTCATTAAATCCATTTTGTCCGTCCTATCACTAGTCATTTTGAAAATCGTTTGTGGTGCCAAGTTTTGCTGCAGACTGTTTGACAGGCATCAACTGAACTTTCAAAGCTATAATAAAAAGTATACATTTCATAGCAATGACGATAATTGCAAAACATGTAAAAAAAAATTACGGGCACACATGAACCATATACCTAATTTTTCCTCTATTTCAACAGAAACTAATGAACATCACAAGAAGCCAGACGATTTACATAATCAATCGTCCTATTAAGCACTAAAGTAAATTACCTATTAAGTACTTACCTTCTGTAAGTAATATGTAATTTATTTGAATAATGTTGAAATATGTCATAGGTATCTTAGGATTCGTTCTTGCCATGAATAAAGAGTTGAAGTTGAAGTAGATAACTTCTTATCAACCCAAATGTCGCGGAAATCAAATGTGAAACAGCCCTCGTGGCGCAATATGGATAATCTTGTAAAAGATACTTGATTCCAACATAAGTATCTAAGAACTGTAAGCAGTAATGCATGAAAAGAGAAGCAAAGAAGATTTCAAAGCGATCATTGAACACGTAGTCGGTGTAAGTTACAAGCCTTCACTGTCTCGGTTCGATTTAGCGTGAAAACATTTCGAAGTTGAGTCGTGAGTTCGTCTTACATTTTTCTTATTAAGGAAGCCTTTATCAGTGCGGTATTTGATACTCCGCAGGCAGCTGGCGCCTACCGCTTCCGTAAAATAGGTGCATTCGACTCCAAGCGCGGAATTTGATCTTTTGTTGATGGAGGCGAGATTTCTGCATGTATCTGACAGGGCGATCGGAGTTGTCTCGTGCGCATGTCATCTTCATCGGTAACCTGAGACGAGGGCGCAGTGGGCAGGCTTTTGTGGTAGCCATACAAAAGGCAGCTTGAGCCTAAAATTGTATGATAAAAGCGGATTAGTGATTGTCATCCACATCAGCCACCGTATCTTGTCTACCTGACGTATCAGTATTAATTTACCAGGTGAAGCAGTATTTTATGTATTTTTTTTTCAATTCCCCTAGTTAGGCATCAGACATGAAGCACATCTCATAGATAGCATCGAATAGCAGAACACAACTTTAATACTTAAGTGCTGCGATTTGCCTACATAGAAATATTATCAAGAATAGCAATAACAGTATAAAATCGATAAATTGTCTATTGCGAACAAAGCTAACGCAGTGTCGGAGTCGTCGACTTGCGCCCTACATGCATAATGCGCGGTGTTACGGCGCGTTACGTGTGCTGCGCGGGCGCAGGCCGTTATGCAAGCGGCGCGGAACCGGCCGTGAGAAGCAGCGCAACACCTGTAATACACCGCCACCGCTAAACGCGCATGCGCACGCTTGCAAACCGCCTAACGGCAGCAGCACACCTCGTTACAACCAGCGCTGATCAGCCATTGTGAAATCACGTCATTGATTTAATTACGGGTTACGAGCTGTATGCAGTTTATAGGAACAGTTTCCTAGCAGCATATTGTCGCTGCGTTTACCGCTACTGAGACCAAGGCAGCCAGCGAATTGAGGTGACGACATTACAATGGAGAATTAAAAAGACTCAAAATGTCTGGTTGCGTCAAATGCATGTAACCTATCATGCTAGAGATTTGCTGGAAGGTTAACTGCTTACAGAAATAAAGCTGCATTTGGCTAGATGTGACGACCACACTCTAACAATTAAGCAGCAAAGAGACATTTTCACAGTTCTTTTAATTTCTATAGAACTGCTTACAATAGATACAAGCAAAAAAGCTTTTGAAGAATTGCGACACTCACAATATTGTCCCTACAATAGTGCACAATTCACTCATAGCTCCAATATCTAAGTAATACGATAAAAACTTTAGGAATAAGTATCGCCGCCAGACGCCAAAAACTACTTGTAAAGAAGACGCGTATGTTGAACAAACATGTGCGATGCAGTTCCTTAAAAAACTTTGGTGGCCTGAAAAAAATCGAAGAAAAAAAGACACTCGAATACTGAAGCTTGCCCGCCTGACAGGAAATATGATATTTTATTTTGGGCGTGGGATCAAACCGAGTCGATAATTTGTGTTCCGAATAGAACATCACAAGCAACGGTGAAATTAAATTGTTGAAAACGTTTTATGTTAAGTATTAATAAAGAACAGGAGCGTCTTCAACAATAATAAAATGTCTTTGAAAATAACTGAACATGTCGATGTCAGTGTTTCAAAGAAAATTACACAATATGATATTGTCTTTTATTCATATTTTTATGGAATGACACACATTATTAAATATCAAGTCTATTTAGAAGATGTTTCCATGCTGGGTATATTTTTCCATGTTTCAGTCGATATGTCCCTTTGTTCTCTTTTGAAGCCAGCGCGTGTAGATTAAGTCCTATTGATTATTATTTGATGTTCGAATTCAAAGCTGCATAACACGTATGACATACATTATTACATATCAAGTCCATTTAGAAGATGTTTCCATGTTGGGTATATTCTCCCATGTTTCAGTTGATATGTCCCCCTTTGTCCTCTTTTGAAGCCAGCACGTATAGATTAAGTCCTATTGATTTCTATTTGATGTTCGAATTTAAAACTGCATCAGCACATATATTGTCTATACGTAGGCCAATCTTGATGAACATAATCTGTTGAACTGTTGTCGAGTACTAGGGTACCATACAAGTGCGGAGAGATGTCCGGCGTGCGCAGCACTGGCCCGGCTGCTTGAATCAATATCAATCAGCATCAATCAGCACCCGGAAGCCTTGTAGCTGGACCAACTGATTGTTCGCTGGCGACAAGGCGTGCCACAAATTCACATGTTTATTCACTGACCATCCAATTTCCCGGCTCTTAATGGTTTTAATTGTGTGTGTTTGGCTTCAATGATTTTTGGCCTTCGAAACAAAAGGTTAATATATCTTAGGATATCTGTGTAAATTGATGTACTTATCTTTTTTTTATTAGATATTATTGATAGGCTCGCGTTTGACAATATCACCTGATGGTAAGCGATGATGTGGCCGACGATGGAGCACGCTTGCCTAGAAGTAAACTATTCACTCTTGACTTAAAGACCCCTAGGTTGTAGCTATCAGAAACCACATAAATTATAATTACTAGTATCTTATAAATTTCATAGTCAATTCGTTTGATTCTACCCTAAGCCTACCTATGTGAAATTTAAAAACCGTATACGCTACTTCAGAAGCATGTAGGTATTGTGTATTGTATACCTACTATGAGAGTAGAGTACCTACTCTACTCTCATAGTAGTACCTACTAGCAGATTTTAATGAGTAATTAAAACTAGTAATAGTAGAAGCATCGACACTATTACAAAACAGTGCTAAAATTCATGTCATTGTTGGTATCGTGAAATGAAAATCAATGAAAAGTCAACTTCAGCAGAATGTTATCTATTTAGATAGACAGCCTTTCTCTCTTTATTTGTATGAAGGAAAACTTTCCGATCTAAGACATTGATAGGGTATAACGAAAGTTCATGAATATATTCTCGAAAAATTCTTTCCTTATGTAACTTATTACTCGTGTACTAATTCTGGGTACCTACAAAGGCCTGCCTCATACCTACCTCTTATAGGAAACCTTGAAATACGGCACCAGCGTCCAAGGCATCGATTATGTTCGCTCGGTTAACGGCACATTTAATACAAGTAATTCGTTTTACGACTTTATAGCTGCTAAGAAGACCCCGTCTTTGAAGAACTTGTTGAGAACCAGTAAGCATGCCTACTGTAGGTACTATTTGCAAAAGGAAAACAAAGAAAACAGCTAACAAAGGAAAAAAAGATCCCTAATCCTGGCTGATTAGAAATTATGTTCTGAGTACCTGTTAGTCCCAAAAGAAAACATTTTCACACCCTTAACTTGACCAAGTGTAAATTAGAATTTACTTCCAGCCATAAAGATACCTGAACCGGGCACGGTACTTAAGTGTAGCAGTTACGTAATAACGCCGTGGTACTAAAGAGCTCCTTATATGTTAATATGGCACATGACGGTGTCGTTGCGCCTATAAAATCGTCTGAAGTGTAAACACACGTAAATATCGCGCCACACGCACTCGTAAAATCTATTTCTCGCGCTATTGCGGCTCGTAGGCACTATACAAATAATTTTATTCCGAGGACAATCAACATTAAAACAAAAATATCACTGGAACTGATTTATAAACAGAACCAGTTAAATTTTCCATTACGTAGAGTTGTATCCCTGCTCTATACCGCCTATGTTCACAAGTAAATAGCTGTGGGCAGTGTTATCCACCTATGTACCTCTATAAGTTTATTATGAGAAGGAATTTCGTGCGTTAATGCAGGTATTTTTATAATCCGTTTCTGAACTTTCTTGTTTCAAAGCAAAAGCAGAATTGCTGCAACACCCACGTTTTTCAAAGTGTTTAAAAATAAGGCGCCTGTTCAGCATGAAATCGCTGATGAAACGGCTGAAAATATTTTTGGTGAGTTATTTATCAAAGTCTCTCGTAATAGTTTTTGCCTACGGTTTGTGGACAAAGGCAGTGAGTCACCGACGAGATTATTAGGCCTAATATTACAGCGAGCAGCACGGGCGGTGCACGGTGCACGCCAGCGAGTCCTGCGCTCGTCACGGCGCCGGGCGCGCTCTCCACCACACTGCGTGTCTCCACGCAGACAATGCTTGATTCTTAATTCGTTCTGATTAATATTCCAATCCGTAAGTCATGCGACATTCTAAGGATATAAACACGATTGACGCAGTTCTTGAGGAAGTTGTATGAATAGCTTACTGGAAACCGCACAAGGAAATTCTTCAACTTTATTCTAAACTCTTTAGTGTTGTCAGGAATTCCCCAATAGAATAAAACATCTTAGAACCTACGCAGGTTCTACATAGGGACTATGTCACGACTAGAGCAACACTAAACAATAAATTAATTATCTAAGTACTTAAGTATGACATTAATTTTTACAAACACATGACTCGAAAGTTTACGGGGCAGTACCTAATCTATAGCCGAGTACGACAGTACGAAAAGTTATGTTACAGAGATTTGGGTTTGAGCTTCCATTTTTAACCAAAATCAAAAAAGGAAGAGGTTATCATTGAGTAAAAGTACATGGAGAAAGGCACGACGGCAACGGTATGATAGCGTAGCAACAACGTAAATTCGTGTAGATTTATAGACTATGTTGTCGCATTGTTGGAAACATCAAACTAGCAGCAACTATCGGCTTTGCCCGCGTGAATGACGGAAGTGATGCTAAAGAAACATACTTCCAGGATAAAAAGTATCATATATCTTATCCAGAACTTGATTTATCCGTGTGCCAAACACCCGTTCAGCAGTTTGAGCTTGAAGGAGTAATAAACCTCCCCTACACATAAATGTTTCTAAAACCAAATAAATAATTTAATGTATGTATTGTATCTATTTTTGTGTTTCAATTACTGGTTTTGTTATATTTATATTTGTATTATAAAGTAAGTAAGTTTAGATAAGTAATATAGTATATTCTTAATTTATTTCTGACTCATTTGTATACATTGTGTCTAAATCTCTCATCCAACTCTCCTGCCGCAGGTCTGCTGGAAGAAATTTCATTTGTAATAAGCAGTACCTACCTTTGTACTCTTTTATCTGTATTTGTCTATTTGATTTTTAAGTGTTTGTGTGTGTACATAAATAAATAAATAAAAATTCAGAAACAATCAAGAGGATTCGATTTCAAGACAAAATACGTTTAAGTCTGTAGGACACCAAACTTTGTTGTCCTTTATTTTGTCCCCAGCAACAGGTTCCACATTTACTTAGTGGGTTCCTTACGATAAAATATATAATACTCGTTAAATTGGGTATGATGACGTAAATTATATTGTTATGTTACCGGAATATCATGCCGCTTATGTCAAAATACCGTATATTTTAACCGATTGACTTAATTTGCATGATGGAACTAGTTCCACGCAATCTTCATATTATCTGTCTACTTATAATAAATGTTGCCAAAATATAGCAAAAAAATGCTTGATTAAAAATATCCTTTTCTTAGATAAATACCTATGCAAAAATATAATTTAAGAGTTCTCTACGTTAAGAATAGGTTTACGATAGAGTCTATTTCATATTGAATTAAGCAAAATACCGAATTGTTTCGCTCTACTTTTACTACGTACATGAAAACGCAAATTTTGATAGATCTAGGAAAGTTTCGGTTGGGAATAGGTTTAGGGAAATCTGGGAAAATCTGACCAAGCGATAATTTATAATCCCTAGACTTTTCCAGTTTGATCATCTCAGTATATTAAGGCATCAGCTCTGCTCCAATTTGAATACCTTTGGTTCTAGTTTATCTGTTATGCGGCAGACATGTCCTGTCCAGTCCTATTAAAGTTGTACGCAGTCTTTTGAGCTGTATTATATTTTTGGTTTTAGAGCAAAGTATTTCTAATTCGATCTGTTAATTTAATTGAGGTAATGAGACCTGCGCGACAGACCACAAACAGACATGAGAAGAAGGGAGATAGAGAAGGTGGTATGATAGATAAAATTTGACAGAACTGGAAGAGGCCGCGCGCAATATGCGGAAGGAGTAGAGAGTGGCACAGGAGTGTATAAAAAATTATAAAAACAAATTTTGGTCGACTTATTATCGAAAATATGCGATTGACGATTGTAAATAATAATGTGTACCCATTTATTAGCCTAATTATATCAGTGATACCCTATCATAATATTTTTACCAAAAGAGGTAATACCCATTCTGTTGATGGATTAGATAAATACCCTCAATGAGTCAATGTAATAAGTAGCAGGTTTCCAGAAATTATCAGTGATAGCGCCATTCACGAAATGTTTTAGTTTATCATTATAAGGAAAAAATAAGAACTCACTTTGTGTCATTTCCGATGACTCTAAGACGATTAGGTAAAACATAGATGGAGCGAAATTATTATACCTAATAACCAATTATATAATAGTAATTTCACACGGAGCTACAATAAATTGCTTTCGATCCCTACAGTCATTAGCAAAATGAATTTTAAACTAGAAAAATAAGGGAAGTACTTACTACGAAAACGAATGAAAAGAAAAAAGCATCGTTGCGTACTCTGTGATTTTTTATTAGAAAATTAGAGATCACAACAAATACCAATTTCTACCAATGACGATGTTAGAAAGACGTATTTGCTAGTATAACACTTTCATTTCAATAATTGATTATTCTCCTTCCGGCTCAGGGGGCGGAATATATTTCAAAAATTTGACGCTTATAGGTATCGCAAAGTAGCCAGTAACGTTGTCTCTCAAATGTCCTGCAGCCATCTGCATGCTAGCGGTAGCGCAGGGGATCGGCGTTATTTCCCGAGAAGTTACTTTGACAATTATTTCTGAACTCAGGCCCGGAGGCAGCCAGATCCTCGTGTGAGGGTGGCAGCACCAACTGGCACCAAGGTGCGCCATTTCACCCCACAGCCCGCAAAAGACAAAATACATGCAACGATAGGAGGTGTTCCAAATCCTGATTTTAAACACAATATTATGTAAGTACTTGACAAAACTTCGCTTATAAGATTTATCGAACACTCAAAATCGACCGTCAACGTAAATCATCTTTAATATTTTCATTACTGATCTACATTTCTTACCTAACTCTGAGTGTAATAGGTTCCTCGCCCAACACAAAATACAAAGCATTTGGACTCCATGTCATTCCTACTGGAAACTTGGGTATGGGTACAAGAGGACGCCGTTTCTCAGGGTATGGAACCACCTGAATCTCATCACGCTTCTCTTCTTTTTCTCGTCCGGCTAAATCTTCGACTGGTATCTGAAAATGTGTTAACTTTACAGTTAAGATATATCCCACCAAAAACATACTTGTTAAAAAGGGGGCCAAGTTCCTATCGGCTAATTGTTCGCCTAAAAAAGGGTTGAAATCCAAGCCAATGCCAAGTTTAGATGCACTTTAAAATCAATCATAATCATCTTCATCAACAGCCTGATCCACTGGTAAACATTTGCCATTCCCAAGACTAGCCACCACACCCAGTCCTCCGCCTTCCGCATCCAGCCACTACCCGCCACCGTATTTACGTCAACGGTCCATCTGGCCGAAATTCTCTTTACCATACACCCAACTTAAAATATGGTTTAGTTGTGAAAATACGTAGGTACTTGGTTAAAAATATCTAAAATTATAATACTTCTAAATTTGAACTTGGCAGGTTAATTTAATTATATAAATAATAAAATTAATTATACAATTAATCAAGTGTTACCCACAGCACGAAAACCTGCCAAGTTCAAATTTAGAAGTATTATAATTTTACATATTTAAGCCAACTCATGCTTGACCGATTTGTTAAATTTCTTATGACATATTTTATACCCCTCCCCCCCTCCTCTTCGTATTCTCATATCACTGGTTCATAATTTTTATTAAAAATTCGATATTAGATTAAGCCAACTCACGCTTGACCGATTTCTTAAATTTCTTAATTTTTTGTTGAACTACATATAACACACGACATGTGTGCCAAATTTCATAACGCTAGAACAATTGGAAGTGGCCTAAAGGTTTTGATTACCGCTCAGTGAGTCAATGCCAAAATTAGCTATATTCACAGGGTCATATTTCAGGATCTACTGAAGCTATATCTATGAAATTTGGCATACTGCTTTAGTACTAGTATATGATTATGTAGGTACAATTTTATCTCTGTACTTGCAAAAAGCACTGAGCTACAGGAGGGTCAAAAGTGGGTCGAAACGGTTCGTGTAAATAGTGCACGGCATGCGTGCGGCCTGTTGCTGGAACTTGGCCTGCGCACTACCGTGCGCTTTGAACTACCTATTTAAAACAAATGGAATTAATTTGCCCCAAAAGCTAATAATCAATACGACTTCTATCTGTATGCAAAAACAAAAGGAGTTGATATTGTAGTAGGGGAATTCTGTGAATCATAACATGACCGCCTTTGGTTAAAAGTTACAGCGCATGAGTAATGCCACACTACATTAGTAGGGCTGCTTCACTAAAGAAGTGAGGTATCGCACTACAGAAGCGGGGCAGCCCCATCAGGTTAGCTGTCATCTTCCATATTTTGTGATTACCTGTTCTGCTTCGATTCTTTCCCGAGGATTTAAGATGAGCATCGGAGGCAGAGTAGTGTGCAGAGATTCTTCACTACATGCTTTTGATAACGACATATTAGATGATATCCTTTGTATTTTGGAAAAGTATTTCTATTTACATGTAGATGTTGCAGGACTCTGATTATCTAACATCAATGGCATGACGTCTGAAGTCTCAAATCATAGATAAAGCGCAAATACTGTGAAAGACTGTACGTGATAGATTTAAATAGGTGCAAGCAAACCTCTTTACTGCTTTCTGGGATACAACTTCAGAAATAGCCATGTATTGTAAATAAAATATTTTTAGCAAAAAACCGCGATAATAAATAACGTGTGAATGAAGGCCAAATAACGTGAAAGATAAATTCACTAGTTTAGTACCTATAGTAGACTTTACGTGTAGGTTTGTCTATTGCGTTCGTTGAAATAAATTGTGTGAACTGAAAGTATCAGTAAAATCTGTTTAATAGTGCATACGTCGTTCTTTATCGCCTTTACCTCTGTATTTAAGACTAGCATAATGTTTAAATTAGATATTTTGTTTATTCATAAAAATGAATATCTATTGTGAGTGATATACAATCCATGATTGCTCCAAGAATCACCAATAAATTCACAACTTGTTGAATTAAAAGCTGTAGACTGAGATTGAACGAATGAAATTCTCTTTATTCAAGAAAATGCTATGAAACAAATGTCTATAGATTTCTACGTTTTCGTTGTTTATTTTAAATTCCTATTAAATATTTTGTAAGTTGGCTACTTAAGGGGATGTATCTCGACATACATTTTCACTGTTTTTCATACAACCGCTCTTACGCGATTATGACGTTATTAGATATTTTTCATTCGATATTTTGGAAACACAGTATCTTGTGGATACCTATTATCTAGGCTTCTATGGAAATCAATTTATAAATTTGTGTAAAACTAATCCAGTTAAGACCTCTGAAAATCTACTATTTTACATGAACTTTGACACTTCATAATTTACTCAAAAATAAAAAAGTCAAAAAGTACAACTATACCAGCCTAGAAAACTTTATCAAGATTCTAAACAATGACAATGTTTTTCAAAAACTTTTGAACAACATTGTCATTGGAACAAGTTTTATAAAATATACGCGTAAATCACGGAATTACCGAATGCTTACAGAGTTTTCAGGCGTTATCTCTCTTTTTTCGCGTTGCCTTTTCGTCAAACATCGCGTTGGATTGCGTTAGATGAAGTAACAAGCTATTAAACCATGCTCGATGTTGACGATAGGCGAGTGGGAAAGCAGCCTCTTAAGTAGCTTTTGCTAAAGCTGAAACCTAGTAATTCAAGCAGTAATAATAGGAAGTTTTGGGCCAATCCAATTCAACTCCAAATATTTTATTTCACATAGGTATACGTAAGCACTTACAAATCGACAGAAACTAAAATAGTGCATCAATAGCTTACAGAAAGGCCCGCATAGGCGCATACCACAAAGAATATTCTCACCTTGATTTTTGCGTACAAGAGTTGTTTGCAAAGTTTCTCCAACACAACTTGTAGGTAAGCATCAGCTGACCCGCTACAGTTGGACCTTCGAATACCTATAATAGCTGAGATGCCAACCTGGTTTAGAGATTAGAGCGCATTATCATTTTCTGTCATATTTCTCTACTAACTGGTGCCAGCGGCTTCGCCCGCGTGAATGTAGAATATTATCCCAAGGAAACCTAATCCCGGGACAAAAAGTATCCTATGTGCTATTACAGGACATGGTCTACCCGTGTACCAATCTCATCGAAATCCATTCAGTACTTTTTGCACAACAAACATCTATAGATCACAACATCCAAACTTGAGTCACGTTTATAATATTATTAGGATTTGTCGTCATGCTCTTTTACACAGTTCATCGATCATTTCTTTCGTCTTCCCCTACTGTTACAGCCGGGTAGTTGATAAGAGTATCAACTTACACCAACTCATAACTTCCGTCACGGCATTTTCCTGATTCATTTTCCTTTTTCCTTTTTCCTCCGCATGACATGCCCATAAGTACTCAATTTGGAGATTTGAGCTCTCAACAAAATTACATATGAACTTAGTCGCAATAACGTGTAAAGCTTCTACGAGTACAAGTTCTTGTTTATTGCGACAACATTCAGCTCGCCAAGCCCCCGCCACTGCCCGCCACGCAGCTCCACTTAAGGGCGTACATTTTCGATTCCAAGTTAACGGAGATTGTTTCTATCAGCAAAATCTAATTACACTTCGCTTATAGGGTCACAAGACTTCTTAAATCACGGGAAAATAAAAATATCAACTTCTTTCATGGCATTTAATTTCATAACGGTGTTCCTTGCTCCACATTTTAGGGTCCCAGAAAAAATTGAGCTTTGGAATAGTTATTAAATACAAAGTACCTAATAAACACTTTCTTATGTGAAGTGCGAACTAAAATTATATTATAAACTGCCTGTATGTAACGGTGCATTGATCTCAAACAAAATCCTCGGTATAAAAGCTGCGATCTGTAGACTGCAAGTTATCAACGGCCAGCCGTGTCAATTAGACGAGTCGAACGCTAGAGAGTGTATTTATTATAAATATCTTCCATATGAGCTATAAACTTACTTAATATTGTCGGCGCAGTGTGTAATATATTGTCGTGAAAGCCGCAGTTGGTAAGACACGGTTGCGCAGTCGCCGCGACGCGTGACGCCGACTCCCGAGGGAGCGGAAGTCTTGCGCACTTCCGGCTGCGCACACGCCGGAGATCCGGTCCACTTGTACGATCACGACGTTCCACCGACTGACGGTTTAACGAACGTTACTATTTTTTTTGTATTTATACTGATTTATTGCTGTAGCGTTGTTGCCGTGCTGTTGTCAACTTGCATCACTATTTCCTACTTTTTGAAAATCCCATGCAGCGTCGGCAGCACTGATTAAAAGTGTAAGGTAAAGTACCTTACACACATATCGCAGGTTAGTGTTAAAGTCTGTTCGTTGACCAATCTGTCTTATGCTGATTCAATATTTTTTAGTTTTAATGACCGAAAAATGTGGTTTACTCTCAGTCTGAGAATATGAAAGCTAACACTAGATGCAGATTGATAATTACCAATTTATTTAGCTCATACATAGGCCTACGGAATCGTTTAACTTGTTGGTTTGAAACAATTTTTCCGCACAAATAAGTGCCGGTGTCTTCGCTACACATACTTCCCACAATTTCACTAAACTTTGTAACCTAACCCACACTAGGAGTCTCACCGCGCATTCCGTACAGCACTTCCACTAGTTACACACACATAACCAATAAATATCGTCGTGAGTAATCACATAGCTTTGTAATCAGTTTTGTTAGGAATTAAAAGCGTTCCCGGGTAGACTAAACAATGAGATCAGCTGGACCTATAGCGGGCATGGCGTTAGTCGGCTATTTAGACGACAAAGACATCGATTCTATTCGGCCGCTGGGATCGTGTCGGGTCTATAAACAAGAGTCAAATTATACACGACTATTGTTATGGAGTCTACAGCTACGCCAAACACGCTGTTCAAAAATTCAATTTAATTTTAAACTTAGAACTTGAGAGTTTTCGCTTGAAAAATTTGTTAAGTGAAATTGAAAATTTTTGACACAGCAAAAGTGTATGTAGGTCAGCCGATCACCTTCCGAAGGGTCATCATAAGGAAGTAAGGGATTAGAATAAAATGATGTTGGCAGCAGAATTTTTTGACTTCTGAATTACATTATCAGGAACATACACAAATAACATGATCATTTTCACAATTTTTTAAACCAAGGAGTGGAATTCCCTGCCGGAGTCTGTTTCCTGATAGCTACAACTTAGGGTTTTTTTAAGTCAAGAGTGAATAGGTTACTTCTAGGCAAGAGTGCTTCATCGTCGACCACATCAAGTGAGATGGTGGTCAAACGCGAACCTATCAATAATAATTTAAAAAAATCTGTCGAGTATGTAACCGTTTCAGTTAACACTGATTAAGTCAAAAGGTTAATGAGATAATTGGGTGATTGAATGCACCAATGCTTAGTGGGCAGTTAGAGTTATTCCCTTTATTTTTAGAAGTTGCTCAGTTCGGATGAATAATAAAATTATATGACAATGTTTCCATAGTAATTGCCCTTGTTCTGCCATAATGTTGATCGCCTTGATTGATGGCGGCGCCCTTGACCGACATTCCACCATCCAGCTATCCTTATACACATAAAGTTTCTATTTTATTATTATTTCCTGTACTCCAATTTAAATTTTAAATAAGTTCGTTCATCTTTGTAACTTGATTATTTGACCGATTGTGTGGCCTTATGTGGTCAGCAAGTTTGATTGGAAGCGAAAGTTGCCATATTGGGAGTACAAGACTTTTTGGTTCGATGTCCGTTGTTTACACTTCATTGTTTAGCTCAGTTGAACCCAGATTTTCTAAGAAAGTAATTGGTGCTTGAAGGAGGTGCGGCGGGTTATCGGTGAGGGGGAGGAGGGGATGTACGACGAGGTGAAGTAACGGATGAATGTCCGTGGGAACGGTCGCCACTTCCGCTCCGCTCTGCTCGCTCGCGCCTCGGCACTCTCAGCTATTTCCTTTATGTAGGGTGACCTTAAATAGGATCGAAGACTTATGTAGACTGGTCTAACATTTATGTAAATACCTTCCAGTTTAGGCTGTGCGTTTTTATATCTGCTGCTGGCACCGGTTTCACACATGTGATAATAAAAAAATATCCCAAGGGTATATAGGTAGTTTCGGGATAAAAATATGGTATAATGTACCTATCCTATGAACTATTTCAGGACATGGTCTACCCGCGTACTAAGTTTTATCGAATTTCGTTCAGCTGTTCGAGCGTGACTCACAAACTTATGCCTTTATAATATTAGTGTGATCGTTGTCTGTCTACTGGCATTCACTTATTTTCTAGGTCTGGGAAGTAGCTTCATGAAAGCAATGCTACATCTCTTTGCCCCCTTTAAGTATGCAACGAACCCTAATCAATGAAACATCCTCATGACATTATGACCCAGCCAACCTTACGAACCCCACGGGAGCAGGGTTGCATATTTTTGACCAGAAAAAGAGCATTCAGATGAACTATTCTATTAATTCCAATCATGGAATGGTGTAACCGTTTGGTCACCGTGCAGGTTTCATTCAAGCAAAACGTTTGGTTCCACTACATTTATTAACAGACCGTCTTAGTTGCACAACAGGACCGTGGCGCAATGTCCCCGGTTCGTTTCTCTGGAAATTTTGCAATATTTATCAACAGCTATCGACACACAACCACTAACAAGATACCGTTGCTTGTGAGAAGCGTTATTCACTATAGACACGCATTTCTTACTTCAGTAGTTTTCAGAACAATGTGTTGTCTTACAAAGTCATAATTATCTTTTTAAATATCTTCAACAAGTTAGTAATTTTGGTCTTTCCGCAATGTTCGATAAAAATGGACAGGTATATCAAAATTAGTAGGAAATTCTGAATAATAATGTACCATCGTTATCTATACTTAAAATATTACTTTCACAAAATTCTAGAAAATCGTCAGTGTAAAAATACATATTACCTACACATTTAGACCCCAGGAAGCAGATAGATAATGTAGCTGCGTAGTATTTATTCAATCATTATTGCATATGTGCATATTGTGCATCCATAGCAACGATGCATTGCATTAGGTACCGAGGAATTAGTGAGCGGTTGCTAACTGCTATTCCCTACCCTACCTAACCAAATTGAGCAGGTATAGACGGTAAGTTACCAAGGGTTAGAATCGATTTTTATGATAATATGATCAGAACAGGTTACTGCCCCTATGCCATATTAACCTCTAAGATGAGAAAATGAGAGAAAGGATATATAAATTAATATGTAAGATGCTGTAAAGCTAAGATGAAATGAATAGTTCACGTTTTCAACGTATGTAATACCAAGTAGGTATGCGGTTACCTACGTACCTATTCCACTTACACAGCAATAGTTGTTAGTCCGGAATATTCGATTTAAACATCCGATGTGGCGTTTGTCCGGTCTAAATAGCATAACGAGCGCCTAAGTAGGTAGTATCGAGCATTGAGCAAGTCCGTTGACCGTTGTTGTAACTTCGTAAGTTCGTAAGTACCAGCGGTCTTGCTGTTATCGGCCGGAAACTTGGACGGAAGCGCGCAATCTCGACCAATTGGACGAGTGACTTGTCACGCCGCATGACCATGCCCCTTGCTCTCTATGTCGCATTTCCAACTCGTGCGCATTTACCTACTTCTAAATATGAAAATAAATTCTCATATTTAGAACAATGATTCAACAAAATAAAATAAGTTCTATAAGACTTTAAGCAGAAGTTTTGAAAAGGTAATTTCACGCAAAGAGGAGTTTTAGGTATGACATCTTTAGTGTCTAGATTTTATCTAGTATGTTAGAAGCCGGCTCATGTTATTGCTAGTAACTGGGAATCGTTGCAGATCAGTATTGCATACAGCCTTTCATTATATTCGGTATCAGAACGCCAGACAGATGAAGGAGGTCGAACGAGAGGGCCCTGCTCCGTTCTATTTCTGTTCATCATCTTAATTGGCGTTATGAGGCGCTGCTGTAATATACAGAATGATAAAGGCCGAGCATTCATTGATGATTAACGAGATGATATAAAGTATCTTCGTCTACCTCGGAAGATTCATTAGGATTAATGCACATTAATTTATAATTCTCTGATTTTTATGCCCGGTCGCCCGGACGTGAAAAAGGAGTGGAACTATAATTTTGACGTCCATGTCTGAGGTAGGTGTCAAATTCCACTCGAACAGACTATTCAAGATTAAAGTGCAGTTTCAATTCTTTGAAAGTAGGTACACGGTAAAAAACTTCAAGCTAAAAGCTTTATACCTAGTAATTTTATAAGCTTTGATGTTTTTTGCCATTTCCATTTTCAGTAAACATGGTTCCTTGCTGTAACTATCTGATATAATCACGAAGATATAATCCTCAACGCAGCTTGGTGACATAACAAGTGTTCGCGTAGGTACCTACAGGTGCACTTTCTGTTCCTTTACTATGATAGTTCAATAGGACGGCAATCCTACTCGACCGGAGAAATCAGACGCAGGACGAAATGGTTTGAGTCTCCACAAGGGGGACTCGTCACCATTTTCCAAACTTCAGGCAGATATTGAAAAAAATCATAATAGAAAAACTGAAAAATATTTTTAAACTGGGAATCGACCCCCAGGTCCCCACGGTCGGTAAACCTGCACACGACCAAAAGACAGACAGCGATATGGTACGTCAAACAATTGACTGGTGGTGATGTACAATATCAAATGTGATAACGTTTATTCAATGGCATTCGACTGCAAGATACTTATTTAATTTCTTATTTCATACGTGGTCATTAAATCATAACCTATTCGAAATCTTACCTCACCGAAAATTGTCTACAAGTCATGACAACATTCAACTATTCAAGGCACCTATCATCGTCCAATGAAAAAAAAAACGATTAAAAAATCTGAAATCGATTGATGATAGCTGTGTCATCAGTAGATGCACGTATAGGTATTTATTTGATTACATTATCCAATATAAAATTCTTGTGTCAGCGTTTGTAAAAAAAAAAACTCCTCCGAAACGGCTTGACCGATTCTTATGAAATTTTGTGTGTGTATTTAGTAGATCTGAGAATGGGATATAAACTATATTTACTTTCATTTTGATAAAAATATGGCAGAACAACTTTTGCCGAGTCAGCTAGCCTACCTAACTAGTGCGGTAGCTTAACTAGCTTAGTAAACAGGAAAAGATTTACAAAATTTCATAACTTTTCGGTTTTCAACGGACTTTTTAGTATATACCTACTTACTCGTATTTATTGGATCGCGTTTGATTTATTGTAAAATAACTACCGAGTTGAACATAACTGGCGAAAAAGTGGTTCTTTATTATACAAGTCAGTCTGATTCTCAGACTAGGTATACTGAACATACCAGGGATAGCGAAACGACATTCGTGCCAATTGATATGCAACAAAATATTTCGTATAGGCAGGTACGCCAATCAGTATCTTACAAATTACTCTTTAAGTTTGTATCTGATATGTATATAGTAACGAAATATGATCTAAAATTAATCAAAGTAGGTGTAGGATATTTAGCACCAAATGTATTAGATACTTATACCAAAAGTATTTTTGTTTGCATGTCACGGTCTGAGGTCTGCCTTGCGCAAAGGGTAACTGATGGAGCACAAGTGGGACTTTTCATTTTGTTTTTTTTTTTTTGAGTGAGATTTCTCAAATACTTACCTTTGTTTCATTAAAAAAATAAAATAGCTAGACACGGTCGCATTTTAATCCATTTCATAAAAAATGGTCACCATGACCATTAAAGGGTCGCCATCCCTGTACTTTATGGTATGTGATTTTAACTAGCTCTTTTTTATATTTAGATATATTTTTGTATGAGCTTTTTATTTGAGTCTATTCCTAATAGAGAAGATTTGGATACGCATTGGTACCTATTCAGCTTGGTAACAGTAAAGTGTTACAAAAACTAATGAATAGTAAGCTAGCTGTCTAGTTTTTATTAATACATAAACATATTAGTAAAGATCCTGAAGGAATTCGAAAGATTAAGAATCTTTTAAAATTCGAAATTCATTGTATATTTTCATTGTATTATTTCTATAAAAATGCTACGAGGGGACAGAGCTCACAGAAAGATGTCTATTATCCTTTAGTAGTATATTACCTATAACTACGTAGGTACCTTATTATTATACTAGCTTTTGACCGCGGGTAAAGCGCACATAAAATAAAGCCTATGTCTTTCAGGAATAAAGCGGCTTTCTATCGGTGAAAAAATTTTAGCAATCGGACCAGTACTTTCAGAGATTACCTCCTACAAACAAAAAAAAACTGGGCAAGTGCGAGTCGGACTCGCGCACTGAGGGTTCCGTGCAAACTACAATTCCCGAATGAATTCTCGTTGTTTCGAATGGCAATTTTTTTTTTTGGGACGTACGTTACCACAAATTTAATATTTTCAGATTTATTCCTATACCTGTGCTATAAGACCTTGCTTTGTGCCAAATTTCAAGATTCTGGGTCAACAGGACGTACTCTATGAATTTCGATCTTTAAGAGTATCAAAATATAGGTTTTTTTGCGACATAAACGGCCGTATCTTTTTTATTCGTTAATTTAAAAGTTTGAGTTTTGCTTGAAGGGACCGCAGACCTGACTATATAGTTTTAATTTGAACTCGATACCTCTATGCGTTCTCGTGATAAAGGGACTTGACAGACAGACAGACGGACGGACGGACAACAAAGTGATCCTATAAGGGTTCCGTTTTTTCTTTTTGAGGTACGGAACCCTAAAAAACAAACTACCTCTTTATAATATTAGTGTAGAAAACTAAACTGATTAAATAGTATAGCGGCACCGCACACACCCAAACTATTTCAAATAAAAAAGATGTAAGTGTAAAAAATAATACCCGACTAAAATAAAACTGGAAAGTTGGAAAGTATAGAACAAGAAAATCTTCTGAGATAGCGATGTTTATAGGGTAGCCGTAGTCGTGTGCCAACTGGGGGTTGTAATACATCATACACGTCATTGGAACAGTAGTGGGTGTTTATGCAAGGTGATGTATATGTATGTCTGTATATTTATTTCTATAGCTTTTATAGATTCTATATATCCGTCGTGGATATAAATATAAAATCTTTGAGCACGACTACCAAAGTGACATAAGATTTGTATTTTATTTGAATTTTAAAAAAAGAAAAAAATGGCGGCAGCCGTTAGTGAGGCCGTATTTTTGGTGACGTGATCTATTGAGGTATAAAAAAACTATTTTCAAAAAATCCGACTGCGAAAAACTAATAAGTTTCAAACATGTCGCTTTTACCTAAACCACCGATGCAGTTCGTGGCAAATGCCAGTTTAAAATAAAAAAAATCCAACGAACCGCATCAGAGTGCTTGGAAAGTGACTTGATTGGAAGATTTCATTTGTTTTTACAGTTGGATGAAAATATCCAATTTTTGTAAAAACTTATTTTTTAATTCGAGGAATAAGTAGGTATATTTTGATTATTAAATATGAAATGATGTTGTTCCTTTCGTATGTTAAATATGGGATAGATAGACACATTATTGTCATTTCACTATTTGAGCGTTAAACGTTGTTAAAATGTTAAAAGTTTGGTTAAAATTAAATAAATGTTCTATTGCCTAGATGTTTTTGTGGTCTTCGAAAGGAGGAAGCCTTTTTGTCGACAATAGTACCGGTAATTTAGTTTTGGGTAAAAAATTTCGTTATAAAGTCTTAATCAAGTGAGTAAATGGTTCTTACATCCCAACTGACTTATTACATTTTCGTACGATGTTAACTATGGCTAATTACATTTTTTCATTTTATAGTATGGAATAAAGTTTATTCCATCCTATAAAATGAAAAAATTTAAATAGCTTTATTCAATAAAGCTATTTAGATAAGTAGTTTGGGGAGGCCTATGTCCAACTGTGGACGTATATCGGCTGAAATGATGACGATGATATATATTACTCGATAAAGGGATGTATAGGCATGGCAGATTTGGTATGTAAATAAAAAATCGTAGAATTATGGATAAAAAAAAACGACGAGTACCTACAGTCAAGTCCATGATATTATATTAAATTTATATATTAATATCACTGAGTCGAGTATTTATAAACGACAAAGAAGCAAAATTTTCACGGCTAGCTATATCTTAATACTGCGTTACCACTGAAACTCATCTCAAGCAAGTATATAACAATATGTGATAAGTTTAAGTGTAGTTTAACACCAAGCGGAACCGGTAGTCTATATTAAGGCCAACATACTTTGAGCCTTCGTATTTTCTATAGTGCCTCGTAAATGTAAAAAGAGAAAGGGAATTAAACTGCTTGCAAAGGTTCTCAGTCGAGTGGTCGTATCTTTCAACTGACATTGACCTCTAGAGCGGTCGTCGAGGCCTCTTCTCGGTGGCCATACATATTCATTACAACTTCATCTACATATTAATGAAGCTGAGATGAGAATAAGACAACGACATGTTTATCTACTCAGTTAAATATCCCGTACATTAATATGCCTGAAAAGTATACTGAGTTGATAGCTAATACGAACGTTCGAACTGATTACATTAAATAGATGCAGCCTTACATAACGCAATTTCGTCAGTGCTCATTAGAATGTTAAATTATTTAAATGCGGATCAGTACTTAGTTATATAACTTATGAGACTCACGTCTTAAATACAGTTTTTTTTTAGCCTATCAACTTAAAAAGGAACTAATTAATATCTGAATGAGGATTGAGTAAGTACACAAAATACATGTCTACATTCTAGTGGGCTTTTAATATACACAAGGAAGGTACGATCCAGTTTTATAAATTGGCATACCTAATGGCTGCATAAATATTTATATGTAAATATAATTATTGAATTAAAAAAAGTCTCTAAATGTTACATGATCTATCAATTCTCATTCAGTTTTTATTACTTCCTTCGTAAGCTAAGCAAAAATAATATCTGGTCGGGCTAGACTCAAGTTCCGTGTGACCTTCGATTCGTCCGTCAGTAAAAAGCTGTTGTAAAGTCCTCCACATCACATATGAGCGACACAAAAAAATGAGTAGGTAAAAAAATAATGTGTGATCGGAAAGTCCAGAGTCATCTCGTTTACAGAATAACACTTGCGAAACCGGTTGAGAGCACGACGCCAAATATCAACTTGTTTCCTTCCTCGTGCGGACACCCGGTAGGTTCTGCCTAACATTTAATTTGGTACTTACTTCATTCGTTTTTATGTCGCACAAACTTGATTTTTTTTCTTAAATTAATTTTATCAAAATATGTTTTTTTTTTCAGACCAAGCATTTCGCCTCTTCGTTTATACCGCGTACATCGAAGGCCTGGAACAATTTGCCTGCTGCGGCTAATTTGGGACACCCAAATTATACCGCAGCAGGCTAGAGGGCTAGAGTGAATAGGCTCTTAATTAATAAACTAGTGCGCCTCACCATCAGAGATTGCATCACTGCTTACCATCAGGTGGGGTCGCAGTCAAGCACTAGATTACCTATATCAATTAAAAAAAACCCTGACTAAATTGGTATCTTTTTTTTTTTTTTTTTTTCCGATGGGAAAAATCATCCTATGACAACCCCCGCTCTTGGGCGGAGCGGGAGATAGTGTCAGACTCTTACTGACTAAAAAACCCATCCCGTTCCTTCAAGCCTTCATACCGGGGCTCGAGCGCCCTTTCGGATAACCCTGGCCCCAGTAGGCTTCGACCCTAAATTGGTATCTGATACATTGATAATTTAAGAGGACGGTGTCGTCTGCGTTGGGCAAGGTTTAATTGCATGTCACGTTGCACTCTTTTTTACTTGTTGAATTAGAATTATTTAATGACTGATTGATTGACTTAGGTATAATTCTCAATGAGTTGTGGATTTTCCCGAGTGTGATTTGTTATTCACGAATTAGTCTTCATTTCACGTATTTGCTAACAAAAAACTAAACTTTTTTATAGGTAACTAGGTAACCCAGGTGTTCCTAATGTTATGTTATGTCTAAGTATTAGCTGTTTCGTCGCTAATTTAATCGAATCTCGATACTACTGAGTTTGCCATATGTAATCTTACTAATAATAACATACAGTCGACAGCAATTTAAAATAAACCTAAAATTCAGGTACGCAAGTGTCTAAAATATTTGAGGATTCTTGTGGATGGGCTTGCGGACGACGAGCAATGGGTAGCTCGCCGTCCAGCCGTCCGGACCATGCCCGAATCTTCAACGGCGCGTAGTGTTCCAAGCTCCTAAAACAGATATCAGCAAAATCGTAGAGGCCTAGTAGGGCCGAAGGCTATTGGGGCTATGGATTAACTTCTGAAAAAGAAACCCGTGATCCTGGAACGCAAAAGGCAACTGACGGAATATAGGAGTGTTTTTGTCAGTAATAGTCTGACTGGGAGCAGTCACTCGATGGTTTCTTACTTCAAAAAAAAAAAAAATGCTTATGAATATTTTAGTCATTAGGTATAACTATACAAGATAGAACATGCTAAAAGCATGACAACAACAGATAGTCCGGGTATATAAAATTATAAATCAATTTGGAAATGTTTTAGATAAATTATATCCGCATCCTAGAACCGGGCGTGACTTAACACCTCTACACAGACGTCGGTAAACATTACATTTTAAACAATATTATACGTCAATGGTTCATTTACGTCCGCTACGTAGACAGAGATGAATAACTCTTTTTTTCACAGTACTTAGCAAGGTTAATAATATCTGTTTCAAGATAACAATTACGACCTAATTTGGGTACAGCAGCGTTTTCTGTATTTCGCACTGTGATTAGAAATAATCGTTTCAACACAAATCTAGCATAGCATAGTCGGCCTTAGGCCGGGAATAGGCCGTAACTAGTGATGCAACGGAAGTCTTAACGGAAGCGGAAACGGAAACAGAAGTCAAGAGTAAATTTTAGCGGAAGCGAAAACGGAAGCGTTATTACTATAAAGAAAAACCAAATCTTTTTTTTAAATTTATTTAAGTAATTGAACATTAGTATTATTATTATTTTATACTTTTAATTGTAAATTACATTTTCCCGCTTTTTATAATTTCGCCGCGTTTACACCTTGCAGCCTGTTTCTATGTTCTTTATAATATTAGACTAGCTACGCTAAACAATTGCTCACTGGCTACACTGCTGGGGGGAGCTGATAAATACTGACGCACTACCGGCAACAGATGAGGGTATTTGTTGGCATTGATTTTCCACCACATAAGTGGATCCTCATGAGGAGGCAGCCTTTTCTCCTTTTTGTACTCCCGAAGGCGCGAACAAAACTAATAGATACTTATAAGCAAACAACAAACATAAAAAAAGAACAACAAAATTTACGTCGTAATCGTAATCACGTCTCGGGGCGCATCAGTACAATGCGTTCCAAATGAGAATAGCATCGCCCGCCATGTTGTGACGTCACGATTTACTGTCAAATCGAGGAAAGAAATTTTTAAACATTAATTAATTTACGAAAAATTTAATTTATTTATGAACTGTGAACGAAAAAAGTTTAATCAGAATCCAGTTCTTCAATTTTACTCATCTCTAAGTTCTTCAATTTTGCCAAAATTTCTTCGATTTGACAGTACGACGAGACGTCAAAACATAGGAATCGGTCCTATTCTCATTTGGAACGCGTAGTACCTTGATGCGCAGAATAAATTTTAAAAATATAAACAAACTCGAAGAACCTAGTTGTCCACGCGCCCCGCGCTCCCCGCTGTACGCTTCCGTTTTGTGAAATAGTTTGCGGAACTTCTGCAGAAGCGGAAGCGGAAGCAGAGTTCTGTTGCAACACTAGCCACTAATCCATCACGCGGGCCCAGTGCGTTTTGGTGGGTGTCACACGTCTTCGAACACAAATCTACACTAATATAAAGAGGTAAAGTTTGTTTTTTTTTTGTTTGTAGGAGGTAATCTCTGAAAATACTGGTCCGATTGCTAAAATTTTTTCGTCCGATAGAAAGCTGCTTTATTCCTAAGTGACAAAAGGTATATTTTATGAACGCGAGCAAAGCTGAGGGCAAAAGCTAGCTAGAAATATGTGTGTCAACTCAAATATTTAATAATGTATTGATCAATTAGCACTAATGATTTCTTCTAAATACCAAAGATTCAGCAATAATCGTAAAACGTGACATTTTCCTAAAAAGCTTCTACGTGAATCAATGTGCACATAACAAAGTAGGTAGGATATGAAATCGTACGCGGAAGACTCAATTGAGGAAGTAGAGGATCCCTCTCGATTTATTTGATAATTTCCGCATATTGTCCCAGTATTATGATAACCTCTGATATGAGGTTATAACCGCTGTAGTTCATGTTTTAGGAATTTTCCGTAAACGATTCACTAACCTACCAACCTACCTGGTTTATTTTTCATAGAAATAATATTTGAAAATAGATACCTTAATTCTAGATTTTATAGTACCTAATTTCGTGATATAAATGTAAAAATAAGTACAAAGTTTTAAAGGGAAAGATTTTCAGAAAATTTTTCATCTGTTCCGTTGTTGGTGTTTTGTCCTCGCCCGTAACGTTAAAAGTAAACAGGAGACGGAAGTCGTACGTAAGGAACATGCAAAACTGAACGGATTTATCGATTGGAGTCCGGCAATATGGCGTCGGTTTATTTATCTTCTCTCTATCTATCCACCTTCCTGGCGCCGCACTTCCGCCGGAAACGGGCGTCGTCTCCGCTCTAACCCTTACCGCGGTTCCGGTTTCCGGCTGCCTTTGAAGTCGGCCGAAGTTTCCTCCTCGCTACCCTGTCGTGGAAGAGGCTTTTTGGCTCAGTAGATACGATAATTACGTCAATAATATTAATGTGAGAATACTCAAGCAAGTTCATGCGAATTTCATAATCTTTACCTATTTTGAATAACATTTTGGCAACACAGAGTCATTGCCAAGTACAGGCGACGACCTATGTTATTTGCATTTGTGAATCCGCCTGATAGGTAGGTATAAGCGTCCGCATTATAATCAGGAATAAATAATGAAAACACTAAAGTTAACAATAAAGTTTATTCTATTCTATTTATTGTTATATTATTATATGCTAAATCCCACTGATGTTTTTCCCAGCGTTTCTGGGGTCAGCTTGATCTGACCAGTAGAGTGACTGCCTCTCTCACCTCCTCAGCACAGCACCTGACTAGGTAACAGGAAGAACGTGATGTTAGGTTTTCTGGTTTCTAATTACCCGAAACTATTGTCAAAGCCTTACAAATAAGAGCCGGATCCAACAGCAATTAATGTGAGCACCTATTCCAGCAATCAGAAAAAATAAAGCGACTTTAAATACTTGATACGATTGTTTGCTAAGCAAGTATATAAGTTTGTAACGTTACAAACGTGTATTATTTCGCTAGGCTGAACAGTTAAAAGTAATTAGTGTAGTTAGTAATTAGTTAGAAGTTGAAATCAAAGTGTAAATAGCAATATATAGGTATAGGAAATTAAATACTAAGCATAGCACTAAGCAAAATTGTTGATGCAAACAAAGAAATTGACTGAAGAACTGAAGACTAATATGTATTCGTAGATCTGTTTTCTTCCCTTGATGGCTGCCTTCAAAAGACAAACTGGTACTCTTGACTATGAGGAGAACTTCTTTTACACGATCTGAAAACAACTTAAGTTTACACATTTAATTTGTTTCTATTAACACAATTACCGTATAAAATGACTTCATCAGACCTTAGAATCCGTCCTTAAAGACCGTAGAACTTTATAGCAGTTACGCCAAAAAAGACCTTTTGATGAGGTTTGTAAAGATAACTTTTACATTATTCTATTAAACCAAAATATAGTTATTTTAGTATATGTAGACAACCAAACATTACTTATTGCAATATCTAATTCCGTTACGATAGATGACGAAATCTCGATACCGGTTCATTATACGAGTACAAGACATAAATTAACTACTGATAAGGCAAGTCACATACTCGTAAACACCTAATATATGTACATATGTTATTCTTCACTAGTTTCAGACAAAAAGAGGTCGTAAGCAAAAGTGTTGACACTTAAAAGCACCATCACCTTATTTCAGCTGAAAGACGTTCATTGTTGGATATAGGCCTCCCCCAAGTGTCGCCACAGTGAATAGAATATCGTTTATTTAATAAAAGTGGCACATCACGACATAGTATAAAACAAAGTTGCTTCCCGCTGTCTGTCCCTATGTATGCTTAGAACTTTAAAACTACGCAACGGATTTTGATGCGTTTTTAAAACTAGAAAGAATAATTCAAGAGGAAGGTTTATATACTTATATAATACAAGCATTGCACCCGTGCGAAGCTGGGGCGGGTCGCTAGTTTATATTAAAATACAAAAAAACAATTATAAAGCATACATTGCGTTTTTGCCTGAACTAGGTTGGATCTGTATATTAGGCTAAAAAGTAAGGTTAAAGAGCAAAACATGTTTATTTACAAACTTTAAGGAGATCTTCTGTCTCTCCGTAAGAGATGCTGAGTAAGTGTTGCACAATAATCTTTTTACAGCTATAATAATTGAATTTATACAAACCTAATTTTCTATTTAATCTACTGTACAGAAATGGGCTTAAAAATGTGAAAAACCTTTTTAAAAAGACGTTTTGGAAAAGTATTGGAATTGCATACAATATCATTCCTTCTCTTATTAGTATTTTCAGGGTGGTAGGAAAGCATGGTGTGCTGTTTTAATACCAGACGCATGATGAAAAGCTGGCGAACAGTCAGTACGTTGCAGCCTTGCAGGACTTATAAAGCAAATCTGTAGAATAGAGAAAGAGATAAAAATTGGCTACTTTTAAAATGGCTCTCTGAGCTCTTTCAAGAGGTAACAAATAAGTTTTTGGTGCTCCACCCCACGAGGTATCATAAATAAATGGTCCTGTGCGTCTCGCATCTATCAGATTCCCGCAACCCTTACCAGGTCACCGGTCTACCTTGTAGGAGGCCTTCCAACACAGCGTCTTCCGGTACGCGATCGCCACTCCAGAACCTTTGAGCCCCAACGGCCATCTGTTCTACGAGCAATGTACCTACTCTGCCCATTGCCACTTAAGTTTGGCGAATCTTCGTACTATGTCGGCAACCTTGTTTCTCCTGAGGATATCTTCCTGAGTTAATCACGTAAGAAAACTCTTAGCATAACCCTTTCTAATACCCTTTGACAACGAGCAATGTGTAGCTCGCAGTCCGATAACCGTCCGAACCGAATCCGAGTCGTAGACCGTGAGTAGTGTCACCCTTCCCTTTCCGCCCTAAAACGAGAAAAGTCATTGGATAATTTCCCACCTTACAAAAGGCCTAAGTACATGGCCTAAATAAAATTATGTACTTAGGCCATATATTTATTTTACGTTACTTAAGTAATTTTTAATTTTTGGCGTACAATAAAGAATACATCTATCTATCTATCTATTTTGAATTGGCACTTATAAAACGTCAGAATATAGTGCGTATGTTTAGAAGTACCTCCATAGCATCAAGAAAACAGACATCTGCATAGTCTATAAACGGTAAAAGAGAGCAAGAGTAACCTTAAGTAGTTTGAAACGGCAAGAATTTTATGGAACTGAACAGAGTAAAAGACCCTCAGACAATATCTATATGGATGCCAAGATTTTTAGCGCTTTTGAAGTATAATATGGGCACCGAAGTCGTGCACTACTGATGAGAGCGAATGGTGATGTAATAAGTTGAGTATATCTCAGCCACCAATAATCCAGACCGGATTTCAGTAGATAAGTATTAGCCCACTAACTTTAAAATTTAAGTTAGTGATAGTCTTGGAGGCCAAATTAAATACACTTCCAAAGTCTAATGACTTGCATGTCCTTAAAAAAATATTTGCATAGAGTTTTTAGAACAGTCCTCATAGTTATAAACCCAGGTAAGTGTTGATTGAAAACATATTTGATAATAAATAAATGTTGATTTACGACTAGACGGGAACTATTTTAAGATTAATTTTCCTTCTTTATTGATTCTGCTCCAATTAGTCTCACGCGTTTTGTGTACAACATTTTCAATCACAAAAAATGCTCTAGGTGCCTATCTCCTTTCAACAGTTGGCATAAAATTGTTTAGTCTCAATGCTACCCGTTGTTTGGTTTTCATAACCTTAAAAGCTTCACTAGAACAAACAAACAATGCTCAGCGGGCGTGAAAAACATCCACAATTAGATGTGACAATTGAAATTAATTTTTAGTTTAGATCTATTTTTTTTACTCGTCTGCTGTCTCGTGTGGCCGTGTGCGATCATGTTTCATATATTTTTCTTGAACCACGAAATTTTTCTCAAACAGAACAATTTAAGTACCTCATTTTAGAATTATCGTAGAATTCGTAACACCTGAGATTTCGCAAAGCGAGCGCCGTAGTCTGTCGCAAGCTCATCAGATAACAGCACTTCCTCCATTGCACAGCGCCGCCGCGCGCCGCCCAATTTCTTCAGCGGTGCACGCGCATCGCCCCCGCCATGGACGCTGACTGTGCCACCGCCGACTTCCTGCATACTGATGCAATGGATTTGCGGTTCTTAAGCAAATTCCTAATCATTTTGAAATAACAAACCACTCATATTTTGGTTGATCAACGTTTCCAAAACTCGATGTCCTAGTAAAACTTTGTCATCTTACGATTGTTAAATCCACTTCACATCCCTGTATTACCAAATCTAATTACCAAGTTAATTAAATTCATGTAAACCCAAATGCGCACTTGCGGGGTCGCATGTTGCGCAAACGCAGTTTCGGCGCATCTTGAATCTCGGCCTAGTTCGCGCGCGGGCGTGCTCGCGTGGTGCTCGCCGCTGCCTTACGTCATAGAGCAAGCGGATTGGGTCAGCGGCGGCGCCTGCGCCTTGTCCATACGAGTTATGTCATACGGACAGCGTGCGTAACATACATACGTGCTGTCTACGAACCCTTTAATAGTGTTACAAAATAAAATTTGTTATAAATCAAATAGGAACACGCTAACAACCTATTTCCAGACAATTTGAAGAAATCATTCGTGAAATGAAAAGACCTCACTTGGCAGAAGTCCTTTGGCCTTGTGGAAGCAGAAAAACATAATACTTAACTTGATGATAGGAATAGATTTAACACGAGGTACCTCAGTTCTAGAACGAGTTCGATCAAAACATGAATCTCGCCATCGGAATCCTGTATTCCGAATGTGACATTTTTGTCGATCGGCGGCGTTGTATTCACAGGTGCTCGTATCGCAACCTATATAAATATAGTAAACATCAGTATGCAGGCGCGTTGCCAATTACAGCGGAGACCTACTTTCTTACCTTCGAACTTTTACTTCCTGCGGGCCAGGCAAGGCGGCCGGTCGCACCACGCAACGAATTACGAAAGTGGCGCGAAATGCTCGGCCGACATTCGCGTACCGCTTGCGCCACCTTCAGGAAGTGCCGTTGCTGCGGGATTACGTAGCCGGCGTGTTGCCTGCGCCCGCGCCGCTGCCCGCCGCGCCGCGCCCGGACGCTATCCTTGCTTGAGAAACACGTACGGGAGTCTGTGGTCGCGACCTGCGTCTTACCACACACTGTGCAACTCCAAGTGAGCAGTGCCGCTTGCTGCTTGCCATCCTTTCTCTAATAACACCCGACGATTGCTCTGTTACGACAATTGCTCGCTTCTGGTTTGCTAGATATATCAATTATCTTTATTAATATTTGGTAACAGAATTGTAGGGGCATTGCAGAAACCAAATTACATTATGATTTAATCCACTCATCAGCTCATTATTTGAAGAGTATGTAATCATTTGCATATTGCTTCAAGGAGTTGTTTGCGATAGGGACACAATATTTAAACCTTTTATAAATGGGTAACGTCAGAAAGCGTTATATTGCGATAAATATCTAGTAGAGCGTAAAACACGAGGGAACGCCTACAGCTATTAAGAAACAAATCTTATTGGCTTCGTCCGCGAAGCAGGATGTATAATCTCTCTCGGAACTATGGCGAGTTACCTAAGCCTTAGGCTTGCTTAACGTACCTACTATAGATATTACAGCTGTTACGAAATTGTTACTTGCAACATTAAATTACTCAATGTTTTCTTTTAATCATATCTAGAACTGTTTATTTTTAAAACAACAGTTTTATCGATTATACAGTAATGGAAATTATCCAAGAAAACATTTTAAATTCTTCGAATATTGAACACCACCAACCATTTTGTTTCGTATCTCTACAGTGTGTTCCGATAAATCTTTAGTTATCTACTGAAAATGCACTAGAAGAAACGAGAAGTAAATAAGTGTGAATGGTAGGTTGGAATTTTAGCAGTTACATTTAACCTAATAAATACTAAACAGTAAAAAATAAAATGAATATTTCGAACGAATATTCAATTGAATGCACAATGAAAGACTATAAAATGAGAACATTCCATGCTGAAATCCTTTAAACATGAGGTCTTCAGGCTGGCAACATAAGCCAACATATTTGCTGTAATAGTTGCTACACAGATATGTGATAATTATGCGATACGTCGCTGAACTAAGCTAATGCGCGGAGCACTGCCTACTGTCCTGAAAAAAAGATGAATCTCAATCTTGGAAGTTTAGCTTCTTCTTCTGTGCTTTTTATAACAAGAGCTGCAGGATTGTTCGAGAGAATTACCGAAGCCCTGGAACCCAAAGGCTAACTGATAGAATACAGGTATGTTTTAGACTGTAAAAGGCTTATATTCATTCTCGCTACACCAAGAATTGGAGATATTATTTGAACACGCACCTAAAAAAAATTGCTACTTATTAGCGTATTTGAAAAGAGGTAATTTCTGGAAGAAACATTAGCAAGCTACAAATAAGACAGATTTTGACAAGTGCCATAGAATATTTATGTCTCAAACACATTTGTAGACTTCGACCGGAAGATTTATTCCAGAAATCCCCACCAGTGGAGATTTTTTTTTTCCAGCAATTCGTATTAGTGAAACAATATCAGCCTAGTGGGGATTTTTGGACAAAACAATCCCCACAAGATATACCTACCTAGTTGTTTCTAAATTATTAAACAAAAAATTCGTTAATCAACTTAATTTCTGACTTAAAAAATATATAATGAAAATTAATTATAAACTCTATAATAATTACTACCTATAAGAGAAGAAACCGACCGACTGACATATCAACGCACAGCTGGAACCACTGGGACTACGAGAGTGAAATTTTGCACAAGGTTTTCTTTTATGACATAGGCAAGCACTAAAATATATTTTTTCCAAAATTTACTTTCTAAGATGATGAAACAAAAATCTAAATTTAATCTAAAACTACATTCATGCGGGCGAAGCTGCTGGTAGACGTTAGTATTGACATTGACATAATTAAGTAATTACCCAATTAAATGTAGATACTGATTTAATAATTTAGAAACAACATCTGCTGGGGATTGTTACTTATTTTTTCAAATACCCTACTACTGATATAGTTTAACTAGTGTGGATTTCTAGAAAAAAAATCACAACCCCCACTGGTGGGGATTTCTGAAATAAACCGGCAGGAACTAGTATATACCTACCTAATTATGAATTTGATGAAAAATCAACAGTTTCTTCAAAAACTTTTCCTTGATCGGAAAGAAGAAATTCTGTAAATAATGTACCTATATAATAGTAAAATGCAAATAATTATATTCTCAACAACAATATCGACAAGAAGACATTTCCGACTGACAAATAATAACTTCGACAATTAAGTTTTTTGTCGTTAAATCATTGCTATGCTATTTTTTTTTTTTTGTTATAAATAACAATCTTAATAAGATTTAGGTAATAATGTAGTTCCTCTTCATAATTGCCGGAGTTGGTAATTTCTTTCAAGGTTCAATAGGGGTCAATCTGGTTGCTGACCCCTAGACCCGGAAACTTCAAAGAGCGACCAAACAGAAGGTAACGTTAATTGATGAGATATTCGGTCATACTTTATTTAGGAAGTTAAAATGTGAGCAATGTAACGTAAACTTGTGCACTATCAAAGCATTTATAGAATTTTCAGTAATAATGTGAAGGATAACTGATACACTATCGATAAAACCTGTGATTATGGCTTCACATAGAGCTATTTTTTTACTAGTTCGGTCATAACATGTAAAGGTGTTTAACCCCACAAAGCATTATGTAGGTAAGTTTGAAGACGAAGTTACATTGAAACACGTTGTGAATTTGCAACAAAACAATAACATATTGCTTATTCAACAATATTAGAGATCTACAGTTACCTACTTATTTGTTTGGTTAATACAACAAACGAATAATGTATTGTAACAGCAATAACTCAATTACAAAACTCGATGTCGGTGTAACAAACAAACACGTGCCTATTTTTTCAACAACCAACCTAACCTCCTTTGAGAAATTTATGCTGAGATTCGAATTGCAGACATGTCAACCGTTGCACAAGTGCCGTCGCTAACGTTACAAAATCGGAAAAAGTGCGCAAATACGGTATTAGGGCGAGAAAATTCACATCGGTTGTGTTCCGTTACACCAGCGCAATTCGCTCAGTGCATAACCCCATCTTCTAACACGTAATGTGTGCAACGGTGCGCACCCGATCTCGCACGACCGGTCCCGAAAGTGGGTCATCTCTTTTTGTTCCACCAAGTTATTCCGTAATTAGAAAGAGAGGGTGAGGGTACTTACGCTGATTTCACATTATTATGCAGGAGTATATCGCATGTAAATTAGCTTAGGTAGCAGTTTGATTGCAAGAACACGTGAACTAAGTATTGATGGGCTTGTGGAATTCCGAATGGGCATCATTAGGTACTTAATATCATCCACAATAAGGTGGTGATTGATATAATAATTAAAGTCTAATGAGTGTGAACCACACATCATAGAAACGAAAATGCAAAGTTAAATGTAAATAGCAATTTGTTTGACTACTTCTCTTTGACCTCATACGAAACCTCATAAATCTAGGATTTGAGGTCATTTACATCACAAACCGATGACATTTTCAAATACCATTATTGTTCGAATAACAGCGTTAAATCTGCACCTAATCCGTTAAGAAACAGGCGAATCTCACGAGGTGTTAGCCAAGATGGCGGCACGCGGAAGTGTGTGCGACTTCCGCGTTGCCCTGCGCTGCGCGTGCGCTCCACTCGTGACTGCTACATACATTATTAACCACCGGCTCGTAACGTAATTATGAGACATCCAAATGGAAGACAATTATCAAATGTTGTAACACGATATCTCTATCTGTAAACATGTGACGGCATTTTCTTAGAGGTGCTCTGCCGTGTTACCAACTTACGATTCATCACAATCACTTCTAACTGTCACGTGTTGCCTATTCCGTAAATACTCGGACCACCTGGACTTCAGGCAATGATTAAAAATAACAACTATACATTTAGGAAGATTGTACATTATAATATTCTCCTTCCAAGTAATTAAAATTACCTGCAAGTTTTTATCAGACGTATTGCACTTTATAAAACATGATCAGACGCGATAAAATTATTGTAACTTTTTTAGTCAACATTAAAATCTTAATCACGTTAATTATGTTAAACAGACAACATTCAGTATATCTATTTAACATCATAGTTAACTTTGCTGTTTTACCATTTATCTGCATTTTTATCCATCGATGGGTTTATCAAGTTAATTTAACAATCGTATAACTACATTGATTTACAAGATTAATTTATTAAATTAATTTGAGAAGGAAAAACAAGCGTGCGATGGGTTAACAGTGATAATATCTATGTGTAAGTAGAAAATACGAAATGTATCTATATAGGTACCTATATGACACCAGGGAGAGTGGAAACGGTAAGAGATGTCGTGCGGTGTTTCGCAAGGATCGGTACTAGGACCGCCTTTGTGGAACATCTGGTCTGTTACTCAAACGACACGTACGTCCTCCTGGCGCAGGGAGAGTCGTACCAGGCGGCGGTCGAAATAGCGACACGCGGGATTGCGCAGTCGTTGAGATGATCCAGGAATTGGGACTAGAGGTTTTTTTATGGTGGGAAAAATCATCCAATGACAACCCCCGCTCTTGGGCGGAGCGGGAGATAGTGTCAGACTCTTGCTGACTAAAAGCCCACCCCGTTCCTTCGTGCTTTTCGTACCGGGACCGAGTTGGACTCGAGGTTTCGCTGCACAAGTCCGAGGCCATGTGTTTTCACTGCCCTCGAAACGTGCCACCACGGCGTTCCCGATTAATGGGAGGAGGAGTTCACATCGGCGTCGAGCGACGATGAAGTACTTGGGACTCGTCCTCGACAGCCGGTGGAATTTGGAGGAGCACTTCCGACGTCTGGCTCCCAAACTGAATCGGACTGGAGGCTAAAAATCCGTTAAAAACAAGATTAAAAATAACCACCACCAGTTAAAAATAAGATTATAGGTAACAATATGCCTAGTGTCTACCCAATCATAATTATTTAGGTATTGCTTATTAAAACAAGACTTCACAACCATAGGTATTCGAACTTAGATGATACGAAATACATTACCTAACCTGCGAGACTTAACGGCAATTGCCTGAAAAAACTCAATACCTATATATTCTTGTTCATGTTGGTGTTATGTTCACCATACAAACAAGGCTAGAACAGAAACGAAAGCCCTGAAATAATAACAGTCCGTAGCCTTTGCTCTCTCCTATTTTCCTGAATGAAGAGAGTCCATGCTGTAATGAGCGAATCATGGACTAATACATTAACTACCATATAGGTACATAGTTATCTACTAGTACTTATCAGCACAGTCGAGCACAGAAGACAGTATATTGGCACAGACTAATAAAGACAGTAGATCAACTTTTATGTTTTTTTAATACATTATACTATCAATCATGATAAAAGAACAAGATCTTTTTTTTTCAAATATGGGAATTTATCATATAACGGTAACGGTATCAGACTTTTATTGACTAAAACCGATCCTTAGAACGCAACGGAAAATTGAACGAACACCGTTCAATTTGTTTTTGCGTTCTAAGGGTTCAATTTCAACTCTGACATCACAATTTTGCCAATAACACGTGCGAACTATTAATAAATCGTAAAACGCTGAACACTATTTAACGAGTGTTAAAAAAAAAAAAAAAAAAAAAGTTCAAAATAGAAAAAATTCTTCACAGACGCAGGTCGACATAATAACTACGAAACTCGTAAGAGCGAAACCAAGAAAAAAATAGTTGCAATTAATTTTTTAATTTCAATGAATTTGCATAGTTTAGATACAAAACGAGAAAATACAAAAGAAAGAAGACATTTTACTGAGGAGGAATGATTTCATGAAAAGAGAAACGCAATTTATGTTACACCGGAAACAGGCAGCGTATAGTTATAGTTATTATATATTCTTATTTATTCCGAAACTAAAGCAGTCGCTTCCGATAAGATGATACAAAGTAATCGGCTAAAGCATCCTAAAAGAGTAATAATCCACCAACTGATCGACTATCCGGATATCTAGAAGAGTTCAGAGATAAGCAAAGCAGAATTCTGGAAGACTGGCCATTACTATGAGTTCTGGCATTTTATTTGATAAATTAATTTTTGGTGCATCATGTAGCGCGATGACTGTTAACCAAAATTTAAGTGTTGGAAAAAATATACCTAAGTGTCGCTGTTCTGCCACAAACAAATATAATTACAATAATATCAATTGAACAGCAATAGATAACTAGACAAGAACACATTCATTAAAGCTAAGGGCATTGTAACTGAAGACTGGTGGAAATGGTTCCTTGAATGTTGACTTGACCGGCGCATAAGGTTAGACTCCATCGCTTTTAGGCAACTACTGATACCAACACCGACTTGTTTTGAGCATCGACGCCGAGTTGCTAGCCTGTCAGTTTTCTATCGTTTACATTTCAGGGAGTGTGTATCGGGATTGCACAATTTAATGTCGCCAAGTCCGTTCCATCATCGGACCACAAAGCGTACGGTGTTGCGCCACCGTTATATTATATGGACATCCCATCCATACCATACTTGTGCTATTACTTAATCTGTGCCAATACTACAAAGAATTTAGGGAACACACTCATTATGTGTACAGCTAAGGAGTGGAATAACCTAGTGATCTTTAAGTCAAGAGTGAATAGGTTGCTTCTAGGCAAGCGTGCTCCATCGTCAGCCTCATCATCGCTTACCATCAGGTGCAACAAAACACGAGCCTATCCATAATAATTAATAAAACAAAAAAATACATCAATCAGAAGCTTAGCTCAACATGGTACTTCCTCTTGCCAATCTAAATAGATTAGATAGGTATGTACGCACTTATTAGCAGATTGTCATAAAGATTACACATGATCTTTTTCCAGTGTGTGACGCGACGACGCGCGGCGACCGGCCGGGGTCGCGGCGCGCCCGGACATACCGCCTACAATTACTGCCAATTGTGCCAATTGACGACACTGCCACCCTTCCGCTTTCTATTCCACTAGTATCATCGTTCAAACATCTGCCATCTGTCCTTTGAATACATATTGCTTGCAGTATCAATAACGACGACGAATTTAAAGGATCAACAGTTCCTTCGTCTAGTCCTTCAGTTACGTTTGCTTCGGTTACATCGTCTCGCCACCCAGCTAACTAGTCTACGTTGTGCAACATTGTTACGTAAATAAATACCTGTTTCTTTATTGGTATTAATTCTATAAGGCATTCCTTGCAAACAAGAACAAGTAGGTACGTAACTCATCAACGTCTGCGATTCACGCATTGGTCATTAGGCGTAGATTTCCGCCAAAGAGAGCCTACAGATTTAAGTAGCTTTGTATGTAATTTAGGCGGTAAATTAGTTTTTATAACACGACTTTAATTAGTGAATTAAGGTCATCGTATGTATGTAACACTCGAGCAATTTAGAGCTCGTCTGATGATCATGAGCGTTTATTGCTAGGCACGCACACAGCGAAAGATTATTTGATTTCTTTTCGCAAACGTAACAATTGCTTCAATTGGTCCCTGTCAGTCACCCTTCCGCTTTAAATATGTGCGCCTTGAATTCGGTTTTTATTATAATATCTTCAATTCGACATCTTGTTATCGCACATTTGGCTTATAAAACTGTGTGATATAATTCTTATTTAGTTACTAGGAACTAAATAAGAGACACGATAATGGAATCCTTATCAAAGTAGACTTCATTAAATACTTACTAAATAAACATAACAATTTCTTTAAGTACAGACGTAGTTTAAGCAAATAAAGTAACATTGTTTCCTTATTATTATTATTATTGGTAAAGTAATTATTCTGAGGAAACGCATAGGTTAATTTGTTTATGACGTATACGTAAATGATTAGGAATGGCATTTAAATTTTTAAATATTCTTATTTCAGAATGGATTGTAAATAAATCAATATGTAGTGTGTAAATGTAAAGGTTTACGTCCGCTTTACTTTGTAGTTAGTTGTCTATACTGAACAATTCAACATAGTCGTTCGTTTCCGTGTTGTTATCGTCCTACACGTGTCACTAGATTATATAAGACTGGCATATAATGTGATATGTTGATGATTATTCTAAATGACTAATATGGACATGATATATTTATACAATTATCTATTAATTTTATGTGCAATGCAGGAAATGGAAAAAATATTGCAATAGTCAGTCCTCCGCATGTGATGCAACAAAGTCTGCGGCAAGTTTTTCTGTTGCGAATAACAAAAAAATAAATCTTTTGTTTCAGTTTATGTACGTTGCTTTTGTAAGGTGAGCCCACGGTGACCAATTCTGTACTGTGCCTAATTAAAATTACCTATATCTTTTAAAGAACATAAGATAGCGGAAAAGTTTACTTGTAAATAGGTACTTGTCATTGTTTATGTTAATGTTCGAAGATATTATTTTGCTATGCTAATCGGCGGTTGTTGTGTACGGTACTGCGATGACGTCACTCGTCAGTGTTGATATTCGCGCAGTTTCCGGGACAGCTGGCCGGGCGGCCGGCGGCCGGCGCGGACCATGATAGCTTATCGGAGCACTCGGAGGTGGATGATCGATATATCGTACTGTTTGTGGAAGTGCACTACTTATCATACGTTACACATTTAATTTATCTAGCGTGTTATTCTACTGGACCATTTTTTTTTCTAATAAATCTTGAATACCTACTGTCCCAGAAACAATAAACAGACCTTAATGAACACAACACAAACTATTTTCAGGTACCTAGTTTTAATATCCTATCAATTCATTTGGTATCTTTGGTCAGCAAGAATGTAGGTATGTGATAAATTGATAATGGACAGATTATTATTTAATCATTATGCGAATAATAGATAACCTTATGATTGGACGAATAACAAGATAGTGTGTACAACGTTGAGAAATCAAAATTCATTCAAATTGAACTGAAAAGCAACTCGCTTGGCTTGTCGTTTTGGTCTAGATAGGTATCAATCACGTTGTGCGCCTCTATTACGGACTTTTTCAGGATAGACTTAAAATTGAACAAAGATGACCAGACTTTTTAAAAGATCATGCTGTTCCATGCATTACAAAAGATATATAGTTACACTAATTATAAAATTACTCAATAATTAACCTTTCACTATCTTTAGGAGCCTTTCTGCTATGAAACTCAGTCTATGATTTAATTGGTAGCAATCAAACAAATAATCAAACAGACGAAGTTAGTGTCAAGAAACCACTGAAGCAAATCATAAATTGAAATGAATTAATACATCTCTAACCAGACGCAGTCAAACTAACAAATATCACAATTTAGCTGAAACTGAAAGTCCCTGAAGGATTAATGGAACACGAAATAGGAAATTGCAAAGATTAACTACGTGATTGGTGAATTTCTCATAACGTCAAGATAAGCTAATGTAAATAATTAAGGAAAACCACAGCCTATATAGGTAAATAAGCGGCGAAAATCTGTAAGAGGGAAAACCTCTCGTGAACAAAACGCTATTAAGAAATAAATAAAGTATCATCGATAGCAAAAGTTATTAACGTAGCATTAAGCATCTCGAGATTGGTTCGCATGATGTTTTTTTTAACGAAGAAATCACATTGTTTTCCTCTCGGGCCGGCGGAGTGGAGAGTGACAGCGGCTTGCGTGCGCCGCAGTCGACGCCCCCCGGGTTTCTAAGCGCAGCGCGCGTGACCAATTGGTATCATGTGTCTTCAATTTAGATCTAACTCACTGTGTGGATCGTATTACCTATTGTCAACATGATTACGTATTTTTATAACCCCGAAGACGGCTGTTTTCGTCCAACTTACAGAGTTAAGATCGATTTACAAAGCCACCATGTTCTTACAATTTCACATACGTAAACATACGTAAGCAGATGATTTAGATATGGTAAATATGATAAATGACTAATTAAATATTACTGACGCACCTACCGAAGTATCAGAAATTCGTAAATAATCATCCAATTAAATGATTTATTATCGTCTTAACAGACTCAGAGTCATCATACCTACTTCATGAAAAAGCAGTTAATTTAACATACCTACTTGCGGCAATCTGTAACATATAAGGATAAAGCAGGAGGTATTACTCTTTATCAGCGAACATCCGGGACACGGTACTTCATAAAGAATTAATTAGAGCCTGTTTGTATCCTGAATCTCGAGGAAATTCGAGGAGCGGTTGAACAGGTGCCAAGTTAGTGGCGAGCCATGAGACGCCAAGTTGCATTGAATAATTAATCGTGTGAACAACGATATCCGGCTTGGATTCCATTCATTTTCCTCTAACTCCAGTTTTTCTCAAGTCGCGTGACGCAATCGCGGATGTTCTAACTCTTGTAGCGGCTATTGTGCTGACATAATAATTGCGATACCTCATTAATGGTCAAACACTGTCTCGAACGGAGATGTAATTTTCTATTTTAAATAATTCTACCGTCCAAACTACTTGACGGCTAGAAAATCAGAATAGTTTCATTGTTTTTCAGTTTTCCACAATGTGGTAGCCCTTGGATTTTGCCTTTGGGTTTAAAGAATTCCGAATAACCTGATAGGATATGGTTTAATAATAATAATAATATTCCACAACTATCACACAACGCCGTCTAGTCTCAAGCTAAGCAGAGCTTGTGTTATGAGTACTAGACAACTGATAAACATACTTATAATTTCTAAATACATACATATTATAGATTACACACAGACACAGAACAAATGATCGTGCTCATCACACAAATATTTGTCCTGGGAGGGAATCGAACCCACGACCTCCGGCATAGCAGTCAGGGCCACTAACCACTAAACCAACAGGCTAGTCAATTTATCAGTTTATCTTCTTTTAATTTAAAATCAGTCTAAAACTAGTTTATTCAGAGAGGAAAATCCAAAATTCGCTACTAACAAATAGGTTTAGACTTATTTTTAAAAACCTGTATAATAAAATCTTCAAAATTTTAATATATCAGGATTATTTTGCATATCGACTTTAAATTCATTAAAAACTAGGGTGTCTAGACTTATTACGTTAAATCCACTGGTCTACGTTTACAAAGAAGTCTGGCGTAGCGTATAATAATCGTAACATTGTACTTGGTCTGTCTGTTTAACTGTACTTATAAGTTTTTGTGTTCGCCAGTATACGGTAGAAAGTCGAGACCTTGGCATTAGCCTTGCGCGTGGAAAACGATTGACGATACGGAAGCGCCCGCGCATTGTTTTAACGTAGATTACGTAGATCGGAGCGGAGGGAGGGGGCGAGGGGGGGTCGAGACGCGGGGGAGGCGACGCTGAGGAAACGGATACATTATGCGACTAACGACTTGTATTTACTGAGTTAATGGCACTTCTAAAAACTCGTTTACAGTATTGGTAAATGAATATGTCACTGTTTAACGAACAAGAATCATTCTATATCCTGTGATATTTCAAATGGTGTCATTTTATTTAGGTTTCAACGTTTATACACTTTCAAAAAGGAACTTAACTTCACCAAAATTAAGTAGGTTTATGATCGACATTCGAAGGCGAACAAGTTAATTAAATAAAAAAATACTAAACTTTCATTGCGTTACAAATTAAAAATGATTAATAAACATAAACAAGATACCATTACAAAGTCAATAATAAACATATATCGACGGAAATTGAGATTATGCTACGTAATTTATAACAATTCATTCTTGTATCGTTTTACGAAAACATTTTTATTTTATTATGTCGACTTGGCATTTGTAATAAGTGCACTCGAATGCTTCTTAAAATCACAGCATCCCTAACACTTCTGTTTGCATCACTTGAACGGAAATGAACCTAACCCCGAGTCGTAACGACGATACAGGTTAATTGGAAGCTGAAACCTGTTTATTTAACTATACTAATATTGTAAAGGGGTAAAATTTGTTTTTATGTTTATAAGTTTTTTTTTGTTTATAGGAGATAATCTCTGAAAGTAGATAGGTACTGGTCCGAATGCGGTTTTTTTTTCACCGATAGAAAGCTGGTTTACCTATTCCTGAGTGACATAGACTATATTTTATGAACGCGGGCGAAGCCGCGGGCAAAAGTTAGTTTATTATACTAGGTACTTTCTTGTTGTTATTGTATGTACAATGGGCGACCCTATCGCATTTCATGTTTTAAATTTTTTGTACAATAAAACAACTAGGTACATTTGCACACAGAATACATTAACAAATTAATGAATAGGTACTAAGAAAATTAATGATTCTATTAAGCACTAGCTTTTGCCCGCGGCACTAGCCTATGTCACTTAGGGATAAAGCAGCTTTCTATCGGTAAAAAAAATTTAACAATCGGACCAGTAAAGTACTGGTAGAGATTACCTCCTACAAACAAAAAAAACAATGTTTACCTCTTGATTATATTAGTGTAGGTTACAGTAGGAATATTAGATAGGTACCTACTTACTTTTTACAATATTTCCATGCTGCAGCGATACACTTGTGCTTTTATGGAAGTAGAAAAAGTCATTAGAAAAATACGTTAGTTTCCATTGACTGCGTATAAACCACACAGTTCTAACGTACACAAAGAATGGTAAGTCGCGCTATAAACATTATCATAGCGGGTTCGACGGCTTTAATCAACTATAATTCACCTTCGACAGTTCAGATACTGGCTTAAGTGACGACCTACGTCACAGATAATTCTGATTGCCATATTTTAGCTTTTGCTCGTGGCTTTACCCGCGTACATAAAATATAGCCTATGTCATTCAGGAATAAAGCAGCTTTCTATCGCTGAAAAAGTTTTACCTATCGGATCAGAGATTACCTCCTACAAACAAAAAAACAAAATTTACCTCTTTATAATATTAAGTGTAGACTACCTGTGTGACTACAGGATTTTGAATTTATTTTTTCTAAAATAAAAGTAGCCTAAGTTACTCCTTATTACATCAGCTACCTGCCAAAAGAAGTCCCGTCAAAATCGGTCCAGCCATTTCAGAGATTAGCCCGAACAAACAGACAGACAGACAAAAATTGTAAAAAATGTTATTTTGGTGTATATTCACATGCATGTAGTAAAAAGCGGTTATTTCAATATTACAAACAGACACTCCAAATTTATTTACACATGAATAGATAAATACTTTAGAAAAAGGTAATGCAATTTTATTTTTTTGTAAGTTATTTCAATTTACTAAAGCTAAAATGTAATTTGCACCAATAAAACGGACACAATATATAAAACCGTAACCAGTTATGCGTAAATTGATTCAACTTTCCAAGTAAAAGAAGACTTGCGCCTTACTCTAGCAAACCAAAAACTTGAATTTATAGTAGCCTATGATAAAATAAAATACGTGCACAGTAAAGCAGTGTGTGTAGCTATTCCCGAAGGCAGGGGGCTGCGTGTAGTGTTACGGTGACCGCAGCGCAGGCGCAACAACAAAAACAATGTGAAGAACATGTCCTCAATCGTGCGTGTCCTGCGTCCACTCACGCGCAGGGCTTACCGTCACCGCTACTGACAAATAACGACAACTTTAACGTGCTTTTAAAAAATATGGAGCAAGTTATTCATGTTTTTTCTGTGCAAAACAATGCTTCATTATTTTCTTTTTTTTTTAAACATTGCCGCACACTATAGGAATAACCTCCTATATCGTGGATACGTTCACAAACATGTGAACTCACACACACAAAACATCCAGACCCGGAACACTTATTTGAAGGCCATACAAATATTTGTCCCGTACGGGAATCGAACCCGCGACACGCGGCACTTTAGCCAATCACTCAACCAACTGTGCCAACTGTGAAAACTCGCCGAAAAGCTGGAACAGTTTCACGGTTTCCAACCCATCGATGTTCTAAAATACACGTGTACAAATTAACAATGTAGAATACCTATACTGTGAAATAGAATTCATAAGACAACAAATGATAATTTTGCTGCTGTGCTTTACACTTACAAACTAAAAAATTTATCTATTTATTAGTTATTTATTTATTCATTTACTTATTTATTTATTTAATTCTTTAAGCACAAAAGAGTACAAAGGCGGACTTAATGCCATAAGGCATTTTCTACCAGTCAACCTTTGGGTGATGCAGAGACAAATTGTTGTAGGTGCAATAAATATAACCATGTCCATTACATATTATTAAAATACATCATACAAATACATACCTATAAAATATAAATACACTATATATAATATTACCTATCACGGTGTCAAAAACATTTCATTAGACCACAGACTACGAAGTTAATTATGTTAGTAAGTTCTATTTAAAAGGCTCAGTGCTATTTATGGCTGATGTTACGTGGCGTATCACATACGCGCTATGTGTGAATCATGACAAATTGACTGTATAAACTTTGATGACGTTTGTTTACAAAAGGCACGATTTACCTACAGTAGTCGCTGTTCCTAAGTCGATGGCAGCGAACGTAATCGATCTCACTTTTATTGTAAGTTTGAGATGCTATCAAACCTAATAAATACTTATTAGCAGCAGAGATTTTGTAAAAACACAAGTAGATTCTTTAGCTGGCAGTGACACGTAACAATTCGAAATGCCAATGTTTTGAAATACAAGTACCTTCCTATCAAATCTGGAAGTAAATATTTTCTTGTCATATTTGTACATGTTTTGTTTAGGACACAACCCTACTCACACCTTTTTCTCTGGTCTGCGGTGGGCGGGGAAAGGGGCAGGAAGCCGCAGGACATCCGACACGTACAGGAAGCAAAACCAGTTCTCGAGGCTTTGTCCCTCAACAACCTCCCGGTCCCCAAGCCGCTCTCCCCTCCCGCTTGTCCGACCACATTCCTGTAGGTAGAGCCTCCGTGCGCAGGCGCACCCTTTCTTCAAACATCACACTGCCATCATACTGATCATAACTAATAACAACTAAATGACTAATTAATCATTATACTGCTAAAACCCTATGCGAAGTATATTTAAATAAAATCTATTTGAATTCCACGAAAACAAATCCGAACATTTAATTATAACATCATTAAACTTTATAATTACTCACGTGGATTAAGCTGAATACGTCCTGCCTAGCTCAGTCGAAATAGTACATATTTTTACATACCGGTCTAACCACGAATGTTCACTAACGTCACATCTAAATAATTCGTACAATTTATTTATACTTATGCAAATAAAGTGATTTACAACCAGATTCACGTGTTGGAAGAATATACATGTCATAGTATTTTTCATAGAGCCAGAAAACAACTTTAGCTCATCTTTATTTATCATAATACTTCATGTTCAAGATAAAATGCACTAAACAATTAATTACCACATTATGTGATCCAAACAAACATTGTGGCACACAAACATCTACCCAGACAGAAGTATGAGACTCTAAATCTAAATGCGTCGCAGCAAGCAATTTTCTCTATAAATACAACGGGCTCCGTCCTCAAGTATATGATTAACTCCGGCGAATGTCTCCGTGAAGCGGAAAAACGTCGGCACCCAAAATAGATGCTGAATATTTCCGAGTCGTATTCCTCACTACTTGTGAAAATGGTATCTAAAGACGGCCGGCGCGCGCGCAACTTCCGGAGCGCCGATAAACATGGCGGCGGCGAGCCAACATGGCGAAGTTTCCGGCCGCGCTGATTCACATATGATGGCGTCTGACTTTGGCTTGCTCACTGCATATCTGTATTATGATTCAACCTTACACAACAAGTAGGTGTCCAGACTAACATCTTTTGGAATTCGCTGTCTAGCACATATCCATAAATAAATATGTGCCTATTCAAACTTGTATAGAGTTTGTTGTTCATGACTAAACAATACGTGTAAACGTTGATAAAATATACAAGAATCACAATACTTTTTTATTATAAAAATATAAACGTCCATGACACTATAAACTACAAATTGTCTACAATTTTGGAAACCGGTGTTATTGTTTTATTTCGTCGTTTGATACCATTTGACCGTTGAAAATGCTTTATTATTTTTATAAAAAGCATTTTCAATCAAAAAAAGAATCAGCAAAATTATTTAACATTTAGCGAAGATATCCATCGCTGAACAAGACACAATAAAATTCAGTTGAAATGAGAACCTCTTTCTTTTTTCGAAGTCGGATTAAAACATTGATAACAGATTGATAAGACATTAACATGAGTATAATTCAGTTTGATATCTTAATTAATTAAAAAGATACTTGTTCCTAGTACAATCAACATTTCCTGACTGATCGATTATATCAATCTCACTAATGTGCTCTACAAAGTAGATAAACATTAAGTGCGTAAAATGATGAAGTTGATGCACTTATTGTCACATTTGCATTCAGAACACGTATGAGTCTACTATCGAATACCGCGTCAGTGCGTCTGAGAATCTCATCGAAGCTCGTGATTTCAATTTCTTATTTGTATGTGTACGAATTGAAGTTGAAATTGTACATCATGCGAATGATTCATGTCTGTATCAGTTGAATTGGAAATCGAATGATGTTTTTATTACTTGATTATTGTTCCAGTCCTTTTGTGTCAATAGGATTGTTTAAATTGTTGACGTTGTTCACTTGGTAGTCAAATAAAGCATTTCAAGAAATGACGTTGGTGTGTGTTAGGGTAAAAATGTTTTTATCTGTCGTCATTATTATTTTAACTTATTTATATATATAAAAGGATGAACTGACTGGCATATCAACGTATAGCCGGACTACTCAGACTGGGAGAGTGAAATTTTGCACAAGGCTTCCTTTTCTGACGTAGGCGAGCACTAAGAAATGATTTTTCAAAATTCAGCCCTTAAAACGATGAAACGGGGTTCTAAAGTTTGTATGCGGAAACCCAAAAGCTAGTTTAATATAATTCTAGAAGATACTTACAGTAATTATTTTATAAGCTGTCCGAAGTTGTAAAATAATAGATAAGTAGGCAAATAGTACCTACCTACAATACGAAAAATGTTATAATTATTTACCTATTTGATACTGATTACGCGTTTTTTTAGATTCTTATATTCAGTTTACCAACATGTACAACATAGTACATGACGCGAAGGGTTATCTAGTCAGATGAAATACAGACGAAATCATAAAGTAATGGAGCATAAAACATCATTACTAACTAGTTAAAGTACGTTATTTAACAAAATGATAGAGAAAAGTGATGGTATCCGCATCCCAAATAGCAGTAAAATAAATAAGGGACTTGATGTTCGTATGTTGGAGTGTATGAACCGGATCCAGGGACATTCCGCAAAGCACCGGTGCGCGTGCGCTGGGCTGGCGCCAACCGGCGGACAGTGCGTGCCGGCCATCACTTGCATTACAGCCTTATAATTGTGGCCTAACACTTTACAGATACCACCAACATTATTTACTTGGAAATATTGGAATGAAGTACCCATTCCATTTTTATGATGATTAGTTAATCTAAAATATTCTTGAATAGAGTCCTGTTTTGGAAGCCCATTTTTTCATTAGTCTGAAAATTAAAGCATACAGGAACTATTTTTAAGTATCAATAATTTGGTTCATATCTTTTAAAACCGATATGCTTCAACATTAGATAAGTAGGCCGCAGTTGTATAACTGCCCCTCGTAGACCTTGATTTCATAACAGTTATCTGAATGTGTAAATAATGTAAAAGTCGTAATTTGGCAGTAGACAAATGTTACGTTACGATGAGGAACGTAGTCTCACGGCTAGGGTTGCCAAACACCTCAACACCATTGCATTTGTTTACATTCATTTACGCAAAAGACAAAAATGTTAATTGCTTTTATCGCATATTTTTATCTTTCAAAAATAGAAGCATTCAATCAAGCATATAGTAAAAATGTGAATTTGCTCGTTTGCCAATTTTGATACAAAACGAATCAAATGTATAAATAGCACCGGGCGTTTGTCTAGCGTAGCCGTAGACGTCGCGTAGGTATTCGCTACGCCGCCGCCGGCATCGCCTACAAGCCGCACGCTACGCCATCATCGCGTAGTGTGTGGCGTAGCAGTTGCGTAGGCGCTACGAGATTTTGGGTAGACGCAGCGCTAATGCAATTTGATTTTGATATCATCGCGTGTTTAAAATTGTTTTTTTTTTTTATTTATTTATTACTTTGTTACAAAAGAAAAAAAATTGAATAGAGATATGAAAAGAATTCTTTGGGAAGATTTTTTGAACAACTTCTTATCTTGTTGCGACTATTTTGTGTCATAGTAACCTATATCATATCATATGTTACAGACATACCTACACAGATCACGTTTTACATTTGAAACATTTTCGTCACGTCTAAAACTCGTAAAAAAATCCTAGCATAGTAAGAAAAAGTAAACAAACGTCACGCGACCTCCGCTGAATTATCCTAATTTAAAAATAATTAGTGGAAAGCTTTGTGAAATAACTGCTTATACCTAACACTAAGTTTTGTTACGGACATATTCGACAAAAAAGCAGTCAACCCTGTGTGAAGCAAGGTTGTCGTACCGCGCGCGGCCGTGGCAGTGAACTTACTTTCTTTGGCTTGCGCTCGCGCAGCCTGCGACCGCCCGGCGACCAAGCGTGAATCGTGCTCGGTTAATAAAACCTAACCTGTCGCACACACTAAATGAGCTGAATCTATTGCAATTATTATCACGCCTGAATTATTTATAAGCGTTATTTCGATCGTGTCTATTCTAAAGCGTTTGTGCGTGCCACATTAGATATTATCAAATAATGAAATTCTGCAACGCTTTGATGAGTTATTATTACAAAAGTGGACTAATAAATCTGGAATTCTTAAGCTAATTGAATCTAACTACTTGAACGATGGAGATTTTTATAACCTATTATTTCGAGTGCAGTACACTCCGTCGATAAATTAACTGCTGTTTTGTAGTTAGGCAGCATGTAAACTTAAAACCGTACAGGTTGTATTCAAAATATCATTACAGTTTCTAAAAATATACAACTGGAAATAACTAGGTAATCATAAAACTAACCAATCGAGCATAAAATCGACCCTAATTGCTCAGACTACGTGACACAATTTGAAAAGCGACACCCATTCCCTAAAAAACTCAATTTTCACATTACGTCATCGCACGACAATATAGAACACAAATTACGAATAAAAAGTCATAACTTAACATTACCAGTAGGTTTATTGTTGTTATTTGAAAAGGCAGCAAAGGTACGAGTATATTGAATACAGCCACTTGGCCACGTAGGCTTTAATCGTCGTCCGCAATCCTACTTCCGCGTAGTTCATCCCGCTGCGCGACCTAGGCTAGGCTAGGCTAGGCTGGGCCGTTATCATCGAGCCCGTTACGTGACGAAGTTGACCCGGATCCACGGCGCTCGCTGTAAACGCGCACCACACGGAAAAATGTACTAATCTGTCACATTACATACATAACAGTATGGCGAGCGATGCTTGCGATACTGTTACCGCTTTGTGCCATCTTACCGCCCGCTAATTGATCGGATTAATCATTGGAATAGATGCCATCGAGTAGAAGAAATGGAATGACAGACTCCTTTACTATTTAAAAGTCTGTAAATGGTTTTATTGAAATATATGTTTTAAATTTGAGTTGAGTTTGCATTTGTAGCTATCTAATGTATTAAATTGTACTTAATGATGATTAAAAAATATTTCAATATATTATAAATCCTGTACCATCTATGCTACCCTTGCTTCTATAAATATTGCTCAGGTGTTTTATGTGAATCAGTTAAAATAAACAACGTAGTTTTTTAGGACTGAGTGATGAAATTATTTGTTTTGTAACAACTCGCTGAACTGGTTTTATGGGACTAGCAAATATTTCGTTGCTTCGAAATTATTAATATAATGTTCTTAAAAGGTTCTAAGCTACAAGCACACATACACATATTTTTTTAATTTATTAAGAGTCACCAAAGTCTACCTATATCTTATTTTTTACTGACAGCACTGATTTATAGCGTTAAATTATTATTTATTGACCGATATTCATAGTTTGTAACATTCATATACGTTTCAAGAACGAGATGTCAAATATTTTGGTCTTAGAAACCGCGTCGCCTCGACATTGACCACTACCAATGTCACAATCATAAGACTCTTTTTATTATTGCACATTAAAAGGTTATCAAATGAATTATACGGTTTCTCCTTATTATGCTCGTATGTATACTCAGATAGGTAGGTGTATATCACACACGATATATGAAAATAAAAACAAAATGCAAATATGGATTTACCAGTTTTTGTTATGATAAAAATGAACGGAGTTATCCATCCAAGGAAACAATTTAATGTCGGCTATAATTAGTATCTGTCTCATGAACAACAACGGGAATTCTCGCTAATAACATCCTTAGCAGACGAGCATATAGCACGGTGACAACACGGCGGTGCGTGGCGCAGCGACATACCAAGTAGACTGCCAATAAAATGCAAGTAATTAAAATCACAAGTAGAGTGCAAGGTGGACCGCTAGCTCCCGTCCCCAGGTGACACTTATTAAGCGGACTGGAAGCGCAAGACACCGGCGCCCGCGCAGCCATGGTCGCGGCCTGTTGGACAACTCAATTTTATTTAGGTAAATAGCACGTGTACCCGGACAGACAATTATACTGTATTAGATATCGATGACTAATGGGATGGTCAACATTGTTCTGTTGGCTTTAAGTGGATACTTGCTGACTAGCTGAACTATGATTAAGATAAGCATTTCTTTACAAATCTTCGAGTTCTAAATCAATCTTTCTATTGTGTCTTAAAACAGAAATTATTAACAAGAAAATGAACCCAACTCAAAAAAAAAATAAAAACCACAGAATGAGAAAATGATACGATACCTACAATTTAGACTAGATCTGATCCATGAAATATTTCTTATCTACTTCCAGTGCAAATATCTTGTTACATATTTAATATTGTAATGGTGACACGTCTTTATTTTAATCACGACAACGAATCCTTAAAAACAAACTGACAAACCGTTATCTGATTAGAAGCATATTCGAAGTATCTTACATTTAATAATCGCAACTATTCTTATCGTACAGTATCTAATTCTTTGGTAAAAACTGTATAAAAAGATAAGTTTTAATCACTATTTCCATGCGAATATAGGTATGAATAATAATTAATTAATGACTACCAAACTATTTTTGAAGAGCATCAGAAGCCAAGATTGCGTAACGTGTTTATCGGTCAAGTCAATCTAGATATCATCAAAACTGTAACAAATTAGTTACATAAAATATACCCCAAAGTACCTTGGTATAATCATAATTGATCGAAACTATTTATCTTGTCATACATGAAACAACTAGGAAAACTTACGAATTATTCTGTAAGGAAAAAAACATTGACGGAATAACATATCGATGACCATTTCCCGGAATAACGATTTGCTCATTATCATTCTGGCCAAACAACAGACCACTAATAAAATAGTAGGTAGGTAATAAAGTCGTTCTTTTAGTTAAATGTCGTTTCTGATATTATTAGAGAATTCTACTGAAATCAAGGCAAGTTACGTAGAAAGATTTTAAAATTAACATACTGCTTATTGTGAAGTTATGTGATAGTGAAATTCATCAATCGTGAGCACTATGTAAGAAATCTCACAGCTATTTAAAATGACTTGGTAGTCATCGAGTTAGATCCGTTTTAATTTACAACAGCAAAGTAACGTCTGAAACGATCCTGCGACAACTTCGTGAAGTTGATAGTTGCCAAGTTATAATTTTGTTTATTTACTCACGATGACAGACGAAAATTAATCTGTATGAAGAGAACTTAGTCGACCAGAACTGTATCATCTGGTTATCATCAAGCTTTTGGTGGAGGATCAATGTTGGTATGGGTCAAGACATCTTCAGAGAGTCGTACGGATTTAGATGATGGTTCCCGAACTGCTTTCAGAAACGTACAAGAGAAACTTAAATGGGCATGATGGTTCTATCTTAGTGAATATGGGCGCTAATTTAATTTCATGCATGATAATGTGTGGCTCCAAATTGCTCATTTGGTCAATGTGCATATTCAGGACGTCAGTATTGCCTGCATGGAGTGGTCAGCTCACAGCCCAGACTTAAATCCCTTAGAACAAGTATGTAGCTCGGGAGATGCGTCAAATAACGCTTTCAACTGCCGCACTAGAGTTAAATTGTGCACTAGGGAAAAATAATCAGACGAAATCATTTGAAAATTATTAAAAATATTGGTTTACAATATGACGCTTGAAGGAGGTCTATGTCCAGCAGTGGACGTCTTTCGGCTGAAATGATGATGATGATGATGATGATGATGATTGATGACAACTTGTCATGTTGTCAAAAGTGATACGGGCTCATGATGGAAATATGTAGGTACAAAGTACATTTTAAAATGATATAATAAAACCTATACTTTTTTAAGACGACTGTGAAAATACACATTTTTTGCTACCATAAGTCACAAGTGTTGTTTAATATTTAATCGTAAAATATTACATAGTATACTAAACGTGTTATGTGTTTTCATTCATGTATCAATCAATCATCTATAACATACTGTAGTTTCACGAAATGATCTTGTGCTTAAGAAACTATTACCTACACATTATTATTATTATAGCGATCCGGAATTTTTGCGGTCCAGTGTATATTTTTCGTGTTGTGTTCTTGTCTTTAATGAGACACGTGAACAATAAATTAACAAAAAAAAACGTTTCCTCATATAATATCTAGTTATGTTAAGTACTGTAAAAGAGCAAATATAGGTATAAATTTACGCAAGAAAATGCAGTCTTCTAAAATCTTATTACCGCGTAAATATTAATTTATATCGTAGTATACGGACATACAGTGAGTCCAGGAAGTACACGCAAATACTATGTCTTAAAAGAACTTGTAATGTTTTTTTACTTGTGTACATCGTCTCGACGAGCTCAGCCACCGCTGTCCGGTCGTAACTGGTCGACAAAAAGTATGCATATATTTGAATTTAATTTTGCGAACAGGAAATATTGAGACGAGCAGACAAACTAAAGAACAAAAAACAAAAGGTGAAATAATACGTTTTTACGAATTTATATTAACGCAAGAATGTTGATGCGGATTTTTCTTCATTATTCACCTATTCCACCGAGTAGCTCGTTAGCTAATAATCGTTTGATGTCGTAAGAATACATGTAATGACGAAAATAACAATTCTCAAAAGTGTGAAGATGAAAATGCAGGAGAAACTTTGCTGAATCTACCCAATGGCACAACGCATAGCATAATATAGAGAATGATTGATTGTGTAGGAGTATGCGAGTATGAAAAAAAAAGTGGTCAAACACGAGTCTATCAATAGATAAAAATTTAAAATAGCCCCATGATTATTTAAAAAAATAAATGGTGTACCTACGCTATACTGGAATTAGTATCCGAATGTTCGTATAAGCAAATGTAAAAGTTTAATTTGAACACAATAGTCATGTGCTGAATTCCAATTGACGTCAAACAGAACATGTAGCATGAAAATAAGCAGATTTTTACACGATATCTTATCATACTCAAGAAACATTTGTTTAGTTAGTAGTTTACTCCACTATTTACTTTATCACACGTTACTTTAAATGAAACTCATCTCTCCCACGCAAACAACAAAAGTAAGAGAGCAAAGTCATTCAGTGGATGTAAAGCAAAAACAGTCTATAAACGTAAAAATGTGACAATTGCAGGGAGTTCATCAATCTTCACCATTTGAATGGGACGTAGGTGCGGCGCGATCTTGACAATGACTTCGGTCATCCAGAGAAATTATTAATTGGCCCAAAGACATGACAAAGAAGCGGAAATATAAAACTTCTGCGCTGGAACCCCGCAGCGCGAGCCGCTTTACCTGACTCTTGCCCTGCCATTGTGTCCTGGCTCAATAGAAGGTATTTGCTTTTAAGATGCTGTGGGAAATTGCGCAACGACCGTTGAACGTTAAAAGAAACCTTTGAACCATCATCTTGGAGGTAGTATCATGTCAGATAATGATGAGCAGCAAGCGTGAAATGGACGCTTTTTGTATTTACAACCCTTTCGTTTTGTACCTGGAGGGGTAATCCTAGCTAACTGTAATCTTTACGCCCAAAAACCAGAACAATTGATACGAGCAAAAACTTAGAGCCAAAAAAACAGAAGTACAAAAAAGTCTGTTAAAGGAAAGATTTGCTAACCTTTTTAAATAGTATTTGCGAAATATGTTTAAGCTCGTAAATTACGTTAGGTAATTATTAAAAACCAGGTATCTGAGCACATTTCGGAAGACGAAATCATCAACCTCAAATGTATTCAGCAGCGCTATCACCCGAAATCTTTACGTCCATATCTATGATCTTATTTTTAAGTGCTTCGTGCAAAATCGTGAAGTTGTGAATTCACACCTCTTTGTCCCCGCCGAAGTCCAGCTATCGCAAGTGTCCGGATTCATCGAACAACCTTGTCCACTGGTCGCTCTATATCTCACAGACGAGTGTCAAACAAATCCGAGGCCGTTTCCTAGAAGGGACACCGCGGCGCCTTAGAGACCCTACAATTTTTTGTGCCCTTAAAGATAATAAATGATGCTCTTAGAAAAAAAGAATCCGACCTGTTCACGAAGATAACGATCACAACGATTTTTATGGAAATGCTAGCCGGAATTATAACAAACAGGAATCCTTTTGGGATGTGGTGGAGCGAGCAGACAATGCGTCGGCGAAAGAAGCGTTATAAAGTGTAGTTGTACCCATCTCATTTCATATCTGATCGGATCATAATAATTACTGGAGGTGATATAGAAAAAAATATAGAGTGGAATTTAGGTAGTGGTTCTTATGTCTGTAATCTTCTTTTTTTTGAGTTTTTTTATAATGCTAAACTAAGTTAATTTTCAATCTTTCTTGATTTAATATTTTTGAGGTAACTAAGTTTAAAATAAAACCAACAAAAATATCATGACAGGCAATAAGAAAAAAATTACCTGAAATCCTACTTATATTAATATAAAATCTAGTTTCGAAAAGGTAATAAATAGGTATTTAAATTAAGAGAATAAAAAGAATATTATCCAAATCCCAAAACCGCATTGAGATAAACAAAGTTTTGTAAGCTATAAAACTTCTCTTGGTGTCGGATAATGACAAAAGGATAAAGCTTGAGGTTTATTTCATTCCAAATGATAGGCTTCTGTAAAATTGTTCAGAGCATATAATCTAACGCCGGCGTCTGTTAAACAATGTGCTTTAACTAAGAGGAATTCCTAACATTTCGAACGGATCTTTTGTATGCATACAAATAATAAAATGGTTGTAAAGCTCTCGAACCTTTTATTTCCTCGCTTCTTCCATGGTTTTGTAAGTGAATAGACCTCTCAATATCCTATTTAAAGCTTTAGTTTGCCCACTTTCCACGAAAAGGCATTTAATAGAATATAACTGATTATGCACCACGCATTGTGTACTTGAAGCCGTTAGAAGAATGTAAGTGCGTTATAAATTGACAATTATTTAATTTAATTTAATTTTAAGTATTGACTAATGTTTAGCATAATTTAAAAAATTGTAATAATGATGATGATGAATAATAATATTAATATTAATTAGAATCAATATAATATAATGTAATTTAATAATTTATATGTAAAATTTGCAGTGCCCTTCCAGGGTGCATGTTAATACTGTGTCATGAAATTTTAATGCATGCTTAATATCCAGTGTTTTACATGTCAGCAAATAAATAAATAAATAAATAAATAAATAAATAAATATATAATCACGTGGCTACTGAGTTACTGGATTTCGGTCATGTTATGTACTATTTTATTATATCCCAAAAATTATAAACTACAATGTTTCGGAAGTCTAATTTTGCATTCGACTTTTAAACCTAATCGAGTCAAAGCTAAGAATCAATTCACAATCACAGATCACTTAAACAGAGCTAAGATTGAATATAATGATGCAGTATCCACCAATGCAGCAACGCAATCGGATGGTCACCCTCACCACACGATGTGATGGAACTGGGAAAGAACCACTGTTTACCACTTCGTTTCCCATTCAAGGTATTGTTCGGAAGTGAAGAAGTGCTTCATACTTGGAAGTATAATGTATCCCTTTGTATGAAAGTTAATATTATAGCTGAACGAAATTCGTTGCCATTGTGTACCGCAAACGTTACCTGCTATTGAAAAGAATAAATGTAGATACGGATTGCACATATATTATGAGAAGGTTATAAATAGTGCAAATATTCACAAGAGATCGGATAATACGCCAGAGTGTAAAGAAATGTATTGGCAGAAGTGGGATGTGCAATGTAATTGATCGCAGAAAAAATAGGCGCGCCTCTAGAAGATAAAAGAATTGAAGACCATATTTTCTGAGAACACTTCAACATACTGTTGCTTACGGACTAAATAAGATTATCAAATTGTATAGAACCTTAGTAGGTACTGAAGGCTCGCAATTCGCTAGTCTTCTATATGCAAATTCTTGTGAAGTCAACACAATTTTAATCAGGCAAAATCTTTTGTTTGTATATTCTGAAATATACCGAAACTTAACTAATTACAAAACAATGGCGGTTTGTCAAGCGAGGTGCCGCTAATAGCGAGCGTGGTGGATGTGGCTCGTCGCGTTGTCGACCTTGGATGACGCTACAACGTTTTCCTACTTCACTTCCTGCTCGATGCCATCTTGGTTTGGTTTGAATCGAACGCCGGCGCCATACACTGACTCGAGTACCTACATTATCATTTACATCAAGAATGGAGTCAAATAATTGTGAGTAGACCGTAAGTACCTACGTTACTCCCGGTTCCTACTATACTATTGAAAATAAGAAGATTAACATAAAACTTCAACAAATGGTTTCATTGACGTCTTAAGTGTATTTTTAAATTAAAATAAATTATATCTACTGAAACAAATGGAATAAAATAAATAAATGGACTTATGACTGATAGAATTAAATTAAAAGGAAATAAATTATATTGTAATACATAAAGCTATCACAGAAGGCGTAGTTTTCTGTAAACTCTTCTGAATTATTAGATGATCACCACAGTCCTTCACTTCTGTTATTATTTTGTTAAGACGTGCATATTGGAGAGGGTTACATGTTGGTACTTCTAGGTTTGAGGATGTCTTGTATTGTTTCCAAGCACGAACTGTTTTATGAAACAAAAAAGGACGATGAAAGTTATGAAAGTCCTACCAAACTTATTACAGGCGTAGTTTGTGGGCGCGTGATACTACTTACATTACACATAGTCAAATAATACATTTTGTTATACCAACTGCCTATCAGTTGCTACTAAATCCTTATGACAGCAGTAATTTCAGTAATGGACATACAGGTATATCATCCCGTTTACACTCGTTGAATCTGTCTAACCCCGAATGCACTTTCTTTTATCCTACAATACAGCCTCGTCTTTTATGCTGAGAATATAAACTTCCTGAGCACAAGCCACGATGTAGCGTTAGAAACAGTAGAGGACTAGGCACGGACAATGCGGGAGCGCAACCACGCATAGACAGTGTTTTGCATCGCTCCGCGCCCTTGCAATCTTCCTAATGAGTGAACCCTTTCACACTATGGACAAAGCTGGGGTTTCACGGGTGATGTGACACGTATTCATAACATCGTTCTTTGTTAATTCCAACTGAAATGAAATTCTGCTCTTTGGGTAAAGTGAATGAAATTGTAAAATTACGCTGCATGGACATTTTTGAATTAAATTCAAAATGTAGCTAAGGTTTGATTTTATGTTCGAATAAAATTTTATTCCGATGATTACACATAACTTAGATTAAATCTCAGTCATAATCAGATGATTTTCTATGCGTATTTACTACACTAATTTAATAGGGACATTTTAGTTTATAAACTTTTCTTTTTTTTCTTTTTAAAACTTGATTAATTTATGGCTGTTCCGCGAAGGGCGTGCACCAGCCACAAGCATCTAAAATATTGTTAATATTATATGTGTGTAATAACTACCTAAGAAATTCAACAAAAAAATATTCTTAAGAATTGCCACAAGGAAACAAGTAGGTAATCCAGGAACTTTGTATGAAAGAAGACAGAAAATTTGATCAAAAACAACATATAACAACAGAAATATAATAAATAAATTACCAAACAATTACGTGATCCAACTATAACTAAACGACACCTCATTACTAATTCAATCAATATGTTAAATTGAAATTGGTTTTTAATATATATCGATTACGGCTTGGATGACCAGTCAAGAAAAAATATACAAATATGTATTGTGCGTTATTGACGTTATTGTACGCTGTTGGCGAACGAGGGCGCAGCTGCTGCAAGGCGAAGCAATTCACATGCCACTATTAATACAACTACAACAAAAAAATTATAAAAAATCTGAAAATTAAAATTCCAATATATTAAATTACTAGCTTTTGCCCGCAGCTTCGCCCACTTACATAAAATATAGCGTATGTCACTCAGGAATAAAGCAGCTTTCTATCGGTGAAAAAGTTTTAGCAATCAGACCAGCCCCCCTAGCCAAGTTACAACCGTTTCGCTTGCGCCGAACGCTTCGAGTTAACCTTGCCGCCAATTCTTTGGTTTGACCACGTGACTGAGCGTTAAGACGACGTCATTCCCGTACATTTGAAGCTTTCTACAAGCGTTAACTATTGCAGATTAGCAACTTGGCTAGGGGTACAGTACTTCCAGAGATTACCTCCTACAAGCAAAAAAACAAACTTTACCTCTTTATTACATTAGTTTAGATATACCTACATATACCTAACGTTCAGATGAACTAGGTAAGGCTATGGATAGCTAGCTAGGTAGTTTTGTCGACCATAATTTGAGTTTTACAAGTTCTGAAGAAAATCCTACAAGTTCTACTAAAATACATAACTGACATAATAATTACATCACGAAGAGCTGTAATAATAAGGATGTTTGTTAGCCGAGCTGCGCAGGCTACGAAGTTATCTAAGTAAAAGAATATAACAAAACAGACGCGCCACCAATTTGTAACGCTACTGCTGCCCATAGGCTTTATTTTCGTACACTCGCTATAATATACAAAAAGTAGAAGATAGTTTTGAACTTTGTACCTATCGACATGTTTTTTTGAACTATCGTAATTTATTCATATCTACTAGTCTCTCTTTTACATAGGACCAAGCCCAATACTTATGACAGTTTCATGGCTCATATTCAGTCCGTTTGAAGAACCTCCCCACGGCTCAGTCGCCATGACAACTAAAAATACCTTCGATTAATGTCAATCTACACCATTAAAATAAAGAGGTAATTTTTTTTTTTTTTTACGAGGTAATCTCTGGATGTACTGGTCCGATTGCTAATTTTTTTTCCACTGACAGAAAGTTATAAATAAGCTATATTTTATGTAAGCGGACGAAGTCACGGGAAAAAGCTAGTAAAATATAATACATAAGCGTCAATTTGATGAGTTGTATCGGAGTACAGCTGCAGTACAAGGCTTGGAATTTGAACCTTAGACACGATAGCCATCTACATTAAAATAACGATTAGTCTATGTTCTTTCAAAGAGTGCGTGAACGCGACGTCTCGCAACGCGTAATAGGAAGCGATGTCATAAAAGAGACATCTGATGTCTGAAGCCAGTACGATGCAAGACAGAGATGAAAACATTATAAAAATGTTACCCAATGAACTCATGCAAACATACGAGATATACATACCTACATGGATGTACGAGATATTTGCACAATTTTTATTAGATACGTCTGCTGACATGAGTTGATTGCTTGTTGATTGTCGCAATTTTTGGTAGTTCGGAGAAACTATGCGGACGGACTAAGGTTACGCCAAAAATATGCCAGAGATCTAAAGTTCAACTAAGTTTAGATTAAATTAATAAAAAATGTTTTTAATTAATTGTGTACGAATACGAGACAGCCTTTCAGTTCAAAAAGAATAATATTTACTTAGGTAAACCTATTGAATTGAACTTGTTCTCAGGTAGGTATAGTATAGCTTCAATTTCCTCTTTGAAAAGGTTGCAGGGTCGCGGGGCGGTATCAGAACAATGTTTACACCTGTGTGTGTATCTAACGAGGGGCTGAACTTGCCCTTCTTCTCACGCTCTTAGTTCAGTGCAAGGTGTCGCGTTTGATTTACAAGTGCCATCGTCGAAATCACGAGGTGTGTCAAACTTTTCTTTATTACATTCTATTACGTTTATATAAAATGACTGTACCTATAGAGATTACAGGTAGACAGTGGTTCTTTACATGGTCCCATTATTCAAACTTGTTGTAAGATCCTTAATAATATTCGTGAGTAAAAGTACCTGAACAATCAAAACAATTCCTTACATATCCCTGACAGTTTTCTCTTCTTGCAATTTGCAATCAATCGCATAAAATATCATCGCAGTTTTTGAAGAACATTCCTAAAATCTAAAAGACCAAAATATTTTCAAGTTTTCTTTAAGTTTTTCGTTTAAATGAAGGAAGTCCTCAAGTTGAGATTTTTGAAAATTATTTTACCTAGCTTATAAAAAGTACTAATCAATATAAATTACTTCATCATAATTTAAATACCTTCCAAATCAAAGAGTAGGTATCTAGTCTCCAAAAATGTGTTACTATATTGTAGGAAGTCCACATCAATTCTTGGTTGCTTTCAAAGGCTGTTATAAATTGTGTCATTCTTTTTAATAGAATCTAGACGGTCATATCTTTACCTAGAAATCTCTTAGCAACAGGTAGGGCACCGAGTTATAGTATATACTGCAAGTTACGTCAAATCGCCAACACTGCACGATGCCTTACAAGTTCGTCCCTCACCGCATCCCGCCCTCGGCCCTCCAGACCGTAAAGATGCATAACTAGTGTAATTGCATTACTGCCTGCAATGCCGTCACTATCATGGACAATCAAGGATTTAAAATCCGGAAATAGACTTCAAAGGAAAATAAAAATCAATTCCAAGTTCGTAATTGAATAGGTAATCAAGAACAAATATGTGTAACGAGTTGCGAAATCTGTATACCTATATAGATAGATATATTTAAAAAGCCCTTATGTCAAACGAAACATGTGCGTTTTACATTTAAAAATAAGCCCTAACCCTTTCCCTAAACTTAAATCAATTAATGACGTTGTATCTAATCTACAGTCCATAGAAGCGACAGATGTGAGCGACAGGGGGTTTAGCGGTGAAAATTCATAGATCTCCTCCCTCTCTGACTGTGATCGGACCCTTCCGAATTGTGCAAACTGCTCGCTATGAGATGCATCTGTCCACTTGCTGTTATAGTGACGCCCAACAACAACAACAAAAATAATATCGATGGTTCTGATTAAATATTTAATTTACCACACTGCTGGAGGCAATCACTCGAATTTCCAAATACAAGGATGTAAACGTTCCAATGCCAACACTAAGACACCTATAAGTACTTACTTCCTTTTATAATGCTAACGTTGCTCAGTAACTAAGCAACAGTTCAGTCCCAGCCAACGGTTAAAGCAGCTCAATTAAAGTACGGTCACTTCCTGAAAGGAGTACAGTTTAGCAAACACAGCGGAACTGGTATTGTTTCATTCCAAGAACAGTACAAGCTTGAGACATATTGCGGACTTTATGCTTCCTGTTTCCAATGTGAATATAAACATCAGCTCTTTGTTTGATGTAAGTGGCTAGCTAAAGACGCGAGGATTAACCGTGGCTACATATGGCGCACAAATGTAATGCTTATTAATTTGCACTAAATGACAAAACCCAAACGGATTGATGTTGCAAAAAATGTCAGCATCATGGAACACATGCTAAAAAACATCAACTTTACTTCAATCATAATAAGTGAGATAAGTAAATGCAAAATTGTCGATAAAATCTAATGCGCCGCCCTAAAGTAATCGGACTCTGCACTTTGTCCCTCACTGAGATAAAGTCGCCCTAGCATTCAAACAAGTGGCTCACACACACTGGCGCATAATCAGGAAGTACAATGAAGATTAAAGAGACTCGTTACACACATGCATGGTTAATGTAATAATATTCGTGTAGGTACCATCCCGCGAGTAGAAGTAGCTGAATATAAATAATATTGCGTACGCACACAAAGGAAGAATTTAAATAAAGAGTCTCGCGGCTGTACCAGGAAGTAGCAGCTCACTTACTCACACATAGGAAGCGCCTACATCAGCTATAGGTAGGAGCGCTATGTGGCGCTGGCGCACACTTGTGCGTCAACTATGCGTGGGACCGCGCGCACATGGCCTGATTGGGACATACCAAGTGAGCCCCCAGACGATACACTTTTTACGACACGTATTTATTATGGTATTATTATTAATATTATATAGATTCTCTCTGAAAACCATCGTATGTTTTAACACCAAAGCATAAACACAGCTAATATTTTTCAGACGGAATTTTTACTTCCTGCTTTTACTCGTCACTTATCGAAGTTTACAAAATATTGCACGTTATTACATGCTGTGGACTTCGGTTGTTTTAAACGTTGAATGTCAAAAAATAAAATTTCTAGGTATGTATTTAACAGAAAACGGAACAAAGTGTTATTTTTATAACATCGATTCGAGTATTTCCAAAAGTATTAAAAGCAAAAAATGAATTACCAACTTCGTATGATAAAGCAAAAAAGAAGAACCAAATAATGGTGGCGTTCGAACGAACGTTACCAACAAAATACCGATCGCGTCATGTGCCCTCATCCATACGGATGCATTCCCAACCCGGTTTTTAGATCACGTCGATCCGAAACGAACGGAGGGGTCGCTTTGTCATGTGACACTTGTGCGCACAGAGACTCACCCAGGGGGTTACTCGTTAAAATCAGGGATTAATTGTCCATTCAGGGCAAGTTCCCGTTGTTACATCCACAGGATCAATAAAGCCATGTGTACGAATTATACTGCACATTTCATTTTTGTGTTACTCAACATTGGTCCATATACAACCATTAGACGCATTGAGCAGCCACCAAATACAATTTTTATACCCGACAGAAACTGTTTTAATGTATATGAAGAACTATACACAAAATACGAGAAAGACGACGTTTTAATCCTCTATAACTTAAGCATTCGTTGCGTGACCATAAACTGTTGCGCGTTGCCATCGTCTGAGGTCGACGGAAGTTGACGATTTCTTAACGGCATGTCATTATCTTTATAGGTTTGAAACAAGAAAAAGGACTGCGTGATAAGATTACGGATGCTTTGGATTTGTATCAATTATTTGTGATCGATGCAATTAATATCAACTTTACGATATTTGAAATTACTTCCTAGCAATTTAGAACGTTGGCTGACTTGTCTGGGTAAATATCATTGAAGACGCATGTCGTTATCTAAGATTCTATCTTTTACTACATTTTTGAACTAATTTCCATAAAGCAAGAATTAAATAATGAGACTTTACATACTGTATTACTGTTGTTGCATTGCAAGTCCCCCGAGAGCCAGCGCAGATTATTAACGAATTTAAGTTATAAATAAATACTACGCTCATTTACACCTCGCCTAAATTCTTTGAAAAATATTTGTGGTATAACAAGGTATCTTCTTTTAAAAAAGATCCTTATACCTATTCAGATTATTTCAGATGTATGTGTTATGGACCGGGTGATTAATGCGGGCATTATAAATAATGTTCGAGCATTTTGAATAATGTCTAGCTCTATTGGACCAAGTGATTAATTACTATCTTAACTTCAATATTTATCACATTGCGCGGTCATTATTATTATTGCTACATGACAATTGGACAATTTGATAATAAAGCTAAAGACGCGGTGCGAGGGCGGGGAGGGAAGCACGCAGGGTGTGACGGTTGCATATTAGAAAATCAAAACTTTCCTGAGCAAATTTCAAAAGAACAACGTACAAATCAACAAAGTTTAAAATAACGATGGTCATTTGATCAAAAGTTCAGCTGACCAAAGTCTAGAATATCAATGTTTAAATTATTTATTGACCAAATCGTTCAAAGCTCAAAATGGATTACTGGATAAATTATTAATTATCAAATGGATTAACTGAAAAAGGTAAGAATCTCGAATGGACGAAACAACTTGGACGTAGCGTTCGCCGGCCGCTGCCGCGGCACCGCTCGCTTCGCTCGCTCGGCTCACGCGCGGTTGGTCACAGTTCTAACCTAACCTAACCTATTTTACCCACTTCAAAGTGCAATCAAAATACAATCACATTTTTACGAGAGATTGTAGGTATTATTCGTTATTTCGAACTGGCAGTTTTAAGGTAGATAATAGGCTCCTTGATATAATTAATCCAAATAAGAGAGTCTGATTATTTTAATGGTTTAATATTTAGTTTATTTTAAGTTAAATGACAATACCAATAAAAAAATGGTAATTAAATATGTTTGTATTGCTCTGCCCAAAAGGTGATGAGCCGTATGTATAATACCCGGTCAATTTGATTATTTGAATAATTATTATCAAATCGCACTCTCATATTGGACATTTTTCATAATGACCGGGCCTTATGTATAATGCCTGATTTATCATTTGGTCCATAACATATGCATATAATTATGGGATATTTTACTGATTAAGTAATCTAAATTCATTGAAATCCACCTTTATTCCTCATCATTTTGTTTGTCAAAAGTAGGTTACCTACTGCAATAATACTTCAGAGATCGTTGAGTGGAATGTTTTTTTTTTACATTGTAATCACCTGCCAAGCTATTTACTTCTAATACGACTTTATCATCAACATCACGTAATGACGTTAATTACCATATCTAATCATGAATTTAAAATATCTGCTGCTAGCTACCTAGCTGTGAGTAATCGAGATGATAGATCATAGACAAGATAAACGTCTGTTTACAATCTTAGGGTCCATCATATCAGCTAACTACATCGCTGATCTTCTCATGAACTATCCTAATGAGCGGTTAAATGCAATTATAATCTGACCTAGCAACGGATTCTCGCGCTTGTTGCTGCAGAATGTTATTAGAATATCGGACATAAAATATACAGTAAGTAAAGACCTGTCCATCACAGTTCTAAGTTATCTTAATGCTTGGTGCTACAAGACTCAATATTTTCTGCCCACAATAACGTATTTATTTTATGCAGAGTAACAACTGTGTATTTGGGAATCCCGGGAGTAGTTGATTTTAAAATCAAGCACATATCTAAGGCTTTTTCACAATAATCGTAGCTACGACTAAGTACACGCAAAAACGAAGATTCATGTTCATTTTCATCCTACTATTTTGAATACTTGGTCCATACTTTCATATATATTTATAATTTTATAAGTATTACCCAACCAGAACAAGACATTACAACGTAAAGTTTTGGTCTACTCGCAAGGCAGTAAGTGGCGCAATTTTTCGGTGTGACATCGTTGCCTAGTTCTGAGTGGCACCTGCAATGCGATTCACTAACGTCTCATCATAGATGTTAACAACGACGACGTTCACTGATGTTGCATCGTAAATATCGCTTTTAGAAACAACGTTGATGAAAACCGTATTCACTAAGCTACATAAGCTCGTCGACGATCTGTCGAACAACGATGATGAGTAAGATGTTTACAGTGTTGCTATGTTTAATCTAAAGTATAATCGAGAAAATCTCGACCAAGCTATTTTTAAGTTATTTCGTCATTATTAATTAATAAAAATTCACGGTAATTCTGTATAAAACACGTTATATTTATTATGCAACGAATATTTAATTAATTAAATCATTTTCGACTTGGAAAATAATTATTCAATTTGACATTTGTCATTGTAGGTTATGTATTTCAAAACAAACAACTTGATCTTAAAGCTTGAGAGTTTTTTTAATCAAAATACGAAATTCCAAAGTTCCAAGTGGTTCTAAGTGGCTAAGTGGACAAAAAATTCTGCACCCCTATCCAATGGCGTTCTACATGTTCTTTGTTTTAGTTTGGTTCCAAACCTATCGAAAGTAAGTACACAGTAACATTTCTTTGATATACAGCAGTGTCTGGAACTACTATCTAAGTAACCAAAATATTTATCTTTTAGTGTCTCTCAACGCTGCTCCTTCATTAAATCAGATGGAAATGTTAGTAAGCTTCTTGGAAAGCAAACCATGGTTGGCTATGGGCCATGCTCCTAATGCAAATGCTCGCATTCGCAGTCATCAGGCATGGTCCGAAATAACAACAGCCCTGAACAGTGATGGTAGTGGGTGTACGAAAACATCGGAACAGTGGTGTAAGGTTGGTAATTATATGTATTGTGTATGTATATTGTTGCATTGAGTAGGTAGCCTTCTACGGTATAGTATCATTTTACATTGACAGCCCCCTATGCATGTTCTTTATTATAAATTATCTAAATTAACATTAACTATAGGCATGTACTGTAACTTTAGGCTAGGCTTCAAATTGCAATTATAAAAGCATTTTATATTTCTACGGCAAGTTAAACCAAACCAAGCAAATAGGTGTACTATTTATTTAACAAATCATATAATTCTTACTTGTGTTGCAGTACTGGAAGGACAAAAAGGGAGCAGTAAAGAGGAAGTCTAGCTTAATTGCAGCTGCAAGGCGGCGCACTGGTGGTGGCATTTACCAGAACTCAGTGAAATTGAGTTAAAAATCCAAAACATTATGGGAGGAGAAAGTTTTGGTTCTGGAGATCAGAACTTAGAAATAAATCCTTTTGAGGTTTGTAATTTTCAAGGCTCAATAGACCTTTACAAATGTATTGATATCATTGAAATTAAACTAATAATAATTAATACTTTTACATTTTTAGGAAGTGCCATTGGGTAGAACTGTGGAAAGTGAAGAGTCTCCCAGCATTTTACTCGTAGGTTTTTTTTTGTCAGTTTAATGAGTTCACCTATTATAAATATAATATTGTGTAAACTTTCTATTTTCAGAATGTTGTCCCTCCAAATGAGCAGCAGGCTGACCGAAGTGAGGTTCTTTTATATGAACCAGGCCATGAAATGCAATGGGTATAAGATTTGTTTATTCTTTTATTGATGGATGTTTCCACTAAGTGTTAGATGCTATCTATGCTGTTAACTCTCATAAGTCTCTTCTCCTCTATACTAAGGTGCATAACACCCATTCTGAGCCTGTTATGTTGGATCAATACAAGGTATATAATAAATAAAATGGGATCAAACCTACATGTATTGCTAAATACTAGACAAGGTATTGCTGTGGGCTTTGAGTGTAATTTTAAATGTTATCTCGAATACCTAAATAAAAGAACCTAACAACAGATTCTATTTCAGTCTAATCTTGCTGCTTTTGATGGGGATAGTGTGCAAGACAATCTGGCACAAATACCTACAACGTCTGCATCACGGCAAGTAATAGAACCAGCACCAGATGCTCATAGTCCAGATGCTGAAGAAAATAGGGTATGGTTTTGGAAAATTATAATTAAAACTATTCTATAGAAACAAACACAAGAATAATTCAACAATTATACATACATTTTCAGGTTTCTTTTACTGAGCCAACAAGACCTGCATCACAGCCAAATTATGTTTTGGAAAGGGGCAGTCAAAGTAAGTTGCATTCTCTGACCAAATATTAAATATAAAATCATAGTAACTATAATGTAGGATACAGATAAACGGACACGATGGGGTAATAAGATAAGAATAACTAATAAGTACAATATGTTAATTGCAGCTCCTACTCGGCGTGTGCGCAGGGAGACATTACGCGGTCACCGACGTACTCACCAGCTATCTCCACGTCAATCTGCAGCACGCCGGCGACTATTGAGAAGGTCACCTCCGTCACACTCACAACGCCGCTCTGAGATGGTTAGCCTCACAGAGCGATTCACAGCCATCGAAGAACGCCGAGCACAAGCAGAGCTCTTGATTGCCCAAGCCAACAAGTAGAGGGCCAACGGGCTATGGCTCAGGCTTTAGATAGAATAAGTAGTGCAATTAGAGACTTAATAAATAAATAAGAAATATGTTAAAAGATTGTTTTATTTAATAATTGACTATATTAAAATGACTTTTCCTAGGTAAATACTATTTTTTTAGCCTATTTTAATTTAATCTTTAGGTAAAACATGTATAGAACAAGATTAAAAAACATCCACTTTCTATATTTTATGATGAACAATACACATTAATTTTTTAACAACACTATTATTTTTAATAAACTGTCATCCTGAATTAGTAATATCTTAAGTCTATTGTTAGTATTTACTTCTATTATTAATTTTATCTTTAGGTAAAACATTATGTATATAAGAAAAAAATCCACTTTCTATATTTTATGAAGAACAATATACATTGCTACCTATATAACATACATGCACATTAATAAACTAACAGTCATCCTGAATTAGTAATTACTTAAGTCTATAGTTAGTACATTTTTTCTTCTATTTATTAACTATTTTGTCCATGCCACAGTCTATTAATTAGACGACCTCTAGCAAGTCGTCCACTGTCCAAATCACTGACAGACGTCTGGCTTCCTTGTAGTAATTGGATCACCCTTGCTTCTTGTCTCTGTAAATGAGCTGGTAATTCTACTGGAGGTACTCTGGCTTGATTGCAAATGTTGTGTAATACACAACAAGCTTTAATAATTTTTCCCACCATCTCTGGATCATAGTGAACACGATGAACCAAAAGGCACCTAAAACGGCCTTTAAGTATGCCAATGGTTCGTTCTGCAGTATTTCTTGCAGTGGCATGCGGATCATTGTAGTATTCTTCCCTTGATCCAGGCTCAGGGTTGTTACATGGAACCATCATGTATGGCCTGAGAGCGAAACCGGAGTCCCCTGAAATAAATAGGAATTTAATTTAATTTTACAATACTAAAAATACCTGAATTTATTATTAATATTTATATACCCCCGAAAACAGGTACAATTTATAAATAATAAAAGCAAAGAAACATTTTAAAATACATACCAAGTAGATACACTGTTTCTCCTGTATTATTTAGCTGCTCCAAATGCGTTTTTATAACTGAGTTATTAAATACAAAGCTGTCGTGTGTTGCACCTCCAAAAGTTACATCCACATGCATTATATTTAGGTCCGGATCATTTATCTTAAAATGCAAAAATAAAAGATTAAACAATGGTTTGAAACAGATGGGTTCCTATTCCTACTGTAAGTTTAATTAAATAATAAAAAGAACTTACAATAACAGCATTTCGAGCATGATACCCTTTCCTACAATAATATCTTTCTTCATGTTCTTTGGGCTGAACCATTGATACCAAGGTACCATCAACACAACCAATGGTTCCAGGCAGTTTGAACTTTTCATAAAATCTAAATAAAAAATAGAGAATTTAAAAATAACATAGTGGATTTAAAAATAAGGTAACATAAAAATAAATAGCAATATGGTTTAATTCATGATTTCATGAAAGTATGTATCTACTTGTCAAAATAAAAACTAAAGTGTGAAACTTAAGAAATACCTACTTTTCTTTAAGAATTCGCCTTTCGTTTGCATTTTGGGGAAATCTAATGTACTTATTTATAATTACTGGGTGGTTGATGGCATCTACTACATTTCTTATAGCCGTCGAAGCAGATGCTTGTGAGATATAAGTTCTTGCATTCTCACATAATAATATTTTTTGGTAACTCCCACTTGCTAAAAATGCGAGAGTGCATAAAACCTGGAATGAGAGTAAGTTTTAGATAAGTGTTAATATTCCACTCTAAGGTGACTTATATTACTTTATAATGATATAGTAATAATACCTTGGTTCGGTTGCTAATTCCTCCTCGACGTTTCGCCTTTGCCAAGAAAGGAGAAATATCTTCCTCCAATTGTGTAATCAGCTCTTCAGTCAACCTGAATACTTTAATATAATTTGTATCAGTAGAAAGAAGACCCATATTACGTATCACGTAGGCCTGACGTCTTTTTTCTAAATTATCTTGACGCTTAGCTTCTTCCAACAAAAAAATCATACAAGAAAGACGCACTGCCATCTAAAATATTAAAAATAGGCATAAACATTTCAGGAATTAAAATACGATAAACAAAACAATAAAAGCATTTTAATTTTAATAAATAACTTGTTTTACTTACATTTTGATCGTCTACAACCACGGAATTGTGTCTACAACCAAGAGAACATCTACAATTTACAAGCTTTACGGTTTGACAGTTAAAATCGAAAGAGAAGGCACCGTTGTCGTTGAAGGCAAAGATGTTTTGTGTTTCTGAATACCGTTTTTCATACATTCGAAACCATATTTTAGTTCTATGTCGCGCCGTCGACATCGTTGAGGCGCTACGATCGCGCAGTTGTAACTAAAGAATACCGAAATGTTTTAATCGGAGGTCTCAACGATGACTTCTTGGTTGTAAAGATGTTTTGCCTTAGTGAATCGCACTCCTGATTATGTAATGCGAGAACAACAACGGTTGAATCGGGGTCGCGCTCTGAGAGCGCTCGGAAGTGCGTTGAGACTCAATGAATGCTTCAGATGGTGCAACATTCGATCAGTTATCGTGATTACAAGCTCTAGATGACGCACAACCAGTTTGGTGTATTAATGCAAATTATATAATTTACTGCTAACCAAAGTTCATTTAGTAATCTTAACGACTGATGTCGGAGGAATATTAGGAAACCAAGACCCAGAAATGATGACAGAAGCAAATGATCTTCCCAAAACCATAGTTTTAATTCCAGTTATACACCAGCACTATCATCCTCCTGTCCGTACCATTTTTATTCGAGATCAGCACGGCAAATACTTTTCCTTTACGTTTGAGCCGTACCGCAGTCCATGCTCATAGGCTGTTTAAAAATCTGGCCAAAGTAGGTTACAATCGCTATTGCGATTTTGTGGGATGCATGGACTTTTTCTGATGCCAAATCGAATTAAAATTCGTCAGTAGCGATGTATTCGAAACATAAAAAAAAGTATCATTCAAATCTTTTCCTTCAGTCATTTTTATTATAAAAAAAATACATCTATCTAAAGAAAGAAAGAAAACTGTGTTGTAGCCTGTTGTAGGTCGACGACATAACAAAATTATATTATGTTAAGTTAGATTCAGCTGAACTGTTACAAAAACTGACTTAACTGACCGAACATACCTACCTGAAAAGTGTATATCCTAGTATGCAGACATGAATTCCGGAAGAATAACACAGCTGTGTGAATGCACACAAACGAAATGTCGTCAATTTAATAAAAATATGAGTATTGAGACATTCTTGAGCAATACTGTCGAATGGAAGTAATACATATCTGAACCGGGTCAGTTCGCAGGAAGTGCCGCTATTTCCATACGACTGCAATTTAAATGGTGCGGTATCCGGCACATACTTCCGGTCTCTTTGCAACGCTTTTCCCTACATCGATTTTCTTTTACAATTATGAAACTCAGAATCTGATTTACTATGAGCAACAAAAACATTTTATTTTATATAATATGAAAAAACTGAAATAAAAAACTCCAGTTTCCAAGTAATAGGTACTACATTAAGTATACACGCCTAACTATATTAAACGGGAACTAATTTAATATTCCGTTCCGATTCCGAAGTATAACAATACATAGCAATTACAAATTTATTTCAAGGCCAGTTCAGCGATTTTTTTTAACTTCCCACGTATCGTTATGCCTGCCATGCAATCTGTAGGCTCATAGTGTTTCTTCTACATATCCATTCTTAGTAACCGAAGAGTTTTTCGGAAACGCTTAACAATACTTAAGATCACTAGGTGTACCTACGTTATCTAATAAGCGGATTTTCGCGAAGCTCGGGGTTTAATGAAGAACTAAAACGAAAAATACTTTCAAGGGATTTTAGTCATTATTGCGGCGTACGTAAAAGATACATTTGGCAAAACATTTCAATCCGAGGGGCAAGTTTGTTGCTACATCATGTAAGCGTAGCTAGTTATACGGCGACGTTTCCGCACAGCCGTTCCTTTTCCGTGGTGCGGCCATCATCGGAAGTTGGGACAGAGATTCGCGCGCCCCCGCTCCCCGCGCCACCCTCGTTCGCCTCTACACGTCCGGTGCCCGTAGGCCGCCGCTGTCCAATTTCCTCTTCCCGCGTGTATTAATTTCCGGCTTAAACTATTTCATGTCGTTCATTTCCTATTAATAAGTATTCGTAATTATTTTTGTAATTCCATCTTAAATTTTTTGGTTGTGCGTAGAAGATGATTGTATTTTGAACTCAACGGAAATGTATTTTTAGTTTTTAGGCTCCTTTGTTTCTCAGTATTTTTGCTTGGCCAAGTTCATACATTTTCTCTATCAGTATCTGCATAAAAGCATCTTTTTTTATGAAATATTGCGTACTTCTTCGCTTTGAACTATTAATAAATTACCTAAGTATTCATAGTAGGTACAGCTAACATGCAGCAATTACATTATGTTTATTTATTTTATACACCATCTTGGCTTCCGTTTCCTTCAGTTTATTTCCGTTTTTACTTCCGTCTGATTGTTTCTGCTGCATGAATCTAAACAGGAATAGGTACCTATTCATTTAGGAACTGAAGTTGAAAACTCAATTTTGTTTAACCTTTCAATCGGGAGAATTAATTTGGCTTCATCATCATTTTTAAAAAATAAAATAGTCGATACAGGTATATTATTCATCCAGAATTGTGAAAACAATAAAAATTTCGCGTACTGGGTGAGTATTTACACTAACCTCCGGCACGGCGACCGCTGAAAGCATGCGCTTGCGCTCACGCTGGACTTATTTCGGGTAGGTAGGCATAGGCACTTCCGCATGTATTCCGATTCGAGTCCAGTCGTTCAGCGCATTCTGCCTGGGTTGCAAAGTAGAGTTAATCAGTATGATTAATTAATAATTCCATTTAATGTCAGCAGCTACCTATAATAGCTTTATGTAAATGTGTTTTACTATCTGCCTTTGGAAACCTTTCTTTTTTTAGGTTATAATATTGTTATTGTTGTTAGAGAAAGTAAATATCTAAAATCATTAGACAATCTTTGGTAGTCGGAGTCCAGAACAAAGGTCAGAAAATAAATAAGTTTTCGTAACAAACATTATAGTTGTGACGAGCACAATGCAGATAAGTAAAACGTGATCACGTAATACTAAACTTGTAACATTAGAATATTAATAAAGAAAGTAGCAGCAAGTTCTACGGTCACGGTCACATATGACCGAACATCATGGTCTTTTATTCTCTAAATTACTGCACATAACTCCACGACGAACGTCTGCATGCCGCCAGAACACCGACGTGCCGGCCCACGGGCCAGAGCGAGACGGCACGAGCAGGGAGCGCGGGGCGGGCGAAGGGAGCAACAGGTAAAGATTCCGAGGCCACTTCCGTCTTGGCTGCCGAATATTTCTGTCTCGAACCGGTAGTGGGACGGCGGCCAGGGCACACACGAGATAATCTCAACCAACACGCATACCCAAAAATATAGGTACTGATCTAATGACACAACATTGGTTTTTGCCCTCCGGATTCTCCACTAAACTATTTCATTCCATTAAACTACTTTGCATATAAAGAAAATGTAAACTCAGTAAAAATCATTGTGAAAATTGATATTTGATACAGTAATATGTCAGTAAGTTTAGAGACAACGCTCAATGGTATCAATGATGATTTTATGCGTGTCGCAGAGCTTACAAACATAATGCACACGTAGCCGAGTCGAATGAGCTCAGCTCAAACCGGTTGGCGCTCATATTGTCTCACTCTGCACCAGGAAACTGCCGGCCAGTTGCTGAGACGTTTCCTGTGCTTTGTCTCAGTAATGTCACGATATCTTGAACTGCATGTTGATAGATCACATTCGTGAGTTCCTAGTGTTAGATATGCTATACCAATAGATAGGCGATGAACTGGGCACAGTACATAAATCCGGATATAAACTTCAAATCAACCCAAACTTAACTAATACCAACGTCATATTTACGGTAGGTATTTATTTACATGAAGTACCTAGTTTAGGAAATCCAAATAAAAAGACAATTCATAGGAATTTTCTACGGGAACTATCAAAATCATTTTGGTAATTAAAAAATGTCTACGTATATGCCCCGGAAATTAAACGTATTAAATCCATATCAAAAAAACAAGACTCGTGGCTCTGCGATTACTGTACAAACAAGGAAATATTGTGAGTTATTAAAAACTGGCGCGCTGACGTAATTCTACCACACTAACTAGCACTTCCGCGTGCCCTAAGCAGGCTCACTCGTATAATAATCCCATTTCAACGTAAAACGTTCCTTCATATTATAAATGTTATTACTTAAGATTTGCCGCGACAAGTGTTGGTCGCGGGGCGTCGTCCGTCAACGCCAATCTACCCCGATAACGGTTTGCGGAAACAGTGCTCGTACTTACGTTTAGTTAAAAATGGGACTTGGTCTGGCTCCCGAAGTTTTATCTCAATGTGTGAGGTGGCGAGGGGCGAGCGGGCGTGCGGGAGGGGAGTGGTTGGCGCGCGTCCGTCCGCCCGCGCCTCCACCGCATCATCAGTCCGCGCCGGAGAGTTGCCCGCGACGCTTGTCTGCGAGCTCGATCCCTCAGATACGCTGCTGGTTTACGGCGAGCCGTAACACGACACGTTTGGAGGGACCGCCGCTGCTTCGCGTGTGCCTGGTGCTCTGTGAACACTGGATTCTGTGCTACTAGTGTTGTGACAATGTACATGTGCTGATTTATCAAGTTACCGTCTACCTAAAGGATTTTGACGACGCAACCAGTTCCGGATCAGCTCAGCCGGTAAGTAGCGGTGCTTATCGCAGACCACGCTATCGCGGACTCACGCATTTCCGACCGCGCCCGATAAGGCAACTGACTGTAGTGCCTACAGATACGAACTCTGAATCCGGCAGCAAATTAAACTTCCTAGACATTTAAATAAATTATTGTCCTATTATCTTACCAAACGGCACATAATTCTTAAGTTAAAGCAACTTGAAATACTGGTTCTCTGCCGGTTACAAGTACGAAGAAGTTATGAAGTAAAATACAATAATTTTCAGGAACACAGAATAGTATTACATTCAGTTAGGTCTTCAGGAGATGTTATGTTAACCGTTTTAACTTGTTGATTTCACAACATACAATAAAAAAAAGTAGTAGAGCATATCAGAGCTTAAACAACAAAGAGACTACATGATCTATGTAGGTCCTTTGTTGTACAAGCTCAGTATTAAGTTTTCACATTGAAAACATATGGTTTACAGTCCATAAACAAAACGTCCATCCTTTGCGTTACTTATGCTGCTGCCTGTTGCAAAAATTCATAATATTTAATAAGAAGATCTCTGGGTTCAGAAATTCAATCAACACACCCACAAAAAAGGTTTTATCAATAGAAAATGGAGGTAATTCCCCTTATCCCTTCTCTCTTGAATCAGCAAATCATAATAAAGGAAAATCTACCAAAACAACTTTAGATCGCCAATATCGCTCAAAAATTGGATATGAAGAAGTTTGGGTTATCGAATTTTGATAACCTGCAAACTAATGTTGTTTTCACTTAAAATTGGGTTTCAGTAGACGAGATGATGAGGATGGGGAGATGTGTGGACACATCGTGCAGGTTAATATAGACCGATATTAAAGGAGCCATGTTCAGCCTCATTTGGCGACACAATTATCTATACTAGATATTTGTGTCGCCAAATCAAATAGAAATGTACGGATTAAGAATAAGTAAGACTGAAATATGCATTTGGAATTGCACAATACATTGCAGACCTCTAATCGCATTCACAAAAATAAATTATGTAATACATACAAACCTAGAAGTTATCAACATTTTACGAAATGGCTGTCAATAAAATATAATAAAAAAATAACTCAAGAAACAAATATTGATTTGAATAGCTTTAGTTTTACTTATATAACCACGTCTGTAATTCGATTATTCGTCATACTTCTCAGAAAACCTTTTTTATTGAAAAAAAGTTTTACCGTTATTTCTGAAATGGAAATTGAAAATCCACTTCCTTCGAAAACATAAAGACGGTAGTATCATTCACGCGATAATAATGAAAGATAAGGAGATGCCATCAGTAAAGATAAGAAGGAAACTAAAACTGTTCAAGCCTTGGTTATTGTTATTACGCATTGTAACCATCACTTTAGCGCCACCTGTTATCAAATAGCTGAACTCTTTGTTAACGGTTATAGAATAGCTCTAATACAGAAAGTAAATCCTTCTTGTACACACTTTGCTTATACGGTAATGCATTTTATTACAACAATCAATTTCATGTTGTTACAGACAATCGTGATGAAAGTTGTAAGTCTTCAACTGCCGTCCGGGCCCAGTATGGAGCGGTTACCGCTACCATTTAGCCCGACGGAGTTACTATGGCGGTATCCTCTGCCGTGGGCCCCGCCGCCACCCTCACCACTTGGTGACACCAAGGCCCAACTGCCAGCAGGTCTGCCCCCAGAACCGAGATTATGGACCAGAGAAGATGTTTCAGTATTCCTAAAATGGTGCGAAAGAGAATTCGATTTGCCGAACTTCGATATGGATCTCTTCCAAATGAATGGTAAATATACGAAATCAATAAGTTGATAGAATTATAAAAGACAAACAATGACCAATTATTAAAAAAACACTTGTTATTTTCAGGCAAGGCGTTGTGCCTTTTAACGAAAACTGATTTAGGCGAGCGCTGCCCAGGTGCTGGTGATGTACTACATAATGTACTGCAGATGCTAGTTCGTGATGCCGCACTACTGGGAAGAGTTCCCTCGTCTCCAGTGACACCCACAGCGCGTGCCGCTCCCTACCCACCTTCCCCACATTCACACCCGCCTACTCCGACATGGGCTGTCGACAGCTTTCACCATTTCCACAGCGCTGCCGCAGCGGCTGCTCAACCCAATTCCGTGACCTTAAGTCCAGCTCCGTCAGTAGACAGTTCAGGAAGCCCTCAACGAGGAGAAGCCGTTAACTATGCACCAAATTATGCACCATCGATGCCAGCTGCAACTCAGGCTGCCAGTTCAGGAAGCAATCATTCTGACTCTGACGAGGAAGCTCAATTTGCACCACAACCACGCTCTCCTAAAGAAGCCCCATTAGTAAGCCCGGCACCACAGCCTCACCCAGGGCCACAACATTCACATTACCGAGCTCAACACAGAGAATTCTTTCCTAACGATATGCCGGAATCTAATACAAGTAAGTGTAATTTAATTCGTTAATTTTGACCCAGTTTATAATATTTCATTAACAAGGACAATTTATACACTGGTCATATGAAACTTACTATGGTTTTCTTTGCAGACGGAAGATTACTTTGGGACTTCCTTCAACAGCTATTAAATGATCCTTCGCAGCGATATACTAACTACATTGCATGGAAAAATCGAGAAACAGGAGTGTTTAAAATAGTTGACCCTGCTGGACTAGCAAAACTGTGGGGAATCCAGAAAAACCATCTTTCCATGAATTACGACAAGATGTCACGTGCATTAAGATACTATTACCGCGTCAATATTCTGCGGAAAGTTCAAGGCGAAAGACATTGCTACCAGTAAGTATCAAATGCAATTAAAATTATCAGATCGCTAGATTTGTTTTTAAATTGGTGTGATACTCATCGCAGTTTGTTATTACAGATTTTTAAGAAATCCAACTGAACTGAAGAACATCAAAAATATTTCACTGCTACGGCAACAAATGAGTCCAACAAGAGTTGTACCTCAAGCAGTCGTGAAGACTGAAATGAAAGAAGAGCGTTGCGACGAAGAACCAGTTGACGAAGATATGCCTACTGATCTGAGTATGGCAGCCGCAGAGCCTTGGCGGAAACGTGCGCGGCCGGACCCTAACCCTGTCCAGCAGCCGCATGACAAACACCACATTAGTGCTCTCATTGGGGACAACATGATGATCAAACGGGAATCTGATTACGCCAATGAACATTACGCACTCAATCTAAAAAGTGAAAAATGTGAACAATGATTACAAAAGACTTTTAACGTGGGACACTCATCAGTGCAAAACGCATTTTCTGCATCTTATTCAGTATGCAATCAGCTCCACCCACTAAAATTCTAGTCAAATTCCTCTCAGAAAGGATATTTAAGTCTTCCTCTAAAAAAATATTAACGTACTTGATGAACAATCACTGAGAGTACTTTGACGGATTTAGGATGGTCATTGGAGTTTAACAGGGTATGGACCTTAATGATGCCTTTGTGCCAAGTGATTTTTATACCTAATAGTGTCAATTATCTATCTAAATAGTTAGCAAAAGGGACAAGAGTTTATTCGTGTTAAAGTCATAGAAATTATTATAAGATTTGTGCAATGAAGTATCACATGTAGCTGTTGACTGAGATTTAGCAGTTACAGAAGATAGTTGCCACAACTCTGTATCTATCCATATGTTACGTGCGTAGTTCGCACTCGATTAATGCATTTGCGTAATTTAATTAGTTTTATGAGTGTTTTATATTTTTGTTTAGATTTGCTGAAAAGAGAAGATATAATCCGAAACAACTAAAAGGGTTGAAAATTTAAAGAATATTATCATAAATAATTTAACGTCTTCCATTCGTTCTTTTTGGCAAACCTTCAATTGTAGCATGTGAAATGTAGTTACTATGACATCTACCACATAAATGCGAAATTACCTCGTATTTGGCAGCTTTGAAATTAAAATTACGTTTTGGTTTGTAAAGAAATAATGAATCTATTAATATTAAAAAGACAATAAATGTCAACTATTTTGAAAAAATAATGCCTTGAAATCAATAAAAAAAAACACACCCACTGTGATAAAAATAAAAGTGGTAGACATATAGTACGATAGGGACTTTACTCAAAGATTTCCAGCTACAATTTTCTGTGATCTCTTTTATCAATGTAGGTAGGTAGTTAGATGTTATAGAGTAAAAATGTCTTTGTAAATATAAATATAGTTTTGAATTAGTTAGAAATAAGGAACTGACTGTAAAGAGAGTGTATGTATGATTTGTAAAACAAAATGTGGAGCTTTATCAAAGTACCTAGTATATCAGTAAGTTCTATTACAACTGAGTTTGTATTTTTACATTTATTTGTATTTGGCATGGATGCTAATATTTCCAACTTGATGTACACAATACAATAAACACGAAGTTTCACAATAAAATATTGTGTCAGATTTATTATAACTTAAAATAAATGAGAAATAATTATTATGTGTAAAAAATCATTTATTATTACTTTCCCAATACCTTTTACAGAATCACGAGATGTCGAAAGTACTATTTAAGTCATTGCTATGTTTATTTAACAGACACACAGTTTATCATCTGCTTTTTTAAGGCTAAATAAATTGTTTAATTGGTTTTGATAAAGTTACAAGCAAGTACATGTTTACATGTAGGCTTGAATCCCGAGGTCAACACAAAGGGGTATTGATTGAAATACGTACCATGTGTCTGTCTGGATTAAACTTTGAGAAAATTCAACGAGTTTTTAAAACACGGGAAGCTTTTTATGAAAAATCCGAAATTAATGTAAACGAGAATCTTGGCAATGGGCATAATTGAAATGTCGATGTGTTATTAGCCCCATGGAAGAAGGATCGAAGCTGTCACTTTAACCTGAGCATAAATCTAAAAGTCCTAATGGAAACACACAATAACACCATCCCCAGCAAGAATGGGACTCAGAACCAGGACCCCCATAATCAGCAGCGCTTACAACCACTGACTAAACCATCGAAGCAGACTGGTCCAAAAACCAATAATTAAATAGAAATATAAACAATGCAATGCTTGAGAGAAAGATAAGTTCTTCTGTGATGTAATGGTATGCAAATGCAACTAATTGACTTTGAATGGCATCTATGTCATTGTCAAGCAATTATACAAATGTAAAACGTTTTCAAATCACCAAAAAATGGTATCACTATGATAAATTATGATAGGTACTTAATAAATAAATGAGAAACCCAAACTTACATAAAAAAAATACATTCAGCCTAACATAGAACCTCCTTTTTGAAGTCGGTTAAAAATAGCGCCATCTGGATCATTTAAGGGACAAAATAACCCCTAATTAACAGTTGATCCTGCAGCCAGCCTGCATCTCAGCGAGTAGGTAGGTATCTTACCTATCTTTTGATGAGAGATATCTTCAGATGTCTATGTTGAACTCGAAACACAAGGATAGATGGAGCTACGAGTTTGTTTTAGGGAACTAGGTATACGCAAAGGCTCATGCTCAACAGTGTGAGGGACTAGCCGCTATCATCGCGACGTAAAGCAGGCGAAATATCAAACTATACCCCACCCAAACGCATATGGACGCATACGGCAAGTTTGCGTCCATAGTAGAGACGCCTCGCCGCCGCCGTCGCCGTACGTGCTCGGGGTGTCCGATAATAGAAAGAAGATGGCGGAATCAAGTTATGCGATTCCTGCGCTCTCTAAAATTCATCCTGTAAAATACCGAAACCCTGGCTACCTTACGCCTGTCACCAAGGCTAGATTATTAGATTTAGATAGTTCTAGATTGGACTTAATCAAATCGGGGTCATCAATTAGCTTTAGCCCCTTCGCACGCTTTTCCACCGAATCCAAAGCCGCTAGTTGGCATTTTGCAGCACCAGTCCATATGTAGCTAAAGTACTACACATACGATCGGACGTTTGCTTTGTATAACATTAGAAGTAGTCCCGGTGTGAAGTACCGCCGGACCTTTGCAAGAACGCAGAGTTTCCTAGCAGTTACCTTGGCTTTGGACTCGATGGACCTTACATAGTTAAATTCTGAGGAAATTTCAACTGAAAAAAGCTGAAGGCGGTCGGTGCACTCCAGGATTACATTTTGAAAAGCGGGAGCCGAGATAAACGGGCCCCTTTTGGCGGCATTGAATCCCACCAGATTGGCTTAGCCGCAATTGGAAGTCTCCAAGTCTGAGGTGAGACATTCGTACCCTCTACCATTGCCTCTCTTTCAGACTGGATTAGCTCCTTACTACCCCGAGCACTTGGCTTATCTCTCTACAACTGTGTTATATTATCTGCAGACCAGTATTTGGGGACGTGCTGCAGATATAGAGTCTATTTTTATTCTGAAATATTCATTTTTTACTAAGATAAGCGACTGGCACAATTTTAATACTAGGAATAGGAATAAATTAGATCAACCTAAATTCAAATTGGCTTATTTATGTAAATAATTTTTTCATGGGGTAGTACTGTGTAAAATTTTATAATTGGATACCACTTGAAATTCTACAACTAAATGAGTCCAAAAAACGCACACTATGTAGACAAGCATATTATAAACTGGAAGATTAATCCTTGTTAAAAATGCTTGGCTAAATGCCGGCTCTGCTCCACAGCCAGTTATCTACTAATTCTCTTCTTTTTTTTTATAGGAAGATATGCTATTTTCCTTTTTATAATCTCTCCTTGATCCAGAACCTGGCCCATGACTAAGCTCAATAAAGTGAAATGCCCGATTTTCGCCATTACCTATAGGGGGAAGTGGGGCAGATTCATACAAGGGGCACTTCCATACACTAGAAATATCTGTTGTAAGGCACACATCAATTGAACGACTTATACGTGTATGCGTAGCTTATATAAATGTGTGTTGGCTCATGGAGTTTGACAGCAATCGGTGTGAAAAGCGCTACGAGGTGGCATGGAAAGTGATTGGGCCAAGCCTAATTAATTTTGTAAACTCACTTTGTACATCTTTTTATTGATAAAAGCTGTTTTCTAGATTAATCAGCACTATTTTATTTAAAAGATAATAGGGTCAAGTTCGTGAATTGATATGTGAATAATTATTTAAATGATTGTTTTTTTTTAGGAATATTTTTATTTCATTATCTGGGGGATGGGGTAGGTTCATACAGCAACAAGCGGGGTAGGTACATTCATACTGTATGAATGAACTGTATATATGGATGATTATTGGTACTACTACTAAAGAGATATTTCAGTACTGATATGACTGATCAGAAAGACTTTTAGGTTAACTAAGTTCCTTCATGGCACTGAAGAAGAAAAACTACCTACATTTATGTTATTCTCTTTTTTACTTAGTATTATTTGACTATCATTCTAATATTATGTGTCCATAGTTTATAATTGCTTTTGTTTTCAAAAACGTTGTATTTTGACATTTGGATTTTGATAAATAATTAAACATTTCACGCACAACTAAAAACTATAATTACAGTAAATTAAAATAATAATAATAATAAAACCCTACGCTAATTACAACTAACTAAAATCAAACTAAAATATGGCGTCAAAAAACTCTTCCACATCGCTGTCGACTGGTAATGTGCCCAAAAGGCTGGCGGCATTGCCACGCTGTATGGCAATGCTTATCCTCTGTCCGAGATAAAAGCCAGCCCTTGGGTCACGCGAAGTGTCAATTAGACGTTTCGATAGATCTTTAAACAACTTGTGAGCACTCGGACCCCACGATCCAAGAGTTTCAACCCCAAACGGTTCGAAAATATAACTTCCAACAAGGTTGTTATATTTCCGCCGCTTGAGGTTCTCCGCAGCCGCAGCGGCAGCACCAGCATGACACGACGAGCTAGGAAGATGTGAAGGCGCAAGAGTATCGACACAAGTAGCGTCCCATACTAAAGGCCTTCCCATCTTCCAAGGGAATAACGACATGCCGTCCGGTCTCTTGCCATCGTCGCGTGCCAGGCCATGGGGTTCCAATACGGCTGGAACGCCGACGGTGACAAGAACGCGTCTGATTATATCGTTGATATTCGCGTGTCGCGCTATGCGACCCGCACTACGGCTGCATGACAGACCGTGGTGTCCAAGGCTGTTGACGACTTCGCCACAGTGGCAGCGATGAGGAGAACAGCATGGAGCACCTAGACGTAAGGCAACAGCGAGGCGGAAAGTGTTATCATCGAGCAAGGTGCCAATGTTCGACGACGGTAGTGCGTGAAGCCAGAGACCCGACTCCCACTCTCCCACAGCCAGCAGGCGCGCTCGCTCTGCAGGAGCAGTAAATGTTTCAATCAGGTTTTCCTGAACTACTTTGCAGAGCGGCTCATGCCACCGTCTTTGGGATGATGGTTCGTCGGGCGGATTAGAATTCGGGCAAGCGAGTCTCCAGGCATCTATAGCCTCGATGAAGCACGGCACATTGAAATCATTCAGTAATGGAGATAGAATATTCCTGATTAATTTCTCAGTGCCGTGAACCGAGGATATAAAGGCTGGTAAGCTAATACTCGAAATTTTGCGGACGCCGAGGCCACCCATACGGATAGGAAGAGTAGCCTGAGCCCAAGCTCGGTCATCCATGGCTACGTTTAAAATTGATGTCAGAGTATGCCGAATAATTTGGTCCATTTTTTCCAAAAGCTGGGGGTGTTTCCATAAATGAGAAGCGCGAAGGAAATAAGTTAATTTAGGGCCGAAACAGCAGAAACGAATTATAGTGATGGCCGAATGCATGTTCAATTGGAGTAATCTTTTCGAAACATCATTAAAATTTTGAATTTTTTCCTCGACAAAGTTGGGAAAGGAATCTTCGAAAATAGGAGACCCCAGGAGGCGAAGAGAGCTTTTTTCTATAATTTTAATTTCTGGGGCTATTGTATTAAATTTGGAAAGGGTGTGTTGTCTGTCGGTGCTGTCAGATAAGAATAGTTCACATTTTGAAAGGTTTAGATCAAGTCCTATTGAGTGGAGTTCATTTTTTAGAAAGTGTAAGTCATTTAAAACTGTATCTGCATCGCCTCCTAGGGTACCGTCGTCGAGATACCAAACGTTGAATTTGGAATTTTACTGTCGAATAATGGGGTGAATGGCTAAACTGAAGATCACTGGCCCGAGGGGATCACCTTGTTGACAGCCAACAGCGGATTCCAAAAGATTGTCCCGATATAGTAATTTAGATGGTTGTCTGTAACATTGCCAAAGGAAACTAAAAATTTTGGGTAATTCTTTTTTAGATTCTGCCAGCAAGGTATCCCTATTAATCGAATTGAAGGCATTTTTTATGTCAACCTTTAGGATGACCTCTCCTAGGTTAGAATTTAGGTAGGTCGACAAGGCGTGTACGGCAGCCTCGCAGCCCCCTTTGGAGCCGAAGCCTAGCTGCAGGGGCTGAAATTTTTTCGAAACAGCCTCACCATAAAATTTACAGCAAATCTTGGCTGCCATACGACGGTATGTAGTGCCCACGGCAATGGGTCGGATGCCGCCATCTCTCTTGCGAAGGGCACATAAATTGGCCCCGTACAGAGTGTCGATGACGGTCTCGTTCACCTTGCCTGAGAGCATTAGGTTAACCAGAGCCGTAAGCTCCTTCAAGAGCAACTCACCAGCTTCCCCGGCGCCTGAGCAGATGAGGTCCTTCAGATGTTGAGGACTCAGGCCGTCGAGGCCGCCGGCAGAGCCGCTCCGAAAGGAGCAAACGGCTGAGATTACCTCTCGACCTGTAACGGTGAGGGTATGAATGTCCGAATCAGGAGGGTCAGGAAAAGAGAGGCCATCCGCTGGGGCTGGGTGTTTACTCTCCAGAGCTACCAGAGTATCTGGAGAACACGGCGCCAGCACATCACTACTGAAAATAATGTGTATGTAAATTGTGTATGTAATAAGTTAAATTGATTTAAAGATAATAAATTGAAAAAAAAAAAATTTCACGCACAATTTATTATTTTTTTTCATATGTATGAATCTGCCCCATAGCCTGTATGAAAGTGCCCCGCATGTGGGGTACATTCATACATTTTTAATTTTTAGTTTTACTTTTATAGAAAGCCGCACAAGTGTATTTACTACAATCACATATTTTTGATATAAAGTCAGATAGTAAGACTATTAGATTTTGATGAATCGATACAGATATTGATACCAGAGAAAATTCTATATGACAAAATATAAAAACTGTATGAGGCTGCCCCACCTTCCCCTACTATTTCCTTGGTTTAGATTAGTGGCCAACCAGAGATATATTTTTGGTCAAACACAGGTTTCTATTCAAAACAAGATAAAAATGAATAAACCAGCTCCGGCGGAAATGAAATGTATCTCAAATTATAAATAATAACACTAGTTTACAAAACTCGACTTTTTGTCTGTTGCTGTGGATTTTGTTGGTGATATTTATTGTTCACTTATGACATGATCTTAACTAATTTACCCTTAAAAGTTTAGGTTCAGCTCGAGGTTTTTTGTTGTTGACTTCCATAATTTTTCGCATTTATTCGTTAGTAAAGGTATTTCAGTGTGTCGTGGAAATCACAGACACAATAGAAAGACAATAGGTGCGCGAACGCGTTCGCTTGGGGTTTAATGAATTAAGTTAAATTTCATAATTTTTTCCAACATAAGTGGTTCAAGAAGAAGTTGTTTAAATAATTCTAACCATTTTTGCTACAATATTTGGAGAATATGTATTAAAACAGTACAGAAAACTACATCAGAGTGCGAAGATACCTGTTTACTGTACCTCTTTGGTCTTGAATAAAATAAAATACAATCATCACAAATAGAGCATTTGTGTTGATTTAATAATGGTGAACATTCTGCTCTGTCAACAAAGTGGTTACACTAAGTTTCCCTGTTTTATTATATCTTTGGGACAGTAGAGCTAAACAAGAACACTGGGTAAAAAAAGACTGGCATTTGAGAGAAAATAGGACTCCTGGGCAGCACAATACAATCCGGAATTCGCTAGTAGCTCGTCATAAAATTATTTTGTCGCCACTACATATAAAACTAGGAGTCATGAAACAGTTTGTTAAAGCACTCGATAGAAAAGATAATTGCTTTTCCTACATTTGCCAAAAGTTTCCTTACCTCACTATGGAAAAGATTAAAGCCAGTATTTTTTGCCGGATCCCAAATAAGAGAACTTACAAAAGATACTGAATTTAGAAATTCTATGACAGAGCTTGATTTAAAAGTATGGACATTGGACAGCTTTCGTATCGGTGATGCAAAACTTCCTCGGAAACAACTCAGAAAATTAAACAGAACTTGCAGAAGACCTCTTCTTACGATTAAGAAGTCTGGGATGTAATATGAGCATAAAACTCCACTTTCTCTATAGTCACCTAGATAGGTTTCCCGAAAATTTAGAACACATGAGCGAAGAACAGGGACAGTGAATGCATTAAGATATACGCGTCATAGAGGAGCGTTATCAGGGTTTCTGGGATAATAATATGTCTGAGTGAAGCTGGAGCTTTATACGCCATTCTCCTAAGTCGACATATAAAAGAAGAGCCATAAAAAGAAGTTTTTTGGAACACAATGATTGATAAAAAAAAATTAATACATTTTATCTCAGTAAATATTTGTATTTTTAATTTGTAGGTACCTGAAATTCATAAACTAGAGCTGATGAAAAATTCTACTTATATATTTGTAACCAGCATATCATAATGTAATCAGCAACAGCAAAAATTGGACCAGTAGTTTCAAAGATTACCTCCTACAAACATAAAAACAAACCTCTTTATTTTATTATTTTTGGGGACTGGGTCACCCTCGTCCGTAGGAGTATAACCATTGTAAGTCCCTACACGTGGTCCCTGGGTGGTGCTAATCAGGTGACACTTACTGGTGGTAGGTTTCGGCCGATGGCTTGCGACCACCCACTCGGCAAAGACGTACCGCCAAGCGGCCTAGCCGTGTTCCGGTACGATGCTCAGTGTAGCCAATTTAGAGGAGTTGGGTCGAAGTGGTAGTTCCATTGCAGGCAGGCCTGGGCCTACACTGGTGTGGAGGTATCGGGAGACTAGTGGCAGAGGGTAGCGGGATCCGAGGCACGGTGCGCCGCTGGCCGACCGCAGCGCGCAGGTAGTTGGGGCCCAAGTAATGTGCTAGCCACACATGAAAGGCTGCCCCGCCAACTGTCGAAAAATCCCGGGATGCGCCATCGTGCTACGGGCTAATCCACCTTGTATTTGTATGTTTTTTATATTTGTATGTCCGATGACCTGCTGAAGGTTGCGGGAATCCGATGGATGCAAGACCCACAGGATCGTGCATTGTGGCGACACTTGGGGGAGGCCCATGTCCAACAGTGGACGTCTATCGGCTGAAATGATGATGACGAGATAATGAATATCTCTTTTAAGTAGGTATGCGACTTCATTCGCGTAGAAGTAGGAAATATTAATTTGTAAAATCTAAGTACCTACTTTAAGCTGTTCCTTCTATCTGGCATTTGCCAGAATGATGCTCCTTTCAAAATTACTTGGCACTTGGCATAATTTTAAAGGAATATTTTTATGGCATAATAATATCAAAATACATATAAAAACGCAATTTCAAAACCTTTTGTCCGTTTGTTGGGGCTAATCGCATAAACGGCGGATTTTGACGGTACTGTCACTGAGTTAACGCGGGAACGGGAAAAAAAACATTTCCTATACTTCTACACAGGAACAAAGTCATGGGTAACAGCTAGTTATTTAACGTAATTTATAGTTTGGCCAAATTTTTATGCATGTCCAATTTTGCTATGTGCCACTTTTGATATTCAAAAAAAAACATCATTACAGAAGTACTTCTTTATTTAATAACTACAACAAAGTTGCTCTTAATATCTAATTAAACTTAATTCAACAGTGGATTAAACATATTTTCCATTCTTAATGTTCTGGTGGCGCATTTTGGAAAAATATGACATCATCAGCTATTATTGTGGAGGCAGTTCTAACTTGACCATCATCCATTTTGACTTCTCCATATGACAGTTTTCCAGTTATATACACTCTTTGGCCTTTCTTACAGTATTTGTACACAGTATCTCTAAGACCAGGCTTAAAAATACTTATTCTATGCCAGTCAGTTCTTTGCAGCATGTCACCTGATTCATATTTGTAACTGTAATGAGTGGCAAGTGGAAAGTTTATTACTGGATGTTCCTCAGAACCACGTTTCTGTGGATCAGCACCAACTCTGCCCAGTAACGTTACTTGATTTATTGCTGTAAAAAAAATATTGAATTAAAATAACTGTGTAAATAAATCTATTGTATCTGTATATATACATATTACAATCATGGTATAAATTGCTTCCTAGAATTTTAAACTTATTAGTTTTTGCTATTAACTAGAAAGGTGCTTTCCATCTTTGACCCTAATCTTTTTATCACCAATACAGGTTGACCTTTTGCTATTCTAACTGTGGGCAAAACCCTTCAAAAACCAACGCCTTTAACTACATCAATCCCAAACAAAAAATACTCCAACAGAATTACAAACTTGACCAGTATATTAATTTTACATATTATGTTGTAATTAAAACATAACAGTTATGTTAAAATCACTTCAGAAATACCAAGTTAGAGATTAATTATTTATTACAACTGCTATTATCTTGAGGGAACATACTCCCAGGATAAAAAGGATCCTGTATATTACTCCAGGTCATGGTCTACATGGTATACCAAGTTTTATGGAAATGCATTCAGTTGTTTTTACATGAAACACTAACAAACATCCAAACTTTCACTCTTATAATATTAGTAGCATTACTAACTTTTTTCAGATTTTTGGGAATTGTGTCTAATCACAGTTAGTTGGATTCCAACAACTTTCCGCACCATATGTGGTATCTGCAAATAGAAAGAATTGGATAAAACAAATCTTTAAATTAAGGATATTAGAAAGGGCAGTGAAATTTCTAATTTTATTATAGATTTCATCAATATCTATCATAATCTCTCATTGCAAATCTATAGCCTCCTTGCTTAGAATCTTCAAATAGGAATTTGTTATAAAATTGTACAGAACAGAAACTTTATGATGAACTTACCTGACTTAATTCTATAGATTTACCTAGGACCTTTTGATAGTGGTACATTTTTTAAATTATTTCGTTATTATTTATTACCTGAAAAGGTCCAAGTGTGACCTTGACAGTGGAGCCAAAGTAACGTTTTTATAATAGTACCTAACTTAAAAAAAGCAATTCAAATGTTGCTATTATATAGTACCTATCAAATAAATAGGTAGGTACATAAAAACTAATTTTAGATATAGCTTTGTTGCTGAGTAGCAGTAAGTAACCAAAGCTCAACTGTTAAAACATTTCAAGTTGTGCAACAAAAAATAAACAAGAATTATTAAGAAACTGGCTCCGAGTATACTTAAAGATACCTAGTAATCAAATTAGTGTTTTTTAATGATAATTATGTATATTGTGACATAGATTTAAATTAAAAGAAAATCTGTTTACCGGTATGTGTTTATGTTTTGGCAGTATTATTACAAAATTATATTACTTACCCTGATGACTGGAAACATGTCGAGATTCCGTATTTACTAATTAGAATTGAAGTGAAATGTTGCACAAAACTCCACAACAACTTTCGTTTTTAAAAAAAGCAGAAAAAATAACCTCCAAATCCTAAGGAGACAGTTCTGCCAACCGCACGTTTGACATTAACTTGACAGTTGTATACACAGAGTACATATATATTTATTTATGGTGAGCTTGCAGCTATTTTGATTTTTGAGGTGGTTTATCACTGACCTCTACCATTAGAGGTCAGTGTGGGTTATCGTGATAAATCTTTTTTTTTTTTCTCCTGCTCTAGGTTGGGTGGAGTAAGAGGACGCCGGGCGTGCGACTTTTGCTGACTAAAATCCACCAGGGCTTTGGCATTCTAGGGCCATGATAACTCTCAAAAAATCCCGTGGCTCAGCTTGCAGCTTTATATGATAATTTCAATATGTCGTAATTTCCCCAGATATAAGAACATACAAAGATTTAGACTTTAGAGTCCACGGATAATATGGTGTTCCATAACCGTACCTGACAATCGGATGTCCGAAAAAAAAAATCCGTATCTGAAACTGTTAGACAAGTTTCGGATAAAGGCTGAGTCTGAATGACCGGTCATTACAGGTTTTTGTTTGTTTTGCCCGGCCATACAAATGATATTATAAATTGATAATCAAGAATAGAAATATATGTCAAATCTTGCCATTTGTATTTTAATTTCGTAATTTTAAAATTCTAATAACTGTAACCGAAACTAGTGGAACATTCAAAATTATTTCATAGCCGTAACGTAACTGTTTACGAAATCTAAATCAGTATAAATTCTGTTACTGTTATGTTACTGGGTTGTGGAGGTTATTTAGGAACTCTCTGAAATTCAATATTCAATTATATTAGAAGGTGACTTCTTCTTTTTTTTTTGTTAAGTTTTAGCTAGTGTGTGGTACCGGCATAATAGTTGCAAATGTTACCATATTAAATAATTTCTTTATTTTGACCAACCTACCAGAATAAATGTGTTTGCGACTTGCGTCGTTCATTACGGAATGACAGTTGTTTTGTGGTTATAAAGATAGATAGAAAATTCTATCTCTATCTCTTCAACCACCACCATACGCAATCCGGGAAGAGTTGTTGCCTGTGAAGGATGCCTTCAGCTGCGAATGCAAAGTCTGAGAAACCAGCCTCTTCGGAGGCTATGGATAATTCTCCAATACGACAAATTATGACAATTCTTGAACACAAAATCCGTAATTTGGAGAAAAGAAAGGTATGTACCATGCTATTAGTCAACAGTAATGCACCGATTCAATTATAAAGATTCACTGTTTTTCGTGAAGCTATTAAGCATGTGAAACTTAATTTGGGTTGGCATGGCCTAAGAGCGCATACATTTTGCCTGCTCATAGCGTAAAATATTGCCGCAGACTTGACGCCATTTTCACACATGTGCTCATGGTATGTTGACGATACAATATACCATGACGCCCTAAAGTTTACACTTTATTTAATCACATAAACTAAGGTGTTAAGGAAAGGTCAATGTTCGAATTAACAGCTAATATTATCATTTTTTACTTTGGTTATCTATTATGCGGCGCGATAAACAATGTTTTTATACATAATGCGAAATTTTAATAATCGGCCTATTATTACTATTTACAACCACTACTAGTTCTAGCACTAGCATTATTTCTACTGTAGTCAAGGTGTTCTCTTAAATTCTTTTACTCACTGGCACATTAATATTTAAAGAACTTCCTAGATAACAAATTATTTATCTATATTGTATGTTTATGTGTACAGGCAGAGAGATGTTTATTGTAGTACTTAAAATTGTAAACATTTTATTAAGTCTAATGTAGAAGCATTGATTCATTTAACTTTTTGTGTAAAGAAGCCAAAATGAAAAAATTACATCAGATGTGAATACTTGATCTTTTTTTTAATTTTCACAACGTTCGTTACTTATTTAAATGTCTAAATACTACTGCATAGAAATTGCAGTATTTAATTTTGGTGTATCCTTTTGTTGAAGCCAAGTATCAAAACTGTTATCTAGTAGTTTCTCAATCTCAAATCTCAATAAATTAAAGCTAGGCACACAGTGAATAAATATTCTGTGGTACTGTTACCTGTAGTGCGTTCAAAATTAACCAGAGTCGAGTAGAGTTGCAACCCAGGGTCATTCTTAAAGATAAAGATATATTTATTACGTAACTGTGTACATTAAGATCGTATTTATAAACATTACATTTTTAGTTTCAACAGTCTACCCAAGTTGAATATGCAATAGTATTGAAGGAAATTAGGCATTCACAAATTTAATTTTTATCAAAAAAAAGTTGATACACATAAATATTATTTTTTGTTAAAAAACTCATGCAGATTATAAAATACATTGTCAATCAAAAATTTTTTCAGTTTATTTTTAAACATATTTCTATTTAATTGCTTACTGGCTGGCGGTAACTGGTTGTACATATGAATAGCAGTAACATAGGTACTTTTGTAATACATCATATTGTTGATAACTGGTAAATTAATGTCATATTTATATTGTTTCCGAATGTTTCTTTTGGAATTTGATTTGAAATTAATTTTTTTGCATATTGTTTTTAACAAATAAACATAATTCAAGTATGTAAATACCAGTCAGTGTCAGGAAACCCTCTGTTCTGAAGACATCTGTTAATGATTCTGTACTATGCATGTTATAAATTGTTCTTAGACATTTTTTCTGGAGAATGAATGTAGATTGTACGTTTGTCGAGTTCCCCCAATATATTACACCATAAGTCAACAGTTGGTACACATTTCCAAAATAAGCATTTCTAGTTACACTTAGTTTCGTAGTTTCTGCAAGAACTGACAAGGCATAACATGCACTAGATATTTTTTTATTAACTTTCTCAATATGTGCCTTCCTTATTAAATAACTCGAGTAGCTACCCTAGAGTTAACCCAACTAACCCTAGCTCTGAGCAGGGTAGGTTGGAGTAAGCGGCAATATGCTTGACATTGACAGTTGAACTCCGTTTGCGTTCAAAAATGCCAGGGTAGAGTAATTACTCAATGACGTCATTAAAGTTAACTCTAAACTCAAATTTGAATGCAGCCCAAATGTTAATATGGATGTGCAAAGAACCCAATCTTTTGAAGAAAGGCCAGTCTAAATATCTGGATTTATGAGATATCTGGATTCTTATATTGTAATGTTATCTTATTTCCTGTTCAAAATTATGTTCTGGATTAAGTCTTACTTTTTTTACAGAGCAAGCTAACATCATACAGAGACTTGCAAAAAGCTGGAAAAGAACTGAATAGTGACCAAAAAGTGGCAGTTGCTAAATATGATGAGGTGGCCCAGACTCTGGAGTTTGCAAGGGAGCTGTCAAAGCAAGTCACATCAATAGCTGTTTCGGCCGAACGTGAAGCTAAAAAACAAGCAAAGAAGGTAAATGAACTAATTTATTATTGACATTAAATTCATCCGATTACCTAAACTTCATTTTCATAATTATCTCTGAATAAGTAAAAACTTAAATAATGTAGTAGGACATAAGTACAGGTAGTAATGACTATTTAAATAAGAGACTTTTTTAAAGTTCTATGTAAGTTTATACTCGGTGATTCTTATTGTTGTAGTTTTATATGAATTTAATGAGACCATAACATGCCACTAATGCTATTCTAGGATGCGTGGGTGCGGTACGCAGCAGAAACCAGCAAAATTCGGGAAGTTTTACTTGTTCTGGATTGCCTTAACCAAATGGGAAGTACAGAAGCTAGAAATGACTTTCTGAATGGAACCAATGGTGCAGCCAAGCTTACTGAAGATGATCTAAAAATTTTAGATGACCTGTAAGTATCATTTTAATAAGTGTTCAATATCCCAAGGCTTTGATTTTATTCCAGAATGGATTAAATAGTAATTCATGCCACATTGGTTTTGTTTAACATCAAAATCAATAATCTAAATTTTTTTTTTTTCCAGATACCCTGAAGTGACACCCAAGCATGAGGTCAATGAAGAAGGTCAACCTGGATTTCATATTCACACTACAAAAGCAGCCGAACATTTGTATGCTATAATTGATGGCAGGCCTAAAGAGATATTGGGCACTACTTATACTCATATCAAGGAGATTGTCAGTGCAGTTCACGAATGTGGCTACTTTGACCGTTCGGCAGAAATTGTGACACCAGAGGTTGAAGAGAGTCATGTTTTAGTACCGGAAGTGGAGTCCGTAGAAGTGGTGGACAACGAAGTGGAAGCAGAGGTAACTGCGGCCTACCCGCCGGCCGGGCTGCCAGTGCCGCCTGCACCCGCTGTCGTGCCCGCGCCCGCCTATCCGCTGCGACCGCTGCCGCCCATTACATTGCAAGAGGTGGAGCACGCGTATTTCGCCCAGCAATATCCTCAACAGAGGCCTATTGCTGAAGTCATAGGGTCTCAGAATTTCTTCTTTCTTCAAGAGTCTGAGATAGACAGCCCCGTTGGCACTCCACAACCGCCGGTTATCCCCAATCAGCCTTCACCGCCAGGACCGATTCCAACTCAGACTTTTACTAACCAGCACTTCGTCCAGTTACCAGGAGGGCGCGTGGCCGAGCCCGGCACGTTGCCCATGCCCCCGCAGCCGCACTTCCCGCCGCACCCCGAGCACGCCTTCCCGCCCGGCGTGCCGCTGCCCGCGCACCAGCACGTGGCGCCGCTGCCAGCGCACTTGGCCCCCATGCAGGCGCCGCCACTGCAGGCACCCGCCGCGCCGCTTCCACTTATGGAGGAGCGCCCGGCTCCCTCACCCTCGGACGACAAAAACGACGAAGAGATTAAAGAGGCCGGAAGTCCCGAACGTGACGATGGTGGAGAACGTAAAATTCACGGACAAGGTGACGGCCAAGCAAGATACCGACGGTTCGGACGAGGTGGCGGCGGAGGTGGTGGCAGAGGAGCTCCAAATGGACACCGCGGCCGCGGCGCATTCCAGAACAGACAAGGAGAGGGCGGCTACCGCGGTTGGCACGCGAATGATTACCAGGGCAGATCCGGGAAGGATAGCTACCAAAACAGACAGTATGATGGATATCAGAACAGACATGGCAAAGACAGCTACCAAAGTCGCGGAGGAGATGACCGCGATGGATACTACGGTAATGGAGACACCGGCGATAGTCACCAGCAGAATGAGAATGGTGGTCGTGACAGGTACAACGACAACCAGAGCTACCAAGGAGGCTTCAAGGGCCGCGGCAGAGGGGGCCCGCGCGGCGGAACTCGCGGCGCGACGCGGCCTCCTCGCCCACAGTACACACGCAAACCGGAAAAAGTTGAATAGTTCATGTGGATCTCGACGGTGTGTTTGCATTAGCAGCATCACCACGATATAAATGTATTATTATGACGGACAAATTCATTCGTGAAAGGCAGATTTCACCGGCAACAACGCGCTGTGGTAAACAAACAAACGAGAGATTATGGTATAAAAATAAATAAAAAAAGAATAAAAAAAAAGTAAAATAATAAAACATGAAACTGAATAAAAAATAAGTTACTTGAGTTTAGATGTATGATATATGCAGTTATTAATACTTACGTAATTCTAGATTCTTGTATAAGTTATGATAGTGACGCGGTACGAGAGGCCGCTCGTGGCCGCGCTCACCGCTCAGTACCTCGTGCGTGCCTCGTCCTCGTGATAATATAAGTACAGGAGATGTGCACACAACTGACTAAACACTGTCAACTGGGACCTTTTTCCAAATCACATTGATCTTTGTACTTTTAATACAGTTGATTTAAAATAGTAATTATAAATGTGTTAAGATATTATAATTATACATATTTGTTTCTCATAAAACATCAAAGTATATTATTATTATAAAGCTTTCATCTCAACTACATATTATAGTTATAATTTTGCTACTATTCCTGCGCAACTTTTTTGAGTTTTGTTTTTAATTATATTGGAATTGAACAGGTACGCGATACCTAATACCTATCTTAGAACCTGTTGACATTTTATTATTTAAGAAAATGAACTGGCCATATCACATTAATTATGCATGTAACTAGAATACGCTCCGATCTCTTCGTGAATAGCTCTACTTGATTTTGCTTGTAATTATTTATCGTTCAAATAGAGCTATTATCGTAAAATTGATCAGATGTAAAGGTGTTGTGGTATTTGGTTCACCCTGAATTATTTTTGTTTGTCTTGTCCAGGCTTTTTACATATTCCTTAACATTGTTCTCAATAGAGGCTGTGTGCAAGCAAATTAAAAGTATTCTATAAAATTAAAACACCTTTTATTTCATATCTCACGTAATGTAATGATCAAGTAGAATGTAAAAAAGAACTGAAAGTACAACAGCCAGTTTTATTGAGTTTTTCTCATCAATCAAACCCTAATTTTGTGTCTGTTTGATAGCAATAATCCGATAGGTTGTTCGCCCCAAGGCTTATTTCATAGAAATAAATTCTAATAGCTGGCGAAATGTAGTTTTACTAATATACCCCTGCCTATAAACCCCTCGGCCCTAGGGGAATAAAGTTTTGTTTTTCGGACTGAAATGAATGATTTTCCTGCTCCGGTCTTCCCGTCCGATTATAATTTTGGTGTCTTCAAGGCTAGAGTGAATAGGGCCATAATAAACTAGTGCACCCCAACATCAACGATTGCATCACTGCTTACCATCAGGTGGGATCGCAGCCAAGCACTAGTTTACCAATATCAATTAAAAAAAATTTCAAACGGAGATTGTTCAGGTTCCATACATTTTTGGGCCTTTTCTAAAAGCCGCCAACAAAAAAAAATGTTACGTATGGCTAGCTTAGAACTAGTCATTTAGGAGCTGAAGTAATCTATCTATAAGTACTATATAAAAGGAGAAACGGACTGACAGACTTATCAAATGCACAGCAAAAATTACTGGGACTAGGATCGTATTTCTTTTAACATGGTTCCATGGTAACTTTAGGTCGTAGGCGAGCACTAAGGCCCAGCGCACACCGCTGGAGGCGCGGCGGAGCGCATTCCGCGGGCCTTGAGCCGACGCGCGGCGGCACTCAGCTACTCCGAGCGCGCCCATGCCATTTAAAAAACTCTCCAGGCATCTGACTGCCAGCCAGCCGGGCGTGGGGTAGTGCAGCGGAGCGCAGAGCAGCACGGCAGCGACTGGAGCAGTTGCGCGCATGCTTTTGTTGTAGCTTGAGGGCGCTCCGAGCACCGCATGCGAATTTATTCTTATAATGACCGTATGTCAAGGTAGTTAAGGTTTATATTAAATTGTTGTCTTCAATTGCTCTCCGCCGCGCCTCCAGCGGTGCGCTGTGTGTAAGAGGAAATCTTCCAAAATTCACCCCCTAAGAGGATCTCCGTAAGGTAGCTCAGCCCCCGGTACGAAAGGCAACGAAGGAACAGGAGTGGGTTTTTAGTCAGTAAAAGTCTGACACTATCTCCCGCTCCGCCCAAGACCGGGGGATGTCATTAGATGATTTTCCCACCGTTAACCTTTTGACCGCCAGAGCGTAAACGCATCGGCGCCCCTCCCACGCCAAGCCACAAACTCAGCGCAAATACCTACAAAAAAAATAGGGATTCCAACATCTTATCGATAACCAATTAATCATTGCTTTTCAACCCATATTTTTATAAAGTAACTACCCTTATAGTTTCGCCATGTCTGTCTGTCCTCGCTTAATCTCCGTGACCGTTAGCACTAGAAAGCTGAAATTTGGTACCAATATGTATATCAATCCCGCCGACAAAGTGGTAAAATAAAAATTGGAAAAAATGTTTTATTAGGGTAGCCCCCCTATATGTAAAGTGGGAAGTGATTTTTTTTTTTTATTTCAACCCTAATGTGTGATATTTCGTTGGATAGGTATTTAAAAATAAATAGGGGTTTACTAAAATCATTTTTTGATAATGTCAATAATTTCGGAAATAATCGCTCCAAAAGTAAAAAACAATGTGTTGTAGAGGGGGGCTCTAACTTTTGAACCATAAGTTTAGAAAATATGAAAAAAATCTGAAAAGTATACCTTTATAAGGACTTTCTAGGAAAATCATTTTGAACTTCATGGAAAGAAGTTTTTGTACAAAAAAGACAAAAAGGTTGTACAAAATAATTTCTGGACTAAGTTTGTAGTATAATCGTATATGCAAGCATTTTTTTAAACTCATAAGTGGGTACACTTATTGTGACGGACGGGAAACTACGGAACCCTACACTGAGCGTGGCCCGACACGCTCTTGGCCGGTTTTTTAAATGAAATATTACTCGTAACATCATTATTTTATTTATTTTGTCCCTATTTCGATTTATACTATCATTCAACAGCAGTTGCAAAGTTTTAAACAACGTAAAACTAGACTTTAGAAATACAAATGAATAAATCAAACAATAATAAGGTACATCACTAATCTCGTTCGTGACGTCGTTCGCTGTCGGGAAGAGCCGTCTCTGGCGTGGCTGGCACACCTTTTAACCTCCCATGCGAGCATGCGAGTAGGGATGGGATATTGCGGGACATAATAAATAATAATCAAGGAGTATTTAAAACAAATTAATCAATTAACTTATAATTATTACTCTGATTCTTCCTAACTTGGCAAACTTATGTCATCCAAGTCTTTTTGCTGTCGCACTTTTCTAATAACGTTCAGTATATTCACATGGTCGTACCAGAAATTTTCTACAGCTCTGTTTTATTTGAGGTCGACGCAACACGTTTCTTTCTTCCATTCTGTCCTGTCACTCGTCACGCTAACACTAACTCCCTTTTCTTTCATATCACAAGAACGTTTTGCTTCTGGCACTCGATCCAGTTCAAAAGCGACCAGTCTTGCGAACGCCGTATTTCGTGGGTCGCTAGGTCTCGGTTGGTTAAAATCCAACGGAGGTAAATTGGAGACGTCACACCTTAATTCATTTGCGTCCCCTAAGCTCCGTTGATAAATTATGTTTTTTTTTCCCCAAAATTTTATAAATATTATGCATTAGGAATATTCAGATACGAATAGTTGTCATTAAAAAATAATTGTCGAAGTAATAGTAGGTAAGCTACTTTGAATAAAATATTTTATAAAATTGAAATATAAGTTACCTTACTTGCCCATCACTAGCTGTCGTGTCTTGACATCCGTGGCGTGAGGAAGAACAGTTTTTTACGGATTTCGATTAGCAATTTTTGATGATTGTTTTTTCAGTGAAATGTAAATAATGAATATATCTTTGTGCCATTTTACAATATTTCATTAATGTACTTTTAAATAATAGGAAAAAGAAACACAGAAAATTTAATTTATTATATTTATTTTGTACTTATGTCGTTTTCTTGACGGCTGTAGACGTCGGTGGCGTGTTTGGCACGTTTTTGTTTGTCGGCTATAGCCGTCCGTGGCGGTCAAAAGGTTAAAAAAAACCCATAAGAGGATAAAATGGGAGTCCACATTTTATATATACAGAAACCTACTTTGACGTTGCGAAGCCACTAGCAGAAGCTACTACAATTACCGGCATGAATCTTGAGCGCTCGGCGTCAGAGTGGGGATCGCTTTGCGCATTCCATACATTGGCGAGCCAATCGTCGTCGTTGTTAGATACATGCAGCAAGCGCTGGGAACGAATCACGAGTGACGTCTATGACACGATGGCGCGGCGAGCCTATTACTGACACTTCTCGCCCCCGCGTCTCACTTCGCACCAATAAAGAGACCGAATATTTGACTTCTGCGCAACTTGAAGCCAGCGATCAAGATCCGTGCCGGTAATTGTAGTTAATATGCCACAAAACTAGAAGGACCCCACTCTCAGCTCAGTAAATTCGTTGATTTGTCATTTTAATACGTACGTACATTTATTGATTTCAGAAAGTAGAGTAATCTTCATCATCTAATCGTAACATCTGCTACTACCTACTGCGGAGCGTGCGCGCCTGTTGGCTGTGGGAAATTGGGAGTCAGGTCTTTGGCTTCACGCACTGCCGTCGTCGAATAATGGCACCTTGTTCGACGATACCACTTTCCGCTTAGCTGTTGCCCTACGTCTAGGTGCTTCTTGTTGTTCTCCTCATCGCCGCCACTGTGGCGAAGTTGTCAAAAGTCTCGGTCATCCACCACGGCCTGTCATGCAGTCGAAGTGCGGGACGCATAGCGCGGCACGACATCATTCAACGAGCCCTTTTCACCGTCGGCGTTCCGGTTGTTTTGGAACCTCATGGCCTGGCACGCGACGATGGTAAGAGACCAGACGGTATGTCTTTATTTCCTTTATTTCGTTCTTTCACTTTCCCTTTGCATACCGTGGCCGCAGTAACTCTTTCGAACAATCTTGCAACCCTGGCAGGCATCGACATAGTAGGTACGTAGAAATAGTGATTAATAAAAAGGAGCCAATAATAAAACTAATTTTCTAGCTAGTAATAGGTTTTATTCGATAAAATTGCCGTTATGTCTTATAGTAAGAAATGGTATTAAAACAAATAGACCTATACCTGTCCAATCTGAACAAAATAAATAAAGTTCTCTTTAACTTTAATTACCAGACAGAACCTGTTATTTTTACAATGCTATATAACTACTATAAAACTACATTGACGTAGTCATATCATTAAAAACCTATACAACCTAAAGCAATTATACAAAATATCTTTTCATAGTGTACTTATATTTTAAATAGAAATATAATATCGTCACATTTTGTTCATTTATAAAAATTATAGGGCAGATAACAACAGTCGTGCCAAATTGTAATCACTTAAAAGTATAGGGCTAATTTTATACAAACAATTGAATTCAATTTATATCTCCAGGAATGTGTCACTTCTAATTTGAACATCACAACAGAATGTAGATTTAACTAAGCCAGATAATTATATTGTCCTTAATTGCCCCTTAAAGATAACATAGGGTGAGATCATTAAAACTGTGATAGGTGACATTGTAAGTCACCGCAATTTATAATTGCAAATACTTTTTCACCAATAAATAATTTCTTTCAAATAATCCAACAGTTGTTGACGGTGTAGCTGCTTTAGAGTTGTTATTTAATATTTTTACACTAACCATTTTTAAATGATACATATCTACAAATAAAGGGTAGCGGTTTGGAAGTCAGATCTATTATTATAGTCAAGCTGCATGCATGTCGAAACTGTAATTTGGTCACCAACTGTTGCCGGCAAAATTTGTGATTAAAAAAAAGGACAACAAATAGGTATAACTTTGTATTCATAAATTACATGAATAAAGAGTTATATTTGTTTGAATCTCATCATGACCTTTACACCACCTGTGGTTTAAACCTTATCAAAGGTGGGCCTAAGCAAAACAGGGGTCATTTTAAACAAAAGGCAATATTGATTAAGTTCCCTGACAATATAAATTTAGCTAAATTAAGTGAGCTCAAACCGTTATGTGACTGGCGTTAAAAGATTGTTGATTGTCCAAATTTAATCACATTTTATACAGGGATCCAAATGTATTCAAATACTCAACTCAATTTACTTACGCTGCATTCATTATCAGAGTCAGCTTCTATTCATAAGCAAGAAACTTTGTAGGTGCATTAAAGAATCGACATGACATGAATACTTACCGCTAGACATGTTGTAAATAAGCGACTACAAATACACAACCTTTATCGAGTTTTAGAAGTAAACTAAAGCGTAACTTTATATTCTGTTCATATAATATAATCTTTTTTTATGTGTAATAATAATATATAAAATCATGTTCTTTATTTGTAAAACCTTCGTAGATTAAAAATACATACAAAAAACTGTTTACGTACTTTTCACATTTAGCAGTTACAGTAATTAGGCCCTAAAATAAATCAATATCACAAAAAAAGAAGTTGTTTTTGATTATGAATTTTTCATCAGCTATTATTTATTGTGTCGTCTAATCTAGTCTATTTTTTCATGAAAGTTAAAAGACAGTATAACCTATGTTTTTGTATGTCTGTGTAGAAGTAAATTTCATTCAAAATGTAGTATGTTTAGATTACACCTGTAAGATACAATTTACTGTATTGACGGCCTTAACGACCCTAATCAAGCCTGACAAGTAACGTCAGCTGTACTTCTGAAACTAATATACTATGTACTTACAACTTATTATAGTTTTATTGCGCATTCTTTCTCTTTACGATGTATAACACACCGTAGTCGTTACTGTTATCATAAAGGACCTACGCAGACCGGGACGGCATGGCAAAGGATTATTTTTTTACCAATGGACATTCAAACGTATCGGAATAGAAATACGACATAAATTCCTATATTTTAAAATGATCCTAGTGGCATCGAAAGGGATATTGCACGACATTGTGTGACGCGTCACGGACTCACGGGATGCGGTGCACGCTGTGGTAGGTAACGACATGCCGACAGTCGCCACCTCGCCGGCGCCCTTCATCACGTTTCGCGAGGTGCGGTGGGTAGCATTTTAAAACTTAGACACAACTACACTATCAAACGCAACCAATGACTGTAATGTGTATTGGGCAGCAGAAGCTGCTGAGGCATACTTCAATGTGACGCAGCATGCCGTGGCAATGCCGCGGTATCTAAGCGGCTAGTGCGCGCTGACTGGCGACAAAATCCTTTGCCAAGCCGTCTCCGTCGGCTCATAGCTTTCAAAGAAATATTCCTTAGCTCTTACTTATGCACCTATTGTATGATTATATCATACTCAAATGAAGAGGCGCATAACCCAGTCTTATGGGGATACTAGCGATAACCTAAAACCAGTAAGTGTAGTAACTTAAGCGAATAACGGGGTTACAATAATTTAGTTTTACAATTTGCTACAGGTCAATCAGGGTAACCCATAATTGATATGTTCGTAAGCTAAGGCCGCCTTCGGTTTATGAATATCTATTACAATCATTTACATGAGCACAGAAAATAAAATTATGTTCTCAGCACAGTAAATGTCAACAGATTTAGGAAAAGCAAGTAGCATTAAATGGCACCAGAGTATTTTCGATAAATACTAAGTAACAGCCAATGGATTCAATAAGATACAAACTATATTAGGGTTTTTTTTAAACTGGAAATGACCCGCCAAGATTTAATTTGAACCATTATAATTAAATGCCAAACATAATAAAATACAAAACAATTACATACATAGAGCACGTTTTCACCTGTATAAAAATGAAATGAAAATATTGTCCTTACAAGATATTTACTAGAGGCTGCACAAGCGCGCGAGCTGTCGCCAACGTTAAATCATCTGTCGCGTCATGGCGTGCCGCAGCTTGCGCTCCCACGCCTCCGCCTCCGCCCACGAGTGCCGCACGTCCCGGAACAGCTGCAACACACACGTACGTCAAACTATGCCACACGACTATGACACTCGCAACTGCAAGTTGACGCGTATTCAAAATTCGTTCGTGGAATATAGCTATCTCTGTTTGACAAAAACAAGTGACGGAGTGCAGCTGTGTGTGTGTATGTGAGCGTCTTACAATTTATTGTTAGTAAAATGAGGTATATTCATTATTTGCTTTATTTTTGCCGAATACTTCGGGAATTGTTTGTGAATGTACGAACTAGTAATGCGTTTTTTGGAAATTTTATTACCGCGCCAATATCTCAACATATTATGATAACAATAGCAGATATGTCATACAAAGGTGGTCTTTTTTTACGGTGGGAAAATCATCTAATGATATTCCCCGCTCTTGGGTGGAGCGGGAGATAGTGTCCGACTTTTACTGACTAAAAACCCACTCCTGTTCCTTCGTTGTCTTTCGTACCGGGGCTGAGCTACCTTTCGGAGCTAACCCTGGCCCCAGTAGGCTTCGACCCGGTTGGACCCCTTCTGTTGCTGACAACTCCTTGAGGCGCACGGGAACAGTTCGCGCAGTCGATGACTTGGGCTCGATCCGGACAGTTACCGGACGGTCGGACAGCGAGCTACCGATTGCTCGCCGTCCGCAAGCCCGCGCCTACGGTGGCCGGAAATTGGGATCGGAATCCCGGCAGCGGCTGTGAGCGCCGTTGCCTGATACGGTCGGCCTCCTCCTTTGCTAGCATTACTGCTTTGCAGAAGGAGGCGACTGCCTGCCACTGATCCTCCTCGCTCCGAACCATGGCCTGTACCAGTCTGGCACGAGAGATCGCCGCCGCCGATCACCTCCACGAGGGCAAGGCGATGCTCTGCCTAAGCGGCACACCTCCACTGCGTGCTCCACCGTGTCCTCCGGGCGTTCCGCACAGTGGCGACACTCGGGCGTCGCTTCCGTACGAATCCGGTACAGCCCGAACCTACCGAACTTACGTGTCCGGTGAGAACCTGCGTCATGCGGAAGGTGAGGACGCCCGCGCCGTGAGGTCTTTCCAGCCATGCCTCCAAGAGGGGACTTACTGCCATAATTGTGGCGTGCCCAAGGTGGTCTTCTTGTGGTCAAATCAGAAAATGTTATGGAGGCGAGAGCTTTTTTTTTTCATTGTGGGAAATTATTCAATGACTTCTGCCGCTCTTTTAGTGTCAGACTTTTAGGGAAATGAAAACTGTTCTTTCGTTTCAAGGCCCCGATGTTCTCTTTCGCTCAACCCTTGGCCTCAGTAGACTTCGAACCTGCTGGGCCCCTACGGTTTTGCTGACATGTCCTCGAGATGCGAGTGGAACACTATGCAACATCGACGTCTCGAGCTCGGTACGGACGCTTACCGGACGGCCGGACGGAGAGATACAAATTGCTCGCCGTCCGCAACCCTGCGCCTACGGTGACTGGAAAAAGGGATCAGGATCCCGGTGGCTGGGGCGTGAGGAATGATGTTCCCTCACGTGTACGACTGTCTCCTTTGCTAGCATAACTGCTTCGTAGAAGGAGCCGACCACCTGCCATTCCTACACATTCCGGTCCATGGCTTGTACCAGGGTCACTCCCACGAGTACACAGCGCGGCGGCAGTGTTCCGCCTGAGTGGAGCATACCATCGCCGTATGCTCCACCCTGTCCTCCGGGCGGTCTACACAATGATGACAGCCAGGCGTTTCTTCCGAACTTACCACGAGGTGAGGTGTCGTCATGCGGAAGGTGAGGATGTTTCCACGTCTATTCACCCACTCCTCAAAGATTGGATTTATCGCCATAATTATGGCTTGCCCCGAGATCCCGCCGGTACTCTGACCGCCTTCGTCAGTGGTTTTTTACCCCGGCGTTGCAACTCCATGCGCAAATTGTGCATGCGTGCAAGGACTGTTGCCTCTAGATCCCATGGTGGCAGACCAGGAAGGAGGCTCGTCGCTTCGCTGGAGAACGTGCGGTATCCCCGCACCATTTGGATGGCCATGATCCTCTGGGATGCGTTCAGCTTTGCCCCCGGTCGCTTTCACAGCAATGGGGCCAACACCGGCGCTCCGTAATGAGCCATGGACCAAACAATGCTGCGTGGAGCCTCCGGCAAAGGGCTAAGGACCTCTATGTTGGGTAGGAGCCGCTTCAGGGCAGCCCCAGTCCGGTCCAGTTTGGGAGCCAGACGTTCGAAGTGTTCTTCGAAATTCCAACGGCTGTCGAGGACAAGTACCAAAAACAGTCCGACCTATATCTTGGTACCGATCCTTGGGGAACACCGCACGACATCTCTCGGCGTTTCCATTCTCCATGGTGAGCAGGGCAGATAATGAAACTGTCCTTCAGGTAGGCCTCGATCACACGAATGAGGTAGACCGGCACGTGGTGATACCGGGGTCCAAATAGAGCGCTCCCTGCAAAAGCCAAACTGGCCATCCGCAAGATCCGGCTCCACCCGTACCAGGTGCGTACGAGGAATAAAGAACAGCGAAGCGCACCCTCAGAGCGGAGATACGGCTGGCCAAACTGGAGGCCCGCGACGTGTAGCTGGGGACTCTGGACAGAGACCCGTGGGGACGACCCTACGAAATGGTGCGTAACAAGCTCCGTACCTGGGCTCCCCCGCTGACACAGAGTACCGGCCCCTATTTATGAAGGGTGTGATGAACGCTCTATTCCCGTCAAAAGGGGAGCATTCTCATCCGCTCATGGCTCCGCCACTAGTTGTAGTGTAGTTTATATTTTTATGTCACCGTTTTTTGTAGCCATATTTGCATACTATGTGCTATGTGACCTCCCCAACGGGGTCAGCGTGGTCTATTATACAGACGACACGCTGATCCTAACGAAGGGAGAGTCGTAACAGGCGGCGGTCGAACTAGCGGAACGCAGGGTTGCAACAACCTCCAACCAGCCTTGGCCCCACCGACATCATGTCATATGGGCCGAATCGAAATGAGACGGCTGCGGACACAGCCCACCCATATAAATATGAGCGCGCTATCACCGCAGCCGCTTCTTGACTCCTTTACAAATTTCTTCGTCTTGTCCCCATGTTGCCTTTCTCCCCATCCTGGGGCGGCGTACTAACGGTCCCCCCTCATGTGGGTAAGACAAACACACAGTACGGGTTCGCTGCTTGCTTACTCCTTAGTCTGTGCCATTTGTGTTCGAACTCTTTTGAGGCCATAAGATTGCAGTAGTAAGCCGGTCTCTCATCCAAGCGAGTGATCCCGTCCATCACATTTCGTCGCTGTTCGTCATAAGGGGGGCATCGCCACAGAACGTGATCAAAATTTTCGTCCTCATCACCGCAATAGCACACGCTAACCTCACATAACCGCATATCATACAGTTTCTTCCAGAAATATCCATGTCCAGTCAGGATCTGCAAGACTTTGTAGTCCGGCTCGACCCAAGTTGCCTTGAGCCTAACCGCCACGTCAGGGAGGAATCGATGAAGTTCCATCGCCTTCTCTTCCTGCTCCCATCTCCCCTGCCAATTAGCCACAGGCTCACTTGCAAGAACCCTGCTCCCTGTCCTGAACCGCAACGCAGAGTTGCAACAGTCGTGAAGAGGATCCAGCAGTTGGGACTCGAGGTGGCACTGCACAAGTCCGAGAGCATGTGTTTTCATGGCCCTCGGAACGAGCCACCGCCGGTTTCCCAAATTACAATAAAAGTTTACAAGTATCTGGGACTCGTCCTCGACAGTCGATAGTATTTTGAGGAGCACTTCCGACGTCTGGTTCCCAAACGTGTTACTTATTGTTTATTTTGTGTTGCGCCTTGTGCTGTACCAAATAAATTATTTTTCTTTCTTTCTTTCTTTCAAACTGGATTAGACTGAAGCACTCAAGCGGCTCCTGTCCAACCTGGGGTGTCCAGAACGCATGCCAGGGAGTTATAGCCATCCTAATGGTACAAAGACAAAGCACGGTTTCCTGCAATATACCTGCATGGTTTCCTGCAGGCTTGCTAACATGGAATGTGGAGGCAACAGTCCTTTGCACGCATAAGCATGATTTACACGTGGAGATGCAACCCTGGGGCGAAATTCCGCTGCCACGACAAGTCGCTGTAAGGCAGACAGTTCCGGCAGGATCTCAGCGACTGTCGTAACGCAAATACTCACCGGACATGGCAAGTACGGGAGGCTCCTGCGTCGGATTTAGGCGGAAGAAACGCCTGGTTATCACCATTGTGTGGACGGTCTGAAGGATACGGTGGAGCGTACGGTGGAGATGTACATATGTGCCCCGTTTAGGCGGAACACCGCCGCGTTCTCGTGGGGGCCATCGGTGGCAACGACCTCTCGCGCCGAGCCCTCTTTTGCGAAACAGTAATGCTAGCGAAGAAGGCGGCCGCATGGACGAGGGAATACCCTGACGCCCCAGCAGCCAGGATCTCGACCCAGATTTCTAGCCACCCTGGGCTTGGAATCGCCGTCCAGCCATCCGGTAACCATCTGGACCGAACCCAAATCGTCAACGGCGCTTTTGTTTTTACTCTTTTTTTTAAGGGGTTTTTGACGGCGCTTTTAGTCAGCTAAAGTCTGACATGTCCTCAAGAGTTCTGTATTCCTTTTATTAAACTTTAAATGCTTACGTACTATTTTATTTAAGTCAATAGTGTCAAAAATATTACAATAAAATTTATAACTCGACCTATGAACGCAACTGCAGTAATGACAGCACGCACACAATGACACTGACATCCCGCTTGCCGCGATAGCACTAGTAACTCTTGGAAATTTGCGATAAATTGGACGTGTTTCGTAATACCAAAAAAGATTAATGAAAACTTAATGTTTTTCCAATTTGTTTTCTATCATTTGTAAATTGATAATATAATCTGTGTTCCTACATTGAGAATATTGGACATATTGTTATTTTTAATACAGGAAAAGCCAAATGAAAACATGCCATTTACGTTGTAAAAAAGTGCGAATTATAATTCGCTTTAATTTCGTTTTAGGCAAGTTTTTTTTAAAAAGAAAGATGTAGGAACCTAGATAAGTATCGTCTATAACCGAATAACATCATAATATGTTGGAAATATACTCCAATTGCAAATGAGCGTGGTACGTTTGTATGAAAAATTCAACTGTCGCCGTGCTCTTAACTGCCTTTTTCAATGCACTTGCTCAGAAAGCGACTCTTATTGCACAGCACTTAGTATACACCGTGAAATTCTAATGGTTGTTTTCCCGCAGCGAAAAGGTTTTGTCTTAGTAATACAAGGTGTCGTTTTGAAGCTGCAAAATATTTCAGGAGGTAATTATGTTAGTGATTCTCGACCCGAATCAATAATAAAATAAGTAGGTAATTTTTTTTTTTTTATAACCGCGCTTTTTTTCACACACACAAACACGGAACAATAAAGGGCGTTTTCACACACACTAACTCGCAATGATAGTTTCATAAATAATGTATCATCCAATCATCATCCCGCACGCCACACCCTAGCCACGCCCCCGCGGCCATCGATCAATCGATTTAGTTTAGTGTAATTAAAAAATTAAATAACAAGTATTACTGATTATTGACCAGGTATCGTTTTTTTACATGATTATTTATGAGTTTTATTATAACCTCCTGAAATATTGTGCAGTTTTAAAACTGCACCTTGTATAATCGTTTCATAAATAAATAAAATATTAGAATTGCATCGCATTGTTGCGTGCAAGCTATTTTATGCCGTATCACCACATACACGGGAGCTTATTTTTGTTTGAACATTAATTTATGCATTGCTTTCCTATGAAGCGCGCGCGTGCGACGCGAGTACCTACAAGTTACGTCTAGTGTTACTATTTTTTCTCACTTTTTCGAGTTGTTGAATATTTTTTGAATTATTTTAAAACAAAAACATTTTTATTTTTTTTTACTTTTACTCTATGTTTCGAAAGTACTCCTTACGGCAAGTCGATCTGCCGCGGGAAAACAACCATTAAAATTTCACGGTGTATAATGGCATTTGTTACCAAATTTTGTCATTTTGATTACCATTACGCACTGTGCACAGTGCTATAATGTAGTTAAAACCTTTTTGTTCAACCACTCTGTTCGCAAAACAAATTTTGAGTAAGACAATTTTTTCTCATTCAGTTATTGCGTTTTATAGTATAAATTAGTGTCTTACTTATTTCATGTAATTTTGTCCATTTTAACTTGAAGAAACGATTTATTTAATAATAAAAAAAAACACATTTAGGAAACAAGTCGTACATTCAAATAAAATTTGTTTTTTATTAATTTTGGTCTATGGCCGCCATTTTAATATGCGTACGGTTTTCGGCGTGATTTTTTCGAGTGAAGTTCAATGGCTTAAGTTTCAAATTCAAAATCATTTATTTCAAATATACCATTTGCAGGCACTTTTGAACAGTCAAATGTCGGTCAGTCCAAGAAAAGTGAAGCTAAATTGCACGTTCCAAAGCGTATCTCTATGGAGAAGAACGTGCAAGAAACTCCATGGACACTTTTTTAAATCATATTATGTGTTACATATAATGCTTGGTTACTTATTTCATGTTGCTTCTATTATGTGAGCACAATAAAATAAAAATAATTAAAAGATATAAACTGAATTAAGTCACTGGCAGCTAAGAGATGACCAGTCTCACTCAACTGACGGCACCCGTTCACGAGCATGACGCGTGTATCAGCTCCACTCAGCTCAACCATTTTTAAGGGAACTGAAAGACCCAATAAGAAGTGCCACCAACAGCGAGACATTTGAGTGAGCATGACAAACTCTCAAATGCCATGCTCGTAATGTTAAAACAAAAAGTTGTAACCTAATAAAAATGCTCCATGGTACTTCACATTTACAAATTGGAAAAAAAAGTGTTTCTACATTAAACAATTCTATGGTTTTCAAAAACAAAAGTAATAAATGACTACAAGCTTCAACTTTTTTCAAATTACAAAAATAATAATTATATTAACAGTAAAGTTTCCAAACTAATCTTCACCCTAGTGGTAGTGGAGCTGGACCAGCATTGAGCCAAGCATTTTTATCTTGAATATAATCCTCCAACTTATAATATGCTTGCCTGCATATTGTGCGTTTAATACAAATTGAGTACTAATATTTGGGGAGGTATTTTATTATAGCATTTTAACAGTACCCCATGAAAGAAGAGGCCACTTTAGCCAATCTAAAGCCTGGTTGAACTATTATTGGTCCCTATGTCTTGTAATATAGTTATATAGACATAACTTTGCCTTTTTTGCTAAAAAGATGAAGATTTTTTCTAACGTACATGATGTTTTCATATATATATTGACAAGGCATCGTCATGATGTTAATATCCTTAAACAGTTCCCTTAGAGAATCGCACCGGCGGAGATTGTAAATAGCTCTGATGGCTCTTTTCTGTAGTATAAATATTGAGTCGATGTCTGCAGCCCGTCCCCACAGTAAGATACCGTATGTCATGATACTATGAAAATAACTAAAATAAACTAGTCTAGCGGTGTCAACATCCATAAATTGACGGATTTTTCTAACAGCATATGCCGCCGAGCTAAGCCGTCCTGCAAGAGATGTTAAGTGAGGAGACACACCCCTAGAGTCAAGCGTTATCCCCAAGAAAACTGTTTTATCCACAAATTCTAGTTTTTCTTTGTTCGATACTATGTCGCAATCGCATTTAGTTTTTTTCCCATTTAGAATTAGATTATTAGTAGTAAACCAGTTTTGGACCTGCAATAAGGCGTTATCTTCATCGTCAAGATTATTAGTCCTTCTATTTATCTTAAAAATCAAAGAAGTGTCGTCGGCAAACTACATGATGTTGTTAAGTTTATTTTTCAACAAATAGGGTAAATCATTAATATAAACTAAAATTAAAAAACGACCTAAAATTGAACCTTGGGGTACCCCCATTTTCACATTTAATCCCGATGAATTGACACCGTTTATTTGAACTAGTTGCTGTCTGTCATTCAAATAAGACTCTGACATTCAATTTTAATAAGCTTAACGCTGTTTTGCCTAGTCCGTAATGCTCCAGTTTCAGGAGTAATGTTTCATGAACCACACAATCAAACGCTTTAGACAGGTCGCAGAAAATGCCTATAGCATCTTGTGCTTCTTCCCACGCATTAAAAATGTGTTTTAGTAAGGAGACACCAGCGTCAGTTGTATAACGTCCTTTGGTAATAAAATTAAATACTCAGTTTTAATAAAATTAAATAGTCCAAAATCATTAGAAAATGTTACATGCGTATTCTATTGTCACTACGAAAGACATAATTGTAAAAACTTTTCACGCAAAAAAAAACATAAATGTAAGACTAGGCCATATGATCAAAATAACTTAGCCTTCCCCAAGGGGTAAATAAAAAAAAAATATGCGCGCGCATATGAAAACAGGTTTTTACCGCTATGTCACAAAAAATAGTAGTTTTACTGTTAATTTCTTCACAAGTGTATTAAGAAACGTCGTATGATACACGTGAGTAATTAATAATTACCGTTCTCGACTCTCTTAAGACCCTCGCCACTAAATATCGGCTCGGGTCTAAATACCGTCGCGACGTTAATCACACTCATATCATAATGTACTATTTTTAATCAGGGCTTCAAGTTGTAGTTTTGACAACTTTTTCATTTAGAATCGACGGTACTTGCATTTGGATACTAGCAAACGGGATGTAGTCTGATCAAAGGCCTATAACATTAACATATAATAAATAGCACCCACCTGAGAAAGCCATACTTCGTCTGCCAACAACTCGTTCAGAATCACAGTAGTATCTTTACTGGGGTTTTGCATTCTTTTCTCAGCGACTCGCTTACTGCATTCCGCGTACATTAAATACTTTTGATGTGATATCCTCGAATATAGCTGCACTCGACTACAACACGTCGCACATACGAGGAACTCCTGAAAATGCAACAAAGTGTTTAAAACGAGGTTTTCTAAGAATTGACAGAAAACTGCGGTAAAGTATGTTTTTAGGGCCAACATTTTGCGAGTCAAGAATAAACTTCATTAACATTTAGGACCGGTGTGAGTGAACTGTTGATGCAAATAATACAGTGAGAGCTCATGGCTGCCAGTTTAATGTTTCCTAAATAAAGTCATTGCTAAACGTCATTTTCTAGAGATGTACACCTTGGCGTTGCCTTATTTTATCGATGTTGCGTTTTATAAAAGTCAACAGCAGGAGTCGATAAATTACAAAAACAAAATACTTACCTACGTATTTTTTATTTTATTTATAAGGGGCTTGTAGCTATTTCATTAACCATGAAATTACTCATAATTGAAATTAAAGCTTTCTTTTGATGCTGAAAAACAATTAGAGCGAATAACGTGACAACAATAAATTGTAGCTGTTTCTCGCTTTTTGCAAATGAAAATTTAAAAAAAATTGTTTAATTAATAAAATAGATACGTAAAAACTGGTAAACTCAAAAATACTGACTGATAAATGATAATTAATTTGTTCATAAGTATGTTTTAAGAAACACTTCTACACGTATTTTTTTACGTCAGTTTAAACTAAACGAAGCCGGTGTTTCTTGGCTGACTACAAATTTGCTTTTAGAGTCCACACAGATTTGAATAGAACTGTAACATCTTCACCTGCTTCGAGACTGCTAGGGTTCGGTATAACCAGATTTTTAATAAAGTGACTTCTTTTTCTTCTACCAATATCTAGAAATTCTTCAGAGCTAAACTTTTGGCACTGCTGTGTCGGTAATGTATTTCTTTGCGCTTTTAATTTAAAAAGTCTGATCCTTCAAAGTGATTTGACAAAATTTAATTCTGCCTTCCAGTCTGTCTGTGTCTTTAGGAAATATGAAGTCACAAAATAACATGAAAGCTACATTTTGAACCCATGGAAAGTTTAACCTTGTTTACATTTTATTTAGCTAAAATTAAAATAGTGTGCGTTTATAATTTTGGATAAGGCGTACAATGCCACATTCGCAAAATGACATGTCGACGCAAAATGCCACATTCGCAAAATGACATTTCGCAATATGCCACACTAGCAAAATGCCACATTCGCAAAATGACTTTTCTCAAATTGCCACATTAGCAAAATGCCATATTATAAAATGACACATTCTAAAAAAAACATAATTATCGCATAATGTGCGATTTATGTAAATTAAAATTAAAAAAATGTTAAAATTATGTACCTACTTATTTACTTTTTGCAGTGGGCTTTTTAATAAATTTATATAAAAAAATATTGGGGATAGCAAAGGTGAGACGGTATTTCACGCCGGAACAGCTACTCGACCTCTGTCAAGCGCAAGTTCGATCGTGTATGGAGTGCTGCTCTCATCTTTGGGATGGGTCAGCCAAATACCAGCTGGATGCACTAGAGTCGATTGAAAAGCGTGCTAAGAAGATCATAGGCAATGATGCTCTTGTGAAGTCAAAACTCCAAGTCTTGAGCATCGACGCCAAGTTGCTAGGGGTTATTCCCAGTTGTCCCCACTGTCAACGCCACCACTGGTGACAAATGGGATTTCTTTCCATAAAATATCCCATTTGTTACCAGTGGTGGCGTCACCAGTGGTGGCAATTGGGAATGGCCACTTTTTTTGTTCCCAGTTGCCACCAGTGGTGACAAATGGGAAAAATAAAATGATACGCCTCCATATTAGTACGGTATACAAAACGAGAGAAATAAAACATTGCACAGACTAATCAAGGTTTTATTCACAATAATTTACATATTCTCTACTAAGGATGTCACAGATTTACACTTATGTATACAATTATACAATCATTTACTTCGAATTTTCTAATTTACATCAAATAAATCAGACAAGTCCAATTATTTTTAATACGTAATCCTGTAATGCCTAGGGTTTTATCACAGAGTTACAAGCTTCAATGATCAACTTTCTTATTATTATTTATCACAGATCAGTATATTATTCACAATAATTGACGTTTTATAATATTCTAACTTACCAGCTATTATTTTACTCAGTTGTTTTCCAAGATGGTCTATCACAGATTAATCAATGCAGTATTTACAATAAATTATATTTCTTTTTTTCATATCACAGATCAACTTATTATACACAATAATAAACTTTACATATTTTTTCGATTTGGGTATTATTTTATCAAAAATTAGCGCCTTAAAGTTTCTAAACAGATGGCCCACTGTCATATTTCCATGCAAGAACTCCATTTGAATATCTTGAATGAACTCATCATTGAGTACATATTTTTTCTTCCTTGTTTTAATTTTATTTGAAATCATATTCTTACAGACACTGTAATATGCCGAATCCTTGACCAAGGTGTTCAGAAAATGTATGATGTTGGGATTTTTTTTTTCCTACTGCTTGGTTTAATTTAAAGTATTATACCAAAATCAGACAAATATGTGAAGTCAATTATTGAGTGATATTATAAAAAGGAAGTAAGTCCATCTTGGAAAACAACTGAGTAAAATAATAGCTGGTAAGTTTGAATGTTATAAAACGTCAATTATTGTGAATAATATACTATCTGTGATAAATAATAATAAGAAAGTTGATCATTGAAGCTTGTAACTCTGTGATAAAACCCTAGGCATTACAGGATTACGTATTAAAAATAATTGGACTTGTCTGATTTATTTGATGTAAATTAGAAAATTCGAAGTAAATGACTGTATAATTGTATACATAAGTGTAAATCTGTGACATCCTTAGTAGAGAATATGTAAATTATTGTGAATAAAACCTTGATTAGTCTGTGCAATGTTTTATTTCTCTCGTTTTGTGTACCGTACTAATATGGAGGCGTATCATTTTATTTTTCCCATTTGTCACCACTGGTGGCAACTGGGAACAAAAAAAGTGGCCATTCCCAATTGCCACCACTGGTGACGCCACCACTGGTGGCAAATGGGACATTTTATGGAAAGAAATCCCATTTGTCACCAGTGGTGGCGTTGACAGTGGGGACAACTGGGAATAACCCGTTGCTAGCATGTCTGTTTTCTATCGTTTACACTTCGGGGAGTGTGCACTAGAGTTACACAATTTAATTCCGCCAAGTCCTTTCCATCATCGGACTACAAGACGTATGGCGTTACGCCACCGGTACATGGTAGACATCCCACCCATACGTACAAAGCGTTTTGGGAACACATTCATTATACGTACAGCTAAGGAGTGGAATTCTCTGCCGGAGTCTGTGTTTCCTGATAACTATAACCTAGGGGTCTTTAAGTCAAGAGTGAATAGATTGCTTCTAGGCAAGCGTGTTCCATCGTCGGCCACATCATCGCTTACCATCAGTTGAGATAGTGGTCAAACGCGAGCCTATCCATTATATATAAAAAAAATTTATGAATAAAAAATAATACCAAGTAAATTTTTCCAGTATTTAATCACATTTATACATTTTCATTTATTTTAAAATAAAAATGTAAACTAATTATCAAAATTTTCGCCAGGTGGGCGATATAAATACTGTCATTACACTGAGGTTATTTACCCTGCGAATAAACTAATTAGTTTTTTATTCCAAATTACTTACCTCCGCTCATTTTTAATATGTGTTTTTGTTTTTTTAACTAACTAAAGTATTCAGTGATATATAAAATCAATGTTTAATAAATTCAATCAATGTACCTGGCATGTTATACTTATAATCAAGCAGTTATTAAGTTTTAGCCAGATGGCTTTTCATAAAAACATACTAACGTCCGAATAAAAAAATACTGAGTTCGAAGAGATATTTTGGCATTATGCGAAAGTGGCATTTTGCGAAAAGTCATTTTGCGAATGTGGCATTTTGCGTCAATGTCATTTTGCGAATGTGGCATTGTGCGCCTAATCCATAATTCTGTCGAAGCACTTGGGTATTTTTTTTCCCGATACAAAAAAGAAAATTATAATTTAACAATATCGATAACTCACTATCGATAATGGTAACCTCTAATTGAGCAGCTGACAGTGACATTTGGTGAATGTTTTAGAATATTTTTTTGAAAGTAGACCTTACGTTGTACAAAATAAAGTCAACTTCTATTTGTTTTTTTTTTTTTTATAAATGATCTTATTTTTCAAAAATAATCAAAATAAAATAAACCAGGGCTAAAAGATGATAGGATATAACAACATTTGATAAATTCTTGGTTCTTCTGTCGTGTTTGTACTTTGAAACAGCACAGATGGGCATTTTTATATTTTTTTTATCTAGTTATTATCACCCTGGCGACCGTAACTAGACTGATGTGCGCGGCGCATACGCAATGGAGCATAAGCGGTACTCAACAAAACTCGGGGTACGCGCGCCCCGCCTACTTACTCCTATCTACTGAATGATTCCTATGTTCTGTGGTGTTAGTAATCAAGGTCATTCAATGCCAGACACTTAGTGTGGTGGCCACTCCTCGCCAGACAACTTTAAACTTCAATGAAATTTAATTAATTGCAGGTACACTACTTACGTTACACCGTAAAATACGTTTTTTTTTCTATACTAATATTATAAAGAGGAAAGATTTCTATTTTTGTATGTAACGAATAAAATCAAAAACTACTGTGCCGATTTCAAAAATTCTTACACCATTGGAAAGCTACATTCACCCTGAGTAACATAGGCTATATTTATTGCCCGTGCGAAGCCGGGACGGGCCGCTGGTTTTTAATATTTTTCTTCTGTAATTGTAAAATAATATTTCCCCAGTACCTAGATGGTTTGATAATCAACTAAAATTCAAAATACCTCTTCATAATATTAGTGAATTTTAGTAGTAGAAAGTTTAGTGGCTTCATAGATGTTGATACGAACAACTAACTTTATTAAAATTCTTAGAAAGTATTTTTATCAATTACATGTTATAAGAATTATTCACATATTGAGTGGTCCTACTCACTCTCTCCCACGGATGAGTTATATTTAATTGATGATGATGTTGTTGTTGAGAGATAGTTCTTACGTAAGATCACAAAAATACGCAAAGTTAAGTTTTGAAAACGCGCGGTCTCGGATGCACAAGTAAACTATTTCCATGGAAACCTTACTTCACCTCCTCACTTCTGAAGTAGACGTTACTTGTTTACGTAAATGATACACTTGTAAACGTTCCTAAAAATGGTTACTTTTAAAAATAAACATCAATTTTCCCTTGATTTATATTGCTTGAAGTACGCCGCAGACTACCCCCTTTTTTAGTTTAAGTTCTTATATTCCTTCCCAAGGTTGTCTGGAAGACATCGCTTTCAGCGATAAGACCGCCATTGTACCCATAGTTTTAAGTTTCTTTGAAATTGTTACTATTTTGGTGTACAATAAAGTTTATTCTATTCTATAAAAAACAACCAAACATAATTATATACATTTATCCCTTTAGATTCTTACGTAATAAATATTAAACAGAGAGGACGGATCGGCCTATTCTTTTTTATCTAGGGGGGAGTGGGTAAAAAAACTAGTAAAAATCGTCCTACGTAATAAATGAATGACCCATGGTAAAGTAATGGCATTAGTTCTCAGCCCATCATTTACAGTATTAAACCCGAGTTGAGCGTAATTATATTATACCCCTACCCATAAGTCTGCACTGAAAGCAGTCTGCAGTGTAGTACAGTGCCATCTGCAAAGGAGCATATGTTTATTTTGAAGTTACAGAGGGCGTTAATATAGTCCAAAAATAACGTGGGCCCAAGGATGCTTCCTTAAGGAGCTCCAAATACTACGAGAAGTGTCATTAAAGTCGTTGTCAATTTTAACAAATTGCGTGCGGTCAATTAGGTATTTTTTGAACAGTGACAATTGATTTCCACGAGTACCGAGGTTTTCAAGTTTTCGTAGCAGGTTTGGAACTGACACTGCATCGAAAGCCTTAGCTAGGTCTAAAAACATGGCTAGTGACTACTTTTTATCATACATGTCGGAAACAATAAACTTTCTCAGATCAAATAACTGAAACTGGGACAGCAAGTTATTTGACTTTAAATATTTCACTAATCTGTTGTTCAATAGCCGTTTCAGAACTTTTGAAAAGACAGGTAGTATTACTATTGGTCTGTAATTAGTAGTATTATTGCTACTGGTCTGTAATTAGTACATAGTTATTGTGTTGTGTTAGTAAATGGGTTATTCCAATCACTAACACAACACAATAACTATTAAGTGCTAAACGCAAGTGGAAAACTACCAGATTCTATCTAATGGTTGCTACTAAAAGATTCTTATGTGTAATGAAATATTTTAAAGTTTAAAGAAATATTGTCGCAACCCACAGCAGTCGCGCTTATAAGAAGAAATAATGGTAGCTACCTAGTCTTCATCAGTGGGTAGAATAACCATGGAATGGGAAAAAGACAGGTAAGTGGGTACTAGTTCGTAAGTAATCATGACTGCTATTTGGTGTTTGTTCTGCCAGCTAAAATTGAGCCAACATTGGCAAAAAAATGGTTTATTTTATTTAAGGAATGAACTGGTAGATCCTGCGGGCTATTAGCTCAGTTGGCTCGCAACATTAATGTAGTCTGGTTACTCGGCCTGACTTCTTCGCGAATTTTGATGGTTCTTTAACTTCATTTAATTGAAGTTTAAAGGTGTCTAGCGAGGGGTTGCCACCAAATTAAGTTTCTACGAATTTAGGTGGTTATATTACACTCCTTCGTTACCTACTACCAGCCTAAGCCACCATGACATTACTTCATAGTAAGGCATAATTCTAACCTGTGTTGGGGCCATACACTGACCAACTTTCAGCTTTTATAAAATGACGAAAGTCTGGCAGCCATGGGCGCTTAGGCTATAAAGCTACAACAGATTATTTTCTTCGCTGCCTCGTTTTACTTATGCATATTAGAGACTGGTGGTGAGATTAGTCGGCACCAGTGTCCAGAGCGCAGTCGGTGATGTACATACCTTCTCGTAGGCAAGGCGCGCATCGGGTTGGACGGGCTCTAGCGTGGCGGGGTTGTAGGGCTGGCCGTACAGCAGCAGGCGCGCCACGGCGGCGCGCGCGCAGGCGCGGCACGTGCCCTGGCCGGCCGCCACGCTGAGGCCGGGCCACGTGCCCACGGCCGCGTCTAGCGCGCGCGCGCCGTTCGCGCCGCCTGCCGCCCCGCCCGTGCCGGACACGCGCGCACGCATCGTCTCCGTTACCTCGTCCACCGTTTTCACGTTCGATAGAAAATACTCGTCTGAAATGTGACGGTGCAGGTAGGCGTAGGGCTCACTCAGCGCGACGGCAGCGCGACCGAGGGGCCCTTGGCCGCGCTGCTGAAGCGCTGCTGTCGTGCGGCAAAATCTCACAATAGATTCCGACAACTTTTGACGGTCGTCATGCATCGCCGAGCGGTCGCGCGACAGCAGCGCTGCAGGCGCGCTGCGGTTATTGTATGGAACGAAACTTTTATGCGACGATCGCGCTTCGGTCGAGCTGCGGTCGCGCTGCTGTCTCGCTGCAACAATTGCTTAAAATAAAAGCACCAATATCGGCACCGATCAAGGCAATGCTGGTCAATTACTATGTAGGTACGTAGTGTATCTATGTTAATCTAAATGCTGTGTAATAATTACGAAAAAAGATTTTTTTTTACACAAAATACGGTTCTTTTAATTCTTAGTTTATTTTGTACACAATATAAACAAAATTGTAAAATTAAAATAGAGTCATAAAATACAACGATTACCTTGTTCCTGGAAAATTTCCGTAAGGAAATTAGGATCTAAAGCGTGCGATATTAACGTTTGAATATAGACTTCAAAATTTTCTTGGTACATTTGAGTCTCCATCATCCTTTTTTCGATAAAATTATCATCTATTGGAAGTTCACTTCTAACTAACTCGACTATTGTTTCCAAATGCGTCTGTGACCTTACTTTAACTGGGACTTGAGTGTATAACTTTTTATTCTCTGGGTTCCATACAGTATACTGTAAAAAAAATACAATAGGTAAACTATTTTGTTAGCTACAGTTGTTGCAGGTTCAGTTCAGTAAACGTAGTGACAAATTGATTTTTCCTTACGCCGTAACAGTAAAGGTGGTCTTTTAAGTTCAAGTGTGGGCTGCGAAACCGTTCATCGATACTACTTACTTGTTTGTAAGTAGGTACACAATTATAAGTAAACTGCATATTTGAATACTTACTGTAGAAATATTACGATATAAAACTTTTCCATTTTCATCAAAGGGTTCATATTTTTGCAGCAGAGTCTTCCCATCGACCCTCCAAATTGCTGGCCACATTTCATTCAATTCTGATTTTAGTGCTATAAATTCCCCAGACTGAAAATTAAAAAAAAAACAGAAGGTGTTATACCTACTCGCGGGTTTTATTCATAACTAGCTGAGCCGGCGAACTTCGTACCGCCTAACAGTATATCTTTTGCTATAAGTAGTCAACAGTAATACATATATCAAGTTACACACTATTTTTATGTATTAAACTTATGTACCATCTACGTCGATTTCGTACATTTTACGCATATTTTATGTGATACGCGCACAACTAAAAACTTCTACAGATTTATAACAATAAAAGAATTGCTTATTTCATAGGCTAAAAGAATTTTAACATATAGGGTTGACCAGCCATTCTGACATCAGAATGGCCGGTCAAACTCTGTAGAGATAGTAAACAGTGGCAAATTAGCCATGTAACAAGTATAGTAAATGCTACAAGCCCCGGGCAATCAAAGCCCTGCGCGCCGCGTTCGTGGATCCTGCACTTGAACGCAAAAAAAAGTCTAATTAATGTATACATATTGTAATCCGAATATGTACAGCTGATTAATTCATTAAATATGGATAGTCAATCTCTTAGATTTCCCTTATTACCGTAATTTCGACGTATCTTACCCAATCTTAAACTCCACTGAAGAATAAGAATACTAGTACTAAATAGGTTTTCACAGGGACCCCTTAGTCGAATTTGCTACAGGCTCCGCGCTGGCATAATCCGCCACTGGTAGTTACTAGTAAAAATTGTTATTTCACAATTTATAAGCGCGAACGCCCGCGTTCGCTTGGGGTTTAACCTTTTAACCGCTTGCGCTTTTAGCGGTAGGGACACGTTTCCGTGTCCCTACCGCTCGTGTCGTATTTCTGCGACAGAGATCATGCATGAATTTTAGGACGAAAATGGAACGAAAAATTCATGCATGATCTCTGTCGCAGAAATACGACACGAGCGGTAGGGATACGGAAACGTGTGTCGCATATATGCGACACAAGCGGTTAAAAGGTTAATGAATTAAAGGAACAGGAGGTTGAGGAACATTTCTGTGATACATGATTTTTGTGTAACTTTATCCGTTTGCGCAGCCTACGCAACGGAAGCTCTCAAAAGAAATATTTTTTTCAAGTTTTTGCAACATTTTCACTGATGCTGCGCTCCTTTTGGTTGTAGCGTGATGTTATATAACACATTAGTCCACAACCTACCCCTTCCCTAACAAACTACTTGCATGGGACTAAATGCGAATTGGACCCAGTGCGAATGAGACCGAGTGCGAATGGGACCAACTGCGAACGCGGTCCAAAGTGCTAATAACCCGTAAATAAATACATTGAGCTGACCAAGCACAGTATGGAGTTTCGATAGAATATGAGGCAGACTTAAACTGAGTTCAATTTGTCAGTCTACTTGTACCTGAACATACCAAAAGGGGCGTGGCAGTCTGAATCCGGTGGTGGCAAGTGCCGCGCTTTTACTCCCGTGGACTAACCCACGATAACCGGGTAATTTTCTTGGATTCGGAATTAGTAGATACTTCAGTCAGTACTTTTAGAAATTACTATTACCTTTACATTTAAAAAATTTACTTTTCTAAAATAATACTTCAAATGAAAATAAAATTGATAGATTTCATACCTGATAGGGCATTTCTTCTATCGGTCTCGAATTGTCTACTTGCCCACTACTGGAAACTTGATGGTGCGATTTTAGACTATGTTGCATATTTCTGTTCGTTTTGCTGTCATTTTCTGCTGCCCCACCATAAAGCCCCCCATAACCCATGTTAGCCCCATGTGCTGCAACTAAAATATTAAAAACATGAATCAAGCGCAGCATGAATAATTAATCAAAACTGATGGCTAAAGAAAATATGTGAGACCTACCAATTGATCCCTGGAACACTTGTTCTGAAAATCTTAAGTTTGTAACTAAAAACTTTTAAAACTACCTTCTACCCAAGATGATTGAAGTCTAGCAATAAATTAGAAAATTATAAAAAAAAATGATTTATTCATTTAAAAATATGAATTGAATTATTCCATTTATAAAATTTAATTGAATGGCTTTTTTTTAAAGTCGTTTACAAAGAAGAGGTAATATTCCTTGTTTTAGGAATCTGGAAACTATCATTGGTACAAAAATCAAGTGTATGGAGCTTTTAAATTTCGTTAATTTTACTTTAAAATTCAATGCTGCTAGAGTTGCAACTTGTAGTATAGGTACATAATAAAATGAGATAAAGGTAGGACAGGTATAGGATAGAAGGATAGCCAATTGATGAATGGATTCATCATTGTGATAACATGTACACACATTATAGTACTTGATCTACATTTATAATACTCAGTAGATTTAAAAATAGCTACTTATTTCTCATATGATTCTGTAGCTATATCATTCTTATATGGTTGTACATGTTATCCCTATTTTGGCGAAGTGAGGGGTGCTACCAGGAATAATTACAAATTAAAATTATTTAACACATTATCGGTAATATACTCATGTTTATTTTATGTCTTCTCCTATTATACAAAATTATTTACATAAAATATTGAGAGTTGTGCATAAACAAATAACAATTAAATAGAAATACAAAAAACTTATGTTCAGGGCATGGCCTTCTAATACATTATCTCGTAATTACTTATAGCTGTCAATGTATTATGCAATTAATTTCCCTTATAATATAAAATCACTTTCAGCTATATAGAATATGCATACACTATTGTAAGTACTAACTAATCTCAAATACTGTAAAATACAATACATTATTCATATGTACAACAGACACCCACTGGTATGAATTCCATAAAAAAATATACCATAATTTTGGAATTATTAATGGTAGCACCCCTTCAATAGCGAGTATGACAAGAGTCACAAATTCTACAATTTACAATAAAATGGCACTAATAATGTGTCATTAACAACAATTTAGGTGAAATCTTGTTACAGACTAACCCTAAAAATATCGACGTTTACTAGGATAGGTACATCACATTTCTTTCACAGAAAATATTTACAAATAATATATGTAATCATAGATTTCATCTAATAAAAATTTACATTATCACAGTTAAAATGTAACAAGTTTTCACGATATCCTGCTCAATAGGCAGTTAGCTTGCTCCTGTCATACAAGCTTCAGGGCTAGCTCTTCACCATCGCGCTCTACTTCTTAAATGGAAATCTAATAAATTGAACGCACCTTCGTCGGGCTGGTGTTGATAATAGTATTGTTGTTGTGGCGCTGCCTGCAGCGACGTCACGGGCGGCGGCGCAGGAGGTCGTGGCTTCTTAGGCGCGGCCGGCTGGGGCGCCACTACCGCCGATGGCGTCGGCTTATTCATACTTGATGATCGACCCTTGTTCTTTCCTTTGTCATTTAAAGGCGTACTAGGCACATTAAGCACCGGCTTGTTAAGCCTTCTGGCTTCCTCTTCTGCGTCATAGGTAGCTTCTTCGCTGCCGTCATATTTACGTTTTCTATCCTTATTCAAATTGTAATAACGAGGGTCGTCCATCTCTTTCGTTTGAGACGTAAGAAGACTCGACGACGTGCCGTGTATCTGATTAGCACCCAACAAGCCTGTCGCACTCATACTCGCTGAGGAGCTCATGACTGGATTACTCAGTGACATTCCTGTGTTTATCACGTTTGTCGGCGCCATGGCTCCATTGGCACTTTGCTGTGTGGCATTTGTATCACACTTATTATGATCATTCGGTGTATAAGGCTTATTATTTGTTGTATTATTAGTATTAGTTCTCGACCACGTAGATTTTCTGGCGCCTCTGCCGGCCGGCGGAGGAGAAGTGTCACGCTCTCCTTGTAAGAATTTCAAGTAAGAAGCCATGAATCCTGAACCGGGGCCCGTGACAGGAACATTAAATTTTTTGTCCATAATTTTTGAAGAAGCGTCTTGTGAAGTGCTGTTAATGTTCTGCTGCTGTGAAGTGGGTGCTACCGACGATGCAGTATTTGCCCGTTGTTCTGCAAGGAAACCAAGTTCTTCCTCTATATTAGGTACTACCACCTTAGGCTGTTCCTCTTCACGTGTTTCAGGCGTCGAAAAAGATGACGAGGAAGCCGAAGGTGGAGTTTCGCTAAATGACGATAGTGGTGTTAACTCCACAGAAGATTGGAAATCAGGATGAGGGCCTAGGTGGAAGGGCGGAAAGTAAGTTAAGGCATGTCCATGAGGCATGAGTGCTTGATGTTGATTAGCAAAATTAGTAGCATGTAAAGGGGCTTGTGAACCAAATGCTGAAGTACCAGGGAACATTTTTGGTGGTGGAGGTGGAAGGTTCCACCTTTCAAAATCAAAATAGCTACCATTTTGCTGCTGATTACTGGTTGAACTGTGTGCTGGTGGGGGAATTCTATTTGCCAAATAATCGGCCATCACAACATTAGACAATTCATTCATATTTGTATGGGGAACTGGTTTCTCAACACTCTTTCTTCTGGTAGGGATTTTGTTAGTAGCTGTCGGCACTGTTACTGGTGGTTGACTTTTGCTCGTTTTGACTTCTTGTAATTGACAACTTTGTTGCAAACTTTGCAAATTTTTGACTATACTCATGGGATCACCCCGGCAACTAGAAAGATCTTGTAAAGCTACATTATTACTATCAAAATAGTTTTGTTTATCTGGTAGACTTAGCACCCTACTGGAAGATTGACTCTGAGGAACAGATTCTTCATTATGAGTATTACTTTCCGCTATACCATTATTATAACTATTACTACTGCTATTGCTAGTATATTTTCTAGAGCCTTGTCGGTCACCTTCCCAACAAGTTTGACCAGAAGCTTGCGTTTGATTTCGTTCATATCTGCTTTCACTATAGGTTTTATTTTGTTCAAGGCCTAAAGCCCTAGTTATAACAGAAGGGTAAGCTACTTGACTGTTTTGGGATGGTGAGCGTGCCACTGATGCATCTAAAGGAGATCGAGGTGCAGTATTATTAACTTTATTGTAGTGATCACCGTGTGGTTGTGGAGAATTGATTGAATTCATAGGACTGTGATACATTGGGTAGGCTGGGCTGGACCCATGATCGAGAGGGGAAGTTTGTGGGGCTGCTTGGGAGGGACTTGGTCGCCTTGGCACAACTACACCACAATCTGGGCCATTTTGAGAACTACTACTGGAGTATCCAGTGTCTGTACTAGAACTACTTTTGGCTCTAACATGGTAATCTGATTCAATGTTGTTTCCACTTTGATAGTGCCTAAAACTAGAGTTTTGTGTGGTGGAGTATTGTGAACTATTGATCCTATTTGTCTTAGAAGAACTTCCAGTACTGCTACTATAATTCAACCTACCTGGAGCATCCATGATGGAATAACTTATTGGGGATGACTGTGGCTGAACTTTTTCGTTAGAATCACAACTTTTTCTTTGTTCATTACTTATTTCAGGATATATTTTACTTTGAGCTTTTGTCTGTACTTGTGGTGCTTTAACTGTAGGAGATACAAAATTACTTATACTATTTGTGATTTGTCTTGAAGGCTTTTCACTAGTTGCATTTTTAGGGGACTGGGAATTGTAAATCGAAGCTGATGGCCTAGAGGTAGTACTGGAAGACGACCGGTAGTCTTTACTGGGTGGAGTTGAGGAAGTGGTGGCCGGTGGAGTTGACACTATACACGATTGCTGGGAATGAGCAGTTGAACTTGCAGAACTTGAATAGGACTTACTTCCTGCATAATCCTGCTGCGATGAGAGTTGACCACTCTTTGCACTGCTTGTACTATACGAATTATCAGTCTGATTCCCAAAAGATGACGGAGATTGAAAAAACGTTGATGATGATGTTGAGGTTGCTGGTTGTTTGGATGCTGTCGCTGGTGATCCAGATCTGTTTGCTTGTTTACCAGCACTTGAAATTTGAGAGTTCAAGTGATTATTTAGAGTTTGTGCCGCAGCAAAATGTGCATTAAAATTCTCATATGTTGCCGATGCTTTTGTTGTAGCCGGGCTTGGAGATGAGGGCACAACACTTTCATGGGGTAAAATTCCAAATGGGCTTGGCAGTTGGTTATTTCCTTGCCAGCTTAATCCAGTAGTGCTGCCTGGGGTTGATGATTGGTCAAAGAATGATGTTCCTTGTGCTGCCAACGTTTGATGTGAATAATTTTCTCTTAAGGTTGATAGTTCTGATTCTACTGAAGATTGTTTCGATGCGGCTGCAGCCTGAGCTTGAGCTATAACTTGGCGATGCTGTGCTTGAAGAGAAGAACTGTAATGTGCAGGTTTGGGGTTGGCATGGTGAAACAGTGGCGAAAATACTGCGTCATACCCAACAGCTGGGGGAGACAAAAATCCTGCAGGATTGAAGGGTGAAGCAGTTGATGAGCCAAGTTGTCCTGCTAATGAGGCTGTAGTGTGTGCTGCTTGGAGAAGCAACTGACTTGTAGTTGATGGCACTGATTGGCTGCCTAATCCAGAGCCACCACTTGCTAGGTGGTGATGAAAATCCCCACTTGCAGCACCGGCCTGAACCCCTGCTAACCGATTGTATGAATATGCTGACCATGGTCCTACTGGATCCATTACCACCTCCGTGATGCTCAAATTATGTCAATGTATGTAATATGTCAATAGAAGTCCACACTTTCATCCATAGTTTGTAACACACAATCAATTGTATGTATAGTTACTAGCACTATTTTGGAACACTGGATCTCATGTTTAATTTACATACTCTTCACAGAGACAACACTCCTGAAAATAAAGAAAAAGAATGTTAGTATCAAAACAACACATTTCATAAGTAAAACAAGAGACTTTGATCTTATAGGAATGGAGGAATGAATTTTCATAGTTAAAACAACGTAGAATATCGATTAAAACATTTCATTTTCCCAATTAATTGGAGAATAACATAAAATAAAGCATCGACCCCTAAGAATAAAAATAATCCGGCGCTTCACTACACAAGCGTCAGAGTGACGGAACAATACAGAATCGTATTTTACATTGCCAGCTAATATTAGGTTAGCATTTATAGGAAGAAACATACCATCGCCTTGGTTTTCCACAACCATTTATCAATGTGGTTTCGGAGGACGCTCACACGACAGATAACATCATAAATATGGCCTCGACTGGTCGAGTGCTCGTTGCGACGGGTTTTGTCTATTGTGAAATGAAAAGCAATTCAAGTCGTAGGTTGCTCACAACAGATCACTTTGTTTTACACTATAGAATATCAAATCTTCTGCCGTCGTTATACTGACAATAATATTTCAACAAACCAATAACTTTATTTACAAGTGGGAATACGACAACGTTTCGCCTTTCACATTAATCGCCGCCATCTTACTTGTCGAATATCTGTCGGTCGGTCGAACGAACGAACGACCGCACACAAAACAAGCGGTACAGCGCCATCTAGAAAATCATTTCTGAAATAAAAAAGTAACCCTGTACACCAATCTTTTCTATTTTTTGTCTTTTGGGCATAATACAGAACAATTTCATTTAATTAACTTTGGAAAACTAGATAATGTTTAAATTCGGGATTAGTAATAAATATGTCAATCAACCAATCTGTAAAAACAAGAAAAAAAAATTGAGTTAGCGCAATTTCCGTTTGTAAATAACGTTTTGTTCTTTTGTTCACAGGTTTTATTCATAAATTCATTTAGGCATTCTCCACACAAATTATAATGAAAAAAAAGCAGTTACGTTTTGAATTTAAATTTTTTAAGCTTTTAAAGATAAAATATTTTGCTAAATGGCATAATAAAATTTGAAAGTAAGTTTTAAATTGAAAATTTTATCACCTTTGAATCACGCTAATAACGCGAACAATACGCTGCGCTTGGAACGGGACTGTCCCTTTTTTCGCTAGTCCGCCGACTCAAAAAGGTACGAAAAGCCGAGTTTTTTTTATTTTTTATACGAGTTTACTCTGTTACTAAATTCAGCCTTGTGTGAAAATTGTTTTAACAGTTTTTTTTTGTTTTATTATCATTGAAAACTCAGCAGTCCAGAGAGGTGTGGCGGGCGAGTGGGCCCTGCTGTCAGGCGTGTGTGGTGTTAGTTGTGACTATAGATGTGAGGCCGGTTTAAAACCAATTAAACCAATCTGTTTTAAACGAAAAAAACCGTTTTAAATCAAAACAAACCATTTTTTTTGGTTTAAAACGTATGGTGTTGATGACCATGTTTTTCTTAATTATAACTAAATTTTCTTGATTTGACCGAGCTAGGGATATAATCTGCAGGAGAAGTGGCAAGGGGGCGTGTGCGTGTCCCCGCGAATTGTACAAAATGTGCACATTGGGGCAAACGGCGGACACTCGCTATAATTACCTATGCCCACTGTTGGACATAAGCCCAGTGTCGCCATTTAGGAGCAATAATGACTGATGCCCGCTGTTGGACATAAGCCCCAAGTGTCGCCATTTAGGCGCGATAATGACTGATGCCCACTGTTGGACATAAGTTTCCCCTAGTGTCGCCCTAGTGTCGCCATTTAGGCGCCATAATGACTGATGCCCACTGTTGGACATAAGTCTCCCCAAGTGTCACCATAATGACTGATGCCCACTGTTGGACATAAGTCTCCACCTCACTTGTGGGACATAAGTCTCCCCAAGTGTCACCATAATGACCTATGTCCACTGTTAGAAATAAGCCTCCCCAAGTGTTGCCATTTAAGCGCTATAATGACTGATGCCCACTGTTGGACATAAGTCTCCACTTCGCTATAATGACCTATGCCCACTGATGGACATAAGCCTCCCCAAGTGTCGTCATTTAAGTGCTATAATGACTGATGCCCACTGTTGGACATAAGTCTCCACCTCGCTATAATAATAATAATAATAATTCTTTTTTATCAGGCAACTAACACAAATAATAAGCTTAAAAAATAATATACTACAACTAATACATATTAAAAAAAACAGAACTAGTCTATGCACTATTCTATACTATTGCACACGAAGTGACGGCGTCGTGTTCCGCTGCGAATAATGACCTATGACCACTGCTGGACATAAGCCTCCCCCAAGTATCGATATTTAGGCGATATAATGACTGCTCTCCACTGATGGACATGGGTCTCCCCCTCGCTATAATGACTGATGTCCTCTGTTGGACATAAGCTAATAAACTAGTGCGCCTGCAGCGTCAGATTGGATCACTGCTTACCATCAGGTAAGATCGCAGTCAAGCGCTAATATATATTAAATAAAAAGAAAGTACGTAGGTACTTATTTGAAAAAATTAAAACATGAAGTTTTCGGTTTTCATATTTTTCAGTTTTTTTCGGCTTTATTGGAAAAATACATGAAATTTATACTTTAAGAACTTGAAAGTTTCGAATGTTACATTGAATAAAACAACAGTATTGGAAAGAAACGGGAATTTTCCCTGCTTTTTTCAACGCTAGTCTGACCAAACGTACCAAGGCATCACCTACATAAGTTATAAAAACTCAATTGATAAGTTAATTAAAAACTCTGTCGTTTCAAACGATGTACACAATTTAATTCGGGTTAAAACCAAACACACATTGACACACACCTGTTGACTTCGTCATTATGAACGTGACTTGCGATCGCGATGCGACGTTGCCAGCTCGCTAACACACAAGCGCACATAATTTCAGTATGTTACTCTGTGGCACATAATGTGCGTTTCACGAAAGAATTATCTACGCCGTAATGTTGGCAATACAGAAAAGCAGTGTTTTTAGGCTTAGATCTAAGTTTTTAGGCGAGTTTTCAACCATTTAAAACGGTTTATTTGGGGTTTAAAACCGCAACATTTTGGTTTAAAACGTTTTAAACCGGTTGATTTACATGCTCTATTTGTGACCCGATAGTGTGTGAACTGGAATTCTGGAATGTATTAACATAAAGCCGGGTCCACTTAATATTTAATCGGCTTTTGCTTCGTGTGTGCGTTTAAGTGTATAATTATTGCCAGTTTAGGCACAAAATATTTTCTTGAAAAATATAAAAAAATCTTTCCTATTTTTTATCATGTTACAAGCCGTAGCTGATACATCCCATTCCGCATGTTACCCGTGTCTCTCATCATATCATGCACTTCGTACCGGATATACATATCGTGATAGTAGGTAGTATGGATGCATTTTGATTTGATACCTACTGTATCAACTCGTGATACTACTGTGCAACATACACCGCATCCAAAAGCGAGGCGGTTTTTTCTTCGATCATCAAAGAGAAAACGAGATGCCACTATGCAACACATTTTTTTTTAGCTGGCAAATCATAAAATGATAATGCTCTAAGGTGAAGTGAAGTCAGATTTTTACTGACTAAAAAAACATGTATTTCTTCAGTTGCTATTTGCGGGGGCCACGGAACAAGAGAGTAACATTTTCCTGGGATAGAAACATCTCTTTGGAGCGCGCGTGGTAGGTACACTACGCGCCGGCGACTCGAGCTTGGTTTTTACTGGACGGCCACACCATTGCTCGACGTCCACGAACCTACCGCTACGGTGACCGAAAATAACATAGGTTCTTCGACGGTAGTTGGGGTGTGAGGAATGTGAGGATGTCCGTTCCCTTTCGTTCGTATTATTGCTTCTCACAAAGAGGCGATCACTTCCCATTCCTTCTCGATCCAAAACATGACCTGAACTAGACCCGAACGTAAGAGGTTACCGCCACTGATCAAAACTCCACGAAGACACGAGTATTCTTCTGCGTCAAGCTGAAAGGGGACGCCGTGGTGTCTCTCCAGCCACTCCTTAACTTACCGCAGCTATTGTGGCGCGTCCAGCTCCTATGCTACGCTTCTTCTTCTCGTTTCGATCTGACTCAAATTTTTGCCGACCAATATTTTACCACCTGGACAGCTCTGTCGTTGGTCTCATATAAATCGTAGAAGGTGCAGGTAGTAGCACACAGGGCAGGAAAGGAGGTGATCAGGTGACGCATATCCTGTGGGGGCTCCACACTGGCACTGTATTTGCGACGGGTCAAGGAAACCCCATTTGGCCAGAATATCTCTGCAGCGGCCAACCCGTGCTCGAAAGTTGGTTCAGAGATTTCCAGATTGGCCACTGCCGTTCGTGTCCCGGTGGCAGATGTTCTGCCGGAGAGATGAACGATATTGACAAGTTTAGAAAATTAAGATTTCATGATTTATGTTTCTAACAATCATTATATTTACCGCCCTTGTAATTTGTATTTTGTATCGGCATCTTTTTCGTGAGCCAAATTAAATGATCGTGTCTCATTTAAAAATGGATCTGCATCGAGAACATTTTCGAGCGTTGATTTTCTACGATTTTAAATATAGCAAAAAACCTATAAGTCATTTGATCGATTTAAAATTGCTTTTATGGATGAAGGACCTTCAAAAGCAACCATCTATCGCTGGTATAGCGAGTTCAAGCGCGGTCGCCTTACTTTGGGGGATGAACAAAGGAACTGTCATGGAAGAAAGTGTTCCTGGACACCACACCAGTGAGAGTCTTGGGGCACCCTCCTTATAGTTCTGATCTGGCACCGGGTGACTTCTTTTTATTCCCTAGAACTGAAAAATCACCTGAAAGGACAGTTTTCATCAACGGAAGACGCGCTAGCAGCGTTGGAGAAGGCCGTGGAAGAGGATTTTGCGGCAGACTGGAAAGAATGTTTTGCGCATGAAACTTTGTATAGAGGCTGGTGGAGAGTTCTCTAAAAAGATTTAATATAGTACATTATGATGTAAGTGTGTAATGTTAGTGATTAGAATCGAGGCGGTATTTAGACCCGAGCAGTGGCGAGGGTCTTAAGAGAGCCGAGAACGGAACGGAATCATTAATTACTCACGTGTATCATACGACATTTTTCAATACTCTTGTGAAGAAAATAACAGTAAAACTAGTAATTTATTTTTGAGACATGTGCATGGCGGTAAAAATCCATTTTCATATGCGCGCGCATAGGTAATTTTTTTATTTACCCTAGGGATAAATTTTGAAGGCTAAGGTATTTTGATCGTACTAAGTTTATGTTTTTTGCGTGAATTTTTTTTTACTATGTCTTTCGTAGTGACAATGGAATAGGCATGTAACATTTTCTAATGGTTTTGTAGTATTTAATTTTATTTAATTAATACAGCCACTGAATTTCTCTCGAATAAATCAAGCCAAAAACCGCGCGCATCTTAAAATGGCGGCCATAGACCACAAAAAAAAAACATTTTAATTTGAATGTACGATTTATTTAATAAATGTTTTTTTTTTTAATTAAATAAAACTGAAATAAATAAGTAAGACACTAATATAATATACCATTGAACGAAATAACATATGTGAAATTTTTTCGTACTCAAAATTTGTTTTGCGAACCAAGAGGTTGAACAAAAAGGTTTTAACTACCTACATTATAGCACTAGTGCGTAATGGTAATCAAAATGTCACAGTTTGGTAATAAGTGCCTTTATATACCTAAGTGCAGTGCAATAAGAGGCACTTTCTGAGCAAGTGTATTGAAAAAATGTTTTATCCATAAAAGTTATTTTTTAGTTTCTCAAAACTTTCTGAGTGTCTGTGTCTACCCTATTCTACGCTACTCTACCCTGATTTTCATTTTTTTCCCATAAGAACATTCTCCTCACAATAACAAACACAATGAAAAAAGAATTAGCAAAATCGTTCTTACATTCACTATCGTGTGCGGCAACATATGCCAAAATTCCTGGCATTATTGGCAATTTTACTCAAAACAGTATTTTATTGTATGTAATGTAGATTATTAAATGCTAATTAAAAGGATTGTACACAGTTTCCGTATCTACTTGTGATGCTCATGGTTGATACGATACGCCTGGTTTCAATACATCAAGATAATAATCGTATAAGACGAAAATATGGTTACGATTTCACCCTTCCTTTCCAAAGTGACAACTTAAAAAATAGATCGTCGCCCCAGACTGGGAATAAATCCTGTATCGTGGTTACATTCACAAACATATAAGCTCATGAACACAATACACCCTAGACCCTATACAACTATCTATAGGTAATACAATTACCTGTTCCGTGCAGGAATCGAACCCACGACTGCGCTGCGGCAACGGCAGTACTCACTTGGTCAACAACTTCGCCAACCGTGCCGTCAGCGTCATCTTAACACTGTCTCACATTAGGTAGTTGTTTTAGCCACAATACAGCATCCATGTACTACATTCGTCTCACTTAGGCTGCGGTAGCACTAGAGATGTACGAGGTAGATGTAAGCTTATTGGTGGAAATCACGCACCACATATACACATCCTACACAGTTTAGCAAATCTGTTGTGGAACCGCAGCCTCGAAAAGGGTCAACGCTGCGTTAAGCGGAAACACGCGCGAACGTCCGGCGAAAGTGACGTGGCGTGGATGGATCATTTTTGTATGGGACCGCGCGGGCGCCCGGCCTGCGTAACGCAGCGTTCGGCCTAAAGCACAAAGTTCTCCATCGACACGACTACATGCACACGTTAAAGTTGAACTAGCGACACTGCGCAGGTAATAATCCGGTTTCCACTACGGGGACCTCCGCACACGACAGACGCGCGACGTCAAGCGACGGATACTCGCGCGGGCGGATGCTTTTCCACCAAAGATGTGCTATGTAGTTACACTGCAAGAATTTAAAAGCTATGTTATGAAAGTATGTGACCGTTTTCAATGCCAAACTATATTCGTAGCGGGGCGAGTAAGATACATTATGTAGAACTATGCGTCGTCGTGACAAACGCGCGTTTAAGAGGACCACAAGACCTAAAGCGCGGTCTCGGACTGCATACAAAAGAGATGCGCAAATTCACAATGGCTGCAAATATATATAATAGCATTTTAGCGATTTACTAAATATCTAGATTTTATTATAAAATTGAAACGCTATAACGGTGAAACGTTACATATATAAAATTATCTGAAAAACAATAACAATGATTGCATGCATATTAGCCCGGTTTTTATCGACAAAAGTTATTTTTAAAGGCGTTCAGTCTTTGTTATTTTTTTTTTTAAATTAGATGTATTGTTTTGAATACTACCTATCTAGCATTTATTCTGAAGTATATGCTAAACTTTTACCGTCTAAGCTAATAGACTTTACTGCAGTGGACCGTAGTCGATCACTTTTTAGCTCTTGTAATCCTCTTTAGTATGTATTCTGCTCTCCACATAGCTACACCACCCGCGACCATTTAAAAAACAGTTGAACACATTTTCACCAATGCTAAGCTTTATGGATCAATGAGTATGATTGGTGGATATCAAACACGTCATCCATAGTAACGTAGCATAGCATATCTCTGGTTAAAAAGCAACATAAAGATGAGCACTTGGAAAAAATTACATTTATGCATTAGGTACTAAAAAATAAAAATAAACTATACCTGGAGTTCAATAACTTTATTTATTGGACATAACGTTTTCAGTAGCTGACTATTCAAAATTAAATTGTCAATTATCTTTGGTAATTTTTCATTAAGAAATCAGTTAAGGAAGACTTGCAGACCAAAATCTCATTATTCTAATCTACCTGTAATTATGCGGGAACAAAACTAAAACGCTACTGTTTTTGTTTTGATTTCTACAGGGATTTCTAATAAATCTTTTAATATTAGGATTCCGTGGTTTTATCTAAATAAACCAAGATACATATAAACTGGTTTACTTTGAACAAGTTGTGGTATGGCTATAAATACCTCTAATCTCTATACATATTTTACATAGATGTTTTAATTTCTGAGAAACTATATAAAAATATTGTTGTTATCTGCATGCATTTGAGATTTTCTTATTTGTTAGGTGACAGCTATGTACTCATTTAAGTTTCTTATACATAATTAGTTATGTCGTTGAAATGATAAGAACGTGAGTTTTATATCATATACCGATACATATATCGGTCCTCAAACATCAGAATAACAACTTCAAGAGTCTTTGTTTACACTAAACATATGAAATTTTATAGATGTTAAGAGCGTGTAATCTTCACGGTATTTCATACAAACGGTCAAAGTCTAAAAAATATTCTAAAAATGAATTAACCTTTTAACCGCCTACGTCGGATTAATCCGACAAATATTTTCGGGCCCATTTCGCCAGAGTCGTATATTTACGACCAAAATATCACTGCACGTTTAATCAGCTTTTTTATTTAATTACGCTGTATTCTATCAAAAATATGTTTATATTAGGCAAATAGTTAACTAAGTAATCATTTACAGTTTAATACACTTTAGTCTCTTAATTAGAAGTCCTAAAAATAATGTCCAAAGTTAGATGAATTACTAACATTATTTTTAGAAAATTGTATTGATGTGCAACGCCCATGACGACAAAATCCGACATGAGGGACGGGACATATGCCAAGATTTACCGATACAAAAATAAACATAAATCAAAATATTTCTCGTTATACTGACTAATTAACTTTAAAACAAATACAGCAATTGTTAATAAAATATTTTTTACCAATAATTTGTGAGTATTTCATTTAATTCCTTTAAAATTAAGTAAATTTACATATGAAATGTCAGCGATTGAATTGATGGTTCCCATCCCTAGCCTACATGTTCCGAAACTTACTTTGTTAGTAGGTACGCCGTAGTGATTATATACTCTTTGGGTACGCCCTGCGCTACGGTCGGATAAAGACGACCGCTTCTTACGTCATAAATGAGTGCCGACTTCTGGAATTTTCCATCAGTGTTGTGCTTGTGCATGAAGTTTTACGCTCGTATGTCGATAAATGTACATGATAGAAATGTATCATGACGACTACTGAAGAGTTAATACGAATTCTAGAAGGCGATGAAAATGAAGAATTTTTATCAGTCGAAGAGTTTGACATTGATGTAGAGGTAATTATTTTTTTTATTACATATCTAGATAAATGTATTTTAATTTATTATGTTGTATGGTGGTGATGTCTGAATGGAAATTTTAAACTTAGAGTGAGTGAGATGGCGAGAGCGCGCAAATGCAAATGTCGTTATTAAAACGAAATATCGACATCGCAAAGTTAAGTATTGCACATCCCTCTTTCTTTTAGGTATTTAATTTTCGATTCACTGTGCCGGGCGCTAGGGACACGCCAACTGTTCTGAGTCGGGCGGTTAAAAGGTTAATTCAATGAATGTTGTCACACATACGGAACTTAGTTCTAGAAAATCATTTTCGTAAATATATTTTTGAAAAATAATTTAGGAAGAAAGGGAGTGACTTTTCATCATCATCTTTCTATTCAAAGATTTGGGTAACTAAGGAATAATTATGCTTCTGTATACCAAGTTTGATTAAAATCGATTAATTAATTTCCAAGAATAAGAACTTGGTTATTTGTATGAAATGCCCAGAAAATACCATCTGGTGGGATCGCAATCAAGCACTGGTTTGTATCAATTAAAAAAAACTACCGCTCTTATGAATTCTACTATACCTCACAACATAAATATTATTAGATTTAGGTCCATGTTCTGATTAAAACTCACAATCCTCTGGTACTTTTACAAAACACAGTTTTATGAAAATGAATATTATTTTGGTTTCCTGAATGATTTAGTTTAATCGAGTATGATTTTGGCACAACATTCCGTGCATGCGTTTCTTGTGTACAAAACTTTAAGTTTTATATATTTTATTAAATGTATATTAAAACTTATTTAGTATATTCCACATAATTATGTTACAATGCGCAATTTTAAACTTATCAAGCATAATTTAATACACTGATAATGAACTATGAACATGCAGGACGGTAGGAACTACAAACAACCATTTAAAAGAGAGCAAAACTTAACTTATAATGATTGATACGAAATATTCATGTTTTACGAATAGTGCACAACATTTATAATTTTACTATCTTCAAGATTTTATGGAAAAGATGTTTTTTTCTTATCCCGGACGAATGTTATATTATATTTTTTAATTTCTTTTTCACAATTATGCTAACACATTACATCGATAGATTTAAGTGTGCGTGAGAGAAAACTTAGTATGCGTATGGTCTAAAAGGCAATGCAATCCTAATAGAAAAGTGACTATATCCTGAAGTACCACTATAATAAGTTTGGCTTTGTTCCAAAGCATTCAACTGCTTGAACAACTTTCACGGATATTTTAATAATAACAATTAAAATACAGTTGAGATAGGCTAGTAAGGCCCGTATTAATAAACGTTCCTCAGCCCAAGATCTCATACTTGAGATCAAGCTTGAGGTTTTGATCGTATTAATAAACGAGATTCACAAACTTAAGCTCAAGTTCGAGCTCAAGCTCAGCTTAGGTTTACGACATTAGCCGAGTGTTGTCTGATTATTAAACGAAACTCGAAACTTAAGTTTATAACAATCTCTGTACTTGAGCTGCCAGATCATGAGTGTAGACCGACCGGGACTTGAGGTCGTGATTATCATAGCGCGAAACGTAGGGTTTGTAAATATTTTGAGTCAAAATTTAATATATTATTACTATAAAATATAGTAAGTACTATTATGCTATTTTATGGCCTTTGCAATATCTTCAAGCGAAAATGTATGTAAGAAATGCTTCAAATCCTTTTGGATTGCCAAGTAAATAATGGATAAATAAGTAAATTTTGGATTGCCTTTCAATCTTGGAAATTACAGACACAATAGAAAGACAATAGGTGTGCGAACGCCGGCGTTTGCTTGGGGTTTAATGAATTAAAAAAAAAGATTCAGATTTGTTCAAGTTTCGGTATTTTATATTCTCATTAAAAGGAATTTTATTTTAAACTTCGATCAATGTGATGTAATATTCTACGTAAGCTCAGCTTGAGTACAGCGCATTGAGGAGCTGATCTTGGAGATTCTGTACTCATGTATTTATTAATTAGCAATGATCTTGAGTTTCTGACATCGTATAATCGGGGATCAAATGATATCGCACTTGAGGACGGAGTTGAGCATCGTTTATTAATACGGGCCTAAGAGACCCTATGGTACATTTTTAAGTATAGGTACTATTTTCAACTTTATTTCAGTTGCGTTTTAATTAATTTGCCCGTAATTTGAATTGTTTTTGAGCGTTTACGGTTCTTGCCGTCTTATTATATGGATAAGTCAGTTTTAACTTGCTGCGTCACTTTGATTATTTAATATGATGCAAAGCTTTCATTAAAAATCAAGCCAAACCACGCAAATACATAACATATTATATCATGATTAAGAAAACTGCAGTGCTTAAGATTTTGTTGAATTGAAAGTAATTAATAATGGACATGAACACATGCTAATTTCTAGAAATATCGAGATCTTCGTCGAACCTACTAGCTGTCAACTATGATATAATTGATATATGTAGTAACTTACTATGTATTATTGTTTTACCACTCATAAGCTGAGTAGATCCGACTTAGAATTTTCCACGTAATACAAAACACGGTTTACCTTACACCTAATTTAATCACATTATAAACTTTTAATTATAGATCAAAATTATGCGGTGGATAGTTTACTGTGCTGTAATATTTACCTGAAAATCAATTCAATATAGAAGAATAAAGTTAAATTCATAATAAATTCATAATAGTAGTAACTTACTTCCCAATTTCTTACATATAAATGAAAGGGCTCATTACACTACTTGTCAGTAAATGAAAATATGCAAAATTATTATCACTTGACAATTCATTTGAATTATACCTACAAAGCTAACAGGAGTATTCTGTCAGAGCCCTATGAATTATAAAAAATAAATTTTCTAGTTATAAGAACTTATCCATAAGCACCGTTATTATAAAAATAAAATCTTTGGATCGATCTGGCAAGTTAACAGAAATAATAATCACATTTAAAACTTAACAATAAAACTACAAAATAATCAGACCCTGATTGCTAATATCAAATAAACATAACTTATTAGTGAGTATTTGCATTTACATATAAAAATATAATTTGAAGTGGTAGGTAAATAGCTGGTTCACTGAATCATAAGATTTAAAATTGGTTTAACCACAAATTATTTTAAATAGTGTTCTTAAAAAAAGAATAATAAATTTAAATGCCTTGCGTGAGAGAATTTTCGAGAACAATATCGAATTCATCTAGCGGTTCGAGTATTTGCCTGAGGAATGTGAGAAGGCCGCGCTTGCGCAGGAAACTCTGTTCTTCATACATCTCGATGGTAACGCGTGTCATTGACATTGGTACAAGCATCCGATGAAGCCAGTGTTCGCTGTGAAATAATATTGCATTGTAACAACCAATTTTATTTCTAAGTCTTCTGTGAGCGATAAAGAATAATTGTCAATGATTATATTCGATCCATTGATACCGAGAATAGTTAAAAACAGATGTATTATATAGAGCTCTCACCGTAAACTGAGACATATGAAAAGTTGAAACTTTCCATCTTTGCCGAGAGTGCGGCCCACGGAGTTGATCTCGTCCATAAGATGGCAGTAGCACCGCCAGATGGCTCTGTGTTCCTGGTCCTGCCGGCAGTTGTACGCCATGCCGCAGCTTTTGTTGCTCTGAGTGGTTGGCTCGTCGCACAGGCTCATTTTGAATTCGTCTTTTACTTTAGCTGAAGTAACAAGAAGAGTAGACAATATGGTAATATGATAAATTATAATGTTGTTAACGTTTCCGAAGGGATATAAGTACTTCTCAGTCGAAATCAGTTCAACATGCAATTTTTAGGTTTTGTGTACCTACATCAAATCCCTATGTCACATTTTTGTGAACAAGCATGCAACTTTTACAAGGTCGGGGTTTATCACTGTGCCGAATCAAGAGGATACTACGGATACTAAAAACACTTACCAAAATAATCCCAAATGAAAAGATTCTTTCCAAACAGTCTCACAGATTTGAATCCACACAGGAATGCTTGCTCCAAGCATTTGACGAGTCCATTTTCCCCACAAAGCAGTACACTGAGTGAGTTTGCGTCCTTCTCTCTCTTCGATTGATAGTGCCATTTTACTATCGCGTTTACACAGTCACCTAAAGAAGTTTATTAGTGTTATTCAGTAATTACATTATTAATCATTTAATTATTTTACAAGAATAGTGAACAGCGCGTTGCGTACAGAATAGCAAAGAATCTACAGCGCATTGTTGAGTTATATTTAAGCGTTGAGCAGCAGTGCAAGACGAATTGGTTTGAGTTAGACCTGTAGCAGAAAGTAGCGGCCATGAAAGTGGCTTGTCAATGTCGAAGAATTTGGGTCTTCGCAGACGATCTAATCTTTGGATAAGTTTGACTCAGTCTAACTTGTGAGGTATTATTGGTTTCGAACGACATAAAGCTAACGGTTTCATCCCTTGAGGAAGCATTACAAAATAAAGTTGTTGGCCATGTATCATCAAAACTCGTCGCAATGTTAGTAGTAGCATGTTGCCTCGTAATACCCAGCTAGGAGAAGAGGTTACCAAACGCAGGCGTAGCAGACGTAACGCTCATGCGTTAGCAAAGACGCGGCGCAAGTTATGGTAGCAGGTGTAGCATGTACCGATCATGTGCTGGATGGTGGAGGTGGACAGGTGCGTGGTGGTGGGCGTGGGCGGCGCGGGCGCGGGCGGCGCGGGCGAGCGCGGCGTGGCGCCACCGCGCATGCGCGCCGCCACCAGCAGCCGCTCCGTCGAGCCGTCGTCCACGCCCGTGCCCAGCCAGCGGTTGCACGGGAACCTACACGCAAACCAACAACCACATTCAAACACATCATCCAGATCACAACGACTAAGCTTAGGTATATTCTCGTATCCAGTGAGTGTAGTGTTTACCTGAATACGGCGAAGCCAAAAGGGGAGTTAAAAAGTATGATCAGTTGCAATGGATGCAAACTTCGCTGTCTTAAATTGCTACGGATCACTGTTTTTTAAGAACAAATGTTATAGAAAAACACGTATTTTGAATTTCTTGAACACATGAGTCACTTACGTATAGGTATGTCCAGTCACTTCATTTCTCACAAATACTTGATCAAGTAACCAACGTGGCGATAATCCAGAGTTGTCATGTCCGATGCGCAGTGTTGATAGAATGCCCAGATTTTTGTGCTACATTAAGAAAATAACAAAAATTAAAAAATAAATAATTTTCATGTTAAGAAACACAGGGTATAGTATGCAAAGAGGTCAAAGGTATCAGCTAAGAATTGAACTCGCTTCCAATAGGCACAAGACGCATCTAACGTACAACAACTTACGTGAAAAACAAATTCATTAGTGTTTCGCGGTATGGGTATTTTAGGCGTAGATTCGCCATTGGCTCCTGATATCGAAATCCAGCAGTTGGCGGTCGTCTGGCTTGCTTTACGTGAAGGTACGATGAGGACTCGGTATGGTAGCTCTGCAAGACGAAAGTATAGATGTAATTACTGGAAGACTCATGGGCCATCCTGAGCAATTATTTTGAGAGATCAAATGAAAGACTGTATGTAGGGCCTAGGTACTGAAAGTCTCTGGATCTGGCCACTTACAATAAAATAATGAAAAAACAATTATAGAATTCGAAAATGGAATTCTTTGTGAGCATGCTATTTTTTAATTTGCAAGACTGTCATTGTTTTTTATTTGGCGTCGAAGATTTTGTGTCGCTATCAAAATGAGTTTAACTCGTGATCATTATCGTTTTATGATTTTCGTTGTGGCTTAAGTCAACAAGAGAGTTGCCAGAGACCTCAATTAGCTTTTAGTGATGAAGCACCATATTGCAGCTGTGTGTATTTGTGATTTGGAGAATTTAGACGTGGGCGTGATCATCTCTATGATCAGGAGGAACATGAAGGTCGGCTGGCGACTGCGGCTACAGACTCGAATATTAACACCGTACGACAACTTATTGAATCTGACAAAAAAAAATACTAGCACGCAAATTCGTGCTTTGTTAGGCACTGGAATGAGCCAAGTGCAAAACATTTTACATGTGCATCTGAAGGTTCGGAAGCTTTGCACTCGATGAATACCACATAACTTAACGGAGCGCGCGGAGGACCAAAAACGACCGCGTGTCCAGTGGTGTCGTAAAATGATAAAAAAGTTAAATGGAGGACAGTCATTGGCTGTCTATAATATCGTGACAGGTGATGAAACCTGGGTGTACTGCTTTGAACTCGAGAAAAAGCCAGTCGGCAGAGTTGCCGACAAAATTTAAAAAAAGCCGAAGTGTTGGTAAAAAAATGGTTGTTTCCTTTTTCGGCAAATCAGGACATTACACTACAGTACCTATCGCTTGAAGATCAAAGGACAGTGTGCAGATTGGTATGTCAACACTTATACTTGTTGGTCGTAGCGTGATAACCTTCTTCGATGAATGGGCTATCATCTATATAATTTTTTCGAACCAGTAGTTCCTAATGTTAGCGACTTCAAACAAACAAACACTTTATGATATTAGTATCGATAACAAAATAAGGTTTAAAATACTCACTAGTGGTGGGATAGGTATTGGTAAAGCAGAAATAGTCAACAGCATTCAAAGTGAGCAGGTGATAGAGGAATTGCTCTCTTTCCTCTTCGGAGCGAAGGAAAGCCGTCCGTTTGTACTGGGACCTGAGCAACGTTGTGTCGGCTAGAAGTTCTCGTAGATGTTTCGAGAGTAACTTTTTCTCTAATGATAAACGAACCCAAGCGCGAGCATAACCAATCTCGGTTTTAATGTCTGTCATTGCTTGCACATTTCTAGAACAGAAAAAAAAATATTGTTCTGCAAAGCAATCCGGATTTTAAAGTTACAAATGACATTCTTTTCTATAAACTAACCTCATATCGAAAGTTAAACTCTCTGGCAGCGGACGTAAAGGGTTTGGTGGCTGAGCAGATTTCCTTTCCAAAGTACCGGAGTTGCTGAGACGATCCCGCGAGCTATCTCGTGACCCGCCGCGGGAACTGTCCCGGGAACGACTACCTGTACTTGTGCTTTGGTGTGCCTCTACTTCGGCGCCCACCGATGAGAGATCTGTATTGAAACATCAACGTAGTAGATTTTTTACATTCACACTATGTAATTAGTGTGTATAAATCTGTATGACAAAAAGTACTTACAGTCAAGTCTTTTGCGCAACACACACCAAGCCAAAGCTGCATGTTCCAAAGCAACAAAATGACAATGATAACACAGACATTTCAGTAGTCACAACATCGTCATACGAATAACAATAATAACGACACATGGACATTTTTTTGTATTTTCCTATCTTTTGAGTTTACCCATCAGTCCACAAAAGTAGTTAAAATCACATAAATATAACATGAATGCATAATTATGTCGTCATAGAAAACAAGCAAAATTGCTGAATGATGGATCAACTGGATTAGATCGGAGCCTATGATTAATTAATTACTAATCAGGGCTTTAGTAGTAGTGATGATCATAAAAATATGACACATATTACTTACATATTATTTATATGATATGACAGAAGTTAAAATCGTACTCACCAGGGGTAAGGTAATTCGGATCAATAGGTTTAGTGGAATTACTGCATTGCTCCAACTCTTGGTAGTTAGTGAGATGCATCCAAAGCGCAGACTTGCCCAATTTGTGTTGAAGGCCATGCGACCACAGTCTTTCTAAAAGGTCGCAGAGCGAAGCAATCATAGTGCTTTCTTCTACACCAGTTATGGACACCTCACTGCCTAAACCTAAGTCTGATTCTTCTGTGCCCATCTTCTCTAGCAGCATCCTTTTCGTTTTGCTTTTGCACTCCTAAAATATATATGTAGCTTGAGCTAGTGACTCGCATTGATAGTTGTAGATGATAAAAAAAATAATAGTAGAGTTCATACCTTCAGAAGTTTCTCAACAAACGCCCTATTGTTTTGAGCAATGGCTGCTGGAGTCACTTCTGTGGACAGTCTCCTACTGATATCTCCCAGTAACAGTTCCGGTGGACAGTCCTTCACTTGCCATTTTGCGTTCTTTATACGTTTTAAGCTGTTAGTTCTGGAAAGCGAAATGTATGTTGCAAATTAATATACAGTACGAGACACTGAAATGTTAACGATCAGGAAAACTAGCATAGCAAGAAGCAATTCAGTTGGAATGTGAATTTTTAATGCGTTATATTAGTAGGCGCGGGTTGCATGCAATCAACACGATACTCCTTGATGTGCAAGCAGTATGCATGAGTTTAATACGTAAAAGACCAAAATTAATCATTATTTTTCTTAGCTAATTTTGTAGAATGCAAAAGGAAATGAAGGCATAGGAAGCATAAACGTTACAATTACATAAAACTCGCGCACACTTTAACTACTAGGAACAATACATACAACTACCTACTTAAAGGAACAGGTTTACGAACATTTAAAATACTCAGTATTACATATGAATAACTTTATTTTATTATCATATTCTTATTTACATACATAGTCTAGACTAAACAAACAATAGATTGCATTAAGGAGTTACCTTAGTATGGGAAGATCTGTCAATATTATTAACTACCATAATAACTTTATAAAATTATAACTTCGATAACAATGTAAAATAAAAAGTTAGTTATGTCATAAAAAAAAAACATAAGTAATGTAAATGAATAAATAAAGTTGAACAAAAACATATCGTTCGTATAACACTATAAACATATAAAATCACATATCATTATTACATGAAAGTATTTCATACTGCATGCAATATAAAAAAAAAATCATGCACTTTTAGTACAAAACACTGACTATCACAACATCCAGAAATGATATAATTATCGCACCCTCAATACAATACTGGCACTAAACCAAAAATATAAATTGTACAGGAGAGACATTAATGGTAGCCACACACGTTCCAGTATACTTGCGCAAATTTAGACTTGCACAAGTATACTGTAAAGTGTGTTGGAAGATACTTGCGCGTTCTGTGGTCACTTTCAAATAACATGTATTTGCGCAAGTCTAGACTTGCGCAAGTATACTGGAACGTGTGTGGCTACCTTTAGAGATTTCATCTGTGGCCTAACCAGGCCTCCGTCACTCCATGTACTTGCGCGCTATAAGTGCCTACCGCCCAGCCGAGCGGTCTCGGGCCGCCGGCGGACCAAATTCAGTGCGGTTTTCGCAAGCGAAGCGCGCGCACGCCGTTCAATTTTAATAGTGCTGTTCGTTCGTACGCGTATTACGATGCCGTGTGGTGCCTTATGTGCTGTATTTATATAAAAATAAAACACGTGTATTTATATAAAAATAAAACACGTGTAATTTTAAAGATTTTTTTTTATTTTACCTACACACTGATGTCTATAATTATGTTTTATCTAGGTTTCTTCCACAGTCAGCACCAATATAAAACAAAACAAACTTACAAATATAATAAAGCAAACTTTAAAAAAGAGAACCGACTTCAAAACACTAAACCGTAAGAAATAATTTCTTCTTTGATGTCGGTGCTTTTTCGATTCGTAATTACCAGCTGTTAGCACTAACATAAAAAAAAAACAAATTATTTCTTACGGCTTAGTGCTTTATTTGAAGTCGGTTCTCTTTTTTTAAGGCTTTTTTTTTCATTTCTAGCGAACATCTCCGAAGATCATCATCAAACTAAGAAGTATTATACTTATTTTAAAACGTTCTCCTAAATGTAACAAATCCTTTTCTGAAAACCGCATCGATATCGGTTTAGCCAAACGCAAGATTATCGCGCACAAACATACATACCTACAAACCATACAAGTCAAACTTCTCAGTTTGGCCTGTATGTCTGATCACCTCCTTTTTTTTTAAGTTGGTTAAATATTTTATAAATGATAAAATTTTTAACTGCCACATAAAAGTCAGAACATATTCACAGTTCTCAATAACATAGATAAAAAGTTATGTTAATTTAATTTTATCGAAGAGGCAGCCCTGCGATTACTGTGGAATCGCGCGGTGCGAAGCAATCACTGCTGTACGCTTGAGCATTTAGGCGCATTTTAGCATACAGTGGTTGTTGACGCGAGGGAGTAGGCAATTATCGTAATAGGTATTGAAAATTTTCTACTGAGTGAAGTATCTGTTACGTAGTAACTATTCAGTAATCTGTGGCCTAACTAATCGTGCTTTTAAATTGTTTAGAATAACAATTTTCTTGTCTCAATTCAATGTGTGTATAATGTAAAATAATATCATTTATTTTTAAGTTAGCACTCATAATAGGTTTAGTAACAATATTAAAAAAGCACGTTTAATTTGTAAGCCCAAAATGACGAAACAGTATGTTCTTTGTGTGCCAACTAGATGGCATAAAAAAGTTTTTTTTTTTTTTTTGGAAAATTTTGTGTTATGTATGACAGTATTGGAATAAGGGTACATTATATCGTCAGATTTTGAAAGGCTTACAAAATAATGAATAAGCTTTCCACGAACTGAAAAACGTCATATTTTGCTAAACTGACAAAGAAGTAGTTCATGTTAATTGTTGGTCTAATATTATCATATTTCCCAAGCCTTCCAAAGTCGAGTCTTTTCAATGATTGCTTAAATGAGATGTTACAATAACTAGTAACGTTAAAATAATTCGGATTACCATCTTATTTAAAAGATACAAACTTACAGTAATAATATTAATAATTCGTTATAGTAAACTGAGCTAAATAAGCTATTATCCTGAAGTAAGTTTCTGGCTTTGGCTTCCTAAACAATAACCAAAAGAAAAATCGTTACCTACATAAATAATCGGTATTTCGAAGGGTGTACATTAATAACAAACAAACAAGCCAGAGATCTCTAAAGTTCTCTAGCTTCGTGTAGACTGTAGACAGCATAGTTCATGGGTGGCCAATCGGTCGATCCCGGCTGTTACGGTGCCGGCCCCACCACGTTTTATTACTATGTCGCCCTTGTTTGTCAGACGAAAATCGAACGTACAGTATTTATCATATTGAACCTCTTCTAAGAACTAGTTAGTGAACAGTAGATCGTGTGTCGAATCAGGGCACCTATGGCCTAGTCAGTTGTTGGCTACCCCGATAAAGGTTCTTAGATTAAAAACGCTGCCACAATTTTGTACAATAAAAGACGATTTTAAAGCATGAGATAATGTTTGTTTACACTTTGAGTAGTTATTAAATTGTTGTGGCCAGAAACTATCTTCTTGGAAATAAGCCTTCTAACGTCGGAAAATGTAAATATTAGTGATCACAAAATGTTTTATAGTCTAATAATGTCTTTATTATGCAGCCTTCATTTATTTTACTGTTTTAATGGTGGTATTGTTAGTTTATCATATTATTATATCAGTACTTACGGAATATGTAAGTAAGTACTAATATTGGATGTTTGCAAAATAAATATCATTTATAATTTTAATATTGTGTGTCAAATATTTGAATCTGGTTATATTATAAATGTTTTTATTTTAAGTACTAGTTAATATATGCCAACAGTAACCCGCTGGCTCTAATTAAATTTATTTTATCTCGGCTCTTTATTTTTTCTAAACATTTTAGTGAAATCTATAAATTATATTATGTATTAAATTATTTAAACATAGATTCAATAATACTTAAGAACATAAATTTTTAACATTTGTTTGAGATATCCTTATTGAAATTACACATTTTTAAACATGTGATCTGATAAGTATTAGTATAATAACAATGAATGGCTTGCACCCACAACATTGAATAGCTCTGTGAACCCTTCTACTGAGTATATTGTATCACAGGTTGCAAATACTTTTTCTGATATGATTATGCAATATAAGTAATTGCATGAGATTCATAAATTTACCAAATTGTATTTGGTTTTTATTTTTAGTGTTTGCTAAAATATGGAAGCAATGATTAATTTTTCAAAGCAATAGTTAAGTATATTACACGCACTACACAGTAGTGTTAATTCACTAATGAATATAATATAATAACATACATTACACCAGGCTTGTACAGTTGCATGCTGCCATATGAAGCAAGTTTACGTATGTCAGACTTTAGGTCACTCTTTAAAACAATATGATATTAAAACATGACCGAAATTCGTGTATTCACCAAGTTAACAATTTTAATTTAGTTAAGTGATAACTTATTATAGTTCTAATGTTAGGAAGTGATGACCGAATTAACTTACTTTAATTAGTTAATTCAAAGATTATATCAAGATAGATAAGGTCTCTTTTTCTTGATAATATTGTCAAAATGTAGTCAATTTAAATTATGTTACTGTTTACAAAAACATATTAAAATTGTTATCTCGGTGCCTAATTTGTACGGGGCAACATGCAAGCCTCGGACAGCAATACAAACATCTCTGACAGATGACGCACGCACGAGAAATCTACGATAATAATCATATCACGAAAGCTGCACTCGCGATTAGTTGAACTAAGCGGCCAGGACGCGGTTCATCAACTAAACTTCGGACAATACAATACGGGGAGCGAAGGGACGCGGGACGACCAACTTGAATTCAGAATCTTAGATGGGTATTATCATTAAATAAATAAATAGTTTTATTTCTTTGCTACACTTAAAATTTAAGTTGTTTTTCAAATAGTCAGGTTGCAATGGAATTTGAACTTAGTCGTGTAAGACATTAGAGTTTAAAGTTGCAACATTAGTAATTATTTAAGATTCTAAATTCAAATGTACACGCAAGTTCCCCGTCACGACTCTTTGGGGTCAACGTCGTGTCGGAGCGGGTGGGAGAAGTTGAGAGAGTCAGGCGTCTTGCGGGCAAGCGGGCTGGAGGGGGGCGCACCTGGCGTCGGGCGCGGGCGGGCGGGCCAGCGCGTGCGCGTCCAGGCGCGCGGGGAAGGCGCGGTAGTAGGCGGCGCGGTGCGGCAGGCGCTCGGCCGGCGCGCCCACCTCCAGCTGCGCCGCGCCCGGCCCCGCCGCGCCCGCGCCCGCCCACACGCAGTAGCCGCGCGTCGCCAGCCCGCCCTCGCCTATCCGCCGTCTGCAACACAAACTCACCTTATTGCTGGCTTGCACCCACTTCTGCACCGCTGCACGCCTTTAAACCGTCAGATACGATTTCGGTTGAGAATCGTGACTAACCTAAGCCTTGCTGATGTAATGTGTATTTTTGTTTGGTAAGCATACATTGCCATTGCTTCGGTTTTTGAAGACTAAGTTTTGATTGGCTGTTCTGGCGACTATGCCAGACATCAAGTCAGTCACAAATCTAAATTACTCACTTTGTCCAAGGATCAACCTGATATCTCTTACTGAATATGTTATACAGGATAACTGCGAGGTCATTAATCTTATTAGTCAGTGATGTGATTTCGGTTAGTCAAACACTCAAACTTCTATTGATAATTATAGCATAAAATGATCCCTTGTGGTATGGCGTTAGTATGCAGTGGCATGTGCCCAGTTGGTGCACCTATATTTTTCATTCAAAACCATCCATTCCCCAGTTTTCATGCTAAATTCAATCTACATGCTGTAGTGTTAGATATAAAACTTAATATAGAAACACACTAAAATGTCTGATGACATTACCTCTAAAAGATTAGTTTGTTACCTGACAGTCTTGATCCGGTGTTCGAAGACTTGCAGGTTGGCATCATACTCTCCCCAGTTGCCCATAATCTTATTGTCAATAAGTGTGGCGAACATTTGTGTCTCGAGAAACCGCGAGAGGAAAGGCCTATGCCGCTGCGGTTGGTCCGACAAGAATGACGCTTTATCAAAGTTTACCATCGATTCACGAGATGACAGCCATGAGTCACGGTCCTATTGAAGAAATCATTTGGATAAAGAACAGATCATAATAATTATATAAATAAGCCCTTCTAAATTGCAACCAGATTGGCGCGGATCGAAGTCGAACAGAAGCTATTGCTATTATTCTAAAAGCCCAAACATAATTTAACGACAGTTGATTGATGATAATAATTCAACTGCCAATAAGGAATGATCTCAATAGTCGTTTTAGTCGGAGCGATCTGTCTGCACCTTATTTTGGTGTTAGTTTATTTACCTGATCAGGCATGATGACGAAGTTCTCATACATTAGAAATATGTGCACAAATCTGTTTAGGAATGTTTCTCTAATGGCAACATTAAACCTTATATCTTCATTATATTGCTCCTCGTCATTGAGGACTTTTTTCTTTGTAGTTGGCATAACTGTGTCTGCGTCTACGTCATCTATGTTAACACCTGCAATCAGAAAAAATGAAAAATGTTGACAAGGTGCTGAGTAAGCAATTTGAGATTTATAACCAAATGTGATTTAATTCATTACCATATCGTGTCGTTTATGGTCTATATTTAAAGCCGATAAAAAAAAATTTTCAGGCGCATTTTTTTTTAGTTTTTCGAGAAGTTATATTAAAGTCGAGCATATCATACCGCTCCGTTTAACGATGTCGACGATTCGCTGCAGTGCGTCCATACGGAGAGGTGCTCGTCGTGTCGGCGAGGATGGCGGCGACGCATTCAATGGCCTGCTTTCATCCCACTCAAGCACGTCGTGGAATGAGTGTTTCCGACGAAGACCGCCTGATAAAAAATATAAAATGTGTAGTCAATTAACTCTGTATATCAGTCCACTACTAGATATAGGGCTACCCCAAATAACGCCATAATTCCCGGACATTTGCCTTCCACATAGATTCTGCCTCAGCACCCTTTTTGAGATCGTGGATTTAGCTAATAAGCTAGGCTCGTAGAATTAAACGTTAATGACCCTAATTAACCAAGAGGTCAGTAAGACATAAGCCTCTAAAAATCACCATAATAAAGTAGTAATAGGTCTTGGGAATCTGGCGGATGCCGGTAGCTCCGGTATACTTTGTTTACAATATTTATATGTATAATAAGGTAATGTCTAGGTCACGCGTTTGTGGACGTAAACGTGCGCTTGGTTGCACGACACACAAAGTAGCTTGAATATAATCTTGTTATTTACAAGATCGTCTGGTTTGCGAAGCGTTCGTGACTTAAGAATTCTGATCAATAAATCAAATAAGTAGCGGTTATGAGATGTTCGTGAATAGAGTATGTAGTAATTGTTCAATCAATTATAAATTGAGATAATGTGGATTATGAACCTGCACATAACTGGGTATTGAAACTTGTGTGATACTTTTAAAATACCTGATAAGCAACAGTTCCATATACTACAACTAATGTATTTAAAAAAAAACATATACCTGATGGTAAAGTGCAACTACTGCTCATACTGTCACTCATATGTTTGTAAGATGTCCCGTTCAAAGGTACGCCGAGTTTTGTAGGCTCGGTTTCAGGCCTTTGAATCTGTGGAAAATTCACAAATAAATGTAGACATGAATTATTAATTAATATTATCTGTATCTTAATATATATATCATGTTTTACCAATACGTGAATCCACTTAAATGAGTAAGATAATAATATAATCATTTAACTATCACATTTTAATTGCATAACTATAAGTTATTATGTATTTGTGATTAGGAAAATAAATAGCTTATTAATAAATAATGGCAAGTTATTTACTGTGTGGTATGGATTGTTCCTTACCTGATGTTTGTCTAAAACATGATTCAGTTCTTCAATGAAAGGAGTCCGATGCGGGAATATCGGTAATTCTTCCGGCAATTGTATATCAGGTTTGTCAATGTCCACTAAACAAAGAGCTGCTTCTGATCCGAGTGCGATGCTCCGAGGGCCATTTGGACCTATACTCATAGCCCCACTATCTGAATGGAGACCTGTTAGTTGAAAAGGAAATTATTTTTTATCAGCTGAGCCACTAAAATAAATAACCATAAAACTAAAGTTTCATTAAATTATAATTTCAAATGCCTAAGACAGTGCTTATTCAAGTAGATAACCACCATTGAATTAGCCGTTGGCCTATTGACCTCTATTATAAAGTGCATTGTACTGTACCCATGACGAATGGCACTGGCGCGTCGAGGAAGTGGTATAGTGGGGCTGGCAGTATTGGCACATACACGTGCGCCCAAGTAAATGGCAGCAGGAGAGACACTATGCATTCAGCTACTAGCATTAGTTTATTGAAGTCTGTGGAAAAAAAAAATTAAGTAACTATTATGTTTAGACATAGGATTTCTACTTTGTTTTTTTCAGTAAATTCCTAAATTATTTATTTGATAACTTTCGAGGAGTTACAGCTAAACAAAACCGAATAAATAAAAGTATGTCTGCCAATTACAAGTAGACTTATTTTATTTTTATAATAAAATTGTCTATCTAGAGTGATAGACAATCTATAATATAAAAATTAATCGCAAAATGTGTTGGTAAGCGCATAACTCAACAACGCCTGGACCGATTTCGCTAATTTTTTTTTTGTTGTGTTCGTTATTATGAGGAGAAGGTTCTTATGGAAAAAAAAAATGAAAATTAGGGTAGTGTAGGGTAGTGTAGGGTAGAGTAAGGTAGAGGAGGGTAGAGTAGGGTAGAGTAGAATAGGGTAGGGTAGAGTAGGGTAGAGTAGGGTAGAGTAGGGTAGAGTAGGGTAGAGTAGGGTAGAGTAGGGTAGGGTAGAGTAGGGTATAGTAGGCTGAAGTAGGGAAGAGCGGGAGCGAAGCCGCGCGGGCAAAAGCTAGTCTATTATATAAAAATGAATCGCAAAATGTGTTGGTAAGCGCATAACTCAACAACGCCTGGACCGATTTCGCTAATTTTTTTTTTGTTGTGTTCGTTATTATGAGGAGAAGGTTCTTATGGAAAAAAAAAATGAAAATTAGGGTAGTGTAGGGCACTGTAGGGTAGAGTAGGGTAGTGTAGGGTAGTGTAGGGTAGTGTAGGGTAGTGTAGGGTAGAGTAAGGTAGAGGAGGGTAGAGTAGGGTAGAGTAGAGTAGGGTAGGGTAGAGTAGGGTAGAGTAGGGTAGAGTAAGGTAGAGGAGGGTAGGGTAGGGTAGAGTAGAGTAGAGTAGGGTAGTGTAGGGTAGAGTAAGGTAGAGGAGGGTAGAGTAGGGTAGAGTAGAGTAGGGTAGGGTAGAGTAGGGTAGAGTAGGGTAGAGTAGGGTAGAGTAGGGTAGAGTAAGGTAGTGGAGGGTAGAGTAGGGTAGGGTAGAGTAGGGTAGAGTAGGGTAGCGCAGGGTAGAGTAGGGTAGAGTAGGGTAGAGTAGGGTATAGTAGGGTAGAGTAGGGTACAGTAGGCTGAAGTAGGGTAGAGTAGGGTACAGTAGGCTGAAGTAGGGAAGAGCGGGAGCGAAGCCGCGCGGGCAAAAGCTAGTTTTATTATAAAAATAAAATAAGTATTCTCCATAACAGTAGAGTTTATCAAGTAAGGATACTAACCACTGGACCTGAGTAAAACTTGATGTTCCAGAAGAACACAAGTGAACAGCTGCACTACACATTCAACACCTAAGGTTGAAAACATGGCTCGAAGTGGATAGTCCAAAAGAGGTAACTCCTCAGGATGATTTGGCATTCTTATCACCTGGAAGAAATGAATGAATAGGTTTCAGGGGTGATCTTTCACTAAAACCATTCAAACACGCGACTCGAATATTGTTCGGAGATTTTTTTTGTTGGAATTAATATTATTGAATGAATAAATCTTTTATTGACATCAAATCAATTTTTAAATTCCTGAAAGCAGGAAGGTCTTATAAAATTGCTAAATTGACACAATAGTCTTTAAGTAGCTATAAAATTGTTAATGAATTCACACTGCAACTAATATGCACTTGTGTAAACAAAACATACGCAAAGTCGGAAGATTCTCATTTAGTTAATATTTGTTTTTACTTACAACAGGAATTGGATCCAAATGAGGTTCAGAAGGAGGCACATACAGTCGTAAAGCTTGACCGGGAAGTGGCACTGGTACTTCATAAAGTAAATTATATACATAAGACTCAGGACTGAGGCCTGGGCCGGGCTGCCTAGGAAGAGATCTACAATAGGTAAACAAACAGGATAACTCATATGTTAGCAAATTTTTACCTACATGAAGAAGTGATAAGTATATTGCAAACGAAAATAGTAAACCAAGAATAAAAATCTTTTAAATTTCAGGCTTCAATTTTGAAAAGCTGACAAAAGATTTTAACTCAAGAAATTTTACTTTTACATGTTAATGTATAAGGTCTTCTGTGTATATTTCTTGAGTTAATAAAGAAAAAAACTGGGCAAGTTCGAGTCGGACTCGCGCACTGAGGGTTCCGTGCAAACTACAATTCCCGAATGGAGTCTCGAAGATTTTTCCAAATTATTTTTTTTTTTGTATGTAACAACAAATTTACTTTTTTCAGATTTTTTCCTATGTTTGTGCTATAAGACCTTGCTTTGCGCCAAATTTCAGGATTCTGGGGCAACGGGAAGTACCCTATGTATTTCGATCTTTGAGAGTATCAAAATATACGTTTTTTTGAGACCTAAATGGCTGTATCTTTTTTATGCGTTAACTTAGAAGTTTGATTTTTTTGCACAGATCGAAGGGACCGCAGACCTGAGTATATGATTTTAATTTCAACTCAATACTGGAGGTATTCTCGCGTTCTCGAGATAAAGGGTGTTGACAGACAGATAGACAGACGGACAACAAAGTGATCCTATAAGAGTTCAGTTTTTTCCTTTTGAGGTATGGAACCCTAAAAAAATACCATGATAGTGAAAATCTTATCTTTCTAACAGGACATCTGTCCTGTTTGATGCAGCTAATGTTTAAATTAAAGGAAAAAATAAGATAATGTTTAAGATAGAACTGTTAGGTTTAGTATAAACATATTTATAATTTATATTTAAGTTTGCTACATAGTTTGTTGAACCAATAAAATAAATATTTTGCTAGAACTTACCTGAATAAATTTTCTAAAAACAACTGTGCCACCCTTACATATGGGTACTGACATATAAGTGCTATACTTTTGGCAACATATAGTTTGTCTTTGGCTATATCATAGTATGTCAACGCCGCACCACTGTGAGGTGTGAGCTTGAAGGATCTTGGCAGAGACCTAGAACTTTCTTTGCCTGATGCTTTTCTGTGACCAGGCGGAGTCTGGCCACTTGACAATTCTGTGATATACATTGCCTAAAAAATAAACATGAATCAAGATCTCAGTTATTTGGAAAATTCTCCTAAAAGCATTAGTAACTACTAAAGAACTACACAATATTTACCTGTAATGTATGCATGGCACTGCAGATGTTTCTGTTTCTAACTTCCTCATAGAATATAAGACTGAAGCCATAGTATCGGGATGCATTTTCTCTGGTTACTACAAAGCTGTGGAACTTGGGCTCTAGAGAATGTTTTTGTGTTCTAAACTGAAGGCCAGCTGGTAGACACAGCTGTAACAGGATAATCACAAAATCAACTAAAAATTCTAACAAGATTCATCAATATGAAATTTTGTTACAGCTAAGTAGAATAAGAACATTATGATTTCTGTTTATTTTGTTATGTTCAGATTTAAGAATGAAATAGCTATTAATAACAGTGATTATTAGCCATGAAACAAAGACTTCACGAATGTGACATTTCAATTGAACTTTATTATTGAGCACACTTACCATACATACTGCATGTTCATCAAATGGGTTGCTTGTTATGTTCTCAGGGTAGTGAGCTAAAATTTTTCCTTTGTAAGAGCGATCCAAAGGAGATACATGTAGATTATCACCTAGAATGAAGATAGTGTTTCTTATCCTTGCATTTATTTTTCATAAGTCGCGAGTTAAGACGATTACTTACCGCAAAGCCTATCAGGCTCCAATCCAGAGTCAAAGTCGAGGCCGCATATCGCAAAATAATCGGCAAATCGGCATCCAACAGATAAATCAGAGACAGACATATTTCTATCGACCCGTTATTTACTATTTGAGACACTTTCTCTTCCAGTCTCAGTGTGAAGGTTTTGTCTCAGCATTGTACACTAGCACTTCTCGTTGGCAATCGATTTGTGAAGCCACCTCACATGTTTTCTTATGGCGTAAAATTTTCAGTGATAATGAAATAAATACAAAAATTGTAAACGAAAAACTATTCCTATTCACGCCATCACATCAATCAGACAGCTGCCAAATTGCGAATACCCCTCCCTCCCTCTCCTTCTACATCTATCCTTCCCTCCCTGACTAGAGCTGTGCTAGAGCGCAGTCTTCGTCTTTGGCCCATTGATAAAAGTGGCTCTCTCGGTCAGCCCTCACTACAAATTAGTGATGTACCGAGTTAAGGCCCTCATCTAGTGTTGGGATTTTATCCGATTAAATACTCAAAATGAATAAATACTCGTTTTTAATCGAGTATTTATCCAATAAAAACGAGTATTTATTGAGTATTTATTCATTTTGAGTATTTAATCGGATAAAATCCAACACTACCCTCATCAGATCGTTTTAGTCTATGGTTCGACGCATCTAGTCTATGATTCGACGTATCGCGTAGAGATGAGCCGTTGCCGGCAATTAGTGATGGGCAAAGTACCGGGTTTATTCCCGGTGCTTTGATAAACACCCAATAAACTCCCGAAAACACCCAAAAAAATGGGTTTTTATTTTGTTTTATGCAAATAATTAAGAAATATTAAAAACAAGTTTTAAATGTTTTTTTATATATTCTTATGATCTTGTGAATAATTTACGAAACCGTTACTTTAATTCTAGGGGACTGCAAGATGTTTATTAGGGGATAGAAAAATCCATAATTATAAAAAGGTGGTATCGTTAGTAGAGTGCGTCTACTGAAAGCGTAACCTGGAGTTTTTTTTTTAAATTAAATTGGCAACATTGTTTTGCCGAAAAAATCATGTCAAAGTCTATGGTTGCAATTGTCAGTTTTTGGAAACAGATATTTATTTTTCGAAAATAATTGCTTAATTATGGGAAAAACAATAAACAGTAACGTGCGAAAACTGCTACATACTATGGTTAATAAATTCAAACAAAAACAAGAAGAGAAAAAGGGTGTTTTCAATGAAAACCAACAATGTTTATATACGATTTCTGTATTTTTAAGTTAGTATGACGTTATAATCTTGATCCTTGTTGACAAATATTATTAGATAGTTATATATGATTTAATGATTTTTTTTTCTTATATTTTTAGATAATCTGGCATATTGCGAATTTCATATTTGACAAAAACATCGAACAAAGAAGGCTTTTGGTGAATCGACTTAATCAAAAACACATGCTAATGAGTGGTAGAATGCGTTCAAACGCGGTTGGATGTAATGAAAGATTTGCCTCACTCTGTCTAGTAGTGCATCAAAGTCTTCAACTGAAGTTAAAATCGCGAAAGTGAAGGAAATAGTGACTGAAATCCTAGTTCAAGTTTGAAAGAGATAGCTGCTGAACTTTCTGTGTCTCACGAGTCGATCCGTGTCATTTAAAACAATCACTGGAGTTTGAAAGATGTTCCCGCTTGACTAATCCCAAAAGATCTGAATTTTCTCTGTGCTAAAACGAATCGATTCCAACCCAACAATCTTGAAACACATTATTAGTGTTGGCGAGACGTGATGAAATTGAAATCATGTTGACTATTGCGGTGTTGTACACTTGACTTGGTATTCTTGCCAGAAGGCCAAATGGTAAATAAAGAGTATTATTTGAATATTATGTAGCGACATTTGCGAGAACAGATAAAAATAAAATAATTTGGAATAATAACTAATATTTTGTGTGTTATTGACCTTTACCATACACCCACCAAATAATTAAAGGTAGAACTACACTGCTCACACGTGTGCTACACACGCCGATTTATTTAATCTTCATGCAACACAAAGTACATAGGCGGACTTAATGCCTTCGGCATTCTCTACCAGTCAACCTAGGGTAGTGAAGAGACAATATGGTAGGCGCACAAAAAGAAAATTTTGGTATTAAAACAAGCCGATCTGGAAGCTTCGGTCTCCATACATTTCATATTATTATGGAAAATAGACTGTTAGAGCTACACTTGATCCACGCCACGCCATGCGACGCTACGTCCGCGACGCGGACACGTCGGTCCCAGAAATTTTAGAGGAAGGTGGGCGGCGAACACCGCGGCGACACCGCGATCAGACGCGTGGATAGCCATCCACGCGTCTGATCGCGATGTTCAGGCGGAAGTGTCTTCGATAGTAAATGAAAAAGCGAGCTTGATCTGTTTTTAATCCTCCGATGAAATCAAAGGTTGTAATGCGCATCACACGTGTTACGCGTTGCGTCGGTCTAGTGTGCACACCTACCGCACACGGCTGAGACGTCTCACACGTGTGCGTCAGTGTAGTGTAGTTCTAGCTTAAGTCTATACACGTTTTTGACTAAAATTTAAGTTCCTATACAACTATTATACAATTGTCATAAATACAAAAAATACTCAAGTATCAAAACTTTTTTCTCCTACTATTTCAATAATACCACATTCAAAATTTTTGGTTTTAACCTCCTTTTCTCAGGTCACGCTTTCGTTAGACGGACTCTATCTCTTTTTGTTGATGAATTTGAAGTGAGCACGCCGTGCGTGCAGCACGCTGTAGAACTCGAACTTACACAAAAGGAAGATCTTCAGGGTTCTTTTTTATTACTGACAGGCTCGCGTTGGACCAATATCTCACCTGATGGTAAGTGATGATGTGGCCGACGATGGAGCACGCTTGCCTAGAAGTATCCTATTCATTCTTGACTTAAATACCCCTAGGTTGTAGCTATCATTCCACTCCTTAGCTCTACGCATAATGAATGTGTTTCCAAAACGCTTTGTACGAATAGGTGGGATATTCAACATGTACCGATGGCGCAACGCCGTACGTCTAGTGGTCCCATGATGGAACAGACTTGGTGGAATTAAATTGTGCAATTTCAACGCACACTCCCCGAAATGTAATCGATAGAAAACCGTCAGGCCAGCAACTCTGCGTCGATGTTCAAGGTTTTGGGGCTTTGATTCGACCCCAAGAAGCTAAAAACTATCGGTTATCGACACGGTTACACCCCGGAAAGATGGAGCCGGGTAGAATTGGCTTCGTTTGGCGCAATAAAGACACGCCTTGGTTTTAGCAGCATTGAACTTGCCAGGTTGGCATAGCCCTAATCGGATACTGCCTCCAAGGACAAGTTCAAGCGCTCAACCATAGCTTCTCGGAAAGACTGGATTTATAACCTACTAGTACGTGCATCGGACACGTAACTCTCAGCAACAGTGCTATCGTCTGCATATCCAAAGGTACCGAGTTTAAGTAGGTCGTTTATGTGCAACAAGAACAGTGTTGCAGAGAGCACCAACCCCCGAGGGACCCCGGCATTAATATCCATTTGACCGGACGAGCAGCCATCAATAACAACTCGCATGGATCACCCCCTCAAGAAGTCTGCGATCCAGTCACACAGACCAGTGGGCAGACCGAAGGAAGGAAGCTTAGCAATAAGGCTATCACGCCAGACCCTGTCGAAAGCCTTCGAGATATCAAGGGAGACTGCAAGTGCTTCCCCATACTTCTCGATGGCCTCGCTCCAGATGTGAATGGCATACCCTTGAAGATCCCCAGTTGACCGATTTCGGCGAAAGCCGTATTTGCGATCACTGAGGATGTCATTAGAATAGCTTTCCGGTATGCCATGAGCTTATTATTGATCACTCGTTCCATACACTTACAGAGAATGGACGTCACCGAGATAAGTCTGTAATTAGCAGGGTCTACCCTACTGGCCTCCTTGGGTACGGGTTGCACGCTAGCTTGCCTCCAAGCATACTACGGGTATGAAGTTTATCTTCAATTTAATCCAAGACTTAAATTTGTTTAATGTAATAGCAGATTTGACGAGTTAGTAGGCTAAAGAAAACGGGAGTGAGTGCTACATGCATGTTTACCATGACTTTGGTTTTGGCCATGTTCATTTTAAGTCCCACTCTTTCGGAAGCTCTACTAAGGTCATTGAGCATTTTACTGAGCTCTGCCGTAGTCTCAGCCATGACTACTATGTCGCCGGCAAACCGAAGGTGTGTACTATGTACTCACCTAATATCCTGATAACCTAACCTTGAAGACATCCTCCATAGCGGCCGTGAACAGTTTCAGAGAAATGACGTCTGCCTGCCTCACACCTCGCTGCAAGAGGATAAGTTTCGATGTGTGGCTTTGAAGTCGGACTGACATGGTGGCGTTTTTGTACAAATACTTCAGCACTTCGATGGACTGATAGTCAATCTGGCACCATTGGAGAGACTATAGTACAGCCCAGGTCTCGACCGAATCAAAGGCTTTCTCGTATCCACAAACGCTAAGCAGAGAGGCTGATTATACTCCTCAGTCTTCTGTATAAACTGCCGCAGCGTATGTATGTGGTCCACTGTACTAAAGCTTTTTCGGAATCCGGGTTGTTCGGGAAGCTGGAAGTAGTCGAACCTGCGCGACGGTTCGTGATGACTCTGGAAACGATGATAATCTGGGGATGATAATATTGTTACAGCGAAACTTGCACACGCCATATCTTCGATGAAATCAAGAGCTGTTGTAAGAGTGGTTGATAGTTTGAAGCTAAAACAATTAAAACGCATTGCTGTACGAAACTTCTAGAATGGAAGTACGTACAGAGGCCTGGCAAGTTCTAGAAAGGGTCGCCATAAGTAAAGTACCTACCAACCAAAAAAAATTGACATAAATGTCATAATGAAATGATTTTTTAATCATATCATTTTTTTATGTTTTTATTTTCCAAGACGTTGTTTTGAATAAAAACATTTGAATACTTAAATAGATTGGATCTTTTCAAACGGTACTTATTTCTGATTATGACGCCTCCTTCATTCGCAAAGAATTACCATTTGATGACAGTGAAAGAAAAATACGGTAAATAGTAGCTGGAATTTTAGCCTACTGTGCAGCTTAAATTTGGTCAGGTCGAAAAAAAGCATAATTTAAGTTTAAAAATAAAAAAAAACCCAAAAATTTGGGTGTTTATCGGGTATTTTCCCCAAAACACCCGGTTTATTCCCTCTTGGGAATAAACCGGGGTGGATGGATTGCCCTTCTCTACCGGCAATATTGCCGTGAAGTGGGATATTGGTGGTAATATTGTCGGCAACAGCACATCTCTAGGTCAAACTATCACTCGGAAAGAAAACTATGACGAGTTTGAATATCGTGTGCTGAATAACGCGTAGTGTAATAGGCACTTAAGGGTCAGACTGTTTTACTCGGAAAGAAAATTAGGACGAGTCTGAATATCATGGGTTGAATATCGCCCTTTACTTTTTGGTGGATCCGGTTCTGGTGGCTCGAGTTGACTCGAGTCGGTTTATACAGTATACGAATTATGACTTGCGAATTTTGTAAAACTATTCTATTAATTTTTTCGCGAGTCATTTTAATGATTAAAAAAATAATCAAGTTATTGATATAATTGTTTAAGCTGTAAGTCCTCCAAGATGTAATAAATAAATATAATACAAATATGATATCTAGACAAATCAAATAGGCTTAAAGAAAGTTTTTAATTCGAAACTCATGTTCTAAGTGTTTTAAAGGTGCCTCAAAACTAAAGCGGAGAATGTAGTACGAGTAAGTCAACCTAAATCGAATACTAGATTCAAGTCAGTAGGATTCCAATAATAGAATGAAGTTAGCGAGTATAAAATCGTTTTTCTGTCTCGGGTAAGCGTAAGTAAGCGTTCTAAAATTTGTTTCCAGCTAGAGATGGGCGGCGGATAAATACCCAGAGGATAAATACTCGAGTATTTTCCAAAATGAGTATTTACTCACTTTTAACCATTTTTATTGGATATTCACTTAAAGTGATGGATATTTACTCAAAATGATATGATGTTTGTTTTTTTGCAAATCGAATAAGGATTAATGACTATTATTTTTATCTTTAGAGATTTCAAAAAAGGAGTACTCAGTTAATACTTCATTGAAACTTTCGAAAACACTACATTATAGTCTGTCTAATAAGTCAACCGACTTGGGAATTTTGCATAATATTTAATAATTTAAAAAATACTTATCGCGGGTCTCAAACCATAGGGGCGTATCCACAAAACCCCTACTTTTCAGGAGAGACAAAAAACTTAATAACTTTTCCTGTGATTGAGCCAGCTCGTTGTTTTTTTGCATGTAGCTATATATTTCTACTGCAATTAATGTAGGATTCTTAATTTTAGGGCATTTCCTCTATAACACTAGTTTTAGGTTGATACGCCTATATAGCATGACGACTATACTGTAAAATTCCGTCAAAATACTCCCTGAAATGTATGAAATTTATGGACGTAAAATCTTTTTTCTCAGATTGTTAATATTTATACCAATATTTATTATTACTTAATTGGTGACTTAAAATATTGCTATTTAGGAATGAGAACCAATTGAAACTAACGTTATTTACTTAATTTCAAGAAATCATACGCCTGTCTGGCCTGTCATAAATATTGAGAGGTGTTTTAACTCAAAGAGGAAGTATAAACCAGTTTTGTTCCACAATTTAAAAAAGGAAATGATTAATAGGTAATTACACAATATTCTCGTGTTTGAAAAGAAAAATAAGCATTATAAAAATAAAATTTATTAATAAATCTGGACATAACTATTAGAAATATCTTTAAAATCACAAACATTTGAAATTGAGCTGAACAAAACATAGCTCTCAAAAACGCTGAAGGAAATCATCGCGAGGAAACACGGTGAGGAAGGCATTAGTGATGTTTGTGTGAATGTTTGATTTCTCACATTCGAGAATGCGAATATTCAAATTCAAATTCAATTTTCGCGTATGCGAATGCGAATATTGACTTTCAAACTAAGTGCGCGCAAAATATCAGACAGTTTTCACATTTCGTATCAGCCAAATTTAAACCGAACATAACTGAGCCTTAACAGACTAATTGAATGAAGTTTAACACAAAAAGTTTTTCAGGAAACAGACTCCGGCAGGGAATTTCACTCCTTAGTTATACGCATAATGAGTGTGTTCCCAAACGCTTTGTACGTATGGGTGGAATGTTCACCATGTACCGGTGTCGCAACGCTGTACATCTTGTGGTCCAATGATGGAACGGACATGGCGGGATTAAATTCTGCAATTCCAATGCACACTCTCCGAAATGTAAACAATAAAAAACCGACAGGCTAACAACTCGGCGTCGATGCTCAAAAGACCATACACGATCAAACTTGTGCTTGCAACCTCTATGGTTGTACCGTCTCGTCCTCGCTAAGATCTCGAATTTTTTGGAAGACAGTTTGGCTTTTGCTTCGATGTAGAAGCCGAAATTGAGGGTAGTCGACAGCGGCACCCCAAGAATCTCTGAGATCTAAGAGAGATCTCAGAGAGACTGGATCTGAGATCCATAAGCTCGCTCGCCGGACATGTAACTCTCAACAACAGTGCTATCGTCTGTATACCCAAAGGTAGTGGCTTTAAGTAGGTCATTTATGTGCAGCAAGAACAGTGTTGCCGAGAGTACCGACCGCTGAAGGACCCTGGCATTAATATCCATTTGACCCGACGAGTAGCCATCAATAACTACTCGGATGGATCGATCCCTCAAGAAGTTTACGATCCAATCACACAGACCAGTGGTTAGACCAGAGGAAGGAAGTTTAGCAATAAGACTTTACATAGTTTCAGCTTAGACCCTATCGAAAGTCTTCAAGATATCAAGGGAGACTGCAAGCGCTTCCCCATGCTTCTCGATGGCCTTGCTTTAGATGTGAATGGCATACGCTAGAAAATCACCAATAGACCGATTTAGGCGAAAACCGTATTGCCGGTCAATGAGGATGTCGTTTGTTTCTAGGTATGCCAGGAGTTATCTGTTAAACACCCGTTCCATACTCTTACAGAGGATAGACGTAACGGAGATGGATAGGTAGTTTGCCAGGTCAGCTCGACTGCCCTTCTTAAGCACAGGCTGAACGGCACTTATTCAGTCTCAGAGAGGCGAAATAAGCGGGTCAAGATTACAGACAATTCAAGTGCACAAGTTTTAAGAACAGCTGCTGGTATCCCGTCGAGGCCACTGGCTCTATTCACATCAAAGTTACGCAGAACTCTACGAACGTCCTTCTGATGGATACGAATATCCGAAATACTCGTCACGCACCCATCTAGAGAAACAGTTAAATTCATTTGAAAAAATTTGTTATGATTTGAGATTAACATGTTGTTTCACAATTTGTGATAAAATGTGAAATAAAGTTGTGTGATGGAAAAATATTAAAATATTATTTCCTTTTTGTTTGTTTTTTTTTTTATATATAATGGATAGGCTCGCGTTTGACCACAATCTCACCAGATGTTTCAATGGTTCAATGTTTGTCAGAAACATTCGCCGAATATTCGCATGTTTTTTTGCGAATGCGAATGCGAATATCAAAAAATGACTTACATTACTTACGTCTAAATAGCTTGACAAAATGATTTCAGGTTAAAGTAAAATAAACAGTCGTATGTTCATACGCCTTTATGGTCCGATGCGATTTCCTAGGATCACGATAAAATTGAAAGTCGTAGGTGCGTACGTCTCTATGGCACGTCGAAACTGCCTCATTACGCAATAATATTGCTCTTACGTCTATTATACGGCTATTTGGTCTAAAAATAATTCTAGACTCTCCAGTATACGGCAAATAATATTTTTTAATTTATGCAAAAAGTAATTAACACTAAATTATAAAAAAAAAATCAGTTAATGTATTGCTTATAGTAGAATCCAATGGCATTAAAAACGAAAAATCACATTTTTGCATATACGTCCCTATGGTTTGAGACCCGCGTTATATTCGGTACTTTTTAAAAGATTCTTCTGCTAGTAAACAATGATCTCTATCTCTTGATCAACCTTGATTATTGAACCCGTGTTGACTACATTACATTTCATTTTATCCTAATATTTACCCAAGTCGTTTGACTTTTTAGACAGACTCTACCTTCTTCATTTTATTAGTTCTGATATCGATGATATAGGATAGCTATAGGATACCTATGTTAACGTGATTGGTTACTTATTTTTATTACACGTTTTTTAAACATTTTTAATAACTTTTACCTTTTAATGTAATTACATTACATACTTAAAGCGTCCCAATAAGATAAAAACTTGTAACTTTGAACATAGATAGAATACAATATCATATAGACTCACTTCCCTGTGTTAACTTAATGTTTTGTTGTTTTAGGTATCATGGGAAGACCAAAAAATGAACGTTTGGAAACACTATTTTTTTTTGTGACGTAGTTAACAAATTTACTGTTTTCAGATTTATTCCTAAACCTATGCTATACGACCTTGCTTTGTGCCAAATTTCTGGAATCTGGGTCAACGGGAAGTACTAAAATATGCGTTTTTTGCAACATAAACGACCGTATCTTTTTTATTCGTTCGGTATAAGTATGAATGCTCACGCACTGTGTCCGAGTTGAAGCCGAGCTGCAAACGAGCAGAGAGGCATTGGAGCGGGCGGGGTATGCGGCTGGGTGACGTAAAGCGGCGTAAAAAGCTTCTTTTAATCGTCGGTCCTGCAAGAGAGGGTGTACCCAGGATTCTTTACGGCTTCTGCGTTTTCTTACGTACAATAGTATTGCCAGAAGGTGACGTCGATTGAAAGAACTCATGATCAACGACGTAAACACTCTGCTGTGACTCCGCATAAAATGACGTATTCTTGCTTGGATTTATATCAGAGTTCGAACTAGTGCGCAAACAATATCCAAATTAGGTCCGAGTTTTCTAGACCTATATTTTTACGGGTTTGGATCAAATTCGAATCGGACGCAGTGCGAAACCGCTCTAAGGGTTTCGTTTTTTCCTTTTGAGGCACGGAACCTTAAAAATGAATGTATTAATTTTATTTCCAAATCAGAACCATTATTTTTTGAAATTATAAACACACAACTGTGATGAATCAAACACTTCAGGACAAATTGTATAAATATTTTATTCAATTTGATCAACACAATTTCATACTTATTGTTCTATTAACAATCATTTACAAATACACAGATTAGTCGGACATGTTTTCTGTTCAACAACTCAAAGCAGACTGCCTCTGTCTAACATGACAGTTACAAACTCGATTTCCCTACCATAAACTTTCACAAACACTCGGTCGACTAACCGACCGATCAGAGCAAAGTAAACAGTACGTAACATCAATTGACTAACTAATATACATTAGGGTTTATCTAATAATTAACTGCAAGTACCTAAATATTTCATTTTAACAATTATGATATATTTATATAAAACAAATGCATACTGTCTAATATTATAAATTATTACTTAATGTCTACAACGAATGCCTAAAGTTCATGTAACTACTAGCGCCATCTATCGCTTATCATTGAAAGTTGAACGATTTATGAATATTTTCTTTAAAAATCATTACACAACAGAATCGCCACATTAGTGAATAGAATTCTATCTCCGGGAAGAAATTTTAAAAGTCATGCGAATGTACGGTAAAGATAAATTTGTTGCTATTCTTGTATTGTAATTTCATAAAAAATTTAACCAATCAATATACTTACTAATTCTAAATTTGATAATGCATGACGAAATTATTCAAGATAAAACATAATGGGCCTTATGTTATTATAAATGTGATTTATGAAGCACGTTATAAATCGTACCGTACACGTTATCGCATTCTTATTATTTGAATCCTTTTGTTGGTAAAATAACAAGATTTAAGCTAAATAACACAATCCAGTTTGGTTTAGTTAGTAGAGAGTATTTATCCATGATTTGGGTAAATACTCGAGTAAAAACGAGTAATTGTTAAGTATTTATCCATTTTGAGTATTTACTCGGATAAAATCCCAACACTATTTCCAGCTAGTGTTGGGATTTTATCCGATTAAATACTCAAAATGAATAAATACTCAATAAATACTCGTTTTTATTGGATAAATACTCGATTAAAAACGAGTATTTAATGAGTATTTATTCATTTTGAGTATTTAATCGGATAAAATCCCAACACTATTTCCAGCACAAGTTCTTTGGAGTAGGTATCGCTAATTTATTAATCTCAATGGTCTACAGGCAGGTTTCTAAATTCAGTATTTTGAATTAAGAACGTGTCAATGGACTCGATTGACTGAATGCAAATTTTGACAAGTTGTCAGTTTAAAGTAGAGTATGTTTAGAAAATTATAGGTCGGAAATCGGGGGTAAATGTGGAAACCAATCCTAGGTAGATGACCAAAAAAAACCATAATTTTGATGGCTTAAATTACAGGGTATCCAAATCGTAAAAAAGATTATTATCGATTGAAGATTACAAAAAAAAAAAATTACGAAAATGAATGAATGAATGTTGCTGTGTTTGTCAAAAGCAGTGGTGTACGCGGGGCGTGTGTTTGTAGTTTTTTAAATAAAACGTTATTCGTGTAGTTTTTTTTACTGTTCACAATATTTATAGAATATTATTCTTTTGGCCTTGCCAAACTATCAGTTTGTGGATTTGTTGGCAGCGTTGGATTGCATTGCAAGTGTTCTTAAGATTCAAGGTAACGATTTTTTTTTACTTTAAGCAATTTAATGTGTATCTCAATAATTTTAATTTTTTAACTAAAATATTCAGAAAATACTCCAAGGGAGTAAACATGCATAATTCGATGCCTTTTGTTGTTCCGTTTCGTATAGGGAGGTGATAACCGCAATCTTATCGTCTCGTCAGTGGTATTCCATTAAGGAAAATGGGTGTATTCTCATCCAAACATTTAAGCGAGTCATGAGTCAAGCACTTAGTTTTTTTGCGAAAGTTTAGTGAAAAAACATCATTGTTTGGTGTTCTATTGTTGGATAAGTTTTATGATTTGCGGTCTTTCTGATAGTTGTCTCATGTTTCAATATTTACAGACACCCCTGGTATTATTCTGCAAAGAAAGGCCTTGCTACTCTTTCCATTTTTCTCTATTTCCAGCTTTTTTAGAACCATTTGTCAAATAGCTAGTGTATAATTTGGGAGAATTTTGTTACATGCCATACACAAACATATTTCAAATACCTATTTATTTGTAATTATATCAGAATAATAAGTATATATCCATCCCTTATTAAAATACTAAATAGTAATAGACTAAATTAAAAAAATATTAATAAATAATAAAAATCAATAATAAATATTTGTTGCAGAATGCTAAGAGGAAGAGTGAAACATTTACTACACTGCACTTTCTTCATATCATTTATATTTCTTTTTCTTGTATTTGCTGGAGCAATAAATTTAGATGATAAAGAAAAAGAAAAATTTGATCCTGTTGAAAGATATGGAATTTACGGTGCAATAATTTTATATATGTTAAGACTTTTTACTCTACTAACAATACCTCAAGTCTTGTGCAACTTTGCAGGATTGACATTATTCAATGCATTCCCAGGAAATGTAAAACTCAAAGGATCTCCTTTGCTAGCACCTTTCATATGTATTAGAATTGTGACTAGAGGGGATTTCCCTAAACTTGTAAGGGATAATGTAACACGAAATATGAACACATGTGTTGATGTGGGAATGGAAAATTTCATGATTGAAGTTGTGACTGACAAAGCAATTAATTTACCAAAGCACAGAAGAGTAAGAGAGGTGGTTGTGCCAGCAGAATATAAGACTAAATCAGGTGCTTTATTTAAATCAAGAGCATTGCAGTATTGCTTGGAAGATAATGTTAATATACTTGCTGAAAATGATTGGATTGTGCATTTAGATGAAGAAACATTGTTGACTGATAACTGTGTGAGGGGCATACTGAACTTTGTGTTGGATGGCCAGCATCAGTTTGGTCAAGGACTGATCACATATGCAAATGAGCACATTGTTAATTGGCTGACCACACTAGCTGACAGCTTCCGTGTTGCAGATGATATGGGAAAACTAAGGCTACAGTTTTATTTGTTTCATAAGCCACTATTCAGTTGGAAAGGCTCTTATGTTGTAACACAAGTATGTATATTTCAAGTATTACACTCGTAAACAAGTAACTTAAATTTTTAAGACTGCTAATAAAATTATTTTTTTTATTTGCAGGTTAGTGCTGAAAAGAAAGTGTCTTTTGACAATGGACTTGATGGATCAGTAGCAGAAGACTGTTATTTTGCTATGAAAGCCTTTAAAGAGGGCTATACTTTTAACTTTATTGAAGGAGAAATGTGGGAGAAGTCACCGTTTTCATTATGGGATTTTATGCAACAAAGAAAAAGGTGGATTCAAGGAATCCTTTTAGTAGTACATTCAAAACAAATACCTGCATTATACAAAGTATTTCTAGCAGTCTCTTGTTACTCATGGGTAACCCTCCCTTTGTCAACAAGTAATGTTTTCTTAGCTGCCGTATGTCCCATTCCATGTCCACAGGCTTTGGACATAATATGTGGTTTCATAGGTGCCGTAAATATTTATATGTACATCTTTGGTGTGTTTAAGTCATTTCCTATTCATAGATTTGGCCCTGTAAGTTTCATTTTACTTATTGGTGGAGCCTTGGCTACCATCCCATTCAATATTATTATTGAGAATGTCGCTGTGATCTGGGGAGTGTTAGGGAAAAAGCACAAATTTTACATAGTGAACAAGGAAATTAAGATACCAGTGACTGTATGATTCCTCACTACAATATTTCATATCATTTTAAAGTTTTACTGATTTTACAATAGTAAGTGCACAATATACTTAAAGGACTAATTTTGCACTTACTTTGAAGTGTGAATCATTCAACACACTAGTGAATCAATCTATGATTGTGTTCACAAAAATTGGTACATACCAAAATGTTAGTCACTGTGTATGTTTGTTACCAAAGTATCAATATTTACAATATTTTGATTTTTGTAAATTTAAACTTCTTGATTAAATATTAAGCACAATATTGATATTTAAATGTAAAGTTAAATAATGATGATAGCTTTGCTTTTATATCTTGTCTACAGATAATTTATTTTTTGATGTCTTGTTGTTTCATATTTTGTATCTATTCAAATATTATAAATTTATGGTCACCTTATGATTTTACCATTTTAGTGATTTTTGAATTTAGCCCATGTCTAAAATGCAGGATAATAATATATTCTTGTATTACTGTAATTGTACTTATTTCGCATTTTTCTACAATAATTACAAACTATTTACAATGTGTATAAAACAAAGAATGTAGTTTATACTTTCATATTTAAAATAAGTATGTCACTGCTTTGGATTGTTTGCTGCACAAGCTGAAGTGCTTCTATTTGATAACAGTGTCCTCCAATATAATTAATAATACTAAATACCACTCCATACAAAACAGATAAAGTATTCATTGGTTACAATCAATGATAGAATGTTATTTCAGAACTACTAATCTTTTCTTAACTAAAGTGTACTAGTTTATCCTTATTAGACAATATGTAAGAACCAATAAGTCTAGTCTAGTTTGAGTCCAGAACAAATAATAAGAAATTCCTACAAATGTCAAAATGGTGTATAAGTTACTATCTTTAAACACCCTTGCATTAAAATTGAGACAATTAATTTATACATATCTTCAACACTTCAGAACATTGTTGTTTTATAATTTTCGAAATAAAAGGTTTATTTTAGAAGTAGTTTGTACAGAATTTCATAGTTATATTTTAATTACAAGGGTTAAATTGCAACAATTTCCACTAGGTGTACTTAACCAGCATTAATGAAGTAGTTAAATAGATGTGTAGTAAGCTATTGTCATTGCAAACTGGTTTAACAAAGGGAATACTTGTTTATTTTATCTTTACGAACTAAATGATTGTAATCTTACTGTTCCTGCATTTTTTGTGATGTTTAAAATTCATAATTTATAATGTAATTTAATTTATTGTAATAGGAAAATAGGTAAAACTAGTTTTCCAAATTATAAGTACACATAATGACTGAGTACTTGATATATTGTGTTTGTATTAAAATTGTTATGGGTTAAAACAAGTTAGATTTGAGGATGTTTGAAGAAAAGTACAATATTTTATACAAAGTAAAATATACGCAAAAGTAGGTTATGTATTATTTAAAATTGGTTAAGTATTGTAATATTCAGTCTTTTAAACTTGAGGTAAGATGCACACAGTATTCAGTCCAGAAACTTTAGTTTCTTTTCAGTAAAACATGCAACTATTGTAATTGCTTTAAAACACCACATCTGACTAGTCATGTAAATATTTATGAATAAATAGCTAGTTGTAATGTGTAGTAGTGTAGATGGTTAAGTAATTTACCAGAGTTAATTGGGGTCTGTGTCTACATAGTTTCTTGTAGGAAAAAGGTCAGGGTTCAACTCTGTTCAACCCATTGTGATGGTCTAAGTATTCAATTACACAATTACCTTCGTTAATTATCATATTAGTTCATGACAAAAGACATTATGTGCCTGTTATGGTCATGATGATAACTGAGTCAGTTGTTGATTATTTTATTTATCTATAATACAAGGCGATATAACGTTAGTTTTATATCTCGCCGAGTTTAACGAACCATCGATGTTATTTTTTAAATTGTTGTCACAAGTGATGTATGTCTTAAAATTAGTTCGGTATTTTTGTATTACTACTATAATGTTTTCTATGTTATTGATTGGCAATGGTGTAAGTTAACGAACTTAATCAAAATTTTATTATATTAGATACCAAAATCCCACTTTGTACATATAAAAACACTTAGATACGAAAATAAATTCAAGCATTCAGATGTTTTGTAATTCACGTCGCCTTTTTTTTGTCTGTAAGGACTTATGGTAAGAATAAGCACACCTAACGTAATGTTATATTGCTGTTTAGATGTGTCCATCTTCCTAGTATAAAACCTACGCAGTAGGCACCAGACTAAGTTGTACACTAATCATCCTGTTATGTTTTGTTTGGTCAAATTGAGAAAAAGAGTCTTAATACGAGTAGATCCAGATATCCGAGAGCGACCTTGACACGCAGACGAATAACATGTTGGGTGGATTTATTTATTGTAGTTTGCAATTAGTGTCAATTGGAACACCAAACCAAACTCCTACGAGCATTAAATAGGATCAACTATTTCTATTATCGTTAGAACGTCACTATGCGCATCGTAAAAGATTTTTCGCAGTCGCACAGGCTAATCGGTCAGCAAGGCTGGTTTTTTCGCTAAACGCCAACTGACTATTTCCTACTTCCTCTCCTTGACTACCTACTAGTGTCCCCAATAGCGTGCGGAAGCTGAAAAAAAATTAACTTGATCTCGGCGATATTAAGTAAGTAAATAAGAAGTAGTTTAATCATTAATTATCAAGAAGTCACATTATGCAGCGGTAGATATTGGTCGGACAACCTACTGAAGGAATAGGTGGGTTTTAGTCATAAAACTCAGACTCTCGCTCTACCCAAAGCAATAGAAATCATTGATGATTTTGCGCCTGAAAATAAAATAAAATTGTCGATTTAAGGCGACATCTTTGATTGCTTTGTGCGGTCGCATTACTAGATTATACCGGTTTGTGTATACGCATAGAAGTTCAGGTAATCGGGAGGCTGCATCAATGATAAATAAGGCATTATACATCCACCACATCAAAACATCTCGCCTCAGATACGCTACAGTTTACCTATCTACATTAACTACAAACCTTACCGTTCGAACAAAACCCAAAGTACATACGCACTTGCGTGTGAGTCACCCTGATACGGAGTTTCCGTACACCGGAACTTGAGTCATACTCGATGGACGGTTTCAACAAAAAACAATACTAGGTACTAAAATGCCTACCTATGTCTACTGATAAGAAACTACACCTTAAGTGTAGTACAGATTCCATGCGATAACATACAGCATTTAGGTACCTATACTTTGTTATCGCGTGGAATCTATATTCAAAAACTAAGTGTACGGTTACAATTGGTCGTTTCTCATCGAAAAGAACCGGCCAGAATCTTCAGAACTAGTGCGCCTCACTATAAACGATTGCATCAGTGCTTACCATCAGGTGGGATCGCAGTCGCTAGGGTACCTAGTATTAGAATATATTTTATCGCAGTCAAGCACTAGTTTAAAACAGATACTGCGTCTACGGTGGCCGGAAATCGGGATCGGGATCCCGGTGGTTTGGTCCTTGTCTAGGTTCTATATTCTTTAACTAGTATCCACTCAATGCACTACCTACTCTTTACTCAGTCCTGGGCATGACAACGTTTCCCTTTTTTGTGAGGTAATCCTTGTTGTTAGTATCGCCACGTTATTATTTAGTAAGTACCCTCTGTCAGATGAGAATGTAGGGTTGTGTGGGATTCCTATCGACAATACTCCACTTTAACTGCCTCTAGCACGAGTCGGAGGACTGGAATACAATTAGTCAATTCGCTTGTAGTTCCTGGGCCTCAAGTCTGCTATTACAATAGTGTCAGAATGGTCTATCATTGATGTCATAATTGTCGATTTTGACAAGTTTGGTAATCTACTAATATAATGGCGTCATTATGACTTTCCAATGGTCAACCACTGACACTCCATTGAAAGAAGTGACATAGAATGGATGGTAATCTCGTACATATTGACAAATAAATATTTGACGTTTGCGGTAATCTGCTAAAACTTTGACAGTTTATTTGATCAGTGTTTTACCATTAGAACGTTATTGTGCAGTTATTGGTTTTAATATGCTCGAAATTATCATTCTACCACAATTCTATTACAAGACGAGTGACCGATCAATGATCGATCATTATGAATTAGCAGATTACAAACTTTTAGCAAAATGACAATGGGATCGTGTTGGAATGACGAATTTATAAAAATAGCAGACTTGGGGCCCAGGTCGTAATCATCCTTTATACTCCTTTTAATCAATCACTATAATGAAAAAAACAGTCAATCAATGTAGTTATAATACTCAATACTGGTATTTAGCAGCATCTGGAAGCTGCCTCAACTAATTTGAGTATGAGCCAGGCTGATGATGCCGGATAAAAATTTAAAAAGGTGTAAAACCAACCTAAAAAAGTTCCTATAAAAGATTTTTATTAAATCTTTGTTTTTACTTAGGTCGGCACGAATCCTATAAAAGAAACACACACACACAATAGAGAAAGATCTAGGTATGCTTAGCAGAGGAGTCTGAAACTACGGGTTGGGAGGAAATAAAAGACAAAAGTTCTGAATATCGGCTTTATTTTTTTTCCCTTATTCCCCCCACTGGTAGATTAATGGTCCAATCTAGTGCCCGACCTAGTTATTCTGGCTATTCTCGTTTCGACATTGGCGCCCGAGTCCTTAATTTCTTATTTATTTTATTGTCGAACACACATTTTTTACATACACAATCAAAATCATTTTTTTTTATTTTTTATTATTACTTTTGGCTGTCGAAGATGTTAACTCCCTATTGCTGATCAAGTATCGATACAGGTACCTACGAGCTAAATCCCACGCACATAAAATCGTAAGTTTAGTAAAAGATAAACTTCAGTTAATTTATCTTGAAGATTGGCAATGGATACATTTAAACATTACTCAATAGATTCCGATTAGGCAGTTCATGTTATCACTGCCGAGGATCGTTACTTGATACAAAAATATAGTGCGATGATAATGATTTAACATGACAATATCTCAAATGATAAGTAGAAAATATGGCGGGAATTACGGTATTGGCTTCAATTTCATGATTTGGGGAATAATTGGAACACCGTAGTACCGTACAGTGATCCAATTATTTCCCAAATTGCGGACGTTATCTTGTCTCTAGCCCTCTTTGTATCAAGTTGTATTGGTAATTACCTAGAGGAGAGAGGTAGTTGCGTTGTCTCTGAAATCACAAGGAAATAGTTATATTGAAGAGGGATTTAATACTGTACAGGGTTATTTGTAAAACACTGGCAACCTCTCAGGACTATGTTACTGATACCATAAACAACAACTTTTGTTCTATGACTTTTTACAAAACGTAATAGGGTAAATACGCCAAATGTCGGCCCCCTTAGCGATTTTCTGACTGCGGATTGCTCTAGCACCGTCAGTATCCAACGAAAGTTAGCTTCTGATGCGGTTTTAGATAGTTTGATTAATCTATTTCATGTTCATAGGCACAAGATCGACATTTCTACAAAAAGAAAAAAGTAATTAGGCTTAGATACGTCGAGAACAGAAAAACCCTAAAGTCGGCCATTCACGGCCCATGGTCGGTCGCGTTTTTCCCAAATGTCGGCCGGGTATAGGGTGTTTTAAATTAAGACAGTGACAAATATTATTAACATGATTTATTTTGGCAGAATTCTAATATAACACTAAGTATACAGTTGTAATTGTATTTGTTTAATAGTAATATATTTTTTTAGTTTCCCTCAACCAAAAAAAATCGTAACTGCATAATTTTCTTTCATTCCGTGAAGGCCTTAGATTTCCCTGCTTTGGGGGTTTAATAGATAAGTAGCAAGTCTCAAACCATAAAGCTGCCATAAATATGTCTTCAATACTGTCAACTCCTACATTTAAACTTAACTTCTTTATAATATTAATAAATTATAATAATAAATATTTCATTTTGAGAAAATAAGATTGATAAATAAATTAAAAATGACTAACCAATCAATGAAAAAATATAAAAGTATTTTTTCATCAGCCTGTATAGTGGCTCTCGAATTCGAGGCTGGTCGACATTACGATCTTTAATATTTCTAATGTCGGCCCCTATTTCTTGTTCCTTATTTCTCGAGATACGACTGATATCACCCCGGCCGTTATTTGGCGATTAAACGTAAAATAGATTTATTTGCAAATATAAGTTTTGCAAATTCTCTTGTTAAGCCATCGGAATTACTATAATTGGAATTTATAAAACAGAGTGCATTTACTTTAAGTCGACCACGGCCGAGAATCCGGTTTTAAATCAAAACTGTTACCCTAATGGCGACCTCCTATTTTGCCCTGAAAAATATACGCAAAACAATGAAAAAACTATCTTAAAATATAGTAAAAATAACCCTTTAGTGATAATAAGGCTTAAAACAAAAATAAATAAATGTCTTATCGTTGTAATATCAATCCCCGAAATGTGAGTATTCACTTCAAGTAAGCTACTTTACATGCGAATTTGACGCTTCAACGGCGCTATCGTTACTGACGCTCAGTATGAGAAGTATAAGTGACGGAATCGGATAGTAACTGTTTGTACGTATAGAGTATGAACTAAGGTTGCAATTTGAGCAGCAAACTTGACAATTAATTACCTTTTGGATGAATGCAAGCTGAAAATGTACAGACGGCCGAAGTTTGGGGGGTGGCCGACGTTTGGCGTATTTACCCTAGGTATATTTACCAAAAACAAACCTTCAAGATTTCGTTGTTCTATCTAACACATTTCAACTCTGTATTTTGCTATACTTATCTACGTCTGTATGACGCGACGATAGCGCATCAAGCACAACCGCCGCCTTATCCCCGCTCCCCTCCGCTGTTGTATTATCGCTTGCTTCACATGGACTTCTTAATATTTAGAACGTTCAATTAAAATGTTTTTATTTTTTAGGAAAATATGATAAATTTTTAAAAGTCATAGAACAAAAGTTGTTGTTTTTATTTTGTTAGTAACATAGTCCTAAGAGGATGCCAGTGTTATACAAATAACCCTGTATAGCTTCTACCAACAGCTAGAAAGTAGGATTTTCCACATAAACTTAGGGCTCCAGTTTCATCCTCTTAGTGGTGAATTTGAGAAAATCATTCCTTATTGTTTGTATATGTACCTATACATCGTAAAAGGAATGTCTGTGCATAATTTCAGCATTCTAGGTCTAAAGGTTGGGCGTTGATAAGTCAGTGAGTGACTATACATCGTAAAAGGAATGTCTGTGCAAAATTTCAGCATTCTAGGTCTAAAGGTTGGGCGTTGATAAGTCAGTGAGTGACTATACATCGTAAAAGGAATGTCTGTGCAAAATTTCAGCATTCTAGGTCTAAAGGCTGGGCGTTGATAAGTCAGTGAGTGACTATACATCGTAAAAGGAATGTCTGTGCAAAATTTCAGCATTCTAGGTCTAAAGGCTGGGCGTTGATAAGTTAGTAATAATAATATTCCACAACTATCACACAACGCCGTCTAGTCCCAAGCTAAGCAGAGCTTGTGTTATGGGTACTAGACAACTGATAAACATACTTATATATTTCTAAATACATGCATATTATAGATAAATTACACCCAGACACAGAAAAAGGAATGTCTGTGCAAAATTTTAGCATTCTAGGTCTAAAGGCTGGGCGTTGATAAGACAGTGAGTGAGTCAGGCCTATTATAAAGATAAAAAAAAACAACATGAAAAAATCAACATGAAAAATCGGACGTCTATCGGAATCTACATTTATATTTTATCTTTTTTAATACTATTGGCGCTAATCTAAAGCACCTTTAAAAATACCGAAATAAGCTACTGCCACATAAAGATCTATAAATACGTCTTCTTGAAAAACAGTGAGTACGATATATTTCAATTATGGCGTGATGTCGTTTATTGCACTTTTTCTTTTAGGTACCTTTCCAGATTCTTGTCTGAAGAAGGCACAAAGGCCCTTCTATCCCACAGATGATTATGACCCGAGGACTGTGGATAGAGAACTGGCAGCGCACACGACCTATTTATATTATATGCGCACCTAAGTATATTGTCACGCACGCAGTTCACAAGTGAAATAAGTACATAGGATAGATAATAAAAGATTAATAAGTTAATCTAATCAAGAATGTTGTTTACCGTCTCACAAACCACAGTGTGTCAAGACGAAAGTCTATAAACTAGTGCGTGTTACCAGTGATGGCATAATGTTGTCATAGTCAATCATAGGACCATGGAGAGGGCTGCGCTCGGAGTTTCATTCGGAGTTTCAATCAACTGAGAACACCAAAGTGACCACACCAAAGTAATGTTAATGATGCTACTCGATGGATTAGCAATTTATTACTTTTTACACCACCTGCTCGATAATGTCGTTTTATACGTCATACAAACCTCACTTAAAGCAAGTCATTCTATCCCTAGGGAGATAATGCAGTATGGCCGATCCCTAGGGAATAATGAGATTTGAATTTGGAACACCAAAAATCGTCAACATTGTGAATTAAAATGTACGTGCGTCGCACAAGTTGACTCGAAATTCAAACTGGCCACTAACAAAAAAAGAAAATAGAATAAAACCTGCTTACTGACGGGAGCATTTTATAGAAAATTGAAACTATAGAATCTTGGAGTAGTGAATTTTGTTTGTTTGATGAACTTGTCAATATAATACTTATATTTCTCTAAAGTATGATTTGGTCGACCAAATTGTTTTTTAATTATCTCACAGATGGTGTAAAAAGTAGAGTATGCAACACGGGGATAAAGCTGTCTTTGTCTTGGGCGGCTTGAATTCCTCACTTCACTCAGGTTTCTTTATTAACTCCCTCGCAATGCTCGGGAGTTAATTATATAAATCCTTCACTATCGTTCGGGATTAAAATCAGCAACCTTCGTTTCGTTCGGAATTCAACCTGCCGCCCTCGACTTAAAGACACTGCTTTATCCCCTAGTCACATAAACTACTATTTTACACCACCTGCTCGATAATGTCGTTTTATACGTCATACAAACTTCACTTAAAGCAAGTCATTCTATCTCTAGGGAGATAATGCAGTATGGCCGATCCCTAGGGGATAATGAGATTTGAATTTGGAACACCAAAAATCGTCAACATTGTGAATTAAAATGTAGGCGCATCGTACAAGTTGACTTGAAATTCAAACCAAAGAGTATGTAATCACTATGATTCAAACTGGCCACTAACAAAAAAAAAGAAAATAGAATAAAACGTGCGTACTGACGGGAGCGTTATAGAAAATTGGAACTATAGAATCTTGGAGTAGTGAATTTTGTTTGTTTGATGTACTTGTAAATACTCGTATAAAGTCTGTCTAATAAGTCAACCGACTTGGGAATTTTGTATAATATTTAATCATTTAAAAAATACTTATATTCGATACTTTTAATAAGGTTCTTCTGTTAGCAAACAATGATCTCTATGTCTTAATTAACCTTGATTATTGAACCCGTGTTGACTACATCAGATTTAATTAAATCCTGATAATTACCCAAGTCGTTTAACTTATTAGACAGACTCTAATACTTATATTTCTCTAGTATATGATTTGGTCGACCAAATTGTCTTTTAATTATCTCACAGATGGTGTAAAAAGTAGAGTATGCAACACGGGGATAAAGCTGTCTTTGTCTTGGGCGGCTTGAATTCCTCACTTCACTCAGGTTTCTTTATTAACTCCCTCGCGATGCTTGGGAGTTAATTTTATAAATCCCTCACTGTCGTTCGGGATTAATATCAGCAACCTTCGTTTCGTTCGGAATTCAACATGCCGCCCGCGACTTAAAGACACTGCTTTATCCCCTAGTCACATAAACTACTATTATGTTATCTAGTTTATACTGTGGCACTTCTGGACAGGGCTCGATCTAGCTATTTAGCCGCACCAGGCAAAGATAATTTTCGCCGCCCTTAACATACACAAAACCATATAAGTCATGAGTCTATTTCTAGTAGAAATAGACTGAAATAAGAAGAAAGGAAAAAGAAATAGGAAGAAATTTTCTACTATTCAACCTGAAACAGATGGAAAGGTGGCTCATAAAATTCTCAACCTGCCAACTTGCGTGTTGATGGCTAGGTTGGAAGACAGCAATAAGTAAATTTTGCCGCCTCTCATATTTTGCCGCTCTTGCAAAAATGCCCGGCTTGTCCCCTCTTTAATCGGGCCCTGCTTCTAGAGTTTTTTTTTGGTGAAAATTATACGTTTCCTGGTTGACTATATTTTTTAAAATCTGCCCTTATTACCCGATCTCAAAATTGAATTATACACATACGCACATAGCCAGGTCAGCGATTTCATTTAAAAATACGCTGCATACACGATTCGCCTCACGGGGATGGAGGTAGCGTTAAAATGTGCGATGTTGGTTTCGCTATCAACGTCAAGCCTGCAGGGGCTTTGAAATTTGGGGACGGAATGTAAAAAAATATTGGAAATTTGGTTTTCAAATCATGACAGTTTTAATAAATTCCTTTTTCTTTTTTATCGCAAGGTCTGTTTTAGCTATCAGTATAGATGATTTGACCTCTTCTCTAAAAACTAAGGCTGCTGGTCTTGCGTTTCTTCGGAAGACCACGTTTTATGGGGAACTGACTTCATACGGCGATGTGATCCAGCTACGTTTTTAAATAACCTTACGAAATGTACATATGAAGGTACTATACTGTACTACACGTTTTTCAATATGTTGAGTAAGAATCAAGGTACCTTGATTCCTACTCGACATATTGAAAAACGTGTTATTTAATTCATAAAACCCCAAGCGAACGCCGGCGTTCGCGCATCTATTGTCTTACTATTGTGTCTCAAATTGACGGTATCTGAAAGGTAGTAACTCACTGCGAAAAAGTTGTCTTCAAAAACTGTCCCAAAGCTAAATTCTAAATTCGCAAAATGAAAACTAAATTCCTGTTTTTTAACCTTCTTTCCTGAAAAACACTCTGGATCTATCAATACTACCGAGAACGAGTAACTACGTAGGCAGGCTGCGGATTAACAATACGTAGAACCTACAAAGGCTTTACGTAGAGATCAATTAGGCAACATCCAGAGGCTGCGCAGGTACCTACCACGTAGGTACTGAACAAGTATTTAGTAGGTGCCGCGTGGGCGCTTTATGCATGCCTCATTGCATGCATTGAGCATTCACACAGTGAAATGAAAATCTTTATGTAGAAATGGTAGATCTTAACGTGTTTGAGCGAGCGATGTGAGCTTGAAAAATTTTAACAACCGCCTCTTTAGCTATGTATATGACTATTTATGCAATAATAAGTGATACTTTGACGCAAGAACGAGAATAGTGAACGCGGATTTTTTTTTACTCAACTTTGATTTTTATCTCTCTTATGAAAAACGTAAAGGAAGTTTAGGAATATAACAGAGAGTGAGCAAGGCGAGTGCATTAATTTCTGCCATTCGCTTCAGATAAGTAAGTCGGAGACCCAGAGAAAAAAACAAAAAATAATTAATTTTGTAAAAGAATTAACTTGTCTTAAATAAAAAGTAATGATTGAAAATTGGGAACCGGGGTATTTGACCAGATCTCACACACATTTAAAAATTAATGAACGCAATTAATTAAACATACTTCTGTATTTACAACATATTCACAATTTGAGCCTTAAATCTGCAAAAACTAATCTGTACATTTTCTTGAGTTTTTGTACGCCATAAATGGCAAAACATGGCCTTGCACATGTTATTATGATGTATACTCATGTTTTACAATAAAAATATATTCTATTATATCTCTGAAAATAAGGGCTTCGCGTCTAAATCGAGATAGGTACCTGTCAACTGTACCTAGAATTCCGAGCTCAACAGGCGACTACAATCACTAACCTGCACACACGCAAACTGATAAAGCCAATTTCTTGTGCTGCCAATACCTAGAAAATAAATTCAGTAAAGTAACCAAGTAGATATAAATAATAATGCATTAATAATATCATTGAATTGTAATCCTATTGAGTTTCTAGAAGGTAGCTTAAGGCTTGGAGTAAAGCCGGAGGTGCTTTTACCGTCCGTGATGCAAGGCTAACTAAGACAATGTAAGTAAGTCGGTAGATGGGTTTAGAGGTCGATTGTTGGGAATATACATGGAAAATCTTAAATCAAGCCTATTATAAATATATAGGTAAAATTGTTTGTTTGTTTATAGGCTTTCTATGAAGTGTATGTTGTATCAGTGTGACTAGCTTGAATCACCAAAACTTATATCAGCGTCGGAGAGGCGTCCGGATTGCACTGATAAATACACTAGGCTCCAAAATTACAGTACGCTAATAAAATGTGTGATAGTTTGTGTGTGTTACTCGTATAGAAAGTGACTTTTTGTGAAATTATAATATGTTGTAGATGACTGATTAATGAAGATTAGTTATTACATAAAAGAAATTACAATATTTAATTTCAATTCAATACTAAATACATACAAAAAAAAAATACCAACTTATGATAACAAAAATACAAAAGACAGTTAATCTTGAAAACTTTTTGTCGTTTTCATAGTTTGTGTTATTTGTTTTGTATTTGTTTTTCCTCAACGAATTCGGGCCATTCTATTAGTGTTAGACGATAACTTCTTTAGATCCGTAAGGCAGCCGAAGCCGGAGAGACTTGTCTAACACACCTTCCGAGTTCATCCAATGCATGTTCTATGGAATTTAAATCAGGGCTCCAAGCTGGCCACTCCATGCAGGTAATACCGACATCTTAAATATACGTACCTATTAACAAAATAAGCACAAAGTGGCTGTGTATTATCGGGAGTAAAAATAGAATTTGCGCCCATATTTACTAAGGACAAATCTACCCATTTTAAATTTTCTGTACGTATTTGGGAGCAGTCAGAGAATCGTTTTCTCCATTAAATCTGTACCACTCTCTGAAGCTATTTTAACCCATATTATTATTGACCCTCCACTGAATAGCCCTTTTTCTAAACACTTTTCATCTCCTAATGTGTGTAAAAAAACAAAAGTCTGTACTTATTGGTAAACGTAACCCTAGATCAATTTTCCAATGTTAATTGGCCGTGTACTCGTAACTAGGAAACTCTTATGTTCTCAGAGTTAACATTATTGTTGAAAGCTGTATTACGACCTTAAAATCTGTGAGATGTTAACTTCTTAGTACATTGCTCAGGATAAATTTTTATTTATTTATTTATTATATACTTTATTGTACATACAAAACATAACAAAGAAAAACTTATATCTAAAACACGTACAATGGGCGGCCTTATCGCATTCCGCGATCTCTTCCAGGCAACCTAGAATAGACAGTAATTGTCAGAACATGATATGGGGCTGTCATAAGTTCAACAATAAGTATTATTTTAAAATTAATTACATTTATAATTATTATAATTGATAGATACACAGATACATACAATACATACAATAAAATTTTTCTTCTCGTGTTGTATCTTGGGTGGTGAAATCCTGGTCTTCTGAAGCTCTTGTATCTTAAAATCGCAGGAATATTCTTTGGAGCGAAGATATAGATACTTCTACTGTTCTAGCAGGACTAATTTCTTCTTGTATTGATAAATAATAATTCGTGTACAATCTTCAAGTGTAAGCGACAGGACATGGAACTGAATACTGTGACAAATTTAATAAATTCGTTATAATGACAGCTCGGTTACAAAACCAAAAGGGAGAATATATTTTTCAAAATACTGAAAGTTTATTTTTAAAGTTGTAACTTGTATTAATGAAACCTCTTTTTAGGTTTAATAATGAGAATTACTAATCTATTTATAACATATTATTTATACGAGTATTTATTTATGTACATAATACATCCTAAGAGATATCGCAATTTTTCTATGTGACCCCTTTTTTTTACGGGCCAATATATTTATCAACAGTATACAGATATTTTGCTACTGCAGTACAATATGACATACTTCATGAGAAAGGTAACAAGCACTGGAAGTTAGGTAATAAGCCGTCCTATCTAAGCGCACGTCCCTTGAGAAATTAGAGGTAGTTTAGTATCTACGTGCACAATATTTCTCTATAGTAATTTTATGATAGGAGTTACCGTGACTTACGCCAATAGATACCGTATGCGAGCAAACAATCACAAGGCTATTACGGTAAGTACTAGAACGATCGAAGGCAATCTATTAAAAGTTTATGGACAACCGACCGTTCAGATTGATTGAACAGCTTATTTTATTTGCTCTATGCGTTCGAAGCAGTTCTTTGCAACGGCTGCTGCAAGAACTTCATACTGTGAAGTAGATACGATTATTTGCAGTACATTTATTTTTTACTAACTTTTGCCTGCGGCTTCACCCGCATACATAAAATATAGCATATGTCACTGAGAAATAAGGCAGCTTTCTATCGGTGAAAAACTTTTAACAATCGGACCAAAAAACATAAAAACAAACTTTACCTGTTTATAATATTATTAGTGTAGATTTCGTTTGGTTGATTTTTTAGGGAAATTGGTACTATTGGGAGCCGACCTGTAACGCAAGATATGAATTCAACAATAGGATTATGAAGAAATAAATGTAGTACAATATGTACATAAAATCTGTATTTTGTTTACTTTTGGAAATATTTTATATTGGGCTTACCGCTAATTAGACCAACCATTAATTGGACTAAACGTGAATTGGATCAATTGTGGATTGGACTAGTGGTCAATAAGCTTTTATGCATTAACCCGTTGTATGGCCGGCACGCGGATCTATGCGGAACACAATAACTTTTTAATTGTGTCTCTAATTACGGCCATACGAAAGGTTAAATATACCTAAGAATGTTTTTTTACTGGGTAAGTAGTATATGATACCAACCTATAATTACAAAATATCTAATATTTAAAACATATAACCTCTGAATCTATAATTTCTGCCAGCTAACGATTAATATTTTCAAATTAGTTATTTGAAGATATTAATTTTTAATAAGCATAACGTACATTGAATATTATAGTAGTTTATGTGACTGATAAAGCAGTGTCTTTAAGTCGAGGGCGGCATGTTGAATTCCGAACGAAACGAAGGTTGCTGATTTTAATCCCGAACGATAGTGAGGGATTTATAAAATTAACTCCCGAGCATTGCGAGGGAGTTAATAAAGAAACCTGAGTGAAGTGAGGAATTCGAGCTGCCCAAGACAAAGACAGCTTTATCCCCGTGTTGCATACTCTACTTTTTACATCATCTGAGAGATAATTAAAAGACCATTTGGTCGACCAAATCAAATATTAGAGAAATATAAGTTCATGAAACAAACAAAACTCCAAGATTCTATAGTTTCAATTTTCTATAATGCTCCCGTCAGTAAGCAGGTTTTATTCTATTTCCTTTTTTTGTTAGTGGCCAGTTTGAATTTTGAGTCAACTTGTGCGATGCACGTACATTTTAATTCACAATGTTGACGATTTTTGGTGTTCCAAATTCAAATCTCATTATTCCCTAGGGACCGGCCATACTGCATTATACCCCTAGGGATAGAATGACTAGAGTCTGTCTAATAAGTTAAACGACTTGGGTAATTATTAGGATTTAATGAAATCTGATGTAATCAACACGGTTTCAATAATCAAGATTGATTAAGAGATAGAGATCATTGTTTACTAATAGAAGAACCTTATGAAAAGTATCGAATATAAGTATTTTTTAAATGATTAAATATTATACAAAATTCCCAAGTCGGTTGACTTATTAGACAGACTATAGCTTTAAGTGAGGTTTGTATGACGTATAAAACGACATTATCGAGCAGGTGGTGTAAAAAGTAGAATATGCAACACGGGGATAAAGCTGTCTTTGTCTAGGGCGGCTTGAATTCCTCACTTCACTCAGGTTTCTTTATTAACTCGCTAGCGATGCTCGGGAGTTAATTATATAAATCCCTCACTGTTGTTCGGGATTAAAATCAGCAACCTTTGTTTCGTTCGGAATTCAACATGCTGCAGAAATCTGTACAATAACTAATACTCTACCTCTTAAGCTAGGGTATACCTGTATTTTAAGAGGTAGTTTACGGTTAGGTTTACAATTTTCAACAAAAACTTAACTATATTGGACTGTGTTATTCTACTGTATGGAATAAAGGACTAAATAATTTAAATCTAAAAATTAAAAACAAAAATTAAGAATTTGTTATGTGTGAGTGTTGTATGGGTGTATGTAAGTATGTGTATGAGTGTGTGTGTTTTTACACAAGATATGTGTGAAATCATACATTAGAGAAATATAAGTATTATATTTACAAGTTCATTAAACAAACAAAATTCTATAACTATTCCAAGATTCTATAGTTTCAATTTTCTATAACCGCGCTCCCGTTAGTAAGCATGTTTTATTCTATTTTCTTTTTTTTTGTTAGTGGCCAGTTTGAATTTTGAGTCAACTTGTTCGATGCACGTACAATTCACAATGTTGACGATTTTTGATGTTCCAAATTCAAATCTCATTATTTCATAGGGATCGGCTATACTGTATTATCGCCCTAGGGATAGAATGACTTGCTTTAAGTGGGGTTTGTATGACGTATAAAACGACATTATTGGGCAGGTGGTGTAAAAAAATATATAATGACTGTTTTTTTTTTCAGTGTCAGATTTTTACTAACTAAAACCACACCTATTCTATGTTCCTTCTTTACCTAGCGTTTAAGGACCCTTTTTAGGGTTTCCTTTTCGGAAGCCAAGCTATGATCCCAGTAGGCTTCAGCCCTGCTGGGCCCCTACGGTTTGCTGACATCTCTTTGAGACGCGCGCGGGACACTCCGCGCCGTCGAAGACTTTTTCTCGGTTTGGACGGTTACTGGGCAGCCAGATGGTGAGCTATTCATTGCTTGTCATCCGCAAGTTGGCGTTTACGGTGGCTGGAATCCGGGGTCCAAATCCCAGTAGCTGGGACGTGAGGAAGTCCATTCCCCTATGCGTGTGGCCGCCTCCTTCGCTAGTATTAATGCTTAGAATAGAATAGAATAGAACAGAAATACTTTTATTCGGTACAGACTCAGCACAACAGTTTTATAAGTATACAAAGTAAACAAGAATAAAAATACAAAGTACGCCGAGTGTGCCCGCACCTATAAATAATAACGCAATATTATAAAATAAAATTTGTGCCACATTGGATAAAACGAAAAAATTATAAAATAACTTAGTACCCACAATACTCCGATAAAAAAAACATCAGCCGACGCGCTAGCTCGCTGTCCGGCCGTCCGGTAACTGTCCGGACCAAGCCCAAGTCGTCGACGGCGTGCACTATTCCCGCGCGCCTCAAGGAGTTGTCAGCAACAGTAGGGACCCAGCCGGGTCGAAGCCTACTGGGGCCAGGGTTATCCGAAAGGGAACTCGAGCCCCAGTATGAAGGCTAGAAGGAACAGGGTGGGTCGTTTAGTCAGTAAGAGTCTGACACTATCTCCCGCTCCGCCCAAGAGCGGGGCCACCCCCGCATCCAATGAGTTGTCATTGACAAAACATCCAATGACAACTCATTGGATGATTTTTCCCAACATAAGAAAAAAAAAATCCTAGGTGCGGGAAGTTTCTAAATTTACTATATCCAGTGCGGACCTGCGTCATGCGGAAGGCAAGGATGTCGTGACGTCTTTCCAACTTCTCAAAAAAGAGACTTATCAATGATTATGGCGTTCGTTTAATTTCACTTTGTTGTGACACGATTGTCGATTGTGACGTCAGTTTTGTTTTTACTACCTATCAACAAAAAAAAACATACATTCAGCCGAACATAGAACCTCCTCCTTTTCGAAGTCGGTTAAAAATGACGTCACAATCGACAATTAATACCTGCAGGTATTATTGGAACTAAAACTTTCAGAGCGACGTATCGACGATGCGTCAGTTTGTATTTGGGCTTAACGTTGCTAAGCCGCTTTGACGAACGCCAAATTGCGCATACAATGCGGCGTACTTTATTTCATCCGAATTGAAATGTGGCTGAACGTGATGTAGCCGCATTACAATAATACGGCGTGTTATACGATACGGCTGTGACAAATATATGTATTTTAAATGATACATCTAATGATTTTTTATTAAATAAACGTTATATCCAATAACGTTATACGAAATATGTTTTAGAGTATATAAATGTTATCTATTTATAAAGCAATTATATCAACAGTTGGTATATATCACGTTTATTATATCTTGTCGACGTTATTTAAATGACGTACTCTTTTTTACTGCATCGCATCGGTACTCTGAATTAAGTGGGCAATTTAAAATCGAACTGCAACAGGAACAGTTTGAAAGTACTGCAGGAAATTCATTAGAACCTCAGTTTCTAAAACTTATTGAATCAACTGAATGAAATATATCTCATCCATTTATTCTATTAGAGTTAATTAATTCTTGCAATGTTGAGATCTTTATGCACTTTTCCATTAATTACGCAAGTGGATTTTATTGCATTGATACTTTGACGTATTAAATATTTCTTGGTAGGTAACTCTTTCAAACAACGTGTCCGTGGCCCTAATGGGTAACGCGGGCCTGCTGGGGCTCCACGGTTTTGCTAAAATCTCTTTAAAGAGCAAGTTTCCTTACTTCCTTCCTTACTTGTTCTTCAAAGAGACTACGCGCCGTTGGCATCGGCGTCGACTCGGGCTCCGTCCGGCTTACCCGACGGCCGGACAATGTGCCATCCATTGCTTGTCGTTCGATCGAAACTTTGATTTAAATGTTCAACAAAAGAAAATTAAAGAAATCAATAGATACGATGTTATAGAAATAATAAAAAAATTGATTGAAATATTTTATTACAAACTTACGTTATTACTTATTTATGAATTAATGAAAATATCAGTGTGAAAAATCCTGGTATTTTGAAGTTTTGATGGTAGTTATAAAGTGAGATGGACAAAAGAAGAGATGTCTTAATAGTAAACATCCAGGAATAGGTTTCAGTTAATTATACTGGCGAATAGATCGTGGAGGAAATCAAGCCACCTACAGGGTGACCGCTTCGTAACTTTTAGTGAAAAACAAAAACATGGTATTCCATATTATCTAAGTTATTTTTTTATTCGTATATTCATATTTTCTTATGAATATGAATATTATCTACATTCATAATATTCATATTCATATTCATAATATGCCACAACGCCATCTAGTCTCAAACTAATCTGCTTGTGCTATGAGTACTAGACAATTAATAAACATATCTACTATATATATATTTTTCTAAATACATACATATTACAGATAAATTACACCCAGACATTTAGTATTGTGTGGGAACGAACTACTACTAACTACTGACCACTAGACCAACTGGCCAGTCAAAACATTTTAGAGCACTTTACACGCTTGACGCTGAAAGCAGTTTTCACAGATTTATGAGGCAATCTCGGCAATTACAGGTTTTTAGTTCACGTACCTATCACTTAAGCAAAAACTCGTACACATGACATTGGCAGCAAAATTATTGAATTGACTGTAATTTGCAGATTGCATCACTGCTTACCATCAGGTGGAATCGCAGTCAAGCACTAGTCTATATTAATAAAAAAGAAATACAAAAAAAAAATCAACACGGATTGTTATTTTTCTGTATAGATCAACTGAACAGTTTTGTGCGGTAGTTTTATGATCAAGCGATTCATATCGTAAATGTATTGGTTCAAGCTAACATGTGATGTATGAATTGCGCGTCAATCCTAAATTGACAGCTGTCTATCTATATTACCGTGGTTAAAAAATAGGCATTTTGAATTCGTTTATCCTTTATATGAAAGCTGGATTTGTTTGTACTCGCACTTTTAAAATGAAAGTGGTACTATACTGAACTTGTATTTTTAATTGCCATATTTTGGTAAACCTTTAACTTATCAATCTGACTATCACAACCCATTCTCAGATTGTCATAGTAACGTTGTTCCAATTATAATGTTCCTCGGTAATTGATTCGCATTAATCTCATCGAGTAAATAAGTAGGTTCACTGAAAACTTTATGACTGCTGAAAAATCACCTTTTTGGTATAGTGCCACTTTTATTTTAAGGGTGCCAAATATAAATAATATAAACACCTGATTCAGATCAACTGACAAATCATAAAGTAATTTTAATCATAATCATTTAAACACTATCACATACATAATACACCGCACACACATACATTACACCTATACACTACACACACATTTCAATAAAAAAATTACTTTTCCTTTACATTTAGCATGTCATTCTATAAATCTCTCTCGCTCAAAATCTTACAAACATAAGATTCATGTTTTATGTGCCGCAAAATGCGATTATGTTTAAAAGGGTGTGAGCCTGGAGATCTGTCATACAGGTCTCGAACCTAGTTTAGACTCCAGCTCTCACAAAGGTTTTTTTTTTTTTTTTTTTTTATTGTTGATAGGTTCGCGCTTGACCGCTATCTCACCTGATGGAAAGCGACGATGCTACGATATATACGACGATTTTAGTCTTAGGCAAAATGTATAAATAAACTTCTGTTAAAATGTACCTTTTTGAGAGAAATAAATGATATATTATTATTAAAGAAAATGTTCTAATGAATGATTACGTGAATTATGCGCTTCTGACTGCATTATGTCATTATTTTTTTCTGAATACGACAGGTAAAATACTCCTTAAAGGGATTACGTTAGCTGAAGCCCTAACCGTGCGTTCGTGACCCGTTTGCTTTCCACGGCGCATGCTTATACCAGAACACTAAACTTTTTGCCTGGCGTCACTCGGCTTGTTTCATATCCTTTTTTAGAAACTTTTATTTTGGGAAACGGTGTTGCATAAGGCCTTCTTCCACCGTCATCATACAGATTAAACTTGGGATTTCAGTTTGGGTCACAAACTTATGTTTATTTTTTAGATTAATTCTAAAAAAAAACTTTTCTGGTCCTTTTTTATCGAGGGAGAAATTCCGCGATTTTTGTAATTGTCTGAATTCCAACCTACTTATCTACGTTAGTTCATTGCACATTCATTGCACAAATAAATATCTGATAAAAACAATACACAATTTCTAATCTTCCAACCATTTTGTTACCGATATAGATGTAGTCTGTAAGTTACCTGCGCTTAATTTAATAATAGTACTTGTACTAATGGTAATCTTTTACCAAGGGCGCAATGCTAGTCTGCGATATTGGCTCGTTGAGGCTCGGCCGGGTGAGTGGTTGCCGGCGACAGTGTAGTGGACAGTGGACATGAGTGAGGTTCCCGAAGTGGTGGTGGAACATTGCAATGGTGTGGAGACCGAGGCCGAGGCCACGGACGTGGCCAACCAGAATGGAGACGACGGGTATGTGGCTAACCTGATTGCGGTAGATACTTCACTGAGTTCGGCTACTTTTACGTTTCTACGGACGTTAGCCAAGTTGAAAAGCTAAATAGAGTCTCCTCTACGTAGTTGAATTAACGCTAATTTCATTAAAATGTGATCTCCAACATTATATTGTTAGGTTATCGAATACAGAACTAAAATTGTGATACCAAAACGAAATAGACAAAAATGTAAACACACAGCACTTAAAAAGTGCGATAATGAATTGGATTTTTCTATTTTATAGATTGGCCATTGATCCCAAAATGGGCTGCCGTGTTCATTTCTCGAGTGACGTCATAAAAGAAACGTGAGTTACCTTGTGGCAGTAAGTCAGCTCAGCCGGCGACGCACTGCCCATGACGTCATGTGTCATGTCCCTGTCACACTCTGAAGCACTGTATATATCTCCTCTGCATGTATCGCACGCACTAGGCTAGCTTGCATCATCCATTCATAGTTTTCTGATTGTTCATGCACGGCGGAGCTTAATGCACGCACTCCGGAGCCACTTCACAATGTTTTGTGTTGCAACGCCATTTGTGCTATAATGACTGCATGTTTGTGAAAAGAGTACATATGAAAATAGGTGGCTTGGGTAGTTATGAGTTTTTAGGTTGTGAGAATAAAGGCTCCTTTTATATGGATATATGTATTCAGTTTTAGGAAAAGTCCTCGACTGTACGGTTTAAAAGAAAAATAAGCAGTATCAACAGTAAAAGTCTGGCCGTGACGATTAATACCACTTCAGTACCTACCTAAGCGTTTGTATCTTTCTTGAGTAGGTACTAAGTACATACCTAATCCGATAAATTCACTGGAAGGTCTTCGCGTTGACATTAGGAAGCCCCGTTTACCGAACTCCTCCTAGAATGTCAAGATAATTATTCTTTTGCTTCGTTACCTAAATGGCTTTTGAAGTCACTTTGTAGATTTTCCTTGAATATTTTATTAAGTATTTTCGTACCTAGTTTAAAGTCTATTTTATTTATTTAATTATTCTTAATAGCACAATTAAATAGTGTTTATTTTTATGTTTTCATAAAATTGCACGTTCCTCTTGTCGAGTAAATTATGCATGCATGTAGCACGCTAACAATTTAAATGTTTTTTTTTTTTTTATAAAAGAAATGGTTTGTTGTCACGATCAGATTTTTTTTATACAACTAAGTTGAATGCTGAGCAGCCTAGGATGGGGTGTAAGAAAAAGGGAGAGGGAGGGGGGGGGGGCATCAAGTGCAGACGACATGTAAACACGTCATCGAAGAATAGTCCTTTTTAAATACTGTTCCATTAAAGGACTAACAGTCCCGGGGGCCGTCGGTTCGTACCTCTTCCTCTGCACTATCGTATTCTCGTTTTTATTTCACTTGGAGGGTTTAACCAGCATTTCATTTTTTATTGCACGTTTGGGAAAAGATTGGTTAGATCTACTTTAATAAATAATTTTAATGTTTGACAAAGGGCGAATGGAAATCGTAAAATGAGATTAGGGAAAATAATGAAACTGAAGAAAGTGGAGAGGAAGCACGTTTGATTTGACATTTTAATTTAAGTATTTGTTGTAATGCACATATATCTAACCAACAAATGAGCAATTTCTTATATTGAATAATGTTTAATTCATTTTCTTGCAGGTAAGTGTATTGTGAACTTCCAACGAGTTTCGAAACTCGTATGTGAAATCGATGCGACGTCTTGGAAACGGTAAGCAAGCGATATTTTCAATAAAAATGACGATCATTTTCAAGATTTGTTGAGGTTGAACTGTGTGGTTTAAACTGCTAAGTTATACTCAAACCTTTAACTTTAGTTATAGTTCACAAACATATGCTTAATGTGCAAAAATACGCCTGAAGTTTCCTACAAAGAATTATGACATGATTTGCTACGGAATATGTAAGGCATTACGAAATTTTCTTGGGTACAAATATTTATATATATTTTACGACAAGTAATAAAACTCCATTTGGTTGTTAAAGTGGTAAAAATCATAACTCTCCGAAGCCGTCAAATCTCCATTACCTTATCGTTACGTAGGAGCTACGAAGTCTACGACATTAGGGCTACGCGGGAGTTCGTAGCTCGTCGTAGGCTGTAGGCCTGCGTAGCCGTAGCAAGCCTACGCGACAAATACTTCAAATTGGTATGCTACGCGTGTGAGCTACAATTTCAGATCTTATAAATAACTAATTAATAAACTAAACTTATAAATATTATGTTGAATGATTTGACTTCTAAAGATAAATACAGAGTTCGAAGTTTGTTTATAGAGAACCTTTTTGTTGTAAATGAAGTCGATAAAATACGAGGCGTATATGTAGATACAAGTTGGAGTTGGTTTGCTTGTATTGCTCTATTTGTTATCAGGCGACTGAGGGGACCTCGTTCTCTTAGTATAAACATTAGGCACGCGATGCCATTTATTCGAGCATTTTGAAACGGGTTCGAAGTACGAGTATATACATATTAAGCTTTCGGCGGTTTCGGTGTTTTGTTTCGATACAGGTAATGATAAAAAGTAGGGTTGTTACAACTGTAATTTATTTAACATATTTGTACCAATTGAATCAATATTCACATTTTTGTAACTATCACTTTTATTGTCTTTATTATATTATTCGTCCGTATGTATGTCACTGAACTACTCCTATACGGCTCAACCGATTATGATGATTGGTTTCCGTAGATTTTCGTGAGTTTTATATTCACAATGAGACCTGATAGGTGGCGCTGCAATCGAGCAGGACAATATCTAACAGGTCCAATAGTTATAAATAAATTACTATGTATCGTTGAGATCGATCTATGTTGTTGTAATGACAACAATACGATGATAAAATAAGATACTTTTATCACAGCTCGTATAATTGTAAGTTCTCCTCAAGAAAAACATCAGCATTTCCTGTTATTTTCTTAGCCTAAAAAAAGCACTGTTGGATCGTATTTTTTACCGAATATTCAGACGCAGGCTTCATTGCATTGTCGTTGAGATTCCTTCAATTCGTACGAAGTCGTTCGCTTCCCTTTTATTATGAGAACCGTTGACGACTGAAATATTACAGCCGTATCTGTGTTCCAGACGGTTGTCATTTTGATGAGCCGGTAGCGGATCCAGGATTTCGGCCTTGTGGCAAGTTTTCTCGGGTTGGTTCAGGCTGAGGTAGAGACAGCTAGACAGGTTTTAATAATTCTTTATTATACACACAACTTTTATAAAACAAAAATAGGATAGCTGATGAACACAGGCGAACCTATCCCATACTTGGGTTTTCTTACAGTAAACCTTATATTACAGAGAAATTTTGCACTTGAGGATAATTTATAAATAAATAATAAAACTTAAGCATAATAATGCTTTAATCTTAACATTAATTAAGTTGGGAAGAAGGAATTTTTTGACGCCATATTTTAGTTAAGAGTTATTGTGTATAATTATGTAGTTTTAATTAGTTAAGTGTTTTTATTTTTCTTGTTCTATCTAAGTGTATTCACATTAGTAATAACTCCTGTGTCGTGGATGCGTTCACAAACATGTAAAGTCACATACACATGACTCCTAGACCTCAAACACCTATCTGTAGGCCATAGAAATATTTGTTTCGTGCCTGAATCGAACCCGCGATACGCAGCGCAGCAGCAAATCACTCAACCATTGCGCCAACCGTGTCGTCATTAGTTTAATCATATGAGTTTAAGCGAAGAGAAGCTGCACTCCACATTAGAAGCGGATACTGGCATTGTAGTAAGAAATTCTTAGGCAACTTTTATATTTGGAAAAAATCATTTGTCTCTTGATGTTCTTCTGTTGCTCTTTGGTGCAGATGTTCCCCGTCACTCCGAAGCTTCATCCATCGTCTACCTAGCCTATTCTCAACTAAGTTGGGGTCAGCTTCCAGTCCAACCCATATGAAATGACCGCCTATTAGACCTCCACAACTAAGTTACTGGGTAGCATGATACTCCTTGGATAGACTTTCTGGCGTCTGACTACCTGTGTAACTCAACTTTCAAAGATCTACGAATGGCAAACCAGGACCAACGGCTTTGCATGCTTTCCGAGGCACGGGGTATCAATAATATCCAAGATAAACTACATAATATCCAAGTTTTGAATTGAAAAAAGCTCATTGATACTTGCCCGGTTTCGAACCCACAACCTCGCGTATGAGAGGCGAGTGCTGCTCCATCCATAGAGTAATTTCTATAATATAGTTTAAGATTTGTCATGAGATGATCTGGATCCCTTTAGCCCCGCCATTCTGGATTCGCTATTGCCTCCAGCTATTCGTGAATAGGCTTGTCAGAGCAGCCATCTACCTCAAAATAATCTGACGGCTTTATTATGTTATTCTTGATTAAATACCTACGAATTTCCCCAAATAAAACAGCTGCAAAATAATTTTGAAACAATGGATTGTTTGATATCAAAAAAACTTAGTAGCTATTAAATATTCAAATAAACAATAGAATTCACAGCAGCTAGCTTTGGAGATGTTTTCTTTATTTTTATGAATAATTCTACCTAATTAGTTCCGAAATGAAAATGTGTTTTTATATTAATTATGGTGTCGACTTCTGTACAGGTTGATTTTAATTGCAAATGAGTTACAAAATTATGCGTTATATTTAAATTGTTATGTTAGCGGTTGGAATTGGCTACTTGTTCGAGAATTCTTTTGTAACACTTCGTTATTGTTTAATTGAAAAAGAACCTTTTTCTGTTTATTCTTTTATAACAAAACGTTCGAATTGGACGCTTAAATACCTACAGTCTTCACATTCTTGTGTAAAGGTCTAAACGAACACGTGTCAATGTTACCTGCGGGATCTATGGGTCTTAACTAACCCAAAGGTGTGTAACCCATAGAATCCTAATACTAGGTCAGTGAACACGTAGGAAGAACTCTAAAAATATATCGTTAAGTTCAATGTGCTTTTCCCATAACTCTTACAACTATACGATGTGTTATCGCTACTTTGAAATATTCGCTCAATTTATTGAAGTCGGAGAATGTTGAACGTGAAATACGTGTTGAGAGCGATTAGACATCTCTTAGTGCGAGCTTCGATAAACACTTAGGTGCGCTTAAAAGTGTGGGACGGTATGCGAGGAATTTAAGGCATTGAGCGCGGGCGGGGGCGCGGCCGCCCGCCCTGGTCCGCCTGGCCGCGAGCCGCCGGCAGTCGGCTCCGCGGCCTCCGAGCGGAGCGCGCGATCGCTCCAGCCCCTCACTCGCCCGTACGACTCTTGTAAACACACTTCGCGTCCGCGTTTTACGACCCGACCGTTCCCGCCAGAGAACATTTTCAAAAACTGATTCGTTTGGAACAGTTGGACAGTGAGTGTAGCGGTGCTCGGAGCTGGTGGGGGCGCCATGTGTGGTGCTGACCATGCGGCCGCCGCTGCCGGCTAACTGTTCACTTTGCACGCTTCTCACTCCACGTGTTTTGGTAAGTGTCACCTTATTTTTTATTATTTCCTTAATCAACTGCCACTGTGATAAAATTAGTGTAAACATGTTCTTCGCTGTAATTATATCTTCAACTCGTATCACCTGCAAAATTTTTGAATTATATACTAGATTTTTCTAAAGTTATTTCTAGTCACATCGTAAATAATATGAATAAGAAATATTACGATGGCAAATTATTTATTAATAAAATGTTACAATTTTTTTTGCGAGATTTGCGTAGACAGGTATCGCAAAAATAATTTTGTTGATCATTTCCGGGAATCGGATAAGCTTTTAAATTGAATGATTACGAGTTGGACGGTAGGTAGGCATGTAGTAATCTTAGTACGTACCTACCAATCTAGCGTCAATTTTAACGTACGTAATCATTCCGATCAAACAATCAATTCATTCATCATTCGTACTTGGTGAATTCAGATTAGAATCACAAGATATACAAACTAGTTTTACAAACAAAGTATGTAATAAAAATAAAAGTAAAAGCTGGTATTTAGGTATTTAAATGAGAGAAATTAAAACCCGCACCTACTACAGGTAGGCGGCTAAATATTCATTACCTTTACGAGGTATTTGAGAAAAGCGAGCCCTTTCAATAACTCTTCCTAAAGTTGTAAAGTAATATATTACTGTGCTTTAGGCTTTGGGGACATCTACTTCGGGGCTTCAATCTAACTCGGGAATTTACAACTTTAACCCCCTGCTCCCTTTGGATTTTTGACGCTTTAAGCAGTATTTCGAATTGTTAGAACGGTTGTAATTCAATATATTCGTACCATATTAATGTCGTTAGTATGCCGAGCATATACATATGCCTATTACTTCAATAACTCCAACAAACGTAAATCCTTATGTTCGTTATCAACATTGACACACACAAGACACGTATTTATGTATTCAAGTGCGGGCACTGGGCGGATTGACATTCATAGTTTCTACCCAACTTCAGCTTCGGGAAGCTAGTCAATCAATCTAATGACTTATTGATAGACTTATAAACTCTATTAATGTTAAAGTTTAAATTGAGATAATCTCCAATAGTCAGCTAACAATAGGTTATAACTCCATAGTTATTCTCGTTTCATATCGCAGATGTAGCTGAGATACGTTTTATAACTAAGCGACTATAAACCTGAATATAACTCAGTTATTCACCGGAAAGAATACGAGCATCGTTTCAACTAAATATTTACCTACGCTAAACTAAAAACGTGTTGTTATTGCTTTAAATACGTTCGCTTTCAACACTTTTATATTTTACGATCTGAAATTATAACAATATGTCGGGTGGCTAATGAGGCGCGACCTCCCTTCTCTATTCATTAAGTGTGTATATTTAAAGTGAGTCTGACATTATTCGTTATATAGTAGATGCCAAACTATTGCTTTCGGCGTTGGCTTTATTGCGTTTTGGAATTCTGTCAATTGAACACCGATTTGGATTTATTAATTGTGCGTACAGCTAAGGAGTGGAATTCGCTGCTAGAGCCTGTTTCCTAATAAACAAAACCTATAGAGAGTAAAGAGTGAAAAGGTTACTGCTAGGCAAGCGTACTCCGTCACCGATAACATAATATTAACCATCAGATGAGATAGTAGTCAAACGCGAGCCAAACTATAATAAAAAAAAAATGCAAGAGAAACCCAGTTTTCCCGTATTAAATGTAACAAAGAAGGGTTCCCAATATAAACTTGTTGATGCGATAACACAACTTTGTAATAAAGAGCTCTGAATTCAATAATAACAGCATATAAAATAGAATGCCAAGTTATAAGCTCGTGTGGCTCAGATCGGGTCCGATTGGTGTATCCCCCTCGGCACATTCGCCCGACTTATGTCACGCACTAGCCTATTCCAATTAGGTTTTTATCCGTGTAATCCCCGGATTCGGAAATAATTTGTGGGGCGAAATTCCATGTTACCATGCCAGGTAAATCGTCACATTTAGAGAACGTTTAATATTAAATCATAAATCAAAATGGTATTAAGATAAGTCGAGCCGAATCGTGTTTTCTTATTTATTTATATATATAGCTACCTACCGGCCCAGCTTCGCACATCATAATCATCTTCAGCCTTTTTTTTAATGTTCCCACTGCTGAGACTCAAGTCTCTCTCCTCTCTAGGAGAGGGAATGGGCCGTAACCCACCACGCGAGCCCAGTGCAGATTGGTGAATGTCACATGTCTTCGAATTTTTGTTTCTAGAACATGCCGTTTACCTCACGTTGTTTTCTTTCACCGTTTTGAGAGCAGTGGTGATGAAAAAAATTATACAGAGTAATGCGCCTGGCTGGGTTCGAACCCGCGACCTACAACTCGTATGTAGGAGCCATTACCACTCGGCCACCACTGCTCGTCACTCGTCAGCCTCGCACGGGTGTAACAAATTATGAACTTTTTCGGCTTTTTTCTACTAATAATGTACTTTTATTATACACATAGACTTTCCTCATGAATCACTCTGCTATCGGAGAAAACTGCATAAAAATTCGTTCGTTAGTTTTTGAGTTTTTCGCATTCATACCGACAAACACGATGCGGGGTTCTTGTTTTAAAATACGTCAAATTTTAGTGGTCTAGTGGTTCAACGATGTTGGTAAATAGAATACAATGTTCAGGCGTCTGTCGACAAAACAGTATAGTTATATTATTGAACATGCAAATAAATGCGTACGTCGAAGGACTGGAACAGTTTGCCTGCTGCGGTCTTCCCGTCCGATTATAATTTGGGTGTCTTCAAGGCTAGTGAATAGGCTCTTAATAAACTAGTGCGCCTCGCTAATTACCATCAGGTAGGATCGCAGTCAAGCACTAGTTTATACCAATCAAAAAAAAAAAAAACACTCTTGAAAATGTTCAGATGAGCCTACGAATAAATACCTTTCATAAGAATGTTAACAGCTATTTCCATGAAATTTCATTTGGTATTAATTTAACAAAGTTTTTATATTTATGTAGTAAAACTGTTTTCATTTTTTGTGATAATAAAGCTACGTAATTGTAAACATCATTATACCCATATTATAATGGAAAACCAATCTAACTAAATTTTTGTTTGAATTTAGTTAGTTGTAATTAGCATAGGTACCTAAAGGTTTTTATTATTATTTTTTATTTTACTGTAATTATAGTTAGTTAAGTATGTTTTTAGGGTTCCGTAGCCAAATGGCAAAAAAACGGAACCCTTATAGATTCGTCATGTCTGTCTGTCTGTCTGTCTGTCTGTCTGTCTGTCTGTCTGTCTGTCCGTCCGTATGTCACAGCCACTTTTTTCCGAAACTATAAGAGCTATACCATTGAAACTTTGTAAGTAGATGTATTCTGTAAACCGCATTAAGATTTTCACACAAAAATAGAAAAAAAGCAATAAATTTTGGGGGTCCCCATACTTAGAACTGAAACTCAAAAATTTTTTTTTCATCAAACTCATGCGTGTGGGGTATCTATGGATAGGTCTTCAAAAATGATACTGAGGTTTCTAATATCATTTTTTTCTAAACTGAATAGTTTGCGCGAGAGACACTTCCAAAGTGGTAAAATGTGTGTCCCCCCCCCTCTAACTTCTAAAATAAGAGAATGATAAAACTAAAAAAAATATATGATGTACATCACCATATAAACTACCAACGAAAATTGGTTTGAACGAGATCTAGTAAGGAGTTTTTTTTAATACGTCATAAATCGAAAAAAATACACTATTATTGAAACATCGATCAAAGTTACAGCACATTACAAGAATTTTTATATTATGTTACTTGCTGCTACGGAACCCTTCATGGGCGAGTCCGACTCGCACTTGGCCAGTTTTTAAGTAAATTATTCATGTTACAGTAAAAAAAACAAAAATACAATTTTTTTTTTACCCGACTGCAAGAAGGGTTGTGTTTTTCGCGCGTATCTTGTATGTTTGTATGTATGTGTGTAATATTCTTTATTACCTCATATCTTCCAAACCGCTGAACAGAATTTTATAATTAACATATCGTTAGATTCTTCTTGATAACCCAAGTGTTCTTAGATAGGTGTCGTTAAAAAAAAACTGAAATGAAAAACTGTGAGTTGCTATATGTTAGAGAAAAAAAAAATCTGCAATATGAGTGTCAAAATAAAGGGCTTTTCATGAGGATTTCAAAATGGTATGTCATGACCATATTAAAAAAAGTACAACATTAAATCTATGTTATTTATTTTGTACTGAGGCGAATGCCTAGGTCGGTTTTGGAACTTTATAGTGATTTTACGTCTAAAATAAAGTGAATAAATAGTGATATTTTAGTAGAAACTAAAAAGTGTAAAATAAAAAAATAATTTAAAAAATAAAAAAAACCTGACTGCGAAAAAAAATACTTGAAATAAAAACTGAAAAGAAAAATAAACAAGTTCAGTCCACAGTTCAGCAACAGTCGGGACCCATTAAAATAATCTAGACTAAAATCATTCTATCTAATAAAATATCAAATAGGATTTTGCATAGTCATCAGTTTGGTTTCACGAAAGGAAGGTCAACAACAGATGCAGGAGTGAAACTCATCGGTCACATTTTGGAATACTGGGAGAAGTCCCAGGATGCTATTGGCATATTCTGTGACCTCTCTAAAGCATTTGACTGTGTTGACCATAATACTCTGATCTGTAAATTACATCATTACGGAATTCGTGGACGAGCTGCTGATCTTGTTTTTTCCTATTTATCTTACAGGCAGCAAAAAGTATCCATTAATGGGGTGACGTCCTCGGGGTCTTTAGTAAAGATGGGCGTGCCTCAAGGTTCAATTCTAGGCCCTTTCCTTTTTTTAGTTTATATTAATGACCTTCCCTTCATGATGGCTAATTTATCCGATATAATTCTATTTGCTGATGACACCTCTTTTATTTTTAAAGTAGACAGAAAAGATGGGGATGTCTTGCATGCCAACGAGGGTCTGGCTGTCCTTTCGAAATGGTTTGCAGCTATTAATCTCTTATTAAATGCAAATAAAACTAAATGTATAAAGTTTTCATTGCCAAATGTCCCTCAAGTTGACGTCAATCTAATTCTTGACAGCAAAAAACTGGATGTTATTACAGAAACCGTGTTTTTGGGTATAACTATCGATTCTAAACTGCAGTGGGGTACTCATATTAGAACTCTCTCGGGAAGACTAAGCTCAGCTGCATATGCAGTAAGAAAAATAAGGCAATTGACAGATGTAGCCACAGCTAGGTTAGTTTACTATGCTTATTTCCACAGTATTATGTCTTATGGCATTTTACCGTGGGGACCTGCAGCTGACGTAGACTCAATTTTCATATTACAAAAGAGAGCAATCCGGGCTATTTATAAAATGGGTCCTCGCGAGTCCCTCAGAAATAAATTCAAAGAAATTGATATACTTACTCTGCCTTCTCTTTACATCTTGGAAAGCATTTTGTATGTTCGTAAAAACTTAGGACTCTTTAAAATTAGAAGCGATTTTCACAACAAAAATACACGTAATGGTGTAATGGTCAAATCATATGAGAACCAAGCAGATTGAAGTCCAAGATGATCTTTTGAATAAAGAACCACACAGTTCTGAGTGGACCTGTCTAGTCAGTGCAAACATTTGTCAGTATGCGTGTAGCTCAACTGAGGACTACTAAGGAGCTCAACGACTTGACGAACAATACCAAGGAAAGAACATTTGAGTAGGCCGCAAAAAGTACTCAAAACTGCCAGTCTTGCATTAGCACAAAGAATACTTTTTATCCTGGGAGCATCTTTCCTTGGGATAATTTTCTATTATTATGCGGGCAAAGCTGCTGGCAGGCTAGTATTATTATTATGAAATAATTTTTACTTCCTACAGTGTGATGAGATGAATGGATAATTATTCCTCGCTCATTAGCAGTTGGCGGGTAGTTGCTAAATGGTATCCACTCGAGCCGGTTTGTTAACGCGACGAAATTAAAAATATTCTTTAAGCCATCGGTACTTGTCATAGGACACGACGTTTAATTACTCTGATTTACGTTGAAAAGTTTTTAAGATTAAATAAATGTGAAAATGATAGATAACAATTTCAATACGTTCATAATTTAAAACGTTGTTACAAATGTATAAGAGGCATTTAAACGTGAAATAAACTGATCATTATCGTCGATGTTTTGTTAATAAAATGTTATGTTATAATGATATCTTCTCCCTGGGAGTAATAGCTGCCATGGAGATCCAATAATACAGCCGACATCATTATGACAACACGGGTAAATCTTAGTCACTGAGATCCGCCGGCGATAGTTTTACGTTAATCGGATTATAACCCGATTTCGTATGAGCACAAACAAACATAACTGTCTTCTTTATGTTTGAGAAACATTTGAAAGAAACCGATTTAATGTACAACATCAGTCAGTGCGTGGTTGTGAAGATACACACATCAAAATATAGCTACATCCTACGATGATGTTTGTTTACCATCAATCATTGGTAGAGTTGTGCGTATCAGTCGCGCCTGACGCCTCGCTACATGCGCTGCGTGCGGCGTGCCCGCTGAGCCTTGACGCAATAAATATATTGAATACTAGCTGTCTACAGCTGTTAAACATTTTAATTTTAGTTCCACTAATATTTATATTCTCTCATAAATAAATAATACCTACAATATCAATATTCACATCATTATAATATACATTAGTAACATATTATAATGATGTGAATATTGATATTGTAGCTATTATTTATTTTTCAAAAGACTCGACTATATTTCATTTTTGTTTTTAAAGATTGAGATGAATTTCATGAGAAATAAAATGGAGGTATAGTTGCAGACATTGTTTGTTAAAGAAAATTAATTAGTACTTTATAATCAAAATTTTAATAATTTGACTTTAAAACAAAGCCCCCAAAATAAATAAACTTGCTTAGAAGTGTGTTTATTTTGTGTAACAATCATTGATCAAATTGTGACCTTCTGTTGATGTGGCAGTAGACATGTGAACACTGAATAATACAGTAGATAGAGATGAAGTGATATATGAGTAATTGCTCCACGTGCCGATAGTTTACCCTATTAGGCCCTCGAAGAAAAACACGAGAAAGCTCTCTCGTGTCTCTCGTAACTGAAAAGTCACTTTGAATTGGAAACCGTCGTCCTCCAGTAAGTTACAGTGAAACCGCCGCGGCAGCCACAAATCATTCCATTGCATAGATTGTGTCTACCTAACATTTAATAAACGAAATTGCTAACGTTGCTACGAGTAATAGCGTCTGATTTATGCGGGAAATGCATAATTATACCTGTTACAATTCTGTTTATTGTCGGGTTGAAAATAGGGCTGTTGGCAAAAATATATTGTTATGAATAGATAGAAAGATAAATAATAAGTTAATAGGACGAATGGACGTAAATGTTTAAGAATGAATGAAATATTAATGATTTTAGAGCTAGGCTATAAGGCAAAGAAACGGAATATATGTAAGTACCATACATAGTACACCTAACCTACATCAGACGATGGCTCACTTATTAGAGTGCCAAACTGTCTCTGCACATGCACTTTGGAGGACCTAATAAACGTCACTGACGCCGCTATAAACGTGGCAACCTACTGGACCCAAAAACTTTGAAGGGAAAAGAAACCATCGATTTGAGAAGAAGAAGAAGTTCACCTAATATGAAAGATGGAACACCAAATATTTCCAATTAACAACATTAGATCTCTACGTGCATTGATCTTCATGTTCCAACAGGTAGATTCGGCTCACTTAATATTTTTGAAACTATATTTTGAACTAAAATCTTATATACATACATATAAGCATACAATAGTTTTCCTTGGTATTCGCAAGTTTTCATGAGTGATTTCAGATTAATCATCGCAATTTTAATTCCACTCCTAACAACTTACAAAAGATATATTTTTTTACGAAACTTCCAAAGCCAAACTAAACTCTTGTGCAAACACGATTACTAATGGCAAAACATTCCAGCTACGATTCATTTAACCTTAGTTAGAGGTCTCTTTGAGCGATTATAACTCGGTTTATGACAAGGACAATTCCCCTATGAGCGCTCGCGTCTGGGAGGCTGGGCGCAATGTCATCGTAGGCAGAATGCGCTGATCAAAGAGACCATTCTGCAAGCACTGTGGTCTGACACTCAACTGACGTGTCTGTTTGTAGTTTATCTGAGGAAACTGGCTAAGTAAATACACGATTATCTTATTCAGGCTAGGTTAAAGTTGGTGATATTATGAATACATATTTTCAGTCTTATTCATAAAAAAAGTTGAACTGTGTGGTGCAAGTGTAGTGTAAGAAAACAAACACGTTTCGTCAAGATAAACAAAAAATAATACAATTGTTTCTCAATTTTCCGTCGGCTTTCGCCCCCGGTTACTGACGGCCCTCTTTAGTTTTTAATTCTCAATTCAAATTGCCGCACAAAAAATCCGATGAATTTATTAAGAAAGCCATCAGAGCACATAAAAAAAAAATAGTAGGCAGGAGACTTCAATGTAAGGACAAAATAAGAAGGGCATCAGAATACTTTTCACAAGCCCACGCTACTCCACGTATAAAGAATCCCATTAAAAACGCAAGTCTTAAAATGGGAGCCAAGTTCTACATTATGGTGTAGAGGTCCCTTTCACCGACTAAAGAGTTAAGATCTAAATGACTGTCAAGTTCTATGAAAAAACCTGAAAATTTATAAGAATTTCAAAGCTCAATATTTGACGTGGCTAGTTTTTTTTAACAGCGAAACAAATATTTAGAAGAATACCTTTTTTATTATTGATATGCTCGCGTTTGACCACCATCTCACCTAACAATATACCTAAAAACAATAACTTGCTTATAACTCAAAATTTATATGTATATTAGCCAAATATAAAATGAATTAAATGTTGAGTTTATAAGTTCTTTTTGGAGTGTTTATGTTAAGTACATTTTGAGTTATGATAGGGTTAAAGTAGCTCCAAATGGTTCGCATAATATTTTACACACGGCTGCTACTCGCCGGTTCTCTCTTGGCTTGACACGCTTCCGCGTGATACACGATAGGATTTAACAATTTCCCTGTAAAATCCGTTACCATATATTATACATAATTTAATAGTAGAAAAATTTTAGCAGATTAAAAAAAAGAAATATTTTTCCGAATCGCAACTTTTTTATTGTGACGTAACAACTGTTTTAAGATTTATTCCTATATCTATGCTATAAGACTTTGCTTTATGCATCGTTATGAGAGTCCGACTCGCACTTGGCCAGTGTTTGTCATTAGTTGTATATTGTGTTGTTATCATGTATTTGTAATTTATACCGATGGCAAATAACGAGACAATAAATACTTGAGTAAAGCATAACAAACCCGAATTACCTATTTATATCGACTTCGCTAGCGACGTCGGCATCCGCGTCACATCTCCACGCCAGCTACCTTTATTTTTCCTACGCAAACTGTACGTACACAAAGTGGATAGAATTCTGGAACGGAATTAATCAGTTTGTTTTTTACCGCCAGTAAATGTCGTGATCACGCTTTTTGTAGTTTTCCGAGTCGGGAGAAACAGGATCCTAAAAAGTTATTGAACTGTGATTTAGGGATCAAAGGACATAGAAGTGTGTAGACCTCAAATTGCTAGATATAGAATGAACAAAGTTAGGAAGGCCCAGTGTCCACATCGACTTTTAACAGCGCTTTTAGGTTTTAACTTCCTAATTAGCTATTTTCAATTGTTTTGATTGTTCTTTGCATATGGACACTCAGAGTTTTTGTCGATCCTCCTCATTTTCAAATATAATCCGAACAATCATTTTCACGAAAAGTGTTTGAATTTTTTTTTTTGATGTGGGTAATCTCTAGGGCGGATTGGGAGTACGTGTCAGACTTTTACTGGCTCAAACCACACCTTTGTTCTTCCAGTTGCCTTTGCGTTCTATCACCACGAGTAACCTTTCCAGAAGTCGACCCATGGCCCTACTAGACTTCGGGGTCAGGGGTCGCGGCTGCTGGGGCGTGAGGTCGCTAGTACTGCTTAACAGAAGGAGGAAGTTCTTTTGGATTGAAGTTCTTGCATCCCTGTTAATACTTCTCAAAGAATTAGGCAGCGATGTCATTTCTTAGATGTTTACTAAGAACATTATTTCAATTTTAAGTCAGAATATTCAAAAACAATATTTAGATGGTAGGTAATGCCATTGCCTCATTTCTCAGTTACTTGACTTTCAATTAAATTTTTCTTCTGGGTAAACACCAGTGTAGTTTACGTAGAAAATTTGATTTTAATAATGGTTCAATTACTTTATCGTTCAAATATAATAAAGCTTCTCATAAATAGAAGAGGTCTGAGGGCGTCTAGTCTAAGATCCGATTAAGAACGACCTTCACCGGTCTGTTTAATGGATGAAACGTATTTTATTATAAATTTAGTGTATTAAATAATATAACGCGGGTGGGTTGCCTAAGAAATTCCTGGCCAGACTATTATTAATTAAAAATTGAAAATTTATTTTATTTTTAGAAAAATGCACAACCGTTATCCATACCAGATTTTTTTGCAGACAACACTATAACATCGTATTTGTAATGAAACAGCGTTTATTTTGATATAGAATTTGTTGTATATAAAAAAAAAACACACCTGTTTATACCTGGCAACCCATAGCTATGCCAGGAAACAAATAGGCAACCCCACATTTTTATGTTCAAAAGGCTTCACTCTTTCGGTTAGTATTAAATTTATTCGTTAAACATACCGGTGCAATTTAAAAAAAAAAAAAAAAATTGTTTGGCCAGGAATTTCTCAGGCAACCCACCCGCGTTATATTATTTAATATACTAAATTTATCATAAAATAGGTTTCATCCATTAAACAAACCGGTGAAGGTCGTTCTTAATCGTATCCTCTACTATATAGATGATAAGTTTGAGGTATAAACGCAAATACAAAGCAAGGCGATGGCCGATGCTTACCGCTTTACGGGCGTGTTTGTTTGTCCAACTATTTTACAAAATTAACTTCATGTTTGAATGCTTTTGACGGACTCTAGTGTTTCGTGCAAAGTTTAATTAAATCATAATTAGTCTACCTAGAGTACACACTGCTTTCATGATGCGATATTTATCTAGTCTGGCTATAAATTTTGTTACACTTAAAACTATATTTTTTTTTAAATTTCCAAAATTAAATTTCCTCGTAGAGGTGTTTTTGTGTAGTTTTTCCTACTATCTACATCTACACTAATATTATAAAAAGGTAAAGTTTGTTTTTTTGTCTGTAGGAGGTAATCTCTGAAGTACCAGACTGGTCAGATTGCGAAAATTTTTGCCCCGATAGAAAGCTGCTTTATTCCTGACTGACATTGGCTATATTTTATGTATACCGTCGAAGCCACGGGCAATAGCTAGTTTCTAATAAATTAAAACGGAGTGGGGGTATTAAAGAAAACCAAAATTACTGTGATTAGATACTCTGCATAAGGCGGGCATGGAACCAGCACCAATTTTTAAAACGATACTGGAGCTTTTAATTATCAGTCGTATATTTGTTAATCGCACTATAGATAAATACATAACCCCTTCTTTTATTGAAGATCATAAAAGATCAGGCTCACCGCGTGCTGTGAGGATTCAATAGGCAGTGAATGCTGTCAGGCCCAGAATTCATCGAAATGCCTTGAGGAAATAAAAACCCGCGAGAACGCTGTCACGTATCATCAAAGAAGCCCCGAAACTTGGTGCTTACTTATAACATATGGGGCACCTTAAACGAGTCGCTCAAAATAAAAAAAAAGAGAGCGGAATGATCAAAATGTTTACATTTTCGTTACGCTGATGGAAAAACAGGGGTATTCTTTTTACCGACGAGAAAATTTTCGCAATCGAGGAATATTACAATGAGCAAAATGATCGGGTGTATGCTTGTAGCTCCAAAAAGGGCTCTTAACTGGTCAGTAGTTCATAATCATCTAGGTTATAATGTGGCATTCGTGATGGTTTGATGGGGGTGTCCTTTTACGGAGTCTACAAACTGCTGAACGGATTTGGATGAGATTTAGGAATCTCATCCACATCCGTTCAGCAGTTTGAGCGTGAAGAAGAAACAAACATAGACACACGCATTCACAAGCATTCGCCTTTAGATATAAGGGTCAATTTATACTAGCGCAGAGTCGAAGCGCATCGAAGCGTCAAATTCTTTAGTTGTAAAGCGAAACCGCACGAATGCGCGCGTATTCGCCAGAAAACGCGCGCACTCTTTTACGTGTAGTAATGGGCATCAACAGCAGTGCTATTGAATTGGCCAATTTCCGACTGATGACGCGTACCAATCAGCGTTGTTCATACGCAGACGCGCAAATGCCGAAGAATGCGTGCGTCTTTTTAAAATCTCAGAAGTAATGTGTGAGTTACGCTGTAGAGTTAAGATTGAATTTGTTATGTTCAGTTATGGATAGACGCTTCGATGCGTTCGACTTTGCGCTAGTATAAATTGACCCTAAGTGTGATGATTTTTTTTATTTGAAACAGATCTTATGGCCAGACCCGGTACCTATATCTGAAGAACTCTTGTTAATTTATACGTTTAAGTATCTTCAGTTGATGGTTTAATATAGAAATAAATAAGCGTATAATTTGTGTTTGCCTATCTATTGTCTCTATATTTACTATTCTCAGAATATGTTTGTTACGTACATGTAATATGTTCTAACAGTTTATTCCCAACACAACGCAAGGTCGTGGGTGTGCTTCGTTCATAAATTAAATTTAATCCGTTATTATAGGAGATACTTATTCGTGTTCGATTCGTGTTTATCTTGTGGGCACTTTCGCTAACGTTTTGCCTGAAAGTCGATACAGTGGAGCAAGCGATGACGTCAATGTTGCTTTATGATTCAATCTGCTGTTAACTGAGCTCTCGCCCAGCTGAGTGCAGCCCGCTCTAAATATATCTTAACAATTTTACTTATGTACGTTTCATCTCTGACGCCGAATTTCCCGATGGCGCCTCTTAGCACTTGTTTATAGTGGTAGATTAATATATTATGGAACATCACATAAAACTGTTTTTTTGTAACCGACTTAAAAATGAAGAAAGTTGTCAATTGGATATATGAACCGATTTGGAAATTTGTCTGTTTATCTGAAGCGATATTCTTCTACATTGGGTCTGTTTTTATCAAAACCCTGTCCTGATGATGGGACTCATGAGGAATCGAGAAAATACCGCTAATGTTAAAAAAACAGTTATATTTGGGTCTATAAGACACAAATATAACTATTTGGTGTTTCCATCTAGGAGTCAAGCACCGATAAAGAAGATCACAAACGGCTAACAAACATACAGATATTTCGATTAAGAAATAAAAAATTATTACAAAATAAAAATTGTGCGGATAAAATGATACCCGCAATGTGATCTGATGACGAAGCTGGAAGGTTGGCATGGGGGCTCGTAGAAAAACAACGTATTCCAGTCGTGTTTGGCTTATTACAATTAATAATGGAATATGCACAATATTAATGGAATATGCTCACTTTTTATAGAATATGCACAGTATAATTAATGAAATATGCAAATTATTTAGGCTTAACTGTGTGGTGCCACAACAAAAAGGAAAAAATAACGTGACATAGTCGGGTGTATTTTCCCTGTTATGTTTTCAAAGCTGCTTAAAAGCTTTGTTATCACTTCATTACATAGATTCATGCTCATTATCGTCGTTACCATGGACTTAATTAATAATTAGCGGAAGGTGACCTCGACTGTAAACAGAGGAAGTTTCATTATATTACGTGGTCACTGTTGAGAGATGATTTCAGATTTAGGCTTAATTATATTGACAACTAGTTTACGGGTCAAGAACAAGGTACCTACAGTACCTAGAGATAGCAAAATAGTATCGTGACCATGACCTAAGAACATTGCTGTTAGCAACGGAAACTAGGCAACAAATGTGACTATACAACGAAATTTACAAATTAACATATTCAAATTTCTTATTCTTTGATAGGTGCTTTTTGACGTGGAAAATAAAATGCATAAACACCCGAGGCTTGGCATTTCGTTAAATCTAAGTGCACTGGTAGTAACTTTAGATATTTTCATTCCGAATACGTGTTCTCTGTCGGTTTGTTTCCCGAACTGATCCTCTGAGTAACGAGTGTACACACCTGTCCAGCGTAGCGACGACACATTATAAATGTGTATGGCGGCCTACTTATAAACTAACGGCTTGCCGTGGTCAGTCAATTACAAATGGTTGGTCAAGGGCTTATAGGAATGCAATCTGCTGATCAACATAAGATTTTTATGTGTTTAACTGCGTCGTACTTGATATTTGTACGTCAGTGGTTTCAGATGTTTCCTTGGCATTATTGGCAGTACCAATAACGCCAAATAATGGAAAAAATACTATTTTGGCTACATATTAAAATTTTGTTTACGGCTACTTTCCGACTTTTCAGATATCATTATTGTTACTAATCGTTGTCTATTAAAAATACATATACGCGGGATTTCACCGGGCTATATCAAATCTTAAATACCTACGGGTTCTTATTGGTCACCAAAGTGCTCACTTCAGACAGTAGCTCTCGCTTCGGCTTTTCGCTTCGATAAGTACATAAATCCGTGTAGGTAGATTGCTAGAGAACGTTGCCGAAGCAACAACTCTCCTTCTAATATATTTTATCCGAACGCTGTCAACTTTGGGATTTCTATTTCCTTGGTCGACTGCACCCATTTGTTTTGTTTAACCCTTTAACGCAAAGTGAAAATAATTTCTGAAATATTTTTAAAAGGAACGGATCCTTTGGGGTCTGTGTAATTTAATACAGAACTCGTAAGTGATATCGACTATTTTAGTAGTATGAAAAGCTTTTTCAAGTTTCTACCCTACGTCAGGTAAAACACACATTGTAGGAATACATAGTGGGCATGTTAGTAGGTCGTGCCGTCGTCATTCTATATTCGTCCTTGATCAATTATTTAGTCCCACGGCTGTCTATAACACGTGCCAATTACATAAATGAGTATCATTTGTATTTAATAATGTTGTTTTATGGTTATTTACTTTGCTTCTCCTCTCCCCTGTGGTATTAACTTATAGCTCTCTAGTGCTGGGATCGAATAGAGGCCATATTATGAATTCATCGGTCTAAAATGAAATTGGAAACTTACACGAGTATGTAACATTCAATTTATCTTCTCTCTTCTCAAATAAAATTATCTTTTCTAATAATGTAAGAGGCAAAGTTATATTTATAATGGTATTAAAGATTCATGACAATACAAAGGAAAGTATCTACTGACTTTAAAAAACAGGAAAAGTCGTGAAAATACCTGAATAATTTTCCACGAAGGCACATAAGTACCAACTACTTCGACAAAAATACAGAATAGGTACTTACAGTATCAGTAATAACTGTTTTTGATTACAAATATACAGAAAAACATTCTTAGAAATATAACTAGTTACCTGAGAGAAAAAAACAAGCTTATCTTTGACCATGATGTTAATTTCATTCTAAGAATTGCCGACGCACTAGTTCGGGGATTCCAGAACATTCGGATGATGTCCAATCACTATGTTCTATGATATCAAAGCCAATTAACGACCTCAGAGTAATGTCAAAATAGATCCTCTCTTAATCCGTCTTTGAGATATCTTTTTGACATAATTTTGTCTGGTCTTTGTTAGTTTCATGCCATTTACCTTCTCTGAATATTATACACCGTCTGTTCTTGTCACAAATAGATGAATGAATGAATGAGCATCGACCCGCACGCGGGCAGTGAGGTGGGTAAAATAGTACTTTAAAAATAAAGTCGGAAAATGAATCTATATTTATATAAGTTAATTTTATTTACTGCCCAATAAATAAACAATGTGGGAGTTGTAGAATGTGAATTGTTCTCAATGTTTGAATTAAATGTAATATATGTATAAGAGTGACTTAAGTGTCCGTTTCACGGGTGTTTACAGCGTTGGTTGGCATACAAAATGTTAACTTTACAGGGTATATATCAATACACAACTTTAAGAATAAGTTATATTTCCTAACGCTTAAGCGCCTTACAGGCTCTTGAGAATTTTCCCTTTGTGCCTAAAGAGTTAATCCTATTACCGTATACTTATACCCTTTTTACATTTATTCAACTATAAATAACTGTTGCTTGGATATTATGCTAATAAAATCAAAGGTATATTTTTGGAAAAGTCAAAGTATTTTCTTTCTTGTTATTTTAAAGGTCATGATTTTTTTGTAGTTTATCATAAATGGGGTCTCTTGTCGTGGGCAAGCAATTCAGGAGTTTGGAGTACCACATTTGATAAATACACAATGTCATAAGAAAAATAAGTGAAGAACAAAGTATCCTGAATAATGAATTTAGAGTCCATCTAATGCAAGCGTGAGTTATGAAAAGGAGGTTAAAACTAAAAATATGTTATTATTGAAATAGTAGGAGAAAAAAAGTCTTGATACTTGAGTATTTTTGACAATTGTATAATAGTTGTATAAGAACTTAAATTCTACCACTCATTAGCATGTGTTTTTGACCAAAAGCCTTCTTTGTTCGATGTTTTTGTCCATTATGAAATTCGCAATATTTCAGATTATCTAAAAATATAAGAAAAAATATCATTATATCGTAAATATAACTATCTAATAATATTAGTCAACAAGGATCAAGGTTATATTGTCATCCTAACTTAAAAATTCAGAAATCGTTAATAAACATTGTTGATTTTCATTTTTTTTTTTTTTTATCACACGACCGACGCCGTCTAGTCCCAAGCTAAGCAGAGCTTGTGTTATGGGTACTAGACAACTGACAAACATACTTATATATTTCTAAATACATACATATTATAGATAAATTACACCCAGACACAGAACAAATGATCGTGCTCATCACACAAACATTTGTCCTGGGTGGGAATCGAACCCACGACCTCCGGCATAGCAGTCAGGGTCACTAACCACTAGACCAACAGGCCTGCATTGAAAACACCTTCTTTCTCTTCTTGTTTTAGTTTGAATTTATTAACCATAGTGTGTAGCAGTTTTCGCACGTTACTGTTTATTGTTTTTTCCTATAATTAAGCAATTATTCTTCAAAAATAAATATCTGTTTCCAAAAACTGAAAATTGCAATCATAGACTTTGATTTGACGTGATTTTGGCGGCAAAATAGTGTTGCCACTTTAAAAAAAAAAAACTCCAGGTTACGCTTTCAGTAGATACACTTTAGTTAATCATCAGAAAGAGTGACATAAGTTACCCATACCACGTTGTCCGCCATGAATATTATTAAAAAAACACAAACTAAGTAGGTAATTGAAAAGAATATCAACGCCAACACGAATGTCGATAGCGTGACTGTCTAAATCGAACTAGAATAGTATATTGGCCACTAATTTCTTGATAAACTTACGGAAAACGTGCTTCTGCCTTTTTTCGGTAAATTAATCTTATTTCGTTCTAAGTTTATTAAATATTTCCGCCTTTGTACAGCTTTTTTGTGCTTTAAGCTTTAAATAAATAAATAAATATTTAGACTTACTGTAAATGATTTGCCGTGGGTCAACGAGAGTTCTAAATAGAAAAAAAAGAAGCTACCGTTATATTTTTTATTATTGTACTAACATTCAATATAGGATAAGCAAACAATTATAGACGTTAAGTTTCTGCTTAGTTTGTATTAAAATATGAAAGAAATCGATAAAGCTTTATAAGATTTAGAATGATCAGCACTGGCGGCAGCGGCACGCATATGAAACCCAGACAAATGTTTGCCAACATGCTCGAATGACTACATCCACGTCGATTAGAATTATTGACTTGAATCTGTGGAAGTATTGATTCATTCACGTTAAAGTGCTCCGGCTGTGACAAAAATAGTATCAGAGTTTTCCGCTTTGCAGGCTTGGAAATGTCTTGCCACGAATTGAGACACAAGACAGGGCATAACGAGCCAGCAAACAGCCGATATAAACGAGTCAAACGACTTGTTTGCTCTCGACACATTGCCACGGCTGTTTAACACCATGCCCTTTCGCTGTTTCAAACTCAGCTAACGAGCGAACTTGGACACTCATTGAATTTACAACGCCATACACTCGTTGCGTTACAGCTACAGCGAATTTGTTCTGAAAGGAAATTAGAAAGGACAATATCAGATACATTAGCAATTCAATAAAGCTTACGTACTTGCCCCAGAGAACCTCAGGTTAGGTTAGATCAGGTTAGGGAGGCTAGTGTATTCCGGAAAATAAAAACATTTATCGGTTTTTTTTCTTTATCTGACGAAGCGACTAGTTTGTCAATAGCCAGAATCTAAGAAAAGGGCTTAGAAAAAGATATAACGAGTATTACTGCGTCTCTTGCTTAAAAGATGGCTGCACCTTTAGGGAAAGACCAGGGAGTATAGGAATCTTGCCTCACTAAGACCACCCCGGTGATCACAGAACATGGAACGTGGGCTCAACAAAACATTTCTCCGGAACTCCAACTGTGAATTGCCCGTTACGGCACATCTCTCAGGAGACTGTGAAGAGGCATTCATCGAGTGTTTACTGTGCCGAATTTAAGCCGCGCCAACGCTCGAGCGTGTGTGTGTTCATCAGGGTGTCCAGCTGTGGAAAGCGTATCAGGAGAGTTGCCGCCTCAACCATTGCCCGCTGCGAGCTTTTAAGTTTAGTTCAGCAGCAAAGGACACCTGACAGTTTTGTTGACCAAACAGGTGTCTTATAGAGGAACATCGATCGCACAACGCTCAGTAGTTTATGGAACGAAAGCGTCTCAGTTTTATGAGGCACTATCTCCGAATTCAACTCGTATATCGACGCCAAGTTTCTTGCCACTCCGAACTCGGAAAACTGGACGGTCTCGTAGATGGTGTCTTCACCGCTCAGTATGACGGTGTCGTCTGCACGGTAGTCGTTTACACGACATTTATACTCTCTACTCTGTTACCACCGCCAGGGTAAGTGACTGCTTCGCAATAATCTGCAAAAGTAGTTCAGATTGCGCTGGAGAACTTTTAGGGCTGGAAAAGCGAGGTGTCCTTTCCTCCGCAGGAACCGCACTTAGTGGTGATGTTGCCGATCCTTGTAATGTGACGGGGGCAAGCGAGGCCCCATCGAACAAAACTAATTAAATTAATCAACCTTTTTGGGTTACACAATGATCTATCGTATTACGTGTTTCCGTGTGTCACCTGCGTGTTAATGAGTGTTTATATTATGTACCTTCATAAATTACTATAATATATAATATGTATGAATTTCATAGCTACCAGTTTAGGTAATTATATCATAGTCGGTCGCATGCGCGCTGATTGTGAAACTGTTGTCATCTAGTTAACTCGATAGATATTACTTAGGTACTTGTATTATGTCCGCTTCACTAATGATCCTTCGTCATACGTATATCGGCTTATTAACAACATATTAATATATATTAGTTTGATATTATGTTACTGTGATGCTCCAGTTCATTTCTGAAATTCAGAAGAACCGTACGTTGATTAACTCGGTGTCTCATTCATTGCTTGTCGCTTGGTTCTTCACACACAATCAATCAAGTTTTTCTTTTACTAGGAAACCCTTCTTATTTAAAAGCTCCCTTTTCCGTCTATTTGATGTCTGAAAAGCTGAAAGCACTCTATTTGTTTTAGATTTCGTTCTCATTCTTGATGTTAGAATTCGTTCATTAATACGGCCCTGAGAAGGTACCAACACGAGTGACATTGAAGAATTCAAATTGGATCTGCCTTTGAACCCGTAACACTCCCGCGAACATTTCAACTAGCACTTCATTTTGGTGTTTACACTGTACACTAATCCAACCTCAATTGTGGAACGCGAGTTAACAATTTCATTCAGCTTCAGAGTATGAATACCATATCAAAAGCGCTCGTTAGATTCAAATTGTACCAACTCACTTAGCTTTGTTCGACACAAATTGATGGCCTTATCATAACAGAGTGGAGTACAATTGTAATCACAGAGGTATAAACGAATATACATGAGATTCTGTCGCCGTTTACAAAACCAACGATGGATCAAGCTACGAAAATTCACATTTAAACTTCAGCGAGTCATATATCTTGTCTTTGTCTGCGTCAGTTAAGAGAGAAGACAGATTGGCGTCTTATATCCCTCGTCTCAAGTTTTTGTTGTTAAGTTAAAGCCGCAGCGGTATCAAGATTGCACCGACTTTCTTTTACCAACGACGACGGTACAACCGACCGACAAATAGTCCTCTATAAAACCAGCAACAAATAAACATTAAACGTGGTTGAGTGGAACCATTGACGTACATATATAGGTCTCCTTTAACATCATCGAGTTCATCTCTCTTTTTTTATTCGATTTGTCGTCCTGGCCTACAATAACACCTATTAAATATGAATGCAAATTGCTATTGATACAAAAACCCCTTTTGGGATTAAGTTACAGCGGGCTTCTGTTTACAGTCAAGTAGGTTCTAACAACGTTTGATCCAAAATAAATATTGAGTTTCTGTAGCCCGTGGCGGCGCGGCTCCTATTTACAATTAAGTACTAACAGTATCGCGAAACATTCATGGCTCGTTACAACTTTGCAAAGTACAGCTTGATGTAGCTATTTCATTCATGAATTGGTTCACTTTGAATACTTTTCCTCCTGAGAGATTACCAATAAAATTAACCTACCTAACTATCATTGATTCATTTTAGTGTTTTAATTATTTTGACGATTCATTTACCTTATTCTCTTAAAAAGTTCCTTGAATATAAGTAAGTAAATATTTCTATTCTATTCTATATGGCCGGGATGTGAGTGCTGTTAGAGTTTTGAAATATAGCTAATTTATCAACTTTGTTAAAAAATATTACTGACTCATGTGAGTTTAAGTGACAATGGTGACAAAACACTGAGTATTGTCACATAACTTACAAAACTTTTTAGATTTATTACGTTTGGAAGCAACATCTAAAAACCAGCATTTTATCGTAAAAATACACGAGGAACACATTGGATGTGTGAAAAAGCTTTCGAATAATACTTTTATTGCTTGGGACTGAAAATACAATTTGAGGCTGACAATTCTTGACGTTCCATCTTACGAGTACGTCTTTCATTTGTTTTTTGTGGCACTTCTGAATGGTATACCTTTTTCAGAAATTCTATCCGACGACGGTGACGTATAAAAAATTTACGTTACCGATACAAACGAATGAGTTTTCGCCATTTGGTTTGTGAAATACGAGTAGATTTTATTCAGCTACACTGAACTGAAAGTGAAAATGACGGTACACTGTGCTGTTAGAGTATTTTAAAGCTGTCCATTATTTATTATTTATCATTTCAATATATTGATTGTTTATTAACCGATAAAAAATATATTTACATAAATTACTGAAATATTAACTATTTGAGTATTTATAGCCTAACTAAACTACGTACATACCACGTACATAATATTAAATATCTACTCTAAATAATTGTCTACTTTTATGGAAATCAGTGTGATTAATTTATGGTTTATTAGTATATCAGTTCTTGGAATCACCTTATCTCTTTCTTTTATTGCACCTACCACTGTTTTCTCTGCACCACCCAAAGGTTGACTGGAAGAAAATGCCTAAAGGCATTAAGTCCGCCTCTGTACTTATATGTGCATGAAGTATAAATAAATAAATAAATAAATAAATACGCTGTCTTCCCTGAATTCATGGTTATCAAAAATGATGAAGATAGGTAAAGTTTGAGTACGTAATTGATAATTTTCAAATCTAGTGGCATTATTGCTATCAAGCGATTATTTTATCAATGATAAATTCCTTTATTGGGAAATATAAATAAAAAATATGACTGGCGACATTCATTTTTGGGGCTTCATATTGTCAGTCGAGTGCAATGGAAAAGTCTTCTGATTACATAACTTTTAATTTTTTAGAGGTATTCCTCTACGTGGATGCGAACCAGTCGGAAATACAATCAATACATACCTTTATGTTTTATTTTTGTACCGGAACTTTGACTTTCAGTTACGGATTAAGAATGTTGTGCAGTGGCTGCCAATGCAATTCATTATGGTACCGAGGATGTTATATTTCACATATTATTTTTGTTTTCACTTTCATCGCTTGGCAGCACTATACCTTTATTCTGCTTAAATTATACAACACTAATTTTTAGTTAGTACAAACACCGAATTACCAATTAGGTTTTACCAAATTTTAATTCTGAATAAGTATATTATAATATTACTTATTATTAAATTAAGTAAAGTCTCAATAAATATTGTCCATAAACAGCAAAGCTATGAGCATTTGTTTATAACCCAAAATGTCACTTAGTCGACGAGGTCATCATAAATGATTACTAACCAGTTGATTTTGCTTAATTTATATTCATCAATATTCATATAAAATCCTATTGGCCTAGTAATTAATTAATTAAAAAAATAAAGTAATCATTTATGATGACCTCGTTATCGATACATGTTGGAAGAAGGGGACTCTTTTATTTGATAAAAGAGTCCCCTTCTTCCATACATTTTGTAGGACAAATACTTTTTCGAATAATTTAGATAATTATCTTGAGATTTAATTAAAAAAAAAACCTGTTAGTAATAATCCTTGATATCTCTGTTAGCTACCACAATCGAGAGTTCCATATAGGAGATTGTTGGGCGTCTCATCAAAATGAAGCTACTCACGAAAAATTAGCTAGATAGTAATCAAGTGGAAAAAATGTACTAGGGAACCCGGACTAACGCAATTTATGGAAATATTGTACAGGCTATTAATTTCTATTGAATGAATGATAGAGCCCCATTTATTTTTGTAGTATTAAAATATAAGGGTGTATGATTTATTTAAACATGTTATAAAATAAAGTCTTTTATCGCGTTTGAGTAGGCAGAATAACTTTGATGAAGGTTTACATGCATATTATTGTAAAGCAAAGCCGACAATTTCAAAGATGTGTAAATCCCGTGTAAATCTGGGGCGGGTCGCTAGTTTTGTAACAAATTATTATAGCATAAATGAATTTTGAATAAACAGTTATAGTCATTACAACTGCTTTCTTTAATGCTATAACAAACAAATGTTAGGGAATATTTTGCTATTTGTTGTTGTAATTGAAAATATCTGTTATTGGATATTTTGATTACCTGTTGAAATATTTGAATGGATGTAGAAACATAACGTTCGAAACGTCACCAGCTTTAAATGGAACATACCTACCTGTAACAGATGTAGATTTTTTCTTGTTATCTGTCTTCAAATGCCGACAATGCCGTGTCTACTACTGAACACATCATAAATAACTTTACTAAGTATATCCACACGTATCGATTTATGAAATGAGGTTAGGGTGAAGCTATTACACTGATAACTTAAACGTATAATGCTGTTTAGTCTTTTGTGAATGCGTTTCCTTATAAGAACATTTGTTTGGAATATATTGTGTATCAACCCAGGTAAGTAAATCAATGTTTTGATCAACAACGAAAACTTGATTACACATTCATTGAAGGCGAATAAATCAGAACCGTCAGGGTTGACTGTTAAGGCCGTCGCCCAAACTGTCCGTCGGCAATATGAATGTACATTGTTAATCCGCGTACGCACGTACGAACAAATTAGTGGCGATGCATGATACGCAACAACCTGGTTCGCACGTGTGTAGATACCACTAACATCGAACACTCTGTTCGTCAAACTTGTTTGCGGCGATCCTATTAGTATGTTCTGTATGGACGGTGTTCTTCATGAATCAATGCGAACACCAAAGACGGCGTTATGGCTATTAAGAGAGTTCACGACTGTTGTGAGCGAACTATGTTCGCGGTCGTGTTCAAAAATGCCGTTCATACGAACAAAATATTCATGTTTGGTGTTTGTGTTCGCTATGTTCGTGTTCATACGGTGTGTGCGTACACGGCTTTACAGTATCTATACACGGTCAGATATAAACAAAATCTCTACCGTGTGTGGCTTGATTATTTATTGATTATTCACTGATGACAGCCCGAAGGATTAGGAGTATTCGTATCAGATTCATCGATTCAGTTCCATGTCTCTCTTTACGATAACCTCTATAAGAACACGTGGTTTTAGTTCACAGATGACCTGAGCCGGAGCCTCCTGGCTAAGGCAACATGCAATTTAATTTTGTAATAAAATGAATGTAATTATTGCATAAAATGTAACAGTTAAAAAAACATTATGATTAAAAATGTTGAGTATTATGTTTCAAAAAATGCTCTCTTGACTAATATGATTATTTTTTTAGTTGGGAAAATCATCTAATGACATCTCCCGCTCTTGAGCGGAGCGGCAGAGTGTGTTAGACTTTTACTGGCTAAAAAAAACCGCCCCTGTTCCTTCTTTGCCTTCGTCCCAGGGCCTCCCGGGTTTCACTTTCACACTACCTGTGGCCCCAGTAGGCTTTGACACTGCAGGACCCCTACGGTTTGCTGACATCCCCTGGAGGCTTGCATAGGTATGACTCGATCCGGTCGGTCGGACGTGACTAATATGATTGGGAGTGCAATTCGACAGTGTTACGTAAGGTCCACTAATGTTGCACCAAATCTCCATTTACAAATTTTTAGTCAACGACCAACGTTTCGTGTACTTATTTCACAAACAATTCATTACGTCAAAGTTTTATTTTATAAACAGTCGCTTTACAAATATTTGTTTGGCAATTATGCTTCTCTTTGCAAATTGTTCGGAAGATATTTAAACATCTATACATGTTTTTATCGAAAATACTGATACTGTTTAACGATAATAGCATTTTTTTTTCTACCTATGTCAAGTCTTTCGTTTTGTCGCGGGTCACAATTTTAACCTAACCTAACCATTTTTATTAAATAGCCTAATCTAACTAATTCCATTCCGGATAGCCTACTTAAAAAATATTTATATTTTTTTAAATGAAATGATTAAAAAATGTATTGTGTCCAATAACACGTTATTAAACAAAAGTTTATCGGCTAATTATTTTGTAAAGTATTTGTAGTTGTTGACTAATTATGAAATGACAAATCATGTTTTTGCTATCGTTGCTTGCCTAGTATTAGTGTTGGTGGGGGTTTTTGGTGGGATTTTTCGAGTGATGTTCAGTGACTGTTTTAGGGCCCTTTTCCTGTCACGCGTTTTTTAGCCCGCACACGGCTCTCGTCCGCATGCGGACTGCCCGCATCCTATCATTTGATACATGTTTCTCCTAACATGCGGCTAGCACGCGCGCGGAATGCGGATTGGCTGCGGGCGTGCAGCCCGCGTGCGCGCTATCCGGATGCGAGCGGTGATCTTCTGCCTTCAGTATTGTTTTTACTGTGAAGCGGGTTGCACGCATGCTCATAGTTCGCATATAATTATCGCAAACAAGTTTACCCACTGGCGACACGCACAACATTGCAACAGCAAACGAAATCTTTGTCCTGAGTGTGCGGACGAGACCCGCATGCGGGATAAAATACATAGGAAAATACATAACATATAAAAAGGAAAAGAGCCCTTATTTATTCGCAAATTGATTTCTAATAAATTACACAAAGTACAGGCTGGGTTGGAACCCGTGACCTACAACTCGTAAATCGGGGCCGTTACCACTCGGCCCATTGATTGCTAATGGATATTTAATATTGTGATGTAAAATTGCTGTAGTTTTATATCTCAAATGTCTGCATGACAGAGTGCCTAGTGCGAGTTTGTTTTACGTTACCGCGATCAACACGTTTATGACGTTCGGCGCTCCGATTAGCTCGCTCCAAGCTCTTAATCAATCAGATAACCAAACGTGGCCAACGTTTCGATCGCATAAACGTAAAAAGAACTCGCACTTAGCACACTGAGCAATATGGAATACTTGAAACAGGTACGGGCTTGGTAAAAGGAGCTCAGAATTTTACTGTAGTGTTGACTACCTTGGCGAAGCTTGCCAAGAAGGTTGACTGAGCTGACTCGATATATATTTGCTGCCAAATACTACAAAACATTAGAACATGCTATATCCTTAAACAAAGTTAAACAAAGTTATTGTATTCGCATAAAGACACGGCTCAAAGGACTTAGTATCCAAGCCAAAACCTTAAATAAAAAAAAACTTTTGATGAACTGACAGAGCACCGTTACGTTATAAAGGACCTATTACACTGCGCTGAATATCGCGTGCGATATTCCGACTCGTACTATTTTTCATTCATAGAAAGACAGTCTAACCCTTATTACACTACGCGATACGTCGAACCATAGACTAGACTGTCTTTCTATGAATGAAAAATAGTAAGATTGCACGCGATATTCAGCGCAGTGTAATAGGTCCTTTAGATTTGGGCTGCAACTGTGAAATTACCCGGTTCGCTGCCTGATTACTTATGTGACCTTTATTGATAATAACTTGACATTACATTTATTTATGTACTATCACTTGCAAAAGTCCATAAGAATTCTTAAAACATATTCGTTTGACGTTTAGTTTGACTTACGACCTTTTATTTTCAAGTTTCGCCAACAAATGATTGAAATTCACAATTTCATCAACTTATCATAAGTCAAGATGGCCCAGTGGTATAGGCACACAGATTGAAGCGCAAATCAGCGTGCCGCAAGTTCAAATCCCACGCAATTATTGACTTTTTGTAAGTTCTTACCCGATTGGAAGTTATGTATTTGCATTACATATATTAAATTATTCTTTAACTTGTTCACACATTTCTTAGAGTTAGAAAGGTAGATCACAAAAAAAACTAAATAAAGAATTAGATTTCTGCGAGGTAGACACGAGTTTTAACTTAACCGAAATGAACTGTCGTTTGGTTGTAGTTGTTGGTTAGTGACGTGAGGTTGACAGTATTGTAATATTCGCAAAATGCAGGCTAATATTAGTATTGAAGTGAGGGCGACTATCATTGGGCTGCATAAAAGTGGTCTTAATAAAACACAAATATCTGAAGAAACCGGACTGAATGTGAGTATAATAGCTATTAATGAATTGTAACTTTATTACAAATTAATCTTCTAATTAAAAAGTATGCCATTTATGAATCCATTCATCGTATCTTTATGAGGTTTAAAAGAGAAATACGTAAATCGTTGGGTTTATTGGATTGGTTATTGGATTAATAAATGCAGTTTTATTTTAAAATTATATTCAATAATTATGATTATTAACATTTTATATAATGAAAATGAAGTGAAGTAGGTATAGCTGCCTAATATATATATTTTTTTTTATTTTAGAAAAATACTGTAAATCTTTGGCTAAAAAGATATGAGGAAGAAGGTAGCCTTGCTAGTCGAAAGAGAAGTGGGAGATCGAAGCTTATTAGCGAGGCGCAGCGACGACATATAGTGGACGTATACGAAACGAATGGTTTCGCACCAACGAGACATTTTGCAGAATTATATGACACCTCGATGGATACTGTTCGCCGTGCACTTCACGCTGAAGGCGTGCATCACAGAAAACCTGCTAAAAAGCCGTACTTGACAGAGAGGCACAAACAAGAACGATTACGTTTCGCACTAAATATTTAATGTTAACTAAACTAAATGGCCTACCATTTTATTTTAACATATCTGTGATTATTCGTTAACAAACACTGTATTATATTGTGTTTACTTTCGTTTAAAACAGCTATATCTTTTAACTTGTGCCATCGCCTCATCTTAAGAATGCAGTGAACTCGCTATCAATTTTGTTGACAATAATCATGAGTCTATTTCGTTTTTTATTCTTCTACCCGCACTGTTTTAACATAATACTATAGTTCAATTTATTTTTCTCATCTAATTGACGATTATCTTGTGAGAACTAAAGTTCTTTTAACAGAAATTGAGGTTTGGTTTCAATCTTCTTTTCGTCAAGAAAATGAACAATTAAGCTATGACCTCAATACATTCATTGTGACGTTACACAAAAATAAAATGTTTACAAAGTCCAAATCATATATCACTTTTCAATAAATAACTGGATATAAACAATTACCTATATTTTATTTTATTAAAATTTGAATATCCGTTCATTGTTACGTTATTCATATTATGAATGGTCTAAGTGGGTATACTTCCAACAAACAATCTTAGGCGTAACATAGATAACGGTTACAAGATAACTTTTTGTCTAGGTAACAATTCGACGTCACAATTCTCATAAATGTTTAATTTGTAAATATAAAGAATAAACATTTTTATTAAACACGTCTTTTTATTTCCACCTTATAACATCGAAAAGATGTAACAACTAAATAATTGCAAATTACGAATGTGATTCTTCTTGTGGTTAATAGATCACATTCGTAATTTGCAACTATTTAGTGCAAAAAATGCAATAGTATTTTTCATAGAAATATAAAAAAACAATTAAATCAATATAGATTGGGAATTTTCAAAGTAAGAAATAACTGCAACGGACCGACCATGATTTGAACTCGGGTTACGTGATTTGCGAATCCAACACTTAGTTCACACGGCTACCAGCACATGACGAATTTGCACGAATTTTATCAATGCTACCATATAGCTCAGTGCGACGACAGTTCCTTAGTGTGTGTTATCTGTGGAATGTGGATACTCATACATGCGCACACATACGCACGGAAATATCGCGCTCGCTCGGTTCGTAGCAATGTAATCATTAGCGTTCCTATGGACTTTTGCGGCCTTACTGTACCGTTGGATTACCTGAAAAATTACAAACAAACATTTATGAATAAATGTAATTCATCACACGGACCAAAAAATTGTCAGTGTTTGTATGTTTGTTACTTCTTCACGCTCGAACGGCTAAACGGGCTTGCATGTTTGGTACACGGGTAGTCCGTATCCTGGAACACACAACTACCGGCACGGATATTGTTCGCTCGGCGTCAGAGTGGGGATCGCTTTGCGCATTCCATACATTGGCGAGCCAATCGTCGTTGTTGTCGTCGTTTTGCAGCAAACGCAGGGAACGAATCACGAGTGACGTCTATGACATGATGGCATGGCGAGCCAATCACTGACACTCCCCGGCCCCGCGTCTCACTTCGCACCAATAAAGAGACCGAAGAATATTTGACTTCTGAGCAACTTGAAGGCAGCGCTCAAGATACGTTCCGGTAATTGTATGATACTTTTGATCCTGGGAGTATGTTCCCTTGCGACAATTTTCCACTTATACGCGGGCGAAACCTCTGGCAGCAGCTAGTAATATGATATTTTAATAATATATTTTTTTAAATATTATTATTATTATTATATATCTTTATTGCACACCTTAACTTCATCATCATCATCATTTCAGCCGACAGACGTCCACTGCTGGACATAGGCCTCCCCCAAGCGTCGCCACAACGAACGATCATGTGCGTCCCGCATCCATCGGATTCCCGCTACCTTCACCAGGTCGTCAGTCCACCTTGTAGGAGGCCTTCCAACACTGCGTTTTCCGGTACGCGGTCGCCACTCCAGAACCTTTCGGCCCCAACGGCCATCTGTTCTGCGAGCAATGTGCCCTGCCCATTGCCACTTAAGTTTGGCGATTCTTTGTGCTATGTCGGCAACCTTGGTTCTCCTGCGGATATCTTCATTTCTGATTCGATCACGCAAGGAAACTCCGAGCATAGCCCTTTCCATTGCTCTTTGGGTGACTTTAAGCCTTTTGATGAGGCCCATTGTGAGCGACCACGTTTCGGATCCATATGTCATCACTGGCAACACACACTGGTCATAGACTTTCGTCTTGAGACACTGTGGTATGTTGGATGAGAAGCCTTAACTTACTAAAGAATAATAATAAATATATTATTGACAAAAATATTTCTCTACAACTTTTTCTTGACTTTATTTTAAAATTTATGTTCAAACTTTAAAGCATTTTAAGCAAATTGTTTGCAGAGTAAGATAAAACATTGAACTCATTTACACGAGAGGAAAATGTAATGAAATATGTATTGTACACGCTGCAACATAATTTAAAAGTCTGTGGTACAGACACTTGAACTGTCGATCTTGTTTCTCTGTTTCATAAAGACGAGACGAGATCCATATCGTAAATGTTCTGAGATCCGACACAACGGGTGTAGTCTCACAAGGCACATATTTAATACTATTGTATAATAAATTCGAGCCCTTTTGTGTTGCGTGTAAGCTGAGAGCATCGCACTCCACGCATGTACAATCAGTGTCATAAATATGAAAACACATCCAATATTTGAAAAACTCAGAGTACACAATGAGCTCGATAAAATGTGCATTTTCTATGCGCTCGAGACATTTTATATTGGCTGTTATTTTATATTGAATCCGTTTACAAGAAAGTTTAAAAAAAAAACCCTTTTGCACTCTTGTATAACAAATAACTTTTGATTTTATTCAAGGCACAAAGTAAGAAAGTTTGCAGCTTTATATTGATAATATAATTAGAAACTTGCAATTAGAGAGTTAAGAAATAAAACAGCACTGGAAATTGCTATAAAATATTAAATCAAGGCACTTTGCACAATTTTTCTAATTTTCTAATCAGAAGTGAGCAATTACACACAATTTCTCAAAGTGAAGTGCACATATTATGTTTGTACCTTCGGGAGCTGAAATTAATATGTGCTCGCGCTGCTCCCGTATAATACATTAAATTTTCGTTACTATTCTTTATGATGCTAATGTTTTGAAGTAAAAATGTTGCGCTAAAACTCGGTACGCTTCTCATAAACACACCGCTCTGCGTCACAATTTATCTTTATTTTCGCAACGCTGCCCAAAGCATGTTGCATGCTGTTACGTTTTGAACTGCACGGTGTAAAATAAAAAAAGATAAACATCGCATTACTTTACATACTATTTACATATTATTTGTATTTGCGATGGTATCATAAAATTGCTTTATATTGTCATGTCTCTTCTTTGAGTACTATTTCACGCAATCCAAGAAAAGTTTTACTTATTCGTGATTTATGTTTATGCCAAAAATATTGTGATCGTAAATTCTATTTGCTATTGGTGCGTGCGACTTTGATAGTTGATTCATTCAATATTACATTGAGAGCTTATTTTCTTTATTTAAATTCTTAGGTGTTAGAAGAAACGTTGCAGAGATCTCAATACGAATATAGACTAAATAGAACATTTAGGAAACACCTGCACCTATTATCTAGTAAGAAAAACTACATAAAAGCGTATATGTAGTAGGTACGTATTGTACATATATTATACAACGTATCTTAGACATCCAGACGGATTCAGAGAATGATAAATAAGGGTGTTGGCATATGGCATGGCACGAAAATAATTTTATGAAGACAAATTGATAGAATAAAATGTATCTCAGAATAATGCCTTCTAAAACGTATCGTAGGCGGGACTGCGCGCTCGTAGCACACTACGAGTTACGCCGTAGCATAGCGTAGCGAAAGATAAACAAATTATATTTATATCGCTATCACTTATAATACAATAAGTGAATGATATTTCTTCATCTTGCAAAAGGTATTGAACTTCATGAAAAGTATTTTTTGTAGTTTAACTTTTATCCTTGTATTTTTAAAGTATATGTTCCAGACTGTGTTTAGTACATATAATTATATAGATACATTTGTACGCATACACACACATGTTTCCAGTACTGCTGCATATACGCTACACGAGGACTTCACTTGTAACAACCATTTTCCTTGTAAGACCAAAAATAACTAAACGCGTAGGAGGAATCGGAAGACAGCAGGTAATTACAATGTTATTTATGTATATAAAAGAGTGCTGAGCACGTCCATATATACTCACAGTTACCTGTATTTCGTATTCTCGTGTAAGCTTTAATTCTCACGTCCTTCCAATTTCTAAGTAAAATGAGGTAGAACTCAGTGAGATGTATGCGTGTGCAACAAAGTGAACATAAGTCTGATGGAAACACGAGAGGTATTCACCCGCTTGCCAACCATGCGTTTTTTACGTCAGAAGCAACTATCCAACGCCACATAAACAAAGCTATATAATAATTACTCGCTCCGCTTCCATTAACTTCTGAACTCACCTATGTATACCCATTAACTTACGGGAGAATAGCTACCTAACATTGTTTATAATGCATAGTCAAGTATATGAAAACAAACTACAGGAAACTACGTAGCTTCTATATTATGTAAAGACGCATTAGTACGTACTGAATAAGATTTATCCCATGGGCATGGAGATAGAGTATGTAGATAGAAAACTGTTTCTCACCGAAAGGTTTCTTTTGTTCTCAAAAATAATAAGGTGAGATATATTATTTTCTTACTTCAAAGGCGACACGTATCTCTGTGTATCCGATAACTGAACACAAACGAACGCCTTCGACACGCTCAAACAAATAAACGTGCGCTTACAAACCTTTAAATGGTTGGTTTGTTTTCACTGCAATCGTGAAAACATACAAAAACGAAGCTGACCCCGTTTTACTAAAAAATAACTTTTGTTTATGATGTAATTTATTTCAAAATAATAAAATTGTAGGTACTACGCTATTAATTTCCAGCTAATAAAATTATTATTATCAGGGAAAACATGGTTTTACACTTTACGCTAGCAGCGTGTTTAGTGAAGTCGTTTAATTATAACATTGTAAGCAAAGTATGAAAGAAATGTATCTAAGCATGTACAGCTGTATGTATAATGAACTTCTGGAAAAATAATTAAAGAACATTTAACTGCTAACCAAATTGAGACTAAATCGATTTCTCAAGCAGAAAATGCGTGTTTATATACAGATTTAAACACGCATTTTGAGCATAAAATATTTTGTTGTTGGCACTTGGTACTGACCAACAACAAATTATTTGATGTTCTAACAAATACAACAATATAACTAAGGCGAAACTCATCAAAAGCTACAGGTTACAATGTTTATTAACATTAGCGTGTTAAAAATACATCAAAACACTTTTAGTGGTTGAAGTGGAAACGTCTCTGGTATCGTTGAATTTTATGAGGAAAAATGTGGGATGGAGTTAGTTACGGAAAAAAGGGGATCGAAAAATCAATAGCATGCTTATCGGAGACGTATGCAGTCACGCTAAATCGGGCTGCGCTACACGCGGCTTAATTATTTTATTGGAGGGGAATATCCGTCAGGCTGACTTACCTTCGCACTACCAACCGACGCCTGGGGGCGAATATATATATTTTTTTAATTTACCCATATTCATCCACTAGCTGACCCCGCTTACTTCGTAGAGCTTAACAGTCAATGAATGTAATATATCTTTCGATATAGTCAACCGGTTGCAACGAAACAAGGTAATATAGCAAGTTACACACAATTTTAATATATAAAAGTAATCTACATCGATTTTGTACATTTTTCGTGATGTACGCACATCTAAAAACTTCTACAGATTTATTATATATATATATTAGTATTAACCACAGGTATTTTTCCATTCATTAAGTACGAGTTATATTTTAATCGTGAACGCACTCGTAAAACATTAGTTGGGCACTCCGATAATGATGGGAGTAAAATGAGACAAAGTTTCCAGTTATTTGTTTGACTAAGTCAAAGTACTTCTGGAGAAGTCAGAGAAAGCGGCGTGGCTAAACAGATTAATTAAAAGTTGTGCCTCGCTCCACTTGAAGCTGCGTCGTACCATGCCACTTGTACTTGTTTCATTGATCAGTGACGTACATAGGTAAGCGTCTACTTACTCCATCTTTACACGTACTCAGCCTAATTTAATTTATTTATTTATTATTAGAAATAATGTAAAATAAACATTGATAAAAGAAAAGAAGAAGGAAACAGAAGAATAGAACAAAGGGGATGCTTATTTCTAAAGAAATCTCTTCCAGCATACTTGCGAAAGGAGAGTTGGACAAAAATAGAGATGTAGACACTGTGTGTAAAAGTAAAAGGAAAATTGGTACACACGAAATACATAGTTTACAATTAAATAATATAATATAACATGCAAAAAAAGATATCAGTACTATTAGATAATGTATAGATAGATATGTTTATACATACATACACATAGTAAAATAAATATCACAAAATTATCGATTTTTTTTCATTTCTTTTATCCCTACATCGAATATTATAATTTTTTTTTTGTGTAACAATATTGTTATCCAGTTTCGATAACAAAACGCGAATAAATGAACAACACGTTACTTCGGCAGATACCAATTTCACCAATAACTGAATGTTTTTCCTTTTCTCTGATGTAAATACCATTCTCTTCTGTAGGTACGTCCTATGAACGTGGAAATACAAAAGAGTATATACTTTGTTTCTTAAGTTGATTTAACCATACTATCACATCGCACTAATATTATAAAGGCGACAGTTTATATGTACGTGATCTTTGTTGTTCCTTCAAGCTTAAACGGCTAAATGGATTTAGGTGACATTTAATACATGGGTAGATCAAGCCTTGGAATAGTACATCTATCTATAAATATCAAAATCAAAGCCACTTTTCGTTGTAATTTTATAACTCAAGTTCGGGCTCACCTATCCAAACCAAATGTTAAGGCTTTGTTCGGACTATTTAGTAGATGGTTTATGTGAAGTTTGGTACGGTAGAATAGGGTAGAGTAGGATAGAGTAGGGTAGAGTAGGGTAGAGTAGGGTAGAGTAGGGTAGAGTAGGGTAGAGTAGGGTAGAGTAGGGTAGAGAAGGGTAGAGTAGGGTACAGTAGGGTATAGTAGGGTGGAGTAGGGAAGAGCGGGAGCGAAGCCGCGCGGGCAAAAGCTAGTATTATTTATATAAAAACGAAATACCACTCACTGATTAATCACGAAATATCAGAAATATAGTACCTAAAACTTAAAATTTGGCAGGTAGGTTCCTTATAGGGTGCAGACATCCGCTAAGAACGGATTTTCCGAAATTCACGCCCTAAGGGGATCAAACGGGGGTTCAAAGTTTATATAGATAAACCGACTCACGCGGGCGAAGTCGCTGGCAGAAGTTAGTAGGATATATTTTATCGTCAGAGTTTTTTGGGAGCATTTAGATACTAAGCTTTAATAATTTAGTATATATATGTGGTCAAACTTTGATATATTTGGCGGTGTTGAGGAATAGTTTGTTCAACAAATGGTGATAATTGTTTACGTGCGGTTGCCAGCACACTAAACAGTCGCAAGTGGCTTCTCGCTCTTGGCTCGCGTATCGTTTCCTTCGACTCTATCTTGATCTAATTTCATCCAGTGTTTGCTGATAGTATGATCAATCATTCCCGTTAATCGGTACGTTTTACGAAGGTATTACATTCTATAATTTACTGTATTAGTGCATACAAATGTCTTACAGAAATGCTAGTCATTTTCTTCTGTCGATATTGTTGCGCTGGGAAAATAAACACCTGACTTTTATTGTTTGCTTACATTAACCGAACAATATCTTTAAATTTCACTGTAGAAGAATACGTGTGAAGTATAAAAAGTAGTCAAACAAAGAAAGCTCGTTGTAATACTCGTAGTCTTGTGCTCGGCTGTTGTACTTTTGGGTATTATACGTTGAGTTCTTTGTGCGAGTTTTTCATTTTCCATTCTATCGAGTAGCACGCGATGGCAGCGGTTGCACGAGACAGTCGACAGCCGACCGCCGCGGTGCACACGATGAGTCTTTTGCCCATTTGTGAACACCGACACAAAGCCGGGTCACACGAGCGAACATTGCTAACTTAATACGAACTGCGATTCGCAACCCGCGATCCAATTTTGATATAGTCGAGCTTCATGTTGGCAATTATTAATCGATTTATAAAATCTCAATTTGATGCGTACGTTAGATAAGAGCGCTTCGAATTGAGACCTTACGTTAATATGTAAATAATATAAGTACATATATGTATAATGGCGATAATATTTTGTTAGTTAATTAGAATCAAATCATGTGTAATTAATATGTCTACACAGAGTGTGCTTTACTTCTTATTAGACTAGGGATATTAATCGTGTATTGTTTGGTTTGGTTATAAGTATAGCTTAGGTTAGGAAGTCCTCTCTCGGCCACGGCGAGTTCTTGCGTCGTCTGTACCTGGACTAGGCCATGGTACGGAGCGAGAAGGTATAGGAAGCAGCCACCTGATGCGTGTGAAGATGAAAAGCGTGAGGGAGAGTCAAGCCACAATCATGGCGGTAAGTCCCCTCTTTGAGGCGTGGCTGGAAAGACCTCACGGCGTCCTTACCTTCCGTATGACGCAGGTCCTCACTGGACATGGTTCGTTCGGGAGGTTCCTGCACCGGATTCGTGCGGAAGTGACGCCCGGGTGTCGCCACTGTGCGGAATGCCCGGAGGACACGGTGGAGCACACAGTCGAGGTGTGCTCTGCTTGGGCGGAGCATCGCCGTACCCTCGTGGAGGCGATCGGCGGCGGAGACCTCTCGCGTCGGGCCTTGGTTGAGGCCATGGTCCGGAGCGAGGAGGAGTGGCAGGCGGTCGCCGACTTCTGCGAAGCAGTAATGCTCGCAAAGGAGGAGGCCGAACGCATCAGATTGCCGAGAGCCGCCGGGATTCTGATCCCGATTTCCGGCCACCGTAGGCGCGGGTTTGCGGACAGTGAGCAATGAGTAGCTCGCTGTCCGGCTGTCCGGTAACTGTCCGGACCAAGCCCAAGTCGTCGACGGCGCGCACTGTTCCCGCGCGCCTCAAGGAGTTGTCAGCAACAGCAGGGACCCAGCCGGGTCGAAGCCTACTGGGGCCAGGGTTATCCGAAAGGGCGCTTGAGCCCCGGTATGAAGGCTAGAAGGAACGGGGTGGGTCTTTTAGTCAGTAAGAGTCTGACACTATCTCCCGCTCCGCCCAAGAGCGGGGGATTTCATTGGATGGTTTTTTCCCACAATAAAAAAAAAGGGATAGTCAATCCTTACGTCCCGGCCGCTGCAGGCCTCTTAACTCACCGTCAGATAAAGACCAGGCTCGGATCAACGGCGCGTGTGTTTCACGCGCACTTCAAAGACTCTCAGCGTCAGCATAATTGACGAGGCCCACTATAGGCAATTTTGCGAGAGTTGTAGGACTGTTGCAGACTGCTGTAGGACTGTTGCAGTACAGATGGCCGTTGGGGCTGAAAGGTTCTGGAGTGGCGACTGCGTACTGGTAGACGTAGCGTCGGAAGGCCTACAAGGTGGACCGATGCCTTGGTGAAGGTTGCGGGAAACCGATGGATGCGAGACGTCCAGGATCGTACATTATGGCGACACTTAGAGGTGGCATATGTCCAATAGTGGACGTTTATCGGCTAAAATGATGATGATGATTTAGGACTGTTCGAAATAGAACGAGGCCCTGCAAATGTAAGGGCCGTGCCTCACTGGAACGCCATGGCGGCGTAGCCAGGTCCAGACGCCAAAAAAATGTATGGATTGGCTGCGTGGCCAACAATGGCCAGTTGACACACCATAAAGCTGCAATCATTTTCTTGGTTGCGCAAACTGACAGCGCCGCCATGGCGTTCCAGTGAGGCACGAGCCTAAAAGGTAACTGAAGGAATAAAGGTGCGTTTTAGTTAGTAAAAGTCTGACACTCCCACTCTCTTGGCAGAGCAGAGAGTCCACTCTGAAGTCTGTCATTCATAGCTCTGTATTACTGTAACCGTTTGCGTGGCTTGATGTGCCATGTTGTCGCCCGGTTCGGTTACTGTGCAAAACAAACATTGTCCTTAGATACTAACATAACCATAACAATCATGCCAAACTAAACTGAATTGCTTTCCATGAAATCAATAGGTAGCTACGTAGGGGTACAAATTCTCTGTAGGCATTGCTTACAAAAACATAATCTTTATTTTATCCAAACAAAGCTGAGAACCGAAGGCTAAAATATGTGGGTACCTTAGTAAATGTTTGCTTGTAAATGATAGATAGTCACAGCTTCAGAATGAATTAGCTGTCCCCTAAGACTTCATCCGCGTCTTTGGTTACTGCGTCACTTCAGTAGATCGTAAACTCGTAACGTGATGTTATGCTACGTTTACATGTGGGCCCAGCCTCAGCCAATCGCCATTGTGTTAACGGGGTTTCCCCGTTTATACAATGGCTTCACAATAACGATTGGCCGAGGCTGGGCTACATTAGATCGACACACGCGTGTAACACGCCTGATTTGTACTTAGAACGACGTTACGTGGCGTGGATTAAGTGTAGCTCCACAAGTCTAGTTTCCATATAAAATGTATGGAGACCGACGCGCCCAGATCGGCGTGTGTGGCACACATGTGCACCGTGTAGTTTTTCACCTTTTTCACCTTTATGCTATTCCTTATGAACCTGGCTATCCCATACATACATTTTTTTTTTCAATTAAACTGGTAGTTTCAGAGATTAACGCGTGTAACTAAACAAAAAACCCAAACCCAAAGGATGACTGGGAGAGAATGCCTTGTTGCTTAAGTCCGCCTATGTACCACTACTTTACATGAAGTTTAAATAAATAAAAAAGACGTGTGGCACTCGGGGATTGCCACGGTAAAGCTATTGCATAGCATTTTTATCAACTTATGCAATTATAATTATTTTATATATGCAGTATTATTTTTCCTTTGTTTTTTTTTTCTTTTATATTAATTGAAGTTACACTTTCACACATTGAATTGAATTTTGATTGATTGTTCACTCATTTGTTTTCTTATCGGTCACCACGCTCAAAAAACAAATGAGTGGGGGTGTTAGGTTATTTCCGTTACGGAATTTCTGGATTCGGTCTCCACGCTCAAGGCCCGCGATAGAAGTTATGCAATAGCTTAATAAATAATAAATAAAAAATATTTGCCGTTTTGTATTAGTTTATAGGCTAAGTATTACCGGTGGTTTTTCTCGTATACTACTTTACAAAATTCTGTGTTAATCTAAGATGTGGGCTATCTTAGTCTCAATGCAACATAAAGGAGAAAACAAAAGCGAACCATTTCTTTTATACTTTACCAGCAATCATTCTAAATCTAGATAAAGGTTTAGACAAACCTGGAACAAAAAATTTTGAACATATTGTATAAATATTTAACAATTTGTTATTTACATGAAACCAACGGTTGTTAAAAGGTTCATCATCATGATTTCAGCCGGACATAGGTGGAGGCGAGGCGACGAGCCACAGCGACCGGTCCTGTGCGTCTTCACCATCCATTATCCATCCATCATCCATCATCAGCATCCATCGGATTCTCGCGACTCTGACCAGGTCATAGGTCCACCTTGTGGGAGGTCTTCCAACGCTGCTTTTTCTGTACGTAGTCGCCACTCCAGAACCTTTCGTCTTCTTAGATTTGGCTATTCTTCGAGCTATGTCAGTAACCTTGGTTCTATTGCGGATATCTTCATTTCTGATGTGATCACGCAAGGAAACTCCGAACGTGGATAGCCCTTTCCATTGCCCTATGGGTGACTTTAAGTCTTCTTATGAAGCTGAACGGTTGCATTAAACTAATACCCAACTAATGTTTACCGAAAACAATACGTAATCCTGTAAAAAAACTCAACGAAATACTTTATACGCTCATAAATAACCCAGTATGTTTGCTTACTCATGAAAAAAGGTGCCGCCTCATCATCATCTCTATAATCTCAGTTTGACACGAACAGCTTCCGATTTATCTTGACCTTTCACATTAATATTGATACATCCTCTTTCGTTTATCTCAATCCATGATGTATAGACAGATAAGTCGTCTCCATTATCGTAATTTTGGTTATCACTATGTCGCCGATACGCCGATATCAAGTAGTCGTTATCTTAATATCGTGCTATCATCATAAACGTGATTGTGTTGGGGATTAGCCAGAACATTTCGTTGTTATAGGCTTCATACACAATGTTCGTAACGATTACTTAACCTACAAATGAGCGGTCAGCGATCGATCAAACGTTAAAGAAGAACATCAATATATGAAGCGGTCTAAATTTAGATTTGGAAAGGTTTTTTTAATACACTTTCTCGAATACTGACTCTTATCGCACTACGATTAGGTTCAATAAGCCATCTATATCACCCTTGTATTTTTTTTAAATTATCTTTTGTTTCCGTTAACTTACAACTTTGATTTTTTCACAGCTTCAAAGGACCGCAGACTTAAGTATATGATTTTGATTTCAACTCGATAACTTCACGTTGTCCCGAGATAAAGGGTCTTGAAAGACAGATACACCGACAGACAGAAATACATACACAGACAGACAGACAGACAGACGAACGGACCACGAAGCGATCCTATAAGAGTTCCATTCTTTCCTTTTGAGGTACGGAACCCTAAAAAAGCTCTTAGTACATTACCTCAAAGGTGGCGTGGAAACGTGTTCATATTATGACGATTACCTCTTTCAACTTTTTGAATCATCATATCTCAACAAAGGTGACTCTTAGAAAAAAAAGTACTTAAACAATTTTGTAGCTAATTATTAGATCTACAATTTTGTCTTAGCTAATTTTATGATTAAACTTACCGTTTTGCTAAAAATTACAAAAAACTCATTTTTGTGACATTTGACCCCGAATATTTTTTTTTCCAGGTGTCGGATCGATGAGGACTTTTTAGATTTTATTTATGATGGTGTTTTGAACAATCCTACCAATTTTCAGCTGGGTATGAATAAGTGTAACCTCGGATGTCTAAATTGACCGGACTAATATTTGAACAGCATTTTTTAGATGGCACGCCGCCGCCGCAAGATATTACGATTAAAAAATACTTGCGATAGCCTGCTGAGTACCTACTGCCATCTAAATCAAAACTAAAATGTATGGCAACTTTGGAAAATTTTCTTTACTGCAAAATGAACAAAAATGCGTCGTAATTTTCAGAGATTATCACTTTTTTCCGTAAGTGTATTGAAAAACGTCGTTTGATACACGTGCAAATTTTTCACTGCAGCCCTCGGCTCCATAACACACTCGCCTACGGCCCCTACGAATTCCGCCTCGGTCGCAATGACAAACTTCTGCACTTGTATCAAAATGCACCGACACGAAATCACACTAATATTATAAAAGTTTGTATGTATGTTATTCCTTCGTGCTCATTCGGAACAGATTTGGACGTAACTTGGCACACAGGTAGTTCTAAAGATCCCTTGGGATCATTTTTGTCATTTATGAGAGCGAAGCCGCTATCAGAATTTATAAGTTTAAATATAATTAGATTTGTTGACCCGATGGTAAAAGAAACAGCCTTTAGTATTTTTACAAGAACTTCCACTGCCCGCGGCGCAGCGCCGATAAAATACTAGTTACTGATAAACTAATCAGACGTATTATTGAAATCTAAATAAAGCCATGTTCCAATATTCACGTCCACCTATTTATTGCTTCTAGGTCAATTGTTATACACGGCAAGTCGGTATGTGACGCGATATCTGTATTTAGCTTCCCAGTGGAGTGTGATCTGTATCAGATCATGACGCAAATACTTCCCATGTGAGGAATCTCAGCTTCAAACGAATCAGGAAACCACTAATGTACTTAGTGATGTAAACTTGCAGAGTACCTAACTTGGATTAGGCTGCTACATGTGCTTAATTATGTCCTAATGAATTGATCAAGACAACTTCATCTACATGAAAGTTCCAATTAATAGAATAACAGTACTGTATCGTCCATTCTTTTAGCAATGAAATACTTTGACTGGAAAGGTCGCCGATCAGTTATGCAGCAATTGCAGCTATACAACTATCTATCTTAACTGCAAGCATTTTAGTGCCAAATTATGATGGGCGCATCGGTCTCCATACATTTCATATGGAAACTAGACTTGTAGAGCTACACTAGATCCACGCTACGCGACGTCGCGTCGTCCTACGTACAATTCAGGCGTCGCGACGTCCACATGCGCGTCGGTCTAATGTACTCGTAGTTCTAGCTTTATTGTTTCCGTGAAATAATACGAAGTGTAGCAGCTGTCCAGCTGCGTCTCATCGCTCGCAGATGCAAATGGCCCAAAAGGGACACACTTTGATGCCTTTTAATAAATTACTCAGTGGACTTTTATGTGCCTATTTTTTATTCAGAATCTCCAAGAAAAGTTATGTACCTACCTATACAGACGCAATTGTAAGTAAGTCAAAGTAACGTTGATATAGAGAATTACAGCAAAACATTTTAAATTGTGAATCCAAAAGATAACAGCAGTCAGCATGCAAAATGATTTAGGTATAGATTTATAAACTGAATTGAGCCTCGTTAGAATATTACGAATAAATATTAAATTGAGAGATTATTAAAGATGAAACTGAATTCTGAATTCTGCTCCATTGCCGCTGATTTGATTACAACATCGTTGATTTTCTGTTATAGTCAGGGGTACCATAAAGGAATCACGGAATTTGTATTTGGGGTGTGTTTGAACCACGGATCAAAAGGTTACCTATGTAAATCTACGTAGTATTATATATCGCCGCAATAAATGTAGGGTATACAGTAAAGGAATGTATAGGTGAAGTTGGTCGGTTTTGACGACGACTGGCATGCGAAGCTCGCAGGCGGCTGGCAGACAATGGTCGCCTTGATACCGATACAAAGGCATGCCAGCCGCTTATATGTTTGCTCCACACTATTTGTTCATCTTAAACTATATTAGACCGCAGTCCACAGTACGATTGCTCGTTCGGAAGCATCTGAAAAATGTAAGAAAAGAGTACAAAAGCTCTGCCGGATAAGAACAGCAGTTTATTAAATTCTTTATTTTATTTCCTGAACAAACAAACAGATATAGATACGTTCTGTCGAATTCCTTCTTGAATTATTGTTTTCTAACGCTCAATGGGGTTCCTGCCTTTATTCCCATTTTTAGATTTAGTTGGATTTACTGAATAATATTTGGCCCGCTATTTTGAAAATTTCAAAATTCATCTGGTACCTGCCCAGGGGCCCCAAGAGGGAGCTCCACAAGCACACTGGTATTCAAAGCACATATTACGCTGGTTTTATCCATGTGAAAATAAGTTATGTCCGATCGCTCTGGGATCTTAGTATTTCTTTCTTTTTTTTAGTGTAGAAATACTAAGATCCTGGAGAGATCTGAGTAAGCGAGTTGTACCTAAGACGTGCGAGAAATTACGTAAAATTAATATAATGTGTATTACTTTTATATGTTTCAAAGGAAATGTACAAAAATTAAACAAGCCAAGCCTAAACAAAGTTCATTAGTAAATGCTGAGCTAGAAGTACGTTTACTTGATCAAAGCAGTTAATACGGCTTCGGCTAATGTAATCGATTGCAGAGCCTTGTGCCGACGCGTTTAGAGGCCCCTTTGTAATTAGTGTGACTGCTTTACGACACGTACAATTGCACAACACTTCATTATTTAGAAAAGCTTAATCGAATGTGAATAAAAACTAAAATGATGGTGCTTGTATTATAGGTATATGGGTATAACCAGAAAATTTATAAACTTAAAAAAAACCGGCCAAGAGCGTGTCGAGCCACGCTCAGTGTAGGGTTCCGTAGTTTCCCGTCCGTCACAAAAAGTGTACCCACTAATGAGTTTAAAGAAATGCTTGCATATACGATTATACTACAAACTTAGTCCAGAAATTATTTTTATTTTCTTTAATAAAATTATTTTTGTCTTTTTTGTACAAAAACTGTTCTTTCCATCAAGTTCAAAATAATTTTCCTAGAAAGTCCTTATAAAGTTCTACTTTTCAGATTTTTTTCATATTTTCTAAACTTATGGTTCAAAAGTTAGAGGGGGGACACACACATTGTTTTTTTACTTTTGGAGCGATTATTTCCGAAATTATTGACATTATCAAAAAATGATTTTAGTAAACCCCTTTTTTTATGGTGGGAAAAAATCATGCATTGACATCCCCCGCCCTAGGGTGGAGCGGGAGATAGTGTCAGACTCTTACTGACTAAAAGACCCACCCCGTTCCTTCTAGCCTTCATACCGGGGCTCGAGCGCCCTTTCGGATAACCCTGGCCCCAGTAGGCTTCGACCCGGCTGGGCCCCTGCTGTTGCTGACAACTCCTTGAGGCGCGCGAGAACAGTGCGCGCCGTCGACGCCTTGGGCTTGGTCCGGACAGTTACCGGACGGCCGGACAGTGAGCTACCCATTGCTCACTGTCCGCAAGCCCGCGTCTACGTTGGCCGGAAATCGGGATCAGAATCCCGGCGACGGCGGCGGCGATAACGCCGTTGCCTGATGCGTTCGGCCTCCTCCTTTGCGAGCATTACTGCTTCGCAGAAGTCGGCGACCGCCTGCCACTCCTCCTCGCTCCGGACCATGGCCTCAACCAAGGCCCGGCGCGAGAGGTCTCCGCCGCCGATCGCCCCCACGAGGGCACGGCGATGCTCCGCCCAAGCAGGGCACACCTCGACTGTGTGCTCCACCGTGTCCTCCGGGCGTTCCGCACAGTGGCGACACCCGGGCGTCACTTCCGCACGAATCCGGTACAGGAAACTCCTGAACGATCCATGTCCGGTGAGTACCTGCGTCATGCGGAAGGTAAGGACGCCGTGAGGTCTTTCCAGCCACGCCTCAAAGAGGGGACTTACCGCCATGATTGTGGCGTGCCCATTAGTAAACCCCTATTCATTTTTAAATACCTATCCAACAATATATCACACGTTTGGGTTGAAATTAAAAAAAAAAAATCACTTCCCACTTTACATATACCTAGGGGGGCTACCCTAATAAAACATTTTTTTCCAATTTTTATTTTACCACTTTGTTGGCATGATTGATATACATATTGGTACCAAATTTCAGCTTTCTTGTGCTAACGGTCACAGAGATTAAGCGAGGACGGACAGACGGACAGACAGACAGACAGACAGACGGACAGACAGACAGACATGGCGAAACTATAAGGGTTCCTAGTTGACTACGGAACCCTAAAAAAGAGTATTAACAGGCCTGTTGGTGTAGTGGTTAGTTACTCTGACTGCTATCTCGCAGGTGGTGGGTTCGATTCCTACCTAGGACAAATGTTTGTGTGATGAGCATGATCAAATATTGTTTTGTGTCTGGGTGTAATTTAATGAAATATATAAGTATGTTTATCAGTTATCTAGTATTCGTACCACAAGCTCTGATCAGTTTGGGACTAAACTAGTGTTAGTACTGTAGCAAGTGTTTGTGTGGGTGTTCTGTAGTTTCTGCCTATTACTTGTATGGGTATAACCAGAATATTTATAGACGTAAACAAAGCAAAAAGTATCTTAGGGTCTTAGAAAGTGTTTGTGTCCGTCCTGCAGTTTCTGCCTATCTCCATGAGAAAAGTGCGTGACTTTATGTATAATCATCATCATCATCTGTTTTTCCCATTCGTCACTAGATCGACCGGTGTTTGAGCTTCTTGCGCCCATAACATTCAAAATTTAAATACTAATCAATATTTTTATTATAACATAAAAATTATACTAAGTATATAAAGCTGAACGATTTATTGGTTTGTTTCGACGCGCTAATCACAGGAACTACTAATTAAATTTGAAAAAATCTTTAAGTCTTAGATAGTTCATTTATCATGGTTTTATAAAATCACACTGCAACCAATATGAGCGACAGCCAAGGACGACAGACACCGCGGTTACAGCTCACTGTACTACTACTTACCACTTACTAACTTGGTACTTTTATTCAATCAATCAAAAACATTTATTTCAAATAGACCATTTACAGGTACTTTTGAATAAGTCAAATGTCGGTCAGTCCAAAAAAGAGTGAAGCTAAATTGCACGTCACATAGGTTTACGTTGACACTTATAAAATAAACACCACCTATAACAGTTCCGTAAATTAATCAGATTTTTTAAAGTTTTATGTTCACTTTGCAAAATGGTCACAAACATTATGGTTATTTTAAGCCATGAAACGTGGGTCAGTCAGTTGGAACTAGTTTCCATTTGCAGAAAGTTTACATCTCTACATTAAAAAAAACAGGTCAATCTTTATCTGACATTTCACTAAAGTAAACCAACGAAGCCCGGTTGACAACGAGTACATAAGTATTTAAGCTGTTGGTGGATCCTAAATTGGTAACTAGAAGCTAATAAGCCACTAGTGGATAAAACTGATGTAGAATAGAATTTTATCACTAGCAAATTGTGTGCTTGAGATAGATTTGATGCCAGACCTTTTAAGAACCTCGGCGATGCACCATCGGTACAAGTAGCGGCACGAAACTTTAGCGCTGACCGTTATTGCGCAAAAGTAAAAATTAAGGTACCTGAGGGGGCTAGCGGGATGAAGGGCGAGCGTGCGTAGCGCCGATTGGCTCTCCAGTCGCATTCTGTTCATTCACATGCGCAGCAATCCCCTCCGCGTATCGTTCAGCGCTAGACTTACGTGCCGCTACTTGTACTTATGTATATTATTAACATACGACCCATACGCACCCGTACAGCTAAGGTGTGAAGTTCTCTGCCAGAGTCTGTTCCCTGATACCTATAGCCTGGTGATCTATAAGTCAAAAGGGAATGGGTTACTTTTAAGTCAACGTGCTGCTTCGTCGACCACATCATCCTTAGTATCGAATGAGATAGTTGTCAAGCACAAGCCCATCAATAATAAAAAAAGTAAGTGTGAGTTTGCAAAATTTTTTTTACACTTAGCTGTCAGGATTGTGCTGTTCGTTAACACATAGGTTCATACTATTCCCAAAGGAGAGAGTTGGCTCAGAACTGATCCAAAATCGAGCAGAGTGTGCAGTGTTGATAATTTTATATTCAGTAAACCAAATAAAAGGTTTTTGGCGCAGGTACGGTCAGAGATCAAAATCTTAATTAGCCATGAGCCGCTATTTACCTATTTAACGACTTATCTTATATATAAAATTCTCGTGTCACAATGTTCGTTCCCGTACTCCTCCGAAACGGCTTGACCGATTCTCATGAAATTTTGTGAGCATATTGAGTAGGTCTGAGAATCAGCCAACATCTATTTTCATACCCGCAAAACAACGTTTGCCGGGTTAGCTAGTGTTTTATAAATCGGCATTGCTTGTTTATGGGTTGACGTATTGAAGCAAGCTGTGTAATTCTAATTACACGTTATTGGATGACACAGATTTTTTTTTTAGTTATAAAGGTATTATTAAGTTTATTTCACTGTTGTTGGCATCTCGCCCTAAAATTCTCATCGTCATTTAATTTTATACCTGTGTGCTTGTATGAACCTCGCGTGTTGCTCTTTGGACAAGTCCTACAAAGGTTTAATCCATCTCATTTATAATTCAGCTTGAACCTCAAACTTTGTAGACTACTGCGTAATTAACTTAAACGGGTATTTCGAATCAACAAAACCTGACACACGTTCTATAAAAAGACAGAATAGGCGGCAATTAGATACTTTCTCGACGGCAGGTGCTATTATATTCTATGTTCATAAGTTCCATTAAGCGCCTGCCATATCTAACTAATTCTTGTAACAAAATGTACCAGCGTCATACCTACCTGCGTACTAAAGCTTTTAAAACATCGTATTTCCAGAGTACTTTAAAACTTAACATAGCTCTTAATACTTTGAGGTGACAGAAAAGAAAAATTAAACCCGATTTAGATCTTTGAATTTGATGCATATGCTCGGTTTATCAGAAAGTAGGAGGTAGTGTGGTGCTGTATTATTCATGCGCGCGCACTGTCGGCCCTGGCACCACTGTACCCTGTCTGAACCAGTTGGGCTCGGAGCAAACGGGCCACCGACCACAGTCACCGCTGGCCAGCGGCAGCCACTTAACATCATTTTTTCATATATTTTGTATAGACGCCACACAAGTGTAGCTGGTGGCCACCACTTGCTACAGAGGTATCCGCGACTCGCCACTTGGGGTCGTTCCGGCCGCACAAAACATCAGCATGGCATCTGTCATTGTTGCACTAGAACAGTGTAGCCCTCGCGCAGTTAACTGCTAAACGTACCACATGTCGCACGCTTCACAACGCCATGCCACCATACGCAAGCAAACTGCCCATGTATGGAGTTCACTGTAAGACTGAATAGTAGGTAGTGGGTTATAAAATTTGGCGGCTTCCGAACACCGGCGGCGGTCGCTCGCTTCTGATACAAATGTGGCGGTAGCGCGCGGCAGCCACCGGTGGCTGTGGTCGGTGGCCCGTTTGCTCCGAACCTTAGTTAACTGCATACACGCCGCCTGCCAGCCCTTGACATCTGTTTGGGCTAGGGAGTAGCGACCACTACTCCGATTATTTAGCTAGTACTTTGTGGAGGTGAGCTCAAACACTCGTTACTGAATCTCGACATTCTTGTAGACTTCTGCAAACATTCCACAACAGTTGTGTTGATTTTGTCGTAAAAGATAAAAACAATTCTGTCGAGTGGTTTTCTCCACCGTTTGAAGCTAATACAATGAGAAACTTCGTAAATATAAATACGATTGAATGAAACATGGCAGCACGCACGCGTGAATTTGTATGACATCTATCGACATTGTAGTTATTTTCTTTCCCAAGTGTAACAAAGTATTGTGCTATTTCAGGATTAAACTCGTTTCCCGTTTTATTAGATTTCTCTTTTAGTTTCCTTTTACATGCACTGAAACGGCCATATAACGGAAGTAAAGTAGTACTAAAGTAAAATTTAAATCGGGCTACAAACAAGTTATTTTATTCACAGCAATTCAGGACAATGTGTCTATTAATAAACAACACGAGGTTTGAATATTAAACTGAGTAATTACAAAGGAAGCAGGGTTGTTCAATTGATGCACGCCACACACGTGTGTTGTTTACGCTGTTTCATCGCTACAATGGAGCGTTTCATACAATATGAACAACCAACTCACAAATTTTGCATCATCAACTCAAACAAGCAACTATTGAGATTAAACACGGTGGCGCAGGTTACATTAAATTCCGTATTTACTTATTTTACTTTCGAAACACAAAACGTAAAAAATAATGATCCAGTAAATAAGTGTAAAATATAATGAATAATTTATTCTTTTAACGTTAATGAGCCTACTTACATTTGCATGCAGATGGAAATGGAAAAATGTAGATTTATGACAGCGTGGTCATTTACGAAGAAATATTGATCTGTATATTTATATAAAAGGCTATTATTGATTTTCTGATCACAGCTCAAACTACTGGACGGATTGCCGAGTTTGGTAGCCGTCTTATTAGGATTTTCCAAAATTTACCCCCTCTAAGGAGATAAAAGATGATTCTAAAGTTTGTATGAAGAAAAATAGTTTCATTTGGGCAAAGCCGGTGGCTGAAGCTGGTCTATCTGTAAAGGTAGCTACGATAGGGTAAAGTACATCTGACTTTGCCTGTACAGTTATACCTATCAGGTAAGCTTGTATAGTTGTGCAACATACATACTCCGGTATACCTGTAAAACTCAACTGTACAAGCAAACCTGTCAGGTACACTCTAGCTTGAACGGCTACCTTTAAGGAAGTTCCTATTTTTTTCGTAATTGGTTGAGTGGGTGGCTTCTGTGCTCAGGATTTGGAGTAAGACTCCCACGCGAATTACCCGCCGAAATGAAATCGGTAGGGGGTCAAGGTTGGTTAAACTGAAACGATATATCTTCAGTACAAGCAGCTCCTCCGTCCCCTATCAAATAAATAAACACATCCTTCTCCTTGCGTCGTTTATCCTCAATGCTAGGGGTCATGACCTTGTGAACTACATTTCGTCATGTTGTCCAATCTTCGGCAATGTGGATGGCGTCGCTGACTGTGGTCTCCAGTGTAGCACGGATTTGGTCTGCCCAACGTACCGGACTCCTGCCCCTGGGTCTTTTCCCATCTACATTTCCTATAAGCAGCAACATTTCAACGTTATCCCCTCTCCTTCTGGCAATGTGACCAAAGAAATCAAAGATTCTTCATCTTCTTCAGGTAGTAAGTCTCATGAGTGACTTGAGTTCGGCTATTATGGAGTCGTCGGTCCGATGCTCTGTCCAGTAGATTCCGAGCATTATCCTCCAACGCCACATCTGAACAGCGTCAATCCGGCAACGGTCAGCTTTTTTAAGGGTCCAGGACTCTGCACTATACAGGAAGATGGAGAATATGGATAGAGTATAAATAAACACCTACGTAGATTTATGTAATGGGTCAAACAATGCGAAGCTTTGAGGTTGAAATTGTAACCAATTATTTAGTTTAAAGTTATATAGGGTCAATTACGTCAAAGAGCTCGCACATTAGTTCATTTTGGTCACGTTCCTACTTATTATGATAAAATAAGTGATACTCATACGAATTTTACTAATAATGATATGCATATTCATTTAGGTATACGTGTATGCATATCTCATAAGCGAAATATTTTTTATCTAAGTATTATCCATTTCTTGTCAACTGAGACGTATTTTTGGCGAAGTGGCTTCCGCGTTGTATTGTACCCAACTGGGATCAATCATATCCCGAGGATAAATCCTGGGGTCGATTCCCGCTCAAAACTATTAATAACTAGAAGATAGAAAGGACTTTTTTGGGGTCTTGATTATAACAGTGTACACTATGGGGTAAACAAAAGGCATAGTAGCGATCGATCGTCTGAGCTCGTGTAGGTAATTTGCATATAGGAATAATATAGCATAACAATGACCCGAAAATTTCTACGAAGAGAATGGTAAGACCAATAATCAATTTGTTACCATTTTCGTATCGAATGAACCATTTAATCTTTTCAATTGTTTATTTTCAGGGTTCCGTACCCAAAGAGTAAAAACAGGACCCTAAGACTCTGCTGTCCGTCCGTCTGTCTATCTGTCCGTCTGGCTGTATCTTATGTGTATATATCTTGATAGTTAGACAGTTGTAATTTTCACAGATGATGTATGTTTATTGCCGCTATAACAACAAATACTAAAAATAGAATAAAATAAATATTTAAGGGGGCTCCCATACAATAAATGTTTTTCCCTTTCAACAATTGTTTTTGCCGTTTTTTGCTACGCCGCGTCCGTATGCGGGACCAAATGCCTGGAGATATTTCAGGCACCTAATTAAATGTTCCAGAAAATGTTGATAAACAATTAATGAATCATACAAATTCCATGAAAATCTGGACCAAGTAAGAGCACCAATATATTGATTTGAGTCGATAACATAGTATCTAATCTTAAATATGTCTGGTAATTTTCATCTGACAAAACCGGTAATATCATATGGCTTATCTAATACTCTATTTTGATAAAAATCAAAGGATGCGTCTTCGTAAAAATAACAATGACGTCACAACGCGTTTTTAACATTTTTTTCTAATTATTGGAAAACTTTTAAGCAGACATGTAGTCGTATTGTCACATTGCGTTTAGACATATGTACATGGCGATAGTGTAATGAAAACAATGAATGCCTTCATGCAAATAAAATTGTCTAAATTAAATTATAGCCCAAAATCAACGGAAAAGCAGATTCAAGTTTAATATCTGTCCAAATAGACAGAATACTCTAGATACTCTTTGATTAAAAAGCTCGATGGCTTTCTTAAAGATTTTCGCAATTGTTTTATTTTTAATTACAGTATTCAACTGGTCTTTTAGAAAAAATCTTTCAGTTGCCAGTAGATTAAAAATGTTGATTGCGAATTCCATAGAATCAAACCGCAATCAACGATATAGAATGCCCAACGGAACGATCAACGGATATAGAAGGATATTACTTTTTATCAAAATCCCTGTGTCAGAAAAATAATGCTATATGTCGGCGTTAAGTATGAAAAACACAAAGAAAGGCGCGCGTGCGCAACGTGACATCATCGTACCACTCTATGAGTCAGGCGAGGTGGGGGCGAGCTATTATAAGGCGGCGCGCTAGCCGGCTCGGGTTACTTGGACCGAAGCAGTCGCAACGTCAACACCTCTGAATTGTGATGCAGATCACACCTGAGTCATAATTGTAATTTATTGTTAAAGTTAGTTTGTTTATTTAGTGAAGTGATTTATTAATTTAACTAGTTAATTATTTGATTGTGATTCGTTACAATAAATCAGTTATCAACTTTATACTGAAGTTTTCGTTACAACATGTCTGAAAACCAGTCAAGAACCAACCCTGATGACCTCATGGATTTCCGCCCGCCTTCACCAATTCTTCAGCAAGTTTCGGTTCCATCCGAAATCAGAAGTGGGATGGACCTTGGGGCTTCTACAGCTCCATCTGCACGCATAGAAGAAAGTACCAGCACCTTTGGCACCAACCAGGCCTTGTCTGCATTAGCCGGAATCATTGAAAATTTAACAAGACAGCAGCAAGCGAGTATGCAGGCTAATCGTGAGTTTTTAGCTGGACTGTTAAGTCAGGCCGCGGCGCCAGCAAAACGACCAAGACTCAGTGAAATTTATATCGCATCTTTTGACCCTGATGGTGATGTACCAGTACGGGACTGGTGCGAGCATGTGGACAGGGCAAAGAATCACTGGCAAATGACCGATTACGAAGTATGTACAAAAATAGCTGGCTTACTACTGGGTCGCGCTAAACCTCTTGGAGATACATGGTTAGTGAAGTCGCCAGTATGGTCAGACATGCGAGAAGCATTAATACAAACTTTTGAACCCGAAGCACGGTACTCAAACGATATAGTGAAGTTGCGAAGTTTTAAATTTGATATGGCACATCCAGCTGAATCCATTACCAGAGCTTGGAACATCTGGAAACGAGTCATCAATGGTGACAAGGACAAGGATGCTGTCGAAGCCGTAATTGGCTGTGTGGACAATGAGTTCCTTCGATTACGTCTGTTGTCTAGTAAATGTTCCACAGTTCCTGAATTAATTTCGGTGGCAGCTACAATTAAACAGCGAGAACCTCGACAGGGTGAACCACCTGCGAAACGGCCAAGATTGAGAAACAATAGAGATGATACTATGCTTTGTTTTAAATGTGGGAAACCTGGACATGTGCAAGCACAATGTGACAAAGCCAACGAGAAGACACGGTCGGACGGCCCTAAGCCGTTGCTAAGTACGACTAATTCCAACGAGTCCTCGAACCGCACAGAACGCCAAAAACCCAAGTGTAATTACTGTGACAAAATTGGTCATATTGAGTCGTCTTGCTTTAAGAAGATGGCAGATGAAGCTGAAAAAGTTAATTTGGCCAGAGAACAAGAAGAAATATTAACACCAATGGCTGTTAAAATCAACGGTCACAAATTTACAGCATTCTATGACAGTGGTGCAGCACGTTCCTTAGTAAGACGTTCCATTAGTCAAAGTATACCTGGAAAACGTGAAGATTGTGCGTTAATGCTAAAAGGCATCGGAAGTGAAAGCATCCCGATTCTGTCCTGCCAAAAAATCAATGCAACGTGTGACATAAACGGCGTTTTTGTGGAAATTGCCCTTTACATTGTGGAAGACCACGAAACGCCTTGTGGCATTTTGATTGGAGCCGAAATAGTGAAGGGTACAGGTTTGAGTGTACTTATTACCGAGAAGGGCGCTATCGTGATGAGACAGTCAACCATTTTAAATATCGATACATCCGACGACCCCTTCATCAATTTGGACACTGATTTGACTAATGAAGATGAAATATGCGAATTGAAGAAAGTATTGCTTAAATATAATGAGACATTTGCTACCGGCATTCCAAAGAAACAAGTGACTACGGGAAGCTTGGAAATCCAGTTAAAAGATCCTGCTAAAATAGTATCTAGAAGACCTTATCGAATGGCCCCAACTGAAAGACAGAAATTAAAGGACATCATTAGTGAGTTAATGGTTAACGGAATCGTCAGAGAAAGTACATCAGAATTTGCCAGCCCTGTGATACTCGTTAAGAAAAAGAATGGAGATGATCGAATGTGCACCGACTATAGAGAGTTGAACAAAAATACTGTTCCCATCAAGTTTCCACTGCCAATCATTTCCGATCAGATCGACCGATTGTCAGATGCCACTTATTTCATCAGTTTAGATATGGCGCAGGGTTTTTATCAAATCCCAATTAAAGAAGAGTCTGTGCCGAAAACTGCCTTTATTACACCTGATGGCTTATATGAATACACAAGAATGCCATTTGGGCTCATGAACGCGCCAGCTGTATTTCAACGTGCAATAATAACTGCGTTACGACCTTTACTAGATAATATCTTGGTCTACATGGATGATGTGTTGATAAAGTGTAAAACATTCACTGAAGGATTACAGATATTGGACAAGGTCTTGGCAGCGTTAACCAAGGCCGGATTTACGGTGAATGCAAAGAAATGCTCTTTCTTCAAGATATCAATTGAGTATCTCGGAAATCTGATAACAAAAGGTACTGTTCGACCAAGCCCAAGGAAGGTTGAGGCTTTAGAAAAATCTGCTGTACCCACAAACGTGAAACAGGTACGTCAATTTTGTGGCTTGGCTGGATACTTCAGACGCTTTATACCATCTTTCTCTGAACGTTTAATACCACTTTACAACTTAACAAAGAAGGACGCCCAATTTCAATGGACCGCAGAATGTGAAAGTGTCAGACTTGATATTATTCGTCGACTGACTTCAACACCAGTTCTAACAATTTTTCAAGAAGGACTTCCTATAGAACTACATACGGACGCTAGTAGCTCTGGGTTGGGTGCCGTCCTCATTCAAATACAAGAAGGCCGGCAGCACGTGATTGCTTACATGAGTATGAGAACTACAGAACCAGAAAGCCACTACCACTCGTACGAGTTAGAAACGCTTGCCGTAGTAAGGGCTATAAAACACTTCAGACAATATCTTTACGGTAGATCTTTTACTATCGTTACCGACTGCAACGCCATAAAATCGTCATCAAGCAAACATGAACTCTTACCCAGGATTCACAGATGGTGGTCCTTTCTCCAAAATTACGACTTTAAGATAGAATATCGTCAAGGAAACCGAATGAAACATGCAGATTTCTTCAGCCGAAATCCTATAGCGTGCATTAACTTGGCGCAAAATGTTGACACATGGTTAAAAATTGAGCAAAGGCGTGATGCAGAATTAGCCCAAATTATTAAGAAGTTGGAACAAAATGAAGAAATGAGTGAGTACCGCATGAATAATCTTGTTTTGGAACACTGTTATGACGATAAAGAGCCTGGATGTAAAACATTTTGGATGGGAGAAGACTCTTGGTAAAATTCGGGAAAATTACTGGTTTCCCGAGATGTCTACCACTATAAGAAGGTTCGTAGAAAATTGCGTTATATGCAAAACCAGTAAAGGTCCTTCCGGAGCCAAACAAGTACAAATGTACCCCATAGAGAAGAAACCAATTCCCTTCGATACCATCCACATAGATATGACTGGTCATCTTACCAAAAGGAATAACAAGCATGAATATGTCGTCGTTATTATTGATGCTTACACTAAGTTTGTGACTTTAACTTACGCGACTAACAAGACAGCCAACTCAATGCTGCAAGCACTGAAACATGTTGTATCTCTATTTGGAGCACCAAGACAAATCATAAGTGACCAGGATACAGCTTTTAAAGCCGAATTTGAAGAATTTTGTAAACATCACAACATCCACCAACACTTCATAGCTCCAGGGGTTAGTCGGGCTAACGGACAGGTGGAGCGAATGATGGCCGTTGTTAAAAATGGATTGACAATCATTCGCAATTATGAAACTCAAAACTGGAAGAGAGGATTGGAAGCTCTTCAGTTGGCAATCAATTGTACTAAAAACAAAACCACAAATGTTAGTCCGATTAAAGCTCTGACCGGCAGACAATGTGCCGTACCACCGGAATTAGTATCCTTGATTGACGAAGAAGAAGGAACTGTAAGTCGAAATCAACTTGACAGTTACATACAAAAGAAAATTGATACACAAGGAAAAGAAGACAAAGCAAGATTTGATCAAGGTAAAGCCAAAGTAAAAAGGTTTAAAAAGGATGACATAGTTCTTTTCAAGACTAACCCTAGGTCTCAAATCGGACTTGATCTAAAATACCCGGATGCTTATGTTATATGGAAAATATTGCCAAACGATCGTTACCAAGTAAAGAAAATAACAGGGCGCGGACGACCAAAGAAAGTAGCTCATGATCAGCTACGGCTTGCACCTAAACCAAATGGAAGCATAAATCAGGACTCCGTGTCGGCGCAAGATGAACTGATTGTAATAACAGAGCCAAATGAGAACCGGCTGAATACTCCTAACGATTCGACTCAACTTCAGGAGGAAAGTCTACAGTAGTAGAGGTAATAATTTTCTTTACTCTAGAACTGTATAAAAAGTATTGCATGACCTGTTCATAATATAAGTTGAGGACAGGGGCCTCCTTATTTTTGCGATATGTATTGAACGTAAGTTGAGGACAGGGGCCTCCTTACTTATGCAATATGTATCGAACGTAAGTTGAGGACAGGGGCCTCCTTACTTATGCAATATGTATCGAACGTAAGTTGAGGACAGGGGCCTCCTTACTTTGCATGATGAGTCGAACGTAAGTTGAGGACAGGGGCCTCCTTACTTTGTCATATGTAGCGAATGTAAGTTGAGGACAGGGGCCTCCTTACTTTTGCATGATGAGTCGAACGTAAGTTGAGGACAGGGGCCTCCTTACTTTGTCATATGTAGCGAATGTAAGTTGAGGACAGGGGCCTCCTTACTTTGTAATATGTAACGTAAGTTGAGGACAGGGGCCTCCTTACTTTTGTAATATGTTACGTAAGTTGAGGACAGGGGCCTCCTTACTCTAGTAAAAAGACTTGTTTGGACAAGAGTTTTACGTTGGTTTAGGCAACTAGTCACCTCAAGTACTAGTTAAACCTTAATATACTGCGCATTTTTTCTCTTTTTAAGGTCGAGGGCGACCTTAGTGCAGAATGGCCGTGTCGGCGTTAAGTATGAAAAACACAAAGAAAGGCGCGCGTGCGCAACGTGACATCATCGTACCACTCTATGAGTCAGGCGAGGTGGGGGCGAGCTATTATAAGGCGGCGCGCTAGCCGGCTCGGGTCACTTGGACCGAAGCAGTCGCAACGTCAACACCTCTGAATTGTGATGCAGATCACACCTGAGTCATAATTGTAATTTATTGTTAAAGTTAGTTTGTTTATTTAGTGAAGTGATTTATTAATTTAACTAGTTAATTATTTGATTGTGATTCGTTACAATAAATCAGTTATCAACTTTATACTGAAGTTTTCGTTACAACATGTCTGAAAACCAGTCAAGAACCAACCCTGATGACCTCATGGATTTCCGCCCGCCTTCACCAATTCTTCAGCAAGTTTCGGTTCCATCCGAAATATATATTGACCTGACCCTTTATTTGTATAATAATCATGCAGAAAATAACAATTATACTGCCAGGATCCAGTTTTGAGAACTTAAGTAAACAAAGAAAAAATCTTACAACTATAATTTATTTAAAAAATAATATTCAACAAAGTGCAGTGGTAACGCGGGGCCATTACCACTCGGCCACCACTTACGAGTTGTAGGTCGCGGGTTCGAACCCAGCCAGGCGCATTACTTTGTGTAATTTATTTCATCACCACTGCTCTTAAAACGGTGGAGGAAAGCATCGTGAGGAAAGTGGCATGTTCTAAAACCAAAAATTCGAGGACATGTGACATCCACCAACCCGCACTGGGTCCGCGTGGTGGATTACGGCCCATTCCCTCTCCAAGAGAGGAGGCCTGAGTCCTAGCAGTGGGAACATTATAAAGACTGATGATGATTATGATGATTCAACAAAGAAGAGCTTTTTATTTTTAATCCGACAAGTTACAATGCAAAATGTAGCGTCAGAATCTGCTTTGCGTTTATATGCAACTAATTAATTAAACAAAGGCAAATTAAACATTACATGGCTGAAGCACAGCGGAAAATAACCATTTAATGGTGCAACCGAGTGGAAAATGTTGGATTCTTCTTCTTCCTGCCCTTGTCCCATCTTATTTGGGGTCGGCGCAATACGTTTTTTTCTTCCATTCTACCCTGTCACTCGTCATGCTATCACTAACTTCCTTTTCTTTCATATCATTCTTCACGCAATCCATCCATCTTTTCTTTGGCCTCCCTCTCCCTCTCCGCCCATCCACATGTATACTCATAACTCTTTTGGTAACATGCATTTCATCCCTCCTCTTTACATGACCATACCAAGACAAACGATTCCCCTTCAGCTTGTCAGTCACTGGCGCCACTTTCAAACTTCCTCTAATATACTCATTTCTCACTTTATCCAATCTCGTCACACCGCACATCCATCTCAACATTCTCATCTCCGCTACGTGCAATCTTTTTTCATCCGTCTTTTTCACAGCCCAACATTCTGATCCATACAGTATGACAGGTCTTATCACGGACTTGTAGATTTTACCCTTCAACTTGAGGGGCATCCGTGGGTCACAAGTTGTTCCAGTGACCTGTCGCCATTTCATCCATCCTGAATTGATCCGATGTGTTATGTCTCGGTCTACCTCCCCATCTCCTTGGATAAGCGACCCGAGGTACTGAAAGTCGGAGCAGATTGGAATGGGCGTTCCAGCGAGAGCTAAGGGCACAGAACCGGAGAGACCGCCAAAATCGCAGAATAAGTACTCCGTTTTCGTTCTACTTAATTTTAAGCCAACACTCTCCAGTCTATGCCACCACACCTCCAATTTGCTCTGGACCTCTAGGCCACTCTCGCCAACTAGCACAATGTCATCGGCAAACAGCATACACCAGGGAGCCTCTTCCTGGAGGTCCGACGTCAAAGCGTCCATTATCATCAGGAAGAGGTAAGGGCTGAAAGCCGACCCTTGATGTAAGCCGACAGCCACATTGAAGCTGCCAGTGTTGCCCACCGTAGACCGGACTTGGGTACTGCACTGACTGTACATTGCTCGGATCAACTGCACATACTTCCAGGCACACCTTTCTCCTTAAGGGCCCACCACAGAACCTCACGAGGTACCCGGTCATATGCCTTTTCGAGGTCAACAAACAACATGTGCAAGTTTTTATGCGCATCTCTGTATTTCTCGCACAGCTGGCGTATGGCAAAAATGGCATCTGTTGTACCTCGACCAGGCATAAAACCGAATTGGTTCTGTGAAATTTCACTCTCTTCTCTCAGTCTCCTTTCAATAACTTTCTCCCAGGCTTTCATAGTATGTGACATTAGCTTTATTCCTCTGTAGTTGTTGCATTCAAGCACATCACCCTTGTTTTTAAAGATGGTCACCAGCGAACTGTTGCACCAATCATCAGGTATGGCTTCTTCCTGCAACAACTTATTGAAGAACAAAGCTAACCACGTCCATCCATCCACTCGCAGCAACTTCCACACTTCAACTGGTATTCCGTCTGGGCCAATTGCCTTACCATTTTTCATTCCATTTACAGCTATTCTGACTTCATCCATACTAATCATTCTCACTAAACCCATATTCACTGGTTTATTCTCTAGAACTCCATTCCAGTTGTTTTCCTCATTCATCAGTCTTTCAAAATAGTCCTTCCACCTCTCTTTGATTTTTTCATCTTCTGATAGAATCATTCCAGTTTCGTCCCGTATACACTTTATCTGACACACATCTCTCGCATTTCTCTCTCTTGCTCTAGTAAGCCGGTATAGATCTTTTTGGCCTACCGGACTGTCTAGTGTATCGTATAGCTCGTTTTGCGCTTTTGCTTTCGCTATTGCCACGGCTTTTTTGGCTTTTTTCTTTAAAGCATCATATTCACTTTTTTTGCAGACTTTAAACTGACGTTTTTCGGATCTATACGCTGCCATTCCTTAAATTTCCCCTTTTTTTCCTTCAACACATTCTGTATATCTATCGACCACCACCATGTATCCCTCCTCTCGTCTCTCCCAAAATATCTTTCGCTGCAAGTCTAACATACTCAGCAATCTCATTCCAGCTTTCATTTATACTTCGTTCATTCATGTCTCCCATCTCTATCATTTTATCTACCACTCGCTCTCTGAATTTCTTCGCACATTCACTCTTCTCTAGCATATGCCATTTTATATTAGGGGGGGGGGGGGACGCTCTTTGGTTTTTTTGTTCTGTGTGTATATAATATCCAACATTTTCCGAGTGGAAAATATATATAATATATTATATCTTCAAGTGATCCGCCCCGGTCTCGCACGTGTTTTTCGGAACTAATTAAATACAGGTAATGTATCCTCCCTCCTCACCTTCCTCGTTTATTGCTCTTTCTATTAGTCAAAATGAAAACCGCATCAAAATCCGAGATATTGAGTATTATTCTCCATATTTTTCACTTTAAAAAGTTGTGCTGGGAATGTAAATGTGGCGCCTCGAAAAATCCGTAATAAGGTAAAAGAAATAAGAATCATTCGCCCATCAAAATTCACGAATCTCATGACGCTTTCTTCTGAAAAGACTTTGTTGCTTGAATATTCATTCATGATCTTGATTTGTTTATAAAGATGCTTTTTAACCAACATCATAAATATTCAATTCGTTTGTGCGCATTTTTTGTATCTTCAAACGAAGGTTTCAAAAAGGTTACCTATGGTAAGTTTCATGTCAAGGTTTACTTGAGAGGTAAACATCTATTATGTTTGTACATAGAATTGTTTATTAGCCCGAAGATATCGGTGTCTTTTTCGTGTCTTCTGACGCAAATAAAAAATTCAATATTTATTAATAACAAATCGGTATCTACTTAACCTTTCAATCGTCTAAATTACAGACACAATAGAAAGACAATAGGTGCGCGAACGCCGGTGTTCGCTTGGGGTTTAATGAATTAAATAATAATTTCTACTTATATGACAGCGTAGGTTGTGAAACCCGCCTTATTATGGCGGAAAGCTTGATTGTTGTATTGATTTACATAATCAAAGCTATATCTACTCAGCGTGTAATTTTTTCGTGCTTACTATATTAGTATGGGTTTCACGCATTCGATTTGTGCGATACACTCGTTTGATATTCAATCGTGGATTAAGTAAAGCCAGCTTAAAAGCCAATAAGGATTTATGTATGTACTTACTAAGGAACCTTTGAAAGAAGACCTATACATAATTTATAGCCTCGAGAAAAAAACAAAAGATGATAATGTCTTTATTATTTCGTTTATCCATTGAAATATAGATCCGTATATTTGTATTTATTACTTAAATATTCGATACTTTTTATGTAATTAAATATTAAACAAAATAAAACATAAACCGTCAAACATCTAATCAATCATCACATCATCATCACGTCTAATCATCATCTTAAATATTGTTTAAATCGAACTACCTGCGTATTTTTCTCATTCTCTGTCAAATCCATCTATAGGTTGTTTGTAAAAAATCGTTTTTAGCGATAAAACCACCCATTGTTACATCAACTACACCGAATTAATTTTAAGCTTTTTATGGTATTCAATAAAAAATATATAGAAAATAAATAAAAAAGGTACTGAAATAGGTAAAAATGAAATAAAAATAAGATGGCATTTCAGTATACACTGTGGTGGGGACTTTACCGTACTTAATTATTACGTGTCATGCATAAAAAAGTATGTGTTGAATTAATTGTATGGTAGCACGCGAGTAACAACCCATGTTTACCTTATAAATGTGAAGTCTTTTATGCAGCTATCGTTATAAAATACTTTGGTTCAATATATTGAACGAATTAAATTATAGGGATGCAAAGGGAATGTTTATATGAAATTGCTTTTAATAGCTTTTCGGCGACGCTTTGTGACTCTGATCTCTTTTTTAAACCGTAACGATAATAAAAATGTGCTGAATTGCATTTTATCGCGTTCAAAATTTAGAAAATCGATTATTTTTAATCGATTTTAAAATTAAATCGATTTTATTTCTTTAAGGTGGTGAGTGTTTCACATGTTATGTTATTTTTCGTTACTACTGCTGATCGACACCCGCATCGAACAAGGCAGTGTCTCTTAATATAGTCCAATTTGAGTTACCACCATAGGCGTTATGTCTGTGGAATGAGCTACACGAATTGTCGTGTACCTCATTCCACAGACATAACGACGTATTATACGTATTATTCACGTATTTCTAGCATTACGCTTTTTTTTTAGTAAATATTAAGTTTTCCTGTAAACAACATTTAAATACGGCACTATCACTTTGGTTCATTTTGAAAAATGACTGAATTAATGTTACAACCTTATTCGATGCGGGTGTCAATATAAAAGTGTACAAAATGGTAGCAGCTACTTTTTAACACATTGCCTTAGGCCCGGCGCCCACTATCGGTGGGCATCGGTGCGGCTCGGTACAGCTCGAGCGCTTTACGCCGGCTTCGAGCGGCTTAGGGCGCCTTAGAGCTCCGTCGGGCGACTTCGGGCGGCCTCGGCAGCCGTAAGCATGGCTAAGGATGCCGAGGCGGTCTTCGGGTAGCTCGGGTGGCATTTTCGGATCAGACACATCGCAGAACAGTCATTTCGATCACCGCACGCGCCTTCATTATCGTATCGTACAAGTAGACGCAAAATAACTTGGCAGTCCTGAGGTGCTATTCTCTAAGAAAACAGCAGTACATTGAATTAACAACCCAATGCCCCTTTACATTGGGTTGTTAATTCAATGTACTGCGCTCACGACTCGTCGCTGTGCCAGCGCTGAGCTCAAGGCTGTTTTCTTAGAGAATAGCACCCCTGAACATAGGCTCTGCGAACTTCTGCGCATGTACATTCGTAAAGAAAACTGTTATTGGCATTTTTTTTTAACCAAAATACTAATAAAAATGTCCTAATACTCTGTCTTAAGGCTCCAAATTTCTCTTCTTCTTCAGCAAGATGAACAATGAGAACTAAGTCCCAATCCACCATTATAAATACACACACATAACTGTTTTCACGGAACGTTACGAGTGACTGCTCTGCGATGTTTCTGCAGCCAGAACTATTCTTAGGCTACCCAAAATCAGCTACGGCGTCCTTAGGCGTGTTTACGACTGCCGAGGCAGCTCTCAGGCGCCCAAAGCCGCCCGAAGTCGCCGGACGCAGCTCTAAGGCGCCCAAAGCCGCCCGAAGCCGGCGTAAAGCGCTCGAGCTCTACCGAGCCGCACCGATGCCCACCGATAGTGGGCGCCGGGCCTTAGGGTAACACTTCTTCGAAAACGATATCTCACTAACTCCAAATGTAATTCTGCAGTGTATTTCATTTTCACTGGATGTAAGCGTTCTTGTGAGAACAATTCCACGTTTTATCAGATGTCTCGTATTTTGTACACAAACGAGCGACGCGCAAATGTTCAATCATTTAGATTAGATACTATAAACTTAGGTAAATACATGAAGCTGAAACTTGGCTAAAGGTCTTCTGTATTTGTGTAACAAGTGGTTATCGAAAAGTTAGCTCACCTAGCAATATCAATTTGCACATCTACATTTTTTCATATTTATAGATACCAGGGTCAAAGATTATACTAATATTTAAAACGAAGTATAAAGCTCATTTTATTTTTATTTTATATCAGAAATTGTGATGTTGGCTATTAGTATAGTATAGACCATTATAGATATTCAATTATATAAATTATTCTCTTTTAAATTAAAGTTGGATGTTAAAACTCAATTTCGCTTTTATTGTAGATGTGCCAAATATTTTATTAGGTGAGCGAGGTAGTAAAATTGTTCGACCAGCAATTGATACAGTTGAAATGTTTTCTGAGGGCCAGTTTGATTTGCAGACAGTTCTAAGTGATCATAAACCATTTTCTCTTTTTTTTTCGAACGCCGTCTTTTGTGCTTACTCAAGCGAAAGCAGTCAGTATTTAACTCGGGATTTGCTCCGACCCTATCACAGTTATCTTCCACCATCATATATTATATTACACTCATTATTTACGAACAAACGTCAAAAAAAGAGACGAATACGTATTTAAACGTTATATTAACCTTCTTCGCGTAAGGAGTGAGTCATGAAAAACGGGAGTTGAATGAAGTCGAATGAATTCTCCATATTAGTTCACTCATTCACTGTAGCATTTCCCGCCATTTGTTTTTATTGAAAGCGGCAAAGTTTCATAAGAAGTTCGCTTGTCATTTGCTTTCCATTGAATTTACGACAGTACCTACCGTCATTTTTATAAAACTTTCCGAGACTTTATTCGATTGTCAAATCCTTTTCTCGTTCTGCAATGGGAGTTGATACTTTCAATATTGAACGGCTGTTGAAACGAGTGCTTCTCGTGGATTGGATAAAGGAGCCATTGCCTTGAACTAGCTTAAATCCCTCACTGCATTCACGTTTTTATACGTGAATCTAAATTTAGTCTAACTCTGGAATCCTTTATTATGGTTGAAAATCATTATGTCACCCTTGTTCAATGTTTTATCCCCTCGCTGTATAATCTACTATTCTTTTTTGCTTGGAAACTGTCAGAAGCAGGCCGGGTTTAAGAATTATGCTCAGGAGACGACAGAGAGCTATAGGTCCGCCTCGAAAGATTGTAGTACAACAATACAGCTGTCCCCGGCCTGTGCAAAGTAGGCTACGTACCGCCGGTAAGCTCCTGAATTGCGAAGGTAAAATTAAATTAGAATAATAAAATATAAATCCACGATCCCTGCTTATGAACCTTTTATATTTATCAACATTATTTTTCATACTGCGTAATTTTTCTTCAAGTTATTACTTTAAAAATAAGTATCTTGGGACCTTCATTTCAAAGATCCTGTGCGTCTGAAGTCTGCTATTATTTTATTTCATATTCATATGGAAAAGTTCTCGTATTATGAACACTTGTAAACAAGGTTTATTTGTGCTATGATAAAGTCTGGCATTTACATTAATTGTGTAAGAGATTTGTACAGTACACAGAGTCAGACTCTATCTCAAAACAATCTGCCCCGAAGGGACAGCTCGACAGGCATTCTGCATTTTAACAATAAATTAATTACTTTAACCTATATCTAGCTTAATTTGGAGACAATGTGTGTTACCTAACCCGTTTTATATTTAGCAGACTGGCTCCAGATTTTTGATTAAGTAATGTATTTATTAACTATAATTAAAGAAAATTATTCATCTTCCCGGTAATTTTATTGCGGGGTGGTAATTAATAGTGAGGCCGAGAGGTATTTCGGAGCTCCTGAGGCATTAAGTTACCAAGCCGTTACGTATGCACGCCTATGCATAATTACACACATAAATAACGTCACAGTATAATCCCTAAGGGTAAGCTAAGTAACTATTAGTGCCAACGCTAAGGAGTAAGGCACTATATTACATAGCATCTGGCCCCATGGGTTAAGAAAAGCTTAGTAAGTTATGCTCGTAACTATAAAATATATTCAAATTCACCCAACCTATCAAGATATACCTATAAGAGATGAGAGTTGATGTGAAGAATCCCTCACCGTTGATGTTAAACTCATTGGGGCGGCGAACGTTTTCATAAATCTACTGCCCCGAAGGATAAAACTCAAAATCTTGTGGTCCAATGTTAAATCCGAGATGCTCAACAGTTGCGGCGGGTGGTCACAAAAAACATCTAGCACCAAATCCAAGTCTTCGTCAACCGTTATCTCCGTCACATCCTCGGAGTCTACTGGCCCGAGACAATATCTAATTTAGCACTGTTGAAGAAATACCACGAAACCCGATCGACCGCCAGATCAAGTGTCATAAGTGGAGAGGGATTGGTCACACGGTCTGAAGGGACAGATGACATACTTGAAGCAAGCGTTGGACTGGAATCCTCAAGCCAGCAATAAAAAATAAAGCTTGGCCGACCCAGTCTTAACTGGCGACAAACCGTGTTGGCAGAAGCGACGACCAATGGAATGATGTGGAAGGAGGTAAAGCGCAAAGCTCAAGATCGTTCACAATGGAGGACTACTGTGGACGCCCTCTGCCCCATTTAGGGTTCATAAAATATTAATTCAAGTAAGTCACCGCACCTACTAACTCAAAGTATATAAATTGTATCCATTAAAGAAAACTTATCACGTACATAAAAAGTTTTAGAAGCCGTTGCTAAGCTAAACTGAAACGAAGAAAACAAAACAAAATAAACCAATTCTATCTATATCTTCAAAAAACTAATTAACATATAACATGACGGCCATATATTATTTTTGAAGCCAGACTTTACGGGACCTATCTTAACAGATAGATAATCCAATCAAAACCGCAAAATAAATAGAACGGAACCATTAAATACAAATGTATTTAATGGTTCTGTTCTATTGAACATAATCACGGGGTTGTACCACAAGAGGTCAGGGTCTGATCAGTGGGAACCCTTTTAAAGGATCAATGTATCCTTTGGTCCCTGGATCGAATGAGGGTCCTTCCTTGGTCGCGCGGAATGCCAGCCCACTCAAACGACACACACCTATTTAAAGTTTTCATGTAATGTCTTCATGCTATTTTATACCCTTGCGCGCAGGGGGGTATTATTATTACGTAATTGCGCGTTTTACATAAATTACCAATAAAAAACTTTTTCTGGATCTTTCTAGGAAAAACAAAGATATACCAACACTTTCGACCAAATAAATTTCGTACACACGTGTGTACAAAACGATAATTAAGCGTTTTGTAGGACATTCAAGTTATACAGACGTATGTACAATCGGCACTCGAGGGGTTAAGAGTATCCAGATGTGCCGTTCAGGGACTATTACTCCCCTAACTAAGTACTTAGTTACGGACTAATTTCTTTAAATCCGATCGTTATTACTAGACGTGACTGGAATCAAGCAATTGAATGGGAGCTTTTCAGTCTGTTCACATTGTCAACGAGAAAAAAAATGTTGAAGTAGACGTGAACATGACTGGTTTCAGAGAGGCTTTGTCATGTCGTGTCTACTGCCACGAATAGGGACGGATTTAAAAAATATTGCGGTGGAGAATTATTTGATTAGAATAAAACAGACACCACGCTACACAAGTTGTAAGTGAAGTAACTTTTTTTTAAGTTTTGCCTTTATTCATTTATTGACTCATCTAAAATAATCACACTTAATAACCTAATGATACCTACGTCCTCCCTCCCTTCCTCCTTGCGTCGTTTACACTCAATGCTGAGGGTCGTGACCACGACGAATAACTTTCTTGTGGACTATATTTCGCCATGTTGTACTATCTTCCGCGATGTGGATGGCGTCGACGACTATGGTCTCCAGTGTAACACGGATTTGATCTGATACCTACATAATATGCTCTAATCTAAACCTAGTATACCATATTATGCGATAGACACACATCATGCTAAACAATATCAAAATTAAAATGATTTTATAATTAGGTAGGTATAGGCAGGTATAGTGCAAATATAATACTAAATATCTAGAGTTACATAATTCTAATATGCAGTGATTATGCTTGAATTTATGTTTCTCATAATAGTAGGCGACTTTTTGACACCATTGGGTACTAACCTAAAAATATGCTAACTAATAATAACCTAAATTTAATCCTACGTATTATTTGGAAATAGACATTAATATCCATTCTCCTATAAGTCACAAGTTATAATAGGGATGAGAAACTAAACTAAAAGAAACAGTGTTGAACTAAAATAATCTGATTTATGGAAAGTACGATCCTTACGAAGTTTCCGGTTCGTATTTATTTCTTTTATTAACAAAGAGATAGGTTACTGGACTTCCATAACTTCGTAGTGTGGTTCAATAGCGCTTTGACATAGGTATCTAGTTACTGCCTTGCTTAAATATTCTTCTTATCTACTTGTTGCTGTATCTCTTTTGGTCTCTGGACTTATTTACTTCAGAGATCACAAGATACAGCAACTACTAAGTTGTGCAAATTCTTTGCCTTTTATTTCTGTTAATAAGTTATCATAGTGTGGAAAATCAACCCCTTATTTCTGGCACAGTAGCGTTAGTAACACAATATTTCTATCACTACCCATCGTGTTAATAAATTGAACTTAGCACATTTATAATAATTTATTTTAGATAAATAAATATATTATTTTCGTTTCAATAATAATGAATGTCGGTAAGGAAAGAAAAATAAATGGTTGAAAAGGAAAGAAAGATGGATTAAGGTCACAAGGAAATTTTTTATCAATATTTCACCAGGATCACGTTTGGTCGCTACGTTTAATATATTTTTCCCTGTCCCCTCCGGCAGGTTTTATCACGAGGGATAAGCGCGTAAAGTCGCACATATTTCAACTTGACTAACACACGTCCGAGCGCCTGCTATAAAGTTTGCGGCATTATGCGCGCTGAACGTAACGATGTGTGCTTTGTGTGTTAGGTGCACGCTGCAATCAACTGAATGTAACGGATTTCATTAATGTATTGGCCAATGTATTATAGAATTATTCAACTAGCGCCTTATAAATATTTATCGTTTCTCGATATATTAAGTTTTGAAATAACTAAGTTAGGTTTGAGTCTTCAAATAGGTATCGATTTATATTATTAATAGGTATACCTAATATTGATATTTGCCTTGACAATAACTGAAAGGTTATAACTAACTGCTTAACTTATAATGAGCCGTGTCTAAGTATTCTTACAGTTCAGTTAACACGTCTGATATATGATGACAGTTAGATGCTCAATGATTTAATCGCTAAGGGTACAGAGGCTACCCTGCGTATTACTTATGGATTTTGTGGATCGTATTCACGTGCTCCTCTTCATCAGTAAAGGTAGCTGTAATCTTAATTACAGCTATCGAAGTACGCAGGATTTAACAAACTTCCTGATTTTGCAAATAAATCTGCAATATTATTATTATTGAAGAAACCTACCTATATCAAACCCTCATCAAGGAATTTGCTAGAACTTCCTGATTTATGCGTGTTTGTTATCTTTTACGGGAGAGATATCTGATCGGATGTGGTGGACGATTAACATTTAGATATATTTATTATAGGAACAGCCTACCAGCTTCGTAAATCCTTGATGACATTTAATGATAAACGTGGTATGAGTAGATATGTGCCTCACAATTAGTCGTTATTTTATCGGTCAGACGCAGATACTCTTTTGTGGCTTTATCCATTAACGTTCTGTTGTTATTTATTTAAAGGTTCATTATTTTATTTCAACGAAATTTTAAGCTTTTAGGTCTTTAGACTGGCACGTTTTAGGACCCATGTTGAGTTTATTGTCAGACTGGCCAAAGCTCATGCGGGTTTTATTATTTATGGATGAATGAATAGAAAAGAATTTCAACAGGTTCGTACTGGTATTGATCAAGTTATTTTTATTCACTCTGAATAAGCGCTAAGTCTACATTTTGGCTGAGTCTGACCACTTTTTACCGTTTTGCTATAAGATCCAAATCAAATAAATTATTTATATCCATACTATTTGGATAGTCTAATTATTAGGTATACCCCACAACTAATTGTTTTAATATTACAAAAGGGTAAGTCCACAATGAGACCAATAACGTAGATATTGGAAAAGTTCACCGAATTTGAGGTCTAGTTTTTTTCTTTTGTTCTTTAAAAAGCTTATTTTTGCTTTGACGTAGAGTTAAAGCAAAAATCCCTTTTTTAATGTGAGCCGTCAACACAAGATTGATTTTGGATATAAAATCATTAGATTCAAATCCCTATTCAATTTAAACAGTACATGTGACGACGAGTTTCCAATGCAATTCAAATTGAAAGACGTGGAGCACTCCGTATTGAGAACAATTCAGATTGAATGCCATTCGATAGGCATCACTCTGGCTACTGAATTGAGCCGGTGCGAAAATTGATATAGCCGTACTACCTACGTATCTGTCGTACGTAAGTTGGTGCTCGAATACTATTAAGGCGTATAGTCCCTTGAATATCCGGAGCCGTACTACCTACGTATCTGTCGTACGTAAGTAGGTGTACTACCTATGTATCTATCGTTATTACGCAGTACTTGTTAAAGATCCCTGTACCTAGGATAGAAATGTTTAGACGCAGCTGCGTATATATGGCGCCTCTTATATATAACTCACTACCTAGCTGGATAACTGAATTGCCTTACAATAAATTTCGTGTGGTTTTAAAAAAATGGTTGATATCCCATAGCTTCTATTCAATAACTGAATTTCTAAATAAAAAAACATGTCAGTCCTACCACTTCAGGAATGCTTTGTAGTCTAGTTAAAGTTTGTATTTAATTGTATTTTCAAAAAACGTTGATTTGTTTATTAAGAGTTGTGTTTTCAAAGTCTATGACTTTTAGAACTTTAATGCCAACAAAATAAAATTGTCAATAATTGTATGTTGATTAATATCTCCGTACCTATGTTACTATGTACATACCAAATATTTGCATGCTAATACTCAGCAAAACATGTTTGTTCTTATTTACTTTCTTTTACCATCTTGTATACCGTGTTTTTAGCAAATAAATATTATTATTATTATCGTACATAAGTAGGTGTACTAACTACGTATCTGTCGTACGTAAGTAGGTGTAATAACTACGTTTCTGTCGTACGTAAGTAGGTGCTCGAATTACTGTTAAGGCGTATAGTCCCTTAAGTATCCGGAGCCGGATATTCAAGAGGCTATATGCCTTAATAGGGCCGAAGTTAAATGGACAGATACTCGTACGGGTACCAGGTACAGCCGCGCCCGGATAGAGCCTCGTTGAGTTTTAAATCCATTTTCTTCGCGAAATATTGATTGATTTACGTAGTGTCATTTTTGCCTGATCACTTTAAAAAATGTTGGCTTGAATCCTGCGGCGCCAAACCAAACCCTTTGAGCAATTTTTTGTGTAAGTAAACATATTTCTAAAAATCAAAGCCGTTTGAAAGGAGTAGGGAAAACAAGTGAAAAAGTATTTTTTTTTGCAAAAGTAATGTTGTACATGAGTTTATAATAAACATAATATTTTTCTCAAACCTAGCCGTTACCGAGGAGTAGGCTTCAGAATATCGCTGTTTTATGCCACTGCTCGGGCGCTAGGGCCTTAAGCTTTTGATTTAGTTTGGCTTTGTTTATATTATGACAAACAAACAGGTCGTGTAATCTTGCAATGCAATCTAATTGTATGCTGTTGTAGAAAACCGCCATGGGGAGATACAATGGTGCTTTAGAATTTCCGCGGCGTTATCTCATCTCGCACCAATGCCCTTGGAACCGGTATGCCCGTCTGCTGACATAGGAATGGACCGTATTGTAATTATTAGTCTGGGGTAAAACTTGCAATTTAGTTTGAGGGAGGGTTAAAATTTATAGAAGATAAGATAAGATAAGATATTTATTTCCTGAGACATGTGTACACATACAAGAATAAAACAAAAACGTGCATGCAGGATGACAAAAACAAAAGAACCGATCCAGACATGTTTGCCACGTTCAGTGGCGTGCAAATATTGAGTAATGTTTAAATAATAATTTCAAATTAACATCATCATAATTATATGAACATGTGTGTGATAATTATGTGGTCACAAAATAATTATATGAATAGTGAAAAATTGGATAACATTAGCAGAATTTAAATTATGGCTTTATATAAAACTTTAATCAAATCGGAATCAGAAACTGTCAACACTTAGCTACCTACCTAAATGTATTTGGTTAGATGAAATAGTTACGCCTACTTGTAAGTAAGTAATAATAATTAATTATGCATAAAGATTAGTTTATTAGGTTTTTTAAGTGGGAAAATCATCCAATGATATCCCTCGCTCTTGTAAAAGTCAGTAAAAGTCTGCCACTCTCGCTCCGTTTCCACCCCTGTTTCTTCTTTGCCTTTGTCCCAGGGGCCCGTGTAGGCTTTGACCCTTCTGGGCCCCTGTCGGTTTGCAGACATCTCCTTGAGGCGCGTGAAACAATACGCGCCGTCGACGACTTGGGCTCGGTCCGGACGATTACCGGAAGGTCGGAAGGCGAGCTACCCATTGATAAATAAGACCAGTGTCCTACAAACTAAGAATGCATCCTATATACTGAAAAACAGTGACATTGATACAGTCTAATTGCGAAAAACGTGTTTGATGTTTTGAAGGTTCTAAAATGTTGATACGGCAAAAGAATAAAGGTAGAAAGAACTACACTGCGCACATGGGTGCCACACACGCCGATCTGAGCGCGTCGGTCTCCATACATTTTATATGGAAACTGGACTTGTAGAGCTACACTTCTTCCACGCCACGCGACGCCACGCGACGTCGTTATCAGGCGTGTTACACGTGTGCCTCGGTCTAATGTAGTTCTAATTTTAGACATTGTGGTGTGTTGAGATGTCAGCACTGTCCATCAGCGTCCAAGTACTTATAGTTGAGCACACAGTGTGATGTTAACAATAACTGTCTGAATCTTGTAAATACCAAAGTTATACTGTCGTAGAAACTCAGTATGTATAGTTCTTTACAAAAAGTACCCTTTACCTCTTCTTTAGGATCCCATAGCCTATACACACTACATATAGGTAGGTATATAAAACCTATTATTTTGAAATCGTGTTATTTCAGTTTGTAAGCTTTCGCTTTACCGTGCCTTCCGACTGTAATCCTACTTAGGTAGGAAAACCGATCCTTTTGATTCTTTATATGCCATGTTACTTGATCCGAGATTTGCAGTCCTACCTGCCTTTATTTTGACCTTCTCTCCGATTTGAATAGATTTGGGAATAAAAAAAAAATACAACCGATTTTTGTAATAAGTTTTATATTTTCCACTTTTTACTTTAGGTAGAATAGCTAAACCTAAGTTCTAAAGCAAGGTACACCATTTATAGCTGGAGTGCAACTCATGATAATACCAATAAGCAGAAACACGGTGAAAGAGTAGGTAAACACTGTTTTATTACGAAGTTCCCGAGTCTACCTTCCGGTTTTATAATCAGATCAGTTTGATGGTACTTTATAGCCAGAATAGCTACCAAACAATTTTTTGAAGTCTTTTTAAATATACATTCAAGTTTTATCACAGTGGTAAACAAAAATGAAGTTTTATTAACAGAAGACCATTTTCTATAATCGGTGTACGATGTTTAGAGGTGGTGAAAGCGCGTTGCGGCGGGGTGCGGGCAAGGGCGGCGGGGCGGGCCCGCGACATGAGGAGCGCGCGCGCAGCCCGCCCCGGCCGCCATGCAGCGCCTGCGCACCACATTCAAACGATCTCGTACGCCCACGCCCGCCGACATGAAGACGCAGAGTAGCCTCGAGGTTCCCAAGCAGGTGAGGAACTCATATCATTTAATAGCATAATTTTGATAAGTTGTAGTAGATAACCAAGTGCAGAACATTGCAATCAGCGAATTATGATGAATACAGTCATGAAGGAATCAGATATTATTCATTTATTCGACAAGCAGCGAGAAAGAGCTATAATTGACATGTCGGCAAAGGTGTTGATTTATTGAGCTTACCGACATCAGTACCCCTAGCCAAGTTGCTAATCTGCAATAGTCAACGATATTAGAAAGCTATAAATGTACGGGAATGACGTCACCTCAACGCTCAGTCACGTGGTCAGAACAAAAGAATTGGCGGCGTGGCCAACTTGAAGCGTTCGGCGCAAGCGAAACGGTTGTAACTTGGCTAGGGGGGCAGGAAGCCTTACGGCCCGTTCATGACCTTGCCGCTGTGAGCGGTAGCTAAGCGCGGGGCGGCGAGCGGTAAGAACAAAAGTATGAAAATGATTGAAGCACGCCACAAGACACCGCTCACCGCGCCGCTCGCTGCTAAGACAGAAGACGTGAACAGGCCGTTAGATCTTCGAAGAAGGGAATTAGAATTAGAAGGGGATTCTTATATATGGCTTGAAGTAACCTTACTTAAATGACTGCATTTATACTACATATCTAACTGAAGAATGTCGGCAGGTCCGGTCCGCCTCGTTCGATGAGATCCAGTTGGAGGCGGTGCGCGGCTCCGGCGCAAGTGTCCTGCTGTCGGTGCCGCAGCATGGCGGACGCAGCCGCTCATTTGATTCGGCCGGCTCTGACGACTCGGGGACCTATCTCGAGGTGAGTTTTGCAAATATAAATCTATATATATAAAAGAAAGTCGTGTTAGTTACACCACTTATAACTCAAGAACGGCAGAATAGATTTGGGTGAAAATTGGTAGGGAGGTAGCTTACAGCCAGGAGACGGACATAAGATGGTAGAGTAGGGTAGAGTAGGGTAGAGTAGGGTAGAGTAGGGTAGAGTAGGGTAGAGTAGGGTAGAGTAGGGTAGAGTAGGGTAGAGTAGGGTAGAGTAGGGTAGAGTAGGATAGAGTAGGGTATAGTAGGCTGAAGTAGGGAAGAGCGGGAGCGAAGCCGCGCGGGCAAAAGCTATTAAAGTTATAAACATAACATGACATTTCGACATGCCAGTATTAGGGATAGGTGTATTATACAACATCATTTTTAGCTTATGTGAAACCTGAATATAGTTTGTTCAGAATCAGTAATAATAATATAATATAATAATAATATATTCCACAACTATCACACAACGCCATCTAGTCTCAAGCTAAGCAGAGTTGATAAACATACTTACATATTTCTAAATACATATTTATTATAGATAAATTGCACCCAGACACAGAATAAATGATAGCGCTCATCACACAAACATTTGTCCTGGGTGGGAATCGAACCCACGACCTCCGGCTTAGTAGTCAGGGCCACTAACCAGTAGACCAACAGGCCAGTCTAATGGAACAGGTTCCAATAGCATTTATACCATGTTATATTTTTTCCCAAAAATATTTAATAAGGTGACAAGTTGGACACCACTGACACTAAGTACAACACAGGTCATGGCAGGTCATAGCAGGCATTAGGAGCTAGCAAACAGCTGGATGCAAGTGCAAAAGAACCCCCCAGTCACCTGAATGGCCCGGTGACTCTGTATTTTTGCTGACATAACGAGCTTATAACTTTGTCATTTTTCATGATTGAGTTATGAAATTTAGTACATAGATAATTACATAAAAATACTAGACACATATTTCGGGTTTTGCATGTACTAAAACTAATGTTGTTTAATTAATTATACATAATTTAATAGAACAGGTAAATTTTCTCCGTAATGCTTCAGAAAGACAGTTAATTCCCACGTAATCCATTCTTCATAACTAATTCCCATTCATCTCAACTTTTCGAGGTGCTAGTAAAAACCTAAATAAATTATGAAATGATTGTGATACTGATGTATCTACTTCCAATTAAAATCCGGATTATAGAATTAGCGATTTCCATTACATCGTCCCTTCGAAAAACTCATTTTAAAATGTTGTACTGAAAAACAGTCGGATAATTGGTTTTAAAAATTTACATTTCGGAAATATGGATCCTCAGGGTTCGATGTTAAAATGATTGAATCAAATTCAATTTGTTATGATTATTTTAATTTATTATTTTAAACACTGTTGTAAATTAAAAAAATAAAAACATAATCATATCAGATCAATTAAAACTTGTCAGTGGTAGTACAAAGAAACGAAATGATGTAATTTCAGGAATTCATTATTTTTCAAAATGATTCGAGCAGCCGAGCGCAAAGGCTTATCAGCGTCTTCCGTCTTACTCCTGATGAGGACTACAAAATTACGTCAACGGTTGCTTTGACGTCGGCTCCTTAACGAGATGAATAGACTTTCATGAGCACTTAACTTGCATCAAGCAGTCTTTTGAGACAAATACGAATAGACAAGGTCCCTTCTTCACGATTGTCCGACCAAAGACTAAGGCTCAACTTAGTTTACGGTGCGTTTTCTTGCTAATTTATTTACCGTAGTTTGTCCAGCACAAGTTACAGCATGAGTGAATTAATGGATTTAGTTGAAGTTAGAAAAGGTTTCATTAAAAAACTCTGTCTACTCATTTACTGAGTGTGCCATTCACTTGAGTAGCTAAGTGCCATGCTGGAGAAAGTTGCGGATCTTTTATTTTCTCCCCTTGTGATGGTTTATACGCAATGTAGAGTTATAGAAAATAAAAGTTTATTAAGGGGAAAATATCAGAGACGAAATGGAAATATCTTTGAATAGATGTGGGTATGTGTAGCGTGTTGCTGTGTGAAAGAATACGTTTAAAGGTTTAGAACAAAGTAATTGCGTTCATATACATATTTTAGGTTCAGAAATGCAGAAAGTCGAACCTTTTACCGTTAAAAATCGTAGGATAACTTAACTAAACATTACCCGGGCACCGTCAGATTTCTACAGTTTTTAGCTGTTTTTGTAGGTAGTAGTTATAAAGGCTTTATTCCATACATAGAACACAATATAGTTTGCCAATAGCTCAACAAAGTTGAAAGCTGTCCGTTCTAGACATGACATAGCATGCTAATAAATCGAGCTTTCGTAAATGCCCAGAGGCTTTGTGCCTTGTTAATTCCGCCGAGGCTGCAGTTCTGCGATTGGTTCGCACTCCTATGTTATCCGCAACTGACATATTCTGTGGTCTGAACTCATGAGTGGTATACATACACATAAATTATATAGTTTACATTACTAACAAAGCAAAGCAAGTTTAATATTACCTGTATTAAAGAGCATATTAAATCGAGCAGGAGATAAATATTTAATATCATCAACATTACCTACTATTAAGGTTTGTGTATTTTACATCAAATGTAAAGTGGTGTCATGTTGTGTGTCAGGTCCCGCGCCTGTGGTCCCGCCGGCGCTCCGGGAAGGGCACGCCGCCGCCATGCGTGCACTGCCGCCACATGGAGACGTGGCTGGCGCGCCGCAGCGAGGAGCGCGTCACGCCCGAGCGCGCGCTCGCCTCCTCCTCGGCCGAGGACGACGACGACGACGACGAGAGCGAGCAGGACGTGCCGCAGGTGCTGCTGGCGCCGCCGCCTCCGCCGCGCGCCTTCCTGCCGCCCACGTCGCCCGTGCACTCGCCGCCGCCCACCCCGGGGGCGCCGTCCTTTGAACTACAACCGCCAGTAGACGAACCACCCATTCTTCCACAACGAAGGCGCTCCATATCAAGACAAGAAGCTTTCTTCGTGGAGCCCACGGGCAGTTCGCTCGAAAATGTTCGTGCATCTGAAGAAGAAGCGGCCAACGCAGCTAATAAAGACTCCCTCGTTCACGACATCTACCTGGCAGTTCCTGAACTAAAACGTGATCGCGCCGCGTCTGTAGACTCGTGTTTTTCGAAAGTTTCCGGTGGTAGAGCTGAGGAGTTGAATGGTACCGGGAACTCGCTTACCGTTCCCGGAAGTGGACTTAGATCGAGATCGGTGGATATAGTGTTGCCTACGGCTGAGCAGTCGAGATACAAGGCCTTAGCGTTAACATCTGCTCAGCAAGTGACGACATCTTCAAATCAGCAGAAGCAGGAGCCTGTGTCGCAGACCGTTTCAACCGCAGAGTGCAGGTCAGTAGATTGCTAGTATAACTCAGAATGAAGTGCATTAAATTATTATTTTACTGTTTCGTTTATTTTATTGGTTTCATGACCTCATTATTTGTGATCTTTGTAAAGCGAGCAACCTAGGCAGCGTTTCTAGGTTATGAAAAAATGGTATTATGAATTTATATATTATGAAACATTTAATTAGCTGCACTCCTGTAAAATGTTTTAATAACTCTTATATCTTATTTAGGTGTAGCCAACTTAATTGAGCTATAAATTGTTACATTTAATCTCGTAAAAAAGATGTAAAAGGGTGTTGATTAAGACTTGGTTCGAGTGTAGAATACGTGGACGTTACGGTCGATTTATGGCAACACCTTCACTTTATCCTACAATGTACCTACAAGTAGGTTTATTTTGTGTCAGAACCTCACGTTTCTATCACAAGTAAGTTATTTTACAATATGTTACTTCTCCTCCCGTGTAAAATGTAGTAAAATAATTATCCAGATTGTTTTAAAATGAGTCTTTTGGCTAGATCCTACCGATACGAACAAAGCGTTTTGGGAACACATTTATTGTGCGTACAGCCAAGGAGTGGACTTCCCTGCCGGAGTCTGTGTTTCCTGATAGCTACAACTTAGGGGTCTTTAAGTCAAGAGTGAATAGGTTACTTCTAGGCAAGCGTGCTCCATCGTCGACCACATCATCGCTTACCATCAGGTTAGATGATGGTCAAACGCGAGCCTATCAATAATAATAATAATAAAAAAAGATTTTGTTACAATCGTTGTTTTTTTTTTTATTGCTTACTAAGCACTCGCATCAAGCAATCTATCTGAGGATCGATATCATAATGAAACACATATATAATAATAAATAAACATAGTTAAGTATGGAGCATTCGGCCATGCGTGTAGATAATCTGGCGGACGATTTTGTTTATCTGCCGACAAATTGATTACATACGATCCACTGAGCTGAAAGCTCTAATAAGTTATTGGCGATTCTGTTTTTATATTGCTACTTTTATTTTAGGCCATTCTTGCTATTTATTGCGTTATATAAAGCTAAGAGTGTTGTTTTATAATCTTAGCGAAATATTTTATGAGGATCTCTTGGAATTCAGATATTGACGACACAATTAATTGATTTGCACGTTAATCCATACTAACGTTACAAATCTGAAAGTTACACATCAGTCTGTTAAGCTTTCACGATTATTTCATATAACACCAAGCGAACGCCGGCGTTCACTCTCTTATTGTCTTTCTATTGAGATTGATTAAGTTTCGAATAAATTCAGTACGGAGTAAGTTTGAATACCAAGAAAGTATATAAGGCTACTTTTCGATTTCGTCATCATGTCCGCCATAACCGACATTCACGAGGACGAAGTCGCGGGCGAAAGCTGGTTTTATTCAGTTTTTTTCATCTTCATACAACACATTTATTTACGGGATTTTTTGGCATTCTAATGTTATTGCAGTATTTGGCAGCAAATGTATCGAGTCTATCATGATCGTTCATTGTGGCGACACTTGGGGGAGGCCTATATCCAACAGTGGACGTCTATCGGCTGATATAATGATGATGATGATGTATCGAGTCTGATTTCTCGACTAGTTTCGACGAGTCCATACTACAATAACATTCACAGCTTCATTTTTACCGAAATTGCAGCCGTGTCAATAATTCCACATACAGTCATGACACTTGAGATACAAAACTACATCAATTTGACATCACAATATCTACTAAAAATCAATGTGAGAATAATTAAAACAGACATATAACTTCACTCGAAAAAATCCCGCCTAAAACTCCAACTTCGGATCGATTTGGAATTATATACTAGACTTACTGAAATAAACTTTATATTTACAAACATAATAGACTTTTTACACCACCTGCTCGATAATGTCGTTTTATACGTCATACAAACCTCACTTAAAGCAAGTCATTCTATCCCTAGGGAGATAATGCAGTATGGCCGATCCCTAGGGAATAATGAGATTTGAATTTGGAACATCAAAATCGTCAAAGCGAATTAAAATGTACGTGCATCAAAAAAGTTTATTAAAAATTCTAACTGGCCACTAACTAAAAAAAAAACACAATAAAACGTGCTTACTGTGTTATAGAAAATTGAAACTATAGAATCTTGGAGTAGTGAATTTTGTTTGTTTAATTAACTTGTAAATATAATACTTATATTTCTTTAATATAAGATTTGGTCGACTAAATTTTTATCTAATTATCTCACAGATGGTGTAAAAGGTAGAGTATCCAACACGGGGATAAAGCTGTATTTTTCTTGGGCGGCTTGTATTCCTCACATCGCTCAGGTTTATTAACTCCCTTGCAAAACTCGGTAGTTAATTATATAGATCCCTCACTAACGATCGGGATTAAAATTAGCAACCTTCGTTTCGTTCGGAATTCAACATGCCACCCGCGACTTAAAGACACTGCTTTATCCCCTAGTCACATAATCTACTATTATATTTATGTATATTGCTTGACTTCATATTAATTATTCGAAACGAGTGATAATTTCTTTCTGTTACTTTTGTAGGTACTTTCTGTAATATCTAAGCATTTTTAAAGAAATCTAAGAATATTTGCTATATGGACTTAGAACTGCTAAAGAATGAGCTGTGTATTTTTGTTTCGCAATCGTTTGGGAAATTTTACCTCACAAATAACCCTTAGTCTCCGGGCATTTACGGGATAAAAATTCCAAAACGAAAGCTATTTAATCCAATAAAACGCAGTTATTTTGTTCTAAGGTATTGGTAGGTACACATAATTTATTTTGCGTGACTTTTGAAACTCATTGGAACGTTGGAACTGATGCTACGAAAAAGCGTTATTTTTTTGTTGTTATAAAAATGGAAGTATTACAGAAAAATCAAAACACAAAATGACTGATGATATTTATTTATCAAACAGAGTTTAAATAACACTTTTATATGCCATTTTGTTCGTCAATTTAAACTACATACATAGATGAGGGCGGTGTTTCCGTGCTGACTACCCTGAGAAGAAAAATCGAAACAAACTCGAACTCTCACTGGAACGAATTATTAAAAGTAATGAAATACTATAAATATAAAGTCTATTTGAAGTTTTGAACGTAACTCCAAGGCAAACCGAAATAATAACAGTTCAAAGTGTGCAGATTCAAACAATTTTCATAGGTAAAGCTAATAAATCATGTTTAGTCACCTAAGACATGATGACGAAATACTCACCACTCAACATGAATTATACCAGTCTTGATCATACAATATTAACCATCCATATTATATAAAAGGAGAAACTAACTGACTGAATAAATAATAATAATAATCATTTTATTTCAGGTAAATAACACGCATATCATAGATACCCTATAGACTAATATTTTATTTATCTATTTAACTTATTACATACACAACGAAATAACTATATTTACAGTAAATTAAAAATAATAATAATAATAAAACCCTACATTAATCACAACTAACTAAAATCCAACTAAAATATAGCGTCAAAAAACTATTCCACATCACTGTCGACTGGTAATGTACATATACATACACAACTGTATCAATTTATTTGGTTAGTAATTATGATTTAAAACTATGTGCGAAGTGAAGTGTTACTAAACCACTTCACTTCGGACTGTATCGTCTTGGTGCTGCTGTGTGGTATTTGTATCGTCTACGTCACAAAGCTTCCCTTTATGACTTAGACGAGTACTAAGAGAGGATTTTCCAAAATTCACCCATTATAGGGAAGAAACGAAGATCCAAAGTTAGTATGAAGAAACCTACTTTCATGCGAGAGAAGCCGCTGGCAAAAGCTAGTGTACCTACGTATGTTAAGGCCGGACGTTATTAAACAAAAAATGAGATTCATAAATAACTTCGTCTGTAAAGTTTTTACCACGAAATTAATAATGTCAGAGGCAGAAGAGCCATCTCTAGCATCGATCTTTCTTACCGCATCTATAATTAGTTGTTATATATTTTCTAGATCATCTTACCGACTTTAATCTGTTTGGTTTGACATTTTACTATACCTATCTTATGGTAATATATATTAGATATTTCGTATTGAACTTTGTTGGGTACTTATAAAATTACATTACACACTTGGATTGAATTCCGTAAATACTAAGTCTAAAGTCGTTTAGAAGGGTTACATTAAAACATACGATGTCTAGAAATCGGAGCTCATAGCCGGCACTTTCATCATAAAATACTTACCTACTCGTACACTGTACCGTCGAAAGTAATAAGGTAAAACTCAAACCTGTGCCATAAGGAAAATCGAACATGTCATGCTTCTGGACAACTTAATTGTACCTCCATTGCATATGACTCAAATATAACATAACAATAACTTAATAAGTATTAATTAAATTCTTGCTATCTCATATATATATAGATATTTTTATAATTTGCTATCTTGAAAATAGACAAAAAAGAACAATTCTACTAAAAGCGTTAATGAAATATTTACAAAAAATATCATATTACTTTTCCTGCCTCAATATAATTCCACTTATTAGATCAGCACCACAGAATAAATAATAAACAAGAGACCGTTCCAACCGGATTAAACGCGGTTTATTCAAAGAATTGTATGAAATAACTGTTAGAAGTTATTAATGAAATTATTTATGTAGAGTTGTAGACTTGTCAAGAATCAGCCATTGCTGTGTTGACCTACTGAGAATACCAGAAAACACGCTTTATATTATATTTTAATGTTTTAGTAACAATAAGGTAAAAGTTTATTGAAATTAACAACCCATTTATAAAATAAATAAAAATAAAAATAAAAAAAATAAAAAGCATTTAATTCAGGCAACCAAAGGCACCCATACAGCAAATACACAGAAATACATTTCACAACACATTCATTCACTATCGGACATGTCCGGACATTACTGAAGCAATAGGTCACTTTATAGGTCACTGTGACTAACTGTGTGACATATACAATTTAAACTGTAAACATTCATATAAGTTCGCACATGTACAGGTCACTTACTAATTGCGATCAAGAGTAACAATCTCATCTGATAAATGTATAATCGGCACCGCTATAAGTGAACATACGCGGCTGCCGCAATGCAAATAGTTCACGACATTCCGCAGATTCCACGGTTGAATAATGCGGCGCCGTAAACCTCTACTTATGATTATTGTATGTACCTCGAATGCCAAGGCAGCCGCGGGATTCTGGGACCACTATGTGAACAATATTTCTCCAAGTTGTTCCCACATTTATTTTGCCAGATAGACGGTACTTTACCACTTGACAGCGGTACGAAGCGAGGAATATAAGGACGGTAGATTGTAGACATTTTCACGGAAATCTTATTGTAGTGAATACACTTGAGTGATTTTGTTTGTAAGAGGGTTAACATATTTACAACACACATGTCAATGGTAATGTTTTGATCTTTATAACTATCTTCAAAACCATATTTTATGTGATAACTGACTTCGGATATTCGTTCACTGTTTAGTCAGTACGTACTCTAGCACAACTAGTCTACAGTGACAGAAATGTTACTTTAAAAGCTACGTAACGGGCTAAACAAAATAATGCATTTTCTTCCCTGAAATTTTATTTTATAAAAGCTAGCCATAGAGACGGCTCTACCTGCCGCGGTATAATTTGGGGTCAACGACGAAACAAGCGAGTCTTCTTTGCACATGAAATTATATTTTCATATTAATGTCATTAACACATTTTCAGGTTTAATACAATGCGTTGCGTGCTTTTTAACATGTAAAATGAAAATATTCCGGACATTTTATTATGTTAAGCCAGTTAATAACATTAACATTTTTAAGAGGTAGGAAGGTACATAAATTGGAACATTAAACATTCAGTTGCTTTTTGTTTATATTTCCTTAAAAACCTGCTTCAATTTCACAGCTCCTGGGCATAGCAGGTGTCAGAGAAAATTAATGCTAAGAAAATTATGGCCAAGTCGGAGATAAATATGCCTAGTAAAAGCTTTGAGTAATGAAAGTCACTGAAAACTTCAATCAAATGCAAACGAGATATGTATAGCTTAGCATAGCTTGGTGGAGGGTGGATAGCGACTTTGGAAACTTAAAAGGTATTCCGAAAATATTTTGCTTGCATAGACTTGGTTATTTTTGGCTAGCGACAGCCGGCATCCGGCTCAGTCTTTTATGTTTGTTCTTTGTCTTCTAGTTTCAAGTTTTATCCTATTTTTGAGGTATAAAAAGAGGTGAAATGGAGTAAGACTGGTCTCTTCAGTTGCTCATCATTGAGAAAAGTAATGGGTTAGGGACATTATATTGACTTGACAAACATTTTAATGGTCCCAGATTATCTACATAATAAAGGTTTATGACAATTTTTAGTATCTAAAAACGCGTAAGAGCGAAAAAAACCTCTAATACAATATTTCAAATAACTTGCGTCTTTGGTCTGAACACAAATTCGGAAATTTTTCAACCAATCCAAATTTTAAGTGGGTTCCTACTTTTCAATCCATTTCATAGCTTTTTTATTCATTTTTCAACATTTTAAAGTCATTTTTAATAGATATTTGTTTCATGTTCAACTTATATTTCAAATATGTGGTATATCTTTTAAATTATGTAGTTTAGATATTTTTAAAAACTTTTCAAAACATTTATTTGTATATTACGATGCCTTCTTTCTTCCCTGTCGGTCTTGCTTGTCCCTACATAATAGGTGCCTATTACAAAAGAAGAACATAATACCCTAGTACGATTTAATAGTTATTTGCTGGCACATTTTCCACACGTCCATCACGTGAGCAAACTACCGAACAGTGAGAATGAACCGCGTCGTGAAAATAAAGTATTGTTTGACTACCCGTGAACCCTTTCACAATATTTGCTCATATTTTGTTCCACTGTTATTCTGATTACTTACCTTTACTTTTCATCCTTTCTTTTTGTATTCATTTTTAATATATATTACGAGACCTTCCATAAAAACATGTTTTCAACCTCCGACGCAAAAAAGTGGGTTTTAACTTTGACCGCTATGTGTGACACTGTAGCTCTTAAATGGGTAAACCGATGTTTCCTGCTTTTTTATTTGGTTTTAATACGTTGGGTGCAAACATAAAGACAGATTTTTCTGTCCTGATAAGTCGGTACGGGTCGGTACAGATAGGGACCGGTCAAACCACATAAAGAAACGGGTAAATCTGTATGAGTAAAACACTACACTGACCAATGCTTAAACCCGTATGACTCGGTCCAGGCAGTCGGTACCGACAAGTATGAACCTGTTTCTTTATAAATGAGCGCATAAGAACACATGGGCGAATTATACTTGTATCGATCGGTACCAACCCGTACAGACTTGCCTGTACCGGTAACCTATTTCTTTATGTTTGCACTCATATTTTATATACAAGTTTGCACTAAATCGGTTCAGCCATTTGCAAGATGATGGGGGAAGAAAGTAAGAATTAACAAAGGATGTTTGCAAATATCAAATATATATCAGGTGGGATCTCAGTCGAGCACTAGTTTATATCAATTAAAAAAAAAACCGGCCAAGAGCGTGTCGGGCCACGCTCAGTGTAGGGTTCCGTAGTTTTCCGTCCGTCACAATAAGTGTTCCCACTTATGAGTTTAAAAAAAGGCTAATTGTTATGTTAACATACTAAGTACGGAACTCTAATAAATACGGAACCCTAAAAACGGGCCCACAAAGACGGTGATAACTAAAACAGTATGCAAGTAGTAGAAATTTCAGCGATTGTGCACTCGTAAAATTACGAATATATTTAAGAAGCAACGATTTTTTACCACGGTAGGTCATGAAAGCACGGAAAATCTTAACATCGACTTTTAAAAAGATGACGTCATTACGCAACGCCATCTATCGAACCATTATGAACTGGTTTTTACCTTAACATTTTGATAGATGGCGTTAAAAAAATACTACATAAATACTACTACGGTAGGTCATGAAAGTTATTACGCAACGCCATCTATCCATTTATGAACTGGTTCGATAAAAATGTTAAGATAAAAATCTTAACATTTTGATAGATGGCGTTAAAAATGAATTTTCATTTTGTTCTAAATTGCTTTAGCATGTTCCTGATAGAAGTTTTATGTAGTTATAAGATAATACCGCCAATGCCAAGGAGAGACCAACCGAACAATTCTATAATACCCGACCCCATCAACTCAGGAAAAATCAAAAAAGAGGGAGGGGACACATTGTTTTTTACTTTTGGAGCGATTATTTCCGAAACCATTGACATAATCAAAAAATGATTTTAGTAAACCCCTATACATTTTTAAATACCTATCCAACAATATATCACACGTTAGAGTTGAAATTAAAAAAAAATCACTTCCCACTTTACATATAGGGGGGCTACCCTAATAAAACATTTTTTTCCAATTTTTATTTTACCACTTTGTCGGCGTGATTGATATATGTACATATTGGTACCAAATTTCAGCTTTCTAGTGCTAACGGTCACAGAGATTAAGCGAGGACGGACAGACAGACGGACAGACAGACATGGCGAAACTACAAGGGTTCCTAGTTGACTACGGAACCCTAAAAACAGCCTATATTTTATTTTTTGGTAAGAAATGGAAGGGTATAAGATGTACATTATAAAACTGTAGGTTTTTTTTTTATATTACACACATCATTATCTGCGTAAAAACATGTCTATGCATATTGCATAGACATTGGCCATAGATGCATCAGCATGCAAGCCATTAATAGATTAGTTACCAGTCGTTAGTTCATTACATCACTTTGACATGCGTACATTACGCTAATCGAGTGGCTAGGAAAGCTCTTATGGTTTTGTTATAGTTAACACCTTTTAGGTATAAGAAGGAACAGATAGGCTTCCGCTCAGGATTCAATATAACTGACATACACAGACGCATAGTAAAGTAACTAATAGAAAAGCATAACGAATTTAATAAGCCTTATATATTATTTTGCCTTTATTGCTTTTATCAATTACAGCAAAGCTTTTGACAGTATTAGCCACAGTTCCACCTGGAAAACACTGAAAGCATCAAATATTGATGATAAATAATATCCTAAATTACATTTACTCAAATAGGTACTATAAGCACCGTCAAGCTTGAAAGGAGAGGTGACCCAATTAAATAGAAAGAGGAGCTAAGTAAGGAGACTCCATATCATCTAAAAAAAATATTACTGTTTTAAATAATAAAAAAATAAAACGGTCAAATTATGGCATTCATATACAACGCTTGAATCGTCTCAGGTTTGCAGATGAAATTGCCATTTTTGCTGAAACAGATAAAGAACTCAAGAATATGCTTTACTCACTAGACCAAGAAAGTTCAAAAGTAGGTCTGGAGATGAACGCAACTAAGACTAAGATAATGACCAATCACCAAAACACACCCACACCTATCAACATAAACAGAAACTGCGTAGAATATGTTATTAGATAGTCATATACTTGGGCAAACAAATATCCTTTACAAAACCAACAATGATGTTGAAGTAGACAGAAGACAAAACATTACATAGAAGAAGTTTTGGTTACAAAAGGATATTTTGAAGGGAAAATACACCAAGAACCTAAGGAAAACTGTTGTGGATACCTGCTTCTTACCTAGTTTACTGTAATTATAGATGCCAAACATGGATCTTACACAAACAGAATAAAACAGAAAATAAATGTTAAACAAAGAGCCACGAAGAGGAGCATATTGAACATCAACAAAACAAATAATATCAAGAATGTACAATTATAAAATCACATAATTACAAAATCACAGTTAAAGAAAAAAACTAAAATTACAGACGCGCTTACACAAGCTTTAAGTTTGAAGTGGAAAGGGCAGGTCACATATCACGTTCATGTTTAATGTTGGTCTCTAGTTTATGCTCCAGTTAGTTACAGTCTAATTACAAAAGTGAAGTCTTTAGCTTTAGTACTTGAAAATTCTCTGTAAAACATTCAATTTTCTACTAGTTACAAATAGACATGTTGATCATCAGTCCATCCACATAGCACGGTGACTGGAAAATGTCCGTTTATTGTGCCAAGCTGTCACGTGAAAGCCCATTTTAAAACGTTTACGTAGTGAAGCATTGCTTGTAAACGAGTTTCTTTTTACAAGCTTTTTTATAGTATAGATTTTTGAGTCGGGAATGTTTCTACTGCTAAGTACCTTTTCTTATATAAAGAAAGAAGTACTGTTGATCACCGGCCACAAATGTTACACATTTATTTTTCTGCAAAACTAATGTTGTTTGTTGTTGTAGTGGTACATAGGCCGACTTGATGAAGCTTTGCATTTTACACTTACGTAGGTGTGTACAATAAATAAATAATAGATATTACAAATAGATTGAAGTATTATACTCGTAAAATGGCTTATAGTATAGCATAGTCGGCCTTATAATGTTCCCACTGTCGGGACTCAGGCTTCCACTCTAGGAGAGCCACGCGGGCCCAGTGCAGGTTGGTGGATGTCACATGTCTTCGAATTTTTGGTTCTAGGACATGCCGGTTCCCTCACGATGTTTTTATTCGCCGTTTTGAGAGCAGTGGTGATGAAATAAATTACACAAAGTTATGCGCCTGGCTGGGTTTGAAACCGCGACCTACAAACTCGTAAGTCGAGGCCATTACCACTCGGCCACCGATGCTCGATTTTATTAAGTGTCTTAGGGCAAGTATTTGCTTTCAAAAAGTATCACTTGATGAAGTTGAACTAATGAAAAAAACCACAGATGGCCAACGGAACTATACAAACACACAGATATCTCGATTAAGATACCTAGTTGCGCGACTATGATAAAACAAATAGAACCATTTATCTGCTGAAAATGTTTGAAGCCAGAAGGTTGTTAATGGAACTTCGTAATAAAAAAAAATACGAGTATTTTAGTCGTGTTTGGGTTTATTACAAGTTTCGTAAGATGCACTCTGCCTATACCCAAGTTATCATCGAAGTGGTGGATGGTGACGCCAGTCCTTGTCTTGGAATAGCACATATTAATAGATATTATTCCGAGAGTATGTTCCCTTGGGTTCATTTTCTATCACGCGGACGAAGTCGCTGGCAGCAGCTAGTATTAGAGTACAAGCTTACTACAAAGCTTGTACATTATTTAGGTTTAGTTGTGAAGGGTATATCTTAGAAGTCAAAAAGAAACTTTATACCAAAAACAAAATACACTCAATAAAAATTTTTTTTTTAATTTTTTTTTTTACCATATGCATGTGCTAAATTTATTTAAAATTAATTATTTATAGACACTTATAAACAACTTAAAATAAATTTAATTCCAAAAGTTGGTGTTGCTGGTTTATTTATTCAACACCAATTTTGATGACTAAATAATAAGACAGTAATAATAAGATAATTTATTTAGAAAGTAGAAAAAGGTTACTGCAGAGTGACTCCCGGACTCCTGTGCTTGTGCTAAGAGGGAACACCTGTATTACGGGAAGTAATGTCTTCTCCCAAACATTAGGTTAAGTAAAATAAATAAAATATAAATACAACTAAAAACTTATAAAATTAATAAAGTTAAATCCGTGACGGCAATCAGGGTGAAAATGACTCTGATATCTATGATTTTGTTTTAAAGAGTTTAACCCCTGAAAGTGACTTTAAGCACAATTTATACCGCAACCTAATACGTACTGGATCTCTCGGCACGTGTCTGACTTCCCGGGATACGGGTATCCAATGATTAGGTACCCAAAAACTAGCGAATACAGGACCGGCTACCCAGTTTAGTTTCAGAGGTAATTCAAGCCTCGCTTGTAATTTGCTTCCTAACATAGTTCGGTTTACTTGCGAGGAAAGGTAGAGTTAGTTATGTACTTGTTTTATTCAAAATGAAATGGTCTATTAGGTACACACTTTTCCGTTAAAGAAAATCGAGATTACATTTGCCAAAATTGGATTTGTTGTTTCTGACCTACGATCTGACAGTATAGACGATTAAACTCGTTACCCTTTCTTTCCAATAGTAAGTAGATTATTAGGTAACTAGATTACTAGATAATACATAGCATATTATTCACCAAGAGGATAAAGCAGTGACTTATGTTACGGGTATAATAAAACTCGAGTGTCACGAAGGATTCTGGGCGTTAAATCCCGATTCCAGCGAGGGGATTAAGTGTTTAGCTAAGAATTCTGAGTGTAGCGAGGGAATCATGCTAGCCCAAGACGAAGGCAACTTTACCCCCGAGGAGAGTACTCTACTTTTCACATCTATTTTTTTTATTCAGGTTTGTTCGTAGAACCAGTTCAATTTTCTAATAAGTTCTTGTTGTTGATACCTCGTCGTTGAAATTTATCATACTGACTTTTATTTAAGGTTCTAAATCACATTGTTGTCCAGCGGACAGTCGTGTAGCTTTTGGCGAGAACGCTCAGAAAAGACATTTGTATGGGTGCTGGTGACCGTAACGCTGTCACGCTGGAATACTAGAAAATATCTCACTAATATTATAAAGGCGAAAGTTTGTGTGTATGATGTATGTTGATATCTGAATATATATTTCTTTCTTTAAATCAATTTAACTTATTACTTATACACAACTAAAAACTATAATTACAGTAAATTAAAAAAACAAAAATAATAAAACCCTACGCTAATTACAACTAACTAAAATCAAACTAAAATATGGCGTCAAAAAACTCTTTCACATCGCTGTCAACTGGTAATTTGCCCAAAAGGCTGGCGGCATTGCCACGCTGTATTGCCATGCTTATCCTCTGTCCGTGGTAAAAGCCAGTTCTTGGGTCACGCGAAGTGTCAACTAGACGTTTCGATGATGTATGTTTGTGTATTTATTACTTCTTCATGCTTGAACAGCTGAACGGATGTGCATTAGTGAGTACATAGGATTTTTGTCCCGGTAGTAGGTATGTTCCTTTGGGACAATTATCTACTATCATGCGGGCGAAGCCGCCGGTAGCAGCTAGATTAATTTTAAAGAGACTTACACTTGTATAATCAGGTATGACTCGTCATTAATCTCCATTTTAATTTAACGTAACATTCGTTCAACTTTCTAATTAATAGACTCTTAAACACAATGATTAAAAGCTTAAAAGGTATGATAATTTGCCCGAATTGGAATTTAATGAAGTTTCTTGTTCAGAGTTATTTGATAAGATAAATTCTTAACAATTTCTAAAAGCTATGAAAATCCTCGAGGTTAGGTACTAGAAAATAATTTGCTTTTGTCACTTTGTGTAATTGTATTGCTTTCTTTTCTGCGTTATTCTTTTATATTTGTACCTGTTTACAATATTACGCAGCCATGGTAGACCGACCGTGTAACTATTTAAAGAAGCTTCGTTTAAACGAAACGAGTTGAAATTATAACGCTCTTTAGTGTTGCTTGAGCTATAGTGTACCTAACCGTAATATTTACAAATTATTATGTAACCACAGTGTCTCAAGATGAAAGTCTATGAACAGTGCGAGTGACAAGTGAATCCTGAAACGTAGTCACTTATAACGGGTCTCATCAAAAAGTTTAAAGTCACTCAAAGGGCAATAGAGAGTTTCCTTGCGTGATCAAGATTACCTGCCGACATAGCCCGAAGAATCGCTAAACTTAAGTAGTCCTGCCCACTGCTACTTAAGTGTAGCAACTTAAGTGGCAGTGACACATTGCTTGCAGAACAGATAGTCGATGAAGCCAAAAGGTTCTGCAGTGGTTATCGCGTATCGAAAGACGCTGCGTTGGATAGCCACCTACAAGGCGGATCGATCTGGTGAGGGTCGTGGGAATCTGATGGATGCGAGAAGCTCTTGACCGGTCGATGAGGTGACATTTGGTAGACGCTTATGTCCAGCAGTGATCGTTATTCGGTCGAAATGACGATGTTGATGAATGTGTATGTACGATATGAATACCTATCTAATAGCTTATTCAAAAATTTATATGAAAGAAAAAAACGGGTTGCGCCGACCTCAAATAAAACGGGAATAGGGAAGGAAGATGATGATGATGAGCTTATTCAAAAATTTTAATCATACTTCGAACTGTACATTAGTATTAACGTAAATATTAATTTAAATCGATTGACAGTGATATCACAAATACAAATCGATGTTAAAATCTCATTTTACAAAGAAATATTGGATGAACATGCGAATTATCTTTTTCCTCTTCCAGCGGAGTGGGGTGCAAGAACATTTTCCCTTATTTATCTGGTGCTCAGATCAGGATATAAACGTTACATAATGAAATAGAACATTTTACGTCGTGTCTGGTTCGCCGCGGGCCACGTCACAGCGCTCCCCTTTTCCTTACTAAAGAAAATAGCCATTCAAATTGTGACTCTGAATCGTAGACGGAGTTATTATTGTATTATTATACGCGGAATAAAAAACGGAACTAGAAGGGTGCTTTGTTTTTATTCTTGTATCTACGTTTGGTTTAGCCTTAAAGTTGGTATAGGTCGAAGAAAGTAAACAAATATGGAATACCATTTTATTTTTGTGATATAATAATAACATTAACGTTATGTAAATGAAATCATTTATTTGTATTTACAATTTGCCACACGTTTTTATATTAATTTAAAGTAAAAAAATCTCAAGAACAAAATCAGCAAAAAGGGATCTAATTATGGAATAGGTAGGTACCAAAAATGGAATACATAGTAAATCTATATATATAGAAATAACTTTGAAGTCTAGAAGGCCCTTTTATCTATTTTTGTATATTTGCGAAGTTCAAAAGTCAAGGTATCGAACTCTGCTTCAGCGCAATTACTATGTACCTAAAGCCCATCTATAAGACCATAGACCCCGATAGAGATGTCTCTTTTGTACATCTTAAAAAGTAGCTCAAAAAAATCTTGCAGTGAAAAACTACCCTCTCTCACTATGAGCATACCGTTTGATTGACTGCCATGTTAAAACCAGTATGCGAATTACGAGTATTATGATTTATAGAGGTACGAGAAATGGCCATATTGAAATACTATTTCATATTGGGATAGTATTCCATATTGGGATAATATTCCATGTTGAGAGGGTTTACCAGATTCCTTGCCGGAGTCTGATAGCTACAACCCGGCAATCTTTAAGTCGAGAGTGAATAGGTTTCTTTTAGGTAAGCGCGTTCCATCGTCGACCGCATCGTCGCTTTCCATCAGGTGAGATAGCGGTCAAGCGCGAACCTATCAACAATAAAAAAAAAAACCAGATTTTTACTGTCTAAAACCCACCTACATATGTCTTTTAGTTTCCTTTTCCGTCCTTACCACGATTGACCGTGGCCCTATCGCGGTCAATCTTTTAAACGTCTCTGATAGCAGTCATAGCAGCTATCTCAATCAAATTTGAACTTGGCAGGTTAATTTAATTATATAAATAATAAATTTAATTATACAATTAATCAAGTGTTACGTGTAGCATGAAAACCTGCCAAGTTCAAATTTAACGATGATCAGAAGGAGCATGGAGGAAGCATCTTCATCAACAGGCTGTTGATGAAGATGATTATGATCGATTTTAAAGTGCATCTAAACTTGGCATTGGATAGGATTCCAACCCTTTTTTAGGCGAACAATTAGCCGATAGGAACTTGGCCCCCTTTTTAACAAGTATGTTTTTAGTGGGATATGTATTTACACAAATGCGGACTGTAAAATTAAGCATTATAGAGTTTTACGCATAGTCCCAAAATGCAATTTTTTAGACTTAAACTATTTTTAGCTTCTACAATTATTTGTTCCGTCCGGAAACCGAACCGCGAGGAACACAGCGCAGAAAACAAACGCTCAAGTGCAGCAGCGGCCGTGACCTCATATTAATATTATAGATTAATGAGTCGGAAAAAAAATTTCAGAAAACAATCATGCCTTCAGATTCGTCTAGGTCGGGATAAACTAGTTTTTTTTTTAAGGTCCAATCATCCATTGACTTTTCTGGAGTTGTCGCAGAGGGAGGGCGTATTGGACTTTTACTGATTGAAACCCACTCCAAATATTACAAATATTTAACATCATAAAGTGTTTAAAAAACACAAATAGCGCAGGGTATGACGAAATTTCTACTAAAGTTGTAAAACATGTTGCTGACTTAATTTCTAAACATTTGAGTCATATTCTTAATCTATGCATAAGCCACGGTGTTTTTCCCGATCGTCTTAAAGTCTCCATAGTGAAACCTATTTTTAAAAAAGGTAATAAGCAACTAATGCAAAACTATAGACCTATTGCGCTTTTGTCGATTTTTTCTAAAATATATGAGAAATATATCTATAATCAACTATACGCATATCTAGAAAAACAAAAGATTTTTTGTACTGAACAAAAAGGTTTCCGGAAGAATATGACTATAAACATGGCGATATATGACTTTTTAAATAAAATTATGACTAACATTGATAATAAGACACCTGTCTGTGCTGTGTACCGTGATATGACACAAGCCTTTGACTACGTTGACCACAATATATTAAGAAATAAACTTGACGCCTACGGTATAAGAGGTAACATTCTTGACTTGTTAAGTACTTACCTATCAGAAAGAAAACAATTTACCACTATTACAAACTTGAATTTTAAAACTAAGGAAGAAGTAACATACCTCTCTAAAGAACGCACAGTACATTTCGGTGTGCCACAGGGCAGTGTATTAGGCCCTTTACTGTTCTTAATTTACATTAATGACCTGCCCAAAGCTATAGACTTCCCGATATCACTTTTTGCTGATGATAGTACGGTCACAATAATATGTAATAACCCTGAATCATATGAACATGAGGTCAACAATGCGGTACACAAGTAATGCATTTTGGCCATAAAAAACCTAGATTGGAAATGAATGTACAATATCAAAATAGCAAAATTCATGATGTAGATAGTGCAAAATTTCTAGGCTTAGTAATTGACAGACAACTTAATTGGAAAAATCACGTTGAAGCGCTTTGTAAGAAAATTAGTAGTTCATCCTATGCCTTGTATAAACTTGCCCCTACTGTTTCCATAGATGCACTACTTACAGCGTATCATGGCCTTGTAGCATCTGTATTAAGATACGGTATTATTTTCTGGGGCAACTCAACAAATAGAGAAACTGCTTTTAAAGCGCAAAAGCGTTCTATCAGAGCCATGTTCAAACTTCAAGTTACAGACAGCTGTGAAGCATTCTTCAAAAAATATAAAATTCTGACACTACCGTCTTTGTATATTTATGAGACTGCTTTATTTGTCAAATTAAACTCACACCTGTTTCCTAACTTATCAGATACTGTGAAACGTAATAGGCGACAAGATATGTTACGCGGACGTAAAGCTAAAACAGCACTAATGAGAAAAAGTATATTCTGCATAGCCCCACAAGTGTTTAACAAAATTCCAAAATCGATTAAAGACTTAAATTTAAATTTGTTTAAAAAGGAACTTAAAGACTTATTGTGTAAAAAATGTTATTATAATTTAAACGACTATTTGAATGATACTTTGACATAATAATTAAATTGTAATTTTATAAATTTTGACATCTCTCTCTAATAATTTCATACATTTTGACATCTCTCTCTAATAATTTTATAGATTTTGACATTCTCTCTCTAATAATAATTTGACATTGAATATTACTTTGAATTTAATCCACACTAAATTTTTAGATGACATGCCATATATTGTTAATTTTATTCGTACTAACTCAATGCTAACATAATATTTTTTTTTCTTAAACATATTTATTATTGTGATTATGTACCTATCTACCTACCAAATATTTGCACGCCACACGTGACAGAATGTGATGAGACTATTAATTTATTTCAAGACCATAATTATGTACCATATTCTGACTAAATAAATGATTTGATTTGATTTGACTCCTGTTCCTTCTTTACCTTCGTTCTAGGGCCCTGGGGTTCGCTTTCGCATATCCCATGGCCCAGCAGTACAGAAGCCTAGCCTAGTACCGTAGCTGACGGGGAATAAACTAGTAATGATATATTTTACTTCATCAGCAAAACAAAGTAAATATTGAAGTAAATTCTAATTTCGGAGAGTGGTGTTTTGCTGTAAATTGAGCAAAACCTGTGCTAGTTTGAAATGTCTTTATCCATTAAGTACGACGTTGTCGGTACACGTGAAGTTCAATCTAAGTTTGTTACATCTTCGCCACAAATCGCTATTCTGGGGATAGTGAAATAACAATTGTTTTGCTGGTAAGTAAACACTAGGGGCCTCGGTTTCTGAATTGAGAATTTGGAGTTAAGGACGTGTCAAACCGTGTTTGATAAATACTGACCTTCAAATTATGTATGGTAGAGTTTTTTATTTCTTTAACAATGGATATCCCATATTTAAAATTGGTAAAATATATGTAAGTCACCACTGCTCTCAATACCTATCTACATACATATTTGTAAGTCACCACTGCTCTCAATACCTACCTACACACATATATGTAAGTAGGTATTGAGAGCAGTGGTGACCTAGTGGTAACGGCACCAAACCCCTGCTCTAAAACGGTGAAGGAAAATATAATGAGGAAACCGGCATGTCCTAAAACCAAAAAATCGAAGACATGTGATATCCACCAACCGGCTCGCGTGGTAGATTACGGTCCATTCCCTCTTCTAGAGAGGTAGTTTGAGTTCCAGCAGTGGAAACATTATAAGGCTGATGATACTCGTAGCTTATACTGCAAAATTATAAATCTGGGTAGGTTCATAATACCTAAATCTCGTAGATAAGTAATGTCTTAATAATGATCTGACTTCTCTAAAACGGAAAGTTTGCGGTGAGTCAAGACTTGAGAGTGTAATTAGTGTGGCTGGAACTGAGGCTGCTCAAGGCTAAGAACTGAGACTGGTTCTTTATGTCTTCCGCGCTCGTGTTCTCTGCACTAGCTTACAGCGCTGTAATAATTTAAGACACGCTGAAAAGATAAGCTTCCTTTTCTTGTTAAAACTACCACGAGTAAAGAAAATAGCATGAACTTCGAGAAAAAGAAAATGTGCAATAGAAATAATATTATCTATCTTGACAGAGTTATGTAGTTAACTATATAATTAGCTAAATTCTAACTCTTTTTATATTTTTTCATAATTATTTATTTTCTTAACTTGACGCCGAGACGCTTGGTTCATAATAAACAACCTATTTATTAAAACTTATGACATGTTCATATCAATTATTTTCTAAAAATCCATACATTTGCCAATGTTACGTAAAATTCTTTCTTTTTTATGTTTTCACAATGTTTTACTATGTTAATTAATTAATGTAAGTGGGCATGTGCCGTTTTAATTAACAATAATAAATAAATGTTAAATTTTTATTTATTCTAAAGCAGTTTTTGTGTTGGGAGTTTTTTCATGCTTGGGCACACAGTATGAAAAGCATACATGTGTATACAAGTAGTGGGGTAAAATCAACAAGTCCATGATTATGATCTGTAATAATGTATGGATCAAAATGATGGGCTGTGAAAAAGACGGATGAAAAAAGATTGCATGTAGTTGAGATGAGTATTTTGAGATGCATGTGTGGAGTGACGTGAATGGAACAGTGAGAAATGAGTATATTATAGGAAGTGTGAAAGTGGCGCCAATGATGACTGAAAAGTTGTAGTAGAATCGTTTGTCTCGGTATAGTCATGCGAAAAAGTCGGTTCAGGCACAGTCACTGCAACTGTATTGTATATCTGTACCATTTTTTAATATTATTATTTTATGCTGTGGTATATTGTGTTGCTTGCGCCGAATAAATGCTATTCTATTCTTTCTATTCTACAAAAAAAATCACACATAAAACCGGTTCATCCATTTTAGAACAACGATGTCACAAATAGACACACAGATGTGCACGTCAAACTCATTACACCATCTTTTTAGGTTGGGTGTTAAAAATGACCTATGTATCTTTACATAGTTAATTTGGTTTGTACCCAATTACTTATTATTGAAATTGAAAGTCAAATATACGCCATCTTCTTCGAAATTAATTGGCCGATAAAATAAAGACTTTATGCATATTATAATTTTAGCATGATTTTATACTTTCAAATTTATTGTGACGTACGAGTTTCATTAGTACTGTTTTATTATTTAGAAACCAAACTGACTACCGACTGTAATAGAATATTTATAGTTAGTTTAAAGTGAATGCCAATGTAACAGCAAAATGGCAATCAATAATTCAGAGGCGGTGGCTAATCATTACCGGTTCCCGGGTTCGAGTCTCGGCGGTCCACAACGGTTAATACTATTACCTCTACAAATCAACGCAACGTCTACAATATTGATGCCGATTTCAAGTAAAATTGTAGTTAGGAAAATGTCAGATGAATTTAATCATGAGGGTGTTTTTAATATTGTGCGGATTTTTCACGCATGCGGGTTTGTCCCGAATGCAAAAAATTTCAAAATACAAAAAATTTAGCAATTTTCTGCAGGCGGAGTGTGCGTTTTCCACGCATTACAATAAATACTTTTATGAAATGGAAATTTGCGGGGTTACGCGTGCGGAGTAATCCCGCATGCGTGATCAAAACCGCACGATAATAAAAACATCCTTAATTAAGTACCCAATTAACTCTTTAGCTCTTTAGTCGTCGAATTGGTCCGACAACTGTTTTCGTGTTGTATGCGCCACGGTCGCGTATTTGGTACTAGTTATTCTATCTCGTTCAGCTCTTCAATCCCCATAGGACCGGCCGTCCAGTAACTGTCCGGACCAAGTCCAAGTCATCGATGGCGCGCACTGTTCCCGCGCGCCTCAAGGAGTTGTCAGCAACAGCAGGGACCCAGCCGGGTCGAAGCCTACTGGGGCCAGGGTTATCCGAAAGGGAACTCGAGCCCCGGTATGATGGCTAGAAGGAACGGGGTGGGCTTTTAGTCAGTAAGAGTCTGACACTATCTCCCGCTCCGCCCGAGAGAGGGGGTTGTCATTGGACTATTTTTGCCACGATAAAAAAAAAATCCCCATAGGTGTCAGAAGTGCTGACGAGATGGAGTATTTGGTCGTGGATATGCAACCCTAGTGGAATAAACGCGAGAGTGTTTGTCCAATATATCCGACGTAGGTGGTCAAAAGGTTAAGGCTGTGTTTACTTTTGTACAATATTTTGTCCTAAACAACAAATAACACATAAATAAATCTTTTTGTGAAATCTGCATCAAAATTGGATATACAGGGTTATTTGTAATCGCCGGGATTCTGATCCCGATTTCCGGCCAACGTAGACGCGGGCTTGCGGACAGTGAGCAATGGGTAGCTCACTGTCCGGCCGTCCGGTAACTGTCCGGACCAAGCCCAAGTCGTCGACGGCGCGCACTGTTCCCGCGCGCCTCAAGGAGTTGTCAGCAACAGCAGGGACCCAGCCGGGTCGAAGCCTACTGGGGCCAGGGTTATCCGAAAGGGCGCTCGAGCCCCGGTATGAAGGCTAGAAGGAACAGGGTGGGTCTTTTAGTCAGTAAGAGTCTGACACTATCTCCCGCTCCGCCCAAGGGCGGGGGATGTCAATGCATGATTTTTTCCCACCATAAAAAAAAAAAAATTTATTTGTAAAACACTAGCAACCTCTTAGGACTATGGTAAGAACATCATAAACAACAACTTTTGTTCTATGACTTTTTACAAAACATAACACATTTACCAAAAACAAACCTTCAAGATTCCGTTGTTCTATTTAACACATTTCAACTCTGTATCTTGCTGTATCTTACAGCTCCCGCGCACTGTTCTCGTAATAATAGTAAGCAGGCTTCCGAAACATTGTCATCACACCTAGTAAGCATTTGCACCATTTCTGTGTACTCGACATTAGAATATTGATATAACATTATGTAAAAAAAAAATAATTACGTCCGCACTGTCGAATTTCGTGACAAGAACACGTATGACGTGACGCAAGCGCATCGACTGACTTACTAGTGAGGGTCGCCCGTAAATAGGCTAAGTTAATGTTCAGCTACCCTCCGCTATTGTACTATCGCTTGCTTCGCATAGACTTGGTAATATTTAGAACGGTCAATTTAAATATTTTTATTTTTGTATGAAAATCTGATGAACTAAAATATTATTAAAAAGTCATAGAACAAAAGTTGTTGTTTATGATGCTCTTAACATACGAGTAGTCCCTTAGGACTACTCGTATGTTAATGTTTTACAAATAACCCTGTATATCATGAAGCAAGAACATTTGAAATATTTATAAATTTTTTTTTTGCACAGTATCATTCATTGTGGCGACAATTGCGGGAGGCCTATGCCCAACAGTGGACGTCTATCGGCTGAAATGATGATGATGATGATGAAATATTTCTATAAGGAAGAGTGAGCTCGTTCTTTTTTACGTCGGTGACGTCACATTGTAGTTTATTTATCGTTTTTTGTTAGTTGACTGTTTCCCCTTCCAACATTATTTATAAAGGTCTGTCTTACTTAATTTTGAAAGGATTTCAATAATACTTTCTATACGCAATTTTCAGAAAAAACCGGACAAGTGCGAGTTGGACTCGCGCGCTGAGGGATCTGTATATACTTACCTATGTAAGTTTATTTTCATTCTCGAACCGAGTCTCGAAGATTTTTCCGAATTGAAGTAACTATAAATTTACAGTTTTGATTTGTTCCTTTAAATGTGCTATGAGATTTGCTTCATGCAAAATTTCAGGATTTTAAGTCGACGGCAAGGTCTTTATATGTTTTGATTTCCTAGCGAATCTTCAGATAGCATTGATTTGGAATTTTGTTTTTTTCACTGCTGAAGTAGCGAACCTGAATATTTGATTTTAATTTGAGCTTCATACGTCCACACGTTCTTGAGAAATAGAATCTTGACAGACGGAAATAATGACAGCAAAGTGATCCTATAACATTAGGGTTCCGTTTTTGCCGACTGAGTACGGAACTCCAAAAAATTAGCCTTGCAGCTAATCCCATTAATGTAACATTTTGAGCCTTAATTGTATTGTTCCAATTAGCGTAAAATACGATATACTGATACATTTATTTGTACGTAGGCGTCGGTAAACCGCTTTTGCAAATATATAGTTAGTTTTACTAACTAATATATCACAATGATAGGAACTCACGCGTTAAAGGTTCTTAAATATTTGCATGTCTTAATTAACGTGTTACAGTATACTGAGATTTATTCTCGTCTCAATCAAATTAATTTACATTGTTGAGAGCTTAATTTCGCATATGTGAAAACTGAAAACTCTCTCTTAAAATGGAAATGCGGGCGAAGAGTCGCTTCTCATTCAGTTTTTAATGAGATACCTAGCTGTTTTATTATGTCACTTTCATGAATTCGCTTCTGACGGACAGATCATTAATGAATGGGAACGCTTCATGTTTGGGGTTCTGCAGAATTTCAACCTAATAATAGGTAGGTACCTATTGCAACTGTTCTATATACTACTCCGTAGGTTACAATTTAATTTAGAGAATAAAAATATACAAGGTGTAAGGGACAGCCCTCCACAAACTTTAAGGGCTTGCTGAGTAGACGAAACTGAACAACCTTCCACAATTTTTTTTTCCAGGAAACGAAAAAAAAACATCCACCTCACCATAGAAAATTATAAACTTGATTGGACAGTTTGTATGGAGAGGCCGAATTTTTTTTTCGTTTCCTGAAAAAAAATTTTGTGGAAGGTTGTTTAGTTTCGTCTACTGAGCAAGCCCTTAAAGTTTGTGGAGGGCTGTCCCTTACACCTTGTATAAAGATGCAATTTTAAACATTAAAAACAACATATAAACTAGCTAGCTTGTGCTCACGTCATCACTAGCATAGAACCTCCTGTTATCCCTCAAGCACCTATTTCCATATAACAAGATATTATTGTGAACCTACTGCTTATAAACTTGCAGTGCTCGGCTAACATTTCGAGCGTTGTGTCTAATAAATCTGAGCATTTCATGCGACATTAACACTCATATTATTGAAGGGTTATGTGTTAAATTTCGAAATATCCGTTCTTATTCTTCGTTTATATCATTTTATACACAAAAACTTAAGTATAATATGACAATTAATGTACAAAGGCGAGTTCAACTCGACAACAAGCTTCAACCATTGAACAAAATTCAGCTTTCTAGGTCCCAGGGTTTAGGCTGGGTATTGATGAGGCAGTGAGTCAGGCCTTCTTTCTTTATAAAAATAAATTAAAATTCAGTGTCAAACAATATATAATAGCTATCTATTAACAAACCAACCACCGACGACGTATCTACGTAGGTGTAACTAGAGATGTGCCGTTGGCGGAAATATTGCCCGAAGTGGTAATTTTGCTGGCAATATTGCCACCAATAATCATACATATCTGGCAATATTGCCACCAATACTACTACTTCACGGCATTATCGCATAACATTAGTTTATACTAGCTGTTCCCGCGACTTCGTTCGCGTGGACTCCAGGGTTTTGAATTTATTTTTCTAAAACAAAAGTAGCCTATGTTATAGTCTGTCTAATAAGTCAACCGACTTAGGAATTTTGTATAATATTTAATCATTTAAAAAATACTTATATTCGATACTTTTCATAAGGTTCTTCTATTAGTAAACAATGATCTCTATCTCTTAATCAACCTTGATTATTGAACCCGTGTTGACTACATCAGATTTCATTAAATCCTAATAATTACCCAAGTCGTTTGACTTATTAGACAGACTCTACTCCTTATTACATCAGCTACCTGCCAAAAAAAAGTCCCGTCAAAATTGGTCCAGCCATTTCAGAGATTAGCCCGGACAAACGGACAGACAGACAGACAAAAATTGTAAAAAATGTTATTTTGGTGTATGTACCGTATATAGTAATGCATGTAGTAAAAAAGCAGTTATTTCAATATTACAAACAGACACTCCAATTTTATTTATATGTATGTATAGATTTACGATGTATCCACCGCAGCGTGCCTATTAGCTGCCTTTCCTTTTAGATAGAATTTTACCTTCAAATAACCCATCGGTATTATAATAGCTGCCTGTAAAGAGATATTTATAAACATGAAGCCGCATGTAACATGCGGTACATGAAACTATACTCCCGTATAAACGGAAAATATGTGTCCTAATTTGTGAGAGAAGAGACGAGAGATGTTGGTTATTTGTAGACGTAGCTAGGCATTATTCTCGCCTGGGATAGACAAAAATAGAGCTCGTTATATTATAATAGGACATAGGAACTAGACAGTCTAGATTCCTGAGTATATTTGTCTTTAGACGTATACATAGCTTAGGTAAAAAAAATACTCAATTAGGTATCAAAAAAAATTACCCTTTGATATCACAAAAACATTCGTAAATTATTTAAACGTTTTCGTTCTTCTCGCTTTTCGTGTATTTTAGCGAGTATCTACGGACTGAAACCGAGGGGTTGACAATCGTAAATTACAACGCCAAAGTGATATTGATAAAGGATTTTTCAGATGTTTGACGTTATATTGGACCCACGTCATACGTGGACATGACAAACAAAACGCATAGAGTGCCCTTCCGTATTGTACTCCGATAACACTGACATATATAGTAAAGGGAGATATATTGGTGATATAAGTAATTGGGTGATACCTTTTTAAACACAATACCATATGGTTGATACGCATGATGCGTGACTACTGACTAGTATTAGGATGAGGATATTTATCCTCCCTTAACAACCCGCTAGCGTGGTCACACGAATGTGCTTGTGTGGTCTGTTTAAAAAAAAATCAACAATTTACTTATATCACCAATATATCTCCCCTTACCTTGTAAGCTACGGCTTTCTGATTTACCTTTAATTTCCTAACTGAAAAAAAGCGCACTCACTGAATTAGTATTTTGTAAGTTTGCCGTGTCTGATCGGAAATTGTGTTCCTCGTTCGACGAGGCTTTCATTAAAAGAACAAATCAGTGAGGTAGTAACTAGAAAACTCGATTAGTTAATGAAAAACCTTAATTAACTATGAATTGTTGAATACAGTTCCGTGAAGGTATTATAACTTAAAAGTAACGAACACTTTTAAATTATATTTACTATGGTATCCCGCGGAGATTAGCTACATTGTTTGCTGAGTTAAACTCAACACTGGGAGAGAGAAAACGATACTCGGCATTTAAGAGCGGCTGATAAAAGCCAGTACGGATGTGACAATGGTGTATTGTTGTGTTTTCTGAGGAGATGGAACAGGAAAGGAAATAACTTTGAAAATAATGTTCAAAGATTTTTGCGAGCTGACCTGCAAGCAATTTATTATTATTATGATCCCGTTGTGTCCCACTGCAGGGCACAGGCCTCCCTTCCGTTATTCCACTCTTTTCTCTCCTTAGCCACTTCTGGCCAATCCTTAAGCTGGGAGTCCAAATCGTCATGCCATCTCCTTCTGGGCCTACTGCGTCGTTGGCTCCTGCTGTTCGGAATCCAGTCAGTAGTTGCTGACCTGCAAGCAAAATGCTATTTTATTTTCTTTTCATTTCGAGATTGCAGTCATGTTTATACACGTATTCTTTACATTTAGGTCGTTTTTAATGAATACTCTTCCGTTCAGGCTTCGGTGTAGTCTCACGCACGATCAATAACGAAACATCACGACTACATCAAAGGTTCGGGAACACATAATTTTGAATTATATATAGAGCTTCAAAATGTGAAAGGCTTTCATTCATTTTCTCATAATAGAGGAAAATATCAATATGTTTTTGAAATAATATGTATCAACATTTATTATTTATAGGAAAATATTGGGATGCCTCATCCACATGTTCCTCTAGGTACATTTTAATTAAACTCAATTTATACTGTTTGAACGCGCTAATTTCAGAAAGTACTCCTTCAGATTGAACAAGTATTTTAATTTTGTATAGCTCATTTATTAAGGAAGGTTTTAGACCATATAATACCGTACTATGATCAATAGCAGCGGCGCAGTAACCAAAGACGCTGTTGAAACTGCGAAAATAACTATGTCATTTGAGTTTTGAAATCGATTTTATTAAAAAAAATGCATTAATTTAACGCTCGTTATTCTGTTAAACAAAACAGATTCGAACTAAATGTTCTAGGTATTTTCTGGCAGTTTAGTGTAATCACTTATTGTGCAGTACAACAAAACTGTAACGGACTGTAAGTAATAATTGAACGGTTAATTTCCCGGCTACTGTACCAGCGCAGCGGGCGGTACTAATTAAAACTTGTCTGTTGCTGTTTCTAGTAAGACGTCGGACATATCTTGTTAAATTTATGGCATATATAAATTAGCAGGGTGTATGAACTGCTGCATATTGCTAACGTTAACGCAAACGCTCACGTTCGCGTTCTGCAGCGCCTTCGTCCGCCACGCCGTGCCGGCCTCCATTGTACATTCGTCCATTGTTCTGTAAATTGCGAAACATTTTAAGCCCTACTTTCAGATAAAAGAAGCGGCTTTTATCATCGCTACATAAAGATACAATTATGAAAAGATTTGACAAATAGAATTCGAGTGGCTGCTGAATAAGTTGAACAAAGGTCTAACTAGTTTTCTAAAGCTGTGTCCTCACACAGCCGGCGCGGACCTTATTGAATGCCACTCATCGGCCGTCGAGTTGAATGGGATTCAATACTTCTGAATAGATGCTGAGCATTGAATCAAATTAATAGCTTTCAAGTGGATATTTTACAGCTAAATCTTTAATAGTCCCATTCTATATAAGAGTTAAGACACTTTAATTAATTTAAAGCAGTTTATTAAATATGATGAACGGTTCTTTTGATGCAAGCGAAGTTTGTTGAACTTTTCCAATTACAGTCAACATTTTTCTTGCCTGTTGCTTTGTAGACCTGAATAATTAAAATGCTGTTAGTGAAAAGGAAAAAAAATCTGTGTAGGTAGATATATTGTACGAGTATATGTGTATTTGACAGTCTTTGGTTTTATTTATAAAATTATCGGGGGGGTCAGCTCTTCTTCGCACGAGTGCAAATAATTTCCAGTGACATTCCAATTATATATTTATTTAAACCAGGGATGTTACGGAGCTCCATAACCGTAACCGAAACTATCGGATATCCGATATAAAATAATATCCATAACCGTAACCGAATCCGAAATAAGAGTTTCGGATAATATCGGATAGGGGCGGAGCCTAATTGCGACACGTTATGACAGTCTGTTATAACGTGTCGCGTCGTAAAACATAAATAGTATAGTAGTAAATAGTATGTATTTATTATTTGACTTCTGAAATTCCTTAAAAATCTAATATCCGTAACCGAAATTATCCGAAACTAACGGATAATCCGAAATATTTTCATATCCGTATCCGTAACCGGTATAATAATCATTTCTATATCCGTATCGGAAATTTCATATCCATAACATCCCTGATTTAAACTTTATGTACAGTAGTAGCACAAGGCATTTTCTCCCAGTCAACCTTTGGGTTAAAAAAGACAACACTGTGGTAGATTTGCACAATAAACAAATAACAGATACTTCAAACAGATAAAATAAAATAAGTTATTTATAATACTACAATACATTTTATATAATTATGCTAAAATTATAAACTATGAAATCATTACGAGAACTTAATATCAATTCTGACGAAGACCGAACTAAGGTTGAGAGGACTTCAAGTAGTAGTTCTGAATTTTACGTTTGAAGGATAAAAAAATCGTTTAATAATCTACATACATAAAACAACCAAATCGGTCGAGCCGAATATCATCCAGTCGTCGAAAAGTTTAGTGAACAATACATACGTACATCAGAATTTTATACATAAAGATATAGATGGATAGAAGATAAACAAAGACAATACGTAATAAAAGACATAAGATCATAACCTTAAAATAAATTGTGTAATTGATTAAATGTGTAACGATATATTGTACGTATGTGTTAGACGTTGAGTCGCACAAACAAAGTGGTGGATGTTGACACGGTGCCGTGGCGCACGTGCTGCTAAAATACACCACACTTTAGTTTGTACACACTTAGTTGATGAGCTCGGCGTGCATATTTAGAAGTTATAGCTGGTTTAACGATACTCGATAATACTTGAGACATAAAGTCAGTCGAACATGTCTTTACTCGTTCTTAGTAACGATTTGAAGTTTGGTAACGTCTTCATTTCATCGCGACTGTCACGATTGCTACGAATTACGGCAACCCCCTTTTACCGACCAAATACGAGCGGTTCTTCTAGACGTGCGGTTACCCGTACTTTATAAGCGGCACTAAACGAATAAAAAAAACATGTGCGAACAAGATGTTATCATATCCATACCAAGAAATATTCGGCACAGTAAACAATGTCAAGAATGTAGCGATTTCTTCCGTGTTTATCTCGCGAACATTTTTATTGTGGCCACTTAAAATAGACGTGTCACCCGAAGTGGTCGGTCACGCGCATATTTGTGGGCTATATATAGCTCTATCAGTTGGCAAATGTCCTGTGATCCCGGCGCTCGCGCACTCCACGCTAAATGTCGCATACTCTCGCGCCGCTGAGCTCCGTTATTTATTTTTGGCTACCGACATCGAGATTGACGCGTAAATCTAACTACTATCGATTGCTCGTACTAAATCTGTTAACAGAAGCGCTCCTCCGTCTACGATACTGATAAATATTCGCAGATCGTTGTCTACGTAGCATTTACGTCAGAGCTACGTCAGTTTTCCTTTCATATACGGAACTAGTCGGACGTATGCAATCACATGGCCGGCCTTCAAGTGCCACTCAGCTTTGTAACCCTATTATGTTTGACAAAGGCTTAGTGTGGCCGAAGGCGCATATGACGCAACGATGCGCGAATGTATCGTATACTTAGCATAATGGTTTTAATCAACAGTTTTTAATATACCTATGTTGGTTAATAACAGTTAAGTATTCTTTATTATTTGACGTTGTATGTAATCATTTGTTGACTAAGTGTAACATTCTGTGTATGACCTGTAAGAATCCCTTACCAATAAACTACTATGACTATGATGAAATAGATGGTTACAATCGAAGTAAAGTACAGTGCTGGGAACTGTACTTATTGCATCTTACAATTATTTATTTGCTGTCTGTCGCCTTTTCCTCACGGGATTTGGCAGATACAATAGAACACTATGCGTCACTGTCCCTTTCGCACTTGTTTTGCTTCGTTCGCGTTCAAATATCTCGACACAGAGATGCCGATTGAGAGAACTGCGTACCTGACTTTTAAAAAGGACATCACTAGTGAGATCAGGGTATTAAATAGCTAGGTGTCCTAAGGCACCTTCTAATCGCGTGGGCTCAACTGATATTTGTTTTGTTTAATGTTTTGTTTTATTCTAAAATCTAAATAATGAAATAAAAGTTTTGGTTACAATTAACAAAAACGAAACAATAGTAACATTTTTCAAAACCAGAATATTTAGATAAGTATAACATATATTTTCTCACAACGGTGAGGGCAAAAATCAAAACTTCGAAGACGTGACACCAAACCGCACTGGTCCGCTTGGCGGATTACGGATCATTCCCTTTCCTAAAGAGGAGGCCTGAGTTGAGTCCCAGCAGTGGAAACATTAAAAGGCTATGTTATAATATATTTTTATCATTATTTTTAAATAAATCCGTTTGAAAAGTAATTTAATTAAAAAAATCGGCCAAGTGCGAGTCGGACTCGCCCATGAAGGGTTCCGTAGCAGCAAGTAACATAATATAAAAGTTCTTGTAATGTGTTGTAACTTTGATCGATGTTTTAATAATAGTGTATTTTTTTCGATTTATGACGCATTAAAAAAAACTACTTACTAGATTTCGTTCAAACCAATTTTCGTTGGCAGTTTTTATAGTAATGTACATCATATATTTTTTTTAGTTTTATCATTCTCTTATTTTAGAAGTTAGAGGGGGGGGGGACACACATTTTACCACTTTGGAAATGTCTCTCGCGCAAACTGTTCAGTTTAGAAAAAAATGATATTAGAAACCTCAGTATCATTTTTGAAGACCTATCCATAGACACCACACACGTATGTGTTTGATGAAAAAAAAATTTTTGAGTTTCAGTTCTAAGTATGGGGACCCCCAAAATTTATTGCTTTTTTTCTATTTTTGTGTGAAAATCTTAATGCGGTTTACAGAATACATATACTTACAAAGTTTCAACAGTATAGCTCTTATAGTTTCGGAAAAAAGTGGCTGTGACATACGGACGGACAGACAGACAGACAGACAGACAGACAGACATGACGAATCTATAAGGGTTCCGTTTTTTGCCATTTGGCTACGGAACCCTAACGAACGTGCAATGAACGCAGAACTGACATGCAGTACATACATTCTATAAAACACGTTTTTTCAGAAAATGTTTGTTTATCATTGTATTGCTTAAAATCGCTTCGTAAATAAGCCATTATTTCTCATAAAAATTAAAGGATAAAAATGGTTATTATAGGTTATCCCTAAGAGATAGACATATAACTAGAATCTAGTTCTGGATCCTACATAATATTATCTAACCTTTGAGGTTAGATAATATTAATTTAAATTCCAGTTAGAGCTTTTATAATGCCTTGAAACCAACAATAAGAAAAACATTGATCTTAGCGGGGTAATAAAGCGTGTAGTTTGTAGAGGAAAACAGAGCCAAGCTTATTAATACTGAAAAATTCTCAACTACATTAATATAGCGTTTTTGTTTTACTTCGTTGGTGCAAATATTCATAACTATCCCGCGATGGTAACGGCGGAACTAGCGAACAAGTTGATCCCGCTTAATTGGTATAATTAAAACAAACCCGAGGTTATTTTTAGGCGTATTCCCATTATGTACTATGTAAATTAATTATTATGAAACAATGAAAGCGACTGTGGATGGTATGGGTACGGGGAAGGGAGCCAATTAATGTTGTTGTTTGTACATCAGCAATTCATCCAAACGGATGGATTCCGAAAAACTTGTCCAAACGGACAAGTTTTTCGGAATGTTTTAACACGTTTGTAATTAATTCGGAAACGATCAATTTTATATACATTTGAATTCTTTGTAAAGATGCCTAGAAAGTACGGTATTTTTTTAAACAATATGATGTCGATATAAAGTAACATTTATTATAACTAAAATCAAGCTAATCCATACTACCTATACAATTATAAATTTGAAAGTATGTCTGTTCCTCTTGCACGATTAAACTACTGAACCTATTTTGATGAAATTTGATACGGAGTAAGTTTGAACCGCGTAAAGAATTAGACTTGGGTACTTATCAACTTTTTATCTAGTTTCGACTTCAACACCGCATCCGCAATAACCGACATTCAAGTGGACGAACCCGCTAGTAAAAGCTAGTTATAATATAAACCATGAACTCCGATATTATCTAACAGTGTCGGTATGATAAGCTCGCGCTTTAATTGATTATTCGTAAACTAATTGGCGTAGCTCAGTAAAACTCCAAATAAATACGCTAACATTACGTGTTTGTATGTAATTGTAATGTTAGCAACAGACCATACTTATACGTTTGTAAATATAGTAAATTTCCAGGACTAAATAACGTTTGTCAATATTGTTTGAAATGTCAAAAAATAACAATAGAAGCAGGTTTGTCGGCCTTACATTCCGAATACAACATATTTCCTTGTTCACTTTTATTTAAGAAAACTGCGAGAACCTATAACCGGTAAAACGCGTTCCTTAAATTTTTGTGTATTTTTCTTATATTTTCCATGTCACGATCTTCAATCACGCAACGTGTATTGGTTCGTACAGGTTGTTTTCTTATAATTTCCCTTCGGTATCTTCGAACTTTATTTTCGTCACGATGATACTTTTAGTTTCGTTCGCTTAAATTTTCAATTAATTAGTCCGAAGGCCGCAGAATGCCTTGCTTCGTTAGCGCCAAGAAAAGTTTCCGTCCGGAATTTTTACTGACCCCTTTTCCTAAAATTATTCAATGCACAATCCTTCTCGATTACCTCAAATATTTTGTACGTACAAGTGTAAAGCTATAGGCATGTAGCCATTTCTTTGTTATTTATTTGACGTTCGACTGTAACGTGGCGAAATAAAATGTTGTGAAGTGCTATTACGTGTTAATGACGGTCCATCCCATCACGAAAACGACGTTTAAGACGTAAGTAGTCGGCTTACAGTAAGCGCAGCAATGTAGTTTAACGTTTACGTGATACCCTTGTGTTTGTAGTTGTAGGCCATCTGATTAACCTGGCGAGTACCACCCACCATCTTATCAAATATTCTCTCTTGAGAGCCTTCTGCCTACTAATCCTTTACTCAAGCAATTTACTTTTTAGAGGCAATTTATATTTTTTCGTCTGGTATTTACTTTTACTTTTAAATTGCGTACAATACGCAAAAAGTTAGATTGAGCTGTTTAAGTAGGATTATTTTATAGCTTACCTGTTATTTTTGTAGGATTCCTATACAAAAACTGACTTGCTATATAAAGTACAATTTAAAAAAAAAATACATTTCAGATAGGTGCCTACTGGATTTAATAACATTTTCATATGTGGCTCATATTTTTAGGATAATATATTTGATTATTCAGTACCTAGAAACGATAAGATAAATACTTAATTAAAGCTCAGCTGAAATAATTCATATTCTTCTTTACATTCTGTCCAGTTCTGACAAATTCATGAAGGTAAGCTATGAGTTTCGAATTTTAGTTAAATTACTTAATTTGCTTAAAATTACCTTTTATCCAGTACTTGAGAACTTTGTCAGGCACAGAATGAAAGGTTTATTAAAAAGGGCGCACAAAACAATTTCTTAATCAAAATGGACAGGTAAATACCATAGTTTTTGGTAGCTAAGGTAACGCTAAATATTTTCGCTCAATCAACCCTCCAATATATTTCTACCAGAGCATCGTTACAAACTTATGATAAAATATCGTTTAAAAAAACATTAGTCTCAATTTGGAGCAACGAGACGTCACGATAACACAGAATTCCTTTCTGGAACAGATACTTGACTTCCCCAATATCCGAGTGATCGATCTCGCTAATAAGTTCGTATGATTAATCTTAGTAAGTCAGTTATATGATCAGAAGATGGTAGGAAGTGACGGTTTATTGGCTGCACACCACATCATCTGTATTAACATGGGCTTAATCTAATGTTATATTCCGTTGTAACTGTAGGTAAATCTAACACAATTTAGAGGCAGTAGAATTGAGTTATTCTTTACCAAGTGCAAATGTTTACGATTTATTATGTACCTACTCTGGGTTGTCAAGAGCTTTCATTAGCATTGTGGTTGTAGTTTACAACCACCAAAATTTAGGCCACACGTCTTTCAAAACTTTTGTCTTTTTACCACAAAACTTAAAGCTTTAGCTAAAGTTTTATCAGTACTAAGAAATAAAATATGTAATGTTACCGAGTCATGAAATCGGTGAAAAAGATCAAGAAAATAATAGACAGGTGAAGAAAAAATAAGTAGCAAAGGTTGCACTTCTAAATTTAACAACTTAGAAAGTCGACTAAAGTGTATTGACGAGAGCATCTTTTAAATATATAAGTATTTTCTGTGTGGCCCTGTAACCTAGCACATTATTGGTGCTATATTTACTTAGCGTCTCATTAGCAGTTTTACTGATTACAAAATTCCGAATATTTATTTTTACTGTATAGAGGTCTCAGGTTATTGATCCATTTCTTACAGATATGTTGAAGCTATTCAACCGCTAGGACAATGTTGCTTGTAGCAATTTTGCCGAAAACTGAAGAGTTGTACAGGCTGTTCTGGGGTGTTTATTTAAGAAGTCAAGTCCCCGTTCATGGTGATCATATTAATGGCCACATCATCCATACTAACTAACAAGCTTTGAAGGCATGCACGAAAACAAAATAAACCCATTATGATAATAGTAGAAGCGACTCACATAGCGCTGTGACCCAGGAAAAAAAACTGGGCAAGTGCGAGTCGGACTCGCGCACTGAGGGTTTCGTGAAAACTACAATTCTCGAATGGAGTCTCGAAGATTTTTCCGAATTGAAATTTTTTTTTAGTGACGTTATTAACAACGAATTTACTGTTCAGGGTTTTTCCTATACCTTGCTTTGTGCCAAATTTCAGGATTCTGGGTCAACGGGAAGTACCCTATGAATTTCGATCTTTGAGAGTATCAAAATTTACGTTTTTTTGCGACATAAACGGTTGTATCTTTTTTATTCGTAAACTTAGAAGTTTGATTTTTTCACAGCTTGGAGGGACCGCAGACCTGAGTATATGGTTTTAATTTCAACCTGATACCTCTACGCATTCTTGAAATAAAGGGTCTAAGACAGACAGACAGACAGACAGACAGACAGACAGACAGACAGACAGACAGACAGATAGACAGACAGGCAGACAGACAGACAGACAGAGAACGTGATCCTATAAGGGTTCCGTTTTTCCTTTTGAGGTACGGAACCCTAAAAAGGGTTGAGTAGGTATGGCCGCCTAGCCTAATCTTGCCTAGCCTATCAGCCCTAATGAGCAGCATATCTGCTAGCTAGCGATACTACTCGCTCAGCTCATTCAATTTACTGAAACTATAATACTCTTAACGCTTTATATGCTCGTCTTTTTACACCTAGCATAATGTGCGCAATTTATAGCACTTAACTTTTAACGACAAATTCCAAAGACTGCATTAAATTAAATTCACGCTTTGGTGAGAGTTAGCTGAAATCACAGAATTAGGTAAAAAAGTAGGCGCAAAGTTTTTTAATAACCACACTTTTCTCGCTTCGTTAATGGTGGGGACTTTACTTTAGATTTTTTTTTCATGTTTTTATTTCGTAGATTTTAATTAAATAAGTTGGGGCGTATAGTACTTTGTAGTACGACGGTTTTATAAATTACCATTTATAATTATCATGATTTTAATAATAGTCTTATCATATTCCAGATCAAAATTTCACAAATATGCTCAAAATTATCAAAACCATGTTCACAAAAATCAAATCACCTTCCAAATTTTAAGTTAATGTATGCAAATGGGTTGATGTAAGTTAGAGGCCATATCAATAGGTGACAATTCGCCAAGGTGACAGTCTGTCGAGAGGTGGTCTGTCTGGTGCAGGCGTGGCTCTGGAAGCGTTTCTATTTCGGCGCAAATGTCGCGCGAGTCGCGCTCGAGACGCGGCGGCACGGCCGGCCGGCGCCCGCGCATGCGACCACTCTCCTTAGTTCTCGCGTATGTTTCCCGTACGGAACACGTTTAACCTCATCAACAGACTGCGAGCGCCAATATTTTGCCTTCCTGTTGACCGCGACAATAATTGTGTGCTGAAAAATTCAGACGATCACGTGTTACAATGTGTGAATATGTGAAGTGACGGCGCGCAGTGTAGCGAACAACTGTACTTTATTTTTTGGTTTTGTCCACTATAACCAGTTCTGTCAAACTTTGAAAAGGTTTCAAAACCAGTGCTTGATTATAGCATTATTGATTACCAATTACCTCAATATATTTTTATTTCAATTAAAACTCGTAACAACAGAGTCGGGCAACTATCGTGTTATTATGTCATTATTACTTCGATTAAATATATTCCCATTGAAGGCCAGAAACCTCGTCGCCACATGACTCATGGCTTGTAGGCATTCATTCTGATGATTTGGAACATGGTCAGTCGAGTGTTAAAATAATATTTTTAAATTATTGAGAGGAATACTGAGAGGCTACAAAGTTAAATTAATAGTTTGAAGACATTCAAATTGCTCGAGTTAATTTGTCTCGGCCATTAGCTGCATAGATATGAACTGGTTCATCCATGACAATGATGAGGGATTTAGATAAACGACAGTGAATAAAAGGAATTCATTCATTCCTTGTTTGTTTAGCTATAGATAAAGCTGAATATATGTCCGTGCCCGCATTTATGTGTGATCGCCGTTAATGTATGCGTCGCCGATACCGGTGTTTGTTCAGAGATAATGATGCCGCGAGCTGGCCGCGCGCGCTCCACGCTCACTCCGCACATTCTCTGCATACTTTGAACCACGTGCTCACCTGTCTGAGGTAACGAGTTCATAAAAATTAGTGACGTCATATCTCTACTGTAGCATGTAGAGCGTGTTATCTGTGAATTTGATGGTGAAAAGTGTTAGTGACAAGTGTGTGGGGTGGGAAGAGCGTGTGCGTCGGTGCGCCGATATGTTGTTGCATGGTGGCGGGGCAGTGAGCGGGGCTGTACAACGGAGACGCTCAGGTCCCTGCGGAGTTCCATGCTGTCCTGGGGCAGGGCCGGGGGCTCCGCAGGCAGCAAGAAGCCGCTCGTCGGCCGCCCGCTGCCGGCGCCGACGTCTAGTGGCGAGGAAGCCGGCAGCGACAGCGAAAATCAAGGCGCGATGCTCGCGGGCGCCTCCGCCCTGGCTCGAAGACGATACGCCATAAGAATCAAAAGGAAATCTAAAATTATCTACAGAGTTATCAGGTCTGTAAGAGTCTAATTTACTCACTATTGGTTAGCAATAACTTACAAAGCTTAACAATCGTTTCCACTGGAATCTTTTCGCTCTATCTTAGTCTTTATAACCGGTACATAATACATATCGATAGCTTAATAAATATCCGGTCTGACAAGATAAAAAGATACGAGAATAATTCGTAAAACAATAAGTAGCTATCGAATACGACGCAAATCCTATCAAGCACAGCAATAATAATAGCGAATATATGAAGGATGGCTTTACGTAGTTACTTACATTGTGCTTCTCCGTTAGACTGGTAAAATAAACTGTTGCTTATTGAAAGCGTTCAAGCATTCCCGATCACAATTAATCTGTTTAGTAGGTTACACTGACCAGAATCTCGACCCGGCGTGCGGTCTATATTGTTAGAAGATTGGGGTCAATCAATGAATGTAGCCCACTTAACCCCTCACGTCTAGTATCTACCTGTCCAAATTACAGGCCATTTAACGAGACAATAGGATGAGCCTATTATTGGGAAATTGAGTTATCTTCTCTATTATCTTTACCAACGCATGTTTGTCTGAATGATTTCAACCCGTATCTCACTAAACACATGCTTGTTGTTCCACCGTCTGCTCTTCTCTTCGTCTGTGTCATTATGATTAATCGGGCGACTTGTGCGTAGTGATGTAGATGTGCGACGTGAACAAAGAGCGACATCCGGCAAAAACTCGATTAGCATTCCAGCCGCGTGTGCGGCTGCCGGAGTGCCGGAGCGCGGCCGCCCGGCCCGGCAACAGGTACGAAACGAGCGTCGCCGCGCCGGTCTATAACTCACTACAACACTATTATATTTACATTTTTTACACCACTTGCTCGAAAACGTCGTCAATTTGTATGTCTTGTAAACCTAACGTAAAGTGAGTCATTATTATAGGAGTCTGCCCAATTTAACGTATCATACCTACTGTGATATCGAATGAAATCGCATGTGCCATTCAGACTGCTAAATACTTTTTAAGGTTTATAGTGTTTGAATTTGATACATAAATAAACGATTGTTTTTTAAACATGATTTGTTGGACGGCTGTCAAGCCGCTATCCGGATTGAAGTTTTAAAAATATAAAAGGTGTAGTGCTGCTACGATTAATTATACAAGAAAATTCGATGTACAAAAGCCTTTTATTATTTTCCATCTCTCTCAATACCATGACTGTACTAGTAGTACCTACCTTTAGTTCTCCGGGATAAAGGTGTCCTTCCTTTGGGATAGTTTGAATACTTCTCTGCATCCGTTTTGATTCTAGTATTTTTTACTACTTGGGTTTGCTCGTGAGTTAAACCCTAAACAATTTATGTAATAATTGTGGTTTTACCATGAAGCCCGTGACACAAGGTACTTTATCCCCATATATTAAATTACCTACCTATTATACCTATTTGAAAACAACGTTTGGCTCAATATTTTGATGAAATATTACAACGTATGCAAAATTTCAGTCAGCAGTAGATTATGGATATTAGAAAACCTACAACTATTATGATACTGTAGATATTATATTGAGTCGGTACCTCTAATTTTGTTTTCAATGTTCAAAGGGAAATACATAAAAGACATTTTTTACCCTCCAACGACCTCTCAAACTTGGGAGGTCGGGGCTCTGCGCGGTCAATGGGGGAAGTTCACTAACATTAATTATTTAATACACACGAAATGAGACTGGAATGGCTTTGCTTGAGTTTGAACTTACTGAATCAATTAGTTGGCTGTCTGTAGGGCATTCCAGTTCAATCTATCATCCTGCTGTCTATTAACAGATTCCATAATGTGTCTAGAAATTATCAAAGGTTCCTCCTACACAATTTAGCTAAGTTGTTAACAAAGCCATTACTGCCGCTGATTGATCGTTAAGTACATAGTTTGATTACGGTTTAATGAAAATCCCAAGTGGCTTTTCATTACATGCTTACATCACCTATCGGTTACATTATACATCAAGAATATTGCTGGAGTGTGTTATCATGATATAAAATATTTAGTAAGTGGGGTGAGAGTAAAGTGAACTTCAATCAAAGCGAAACGCGTCAGCTGCGGGTCGTCCTCTAACGTGATGGAAAATTAAATTGTACTAGCAGTCGAGAGCTCGCCGTACGGTATTGAGCTGTTCGAGCCACTCTACAGCCGAAATATCGAGTGACTCCCACTTCATGTTGTCTGTGCATAATTACTAGTAGGTACCGCTTTACCCACCTAAACTAATATAACATCAATGTTCACGTCCTTGCGCACGTCTATCAGTCACGACTAGGGTTGCCAACTATACTGTTAAAAACAGTATTATACTGTTTTATAATACATTATACTTTTTACTGTTGAACAAAAATAAAGTATACAAAATACTGTTTTCAGCATCAAAATACTTACATAACACTATATTCATTACTCGTGTTAGAATTAGACGCTCACACAATTAATTTTTTTTTATCAAATAAAGAAAAAAATAGAAAAATAGTTCTCAATAATAGTATAATTATTTCTTCTATGAGAATCGAATGAGCTCCTCGAAAAATACCTACTGTTTAAAATTCTTCTCAAATAAAAAAACCTTTATTTCTTGTAAAAAAAATTTGGCAACTTTAGTCACGACGGGGGTAAGGAAAAGGACATAGGGTAACTTATTCAGAAATAGTACTATTCCTGAGAGAAAGAACAATGACTTTCGACGGCCACGATTACGATTACTACTATAAACTTTAGTGGTGTGTTAAGTTATTTAATAACTATGATGATGCCATCTAGCCGATTTCGGCGACAGCGAGCATTCCTTGGCTCTTCAAGTTGGTTGTGAGCTTAGATCTGCTGCTCTGTATTCGCTCTCATGTAACTTACATATATACAACCTTGGCTGAAAAACTCCGAACATAGAGCGAACATGTCAGAACACCATTAACATTTTAAAAGATATAAGTAATACATACAAGTAGCACATTTTGTGTGTCGTATATGGAGTATGGAGTATGAGTAGAAAGGCAGGCCCTTCTTTTCAACTCCTACACTTATTTATATTAGACCTGAAGTTAATGCTTCCTATATCGGTCATATCTGTGTTGATTGTCAGAATTAAAATAAACCGCGAGCGGGACTGGGAGTTAAAGGTAGTTTGAGTGTAAAAAAATATTGGGTTTACAGTTTTGATAAATTATGCTTTTGTGAAGACTAATTTGTGTACTTTTTATATACCAACAACAATATGAAAAAGTTCAGGTACCTAAACCTCTCTCATTTTGTTTAATTAGAGCGCCCACAGCTATAATATAATTCTACAGTAGAGCAAATGTTGTCGAACAATAATATTATTTCGTGAGTAAATACTGTTACGATTGTTACGAGTCACAATGAGAAATTAATAAGGAAAGTGGTTAGCATAGCTAAACTGAAGTAATAATGTTGTATTAAAATTAATATCGGGCGCAACAGATGGAGGTAGTGTGTTTCAGTGAACAGCGCGACACTGCCGCCCGGAAACCGCAGCCGACGCGCGCGCTGCCGCTAACGACACCATTGTGTGAACCCATAAAATAAGCCAGCGTATGCCAGCCGCTTTACGTACGTGCTTTATTCAATCGTCACCAACTTTCTTTCTTCTAAATACTCTGTCCTTTAACAAGAATTCAAATGGTATCAAGGTTATTATTAGCTTAGATCTGAAATAAAATAACAAAAACAAACTCCTGTTATTTTTCTACAAAATCAAATAGCCGTTTGAATAAAAGCCTTCAACTGACAGTTACTCCAGAAATTTACACTTGCTGTTTAAAAATCTATTCCGAAAGCGTAGGCGGAGGGGCGAAAAGTTTTGACTCGCTGTTCAAGGTTGTCAAAACAAAAAATGATTCTAATATTCTTCTTATTCCGTTTGCCCCAGTTGAGAGGTGATAAGTATTATATAATAAATATATATTATTACATAGTATATAACACCTCTCTACTGGTTGTTTATGTACATCCTTTTCGTCTTATTCTATTGACGTACAATACGCGTTTTCAAGCACCAATATCAATAGATATTAAGGAATTTATTCTAAGGAAAATATTTTCCACAACCTAAACTGATATTTCAGCGTTCGAAGAATGAAGCAAAAGATTTTTACCTTCATACCTAAATAAGGCCTGAAAAGTCTGGCACATTTTTTTTCGTATCGACAGAATAGGATTGAATAAACTAGTGTTTTATTTTTGCTTAGTTGCAGATACGAAGGTGATACATGCACGTAGATTCACAAAAGCGTGAAAACTCGAGTCTAAAATGTGTGCGACCTATTTTTCCAGCAGAGACTGGCTACTTGAATTTTTTCTGTGCAATTTTCTTTCTTTGCGAATGTATACGTTACACGTTTGCTGTAAAAACAAAAACATACTCAATTTAACTGTTATTAAGTTATTTAAGTGAAATTACAGGTGCTCTCGTGCTGCCTCAAGAAACTGTTTGTTTGTTCAATAAAATATAATTTAATTTATTATGAGAATCTGATGTGAACTTTACAATTTATTTCTTTTAACTTTTTTTAATGTGTTTTATCATAAGAGGCTGGAAAAATATGAATTGATTTTTACACGACGAAAATATTTTGTTATTGTATTCCTTCCGATTTTAATATTATTATATAATTTACTCCCTATTTCAGGGATCTACATACATCATTCTCATTCTGATGATTGAATATCTACCGATTGCAATAGGTAGTATGTGAGATTTTGGGGTGGGGCAACAAATCATGTATCAGTCTCGTATTTCAATTTTTTAGGCACACGTTTACGATGCTGTACCGTAGACGTAGTAATCAATGATGTATTACGCCCATCTTCTATCCGCTTTTATTTGTCTCTTTCACACATTTATCTCTTCATTCTTAAAGCTGCGTTCTAATTTTACACTCGTATGACCAAACAATCATTTATGGTGACGTTGGTAAAAGTGCATGACCTTTATTTACGCCATACCAATATAAATCTTACATATAATCAGCTTTTTAATGTTCCCATTGCTGGGACTCAGACCTCCTCTTTAGGTGAGTGAATGGGCCGTAATCCACCACGCGGGCCCAGTGTGGGTTGGTGAATGTCACATGTCTTCGAATTTTTTGTTCTAGGACATGCCGGTTTCCTCACGATGTTTTCCTTCACTGTTTTGAGAGCAGTGGTGATGAAATAAATTATGCATCTGGCTGGGTTTGAACCCACGACCTACAACTCGTAAGTCGAGGTCGTTACCACTCGGCCACCACTGCTCCTAAATCTTACATGCTAGTACATTATCTACATTATTAATTACAAATTTAACAGAAGTTGATAACTGCATAATCGCCACTGTAGTTTCTGGGTCTAAAAATACATTCAACGATATTATTTTATTCGTATCCTATGGCTGCCGGGCTTTCCTCATTTTTCATAAACGTCCGGTTCTGGACATGGGTCTCCCAATACTAACGGTTTTCGAAAATGGATTGGTAATCACAGTGAGTGCTTAAGTGCCCAATCTCATGATATATCATCTTATGCTCACTTATTGATATTGATCTACGACTGGAGAAGATAAAAATGTGTCCAGTATTTTACTGGAAGCAAATTCTGGACGGGTGCTTACAGTTTTGCTGACATACCTATGTATATTATGTATATATAGTACTATATACTAGCTTCTGTCAGCGACTTCGCCTGCGTGAAAGTAGGTTTGTACATACCAACTTTGGATCCTAGTTTGTTCCCCTTTAGGGGTAAAGTTTCGTAAAAATCCGTTCTTAGTAGATGTCTACACCCTATAACGAACTTTTCTGCAAAATTTTTAAGTTTGTAGGTGTTATAGTTTCTGAGGTTTCGTGATTAATCAGTGAGTGGTATTTTGATTTTATATTTAAAGCTTACCTACTCCTACCAATTTTGAACTTTAGTTCATAAGTTCATCACTCATCGCCGTCAAAACTAGTTTAACGAACCCGAAAATAAATACGTGACGAAAATTACAAACCCCTATAAACGTGTTACTTTCCGCTTATTATGACTTTAACATTGTCCCACACAATGTACCTACTGTGCATTTAATACACTTAAGTTAGGACCGTAAGTGTATTGGAAGTATAAAACACGTACGTAACACATGATGCCTTGTAAAGGACCATAGGTTATCTTCCTTATTGCTTTCAACTTTTCACGATGACAACGTATTTTTATGACTCTGAAATAATATCCTTCAGTAATACCTTCGGTATTTATTTTAAGTTGTAGGTTCAATGCAGGACATACTCGTACCACAGAAATTAAACAGCACTCAACTGTGCAATTCCAGACAACAGACAAATGTACATTTTTAATTCGTAAGTTTCCTCTTTACAATGTCTTGAACCACTTCCATAATTTCGTATTTATAAATCTACATCTACACTAATACTATAAAGAGGTAAAGTTTGTTTTTTTGTTTGGACATTTGGAAGTACTGATCCGATTGCTAAAACCTTTTCACCGATAAAAACCGGCCAAGAGCGTGTCGGGCCATGCTCAATGTAGGGTTCCGTAGTTTCCCGTCCGTCACAATAAGTGTTCCCACTTATGAGTTTAAAAAAAGGCTATTTGTTACGTTGACGTACTAAGTACGGAACTCTAATAATACGGAACCCTAAAAACGGGCCCTCAAAGGACGGTGATAACTAAAACAGTATGCAAGTAGTAGAAATTTCGGCGATTTGTGCACTCGTAAAATTACGAATATATTTAAGAAGCAACGATTTTTTACCACGGTAGGTCATGAAAGCACGGAAAATCTTAACATCGACTTTTAAAAAGATGACGTCATTACGCAACGCCATCTATCGAACCTTTTATGAACTGGTTTTTACCTTAACATTTTGATAGATGGCGTTAAAAAAATGAATTTTAGTTTTGTTCTAAATTGCCTTAGCATGTTCCTGGTAGAAGTTTTATGTAGTTATAAGATAATACCGCCAATGCCAAGGAGAGACCAACCAAACAATTAGATAATACCCGACCCTATCAACTCAGGAAAAATCCTAACAGCGCGAACGCGAAATAGCCTAAAGTACAGCGCCATCTCTCGGGGAATTGGGTTACGCATTAATACATAGGTACCAGAAGAAGTTTTCGGTGGTAATTTTGGATTGCGAGAACCGATTTTAATCATTCTTTTTTTGTTTGAAAGAAGATACGTTCAGGATAATAAAATATGTAAACGAAGTTAAAAAAAAAATGCTTGCATATACGATTATACTACAAACTTAGTCCAGAAATTATTTTGTACCACCTTTTTGTCTTTTTTGTACAAAAACTATTCTTTCCATCAAGTTCAAAATAATTGGGGGGGGGGGGGACACATTGTTTTTTTACTTTTGAAGCGATTATTTCCGAAATTATCGACATTATCAAAAAATGATGCGAGTAAACCCTTATTCATTTTTAAATACCTATCCAACAATATATCACACGTTACGGTTGAAATTAAAAAAAAAACAATTTCCACTTTATATATAGGGGGCTACCCTAATAAAACATTTTTTTCCAATTTTTATTTTACCACTTTGTCGGCATGATTGATATACATATTGGTACCAAATTTTTGCTTTCTAGTGCTAACGGTCACAGAGATTAAGCGAGGACGGACAGACAGACATGGCGAAACTATAAGGGTTCCTAGTTGACTACGGAACCCTAAAAAGCTGCTTTATTCTTGACTGACATAGGCCATATTTTATGTACGCGGGCGAAGCCGCGGGCAAAAGCTAGTATATAAATAAAATCTTTAAACATAACTGCACCTAGTAAACAATTACCACAGTTAAATTATCTGTATTAAGAATCTGATCAGATGGTGACAAAATCTGTTTAAAACAGAAATATTTAAAAAACTGTCCTGTGATTTTCATTCGAGGAGTTCTATACACTTCCAAAAGATCTTTGAACAGTTTGATGATATACATATGTATTCATTTAATTAAAATAATATTTTATCAAAATTAAGTGAAGACATAACGTCATAAGCTATTAGTGCATATAAAAATGACATAAACGAGTATTGTGGCGTGATGACGCGGAAACGCTTTTAAAATAAAGCTTCCCATTTTGTTTGTTTCGATGCCATAAATGTCGCGGTAAGGTTTTAAAAGCGTCACCAACTTGTCACGCTGTTAATTTTATAACTGGCCATTAGTATTCACTTTATATTTTATGGATATAAACAGTTAATGTAATTCAGATATGAAAATAACATCACGGGATTTTGGCTGACCGCTATATATGACACTTCTATTTGTAAGGTTGATGAGAGTAGGTAATTCTTAACAATCTTTTTGACCATTTTTTAAATACAGTAATGTCGATTTACTTCGATCCTGTGGTATAACTTTGGCTCAAGCACATTAACCAATAGAGATACAGTAAGCAGTGTGCCGTGTTCCTATGAGATTTAGACCAGTTATACCTACCCCAGGAGTAAAGTAACCCGAGTTTACTAATATTTATATCGTGATGAAAAATAGCTATGAGCTGTCGGATAACACATAAAACGCCCATTAAAAGGTGAAAAAAGCTCATGCACGGTTATTGTTATGCACATGATTTTAATGTCCGCCACGTGAGGTTCGATTTTTGCTAGTTTTATTAATATCAGCATGAACGTGTTTCCACTCAGGATTTAGCAAACTGGACAGGGCACGTTATGAAGCATATACCCTGAAACATTTCATATGCTGACGCTGACGTGACCTAGCCCACTAGTCAGATAATACCTATTTTGAATTATTTAATTGAGTATTTACGTTTCCTTTTTAGTGTTGAAATACTATGCTGTGCTCCCTGTTGCTGTTGCGATAAGAAGCATATCATAAAAATATTATTAAGTGTGTACTATTTCAGGACACAGGATATGCTTATTACTCCTGTATAAATCCGTACAGCGCTCATGCGTTTTGAGCATGAAGGGGGAACAATCATACACACACATACAAATACATACAAACTTTTGTCTTTATAATATACTTAAGTGTGATATATATTATATCTATATATATAAAAAATCAATGCCACTTTTCGTTGTAATTTTATAACTCAAGAAGGGGTCACCTATCCAAACCAAATGTTAAGTCTTTGTTCGGACTATTTAGTAGATGGTTTATGTGAAGTTTGGTAGGGTAGAGTAGGGTATAGTAGGGTGGAGTAGGGAAGAGCGGGAGCGAAGCTGCGCGGGCAAAAGCTAGTATCTATATAATGTGATAATACTGTAGGTACATTGTTAAAAGCATCCGTAAGCTCGTTTTAGGATGCACAAGTTCGGGTTTGTCTGCGAAACAGTGCCAAAAGTTGTCTTCTCTTTTTTTTTAATTCTTGTGGTCCTCGCGGGCATTGAGCCCCTACAGTTTTGCTAAGGTGGGTTTGGAACGCTCAGCGCCGTCGGCAACTCGGGTTCGGCCCCTACCAGCGGGAAGGCGAGCTATCTATTGCTCGATGTTCGCAAGTCCACGCCTACGGTGGTTGTGGATCGCCCTCTGACTTCTGTCGCCTGGGGCATCTCCTGTGGCAGCAGCCGGGGTGTTACGATGTACTTAAGCTTAAATAATTTTCAGTTATTGTTTAAGCTTATGTAGTTCCAAACGCATTTTATTTAGAACCATTACTCTTGTTTATTAATCAAAGTAACGACGCCGTCATTTCAGCACCGTTCCGTAGACGAGCCATTTGGTCAGGCCAGCTGCGCCTTCCCTATAAACACCTCCCTACCACCTCGTAAAATACACTTAAATCGTCTAATTAATCCGGGTAAATTAATTAATTAAGACACAGCGCTGTACCTCCACTTTTTTTAAACCACGAAGAGAATTTCTTTGTCATCTTAAATAAATTAGGTACCAAGTTTCATGAGTCGTCTTTTGCGCTAGGAACAATTCTTACGTTCTCTGAGACTGAATTAGGTTTAGTAAACAATAGGAAACACTGCAACAGCTCTATTTATAATGTTTGATGTTGTTCCTTCAGATCTTCTTTGAAAATTGAAGGTTTTCTATAATTAGAACGTAGTCAAGTGTTGTCTTAGGATGTGTCGTCTTGAAAACATGCATACTTAGACGTAATTTTTTTAAGAAATAAAACCATCAACCACCAGTATGCATTTTTAACTTTTATGCTTATCATAAACCGTACCTTACTCAGGTAAGAAGAGAAATTACATCTATCATTTGGAATCTTTCTTTACAATGACAAATAAATAAAACAGTATTTTATTAACTAAGCGCCGAATGAAATCAGAATACACAGCCGCTAAATATTGATAGAATAGATTTTTGGCACATAAATCCCGATCTTATGATTTTTCTGTACGAAATCCTTGCTCATAATTTACTTTGTTACTGTATCCTGTAGTTTCTGGATGATTGCCCTAAAACTGTAGGTACAGAAAGGTGCTCGATCACAATGTAAATGGTTCGGAATACATCTCCATTATCTAGTACGATTGTTCCTAATCACACGAGGCAGAATGCCTGCCGTACCTGAATAGTTTCTGGTTGATTTACTGAACTAGATTCACCGAGTCTTACTTCATTAAGTTCGCGTAACAGTTTATTAGCGACGGTATATGAACCGAAAAATAATCTAAATAAAGAAAGTTTTGTTTTTTGGTTTTTGTATCAATGTTTTCTTATTGAATGCCTTCTTTCCTTCATATAATGTTAAGCCAGAACTTTAATGCTTTATTTAATGTAACATTTAAAAGTTGTTAATTTCTAGTTTTTCATGTCATATTTTCTCGTTGCAGGTAAGCCAAATCACCTAAATGGTTCAACTAAGTTGCGGAATAGGTATGATGATGATTTTGAATCAATCTACAATACATATTAGATTCTATAGCTATAGAAGCTAAATTCAATAGATATAGAAATACTGTGTGTATTTCAGAAAAGAAAAGAAGTGTTAAGTTATTCAAAAACAAATGGCTCTATTATTCCTTATTAGGAAACTCATTTGCATTTCGAACTTTTTTAAAGTTATCAAAAGTTAAAACAAAATCTAAACTCTGTAGACATTATTTCCTTTTACGAACAAAGTTTCTAGAGATAAAGCGTTTCATTTATAATAATTCTGCGAACAACTACAGTTGTGAAACTCGGTATTCTTTAGGTTCTAGTATTTTTAAAGTTAGCTTATTCATATTTAACGCTTCTTTTGCTACTTTTCTGCAAAGTTTCAAGTTGGCATATACAAGGCCTCCTTTTCTCGTAAATCCACTAAAGATTTGCAAATTCATCTCTCTATATTTTTAATCGAAAAGCATAGAGTTTCTCTACCAAGGCTTTAATAAATCGATCTCATAAAGTAACAAATGTCTCGGTAATAACTTGTGACGGGTTCAATATTGTGAGGCAGCCTTCAAATTTTGGTTAAAATGAAAGTCGAGTCACGGTAATGCTTCATGCTGGCATATTTTCATAAGCAGGCTTCAAGAGCAGGTATGTAAGGAGCTCAAATATTATACAGAATTTAATAAACGTAGCACTCATATTGCACTTGCCTAAGTGCTGCAGAAATGCTTCACAAAGTTTTTAGTTGCTGCATTTACAGAATAGAGCTATAAAAGTGAGTTTAATGTACCGTAATCCATTTTTATTTTATATCAAGCGTTCATATTGGAAAGTAATTAATGAATACGGCACGATTCGATTTTAAATATCAGGCTTGCTCCATGGAAAACGCATAAATGATTGAGTTATATATAGACCAGGATAATATATACATATCTAATACACATTGGACATTTATAAAAATAAATAATTATGATTTATAATTCAGTTTTAAAAAGATATCGTTAATGCGTTCACAAACATATAATGTAAGTTATTCACATAGATCCAGACCCAAAACGCCCATCTGTAAAGGCCCTACAAAGATATGTTCCGTACGGGAATCGAACCCGCGATGTCCAGCGCAACAGTTAATCGCTCAACCATTATGCTAACCGTGCCGTCATAGTAGTATCTAGTAGTACTTGCACTAACACTTATTCTGTGGTAGTAGTTAGGTCTAGTATACTCATTAAAAACGTGGAATTTCTCATGCTGTATAAAACATAAGCTCGAAAGGAAAGCTACCGAAGCCTGTTGTCTTTTAAAATTATTTATTAGAAGCATAAACTTCCAAGGCCGACCAGATTACCTCGTTCCATACTTTGTGGGTGATTAACTCGATGTAACTTTGTACGAAATTCCTATCTGTTGAGATACAAACTTGTTATCTTATGTAATGTAGATGTTATCTTCCTATGTTGTGCGAATTTACCAAGTATCATCAAATGAAATGACGAGTAAAAGTTTATTGTTTATATTTGTAGAGTTTAAATATAAAGTCGTAATCTCAAACAAAATTGCTATTTTGATTTAAAAGCTTTTAACACTATTATCTTTGTTGACGAATCGAATCGAACACAAATGATTTACGAGATACCGTAAACTACTGTTTTGTATTTTTATTGTATTGGTATAACAAAGTACGTAGCAAACTTCAATATTAACTGTAAATACTTTTATGCTAAACCTAACTACATATGTACAAATATATACAAATACACAAAATACACTCAGGCGTCGAAGTACATCCACACATCGCTGTCATCAGAAAATGTGCCCAGAAGGCTGGCAACATTGCCACGTTGAATGGCAATTCTAATTAGTAAATTATTTGTATTCGATCAATTCAAATTAAATTGAAGATATTTAAGTCCTAAATTAAATCTGTTCAAACAAATAAATAATGACACGATTAAACAATAATTTTATACAACGTAAAATTGTAAGCTAGACAGATTTCTCTGATAGAAATGCAGACTGGATCCTACCATTTATTGGGATCTCCCTCTATCAATCAAAGGTTTTGTGAGAAAAAACACACTTTGATTTAAATTCGCCTTTGTATGAACTTTATTTTCAAAGCGTAGGTACCTATACCTTTCAACCTAACTTTAAGTTTTGATTAAGTAGGTACTATAATTAATCAAACTAAATATGCACGGACTAACTACGAGTATAATCAACTATTTTGGTAACCTCTCATCGTTTATGTATGTAGTACCTACTGTAGGCAGAAGCTATGTGCTTGTGCACATATGCAAATAAATAACTGGTACACGGCAACTGTCGATGTTCTCGATTTTCGAGTTTCAGTGCAGAGTCAAAGCCGCTTTCAGATCTGATGAAAAAGTAGTGCGAAATGAAATTGCAATCTTCAGTCAGTCAGTGAACAGACTGATCTGCAAGTCAATGCAATGCGCCACTCCGTTTTAATATCGGAACCTGATGTTTGTAACTGGGCGCTAACAGATAAACTGATTGGACGAAATACAAGAAATTCTCGGAACCAATTGCAACCAATTTTTTTATATTATTTGTTTTGTCTTTGGGTATAGGCTATTACCTACTTATTCTTATTTCTTTAATAATGTGGGTTCCTCATCGTCTTCCTGGCCTTGTCCCATGTTTGGTAAAACCAAAGGCAGTTTCTTCTTTCATTTTTCATATGATTTTACTTTCATTAGGATTCAAAATTTAAATGACAACTTCTACGTGTCTATCCTTTAGCGCGAAGGTAAATAGATCTAGTTATGTCTCTACCGAACGTTATCGTAACATGTTTATAGATAACGAGCTTTCGTAAACTAGATAGTACGTGGCTTACACTACGTCAGAAAAAGGTTCCAAATCCACCGAGTATAGTAAACCTTTATGTCGATACTTGCTCGGATCCAAGTACTCTCGAAAGACACAGTTTCTAAGTTGATGGCGTCACACAAACGTTGATAAATATTACTTTATCTAGAAGTTCGGGCAGGTAACTTTTTAATCAAAATATTTCAAACAATTAAAACTCGATTTCACAAAAGCTTCGGTTTTATTAAATGTTTGTTTTAATATTAATTCTAAAGGATTTTGTCATTTATCAGTTTCTGAAGAAGCTAATTTTGATTTAATAGTCAACAAAGAATCGTTTACAACGACGGTTCGAGTTTTGTTACAAATATATCAAAGGAAGGGTTCGTCTTGAGAAGCTTTTATTTCCAATAACGTAACTACGTATAATAAATTATCTTTTATAATGACTTTAGCCATAACCAAGTTAGTGTTGGTAACAGAGAGTGCTATTAATCTCATAAATAACGTATTTGATCTCAACGTTAGGAATGAAAGTCAACTCTATTTTGGCTCCACAAACATGTTTAGATAAGAGTAAAAAGACTAACTATAGGTACGATGTGAAGGACAATATGGTTGGAAAAGGAAATGAATAGTGAAATGAAGTCTGACCTAAAAAAGTATCTATAAAAGGAAAGAACATACTGAACCGTCCCCAAAAATCGAAACTGGGTTGACAACACCGTGATGATGTATTAAATGTCGATGATGTCATATTCAGATAAATACATTAAGCAAAAATAACAAACTGTAGGTGTAACATGTTGTAGCTGAGCATAATATATGTTCTCAATCTCAAAACTTTAATATCCGTTACCATAGAGCATAGAAGCATGTCGCCTGTGCTGCTTGACACAGTATTGTCAAAGCTTCTCATGCAAACAAAGCGTGTCATCGATCATTTTATACTTATATAGAAACTGACAGAGATTAGTGTTATCGTGTACTAGACAAGGAACACTGCTGATACTGTGCACTGCTCAACTACTTTTGTTTTTAAACATTAATAGATGTTTTCAATAGAGTGTCACAGATCTTCAGCAACTATTTGGTTTATTTGGATGTGTCTGCCAAAATCTGTCTGAAAAAGTGTTACACATGGCGCTTCCCGGGGGCACGAATATTATAAATATTATAAGTAAGTAATGACCTATCTAGGCTCTGCCTTGCTCTGTGTCCTTACCATTCAGAGAAGATTCGTACGTACGTGAAAGAAGGAGCGTAGCTTCAAGCGTGACGGTTTCTCATTGCATGTGATTTCAGATAACTACACCCATTTCCGACCACCTGATAAAGAAGTTATTGAAAACGAGACGAACTGACTTTGCTAAACTACTACTAATACGCCATACTACGAAACTTTTGAAAGTATCTGATTTCTTACTATGATTTAATTATGAACACAAAACTAGTAGGTAATTATATAAAAGTTAACCATCACATTTCAATTTTCAGATATAGCATCTGGAAAAATTATGTTGGTTCTAAAAAATCCTAATCGTAAATGATAACAGACAACGGCTGTTTTGAACCGACTGGCTTTTCTTTTATACTTGTATTCTGAGATATGAAAGGTGATAAACTAAAAAAGTTGGCAGTGTCAAAAAATTACACCGTAAAAAATGACTAAAAGTTGTGGATTTTATTTTAGTTCAATCATAGATACTATACTATACGATACTGACGCTTAGTGGTTCTCTTCACACGATTTTTGCAGTCAGGTTTTTAGACGCTATCAACTATTTTATTTCCTACAATTTAGTGAATAGTACAGCCACGAAAAAAAAAAAAAAATTAAAACATAAAATTGTTGTAAAAAATGCGCCATTTAATTTTTTTATAAATAAAATCTAGCGACACTTATATCAACTTAAATTAATATAAGAAGCCGTTTAGTGTCTAGGGGTGTTTATAATATCGTGCGGATTTCGTCGCGTACGCGAGATTGCTCCGTATGCATAAAATTTCAAAATACAAATAAAAAAACCGGCCAAGTGCGAGTCGGACTCGCCCATGAAGGGTTCCGTAGCAGCAAGTAACATAATATAAAAGTTCTTGTAATGTGTTGTAACTTTGATCGATGTTTTAATAATAGTGTATTTTTTTCGATTTATGACGCATTAAAAAAAAACTACTTACTAGATTTCGTTCAAACCAATTTTCGTTGGCAGTTTTTATAGTAATATACATCATATATTTTTTTTAGTTTTATCATTCTCTTATTTTAGAAGTTAAATGTGTGTGTGTCCCACACACACATTTTACCACTTTGGAAGTGTCTCTCGCGCAAACTATTCAGTTTAGAAAAAAATGAAATTAAAAACCTCAGTATCAATTTTGAAGCTCTATCCATAGATACCCCACACGTATGGGTTTGATGAAAAAAAAATTTTTGAGTTTCAGTTCTAAGTATGGGGACCCCCAAAATTTATTGCTTTTTTTCTATTTTTGTGTAAAAATCTTAATGCGGTTCACAGAATACATCTACTTACAAAGTTTCAACAGTATAGCTCTTATAGTTTCGGAAAAAAGTGGCTGTGACATACGGACGGACAGACAGACAGACAGACAGACAGACAGACAGACATGACGAATCTATAAGGGTTCCGTTTTTTGCCATTTGGCTACGGAACCCTAAAAACGCGTCCCGCGTGCGTATTTATAAATACTTGTATGAAATGGACATTTGCGGGGGTTACGCGTACGGAGCGATCCCGCATGCGTGATCAAAACCATACGATATTAAAAACACCCAAGGGCGCGGGGCGTGTCAAAGAAATATACATACATACACAAACACATACAGGTGCAGTCGGGTAAAAATGGTCGTGAAGATTCTTCGTTTACAAAATCGTAATCTAGTGAGCACGTGTCTTTTAGGTACTTCGATTTGGTACATTTCCACCAGACGTACTCAACAAATTAAATTGGGGTTCTTGAATATTCTTGATACACTCGTGTGATATTTAGATGTTTTATTTTTAAAACGTTACCTTACACCAAGAATTACTCCTGTATCGTCAACGCGTTCACAAACATGTAAACTCCCATACATAAAATACCCAGCGGCCGTATTATGACCTCTTAAAACCATCATGTTTTCGGTGTGAAAAAGGGACGGAGCTATACAGGACGAATAGCACTATCCTTTTCTCTACTAGGCCCCTGGCCGAAAACTAACTGTAGGCCATACGAATATTTGTAGCGTGCGGGAATCGAACCCGCGACACGCAGCGTAGCTGTCACTACTGTAATGAATATCTAGCTTATAATATCTATCATAATCAAATAACATATGAGGGAAGAGATTTATTCTATCGGATCTAGCTAGCTCACCCACTGCGTCAACCGTGCCATCCAATCTGCGAATAGTTTCGATTGATTAGAGCAATTAAAGTAATGGTTCTATGATCATATCAGTATTTATTATGATCGTACAACAGTTATATCTGCAACTAGATTTTGCCCGCGGCTTCGACCGTATACATAAAATAAAAAAAAAGCCTTTGTCACTCGGGATTAAAGCAGCTTTCTGTCGATGAAAAATATTTCGCAATTGGACCAAAACTTTGAGAGATTACCTCCTAAAGACAAAAAGAAAAAACAAACTTTACTTCTTTATAACCTTTCGAATACCGTAATTAGAGACAATAGAAAGACAATGAGAGAGCGAGAGCGTTCGCATGGGGTTTAATGAAATAATATTAGATTCATTAAAAAACTAGCTGTGCTCGCGACTCCGTTCGCGTGGACTTATTTTTTGTATGTTACCTTATTACATCAGCTACCTGTCAAAAAAAGTCCCGTCAAAATCGGTCTAGCCATTTTAAAGATTAGCCCGGACAAACATACAGACAAAAATTGTAAAAAATGTTATTTATTATATTACATATGCATGTAGTAAAAAGCAGTTATTTCAATTTTACAAACAGACACTCCAATTTTATTTATATGTAGCTGTAGATGTATAGATGAAATTCTCCGCTTTTGAGGTTGATATGAAATTAAAATGTTAACAGATTTTCAAATTCTGGTCCTGATTACGAAATCATAACATAACTACATAAATAAAATATGTCGCGTGTTACACATACATTCTTGCATTGTGACTTGTGATTCATACAGCATGACGTCTATTTCGATTCAACATTAATAAAGGTCATGTTGGCATCGATATGACTATTGTAATCAATTATGACTATTTTTATTCATGAAAAAACTACGCATGTTTAACATTGATGTCTTTAGTCTATACATGACGTTCATTGTATGTCATTACTTCTCAGGATTTGATCCTTATCAACGATATTATTAAATAGGGTAATGGTTTATTCTCTGCTAGGAATATTGACTTTTCAAAAAATCAAAATCAGCCCTTTCAGTTTATTACTTGTCGTTTCAGATTTGAACATCCACACTTACTTAAAAAAATCATTCTGTATATGATACCGGCAATCTGTATAATTCAGGTATTCTGTATTGTATAGAATACCAACGCCTATACATATATAGATTTTTTAACTAGTCTGACATATCAATTTATCGACATTTACCTTGTATTTGAAGTAAAAGTTAATGCTCATAATACACGAATATCAGAAAACTTTTCAGACATACGATAACTAGTTGGTAAATCTTAGATTTTACCAGTATTTTTGAGGTTTTATCTGATTACTGGATTTAGTGTAGTTCGAACAATATATGTTTATCTGTCTAGGGAAAATAGGAATGGCTGTAGAACTTTATTACTTAGAAATATCAAAAAAAGAAAATAAATAAAAAACACTGTTAGTCAAAATTCTCAGTAGCTAATTATTACCTACAATATTTAGAGTGAGATGGTACTGACTTGTGATTAATATTCAGCAGATGGTTTTGAACCACAAATCCTCGCCTAACCAGGCTGAGACGATGTGTTTATTTATTTATAAAACAGTCCTACCCATTCTATGAAATAATACTAATTATTCATCATAAACATTTGGTATAGGCACACAGTAAGTCACAACACTTTGAGACATGAGTAACGCACTTCAGTAAAGTAGATATAAAATGACGTATTATGTGTTGACATACAATCCTAGTTTTATTATGAGCAGGTAATCGTATTGTTATAGTACCTAATACATAGTAGTGTACGCCAATAAGTACGCATTCACATAGTTGGCAAGTACAATTTACTTATGGAGCAAAGCATTTTTATCACACGCATCAGTTAAAGCACGTAAAATTTAGATAATTATAATAATCACGCTTAAAATATTTATCTACACATTTGAACGAGCGTGTACCCCACTATTTACCCACTTAACTGTTTTTATAGAAAAGTTACATTATCAACCAAGTAAAGTTACTGCAATTGTGCGACAGTATGAAACTTGAATTGACAACAGAAGGTCTTAATATAAAGTTTAAATACAACGACGGTTAAAATGGAAACTGTCGTGTGACACGACATAGTCGTAGGTGAGCGCGCGCGCCGAGCTAACACATGTCTCGCGAGATCACCGGCACGTAAATATGACGCGATGACTACTTGAATCGCGAGGAGGATCTCCCCAGTACGTCACGAAAAAATGCTGTGAAGTGAATAGTAGCTTAGTGAACGCGGCACGTTCAGTGAAGTGCATCGTGCAGGGGACGAGGACCGGTGCGCTCAGCTGTCGCAGCCGCGGGGCCCGCTGGAGCCGCCAGGCCTACAGTCTCCGTGGACGCGCTAATCGCTTAGTCACGGCGCATGCCGCCTCACTCGCGCACAACATCTGTGATAAAATCGTACTTTACCTCCACTCTTGTGATAAAATGTGATGTTACATCAATAACCATGGGATTTTTGGATGGTGTTTCGTTTTCTGTGTTCAAAAAGTGCCCTAACCTTAAGAGAAGATGGAAAGGACGAAGGTAAACAAACAAATTCTACAGCATGGCATATAGTCAATATGGTGCATATGTTCCAAGACAGGAAGATGTCAGGAGAGCATTGTAAACTCGTTGTTTGTCATTCGATGCAATTATTTAATTCGGACCATACGTAGGTATTACTTTAATAGGGTAATTGTATTGCGGAAATTTATAAATATCCATATACATCTACCTACTCGTATTTATATATATTTATTTGGAATTAAACATGCACAACAATGTGTTACATCATTGCATTAAAATAACATTAACAGTAAACCATTCCTGTTTACAGTTTAGTTAAATATATTTAAAATTATAAGGCAATTGTTATTGTGAAATTAGCACTGGAACTGTTGTTTTTTATTAATTACGAGTACTATGTTAAGAGGTATGAATTTCATTCGTCTAAACTAGAAATACTAAGTAAACTGAGAAACCGGCAGTTCGTTATCTGCGATAAGGTGTGTAAGGTAAGTAATCGCATCGGATCGGAACATACAACGTCATTCTTGGTGAAGATAACTGTTTTCTGCAAATCTAGTACAATGTCTTCACGTGCCTGTGTTATTATTGAACATACTCAGATCGCGTTCATGTTCCGCGTCCTACATCGCGTTAGCGTTACTGATGGAACACACTCTGTCCTTGATCACGGCAATTGCTGTAAAATAACAATTACCTACAATTAGTTCTACCAAATCCAGTAGCAATATTAGACACAATAATATTGTTTTATTCTATAGCCTCATGATCAATCTAAAATATTTAGGCCATTAAACATGAATTTGATTCGTAATGTCTTTTTAATGATACTGCTATCAGTTCGGGTGTTTTTGTAAATATTCTTATTTTATTATAGGTACCTATATTTTGTACCGGAAACTGTTTGAATTGCTAATGTAGCGTAGGTATGACAACATTGTCATCTATAGTCAGGTGATTCTGTTGACACAATATTGCAAGTACCTACGTAAGAACCGAGTGACTACAGCTTTGTGCTTCATCAAGCATGTCACCCTTGAACGACATCTTACTACAGTACCCAATCAACGTGAGACAATCAAATCAATTATTGTCGTTAACCTCACTTACAACATTTCAGTTATGAAATGTCAGACATTGTAACTTACAATAATGTAATCAAACATACTCGTACATTGAATTCCTTTGTGATGTAAATGCCAAATTGACATGTCGATTTACTAACATAAACTTAAATAAAATATATTTGCCCACACTATTGCAGGTGTTATTTAATAATATTCAAGATTAATTAGTAATGCTAATGAGCAAATCATCGTAGACAACAGAACTGACAAAGAAAATGCAATTACGCAGATAGTATTTCTTTTTATGTCATGATGGTATATCATAGGGAGATATATTTTTTCTATATTTAATTGGAACAATATTTCCCTATCTTTGACATCATAAAACAGATATCGTATTATCGTATTAGTAATAAACTGCCTTAATTTATTCTATCGTTGTGAGAGCGCAATTTGCCGTGGCACATATAAAGTTACATTTTGATCCCGTGTCTATGTTTTATTCAGGTACCTCCATATGTACCAGTATGACACTCGATTGTACTGCGGAACCACGGCAGCGTTCCGTGACGTTGAAACGGATCGGTGACTTTGAATGACGAACTGGAATATTAACTTTAAAAACCCCTTCATAAAGCTCACATTCGTCTAAACGCCATAAAATAAAGACAATTAACAAAAAAGCTTTGTTGTTAGGGCTAAGCTAAATTGTTTCCAAGGGTCTTGGTCGGTTCGACCGGAACTTTCAAATTCTGCAGTCAATGATTTCGCGAATTGGCATTCAATTTTTTTAATACCTACCAGTTAAAAAAATGTCGGAATTTATAATGACAGAACAGACGCCAAGGTTAATGGGTTAAAATAATCCAATGCGATCGGATAATTCTTTAATTATCTTTTTCCTTGTAGATATGTAGTAAACTGACCACACGTTTTTTCTAAATTTCTTGATGACTTAGAACGACTTTACCTGAGGCTACTTTCCTGCATTTTCTGCAGTTGACGCGGTCGTCTACACCCTCGATGATTCATCAGTCGTGACATTAGGTATATTAAACTTTTTATACAGTCAATAAAGTTGTTGTGAAAACCCCACGCGCGTTTTAAAAATTGATAAACGAGTATGTAGGTATCTCTGTCCTCCAAAACTGTGGGATTGTTCGAAAGAGTCACCGTGACCCTTTTTTTTATGGTGGGAAAAAATCATGCAATGACATCCCCTGCTCTTGGGCGGAGCGGGAGATAGTGTCAGACTCTTACTGACTAAAAGACTCACCCCGTTTCTTCTAGCCTTCATACCGGGGCTCGAGCGCCCTTTCGGATAACCCTGGCCCCAGTAGGCTTCGACCTGGCTAGGTCCCTGCTGTTGCTGACAACTCCTTGAGGAGTTACCGTGACCCTGGAACTTAACCTTTCAGATACCGTCAATTTGAGACACAATAGTAAGACAATAGAAACGCCGGCGTTCGCTTGGGGTTTACCTAATGAATTAAAGGATAACTGAAGGCACACAGGTTAATTTTAGTCAGTAAAAGTCTGACATTCCTTCTCGCTCCACCTAGATTGGGAGATGTTATTTGACAATTTCTCAATTAATAAAAACTCACCTACTTACCTGACGTGATCTTTCTACGTTAGGTACGGTCGATATAGTGACGACATAATTATTTCTAGTTCCAAGTCGATGATGACTTTGATAAATAAAAAAAATGATCTAAATGCATTTTTTATTTCATATAAGCCTACTAAAACGTCAGAGGCTAGTGCACGGTTCTAATTCGTCTTTTTATGGAGAAGAACGGGCAAGAAACTTCATGGTTACTATTTAAAAAAACCATATATAATGATAATGCTTAGACATATTATTGCATTGCGAATATTTACACAAGGAAAAAACAGTGTAACCTATTTCTAATGCGGTTTTTAAAGCCCTAATAAATGATCAAGAAAATATCGTTAAAACTCAAAGCCAACTTCTGGTCACTGACCATGTATGCAAAGCACGGTAATCTTAGCACTGCTTACAGTGACTTCATTATTATAAAGTGTATAAGCTCCCTTTAATCTACGTGCGTCGGACTATGACATCAGAATGTAGACAAGACTCAAATGGAAATAATCTACGTGATCACAATTACAAAGCTCAGCACGTAAACGTACCGACATTATTATTTAAATAGAACAAAAAACAAACAAGTTCGAATTATTCCAACTCGTACAGCATGTTCTTTTTTATCCATAACTAGCTTCTGACAGCGGCTTCGCCCGCGTGAGTCGGTGTCTCCATACAAACTTTGGACCCCCGTTTCATCCCCTTAGGGGGTGACTTTCGGAAAATCCGTTCTTAGCGGATGTCTACACCCTATAAGGAACCTGCCTGCCAAATTTTAAGTTTGTAGGTGTTATAGTTTCTGAGATTTCAGTAATGATTAACCAATGAGTGGTATTTCGCATATATATACACCGGTAAATTTTGATCGTTTTAATCCCGTGGAGTGTCGATCCGTTACATGAAATACTATCGATTTGTAAATATAGAATTAAAAAAATAAACTACCTTTTTTTAAAACTCGTATTAATTTACGCATGTACGAAATTAATTTCTTTAAGAAAACGTCAGCTGAGCGAGTTCAATGACCTGTAGGTAATTAGTACGCAACGCTGACTACTACCTACAAGTCATTAAACTCGCAATTTTATCTTTACAAATCAATAGTGTTTCATGTACCGGATTGACCCTCCACGGGATTAAAATGATCAAAATTTAACGGGGTATATAAAAGACCAGATTTTATCAGCGGCTTCGCCCGCGTGAAAGTAGATTTCTTCACACAAACTTTGGACCCCCGTTTCAACCCTTTGAGGCTGAATTCTAGAGAATCCTCTCTTAGTGCTCCTCTATGACATAAAAGGAAGCTTTTTTGTTTGCAAAATTTCACGTTTGTAGTCCTTGTAGTTAAGGCTCTGCGTTGAGTCTGTCAGTCAGTTTTTACTTTTATTATATATGTAGATTAATTGGGATTCATTTTTCACCCTTTATAAAATTGAAAGGAACTCAATGCTTTGTCACAGGTCAATGCCAAACATCGAGTAATGGAGGATGTGTCATGCTCCATTTAAGTCGTGCCGACCATTCATGACTGGAAAGTTGACATTTTGAAACCACTTGATGTGTTCCATGAAAGGATTTTTGCATTGAGATATTCAATGGTTCAAGTCAAACAAGGTAGCATGACGAAAGCCTCAAGTCTCCTCGATAAGTTGAATGAAAAACAGCAATTAATTCCAAGTGGACATCGCCCTAAAAGTCTTTTGAACAAAATTTTAATCTGAACACGTACCTGTGTATTACATCTGCCCTACCATTTGAATCGTCTGACCCAGTTTCAATTTGTCCGATTTATCTGAATTATGACTATTAAAGAGAGGGACCCACCCTTCTCTATAGATACTTCGAATTTGTTGAATTATCGAATGACCCGACAAATTCAATTCCTGTAAGTCTTTTGTCTGGATATTGAGAGGCCACTCGTGACGAGATCCATTTCGCATGGTCCCGTTTCAAATAGAATTTCAGAACTAATTTTTTAAATGTTTTTCCTCATTGTTAATCGAAGATTTTCCTGCAATACTAAACATAACCATCATACTAATGACACTTAACATTATAAAGGCGAAAGTTTAGTGTATGTAAGAGTGTTTTTATTTTTGTTACTCTTTCACGCTCAAACGGCTGACATTTGGATGAAACTGGGCCCATAGGTCGACTGTATCTTGAAATAGTATTTCAGAGACTTTTTATTTCGAGAACATGTTCCTTTGGGACAATAATTTTCGACTTTTACGCAGCACTCGCAAAAATTAATACCAATAATAATACATATATATTTCGTACTAGCTGCTGCCCGTATGAATTGAAAGTACTTCCCATCTCAATAAAATTATATTATATATTATTCCAGGATATAAGCTATCCTGGTACCAAATTCCATTCAATTTAGTTCAGCGGATTGAGCGCGAAAAAGTAATAAACATACCCACATAGAAACCCTCACCTTTATAATATTAGGGTGATGCGAATGTGAGTTAATTTGTTACGCTTTATCACCTTAACGTCTGAATTTGGATGAATCTTGGCATACTGGTAGACTATATCCTGAAATAGGACATATTATGATATGATATTTATCCCAGAGAGTACGTTCTCTTGGAATAATATTCGATTTTTACGCGAGTAAATCCGCGGGCAAAAGCTAGGACAGATATAAATTTACATAATGACACAAACAAAACTCCCACAAATAACTACTTTGGGAAAAGGGAAAATATAAAATTGTTTTTATAAAATGTGTATCAAATGTTTTCCACTAACGATTTTCCCCTATACTTTAACGTACAAGGAAAACATCAATTAAAAAAATAATAGTCATAAAAAAATGCTCGACATCTGATATGGCAACATGAGATCATTAAACAAACACACTATTTGTCCTGTTTTGTTGACCGTCGCCATTATTGACGGAACTGCAACACTCAAAACTGTTCCAAATGTATAAATGAGTCATCTACAGTACAATTCACGAATGATGGCGGCCGTGAAGTTTGCGCAGAGGCTGCGCAGTAACGTGTTTTAGGAACCAAATGGCGACGTGCGTGTGCGAGAAGAGTGTAGTATGCGCGAACGTTCGCAAAGGCTAACTTCACGGCCGCCATCATTCGTGAATTATACTGTACTCGTTTGTGTATAGAGGTAAAACTGGCTAACTGACATCAACGCACAGCCGAAACTACTGGGATTAGGAGCGTGAAATTGTTCACAAGGTTTACTTTTATGATGTAGGCGAGCACAAAAAGAGGGTTTTCCAAAATTCACCTCCTAAGAGGATGAATGGGATCCAACGTTTGTATGAAGAAACCTATTTTCATGCGAGCGAAACCGTTAGCAGAAGCTAGGGGTTACAACTTAGGGGTCTTTAAGTCAAGAGTGAATAGATTACTTCAAGGCAAGCTTGCTCCATCGTCGACCATATCATCGCTCACCATCAGGTGAGATGGATAATAAAAAAAAATAGTCATTATCTACATACGTATCTATTTTTTAGATAAATGAAAGAAGCAACTAGTGCGCATACGTACTTGGTAAACTGTTTTAGTTACTGTTTCTTTGCATCAAAATCTTATCAGCTTTTTTATTATTGTTACGTGCAACTGCCTTATCGTCACACCAATTTTACATACTGAATAAAAATCGCTATAAAATTCTAAACATTTATTCATATTAACTTGAACCGGTACCTACAATAAGGAATATGCATGTATATTTAGGGTTCCATTCCCATAGGGTAAAAACGGGTCTCTTGTCCGTCTGTCACCAGGTTGTATGGTGTCTACGGACGCGTAGCATCATAGACGTGTATTTGTCATTCAATTTATGCGTTTTTTGACTGCGGGCTGCGGTGCGGATGCGGTGCGTTAGTCGTACTGCGTACGGACGATCGTATTTTTCATACAAAGCATGCGGTGCGGAAATGTGCGGTAAACGGTCAACAACACGACGGCAATATCAAAGCACCACGTGTTCTATTCGGTGTTGAATAGTACATCAATGGCATATAAACGCAAGGCAGACAGATACATTTTCAATTTAGGCGCTTGTTGTCGGACTGCTAACGTACTGCAACCGGCCGGCTGCCTCACGTTAAATATGCGGTAGCGGCCCGACATGAAAAGTCTAAATTGAAAGCGCCTAACCTAACCTAAGCCTAACTTTGACGGGGGCTTCATTTTGTAGTAATAAATTTTATTAAAAATTATATTTGATCCTAATTTAAATCACTATGTTATACAGAATTCAGAAATCATGGGGACCATAGTATTTTGCCAATTTATTTACGAGTAGGTACGTTTAGTGACGGATTACTATTTACTACCACTTAATACATAAAATGCACTATAAATTAACCTACTTTTCTCAGTTTACGTTACACGGGATAATAAACCAGTGATACGGCGTGTTTACTCTTATTGTCGAAACAGCGTGACGACCCACATTGCACAGCGCACTCTGCCGAGATCTGTATGTTTTACTGATACAGATGTTTGAATCTGTTTGTTTGTACATGTGCCATCTGTTGGAACTTCACTTTGTGGAACTAAAGTATCAATGTTGGGAATGTTCTTCACGGTAAGATTAGGAGTATGTGTTTACACAGGAGGAACTCAAAATCTGTTAAGCAGAGATAAGCATAGGTGTTCTCAACCGATAATGCATAATATAAAAGATGAAATAAACATTTTTTCTTCAATCACAAAAGCCACAAAATAACCTTGAACTAAGAACTTCCTTATTGAAAAAATCAATAACACTAGTGATCTAATCAGACTCATCGAAAATTTGAAATTGCGACGGTAAGTCCAGCGGCACCGATGAGCCGGAACTTGATTATAGAGATCAATCTATTTTAATCACACAGGTCTATAATTGAATAAAGTCGGTGTGTACTAGAAGCCCTAGCCTGTGGCCGTGGCTGCAAGCCGGTTGAGTCAAGACGCCTCTGCGCACAACCGGTTCTCCCACACGTCGCTATTAGCACATAGTCCTCTGCAATGCCATTGACGGCAACTGTTATACAACGCTGAACGATGTTAATTTGCTATGTACGTTGAACTTCTACGTAAGTTTGTATTACATGTTAGCAAGTATTGTATTGTTTGTTGAACTAAAATAATACATACAGAAATAACTTCCATGGACGTCACACTTGTTTTGTTTCTCCAAGAAATAGTATGGGGAGTTTGAAAGAGTTACTGTGGGCCAGAAACGCCAAGTGCAACGGAAATACACAAGTCGGTTTTAGTTAATAAAAGTTTGATACGTTCTCTCGCTCCACCCTAGACCGCGAGAAGTCATTCGATGCTTTCTCACCAAAAACCTGGGGATTTATAATATGAACGAAGTATTTTGCATCCGTATTCTGTCAATTATATTTTATTTGGAGAGGGTGAAAGAATGAGTTTAATTTTCTTATCCGAATTTTATAAGCCGACAACACTGCCTGCCTTACAAATCAAAGCTTTATATTCATTCTAGAATATATGCAAAAGTTATTAATGCTAGAGAAGAATGTCCATCGTTTATGTGGAAAATATCTGAATATAAAAAAAAACTAGGTAGAAGCCAGTTTCAAACATATTTTTCTTAGCTAGATTCAGATCCATGAACTAAAAGCCGATTTGTCGTGTAAACGGGTCTAATCCAAGATGATATTTAAAAATAGATATTATAAAAAGCCATACTTAAATTCAAGCAAGTAGCAAACGCAAAACATTGATTAAAATCGATAAATGGCAGAAAAATGAAATGTGATGATGTCAAATTATCAATCAGGTAAAGGATTTTTGAGTGGCATATCATCAAATATGATATAATATAATAACTTCTCTCGCTCTGGGTAGAGCGAGACGCAGTGTTAAACTTTTACTGACTAAAATTCAGTCGTGCTCCTCTAATTGCCTTATGCGTTCCACTCCACCCAGAGCTGGATAAATCATTGGATGAATATCTACCTTAAAAAAATAAAATAAAAGACCTCTAACTTTTTCAGACGATCCCGCAGATTGGGAGGTCGCTCTTTTAAAACTAAAATTCAATTCATTAATATGATTAAGAAAATTGTTTTCAAATTAATTAAATTTTAATATTGACATGGTTAAATTATTTTTAATTACATTTAAGATAATTACATGTCGGTCAAATTATATTAAATTAACGACAACTGTGTACTAATTCACTTAAAAAGTTCGTAAAGGATTTTATTTAATGATTTTTGTTTTGCTGAACGTCACACAGCCATTTCAAATAAGCACAGATGGAATTCAAGTGAAATTTATTATTTTACCCTAGTGAAACAAACTTGATCAACATTTAATTATTCCTGTTTTAATTAAATTAGGTATAATTTAGGATTATTAGTAGTGTTTATCGGTCAAGCTAAGCATTTTCTGGACGTTTACCTTTACACATAATTTTTTTACGTAGGTCCTAAGTTAAAAGAGATGATTTTAATAAGAATAATATTACCTAACTATATCTATACATTATACATATAAATAAAATTGGTGTGTCTGTTTGTAATATTGAAATAACTGATTTTTAATGCATGCATATGAATATATATACGGTACACACACCAAAACCACATTTTTTTAATTTTTGTCTGTCTGTCTGTTTGTTTGTCCGGGCTAATCTCTGAAATGGCTGGACCGACTATGACGGGACTTTTTTGGCAGGTAGCTGATGTAATAAGGAGTAACATAGGCTACTTTTATTTTAGAAAAAATAAATTCAAAATCCTGTAATCCACGCGAACGAAGTCGCGGGCACAGCTAGTTAAAAATAAAACCATGACGCAGTAGATGCGAAAGTTTACATAATAAATAAAAGGTGTTGCTTTATCGTATTCACGCTAAGCTGCGGTCTTAGGGAAATGAGGGATAATCTTAGAATTAATGAGGGTTGACTGAAAGGCAAACGACGCCGCCGACGCTTTCGCAATGACAAGCTGTGCGGTTTGCAAATATTTTACATTCACCAAAAAGCTTTATGTTTGTTGAACTAAATAATTAAATGATTGACTGTTCCTGGAAAGTTATGCGAATAATTAGTTAATCTTTATTTACTTGAAACCATTCGGTTTGTAGGTAACATTAATTTAAAACCGGCCAAGTGCGAGTCGGACTCGCCCATGAAGGGTTACCACTTTGGAAGTTTCTCTCGCGCAAACTATTCTGTTTAGAAAAAAATGATATTTAAAACCTCAGTATCATTTTTGAAGACCTATCCATAGATACACCACACATATGGGTCGGATGAAAAAAAATTTTGAGTTTCAGTTCTACGAGTATGTTATGGGACCCCCAAAATTTATTGTTTTTTTTTTATTATTTTTGTGTGAAAAGAATACATCTACTCACTAAGTTTCATCAGTATAGCTCTTATAGTTTCGGAAAAAAGTGGCTGTGACATACGGACGGACAGACAGACATACGAATCTATAAGGGTTCCGTTTTTTGCCATTTGGCTACGGAACCCTAAAACGTCTATGTTCCTACTCTACATATTATAATTCAATTTCCTCTTTCTTTTCTAAAAAAATATATGATGTAGCTACGGCGCCAGAACGGGTAAATTTCCATCAAGATCCCTTTTCAAAGGGTGTATTAATTGGCCGGGGTTAACGTTATTTTTGTTGTAACAAAGGAGCCATTGTTTCTCAGTATTATTGTTGACGATCGAGGTCGCTGATTTAATTGCATGCAGCGTGGACAAAATAAATAGCCGTAGACATATAGCAGTACATGATTAGCTGCATGCTTGGCGCTTGGTGACCGCTTTAATTGCCCGGCAGTTTGGTTTATTCATACACGTCTCGTTAGTGCGATGACTTGAAAGCGCAAACTACAGTTTTATACACGTTACGTTACGAAGCTATGTCGGAAATATTGTGTGATCATGGAAAACTTGTTAAGGGAAATGCATGCGCGAAGGTGAGACGGAATCAATATTTTCAAATATTTCTGGTTATGTTTCATAATATATGTATAGGCTCTATGGAATAGAACTGAAGATTATGAACATGAAACAATTGGTTCTCTCTCCAGTCTACCCGACGTTTGGGCTGTTTGGGCATACCACAATCACGGCGGCGGTAAGTTCTCATTATGAGAAGTGGCTGAGCAGCACCATGGTGTCCCTCCTTCGGCCCGACGCAGGTCCTCACCCGGCATGGCCAGTTCATGAGCATCCAGTTTCAGATTCATCTGAAAATACGCTCGAGTGTCACTATTGCGCGGACCGCTTTAAAGACATGGTGTAGCATACGATAGAGGTATGCCCCGTTTGGGCGGAGCACCACCTTGTCCTCGTAAAACTGATCAGTGGCGGCGAAGTCTCGCGCACGGCCCAGTCAATCAGGGCATGGTACGAAGCGAGGGGAATGGAAAGCGGGCACCACCTTCTGCGAAGCAGTAATGCTAGCAAAGGAGAGGGCCATAACTATGAGGGAGACATCCTCACGCCCCAGCCCCACAGGAGACGTCCCGGCCGTTGGGAGTCGCAGAGCGATTCCTTTCACCGTAAGTACGGGCTTGCGGACGACGAGCTATGGGTGGTACTTCCATATATATCCGGGTACTCCGGCCGTCCGGTAATTACGGAAAACAGCTCCACGGCACGTACTGTTTCAGGCACTCTTCAAAAGAGATAACAGCTCATTCCCTATGAGCTGTTATCTCTTAGCTTGTCTGGCCCAGGGCCAACAGAATTTTTGAGTTATCATGTCGCTGTAACGCAAAAGGCAACTGAAGGAAACAAGTGGATTTTTGTCAGGAGTCATTTATGATTTCCCACCTCAAAATTAAATAACGGAGGGATAAATTACTCGTTACTTTTGCTAAGTTACGGGTTTATTACGAAAGTGCCTCACCATCATCATTTCTGTGCTAATCGGAAGAGTTGTTAATAATTACAATTTGCACGTGTATGTAATTCTGGGAAGTCTGTAAAACGAGGCTTCGGCGAAGGGCAAGCAAACTTGCACTTTGGAGTGTGCGCAGGAATTACATGACTTGATTCCTCCATCTGACTTCTACCATCGGACAAGCCGACGAACGGCGAGTATCCCACCCTAATGTTGTTGAAACCTCTACGGTCCGGACCAAGCGTTTCGCCTCTTTTATACCGCGTACATCGAGGGACTGGAACAATTTGCCTGCTGCGGTCTTCCCGTCTGATTATAATAAAATTAAGGTTTTTTTAAGGCAAGAGTGAATAGGCTCTAAACTAATGCGCCTCACCAACGATTGCATCACTGCTTACCATCAGGTGGGATCGCAGTCAAGCACTAGTTTATACCAATTAAAAAAAAAAACTAGCCGTGTAAGAAAAGGGCAAGTCCTACTAATATTGAGATTGATTGACCATTTCAAATCTTAAAATAAGACCCCATTTTTGAAGACTTTTGCACCCGTGTTCTAACATTTCTCCAGTGTGTAGTTGTGGTAAATAGTAGAGGTCTAGTGTGTGTAGGTAATAGTTGTGAGGTATAAATCAAACCAAGAAAAACTGTCAACATACACTTTATTACCAAAAATGCTACGGTAGAGGGTTCACAATCAATTTTACCAGTTTGACAAAGTTACACTCTACGCACGGACATCGGTTTCGATGTTGGCTGGCGTGGCCGCGGCCCTGAGCGACTGGCACCGGCAGCATCGCCAGCTGTTTGTGTTTGGTACCAGGTGCTCGCTGCTCACACACTCCAGGTGGAACTGTGACGCGCACACGCTGCACTTGATGCACGCACAGCCCTCCGTCGTATGGTTGCAGATCGCGCAGTCCATCTTTACTGATTTTACTGTGAACGAAAAGACAGTTTTTATTAGTTCTATTTGCTCTAATAAACACTACAAAAAATGAGCGATTGACTATTGGAAGGGCGAGAAAAATAAAAAGAGTTGCTCCTACCTTTATTAGGTAAAAAAAATAAAGGAAAAGGGTCCTTGTTAGACTAAGGAGTCCTCCTGTCCTTGTTTCATACAAGGGCAGGAAGATATTTCGTGAAAAGAAATGTAAAATACTTACAATATTGTAATACACTATGATTATTTATAATATTAAAGAATATATTCTTTTTATTCCTTGTTAAAAACTATTTTAATTTTTTTATACGATTTTCAATATTGAGTGTCTTTAGTATGACTGACAAAATTCAACTGAAAAAACAGTCGCTGACAGTTTTCTTCTAATTTATTTTTCTATTCTTTATTTAAAATTGATTAGTTGAAATTAGTTTCATAATTTAATCATTCTGATCAAGCACGAGCGAAAACTCATTGGTTGTAGACTAACAGTTAGTCTACAACCACGCACACGGGCCACAAAAAAACGCCGCTTCAAGCTTCTTTTTGAGGCGGCCTTTTTTTGTGGCAAGTGTGTGGCGGTGCCGCCACAAATAAAAAACGCTTGAAGTGGCTTCAAGCTTCTTCGGAAACAAGGTGTCGCATGCTTCAGCTGTTTTTGTTTTTTGTGGCCGCTTCTAGCTCTTTTTTGTGGCCGCTTCTAGCGTTTTTTGGTGGCGGCGTTTTTTTGAGGCCCTTGTGCGGGGACGCTTTTACTGTATTGGAAGATTGGACTGTCTAATGATTCATGATATACAGCCTAGTGACAAACGGATAGACAGACAGACAGACGGACAGAAGGACAGCCTTAGTGATAGGGCCCCATTTATCCCTTTGGAGACGGAACTCTAAAAATAACAAACTCACCTCCTTAAGATTTATAACAACTATATAGTCTGTCTAATAAGTCAACTGACTTGGGAATTTTGTATAATATTTAATCATTTAAAAAATACTTATATTCGATACTTTTCATAAGGTTCTTCTGTTAGTAAACAATGATCTCTATCTCTTAATCAACCTTGATAATTGAACCCGTGTTGACTACATCAGATTTCATTTCTAGATATATCTAAAATAGGAGAATCTGACTAACTGACATTCCTACGCACAGCCGAAACTACATGGCTCAGAAGCGTGAATTTTCCTTTTATGACGAAGGAGAGCACTAAAAAAAAATCCTCTGATTTTCTAAAATTCACAGATCCAGAAATGTACTTCCACGCGGGCAAAGCCGCTAGCAAACGCTAGTTAACTATAAAAGAAAACCTCAATCAGGCTTGCTCACCTTGATCGATTTTTTCCTAAAACCTGAATCGACCAATTTAGAAAGCTTTTACAGAGATTTCGTTAAAATAGGACCGTGATTTCTTATTGACTTAAGGTCAGAATCAGGAATACCTAACTAGCGTGTTTGTGTTGGTTTAGGGTAAAACAAACAACCTGTTGATTGCCTCATCTGTGCATCGCATCCTATGTAGGCAGAGTTGTGCTGATAAATTATTCCTGTCGACCACAAATTGTTCGTTTGATCAATGTAATAGACACTTACACTTTAATTATAAAACTAGTGATAATTTAAATAAGTGAGAAAATTTGTAAAACGACTTCTGTGAAAATGGTTTTACATATTTCAGGAAAATTTCTAGAAGAACTTTTGCAAGCTGTGTGATTGGGACGTTATTTTTCCAAGTAAAAAAATATTGTATCGATCATTTTCGATTATGAGGCTTTCGAAGATCATGTGCTGTCTCCAAAATGACGTCCACAAGGTGGCAGTACTGAATCGTTAGGTCCAGGAACCAGTCAGAACGCTGATATTAATATCATTAGCAAGTTGGTTAAATTCGCGTCATCGTCATGTAGGTACCTAATACGTTTTCAAAAGTAGAAGATCTCACGGCTAAGTAGAAACTAGCGCCAATTGGTGGTGTGAATTTTCATAAAAACCCTTCTGGTATCGTCTACATTGGCTGTCCTGGATTCGAGTCCAAGACTAAATCTGAGTACATAATTGTGTGTCCATCAACGATGTCCTGCGTCTGATACACGAGCGGCCATCGTCAATATTAGCTGCAGCGCTCATTTGCTAGATTAATCTTGTGATACGAGGCACTCTGACTAGCTTTATGGCTAAATAGTTAACTATTGAGACAAAGCCTTCGTCCTTTATTATGTGGCGTTTCAGTTTAAACTTTAACTAAGTAGAGAAACTTAAACTTACCTAGATATAACTACAAAAGCTTTTGCATTTATCTTACCGTTTATTTTAACACTAATGTGTAGGTCTAACTTATTCGAGATCATACGTCAATTGGTCAAAATTAAATAGGATACATTTCACAATAAATAGGTAGAAAAGGTATAAGATCTAATACGATATTCTAAATACCTTATAATGATTTGGTTTTATTTTGGTCGATATGATTAGAAAAAAAAGCATTCAGTGGTATTATAAAAAAAATGAATTTATGGTTTTTGACAGTTTTTGATCTCTCTACAATACCATATATGATGTACCACTGTCATCAATGTCATTTGGTGACTGCTCAATCAGCACCCTAAAGAAAAACAAATATTTATTATTAAATATTTATTATAAATCATTCGGTACTCATTATTATAACAGTAATATCACATAAATACGTGCTAAATATTATGGCATTATCATAACATATGTTGATAAACAGCCGAGGCAGTTAATTCTCTCCGCATTTACTTAGAACCCCTATATTTCAAGAGCAACAGCTGAACATTTCGCATTACAGCTGCGAACAGACAAAGGGGTGGGACTCGGAGACTTGTCAATGAGTTCTGAAGGTTTACTCTCGTATTATTATAAAGGTTTCGCACCAGCGCTTCGCACTTACACAGGTATTATTATCCAACACTTATTACAAATTTAAACCTTTTATGAATGTACATATTAAAGGCCCCTAGAGCATTTCTGTCGCGTAGTGTAACTTTGTTAACGGCTTGGCTTCCAGCCAAAATGTACTACTGAATTTTACTTTGCGCTAAAAGAATTATTTAGTTATGCAAATATGATTTTTTCTATGAAATATAGCACTTACTGTTATGTTTATCATAACTCCTAAGTAATTCTATAAAAAATAAATAATGAAACAACATAACGGCATTGTTGCTATAGGTATGTAAAGTTGTTTTATTACGAGATTTACTAGCTTTTGTTCGAGCACATAAAATATAATAGCTTATGTCACTCAGGAATAGATCAGCTTTCTATTGGTGATAAAATTACCTACAGTACTTGCAGAGATTACCTCATACAAACAAAAAAACTAACTTTACCTCTTTATAATATTAGTGTAGATTTATATCCATAAATTTCATTAAATCAAACGAAGCATTATCATTGTATCTACGGATGCAACGTTATGTATGTATTGTTTTATTTTATACTAGCTTTTGCCCGCGGCTTCGCCCGCGTGGCGTTAGGTACTTAAGGAATCGGGATAAAAGGTAGCCTATGTTCTTTTCCATGTCAAAGGCTATATGCATGCCAAATTTCATCCAAATCCGTTCAGCCGTCCAGCGTGATTAAGTAACAAACATCCAAACATCCACACTTTCACATTTATAAAATTAGTTAGGATAAATGAAGGTTAATTATTATCTACCTATAAAAAAAGGAGAAACTAACTATAAACTAAATCTATATACTATACTAATAAAAAGAGGAAAGATTTGTATTTTTGTATGTAACGAATAAACTCAAAAACTACTGTGCCGATTCCAAAAATTCTTACACCATTGGAAAGCGACATTCACCCTTAGTAACATAGGCTATATTTATTGCCCGTGCGAATCCGGGACGGGCCGCTAGTAAATAGTATAAGGTTGTTGTAATTCATTTTCCAGGACTATCCCCAAAAAATATTTAGGGGCTGTTAAAGATTATATGGAAGACCCATATTCCTGGGCTTAGGAAAGGCTTAAAAGAAACTTGAAATTAGCACAAATACTTACCCAAATGAATAATAAACATGGTCATGATTCGTTTTTTAATAGTCAAAAGTATCCTCAATAAACTTCCTTTAGGAAGTGTTAAGTTTTTATAAAATAAAAATAATCTCATTTCTTGCGTAATAACACTTAACTTGACATAAAAATTACAAAATTCACCCGAACGAAATATCGAAAAAAGTACTATAGTCTGTCTAAAAAGTCAAACGACTTGGGAGTTTTGTATAATATTTACCTAATCATTTAAAAAATACTTATATTCGATACTTTTTATAAGGTTCTTCTATTGGTAAACAATGATAAAGATCTCCTAATCAACCTTGATTATTGAACCAGCGTTGACTACATTAGATTTCATTTTGCCCTATTAAATAATTACCCAAGTCGTTTGACTTTTTAAACAGACTCTAGTTTTGTGTCACAAGCGTCTACACAACTGGACAATATGTGGAATCATTGAAACAGGCGCGATCTCGGTAAAATGGAGCTTTAATTTTTTTTTGTGTTAACACTACCTCAGCGAAGTTAGACGACAAGGTTGACTTGATACGTTTGCTGCCAAATATTACAAAAACATTAGAATTGTATATGTACATCCATTTCTAATGGTAAACAAATAACTATTCATACGAAAACATGGCTTAAAGGGCTTAGTATTCAAGCCACAAACATAAAAAAAAATGAGTTTATTTTTGGCGGGATTTCTTTAATTGAAGTTCAGTATGGCTGCTTTAGTTATTATTGTAAAACTTGGTGTAGCTTTGTATAAAATTTGACACTAAATCAAATTATAGATTTTAGTGTCGCTATATAATTTTGTAATAAATATTGTTCTGTATTTTATAATTATTGTGTATTGTGCACAGAATTACGGTCATATAATAGTTTATTGTTTGTTCTTTGTTTTATTGGATGAATCCAACGATTTAATTCGCTCGTGTGATTGTGATTTCTTTTATTTAATAATTTTGTTTTCTTTCTTTCTTGTATCCCATCGAATGGCTATAGCATAATCCAGACCTAGGAATTAAAATGTTTGATGAACCTTGTAAATTTTTCTTTTAAAAAGTTACACAAGAAGGTGGAAATGTTAAATCTTATTTTGAAAGGCAAACTTCTAATTCGTTTTTGGTTCTCAGTAAAGCTAGAACTACACTGCACACACGTGCGCCACGTACGCCGATCTAGGCGCGTCGGTTTCCATACATTTTATATGGAAACTAAACTTGTAGAGCTACCTACACTAGATCCACGCCACGCAATGCCATGCGACGTCGTTCTACGTACAAATCAGGCATGTTACACCTGTGCGTCAGTCTAATGTAGTTCTAGCTTAAATATTGTTATTGTTGATTAAGTAGTATGGGAGGATTCCTAAGATGTTGTGTGTTTGTTGCAGACGGACGGGCGATGTCGGCGGCGCGCGGGTGCTGCGCTCGACGCCCGACTGGAGCGACAGCGCCATCAGCGGCGAGCACCTGTGGTCGCCCACCTCGGTGTCTGGAGACTGCTGCTACGTCGGTGATGCTGAATGCCAGGTACGTACTACTATTTAGGCAGGGCGCAAACGTGGACACTTTTGTGTCTTGTATCAGATAAAAGCTACCGATGAATATTTGATTTCTATAGAACCAGTATGAAATCATCCACTCCCTGCTCATAAATAAGTAAATTTATTTTTGTGTCCAGTTACTTCTTCAAAACACATACGATCAAAAAGTTCTGTTGTGTTCTGTTTCGGTAACTGGAAACTAAAAGTGTCTACGTTTGTGCCGCGCCTATAACCCATTTTAACTAAAACTGATTACATTAAGACGTAATTTTAATGTCTAAATAGAAGCACACTGTTCGGTACTATGAGTTGCTAAAAAGCCGACAAATGTGTGTTGGTTATGCGAGTACATGAAGGTTCCGTATACAATCGTAGTTTTATTTTTTTTATTTTTTTTTTATAGCGGCAATAAATTATTATAAACACTGTAAAAAAAAAAACAGTTTACGTACTTATATTAAAACAGTTCATGGGATCCAGCTCATTTAGCCAGTTTTTTTTTTTTTTTTTTTTTTTTTTATCTGTTATAAACTAGTACTTGACTGCGATCCCGCCTGATGGTAAGCAGTGATGCAATCGTTGATGGTGAGGCGCACTAGTTTATTAAGAGCCTATTCACTCTAGCCTTGAAGACACCCAAATTATAATTAGACGGGAAGACCGCAGCAGGCAAACTGTTCCAGTCCCTTGATGTACGCGGTATAAATGACGAGGCGAAACGCTTAGTCCGGACCGTAGGTGTTTCAACAACGTAAGGGTGGATACCTGCCGTGCGTCGGCTCGTCCGATGGTAGAATTGAGATGGCGGAATCAAGTCATGCAATTCCTGCGCACACTCTCCAAAATGCAATCTGTAAAACACCGAAAGGCTGGCTACTCTACGCCTGTGCTCAAGGCTTTGAAGATTGGACTTGATTAAATCTGGATCACCAATCAGCCTCTTCGCACGCCTTTCCATCGAGTCCAAAGCTGCCAGGTGGCACTTTGCAGCACCAGCCCATATGTGGCTGCAGTACTCCACACACGATCGGACCTGTGCTTTGTATAACACTAAAAGCTGTCCCGGTGTGAAGTACCGCCGGACTTTTGCAAGAACGCCTAGTTTCCTAGCAGCTACTTTGGCTTTGGACTCAATGAACCGCCCAAAATTGAGGTCGGAGGAAATTTCGACACCCAAGAGCTGAAGGCGGTCGGTACAATCCAATGATACATTCTGAAAAGTAGGAGCCGAGGTGAACGGGCTCCTTTTGGCGGTGAACAGACACGCCTGTGTTTTGGCGGCGTTGAATCCCACCAGATTGGTTTCGCCCCACTTGGAGACTGCCTGAAGTGAGATATTCGTACGCTCTACCATAGCCTCTCGTTCAGACCGGATTTGCTCTTTACTAGCCCGAGCACCTGGCAGGTATCTCTCCACAACTGTGCTATCATCTGCATACCCATAGATACCGGGCATCAGCAGATCATTAATATGCAGCAGAAAAAGAGTTGCAGAGAGAACTGACCCCTGAGGAACTCCGGCATTAGTCGTCATGGGCTCTGATGAGCATCCATCAACAACAACTCGAAGAGACCGTTCTCTCAGGAAGTCTTTTACCCAGTTAATCAGACCAGGGGAGATGCCGTATGCTGGAAGCTTACTCAAGAGGCTAGCATGCCATACCCTGTCGAAGGCCTTCGAGACGTCTAAAGAAACAGCAATTGCTTCCCCGTTCTTCTCGAGGGCCTCGCCCCACAAGTGGGTGGCTTACACTAGAAGGTCCCCAGTAGATCGATTTCGGCGAAACCCGTACTGTCGGTCACTGAGAAGATCGTTACCTTCTAGGTATGCCATGAGGCGCGAGTTCAATACACGCTCCATAATCTTACAGAGTATGGAGGTTACCGAAATCGGCCGATAGTTGGCAGGATCGGCTCGACTGCCCTTTTTGGGCACGGGTTGCACGTTGGCAAGCTTCCAGGACTTGGGCACTATTCCAGTCCTAAACGAGAGGCGATACAAGCGTGTCAATACAGGAGACAACTCGGGCGCACAAGCCTTGAGAACAATCGCTGGTATACCATCGGGTCCACTAGCTTTATTCACGTCTAGACGACACAGTGCTCTCAGAACTTCTTTGTTCCTTATGCGAACCTCGGGCATCGAAGTGTCGCAATGAGGTAGAGTCGGTGGAGTAGCACTGCCAGTATCTAGACGAGAATTATGGGCGAAAAGAGATGCAAAGAGACCTGCTTTCTCTCTCGCCGTATGAGCCAGTGTTCCGTCAGGTTTAACCAGCGGAGGCAATGTGGGCCGACAGAAGTTCGCTTCGACCGATTTGGCAAGGGACCAGAATGCTCTGCTACCGGATGGCTGTGCAGAAAGCTTTGTGCCAATATGGGCAATGCGGTCAAAGCGAGCCTTCTTTAGTGCCTTTTTGTAGGACTTGGCAGCACGGTTAAAGGCTCTCTTCGTTGAGCTCAGATCCGGAGATTTGCGGTCACGAGCGTCAACCCAGGCTAGAAACGCCGAATGCTTACGCCCTTCAGCTTGAACGCAATCAGCGTTGAACCATGGGTGAGCTGAGCTTCCGATGGGTACGTCACTATAAGGAATGAAATACTCCATAGCTTGACGTATCGTTGGACGTATAGTTGGACGGATAGAGGATGTTTAGTTATAAAGTTTTGTTGGTTATCCTTCGGGTATCGGTATGGAGCCCCAAAAAATCCATCAGTGCATTAATATGACAGTAGTAGAAGTGGAAAGAGTGACTGTGAGTCAGCTCTAAGAGATGAGACTCACAGATCAGAGAATGGCAATGGCACAAATATGAGACAGATTTTCTAGAGTATCTAAATGTTGAAAGTTGTCAAAAAATAAAAGGCCCGTTTTGATATTTGTATTTTGACTACGTAGCGGCTTGTCCGGTGTAGTTTCCTCCTCCTCCTTGCGTCGTATTCCTCAATGCTGAGGGTCGTGCTTCATCACTTTACTTTTTATGGTGTTTTTTCCATTTATTCCTGTCTCTGGCGCCGTGAAGGGCCATGTATTGCGGATCTGGTATCCGGTGTAGTTTAGCTACTACTATAATAGCTGCTACTACAACGGACCCCTAATTATTATTTTATTGATTCTTTCAGTTCCGTTCCAAGTTACATTCTAGGGTTTTTCTCAAATGTCAAAATGGGCCTTTTATTTTTTAACGAGTTTAAACTACGATTGTCGCGGTTAGTTTGTAAGGGTTGGCCATACATTTAGACTTATCTGTACTTAGAACTCAAGGATTCAAGGAGGAGGATTCATCAATTTTTACCGTAAAATATTTTTTTCGATCTACATCACGAAAAACCTAAAGCTTTGAAAGTTTACACCCTGACATCTGACCCAACCTTTGAATACTATCACTCAACTCCATTGGGATAGTAGGTAGTAGTTACTTCTAATAATATACCTACTGACATTTCTGGTTACAGTGAAAACGGACCTAAACGTGTAGTTAGTTAACGAGCGTCCACCTAAGTGGCCAGTCTAGAATAACATCGCCAAGTCTATACTTGGCGATGTTATTCTATCAACATGTTTGTTTACACAAACATGTTTCTGTCTAAGATGTCTAAGACACACTCTCCCATTCTCTTGAGGCGCTTCGTCCACGACAAAGCTATCAAGTATAATACACCTGCTTGTAACTCTTCACCACTGACTGGTTGAGAAAGCCCAAGGTATTAAGTCCGCCTTTGTACGTTTGTGTTCCATGAAGTCTTAATAAATATTCGTAGAATTACTTTGGGTTACTGATACTCTAACTAGGGTTATCTTTGCAAGCTTTTCTTCCTGAACTCAATCCCTCATGGAAAAAAGGGGTTTGCAATTAAAATCGCGATGATTTTCGCAATGTTCCTTCGTGACGCTAATGGTAACGGTGTATAAGAATTTAGCACCTCTCACAGACAGCGTGCTGTGAGCATTCGTTCAGTTGTTTAATAATTCTATAGATAAAATAATGAAACAAAATACCTTGTCAATAAATATTTACTTGGATACAGGAAATATGATACGCATACGCAAAAACTCAAATTTTCTCTCTCAAAATCATGAAAATGGCATTTTTTTGATTACGATTTTTCTATGAAACTAGCCTAATTGGCTAGATAAGTACATTGTCCAGTTGAAGAGAATAAGCCTCATCTCTTCCACACAAAAACTGGTTTGGTTCTTGGAAGTATTTTTTTAAAATGAAAAACTATGTCTTTTTTTACATTAAAATTTTTATTTTACAAATATCAGAGCAACGCTCTGTGGAATTGTATTTTTTTGTTTCAACTTATAAAAATATCTATAGCATGATAATTATGTGCTTTAGAAAATGAAAGAACTCTTCCCCTCACAACCATCGTAGCTAATCAAAAGAAAAAAGAGAACTAACGAGATTCTATTCATGCATACTTGTCCATTGTTTAGAAGCAGTTTTCAGTCTTTACAGCAGTAATGTAATAATGACGGAGCCTTTTATACTGGGTAGATTTTGTAAGGGAGCAGTAAGGACAAAGTTTCAAAGCATTTGTTTCAAATAAACCATATTCAGGCACTTTTGAATTGTCATGAAGTCAGTCAGTCAGAAAGATTATGCTGGAGAATGAGTAGTGGGACTGGAACAGCATTGAGCCAAACACTTTTATCTTCAATATAATTTTCCAACTTATAATATGCTTTTGAGTACCGTAATTAGAGACACAATAGAAAGTCAAAGAGAGAGGTCACCATAAGATTAAAATTTCGTTTCATTGAGTTCTAAGGGTGCAGATAACTTAACCGTTATACTAACAGAAAAACGTTCCTAGGAGACCACCTATAACTTTCATGATATTCTGAACTGCATTAATTCAGACATAGAACCTTTTCTGTAATGGGTATGGTACATGCCTTTACTGACCCGTCTCAAAAATCCACCTTGTATAAACAGCCAGGTAGGTGTTTTTCTATGGTAGCAAATTACAGCTTTTTTTTTTTTTTTTTTTATGGTGGGAAAAATCATGCATTGACATCCCCCGCCCTTGGGCGGAGCGGGAGATAGTGTCAGACTCTTACTGACTAAAAGACCCACCCCGTTCCTTCTAGCCTTCATACCGGGGCTCGAGCGCCCTTTCGGATAACCCTGGCCCCAGTAGGCTTCGACCCGGCTGGGTCCCTGCTGTTGCTGACAACTCCTTGAGGCGCGCGGGAACAGTGCGCGCCGTCGACGACTTGGGCTTGGTCCGGAAAGTTACCGGACGGCCGGACAGTGAGCTACCCATTGCTCACCGTCCGCAAGCCCGCGTCTACGTTGGCCGGAAATCGGGATCAGAATCCCGGCGACGGCGGCGGCGATAACGCCGTTGCCTGATGCGTTCGGCCTCCTCCTTTGCGAGCATTACTGCTTCGCAGAAGTCGGCGACCGCCTGCCACTCCTCCTCGCTCCGGACCATGGCCTCAACCAAGGCCCGGCGCGAGAGGTCTCCGCCGCCGATCGCCCCCACGAGGGCACGGCGATGCTCCGCCCAAGCAGGGCACACCTCGACTGTGTGCTCCACCGTGTCCTCCGGGCGTTCCGCACAGTGGCGACACCCGGGCGTCACCTCCGCATGAATCCCGTGCAGGAAACTCCCGAACGAACCATGTCCGGTGAGTACCTGCGTCATGCGGAAGGTAAGGACGCCGTGAGGTCTTTCCAGCCACGCCTCAAAGAGGGGACTTACCGCCATGATTGTGGCGTGCCCAGCACTGGGTTGCGATAGTCGTTGACGCCATTTCACCATGAGATCCCGCCGGAGCTCTGTCCGCCATGCCGTGACCTGTCGCGGCAGCGGACTTTCACCCCGGCGTTGCATCTCCACGCGCATATCGTGCATGTGTGCAAGGACTGTTGCCTCCAGATCTCTCAGATCTTCGCGGGAGACCGTGCAGTATCCCCGCACCATCCTTATCGCCATGACCCTCTGACAGGCGTTCAGTATGGCCGCCGGTTGCTTTTTCAGCGACGGCGCCCACACCGGCGCCCCGGCAAATTACAGCTCCAAATTATATAAGCCTGAATTACCTTGATTATAAGATATACGTTTCCGGTTATTTATGATACCGTCTACAACATAATTTATGGTACGCCGGCAAATAATAGTGCAGATTTAATAAAGGAGCGTTTATATCAGGAAATTAGATGCTGCATATTACCTACCCGCCACTTCCTGGTATGACTCTATACAAAATGTTCTTCTAGTAAAAATATATACATGCATAAAAGCTTCAGGTGCGTATGTATAGGTTGCCCTTGGTATAAAAATAAGAAATTGTTTCCAACATTTTTTCTCAGCGATAAAGTACGTAATTTACAACGATAATAATGATCAAAGGTCGCAAACTCGCAATCATGCAAAATTAAGTCAACGATCCAGAATTTTCCAATCTTGCAATTCTCAGAGGACCATAAAGTTAATCTAGCGCACGTTGTAGGATTAAATGGGGAAAATGTTACATAGAAAGTTATATAGTCACTATCCTACGTTTATATTTTTAACTTGGGAACATGAACATTTTATACCTACGTCATAAATAAAATTAAATCCTGACATAACTTTACTTAACGATGCGAATATACTTTACTTCTGTACACGTTAAAGGCATTAGGGGCTTAATTTGACACCTTTTCTGAAAATAATACCTTATTTATTGTTCTCGGCGTTACTATAACACAATGTTCTATTAAAGTGAAATTCGGACTAAAAGCTTTCGCAATACGAACAGCCACATTGTAAAGTAAAAAGCATTTTCTTTGAATGACATGCTCATATTGAATAACAAGGACACAATGAACCTAGTAAATCACCCGACGAGCTGAGTGAAGGAAATTACCTGGCGATTTAATGAACTTTTTTGTAGAAAACAGTCCGTCAAAAGAGATTTTTATTTTTGTAATATTCTGTAACAGGGTTCTCGGTCCTGTACAAGATATCTTTCGCTTTCATTATTCTATTATTTATTTTTCTCTTTTCTTTGCGAGGAACTTCTTTGTACCGCCATGAATAAAGGCATTCGTATGAAAAATCTATTGAAGTTTTCACCAAGATACAACAAGGTATCTTGCCTCGCGTCTTGGTTAAACAACAGTGGAAGAAATGTAATTTCCCCAACAACCATTAGCAAGTTTCCTGCCTATTATGTCGCAGGTCGGTTATAGTCGTATTTAAGATTAATGACCCGATGCCTCCATTTTGTTGTGGCTATGACCTGTCACAGTGGGTGCAACAAAAGGGTGTCTCGTGTGCCTCATGAAAGCAATCAATTCCTAATTGTAACACCCTCGCCATTTACTTTGGGACTACATAAATACTTTGATATACATGTTCCAGTACTTTGGTCACAAACTTCAGAGTCAAGTAAAAGTTACCGTTTTTGTCCGTAGTATTCTGACTTATGTCCATAGTTACGGCACCTTAATCAAAGTTTATTCTTTGTCTCTCGTCGTATCTATTTATAAGAGGTTCCGTGTACCGAATTTGGACCATTTTGCTAGCAGCTATTGATTGTATATTTTCGTCTACGGCTATTTCATAAAACATAGTTAAACATAACATACCAAACGGATAAAATTTATGAAAGTGTGCTTTTATAAATTTTATCCTGTTGATATGTTTCAACACTTCCATCATGGAAGCAAAATCTCGTCATGGTGATATGAATTTAACTTAAAAAACCTTGCCTCTTTTTTACTAATGTAGGTTTTATGTTAGAAACTATTCTCCAGTTACATAAACTTTTCTTTTTAACAAAAAATCCAACTGCTTATCCCCTAGACATTTTTGATGAGTATATTTATTTTTAAGGAGTTTAAAAATTCAGGAGAGTTGCTGGACTTAAGGTCTCCAAGGGATTTACTCGGCAAACGTGCTCTGGTTACTAAAATCAGCTTGAAGTGAATTTGCGTGTTACAATGAACACATTTTTATGCGGTAAAAGAAGAACTAGTAAACTGTTTAATGTCATTAGACCACACAGAATTAGGCCCTTAGTGCAGGACAACTCACTTAACAAGGTTAGGCAAGGTCTTAACAGACTGACTCCTGAAAGTACCAAAGTTAGTGCTAACTGCTTTTACTTAAGAAATTGTCGCACAACAATGTCTATAAATACAACAGTTAATCTCAAAGACTAATTTTTAATTTAGGGTACAGTAAATGCAAAGCAAGAATCTCTGTTTTACATCAATAAATACTATAAAATATGTTTATAACTTCCACAGTGACTAATAAAGCCATACTTCCACAGAAACACGGGTCCCGTATGAAATGTTCGGCGTGCAAGATCGTCGCGCATACAGCATGCATCGACATCCTGATGGATCGCGTGCAGTTTACGTGCAAGCCGACGTTCAGAGACGTGGGCGTGCGGCAGTACCGGGAGCAGACCATCACGCACCACCACTGGGTGCACCGCCGCTCCGAGAAGGGCAAGTGCAAGGCCTGTGGTAAGGTGAGGGCCGCAATCTATCTGTCGCTTACGTCATCGGTCAATGTTGTGCTGTCATATATGGAAACGGCTGTGTTTTTGTTGAGCGTGTTTTGTTTTTTATTTTTCTGCTCACGGTTTCTTTTGGTATGCTGTTTTAAGTAGGGTGCAGTAGTCGTAGTAGTCGTTGCTCCGACGTAGATTTAGCAAGATCTAAATGTTAATAGTTTTAATAGGGCGCAATAGACGTACCTATATTATTATGTGCATTAATCGATTAGTTTTAAGAGCTATTATATTATTCAAAACGTGCATTCAAATGTCATAAACGATGATGGATAATATTTATTACTTACCTACATGAATACACAACACATAATATGTGTAATAATATAATATAAAACCACACAATCACTTGTGAACAAAGAAGTTTTCAAAAGTATTTCGGCTCAGGTATTATTTTGCGTATGAAGGCTGTAAAAACTTTTAATGGCAATTTTTATCGGTTATCATTATGTTTTTTATGGTCACATCATTTTGAATTCCAAATACAATGATGAATAATGGTTAACAAAACATGATGTAAGATATAATCTTCTTTAACAAATGGGTACATTAATAAAAACGTACATATTTTCTTAAAATAATATTTTTAAACAAGCATTTTTTCGTAAAAATCGTACCTAGCTGTGATTAATGAAAGCATAATTAATTAAATTTTGCAAAAAGCTTGATAGTAAAATGTAAAAAGATTTGTTAGTAAAATACAAAACATCTTGCAGTGTGAATTGTGAAATATTGCAGCTGAAATGTTTTTATTTTTGTTTTTAATGAATAAACTGAAAAATACTGGACGAATTTAAAGAAATCTTTCACCAATTGAATGCCACTTTATCACAGAGTGAAAAAAGTATATATTTTTTAATTTTAAGCGGGTGATGCCGCTGGCAGAAACCAGTTATTTTATAAAGCTTGACACACTGCGCTTGTGCACAAATCGCACTAGGTACACATTGACAGCCATTTACAGACAGCCTTTTCCATTATGACAGTTTGGGTGAAATTGGTATTTGTTATTAACCGGTGTGATTATCTTATTGTGTTTTGTATTGGTACTGTTTTTAGTTAGATAGCCAATCGATTCATCGTAGACCTCATTTTTGTAGTGTTTATTTTATTCATTTTACATCAGCACCAATTTCACAGAAAAGGTATATAAAGCTTCAGCAGCTTAATTTTCGTTCTTAAGTTAAGTTAATATTCCTATAGATTGCTTACGTAAAGTTTTATCTAAAGAAGTAAAAAATCAAAAATCGACTCGAAAGATTTCATTTATGAATTGTAGGAATTCTAGTAAGCTGACAAGTAGGATGTGTATTGATTCAGCATTTGAGCCGAGTTTCGTTCTCATTTACAAGTCAAAATTTTATGAAAATACTTTTGGAACATCTACAAAAACAACAATCATAATTTCCTTATTGTTTCGTCCGTTGGAGGACATTACGTGCGTTGAATAATTTAAACTCGATCAGATTAGACGAGTTTCGCATGACTGCTACTCAAACGGAGGAAAAACGTTTCACTCAGGATTATTTTATTTACAAAGCTGTTGTTTTTTTTTTACATTATATTTTGTACGTATTTTTCTTTTATATTTTACCTTCCTTTGACTACTTTTCAGCTTTCCCCAAGCTTCAATTTTATAAAAAATCTCTTATGGATGACGAGTGTGCTTATTACCTTTATATACAAGTTTAATGACAATCATGTCCAATTAATTTGAATACCGGCTTTACTTTTCTGCGTCCCAAAAATATATACTGGCCTCAAATTAAGACTAAACTTGTGTTGGTATTGCAGTCAGTAATCCTACGATATATACGAGTATTTAGGTAATTACTAGATCGATGTAACAGATCGTGTCTGTAACAGAGATTATTCACATACGGATGGGCTTAGTGTAGATTAATTAACAGACTGATTAATACTTAATGGGGCTTGCTACAATTAAGTGAGTCAGCTCGATCATCTACTCCAGCAGAGATTCATTAATATGTATGGTGCGCTTCGAGTGGTCGAGATGTTGTCGTGCAATCACAATCTGGAAGTTAGCCGCCAGACAAAGCTATTACATTAAAAGTCCTTTCTTCCAACCACTTAATTGACTCTTTAATTATTTAAGAAATCGATAAGTAACGTTGTGTACGACCGGGCAGCTATTTAATGGGAAAAGTTTTCTTACTTAGTGGACATAAGTAGTACCTGCGTATTTTATTTCAGACCCATTAACGGTCTAATCACACAGTAAAACGTAGGTAGTAACAAACGTTTAAAGTCGTAACCTCGTATATTTTGCTAGATAATCGTCACGGATGAATCCTCCTTAAGCACCCGCCCACATTCTGCATCATAAAAGCTAAGGTCTTGGTGAAGATTAAGTTGGTTAGTTTTTTAATTAAAATAAAACCTTTTTAACATGCTGGTTGCAGCTTTACGTGGGAGTAAACTGACTGCAGTGTAAAGCCGTGTCAATCGCAAATGACAAACACACGGGCGGGCAACGCATGACCAAAGTGCTATATGCCCATAGGAGCCACGTACCGAACTAGGAAAAAAATCGGTAACGTTACTGCAAAAATAAAAAGGTCACGCTGACGGACAAACTTTTTTTCCCTGCTAGAGTTACAGAGCGTCCGGCTTTAACCGGACGTGTTTTGAGTTTTACATCAGCTGAAAATGTGAAGCATTCATATAGGACTTTCTTCTTTTAAAAAAATAAATAAATACACAAACAGTATTATGCTTGGGTTTGCGTAATCAAACGATGAAATCATCGTTTTATCTTTTGATAATCGACTAGATAGAACTAAAAATATGTTGCTCGTCTTATTGATAGTGAAAATAATAAGTACTAATATTGTCATGATTTATATAAGGCTGGCCCTCATTTATATCAAAACTGTCAAATTAACTTAAAAAGAAAACACGTCAAATTGATCTTTAAATCATCTACAAGATATTTGAGTCACTCCTAAAAGTAGCCACATCTGGTCGAGATTCGAGGACATAGGTAAACTCACCTAAATCCGAATATCTTTTTAACATATTACAATTTCGACTACATCTTTGAGATCGTATATTTATTTGGCTATTTTTGGTTGCTTGAATCCTGACATATTTTGGTCTAATTGGTTTTATTGCCACTTGACGCAAAGTTAAATTCCAAATAACTAGCAACCAAAGCTCATATGCAGACTAGTGCTGTAGAGAGTAGAGTTCACGTTTTTAATTCGATTTTATTTTTGTTCGTCGGGTCCAATCACAAAAAACGTAAGGTAGCCCACCTAAACACACAGATTCGTCATTGAGATGGCCCACCAGAACCTACTTATCTCACAAGACACCTTTTTGCGTATAACTATGTCAATGAGTGTCTATTTGGGATCTAGTTTACCTTTGTAGGTAATTTGTGCCCCTATTTACGGCAATTATCAAACGATAATGTGTTTCATTGGTTGATTAACTTTTAAACTAAATATAATCGATTTACGAATAAATTTTAATGATCGCCTCATAGATTTTATTTTCACGGAAAATCCTCTTTATTACTAGTGTCGTCGTCAATGTTTAATGGGTGTCACTAATAAATATTTTATGACATGACATATAGTAGCTTTACAGAGCGGGTTTGAGCACGTGTTTAATGAAGTGTGTTTGACCGCGCGCGGTGCTTACGGTTGGCGTCCCTCGCCTGGGCCACGCGGTTCTGTCAACTCAACTGATTTGCATCCATAAACATAATGAATGGACCGAGGTTTTTCTATCTTCAGCTTTAAAAAATATACACGGGCAAAAAAGGGTGAGAGATCAACCGATCCTGTAATCGTGGTTGTCTTTTTAACCGATTTCGAAAAGGAGGAGGTTCTATGTTTGGCTGAATGTTTTTTTTTTATGTATACCGATTTACAATTGACCGATGTCTCGGTCAATTGTAAACCGATTTTAAAAATTACTTTTTTGATTGAAAGGTTATGCTTCCAAGTTGGTCCCATAGAAATATTGTTATGGAACAGAACTCCTCATGGGATCATAGCAGAACTGTCGTAACAAGTAAAATAGTCTTGACTGACTGAAAGAAAAGGGGGAGGGGATGTATCGAACTGATCTGGTGATCAAGTCGGAAGGTACAGTAATATAACCGTGTTTGGGATTATTAGAATCGTTATGAGATGTACTCTGGCTATAAGATATTTAAGTTTTGGCTGAGAAGTACTTTTTAGTGGTGGTAACATAACTAAAAAGTCCAAAATAAAAACTTTTAGAAAAAAATTTAAACCTACTTAAATGTAAAAAAAAAACACTAAAAAGTACAAAATAACTTTAATTTCGGAAGTCGGTGTTAAATTAATAACGAAGAGACAAAACTATCTATTATAGAAACACCAACTTCCGAAATTAAAGTTATTTTGTGTAAAAAAAAAAACACTGAAAAGTTGTTTTTTTTTTTACATTGACGTTGGTTTAATTTTTTCTAAAACTTTTATTGAGTCACAGCTCAGCCGTCCCTTTGTACCTTTTTACAGAGTAGATAATTTATTCTGTGAGGGTAATGCTCAGTCCATGCTTTACGTCTATGTATTTACATATGTAGGTACCACGAATGTGGCCGACATCGCATGCGACACGTCACAAACTCGCATAAAACGCCGCGCTCCCGCTCAACGTGAAATTAAAACTTCATTTTTAATGATGTGTTACCATATCGTTCACATAGGACTTGTATAGCAATTTTGTATAATACAGAAACTGCAATCCTGCACGATTTTCAGTAAAAATCGCTCTTGTAGGGTTATGTTTTACACCTTTGTTCGGATAATGTTAGTGTGTATGTCAACGTCAAAACTCTTAACCGGTTAAAAGTACTTTTAACTGAAAAAAAATGGACAAGAGTACTTTTGGCTGCACAAATTGACGGGTCAATAGTAGCTTTGCCTGAAAAAAAGAATTTTTTAATAGTTTTTACGGTCAAAATTAAGTAGTTTTGACGAACTCTTCCGGTCAAAATTAATTTTACTTTTAACCGCTAGAATTATTTAGAAGGACTTTTGACCAGTTGGGTAGTACCCACTTTAAATATTACAAACCATTACATAAAAACCTCGTAATTGATTAAAAACATTTTTATAGTAATTTTAGTTACTTAGAGACAAGAAAAATTTCTCGTATTTTTAAAAATAATAAAACTAAATAGTTTTAACTCCGCTAGAGCTACTGGGAATTCCTAAAATGAAAACCCGCGGTCCTAGAATAGAAAGGCAAACTAGGCAAACAGGTGTGGTGCAAGCCATAAAAGTCTGACACGCCTTTCCGCTCCATCCTAGAGCAGAATAAGTCATTGGATAATTTCACACCACAAATAAAAGAAAAACAATAAGGATGTAACTGAAATCCGTCAAAACTACTTTTGATCAGCTTCATTAGATATAAGTACCTACTATAACTGTTATACCAGTCAAAAGTACTTTTAGCTGCTTAAGAGTTTTGACAGTAACATTATACACATACCTATACTATATACAGCGACAGGAAACGTTTGACGATGCGTGTAGTTATAATTACACGATCAAACATAAAGCTGATGTTATGAGCAGATTAATTTGTAATTCACAAACATTAATGACAGGAATAGTTCTATCCGATAATGCAAATTTATGTTTGTAGTTTACATTTGTTACACTATTATGATCCTGACAGCGTATAAATTGATTTCAATACATTATTGGTACCTATCATTTTACCCAACATTCATATTTTGATTTATTCCGTTCTAATACTAACAACTAATAACACTAGTATTTCATGTTCAAAGATATAAGGTACAGTCAGTTAAAATGCTTTGTGTGTAAACGTAAGACCGTTAATTTAAAAAAAAAACTAATTAGCATTATATTACGATCATGTAAAAATATCAGAAATCAAATTTATTTTGATAATAATTAACTGAGCTGACTGTACCAAATTCAAGTTGTTGGTATTATAATGGAATAAATCCATGATTAATGTTTAGTTTGGTAGCGATATTTATGTTGCTTTATGTGGCTTGTTATTTTTGTGTGAATCACTTTATTCATCTGCATGTGTGTTGCATGGTTGTTCTGTTGTCACAGTCATTCCGGCGGAGCTGCTGTCGGTGGTGCATACCTACTCAAGACACTGTAGACAAGGCTATAGGAGTAGACAGTGGTGAAGTTGTGAATGTGCGTATACTATATGTTGCCGACTGTTGCGGGCTAGAGGCCAGGTGCTCACTACGGGAAGGAACTATATTATTAAACCTACATTCCCGAAACAAACTCAGAATTATTTTTCAGTTTGGATCGTCCTCTTTAGATCAGGACCGCGATCCCAACTTCCACCCTTATTAAAAATATTTTTATTTTTGAGATATTACTCAAAAATAAAAATATTTTGTAATCACAAATAAAATAAATACTTACAGTTTTTTTTTTGGTAACTGTTCTTTAATGCCTTTTTCCTTCTGGTCAAAATACTACTACTCAAATTTTTTGTGGAAGTTGGGACCGCGGTCCCGGTCCAAAAAGCCCCACGACCCTTCAGTTTCATAATTTGTAAATAAATTAAACATTATAATTTTGGCAGAATTTATAATATTCCACAACTACCACACAAAAAAGAATTCCATGTAACAAAACAATTTTACCTTTAATTACACTTTCATAGAAACAATTTCAACTCAACCGTCTGTATTTCAAATGAATTTCGGGTTCAAGAAGCTCACTCCGGTTTCTAAGTAACTTTGTATCTTTATATCAGATCTACGCATAACAAATGAATTTCGGGAATGTTGGTAATTAAAATCCGACCTGTATATTAATTTTATGTTGCTTACTTTTCATTTAGAAATTGTTGTAGCTAACCGGTGTATATTTTAATTTGGTTAACATGAATTTGCTCTAATTTCGTATTTTTCCGACAGTCGCTGCAGGCTAAACTATCATTTAGCTCGAAGGAAATCGTTGCCTTGACTTGTTCGTGGTGTAAAGACGCGTACCACAACAAAGAAAGTTGTTTCAATCTCCAGCGGATAGGAGAGGAATGCTCATTAGGTACAGTATTAACGACCAAAACTTTTCTCATTGTCTCGCTTAACACTTGAATAATTCAAATTTACACAATCTTTTATTTCTCTCCATAGGATCGCAATATAATATAATAGTACCGCCAGCGTGGATCGTAAAATTGCCAAGAAGAGGTAGTTTTAAGTCATCACTAAGAAAATCGCCTAAGAAAAAAAGTGCTTCCAAGAAAAAAGGGAAAGATTCAAAGAATGAACAGAAAACGTTTGTGATTAAGCCTATTCCTACGGCAAGTGTGAGGCCAGTGTTAGTTTTTATAAATCCGAAGAGTGGAGGCAATCAGGGCGCCAAACTACTGCAGAAGTTCCAGTGGCTGCTCAACCCACGACAAGTGTTTGATCTTACACAAGGTGGACCTGGACCCGGGTAAATATTAAGTTACCTTCCTTCACCATGCTTCTGTTGTATGTTCTGTTCTATTCTGATAAGCAGTGGTGGCCCAGCGGTGTCGCTCCTGACTCAGGCGCTGCGCAAACGAAGACACTTTTTGTTTCAGTTACCGTCACCGAACACTTTTTGATCGTCATGTGTTAAGTGGCAGCAACTGGAAACAAAAAATGTTTACGTATGCGCTGAGAGTGGATGATTTCATACTGGTTCTATAGAAATCAAATATTCATCGATAGCTTGTGTCTGACACAAGACACAAAGTGTCCACGTTTGCGCCCTGCCTTATAACTTATAGGCTGCGGCATCAAACCCAGGTAGCCGCTTTAGGTACCATGTGTAATTTATTTCGTCACCACTGATCTTATACGGTCAAGCATCTTAGAGAAACTGGTATTTTTTAGAATCAAACTTTCGAAGACGTCAACAACCAGCACGTACTAGGCTCGAGCGATGGACTGTAGTCGATCCCTCTCCAAGAAAGGAGGCCTGAGTCCCAGCAATGGGAATATTATAAGACTGATTTTGTTATTTTCTTATGCCATACTACACAGGTGGTCTAAAAACTTTCCGACCTAACAAAGATACAAGACATTTTTCTAACAATTTATTTTTATTTTTGTACATTGTCTCTTTGTAACTCTACACACGTCTCCCAGCGATGCCCCCATCTTTCTAACCCGTTCAAACATTAGTTGGCGTTTTTATTTGTAAAATAATTATTCACGAAGTTTGCCTCCGCATTTAACGGAAATCTCTATCCTTCGAGCGTAATTATGATGAGGAAACAAAAAGAAGTTGCTTGGGGCTAGAACAGGTGAGTAAGGTCGACGATCAAACAGTTCAAACCGTAATTTATAGATTTTCGCCGTGGCAATCACTGAGGTGTGAGAGGGTACGTTGTCTTGGTGAAAAAGTATTTTCTTTTTCTGAATCTCACATCGACTTACTCAAATGACTGTCAAATAACAACGCGTCTGAAATGGCTGAAATTTTGTTGAGTAACAGTCAAAATATGCACATCTACGTTCCCTAGCTTTTATTGACGAGTGCTGCTATCTTCACATTGAGGACGGAAACTTTTCAGTCCACCCACGTCTAGTTTCCGAGTATGTTCATAATATGAGGATCGACATTACACGAAAATGCAGATGAACCGTAAAGGACAATCTCGCTTCGATGCCATGGCGACGGGCCGTCGCGAGTAGCATCTCCTTGACTACGTCAGATAGGTACTTGCCATAAATTTTCATATTTATTATTTGGCTTCGATGCTACGTCGCCGGTAGCCATTATATTTTTCTAGGATATCGTCCTTACAAATAGAGTTAATGTTATACATTTGTAAATATCATTACTTTTTCATTTTTTTATCATTAAGCAGTGGTGACCAAGTGGTAACGGCCCCGACTAATGAGTTGTAAGTTGCGGATTCAAACCCAGCACAATACACAAAGTAGCCTATACTTTTTGTAATTTATTTCATCAGCACTGCTGTCAAAACGGTGAAGGAAAAGATCGTGAGGAAATCGACATGTCCTAGATCCAAAAATTCGAAGACATGTGACATTCACCAAACCGCACTGGGCCCGCGTGGTGGATTACGGCCCATTCCCTCTCTAAGAGAGGAGGCCTGAATCCGAGCAGTAGGACGTTAAAAGGCTGATTATGCATAAGCATAATCGGACCCAAAAACTAATAAGCATAAGCATATGTTTGTTTGTTTCTGGGGACACAGTGCCGGATGGGGTTTTTGCAGAAATACTGGGACCGCTAAGAATAAGGTATTGTTTGCGAAATGGGAGCACTCTATAAACTGCCTCCGCTTGGAGACCTGACAAAGTCAATAATAGATTTGACCCATTAAAATGTTGAGGTCGGTCTAGTCCGCTTGCATCATTCGCCTTGTTTAGTCTTAACAGGATGCTCTTGAAGATATCAGATTGCTGGGACGTCACGTAGGTAGGGGCCCTCCTCGTAATCAGCTGAATATAGCGCACGCTCAACCATAAAAAGGAACTAACTTAAAAAAGTGGCATTTGATAATAGAATCTTATAATATATGAGTTAAGATGCAATTTTCAATAACCTCTTCTTTACTTCAGCCTCTTTACGTACGTACCATAAGTGTGCTATAGGCTAGCTAACAAATACTAGCTATGTCAGCTGTTAAGCTTCTTATTTGGGCTTTAAGATTTCGAATTTAGGATTAAACGAATGAATCAACTGACCAATTTTACACCCTATATATGTAGAAATAATATCTAGGTATATTACTCTTGATTAATCGAACTGAAAACAAACATGATCTCTTCTATGTAGTATATCAAGATATCGGCCCGAAGCTACGATAGAACTCGATTCCTAACGGCTTCCCATTTCAATATTCCATCGCCAGACGGAAGTGTTTGCTAACCTCAAAAACAATATCGATGTTTTTTTTTTACTTATACTGGGAAAAGATCTCCCCCAACTTGTTTCCAGGTATTCTTTTCTCGAGCCACCTTGAACCATCCCTTTCGATCGATACATACCTAATGTTTTTGCTTCGGTTTTTCTTTGACTTCATTTATCTTATTCGCTACTGCAAGGTGTAACAAAAAGCCACCATTCTTGAACGTGTGCAGCACACACACACATATTGAAAAGCAGTGGTGGCCCAGTGGTAACGGCCTCGACTAAATAGTTGTAGGTCGTGGGTTCAAACCCAGCCAGGCGTATTACTTGAAGTAATTTACTTCATCACCACTGCTCTACTCCACTCTTCAAAACAGTTAAGGAAAACATCGTGAGGAAACCGGCATGTGTTTTTTTTTATGGTGGGAAAAAATCATGCATTGACATCCCCCGCCCTTGGGCGGAGCAGGAGATAGTGTCAGACTCTTACTGACTAAAAGACCCACCCCGTTCCTTCTGGCCTTCATACCGGGGCTCGAGCGCCCTTTCCTATGTCCTAGAACCAAAAATTTATTATAAATTGAAGACGTGTGACATCCACCAAAACGCACTGCTCCCGTGTGGTGGATTATGGCCCATTCCCCCTTGTAGAGAGGAGGCCTGAGTCCCAACAGTGGGAACATTATAAAGGCGACTATGCTACGCTATGCAGTACACATCTACACCTACATTATTTAACATGTAGGACAATGAAATAAATGTGAGATGACTAGCGCGAGATCGTTGTCCTTGTTTACAATTCTCATAGAGACAACTTTTCCAATCTAGTATGTACCTAACGTTATACTAAGTGAAATCATTCTAGGTCTTAGTCAGAGTACCTATGACAGCAGATTTAATTACTACAAAAACAATAGGTTGTCGTTCATCGATAGTAAAATTGTATGGCTGAATAGATCATATTAATTATACCTACACGTATATAACTAATAAACAAAGTTTAGTACCTATCTATTCAATTATTTTTTCTCCCTCATTAGAGTTATTAACTGAAATGACTTTCGAGTCATGGACAGCCAGTGACACAGATGTATCCTAATAAATGACTGGTACCTTGTCACTGCTATTTTCCACGCCTGATCAAAGGCACATGTCATCTTAACTACGGGTCAGATCTATTCTAATAAAAACCATTGTTTTGTCTAACTCGTCCCATCTTTTTCATGAACTTCCACGAGTATTGTGTTTACTTTAGAATAAAATAGAATAAAATAAACTTTATTTTACACCATAGCAACTTATAATATATGTGGATAACAAAGGTCGTGTACACTTGTACATATGCAACTCGTGGTTGAGTTTTCTTCCAGTAAACCATTGAGTGATGTGTTGTACTGTATTTATTCTGTTAAGTCATGATTATGCTCATTATCCTCACAAAAAGATCAACTTTCTACGCTTAATTGGAGTTTAATAGTGATTTTCATCAATTTGTAGACTTCACAACATAGTTTAATTTCAGTTTGGAGCTGTTCCGCAAGGTGCCGAACCTGCGCGTACTGGCGTGCGGCGGCGACGGCACGGTGGGCTGGGTGCTGAGCGTGCTCGACCGCATCGGCACGCGCCCGGCCGTCGGCGTGCTCCCTCTCGGCACCGGCAATGATCTGGCGCGCGCACTAGGATGGGGCGGCGTAAGTATCTTCTAATTCTAAATATAACTAGCTTTTTCCCGTGGCTTCACCCACGTACACAAAATATAACATATGCCACTCAGAAATAAAGCAGCTTTCTATCGGTGAAAAAAATTTAGCAATCGGACCAGTACTTTCAGAGATTTAGGAGGTGATCTCTGAAAGTACTGGTCCGATTGAAAACAAAAAAAGAACATAAAAACGAACTTTGCCTCTTTATAATATTAATATAGATTTAAGCTCATTCGAAGAGGCGCAAGAATAGTCTTTAAAAAAATATAGTGGAGGCAAAAAATATAGGAATATAGGTTATAAAACAAAGGGAAAAACATTGAAAATGGAATGAAGTCCCTTGCATTTTCATCATGATAATAGGTATACAACTTCCTTATTAAAATTGTAGAACTATAATCTATTAGTATTTAATGTTATTCCTATTCGTAGAAGAACATTTTCTACAAAAAAAGGTGATGTATTTTTTTATTTTAATCTGATAACAAATCGTCAAATCGTTTTTTAGAAAGAGACTGAAATATGAGTAACTGACACAACACTATACCTAAATATAAACCTTCCCCTGACTCGAAGTGCGATATTAAACAGCCCCTTATTGTACAAAATAGTGTAGGCACATAAGGTTCTACGTAAATCAACCCCACGCGCCGTCAATGACGTCTGTTACGCATTCAATATCCCAATATCAGGAAATATTTTTCATAAGGATTTTTCCGCTATTATTTATTTGTATTCATAACACTGATGTTCTTTTTTCGTTGAATAGTATAATAACCTAACGGTCCCGACCCGTTGTCTTGCCCTAAAGCTGGTTTATCCTCAGAAAAAAATTGTGAACCCAATTGCAGCGCCACCATCCAGGTACCCACTGAAATATTTACACACAACGTGTCATCCAAATCGGTCATGTCGTTTAGGCGGAGTAAGGTGACAAACAGACGTACTGGAGAATTATATATAGGTATAAAGATATAATTGTTTTAATTGGAATTGGATAGATAAACAGCAAGCCTTTGACATACCTGTCAGAATTTAAAAAACATGAAACAACATCACACAACAATACCTTTTAAATATTTACGTTTTTTTTAGTATTTGTTGTTATAGCAGAAACAGAAATACATCATCTGTGAAAATTTTAACTGTCTAACTATCACGGTTTATGAGATACAGCCTAGTAACAGACAGACAGACGCGCAGCAGAGTCTTAGTAATAGGGTACCGTTTCACCCTTTGGTTACGGAACCCTAAAATTGAGGTTAAAATATAGCGGGAATCGCTTAATGAGTGTCTCTACACGACAGAGGGTATCATTATGACGTTATCGTTGTCCACGCCGCAGGGACGGGAGTGTCGTGCGTGAACAAGTTAAATAAATTCATTCGCGCCCCGTGGGAACCGTACAAATGGCTAACTGGCTATGACGTACGCTATTTAGTAAACATATAAATAGCCTGGCACAACTCACCTACATTTGTTTGCCAGTTGTTACACGTTATTAAAACAGTGGATTTAAAATTCAACACAGTAGGACTTGTTAAACAATTTAACTGAACTTTGTTATATACGAATACTGGTTAAATAAATAAATGAATAAGTTAGATATTCAGGAAACTTAGTTAGCCGTACTAGGTAGGTAGTTAATTTTTGATCCCGAGGTGGGTTCAATTTGCTTAAGTAGTTACTTGAAACTGAGCTAACTAAAGGAACCGCGGACTTTCTCAAAAGTTTACCAACGACAACGACACTTTAAGCTGATATAGTCTAGAGAGTTCAGGTCGTGTTTATTCTACCTTAAAATAGAATATCTCATATAGTGCAGTAAAACGTTGCCGTCTATGTACTCTGACTTCTCATTTGAGACGCAGACTTAATGTTTTACAACCGCGGGTAATTCTTGATGTAATGACTACGTAAGACGTGTTTAAATCTAATATGAGAAATATACTTGAAACATAAGAATACATTTTCTGAAAGTGGAATTAAATTTTAAAATATTCAGCCGGAGGTGGACCCGAGCTAATCGAAAAAATTAAACCCGCTTATATTCCGGAAACCGCAATTAAGGGGCGCCAACTTATTATGCAAAATTTATTGTACACACATTCATTTGTATGAGTGTGAAAAATCAAAAGAAAAAGGTAGACCTATGAATATGCAAATGCTATTATTACTCGTTGTCGCCTGATGTACGACAATATGTTTTTAACGAGCCCATAAACAAAGTTTATTACTTTGTTCATGAAAATTTTACTTGTCTCCAAAACGACAAACAAACTCCGCTCCGGCTCCGGATTTGCGTAATATTCTTTCATTGTTATGCTGCACGAATGTTCCGTCATTTTCACCCTCGTTGTGTTTATTTACCGATAATTATCAAACGACCGAGTAATTTCCCCTCAGAATACTCTTTGGCGTTGTGAAATATTCACTACGTATTGCTAAATGAACCTTTTGCTGTAGACAGCTAAATAAGTCGTTTCTTTTTCTTTACCTCGGAATAATCTACTTCAAGAAATTATGATAAGAAATTATTTGCTGTCTCAGTTTTCCTCAGCTAATTTACAGCTTTTATGTACCTATTTAAACGAATCTAACTAACTCTTTCAGGTATGAATGACAATCTGTCCCGTGATTTCACCCGCGTCTTTGATTATTGCTCAGCTTCCGTGGGTCGTAGCATGTAACATCATATGCCTAGAATATGATAGCCTGATTCATGAGACTATCATATCGATACCTCCTAAGTATACTGAGTCAACTAACAAATTTAGGTATTTTTATATTTTTATATAAACGTACATGATAAATCGTGATCTTAACGTTTGTGTAAAAAATAAATAAAAAAGAACAATGATTACCGAGATAATTTCACGTATACTAAATCAATTTCAACATCAGTTAAAATCGTACATTGTAAACTGATCTAAGTAACATTGTACCAGTGTACGCGGGGCGTGAGGGGGGACGCACCGATACAAGTTTATTGCGGCTCAGTACACAGAGCATCTAAACAAGAGACGGAACTTAGAACATTCAGTTTTGAGAAATTTCTTACATTCTTTAGCCAACCACTTAAAAATTCCACTCCCTAGCCGCACGCACAATGAATGTGTTCCCAAAACGTTTTGTGCGTGTTGGTGGGATATCCACCATATACCGGTGGCGCATAGCCGTACGTCTGGTAGTCCGATGATGAAACGGGCTAGGCGGAATTAGGTTATGCAATTCCGACGCACACTCCCCGAAATGCAACCGGTAGAAAACCGACAGGCTAGCAACTCTGCGTCGATGCTCAAGACTTTGAAGCCTCGACTCGACGAGTGTATCATCGCCAATTATCCTTCTGGCTCGCCTCTCAATTGCCTCAAGTGCATCAAGCTGGTATCGGGCAGATCCGTCCCAAAGATGAGAGCAATACTCCATACACGATCGAACTTGCGCTTGATAAAGTTTGAGCAGCTGTTCCGGCGTGAAGTACTGTCTGACCTTTGCGAGAACTCCCAGCTTTTTTGCAGCCAGTTGAGCCTTTGCTTCGATGTATGGCCCAAAGTTGAGTGTTGATGTCAGCGTAACACCAAGAAGGTCAAGATGGTCGGTTATCGGCACGGTTACACCCCGGAAAGTTAGAGCAGGACTGAATTGGCTCCTTTTAGCGGAAAATAGACACGCCTGGGTTTTTGCAGCGTTGAACCTGACCAAATTGGCATCGCCCCATTCGGAGACTGCCTCCAAGGACAAGTTCAAGCGCTCAACCATAGCCTCTCGAAGAGACTGGATCTGTGACCCACTAGCTTGCGCGCTGGATATGTAACTCTCAGCAACAGTGCTGTCGTCTGCATACCCAAAGGTACCGGGCTTAAGCAGATCGTTTATGTGCAGCAAGAATAATGTTGCCGAGAGTACTGACCCCTGAGGGACCCCGGCATTAATAGCCATTTGTTTAGACGAGCAGCCATCGATAACCACTCGGATGGACCGGTTATTCAGGAAGTCTGCGATCCAAGCACACAATCCAGCGGGTAAACCGAAAGAAGGAAGCTTACCAATAAGGCCTTCGTGCCAAACCCTATCGAAAGCCTTCGAAATATCGAAGGAAACGGCAAGCGCTTCCCCGTGCTTCTCGATGGCCTCACTCCAGATGTGGATGGCATACGCTAGAAGATCTCCAGTTGACCGATTTCGGCCAAAGCCGTATTGACGGTCACTGAGAATATCATTAGCTTCTAGGTATGCCAGGAGCTTAGTGTTGAGTACACGTTCCATAGTCTTACAGAGAATGGACGTTACTGAGATTGGTCGGTAGTTAGCTGGGTCAGCACGACTCCCTTTATTGGGCACGGGCTGGACATTAGCTTGCTTCCATGCCATCGGCACTTTTCCAGCCGCAAATGAAAGCCTAAATAGGCGTGTCAGGATCGGAGACAGTTCAGGCGCACACGTTCTCAGAACAATTGCTGGTATCCCGTCCGGACCGCTAGCCTTGTTCACGTCAAGGTTACGCAGCACCCTACGGACGTCCTACTGATGGATGCGAATATCTGGCATACTCGCATCGCAACCATCAGGATGAGCAGGGGGCCGCGCGTTACCTGGGCCTAGACGCGAAGATTCCGCAAAGAGTGAAGCAAACAAATTTGTTTTCTCCTCAGCGGTATGTGCCAGCGACCCGTCGGGTTTCAGCAGTGGCGGTAGTGAGGGGCGGCAGAAGTTCGATTCAACCGACTTAGCCAGGGACCAAAACGCCTTACTACCCGCAGGGTATGAAGCTAGTTTGTTCCCGATGCGGCTAATGTGGTGGTGGATTTGTTTACGTGTAGCTTTTAGTAAAGCTATTATGTTAAAAAGATATTCCTACTTAATTATGGCGAAAAATACATTGTGAATCTTCAAAATGAGTTGTTTTTGGTTTATGATTCTTGTTCTTCTTCCTAGCTTTTATTAATCCCACATATCGTAAGGTATTACAAAAAAAAAATACTAATAAAAAACCTCGGTAAATTACATTGGTCCAGTATACGTGAGGTTTCAAATGTTAACATTGCTAAGTACTTTCCTAGTATAATGAGTCAAGTGATATAATTTCAACATTTTATTATTAAGTGAGACAGAAAACCCCGAAAACAAACAAAAGTGAAATTATATTAATAAAATTTCAATCATATTTCATGTGATTTTGGTGTAAACGATGGATATTAATGGACAACGTACATGAATATAACTGGTAGTTAAACCATTTCACTATTGAGTCCCGCCGGCGTACACCCAGTCATGTACATAAAATGTCATTTAAAAACAAAAATCAGCAAAATCATTTTATACCAAAGGAAGAGCTTACAATTTTTATTAAAAAAACATTTACTTTATTTCGAATTTATTTGATTTCATTAAAATATAAACGATTTGCCTTCAAATCACTCTCCTATAAAATAACTATAATGTCAGTTGACTCATTATACTTAGGAGGTATCGATATACTCACTCAGTGACTAAGTACATTGGCTATAAAATAATATAGCCTCATAAACCAGGCTATCATTTATTTATACAAATAAGCAATATTTTTTTCAATCCGGCTAGTATTTCCAAGAAACCCTTCCGTCTTATGATGTTAGTAAGTACCTTCCTTTAGATAACAGTAAAAGCTACTGATTAACAATCACGAAAAGATGTACCTACCTACTATAGCCACCAACGTTTGAAAATAAACTAATTAGGAGCAAAATATATAGCGTTTGCGACTTTGCGGTAAACAAGCTTGTACTTAAGTAAATCTCCTTATAAGTACAGCAGTGTGGAGGTAAGAAGTCTTACGCTTGGCTCACTGAGGCAACAAGACAACAAGGCTAACGCATCAGCTTTGTTCCGCAAACAAATAACAATATGGTAGAACCGGGTTATAAAAAGCTTCAACTACCCGTTACATTGTTACAAAATTACCCATAATAATATTAGGCATTACAGTTTTGTTACGCGGCTTAGCGTTCTACCCAGCTAACGTTTGCCGGCTGGAAACAGTCCAGATTACCGTAATAATCTCATTATAATTTAGGCAGGAAATTAAGGTCACGTTAATGAGATCAAAATGTTTAGTTGTTGAACATAAGGACGTAATGTTATATAGATACTAATAGTAACCGAAATCAGGTAGGTATTTGTTCAAAGGTTGTAACTACAAAGAAGCTTATCATCTTCCTTTCTCACGGTAATTAAATCCTGTTCTTACAACCACGTTCAGATATTAAACAAAATATCTGAAACTGTAGCTGAATACTTGAAGCGTTAAATGATTTTAACCATTGTAATTGTAACTATTTGATTTCAATTAATTTATCGCTTCAAGGTTACGAGTGAAAGAAAATTGTTAGTCGGGGAAAATCTGTTTTGCTTCCTCTCTTTTCCTATAAATCTATGGGGTTTTTCTCGGCCTTGTCCTCAGACATGTCGGAAATTACGTAATTTCCTTTTTGTAGCTAATTTCCTATATTCTGTAACTAATTTCACCCCAAATCCAAATAATAGACAAAAACCGGTAAAGTGCGAGTAGGACTCGCGCACCGAGAGTTTCGTACAAACATACCTACGCAATTAGTTCGATAACGAGTTTAGATAACGAGTTAAACTACCTAACGAAAATATATACTGTACTCAGAGACAAACTTAACTTCGCCATTGGAAAACTAAATTAAAAAAGTAGGTACATCCAGCAAATAATAAAATTTTATAATCGTATATTTTTTTAAATTGTGGTCTTTTACTTTTTGTCTTTTTATTTCTCTTTACTTGAGCTACGTGGCTTTGCTTCTTGCCAAAATTCATGATTCTAGGTCAACGGAAATCCTTTATATATGCTATAAATGGAGAAACTGGAAATGCCTAAATGACCTTATGACATTGGGTTGACTTAGAAGTTTGGTTTTTTCACTACTTTAAGAGGTTAGACTTGAATATTTAATGAATATCGGCTTGTTACCTCCACGCATCCTCGAGATGAAAAGGGCTTTGACAGACAGACAACAAAGGGAAGGGAAAGAAGGGAAGGGTTTCGTTTTTGCCAAGTGAGGTACGGAACCCTAAGAACAACTACTTTTACTCTTAGTTTCTTTTAAAGAATTTATGGTACCAAAAATCTAAAAGAATTCTTTCAGATTTTTGGTACCGTAAAGTCTATATGGGCAACGTCGGTTAAGAACTGAAAGTTTAGCGCCATTTTCAGTTCTTAACAAACGGAGCCAACTTGAAACTTAAATAAAAGTGAACAACCACCTAAATCTACAGTAGTAAGTTAACACGGACTGTTCAGCAATTTATGGAACTAAATCGTTGTTATAAAGTTATAAAACTATAGCACGTACCATACCTTCAAAACGTATACCTTGTAGAAGGGCACAGATGGGAATTACAAAGAGGATTCAAATCAAGGTTTGACCTAAGTTTAATATTATCTGTATTTAGTATTTAATTGAGTTTGAGGTTGAGCCGTCGTGGTGAAAGTTTGAGGCCAACGATAGAGCAGTATCCAGGTGGCCAAATATTGGTTGGACAAAATTTTAGTCAGATCGACACGAGAAAAAGGAGTATTCAGTTTGATGCTGTGTTTTAGTTCGTGTTTAGATGTATCTCAACTCGTACATTGCATCCAAAAGAATAATACCAACAAAATTCTGTACTGAAACGATGTGGGCAGTATGAAACCACTCCAATTTAAAATTACGTTTCGGACGCCATATATCAAAAAAATTACTACCACTGGGCTGTCCCTAATAAGCCATTTGAAAACGTAATGAAGCTACTAATGCATGTGTATCACCCTTCAGTTGCTGTGTGAAATATTTATTTAATGATGCGTTGGGACTTTGACCTAAAACGCGAGGGGTTGGCCATGACTACTGTTAACCAATGTAAACGTTAACTTTTTGTATGCTTGTAACCCAAAGAAAACATTGGTAAGAACGAACACACCAAAACACAAACAAGGATGTACTAAAGATAATAGGTTAGCAACTAAGCGAGGTGAAATACATTTAAAACCTTTACCGTGAAACACTGTATTTGTTCAACGTAATGAATAAAGAAAAAAAAACACGGAATATGCCGCGGGTTGCGTACATTCCCACGCAACTTTTGAGCATCACTGGAGCAAAATAGGTTACATAGAGTTTCACGTTCAGCATTGCTGTTTCACTTTCAATCTTCATTTGAATGCCATGAAAGTTTGTTCATTTATTTTCGACGACACAAGTGGGGGTATTTTTAGTCGAAAACTAAGGCACTGTATGATAATACGCATGTATGAACTTGGTCAACATTCCCTAAGTCTTTCTCTTTTTCTTTGTTACCAGGGTTACGAAGACGAACCAATATCGAAGATCTTAGCGAACATAGGGGAAAGTGACACAGTACTGCTGGACCGATGGGAACTGGGGGTGGAGCCGAACACGGCAGCCGCGGGAGAAGATACCAGCAACGCCAAGCCAGAACTACCTCTCAACGTTGTCAATAACTATTTCTCGTTTGGCGTCGATGCTCACATAGCCTTGGAGTTTCATGAAGCGAGAGGTGAGTCTGTATCTGATCTTTACAGTCGTTACGTATGTTTTAAAAAATTGATATTTGTCATTTTGAATATCTCTCTTTTTATACTTCGTGAATGTTTTGTGGAAAGTCAGATTACTCTATCAAATAGGTAGATATATTAACGTCTGACTTTATAAAGTATCCGATCATCTTTAGTTATACATTTTTTGCTCATAATTATGGCAGTTTAGCTATTCATTATTTTCTCGCGAATCTCCGTCAATCATTTTCCCAGTATTCCCCTTCCTAACTTTTCACATTTCTTAGAATCCACTTTATCTTAACCTTGGGTGGCTTCTGCTCTTTCATAAATATGTATGACTTAGGCATCGTCCTAATAGAACGCGAATACGCGATCATCTCGCGAGTAAGCGATGCGACCATCGCTTGTTCGCGCGATGGCAAAAACTAGGTGTCCTATTGATCATTCGCGCGAATTGACGAGGCGAGCGAAGCTCGCTCGCCTGCCCTAGACCCTAGACTAGAATTCGCGCGAACCTACGATGATCGCGCATTCGCGTTCTATTAAGACGATGCCTTATTAGACATAATTATATTTTTTATAATAAATTGGTAAACAGCCCAAAAGTATATAAATAGTTTGGGTGCTTATCGTACTTTAACTGGCTATAACTTCTAGGAGAAAGAGTCTTCTTTATAAGATTTAGGTACTTATAAGCCTAACAAATCTATCTTTATTCATGATCGTTTATACCTACATAAATTAATGCACAGTCTGTGTTTATATTTTCCATGTCAAAGTGTTATGCAAAAATAAACCAATTGACCCGTTTGCATTACCACAACTTAGTCATGCACGACTATATAACAAGAAGTATAGTGTCACGCTATATTATAATGATACACTGGGTAATTCTTCTCACTAATCGTAATAAACACTAGCATAAACTATGCCGTTTAAATTAATTAAATACATGTAATTCTCCACAACTTGAAGTCGTACAAAGCGGCCAATTCCATAAGCCGCTTTATTGTCGAGATAAATTCACCTAGAATGGAGACCGCAGTAGTACGCAAGACAATTTGGTATGCATGCATTTCAAATTCCATTTACACGTCGTTAAGCTGTCCCGAGCTTTTCTCTTATTCATAAAACTTTGCGAGAACTCATATTGTTATATTTGAATATTTCAATTGTTTGAAAGTTACCAACCGCAGACGTTCTCTGCTGTGATATTGGCGAATAATTGTTGGAAATTAATAATCTATTATTGTTGGATTCATGCTTAACCACAACGGTCATCTTGATGACATCAGCCTTGTAAATTTATTGACTTCACAACATTGTATTTATTTAACTTATTGTAAATCGAAATTGAGTTGGTATAGATAATGGCATGATAAACTAATAACAAACGTACTTTCTTGGCAATGTTTCTATATTTATAGCATTTCCGTTCAGTCGCGGTTTGCTAATAGGTGGATGATAGTCAAAATACACGTGTTTTGTTAACAGAGGCACACCCAGAGAAGTTCAACTCTCGAATAAGAAACAAGCTGTTCTACGGTACCGCCGGAGGAAAGGATCTCATGCAGCGCAAGTGGAAGGGTCTCGCCGAGTTCGTGACCATGGAGTGCGACGGCAAGGACCTCACGCCCGTGCTTCGCGAGCACAAAGTTCACGCCATTGTCTTCTTAAACATTCCAAGGTCAGACCTGCTTCATTTATTAAAGTGTTTCCCTGTTTGCTACAGGTGACACCAAACGTCTACCGACTAAATACTACTTATATAAAAGAAATGCTGACTCATTTACGAAATTGAAACCATGAAAATACTAAATTCTCAACGTGAAACCGCAGTTTCAATTTTATGAAAAATATAAAGACGTTGATTCAAGAATCAATAATGCTGAAATTATTTATGCTTAGAAACTGAATGCTTTTGAGTCTAGTCAAAATACATTATGTTGTAAGATATTTACGTGTCTGTATTGTTTACAGTTACGGGGGTGGGACGCACCCTTGGAATAAGTCTGGGGGAGCCTTTGAGCCCTCCACTGAAGACGGCTTAATAGAAGTAGTCGGATTAACCACTTATCAATTGGTAAGTCGGTGGACGATCGATCATTCAAGTGTTTGAATTTGCGCAGGTATTACGTTCTACTCCGTCTTATGGCAGCCTGTGACACGATCGACAGCTTTAATATTCTAGTGCCTAAATCCACAAAACACTTAGAAATACGATATTGAATATTCGCAGTATGGATGTTTATTTATTTATCCACAGGACCCTCAAGCCTCAGGCCCATCCAGTTGGCATAATCATATTTGGCATATATTGCAAGACCTACGCGAAGAAACGGCTGATATTTGCCGCGGGAGCCAATGATTGCCTCATGTTTTAATATTGGCCATCGTTTTTGTGTCTCGATCGTAATAATATTTATGGCCATTGCTTTATTACATGAACACGTTTCCCAATTAGTTTGAACAAACAATGTTACAAAATGGAGGCATCCATCTCGAGTTCCAAATAAAAGTAGTACACGTTACTTACCACGTATTATTCTGTCGTTTCGGAGTGTTTCATATTCTTATAAAATATTAAATTGCAGATAGATATTCGTAATATCGTAGAAAATATGAAAAGTGCAAAATGCATGTGGAAATTCTGCATACACAGCGAACTTAAATAATAATCTTTATATTAGTAGCAAGTAATTAATTTATTACTGCAAATTATATAAGGGTATTCTGCAATTTATATTGTAACAACAAGAAGTGTTCTGAATTATAACATATAGGTTTCATGCCAGTTCTCATCTGACCATGTTTATTTCACACAATATGCTTTTAAATTAGGTAACAGGATTTTTTATATCTTATGGTTAAGTAATGCCGTGATGGATATCCATATCTCGTATTCAAGTGTTTTTTACTGTCAGAATCATTCGACATGGACAACTGCTTGCAAGTTAAAATGAAAATTTGTAATGCACAGCCGTTGCTGCAAGCAGGCGGTCATGGAACTTGCATCTGTCAATGCAAGACTGCGAAGATCGTGACCACGAAGGTCATCCCCATGCAAGTTGACGGAGAAGCGTGTCGACTAGCGCCCTCTGTCATCACGCTTTCAAGGCTTAACCAAGCCACCATGCTCGCTAAGAAGAAACCTGGCAGGACCATCGCACCGTAAGTATTTACATTCGAATTTCAAATATTATAATAGGACTTTTTATTTTATTATTAGATATTATTATTAGGTTGTAGATATCGCTGTCAGCGAAAAAACCGCTATTACCCATAATAAATATATGGGTACAATCATTTTTGTATGTAACCGCCATTATGGCGGTTTTATCGCTGACAGAATTAGTGTAAAAGTTTTGTTACTATTTTGTTGTACAAAAAATATATTTTTTTTATATGTAAAATAAAATATTTTTATATCTGACTAGCGGCCCGTCCCGGCTTCGCACGGGCAATAAATATATATGTTACTCAGGGTGAATGTAGCTTTCCAATGGTGTAAGAATTTTTGAAATCGGCACAGTAGTTTTTAAGTTTATCGTTACATACAAAAATACAAATCTTTCCTCTTTATAATATTATATGGTAGAGATAACAAGCGACTTGCTCAGCAAGAAATGAAAAGGCAATGTTAAATTGTGGTGAATTTTGAGTATTTGATAGTGAGTGTCTTATTGAACAGTTTGAGTGACAAAAATCACAAAAAAAAAATTTCAATCTCTGAGACTAAGCACACCTCTTGGTCGATTGCAGTCTTACTAGATACGTCAGAGTGGCTGCATTTCGTAGAGCAGCTCGTTTGACCTTTGAAAACAAAGACACCCGATATTCTAAGATTAGATTGCTTGTTTTAACTTTTGAAAGCTCGACAGCCAGTCGTGCTGCAATGTATCAATTTTATTAACGGTTCGAGTTGCTTATCTGAGTCTGAAACTGAACTGCGAGAGGAACTGCCCCCCTAGCCAAGTTACAACCGTTTCTCTTGCGTCGAACGCCTCGACTTGGCCACGCCCCCGATTCTTTTGTTCTGACCACGTGCTTGAGCGTTGAGATGACGTCATTCCCGTACATTTGAAGTTTTCTATTGTCAACTTGGCTAGGGAGTACCCCTAGCCAAGATCAGTATAATTTTACCTAAAATCATGAAAGATATGTTATAAAATATTCAGTAGTACGCACTCTTTGGAAGCTTTCAAATAAACATAATCAAGTACAGTCAGTACTTGATTATATTTTTTCATACATTATTAATTGGTTTACAAGGGTGTCTATGTTATGTAAGTAGGAATCGTTTTTTTTATGTCCTGCCTACTTTTCTTTTTGCATTGGTTTTCTCGAAAATCGTAATATACTATTACTAGCTTCTGCCAGCGGCTTCGCCCGCGTGAGTTTTCCCATACAAACTTTGGACCCCATATCTACTCTTAAGGGATGAATCTTGGAAAATCCTCTCTCAGAGCTCGCTTACGTCATACAAGGAAACCTTGTGCAAAATTTCAGGCTCTTAGTCCAAGTAGTTTTGACTGTGCATTGATATGTCAGTCAGTCAGTTTCTCCTATTACATATAGGGATTACGATTTTTAGATAAATGTATTGTTACAGTCAAACAACGATGGACAAGCTCACCCTCACCGTGAATCTCATAACGATGGCAGATTACGAGCGGCATCATTACGACAAGGAACTGCTCGCCAAGACAGGTAACGAATATAAATTTTACACTACATAAACATTAATTAATTAAATCAACGCCCGACTTCGTAGCCTTAACAAAGTTAACTTTGAAAATGATGTTATTGAATCACACAGCCCGAGATCTCGCTACTTTAATGTAGTTGGAAACTTTTCGCGTTTGATCTTGACCTGTTTACCGCCAGTTTACTGTTAAGACAAATCGTTATCAAGCTTCATTTCACCAGCACTGGAAAACCTCTACAATGCTCTAAGAGCGGGTTGTAGTCACTGAGTATTTTGTATGAACTCCGTCCGGGTGTATGTCGATTTTGCGACCACGTAACAGTGGTTTTGAAAGACAAGAACTATGCAAGATTTACGTTTTTGCGAAACCCTTTTAAAAACAAGCTTTTTAACTTTCAAATACTTTAGTGACTTAACACGTTTGAAATCGTAAGTTAGGGTCAGATTCACGATTTTTTTTATTCAGCCTACTAATTTATCTTAGTCTATAACATGTTTTGATTTTTGCCCGGCAGATGGTCATATCGTCAATTTTAATAAAATAGTTTTCATGGTGTTCTCTTTTATATTTGTTGATTTCCAGAGGTTTAAAAAAGTTCAAAATGAGTAGAACCTGGCCTTAAGTTCGGTTGTTTATTTCGCGCCGGTTGTTGGCGCGGAATTCGATACCTGTCTGTTATTTTCTTCAACTAAAAGCAATCGACGCCGACTGAAGTGAAACAATTGTAACATATTTTATTTTGATACAGGAGCTAAGTGTTGTGTTTATTTCTTTTATGAGTTCCAGAATCGAATGACCAAAACAAAATGGTTTCCTTTACGTTTCAAACTATGTGGCCTTTTCAACTGATACAAATACGTTGGTATCCGCAATATATATATTTTTTTAAGAAAGAGAAAAAGAGTTTTTGTTACATTTTATTTTTCGATCTTACCTTGTTTGACGACAGTCGTAACAGTAATGAGTTCACTACCAAAATGGGCTCGTAAACGAACCCTACAAATTCGTAGAACTTTTCGCCTCATATATCTATAATGACCAGTAATATAATTAATAACTAGATGATGCCGATCTATTACTACCCTAGATATTTTAAAAATGACTGGGCTTATCGCAAGTGGCAAATCTAGCGATAAACTTACCAACTGGAATCTTTTTATTGACATTTTGACTGGTTTTTCAACACTGTCGGGGGGTGACCGTCTTTTCCCAGTGTGAGCCCTACGTATGCCCTTGTCAGTACATTGCACATAATATACCTAGATACCTACCTCATAAATCTTAATTAATGCTCGTAATTATGTTAAAATATTGTCATACGTCCAACTTGAACTTTTAACGAGTTCGTTCATAGCAACGTTACTTTTATAATTACAAAAAGTTATTTAATAAATATGTCGCTTATAATTAATAATTTAATTTTACTGCTTTTTGTAAAGTTTGTATGCTTTGACATTAGGCAGCCGAGACAGGTCGTTTTAAACTTGGGGCAAACACCTATGATTATATTCTAAACTAGCTGTACCCGCGCGGCTTCGCTCCCGCTCTTCCCTACTTCAGCCTACTATACCCTACTCTACCCTACTCTAACCTACTCTACCCTACTCTACCCTACTCTACCCTACTCTACCCTACTCTACCCTACTCTACCCTACTCTACCCTACTCTACCCTACTCTACCCTACTCTACCCTACTCTACCCTACTCTACCCTACTCTACCCTACTCTACCCTACTCTACCCTACTCTACCCTACTCTACCCTACTCTACCCTACTCTACCCTACTCTACCCTACTCTACCCTACTCTACCCTACTCTACCCTACTCTACCCTACTCTACCCTACTCTACCCTACTCTACCCTACTCTACCCTACTCTACCCTACTCTACCCTACTCTACCCTACTCTACCCTACTCTACCCTACTCTACCCTACTCTACCCTACTCTACCCTACTCTACCCTACTCTACCCTACTCTACTCTACCCTACTCTACCCTACTCTACCCTACTCTACCCTACTCTACCCTACTCTACCCTACTCTACCCTACCCTACTCTACTCTACCCTACTCTACCCTCCTCTACCCTCCTCTACCTTACTCTACCCTACTCTACTCTACTCTACCCTACTCTACCCTACTCTACCCTACTCTACCCTACTCTACCCTACTCTACCCTACTCTACCCTACCCTACCCTACCCTACTCTACCCTCCTCTACCTTACTCTACCCTACTCTACCCTACTCTATTCTACCCTACCCTACTCTACCCTACTCTACCCTACTCTACCCTACTCTACCCTACTCTACCCTACCCTACCCTACCCTACTCTACCCTCCTCTACCTTACTCTACCCTACTCTACCCTACTCTATTCTACCCTACCCTACACTACCCTACTCTACCCTACACTACCCTAATTTTCATTATTTTTTTCCATAAGAACCTTCTCCTCATAATAACGAACACAAAAAAAAAAATTAGCGAAATCGGTCGAGGCGTTGTTGAGTTATGCGCTTACCAACACATTTTGCGATTCATTTTTATATTATAGATGGAACTTTTGTTATTATACATTCTAAATGTTAGCTTTGTTTTCTAAATTAACCCATCTGATTAAACAAACACTGATTTTCACCGACATTTGGCATTAAATAATAAATTTATGTAGAGTAGCCAAATCTGATGTATCAATACATTTTTTTTTTGTCATCAAAATTTTCGATTTGATACATAAAAGCCTTCTTCTTCTTCCTGCCCTTGTCCCGTTTTATTTGGGGTCGGCGTAACATGTTTTTTTCTTCCATTCTGTCCTGTCACTCGTCACGCTATCACTAACTCCCTTTTCTTTCATATCACTTCTCACACAATCCATCCATGTATTTTACAAAATTGATTTTTGTTTTAGGCATAGAGATATCCACTCTGTCAAAACTTAACTAGATTAAGAGGTAGGTTAGTCTATTCAAGAACCGATAAAAATAAAAAAGAAGTCCTACTTGAGCGAGAGTTGCACCTACTGCCATTCTGCCAATCTTCACTTTAGCATAATTATCTCTTGTATTGACAAACATTTAAAAGACTCATCGTAATACTCTTTTACGAGTTAAAACTCCTTTCATCTAGCGACCCTACCGCGAAAGACAATGCACCATTACAACCTATATCTACAACCGTTGGAAATATTACGAGTACATAGGTACTTATGTACGAATATGTACTTAATATACGTCGTTTGTTTGATAGTCAGTTTTAATGTAAAACCTTGTTGTTAAATCGTTGTTTCATGTAAATCTAATTCTTAAAAGATTACTTGTTTTAACTACTTACCTACTTTGTAAATAATTAATATCAATGAATTAAAGTTTTACTTGTTCCGGTATGTTCATAACAACATAATATTGTATTGTTTAGTTTCTCAGTAAATGAAATATTGTTAATTCTGATGAGAAAATTGTCTGGAAATAGTACGACGCGACGACTAATTCTGGTATAAGAACTTTATTTTACTTTTACTTTTCCAGACATGTCAGTCTGGAAATCGTACCTACAATGCGTTCCAAATGAGAATAGGATCGCCCGCCATGTTGTGACGTCACGATTTACTGTCAAATCGAGGAAAGAAATTTTTAAACATTAATTAATTCACGAAAAATTTAATTTATTTATAAACTGTGAACGAAAAAAGTTTACTCAGAATCCAGTTCTTCAATTTTACTCATCTCCAAGTTCTTCAATTTTGCCAAAATTTCTTCGATTTGACAGTACGGCGAGACATCAATACATAGGAATCGGTCCTATTCTCATTTGGAACGCGTAGTACACGCTAAAACGTTCAACGATTTTATATTGGTTGAATTTTTGAATTGGTAGTGGATAGCTAAATCTTAAGTTATGAAAATATACTCAGAGTCGAGTATGATTTTAAAAATTCACTCTATAGAATACTAGCGGCCCGTCCCGGCTTCTCACGGGCAATAAATATAGCCAATTTTACTCAGGGTGAATGTACTTAGCTTTCCAATGGTGAAAGAATTTTTGAAATCGGCACAGTGGTCTTTGAGTTTATTCATTACAAACATACACACAAAAATACAAATATTCCCTCTTTATAATATTATTATAGAATATCTATGAACCCGAGTGCTATCACAACATGAACGAAACAAATAACCGAAAATATGAATTTTAAAAGTCAAATGAGTCGTTATAATTTTGTTATTTATATTACCTACATTTAATAAAAATATTTTTTGGTTGCGGTTGAAATGTCCCGAAATAAATCTGATGGCCGATAAATTAATTTGTCTCGGGCACTGGTGAATGGACGTGGCGAATGTGGATTTCAGAGGGAATTGTTGTCAGATATTTTGTTAAATTTAATCCTGAATGCGGCATTTAGTGACGGGCTCATTTCGTATTGACAGTGGTCGATAAGGGTGTTTTTCCACCAGAGATGTACTATGCGTCTAAACGCATAAAAAAAAAGTTGAACGCGTTTGATCATCCACTAATCATATTCATTGGTGCACATAGCTTAGCACTGGTGGAAACGGGTTCAACTAAGATATTTGTTTTTTTTTTTTTTATGGAAGGACGTTTGCGTGCTATGAATATAATTATGCTAGGATGCGAGCTATGGATGCGTGCTATGATATCGATAACGATCGATAGCTGCGCATCGTCTTAGCGCAGCTACTTTGCGGCGGCGCATCTTCATAGAACAATCATCTTACTCACACCGCTACATAGCTTAGTAAAAGTGGAAATGGTCACATAGTTTCACAGCTTAGCTATTACATCCTCGCAGTATAGCTGCATAGCACATCTCTGTTGGAAAAGCAGCCTTAGATTAGTTTGTTTTGTTTCAGCGGAGCAAGTCGGCACTTTAGACGTGAACCCCGCAGCCGACCTGGAGCAAATGCGCGGCCTCATTCAGGGCATGATCAAAGAATCTCAAGCATACTCGAACCTCACCGACTGGTGGTTTGTCGACTGTGAGTTTAACTCCCATTGCTTCCTTTTAGACGTAGTACTAGACACTTTCACATTTATGTACCTGGCATGTTGGAGAGAACAAGTCGTTTACCTTTTTATATAATGGGTGACTGGCAATTAGTGTACGATACTTAAACACGTGATTGTGCTCATGATAACAAACAATTTTTATTATGGGAGCAAAGCCGAAATCGCGAAAAAAATATCAGTTGTTCAGTACATTAAGCAAACATAAATGTACTGAACAGCTGATTTTTTTTCGCGATTTCAGGTTTGTTCCCATAGTAAAAGTTGTTGGTTATCATGAGCACAATCACGTGTATCGTACACTAATTACCAGTTACCCTATATACATGTATATGGCGTTCGTGACACACAATTCAACTACCTATGTAATTTTTCTCGTATAAAACTGGTGCAGGTAACAAGGGGGAAAAATGCTTATCTAACCTAAAGGTAGTAAAGAGTATTCAACATCTTCAAACTTAAAGAGGGCGAAGGGCAAATGTGCTCTCGTATCCCCATTATTTCTAAAGTATGTCAAGTGTATATCTCATGGCAGACCTACTTACAGCGTTTTCATTACATATTCGTCGTACAAATATAGAATTACCCTTTTCATACAATCGGAAAGGTTATGTTTACAAATTGTAGGTACGATTGAATGAAAGAAATTCAGGCTTTATACATACATATTTTGTAATCATTCGGATAAAAATGTTTTATGTATATCTTAACTCTTCAGTACGAAATTGAAATGTATTCAACTGTTGTTACCCTACCTAATTGTTCGAATTTTGGGCAAATATTTAATTAAAGTACTAAGACAACGTATATACCTACTTATATATATATTTTTTAATAATAATATAAACTAGTGCTTGACTGCGATCCCACCAGATAGTAAGGAGTAATGCAATCGTTAATGGTTAATCACACTTAGTCCGAATATTATTTAATTCATAGTAGATAGGTACGTATATAATAATATACGTACCTATCTACTATGTTAAGGTACAAAATCGATTAATCATAAATTATTAATTAAGAAACTTAGTGAAACTGTTTGTTTTCCCAAAGAATTAAATAAATAAACATCATAAGTGACACAGCCAGCAATTATTATAAATATAATAATTGCTGGCTGGCTGGTTTATTATAATAGGTATTTTGGAAAGTTGCTTTCCAATATCTGTAACTAAACTTAGTGAGTACAAAGTACTATCGTGAATAATCTTAAACCGTTCTCTACCAGCCGTAACAGCGGAGCGGTTTTTCCGCATCGACAAGGCCCAGGAGAACTTGCACTATCCGGCGGACATAGGACACGACAACATCTATATTCTGGATGCGGCACCGCACACTCCGCACACGCCAGATACGGAGTCCACAGCGCAGCCTGATACCACAGCGACGGGCTCGCTGGAGCGCACGGCTGCTTCCGTGTCGCTCGACACCACCACCGGCCTCTCCGTGTCGCTCGATATCTCGCAGAGCGTCGACACGCCTAGTGCGGCCGTCTCGCTTGATGTGCCCGAGTCACATCCTTGGTGAGTTTTTTGTTTACTACACCACCGCCACGGTTCAGTACAAGCGCACGACCACGTCCGTGTCACTCTATACCACCAACGGCCACTTCGTGTCACTCGACATCTCGCTGATCAACACGCCTAGTGCTGCCGTCTCGCTCGATGTGCCCGAGTCATGTGCTTGGTGAGTTTTTTGTTTACTACACCACCGCTGCGGTTCATTATCTTCGCATGGCCGCGTCCGTATCGCTCTACACCACCACCGGCCTCTCCGTGTCGCTCGACATCTCGCAGAGCGTCGACACGCCTAGTGCGGCCGTCTCGCCCGATGTGCCCGAGTCACATCCTTGGTGAGTTTCTTTGTTTGCTACACCTCGCCCATGGTTCGTTATCTTCGCATATGCATCTGTATGGCTCTACACCACCACCGGCCTCTCCGTGTCGTTCCACATCTCGCAGAGCGTCGACACGCCTAGTGCGGCCGTCTTGCTCGATGTGCCCGTGTCACATCCTTGGTGAGTTTCTTTGTTTACTACACCACGCCCACGGTTCGTTATCTTCGCATATGCATCTGTATGGCTCTACACCACCACCGGCCTCTCCGTGTCGTTCCACATCTCGCAGAGCGTCGACACGCCTAGTGCGGCCGTCTTGCTCGATGTGCCCGAGTCACATCCTTGGTGAGTTTCTTTGTTTACTACACCACGCCCACGGTTCATTATCTTCGCATACGCATCTGTATGGCTCTACACCACCACCGGCCTCTCCGTGTCGTTCCACATCTGGCAGAGCGTCGACACGCCTAGTGCGGCCGTCTCGCTCGATGTGCCGGTGGCACACCCTTGGTGACTTTTTTTATTTACTACACCACCATCACGGTTCGGTACCAGCCTACCAGCGCATGACCATGTCTGTGTTGCTTAACAACACCACTGGTCTCTCCGTGTCGCTCGATATCTCGTAGAGCGTCGATACGCTTTTTTTTATTTACTACACCACCGCCACGGTTCGCTACAGCACATTTCCAGGTTCGTGTCACTCGACATCAATATCGGCCTCCGACACTCTTGGTGTGGCCTCACTAGACGTTCTTAAGTCACATTTTTGGTGATTTCCTTTTAACAGGTGGCGGAAAAAAAATTCTTAATGTGCATTTAACATTTACGTTTTAGACATAGAGGATTAGTTGTCAACAAGCCATCGAGTGATACACACCTCAAGAACGTGGAATTATTGTTACTGCTAATTTGTCAAATTTTTAAATCAGTTGTTTTGATATTCGACGTTTAACGGTGCCAGACTTCTTTCTTTGGGGATTTTTGGAATCTCGCGTTAACCACAACAAACCACGGACCTTACAAGTCTTGAAAATCATCATCGAGGAATAAAATCACCGATTTGGAAGCAGATGTTATGCAAGTAACAATACGTAAAATGGGTTTTACAACACTATTTATCCAAAAGACATTATTACTGTTAGTCTGCCTTAACAAAATTAGCGAAGGGGGTAACAAAGAAACATAAGGTTCACAGCAGAAATAGCAAGTGTTCACAGACGTAAATGGATCGCATCATTTAATCTATACCGTCGTGTGAAGACAAACGAAGCTCCGACTGGTTGGGAGCCGAGAGCTTTTGCAATTAAACCACCTATTGCGTGAAATTCAACACTCCAAAACTAAACTGGAAGGCATGACGTCAACATAGTAAAAATAATAACTTTTTCAAGATTTCGATTTTTAAAATGCGTCATTAGAAGTGACCGCCTTGCCACAATAAGTCAGCTGTAAAGCCCTCATCAAAACTAATCCAACTGAATTTCAAAATTTTAATATTCTCCCTAAAAGACTTACCGCGAAAGACGCAAGAGCTACTTAAATAAATATCTGATTTAGAATAAATCTGGATAATTTCACGCGTGGCTTGCGATCTCATCCAGCTTTTTGGTTGACTTCCTTTTAGAAAATAAGGAGGCAAGGAAACGTTTGCATATACTCGTATCTTCTCAATGATGGTATTTTTAGAACTTTGCTGAGGATTTTACGGGAACTTATTTGAGTGTTTCCTTAGAACACGGTACGGCTCTATTTATATAAAGTGCTAATAATATTAACTTACCTAATTACATAGGGACATAAGTATAGTTTTGTTTACGAAACAGTGAGTCGGGTCTCGGCAGTCCTGCGCGGTCGTCAGAAGAGTTGCTATCACCTCAGACGCCACCGCCCAGCGCGGTGGGCACGACCCCAGCGACGCCGGGGTCGGTCCGCGCGTCCCCGCCGCCGCCGGCCGGCGCGTCCCCGCCGCCGCCACCGCGCGCGCCGGCGCCGCTGAGCCCGGCGGCGGCGGCGCCGGCCGAGCCGCTGTCGCCGCCGCTGTGCACGAGTCCACCCGCCAAAGACCACGAGCCCACCACCGACTCGATAGCGCGGTTCAAAACGTGAGTACGTTCACTTTTATCGTCTAACCACGTCGTTGTGTGTGTGCCTAGATTTTAGATGCAGTGTGTTCATTTGCGTGCTTCTAAAACGCCGCCCTACTAAATCAAACAGTTGTTACATAGTAGATGCGCACGTCTGCGCGGCTCCGGGGACGGCCCCTCCTCGAGACACTAATAAGGATTAAGACGGCACTTACTTCGACGAGCCATCTTTGTATCTAACCTTTAGCTGTAGTCACAGTTCGAGATTAGTTTAACAGCACTGTGTTACTAGTTATTAATAAAGTCTTTTGTCTAGCAATTGAAATATGAGATAGCTGGAACGAAATATTTTATTAGAAACGTGTGCGTGTGTCAAATAGAAATTGCACAAGTTACTCGGTCAAACTAGATAGTCTATGATGCGATCGCTATCGATCTAACAATGTGTGATCACTTTCTGTTAGGAGTATCGCACAAGTACAGGCACTGAAGCACGACGCACACTTGTTTGAAACTGAAATCTGCACTCTATCTCTTCTTTCTTCTATTGCATGCAGCATTCATGAAAAATTGTTTGGACTTGAGCAAGAAGTGTTTGGCTATAGGTGAGACTTTATATGGATAGTTTTAGCTATAGAGTAATTTTTAGTATTGTAACATCTACTGACTGCTTCGTATATGGTAACTTCTAATACTGATCAATAACTTCTTCAATTTTTCTTTTTCTATGTAGTATTCTAGAGTGATATATAAGAAAACGCCAACCAACGAGTCTGTCAGGCTATTAAGAAGATTATTTATAAAGCAGTCAGTATATATGCAGCGTAAATATGTAGGACCTTAGTTATAAAAAAAAATAACCATGTGATTAGTTTAAACGACCATTAGCAGGTTCTCAGTTCAATATTTTGTATGAAAACTTTGACTATACAAAATTATTTTAGTTTATGCGAAACCTGAATATAATTTGTTGAGAATCAGTAACTGAAGGTATTCCAATAGTTTTTACAGCATGTTATATTTTCGCAAAATTTTAAAAAAAGGTTGCGCACCACCGACGCTAAGCAGCGGGCATTAGGGGCCAGCAAACAGCTGGATGCAAGTGAAAAACAACCACTCAGTCGCCTGGATGGCCCGATGACTATTTATTTTGGCTGATTTATAAAAAATTCGAAAAAAAAAACAAAATTCAAATATTTTTATTTCTCATCGGCACTTATAAAACGTCAGAAGGTAGTGCACGGTTCCAAATTGATCGTTCCCTATGGAGAAGAACCGGCAAGAAACTCCATGGTTACTCTTTTCAAAACACATAATAAAAAAGAGGCTATTTATAAAAAAGCAAGAAAATTATAACAACTAAAATTATACAACTATCAATAAAATGTTAACAAAAATACCAACGAATTTAAGATAGTACTTTGAAGTCTAAATAATTTAAAAAAAAATATTGCAAAAGAAATGATGATAAAACAAAGACAAAGCAGTTAATAGACACAATATTAATAAGTTACCAGGGGGCCACATGTGCAGAGGCAGTCATTGCCAAACAAGCGTATCTTCGACATAGTCTTTAACGTTGTAATGTGCTTTTTTGGTTAGGACACGCTTGATAAAAAATGCTTTCTAAGATATAAAGAGAAGGCAAACACTTACTCGTATATCGATTTCTTTGAATTTATTTCCGAGGGACTCGCGAGGACCCATTTTATAAATAGTCCGAATTGCTCTTTTTTGCAATATAAAAATTGAGTCCACATCAGCTGCAGATCTCCATAGTAAATTTCCATAAGACAATACTGTAGAAATAAACATAGTAAACTAACCTAGCAAGCTTATCGAGCTCATAACTTTATGATTTTTCATACAGTTATGAAATTTTGTATAAAGATTCTTTACATAAAAATAATAGACACGTGTTTCGGGCTTCGCATACACTAAAACTAATGTTGTAGAATCCGCTTATCAAGACTAAACTTAAGGTTAGCGAAATTTATAAATATGGCTGATATTACTTAAGTAGGTACCCATCCAATATAGCATTTATTTATGCAGCTTGTACTTAGTAATTATTATGTAGATCAGATACAAATAACATTAGTAAATATTATATAACAGCGCCTACAGCTAACAAACGAAAACATAATTCAATAACTTTATCAACGCAATATGTTTTATGTTGTATTAATAAAGTTGTAAGCCTAATAATAAAATCATACACGTCGAGAACATGAAAAGTTCACGAGGCGTAGGTACCCTTCTCGTTCCCCGAGTTTTGAACGCGTCAGTTAAGCCACAACTCCACCAGACTAACAAGACGTCTCATTTTATTTATCTTCTAAAACTTATTCAGTTTTTGCAGGACAAAGTAAAACTTTGACATTGTTTCAGAAATTTATTGGAAAAAACATCTGACGCTCTGCTCAAAGCGGCCAAAGTCGGTGATCTGAAAATGGTGAGAAACATAATTCGCAGACATTTTCTTTTCATGTGATTTCCCTGATCAAATATACTTTACGAATTTTCATATATTCAATAAAACCTTAAACCTGTTCAATATGCCCAATGGCGCTTATTTTTTTATGAGTTCTAAATTTCATTTTCCTCTCTGTTGCACAAGGCAATCAATCGCAGTATTTGCACTGTGACGCTCTCCAATAAATTAATAATCTTGTGTATCTGACAGTAAATAGTTTATCGTTGTATGCGATCAACAGTTGTAAATTTAACGACAGTCACTGAATATGAAAGCATGGTTTATAATCGGTTCAGATGCGCGACTTGCACTCGGCGGGGTACTCGCTGCTGTCGATCGACGCTTGCGGGCAGACGGCGCTGCATGTGGCGGCGCGCTACGGCAACAAGGAGATCGTGAAGTACCTGATCGCGTGCGCGCCCACCGCCATCCTCAACATGCGCGACAACGAGCGCGGCCAGACGGCGCTGCACAAGGCGGCCGCGCACAAGCGGCGCGCCATCTGCTGCATGCTGGTGGCGGGCGGCGCCTCGCTCACGCGCCGCGACCACGCCGGCCTCACGCCGCGCCACCTCGCGCTGCGCGCCGAGGACCACGACCTCGCCGCCTACCTCGAAAGTCAGTATACGAGTCTAATCAAACCACTTATTTCGAATTTGCAGCCACTTTTGAATTATCAAGAAGTTAATCATCAGTAAAATAATGCTAATTCTACATCCCAAAACGTAGATCTCTATGGAGAAGAATGTACAAGAAACACCGAGGACACTCTTTTAAAACATATTGCATATTACTTCATTCTTCCTTTATTACCCATTTCCTACTAGAATCGAACAAATACAGATTGACAGGTCTCTTCAAATTTTCAGTTTTTAGAATTCACATCGAAAAGTAAAGTTCGTTGAATACCGTCCTGCAGTATTGAAAATTAATATGCAGCAATAAAAAAAACTCGATGTCATTTTTCAGGTCAAGAACATTTCCAATTAGTGTCTGAGGATTTGGAAACTGCTGTTTAAAAGTCGAATACGTTGACCACGTCCTCGGCACGAAAACTATCGAGCAAGTTCGCGCTACCAAACTGTAGTGATATAGTGATAACATGACTTACGAATATTGTTTGAAACACCAAAGTGATATTCAGATCTGGTGTAGGATTATAAAAAAACGTTTCATTATTACAATAATCATATTGAAAGAATTATCATAATTATATTTTCGTCATAAATTATTATAATATATTCAGTTAATTTATTAAATTTAGTCACTGTAAATGTTACAGATAAATAAATCAATTTATAGCTTACGAAATATTTTAATTAAAAAATTACAATATTATAATAGAGCTTTTAAAATTTAATCCATTAAGATAATCTATATCCAATTCTATTATTAACTTTACTGTAACATTTATAGTTGTAGTAATATATAAATTTAGAATAAACACTTATAAGGTGAATCTTTTCGCATTTTGTTTCAATTTTTCTCTTTTCTATTATTAGGAATGAGTGATTTCATGAACTATGAAACTGCTCTGAAGTAAAAGTGTGTGCCTTTCCCGTGTGTTGTACAAACAATAAGGCAACGGAATGTATCCCGCACTCAAATATGAACACAAAAATGAAAATCTACAACTCGAAATGGTATACTGAACATGGCTTTCATAAACTGTGAATGCAGCGGCTTGCTTGAGACTGAGTGTGATTAATATTTGCAGTCTAAAGAGATCCCAGGCTGTAGTTTAAGAACGAGTTATTTACAGGTTCCTATTAATATTTTATCACTCAAAATATAGGCAAAAGAAATAAATCCTTCGTGTTTTATGATAAAATATTAACAAGCGAACCTTTCATGTGAAATCTGTCTGATGTGTGAACATGTAAGGCGCGTGAGCCAAACGTAAGAAGATAATGCAGAGGGATACATTCACGATGTCGACCTTTTGTGTTCTGTCAAAGAACCTTTCTAAGTATTTGTATATTTTAGAATAAATTTTACATCGCTTTACAGACGATTCGCCTTTCCACATTTCCTTCTAAATTACTTCAATTATGAATCCATGGGACCTTAACTTACTCTTATTCTATGGAATGATAAGTCTTTGTGATATAGAGAAACTTTCCTATGCGATTTATTCATCTTATGAATGCTTCTGCGGACCCCAATGAGTACAGTTGTGATAAGTACAATGTTTGTGTAATGTGTTGTGTTGCCAGTCATTTGTTTTACGTATTTTACATCAATGTGACTTCGTTATTTTGATAAAGCTATACTGTTTACTCGATGATTAGGCCTAAATACTTAAATATTGTTATGTATTATATTATTGTTTTTTGATGCAATATTTCTTGTATAAGTGTTCTAATATTCTTATTATAGTCTTCGGCAATAATAATTTAACGTCTAAGGCTAAATTTTATACTACTGAGTTGTACAATGCTGATAAAATCAGTATTGTATTTATTATGATCTCAGTATTTATATGTATCCGTATTACGGTGTAATGTTTATTTCTTTATGTCATAATAATGAGAGGTGATGAGTATATTGTAATATAGTTTTTAAATTGTTTGTTATCTCATACTACGTTGAATAAAGTTAAGTGCACTCACTTGTGGAATGTGTAGCTGGTAATGGTCGCGGCGGCGCTTGATCGTCTTGTCATCTGGTTGCCTGGTCGCCTGGTCGCTAAGTCACCTGGTAGCCTGGTAGCCTGGTAACCTGGTAGCCTGGTCACCTAGTAGCCTGGTAGCCTGGTAGCCTGATAGCCTGGTCGCCTGGTAACCTGGTTGCCTGGTCGCCTGGCAGCCTGGTTGCCTGGTAGCCTGGTAGCCTGGTCGCCAAGTAGTCTGGTAGCCTGGTCGTCTGGTCGCTCGGTCGCCGGCTCGTACTTGTCGCCGCCGTCCACGGTGCGTCCAATTGTTATTTATTACTTATCTCGTGTAACTATCTCCTGAATGATTTGTGCGTTTGGATCGCTAAGTGTTGTTTATGTCTATTATGCCAATACCTCTACTAGTAGATTTACCTAATAGTTTAGTGTTTATCGAATTTACTCGTACTACTCGCTGACAAGCGAACAATGAAAGACAAAGCTGTGAGAATTTTGGTCGTAATGTAAAAATGTAAGTTCATTTATATCGTAAGTGAAACGATATGCAACATTATACATAACACTTTTCTGTGAGTTTCTTAATTTGTGATTGTAGATAGACGTTTTTGATATTTAACATAAAGTAGAGAATTAACTCGTTGTGTTGAAGAGTTGACTTCCACCTTCGGGCTTGTGCCGACCGCGTCGCGGGTCACGGCCTCTGCTGTACCTACTCGCAGCCCCGTAAGTGCTGTCCCTCTCGAGCCGTCGACGCTCTTCAACTAAATTTGATAACGTTTAATTGATGTGACATTAGGTAGATAGTAAATTATAATCTACACGTGTTACGTCTTAATATTAACATTTAAAAGTGAGATATTATAATATTAAAGCCTATATTTGTGGGCGCCAGTTTTATCTTTAAATCGTTAGTGATACTTTTCCTATGAGATATTATTATACTTAGTCTTGTACATACTGTAATGGAGGCCTTCATTCAAGTAGTATATCGTGACACTTTACACGATTAGTAATTATATCTCATGACCAAGTTCTGTCTAAGAAAGGAAAATGAATATCACTAGGCTAAACATTATGAGCTCTTACAAGAGCTGCTTTTGGAACGAATATTTACTAGATTTACGAGAGGAACCCACTATTGTAATACCTACCTGTGTTGCATATTTTTTCATTCTAGACCTTTATATGCCTTCGATGTATCGGCTGTATACAAGGTGTAACATTATTTCGAGAGTGTATTATCACTGGCAATCATTTACACGATAAGAACATCAAGGAAACAGATTTTCTTCTTTATATTACTCTTCTCCAATCCTTTTTCCAAGAAATTCTTTAAGAAAAGAATAAAAGAGATACTTTCAATATTTCCTAAATTTAATACTTAGTTTTTTTAGAATGATAGTAAGTCCTTCAAAAAATAGCTCTGCCCTTGTAATGTCATATCCTGTATTGACTTGCCCAACGATATAATTTGTACTGCGCCTTGCCTGCAGGCGTCGACGAATAGGTACCTACGTCGGCAAGCTATTAATTATGCGTAGGAGTATAAAACTCAAATACCGAGACGTACACCCGCTCGGCACGTGAACTACATTAATTCGTAGAGAGAGACCCTTTCGTCGAGATTCTCTAATGCTGCCACTACACTTGGCGTATTTGAGCAAAGATTCTCGTTATTTTGCTAATACAATATTAACTTTATTTCAAACAAAATATGGTTGATTTTGTATTACAATTTTGACAAATACGCCAAATTAAGTGCCTGCATAACAGGTTGTGTTGATACGAGTATACTGACTAGGTATCTGTTATAGATCTTTATTAGTATAGCAAATATGTAAATGATAAATTATTGTACTATAATTAATTCCAGTATTTAATTGAAAACTGATGTTTGTTTTTTGAAGTTTGAACTATTTCCTTAAGCACATGCAGCATTCCATGCAAACTTACCTTTGATTGTTATGTTCTTAATCTTTTTTGTCTTTCACTATGTGATACATTGTATTATTACTATTCTGCAAAATGATTAACGAATTAAGGAAATATAATTATAAAAGATAATAATGATTGCATTAGATTTGGGGTTCCGCATTGAATATGAAATAATTTTTTGTTTTAAGTGAAATTAAAAAAAAAAACTGCAATGAAACTTACAGTAATTTTCTTCATAATCTAATCTTCGATTTATTTTCAATATCTTTTTTCAATAAGTCCTCTCTTTTCGATTCTTATCAGCACAGTTTCAACGCTGCGGTGTTTTTGTAAATCATCAAAGAAAATCAGTTTCCAACCTTTTCCGATACTCCCTGGATCTCGATTATGTCGACCCAGGCTGTTACAACGGACGAAAACCAAAAGATCCGCGATACAGTAGGGACTTTCCAAATATATTTAACTACAGTTTAATCATATTTTGTTCTTAAAATATTTTGTTTGCCATATTGAATATACGGAACCCCTGGCAAGTGATGTAACTCGCATTTTCGAACTGTTTTGTGCATGTTATGTAAATAGAATGGACCCCCAGAGACCCTTTGCTGTGTCGGTGTGGTTGCGTCTTATTGCTAAATTGAATAATTTATTGTATCTTTCTGTCGCCCAATTTCACCACTTATTTCCTATTTGTATGTAACAATAACAAACAAAATAATCTAAACACCGTACCACCGAGCACACGTCACGTGGTCTGTCCAAATGTTCCTTTAACGTGTGTACTTATTAAGGTAAAGTGTATTTTAATCTAATAAACTATGGTATATAATGTAAAAGACACAATCTTGTATAAATTGGCAGCTGCGACGTTTGAAGCGAGAATGTATCGTGGCACGAGATCAATAATGTATGTACTCACTGTGAGGTTAATTAAATGATTAATAGCTAATGTCGTTTCCTCCTAATTCTGCTCCCAAGTTTGCCAAGTCCCCTTCAATTTATATTTCACTTACGTACACATTAGATTGTTGCGGTATATAACTGTTTTGCCGAAGTTATAAATCTAATTGTCCCGAGATACAAGTTGGATGCCATAAATAATATTAGCACAGTAGCTGATACGTGTGTTAGTTCGAAAATATTATTACAATATTTGTACGCATTTAGCGTTCTAATATAAGTATTTGTGTTCATTGAGGGTTATTACTTCGAGTTGGGTTTTTGGTATTATGTTGAAAAAAAAAAAATTGATAGGTAGATATTATAAGCTCCATCGCACGACGCGATCGACACGCCCCTGGAAGATCGTGCCGATAAGCTGCAATATCAGGCGCCGCCATCGCGCCACCTCCTCGACCTTCCTCGCCAAGATCAAATGCATCGTGCGTCATCTCATATAAACTTAATCCGTATAAACTCTGCACCATCCCCCATACATACAAAATATGCATTAGCTCTTAGTTGTGCGGAATTTGCTCAATATTTCAATTTGCTATCGCAAACTATCTCTAGATAATACTTACTTCACTTTAAGCTTTAAATCTTATTTAAAAATAAAATCCTGTCTACCTCGTGGTGATTACATACATATGACGTGGAAGTGCAATAAATATTAAATTATTAATGAATCCCTATACGAGTATATTACGTAAATGATAGCCTTTTTCAATATAGTTTACCAGGAAAAAGCGTATGATCTATTTAAGTAAGTAGATACTTTTATGGAATGTGTGTATCAGCACCATCTACTTATTCAATTACTCTGTAGTACCAAACTGGATATTATTATGTAAACTATTGAAAATTAAATGGTAATAAGTAAAACTAGAGTTTTGAGAGCACTCATTTCAATGTAAGTATGTACATGATACTTATTTTTGCACTCAATAAAGTCACTATTTTAAATAAAATTATTAAAATCAAGTACACTGAAGAACAATAAATAAAGTACGACCTAATTTGAGTTTCATTTAATCCTCCAGTATGTAACCCAAGGACGGTGAACCTTCATTGGAGAACGTGCCACTAAAATGTGGAAAAAAAATTAACGTTCATGACCACGTGCCGCCAAGACTTTGTGATTTATCGTAATTTCGTAATGTTTACAGTTGTTTGTATATTTATATAAATGAATGAGATAGTGTAATAACTGCTGTTTCAAATTACCTAGGTACCTGTTAAGCATTTTGCCCTTGCGTGCCCGAATTATTTTCTCATGTGCCAGTATGGTACGCGTGCCATAGCTTCGCCATCTCTGATCTAACCTATCTAGACCAAGCTCTACCCCCCTAGCTAAGTTACGACCGTTTCGTTTCGATTCTCTTCGCGTCGAACGCCTCGAGTTGGCCACGCCTCCGATTCCTTTGTTCTGACGACATGGTGAACGCAGGAAAATAGAAACGAAACGGTCGTAAGTTGGCTAGGCCTGCTGACTATAAAGCATCATACCACTTTATCCGAAAACGAGTAGGTATAATAATTTATAACGACACTCAAATCCAAGCTTTTGAATGCTGTTAGTAAACTGTAAAAGATTACTACCTGAAACATATCCAAACTAAAATATTAACTAAATGAATTCCATCGTAATTTATATTATATTCATTGCGTTTAGGCCAACGAGTTGTAAACTCACGATATCTTTAGCCCATTCCTTTGTAAAGTTATATTAAGTTTAGAAGAATGGAGTTGGCGAGACCAGAAAGGCTACAGGCCCTATAATTACCAAGTAGTTTAATCTTAATTTTGAAAGGGTACAGCCAAGACTTCAAACGAAGTAGGTACCTGCATAAATTAAACGAGGAAAATGTTGGTACAGCAGCCATCCTAAATTCGGCTCGCCACAACTGTGGCAGTAAATCCCTTTGAAGAGTGGATGTAGAGGCGGCTTCACGGCTTCTTCACCTTCCACATTTCACAAGCCCTCACCGAACTAAACAAGTTCAGGAGTTTCCTGTTTTGGATTCAGGCTTAAGAAACGCTCGGGTGTCACCTTTGTGCGGACCACCCAAAAGATACGCTGCAAGTATGTGCCGCTTGGGCAGACCGCTGGCCATAGGTTCAGGCTATGACCGGAAGCTAAGAAGAGAATTGGAAGCAGTCGTCTCCTGCGTAGCGAAGAAGATGCCCGCAACCATGAGGGAACGGTCATCGAGACGCCCCGGGTGTCGGGAGCCATAGGGCTATACCCGGCCACTGTGTGCCTTAAAGATAAGGTCAAAATATGAACAGTCATTTATCATTTCTTTAATAAAACAAATTACCATAATAAACCAAAACAAAAGAGATAAAAACTGAACGAGTGAACGCGTAGCACATCACGTGTCCGCTACGAAATCGTAGCTGCCTAACTTGCGTAGCTAGAATTGCTACGCCATTTGCTACATAGCCAGTGGTAGCCAGTGGTTTGTCAGTGGTAGCTTATATCAGTATTAATTACTGCGCAACCCCTATTTGCTTAAATGCTTAAGTCGCTGCGTTCGTAATGGGATAAATGTCTGAAATCAAATAAACATTCTACGCGTCTCTGTATATTTGAGTATGTAAATGCATACAACAACCTTCGGTAATTTAAGACCCATTGGGACAAAGCTTTAAAGCCTTTTTCCTTGCTACTTTACATATGTAACAGTAGTACTATTCAGAGGAAATAAAAACGGAGCCGCACTTTCATCGTACTAACACTTATCGAACTACTAGGTGACCCGGCAAACGTTATTCTGTTATATATATATCATCAAAGAATAAAATGTGAAGTGGGGTAGGAGGTTGAAAAATATCTTAGGACTTTTTTTCAGACCTACCAAATATACACAGCGGGCTGCGAGCAATAGGTAGCTCGCAGTCCAACCGTCCGAACCCGAACCCAGCCCCGTCATTCGACGGCGACCACGCGCGCCTCAAGATATCAGCAAACCGTAGGGGCCTAGCAGGGTCAAAACCTACTGGGGCCACGGATTGTGTGAAAGTAAACCCCGGGGCCCTGGAACGAAAGCAAAGAAGGAACAGGAGTGGGTTTTTAGTCAGTAAAAGTCTGACAAGCTCCGCTCAAGGGCTGAAGATGTCATTGGATGAATTTACCACCAAAAAAACCTAATAAAAACAACCATAAACAAAAATTATCGTATAGAAGATTTCGATAGCAAACACTGTGATACAGTTGCCATAACGGATCTTGAGCGGTTGCGCAGAAGTCAAATATTCGGTTTCTTTAGTGGTGCGAAGTGAGACGCGGGGGCGGGGAGTGTCTGTGATTGGCTCGCCGCGCCATCGCGTCATAGACGTCACTCCTCATTAGTTCCCTGCGTTGCTGCATGTATCTAACAACGAAGACGATTGGCTCGCCAATGTATGGAATGCGCAAAGCGATCCCCCCTCTGACGCCAAGCGCTCAAGATCCGTTGTGCCTACTGTACGGGGTTTTTATATATTAGAACATTTATAATTCAAGCGAAGAGAAGTTCTAACTTAGCATGCCGACAAAGTTGTACCAGTTTGGGATTTAAACAACTTTACCGGAGCCCATTAGGCTTTCGGTGCTGAATATGTTTGTTCGGTAAGTTAGTTGCTTCTTAGTTCAGGTATTTTACATGATGCGCCCAGTTGAATGAAAATTGATATTATGTTCACCTGACAGGATGGTACGAGTCGTAGAGAACGCAATATACAATATTAGTTTTAGTCATGCGAAGCCCGAAACACGTGTCTAGTATTTTTATGTAAAGAATCTAAATACAACATTTCATAACTGTCATGAAAAATCACAAAGTTATAAGCTTGTTATGTCAGCAAAAATACATAGTCACCGGGCCATCCAGGCGACTGAGGGGTTGTGTTGCACTTGCACCCAGATGTTTGCTGGCGCCTGATGCCCACTATGACCTGCCGTGTCCTGTGTTGTACTTAGTGTCGGTGGTGTCCAATTTGTGACCTTTTTAAATATTTTTGGGGAAAATTAAAACATGGTGTAAAAACTATTGGAATCCATTAACCCGTTGACTGCCGGAACGCAGATCTACGCGAGACACAATGGCTTTTTAATTGTGTCTCTAATTACGGCATCCGAGAGGTTAAGTTACTGATTTTGAATAAACCAACTTTATATATTCAGGTTTCGCTTAAACTAAAAACTATGTTGCATATATTGCTTCACTAGTTTCACAGAAAAAATGTGTACTTATAAACTAGCTTTTGCCCGAAACTTTGACCGCTTACATAAAATATAGCCTATGTCACTCAGGAATAAAGCAGCTTTCTATCAGTTTTTTTAATTGATATGACTGCGATCTCCCCTGATGGTAAGCGGAAAATGAATAAAGATGGTAAATTTTAGCAATCGGAACAGTACTTTCAGAAATTACTTCCAACTAACAAAAAAATAACAAACTTTACCTCTTTATATAATACTAGCTTTTGCCCTCGGCTTCGCCCGCGTACATAAAAGACCTGCCCGCTTTCTCCCCCTTTTCTCACTATTTAAAAAAAAAAATTAGCCTATGTTCGTCTCCAGGGTCCCAACTATCTCTGTACCAAAATTCATCAAAATCGGTTTTGCCATTTAGGCGTGAAGACGTAACAAACAAACTCACTTTCGCTTTTATAATATTAGTAAGGTACATATAGGTACATTTTTATAGCTACGTTTGACATTCAAAATCTCGTTTTCACGATATTTATATGCGCCAGTTTTTCCTTTTTATATTTCGGAATAGTTTTCTGAAATCCTGTTTGGTATTTTATGTCAACTGTATCTCGCACAATATTTGAGTTTATTGCCTTTTTACTCCGGCAGGTTTATGAGCCAGTTATTAGATAAGGTTGACTATCTGTGAACCTCGAATAACTTATACGTGTAGAGGTAAGCCGCCGACGTACAGGAAGTATTCTTTGTTGTATAACATCTCATAAAACAACTGCTAAACCTTGAATTATTTTATTATAAACAAGCGGCCAGTCCCGGCTTTGCACGGGCAATAAATATTAGCCTATGTTACTCAAGGTGAATGTAGCTTTTCAATGGTGAAAGAATTTTTGAAATCGGCTTATTAGGTTTTGAGTTTATTCATTACAAACATACAAACACACACACAACAATGCAAATTTTCCTTCTTTTTTATAATATTAGTGTAGATTGTTTCTTTCCTTGCCTTTGGTAAATTTTAAACAATTTTCTTGACAGATACAACTTTTTAAGTTACCTATAATAGTTGTATTTGATTTCTAAGTTTAATTCAGTCGCTTTTTAGGGTTCCGTACCTCAAATGGCAAAAACGGAACCCTTTATCTCGGGAAGGCGTACTCTGGATGGGTCATGCGGTGTACTAAGCTCTCCACAATCGTGAGATATACATCCAGCAGTTATTGTGTCGTGACAGTCAAGAGAGACTCGAACAACATCTGAGAAGGCTCTCGTTGAGCAGTTGGATTAATTCATTAAACCCCAAGCGAACGCCCGCGTTTGCGCATCTATTGTCTTACTATTGTGTCTCAAATGACGGTATTTGGACCAGGGGCATGTTGTTAGAAGATTCCTCACTCACGAACCCGGACTACCGGTAACTTAAGCCCTTTTCCGATACCAGTAGGCTATTTTGTGTGTTTTAAAAAGTAAATAACATAATTAAAGGATATTATAATAATGCACATAAATTATCTCCTCAAATTAAATCATTACGATAGTTGTTTTAGTTGACAAGTATTTTGACAATAAGATTGTAATTTGGTAGTTTTGGAGTCTAAACTAAGTCTATACATGTATTTTAGAGCTCAAAGCCCATTAAATTTAAGTATAGATAAAAAGAAAAAAAAAATGAAAAGGAAATTCTAATATGCAACTAACACGAAAAAGGGCATGATGGTGTATAAGGTTATTCGTGTGTGTATATATGTAATAATACAAAAATGATATCACAATATTTATATTACATCATAATAATAAACCTACTTTGTCATACAAATGTATCATATTTTGCCTATTTCGATGTAGGGAAGTAATGTAAAAGACAAGATAATTCTAATATGTACACGTACAGTTTAAAATAGTAAACCAACTGTTTGGAAATGGAGTAGATGCGGAATCCTGCTCCTAAATCATCGACTGTGCAGCAGAAGCTGTACCCAATTTCAGATCAGACTCCCACCTGAGCCAGTCGAAGTCGTTTCTGCCTCGGCATTGATCTTCGCAAATTTCATTGGCAATCCTCACCGCGTCGGACAACGGGAGATGAGGATTGTTGATAGTTACGAACGCTGTACTTCTCCGACTAGACTCCTCATACACCACCTAAGAACATATATTTGGGTTTATTTTTACTTTATCAAGGCACATTTCGGCACGCTATATTAGTATCTTAGAGAAATAATAATCAAATCTTAAAAAATATAGAATGACGTTTTTTTTTTTCGGTGGGAAAATTTCACTAGCTGTCGAAGACGCGTCCCAGGTACTTCATCGTCGACCTGAAGCCGATGTTAACTCCTCCTACCGTTAATTGGGAACCCGCGCATTCCGAGGGCCGTGAAAACACATGGCCTCGGACTTGTGCAGTGCCTTCTCGAGTCCCAACTGCTGGATCCTGTCAACGACCCCGCGTGTCACTAGATCGGCCGCCGCCTGGTACGACTCTCCCTGCGCTAGGACCAGCGTGTCGTCTGCGTAGCAGAACACACTGACCCCGTCAGGGAAGTCGCCGCGCAGCACATAGTCGTACCCGATGTTCCACAAGGGTGGTCCTAGTACCGATCCCTGCGGAACACCGCACGAGATCTCTCGGCGTTTCCACTCTCCCTGGTGACCGGTGTAGATATACTATGTACCTATCCGACAAGTAGGCCTCGAAAACTTTACAGAGGTATTCGAGCACCCGGTGGTACCGGAGTGCCCTCCGGGTCGTACTCCAGGGCAGGGAATAATTGAGGCGATTAACACACGGCACCGCGCACCGCCGCGGTTGGCGGTGAAGCGGATCTCATGTTACATTGGTCACTTAGAAATCCGTTGATACCTTACACACGTACACCGCCCGACCGCGCGGTCGAGCCACGGTCGAGCGGTGCTCTCGCAACCAACGCTCCTCCGCGCTGATTTCCGCGCGGTGGAGCGGCGCCTTACACACGGGGCACCGCATAACCGCGCGGATTTTTGTGGATGCAGGACGTGTTGCAATTTATCTTTGCTAACAAATAATCAAATGAAGAAGTGGACATTCGTGTATAGTTCAAAAAAAATATTTTCGTGTTTTCTCAAACTTTTGTAGGATAACATGAAAGTCCCATTTAGAGTTCTGCTACGTAAAAATGGATGAACTCAATAACTTCTTACTTTTTTCTTTCTACGCCATAAAAGCCAGATGCTGCCACCACTTCAGAGTCCATTTTCGCCAGTGGCTGTGATAAAACTGGTCAAAATTGCGTTAAATCCATCCGCGCGGTTGGGCGCATAAACCGCCTAACCGCGCGGAGCACCGCTAAGAAATCCGCTTCACCGCCACCGCCCTCCGCGGCGGTGCGCGGTGCCGTGTGTTAATCGCCTAAAGGCGTTGCCAATATCCAAGGACAAAGTCACGACACACCTGCCCTGGGACACCGCATCCCCCGTCGTGAGGGCTCGCACGTGCATGACGGCGTGCACCGTGGAGCGCATCCTACAAAAAACGAACTGGCCATCCTAAAGGTCCGGCCGGTCCACACGTGCTAGCCGCGCGACGAGGCGGTTTGCAATTACTCTTTCAAAGAGCTTGCCCACCTCGTCGAGCAGCACAATGGGCCGGTACGCGAACGGAGAGTAGAGGACCCTAAGTCTGCTATTTTTATAAATTCGTCATTCCAACACGATCCCATTGTCATTTTGCTAAAAGTTTGTAATCTGCTAATTCATAATGAACGATCATTGATCGGTCAATGGTCTTGTAATAGAATTGTGGTAGAATGATAATTTCGAGCATATTAAAACCAATAACTGCACAATAACGTTCTAATGGTAAAACACTGATCAAATAAACTGTCAAAGTTTTAGCAGATTACCGCAAACGTCAAATATTCATTTGTCAATATGTACGAGATTACCATTCTATGCCACTTCTTTCAATGGAGTGTCAGTGGTTGACCATTGGAAAGTCATAATGACGCCATTATATTAGTAGATTACCAAACTTGTCAAAATCGACAATTATGACATCAATGATAGACCATTCTGACATTATTGTAATAGCAGACTTGAGGCCCAAGGCGCCCTGCCTTCGTAATGGGGACCAGTTTTCCCGTCTTCCAACGAAGTGGAAACTGGCCCCTCTCCGTACATGCGCTGAAGAGCCCTCTTAGTCGAGGCGCCAGAGCCTCTATGGCCAGGACCCAGGCTTTCCCCGGCAAGCCGTTGGATCCTGGAGCGGTATTTTTGGCACTCAGCCTTCGTACCGCCACTCTCATCTCTACCTCGGTCACCTCTGGAGCATTGTCGTCGTCGTCGTTGTAGTGTATATGGAATGACGTTGGTTTTAACGAATGAATCACGTTATAATTTCATATTATGCTATTCTCTCGTAATGTTTCCGTAATTTATTTTAAGGATTATTTGGATTTTATATAATTTCTCTTCTTATTATAATAAGTATCAAAGACAGCACGTATACAATACAAAATATTTACTGGCTGGTTGGCATCAGTATTAAATTTTTAATTATGCATTTTTAGGGTTTCGTAGCCAAATGGCAAAAAACGGAACCCTTATAGATTCGTCAGCCACTTTTTTCCGAAACTATAAGAGCTATACTGTTGAAACTTTGTAAGTAGATGTATTCTGTGAACCGCATTAAGATTTTTATACAAAAATAGAAAAAAAGCAATGAATTTTGGGGTCTCCATACTTAGAACTGAAACTCAACATTTTTTTTTTTCATCGTACCCATACGTGTGGGGTATCTATGGATAGGTCTTCAAAAATTATATTGAAGTTTCTAATAGGTATCATTTTTTTCTAAAGTGAATACTTTGCGCGAGAGACACTTTCAAAGTGGTAAAATGTGTGTGTGTGTGTGTGTCCCCTTTAACTTCTAAAATAAAAGAATGATAAAACTAAAAAAAATATGTGATGTACATTACCATACAAACTGCCAACGAAAATTGGTTTCAACGAGATCTAGTAAGTGGTTTTTTTTAATACATCATAAATCTAAAAAAATACACTATTATTAAAACATCGATGAAAATTACAAGGAACTAGAAGAACTTTTATATTATGTTACTTGCTGCTACGGAACCCTTTATGAGCGAGTCCGACTCGCACTTGGCCGGTTTTTTATTTCTAAGGTCGTGGATTAGTTGTACCTTATAGAAGTAAAGTGGATCTGGCACCTTTCTCTGCGACAGAAAGATGTCAACGAGCTGATTATTCTGATTAGGCAGCTTTCACGCTAAAGGTACCAGTGTAGATGACGGTGTTGTAGCCAGCAGCCCCGATGCGAGCACGAAGATTCTGCATTTATATAAAATGATGTTGAAAAAAAAAATTAAGTACTTCAAACTGTTGGAAGGTACAACCTCGACAAAAAGCTTACCTGCTCCAGCCTGTTCCAATTACTATTTATTTATTTATTTATTTATCTTCCTTACAACTATCATTACAGGTAAATGCCTAATGCGATAGTGCGGTCTTAAAATTAACTTTAATATAATATAAAACATAAAAACAAAAAATAATCTAGAACCTACTTACCTACATCGATACTTAAAAACACAAACTTAAAATATACAAATATATACCTTTAACCTACTCTAATCAACCCTATAACATAAAATAAACAATAGCATTTTTGCAAATTCACTCGAGCTACATGTAAATATATCAATATTTACGTGAAGCTGGTTAATAATTCCAATTACACGGGTCAATGGCGTTTTGGCAAGAAGATTGGTCCTGGCAACTGGCACGGCTAGCAGCGGCGGGCGGCGCCGCCTCCACACATAGCGGTCATTACCAGCGTTAATGCACTGCCACTGAGGAGCAGCATTGATATAGAAGAAAGTAGCTCGCTGAGCGGAAGCGAACACAAAGTCACTCTTGGCAGCAAGGTGACCCTTAGCCAGGACTCGTTGGTTGGTCCTGTTTACATATTTGCTGGATAATGTTTGTCCGACATGACCGCTAAGAACATTTCTCTGATTAGCTTCGGTGTATAAGGTATTTAGATTAACTCCAGGGAAGTGGTTTTCTGCTAAAAATATAAATATTAAATCAGATTATGCTCTCAAAAGCCGCTGTTATTCACTTAAGCGCCTTCTGAGGGAAATTGCAACTTTCTCATTTACCATAGTCTATTATTTATTATTTTCAAAATAACCAGTTTGAACCCAGTTTTGGTATAACACAGCATAAGCACATTTATGTAGGTATAATGATGATTTTAGGCACAGTTCCAAATTTAACTCGTAAATTCATAATTTACCTTTTTCTGCTACAAACTAATTAATGTGGCTTAACGAAATAATTTAAAAATAGCGCTCTGAAAACTGTTCTTACGTCGCCATGTGCTAGGTCTGGGAACTCGGGTTTGGTGAACAGCATGTGCGGGCGTCTGATCGTACCAGACGTACAACGTTTGCATAAGGTTCCGGTCGAAACAAGCACCGTACAGCAGGTAGAAAATGCCGGAGACATTATAGCCCACACTGAAAACAAATATCGGAATTATTTTACATGCAAGAGAAATTATAAACTAAAAGTAATCCGATTAACCAACTAATAAGTAAAGCATTTTCGTACAAACTAGGAATAGGTACCTGCATTGCTTCCTTTATCGTTCGTTCTTTTACACTGAATTATTTAGAATAAATGTTACTGAGATTAGTTTTAACAAATGTTCATACTAATAAATATATTGAGTCTGTTTTTATAGCTTACCAGTAGCTCTGGCTTTGAACGGGTACAAATGATATATAAACAAACCGTCTGTGTATATCTCTCTTTCTTTATGATGAATGTATGAGGTTTAATTAGAATGAAGTACTTACAGAATACGGAGTGGCCGTTCCAACAACTTCTGTTAGGATCGTGAATCACTGGCGTTACGTGTGCAGAGCAGGTCAGCCCACCGAAGGCTCTGATGCCGGGTAACCAGCCGGCACCGGAGACGAGATTGTTGTTCTCACATACCGCTATCTGCAAAAGATAAAATAAACATGCCAATGTCACGACAGTTGCGTGGTCTTTAACAGTATGTACACAGTATAAAACACAGTTGCTCTCCGCGTCTGTATTTCTATTCATCCGCTTTTTGCTCTCAAACCACGCATTGGATTTTATTACTGTTTTCACTAATAGAAAAAGAGATAAACGAAAAAGGTTTCAAAATCACTTTTAACTTTCGAACAGTTAAAATTACTCATATTTTTTTAACATTTACCAAAATTATATTCCCGAGTTTTTGATTCTAAAATGACGATATAATACGTTTACAGTAGTAATATTATGGAAACTTAATAGTGATTTTATTTATCAATCTCTTAATACACTAAGTATAAAGCAAAAATCCTTAAAAACTAATGTAATGCTTATAATTATCCTCTGCCCAAGGTAAAAGTCAGCCCTTTGGTCACGTTAACTAATATTTACTCAAAAACCAGTGAGGTTAACTTATTGAGAGTGTTGTCTGAAGGCAGTCAAAACTAGTTTTTACTAATTAACAGTATTAACTGTAACATATTCATATAATTTGCACCCGTGCCGAGCAGGGACGAGTTGTTACTGCTAAATAAACTTATTGTAAACTGCGCTCAAACAATTTGTCATATTTAATATCTAGACAAAAATAACGGAATTACATATATGTTTTTCCATAATTGTATCGAATAAAAATGCGGTCTCTAAGCCAGCTTGTATTTTCCCGAAAATTCGGAAACTAACTTTTGCTAAACAGTCAGTTCAGTAACCAGTAACACAAATAAAACTCACAGCGACATCTCTTGTTGTGGTAATATTCTGGATTGCTTGTTCGGGGCATGCGATCACGACTGGTTCTTTGTGATTGAGAAGAATCTGACCAGTATTGCCTTCAGCTGCTAAGTATCTATTGACTCTTGCACTAGAGTCAAAGCGTAGGTACACCGGCTGTGGCTGACCAAGATCTCCATTTATTCGAAATGTACAACCTGAATAAAAAATCTAGTTAGAAGTAAAATCTATAAATGTTTGAAGAATTTCTAACATCTATTTGTGGAGCTTATGTGCGTTTCCACAAAAATGCTAACATTATTTACCTAATGCCTTTGCATGATAAAATTATAGGTACTAAGAATCTATTAGGCTTAAAGTTTACATAAAGTTTACCTCTGGGATTAGGTGACATTTCATTTTTTTTCAGGTGGGATTGTTCTTGCTCCAGCCATTCGTCAAGGTAGACTTCAAACTCATCTTCATCGAGAATCGGAGCCATTTCTTCAGGGTCCTTTAGTAATTTAGCCGCTTCGGCTGACAAAAGCACTCCAAGTACTAACACTGAACGCATTTTTGGGTACAGCAGACCTCACCCAATTGATTAGTTTTTCTACTGTTTTACAGCACTCTTTTTCTCAATTTATTAAAAAAAATATACGACAATAAAAACAACAACAACAATGAATACACTAAACACAACAAAGAATATAGCTATCTATCTATTTTGAACTAAACAGATCTACTACTTTTTATGTACTATATTTAAACTTCATGCAACATAAATGAAATAAAATTGAACTCAATGCCTTATAACGCCTGTTTCTAAATTATATTTTACTCCTTATAGTGAACATGTTGCTTGGACAAAACTGCAAGAGTTTATAAAGATTTGTTGAACATGTCTTTGTTTTATAGTCTGGAAATATTGTGGAGTACTACTTATAGTAAGGTTGAGGATCTACCGAGTGGATAGACACCTCACCCTCATCCACTTGGGCTGAACAACACCGTGTTCTCGTGGCGAACGGCGGCAGTGATCTCTCGGGCCCTAGTACGGGCTAGGGTCCGCAGCGAGGAGGAATGGCAGGCAATCGATGCCTTCTGCAAAGCAGTAATGCTAGTGAAGCGCCCCAGCCACCAGGACCTTGGCCCTGATTGCCAGCCACCGTAGGTGTGGGCTAGTGGACGACGAGCAATGGGTAACTCGTGGTCTGGCTGTCTTTTTTTTTTTTTTTTTTTTTTTTTTTTTTTTTTTTTTTTTTTTTTATGGTGGGAAAAAATCATGCATTGACATCCCCCGCTCTTGGGTGGAGCGGGAGATAGTGTCAGACTCTTACTGACTAAAAGACCCACCCCGTTCCTTCTAGCCTTCATACCGGGGCTCGAGTGCCCTTTCGGATAACCCTGGCCCCAGTAGGCTTCGACCCGGCTGGGTCCCTGCTGTTGCTGACAACTCCTTGAGGCGCGCGGGAACAGTGCGCGCCGTCGACGACTTGGGCTTGGTCCGGACGGTTACCGGACGGCCGGACAGCGGGCTACCCATTGCTCACTGTCCGCAAGCCCGCGCCTACGGTGGCCGGAAATCGGGATCAGAATCCCGGCGGCGGCGGCGGCGGCGATAACGCCGTTGCCTGATGCGTTCGGCCTCCTCCTTTGCGAGCATTACTGCTTCGCAGATGTCGGTGACCGCCTGCCACTCCTCCTCGCTCCGGACCATGGCCTCAACCAAGGCCCGGCGCGAGAGGTCTCCGCCGCCGATCGCCCCCACGAGGGCACGGCGATGCTCCGCCCAAGCAGGGCACACCTCGACTGTGTGCTCCACCGTGTCCTCCGGGCATTCCGCACAGTGACGACACCCGGGCGTCACTTCCGCACGAATCCGGTGCAGGAAACTCCCGAACGAACCATGTCCGGTGAGGACCTGCGTCATGCGGAAGGTAAGGACGCCGTGAGGTCTTTCCAGCCACGCCTCAAAGAGGGGACTTACCGCCATGATTGTGGCGTGCCCAGTGGTCCGGCTGTCTGGTGCACAACCGGACCGAGACCGAGTTGTCGATGGCGTATAGTATTCCACGCGCGCCTCAAAAAGATGTCAGCAAGACTGTAGTGGCCCAGCAGGTCCAAAACCCGCTGGGGCCATGAGTAGTCCAAAAAGGAACGCTGGTGTCCTAGAATGCAAGGCAAAGAAGGAACTTAGGTGTGGGTATAGTCAGTAAAAGTCTGACACGCCCTCCCACCCAGCTCTAGAGCGGGAAAAGACATTGGATGCTTCCCACTTTTAAAAAAAGCGTCACCGTACCTTACCGGCTGGTGATTGACGTAACAAAACAACCTTTTAAATGAACTTTACGTTGGAAATAACCTTTAAAGTCGTAACAGCATTTATACCTATGCCTTTCTTTGTGCAACTTTTTGTAGGGTTGTCACAAATAAACATTTTATTTTGAGACTTGGCAAGTTTCAGTTATTGTAATGAAACCTTGTGTTGATGTTGACGTAAATCACCTTTCGAATAAAGTAATTATAGACACAATAAAGAATGAGAGAGCGATCGCTTGGGGTCTAAGGAATTAAATTAAATATAGTGTGTTTAACACAGTATATTATATAAATACCTATATAACTTTTATAAATATATATACACAATATAATCATAGAAAAGTGTTTTTTGCAAGGCTCCAAAAAAATCATAATTAATTTCCTAAATGCTAGAACCAGCTGAATTACATTAGGGCCTTTTAAAAGAAAGTTTAAAAAATCGTTGCAGATAAAGTTTTAGCGTACAATTTAAATTATTTTTTTATGACTGAATTTGTTACAAAAGATAAATAACTAAGTAGTATTGTTATTTTTTTAAATTAGGACATTTTAAATCTTTTTAACCGACTTCTAAAAAAAAAGGAGAAGGTTCTCAATTCGGACGTTTGTATTTTTTTTATGTATGTTCGCGCATAACTTCATCGCTTGCCGACCGATTTGAAAAATTATTTTTTTGTTAGTAAGGGTACAAATAGATGATTGTAGTTTAGTAATAGAATATTATAAAAAGTAGGTATTGTATGTAATATAAATAACAGATTTTTTAATTCGTTTAAAAATTACTAATTCATTTGACTTTTTTGGACAGACTATATCAGTGTTATGAAACATTTCAGTTATTCAGATGCAAATGTTCCAATCGCAAAGATGACACTGGGTAGATCGCTGTCCGACCGTTCGGTAAGCGTCCTTACTAAGTCACACCTACTGCCCGTACTGTCCCACGCGAGCCTCAAGGAGATATCATCAAACCATAGAGGCCCAGCAGGGTCGAAGCCTACTGGGGCTAAGGGTTTGTTTCTGCCCTGATATGAAAGGCAACGAAGGAACAGGAGTGGGTTTTTTGTACTTTTTAGTCAGTTAACGTCTGACACACCCTCTCGCGCTGCCCAAGAGCAGGAGATGTCATTGGATGATTTTTCCACATAAAAAATAAAGATGACACACTTTGCTCACGCCTAGTTAGTTAAAGTTAAATCTTCCTAAATCCGAAAGACTAAACGTTAAATACTTTATTTTATTCCTTTTGTTTAAACGGTCTACCTCTGCGAAATTCGAATTGTCTTAAATTTATTTGCATTTTGCAGGTCACAGTGGCACTGCAAAATGCAAAAAACAAAGACAATTTGAATTTTATGGGCTACCTTAACCTTTCAATCGTGGAAATTACAGACACAATTTTTTTTTTTATTCATTATTTATTAAAATAAAACAAAATTTACCATTGCCGCAAATCTCGCGGGTTCGACGGGATTGGTGACTTCAATCCCGCAAGCCCGGGGGATTGCCATTTTGATGCAGGATGGGATCCCCTAGCCACGTGCAAAGAAACCCAGACGATCATATAGTGAAGCTTGCTCTTGAACTGGAAGAAAGTAAGTAAGAAAGAAAATATGAATATTTAGCACACCGTCACATACAATGAAGAAACAAGTACATAGAAACTTTAATAACAAAATAAAAACAACAATATTATTAATGCCTATAACGATACGGGAAAGACCACCCAATTTTGGGTTAAGCTCGCCTGAGTACATCGGCTTTCTTACTGTTTATAATTTGTAAAATATTTACAATATAGAATATGAATATGAAGAATATGAACATGAAACACCCTCAATTTGGCTTTGGCACAAAATCATGCTCAAGAAAAAAACAAAGATGGCCGGTCACACATAAATAGGATAAAGTTTAGCCAGAAGAAAATGTAAACTAATGATGGGAAAATCAAGTGTCATTTTCCTTACTCATTTCTGCAGCTTTACTTTCCATATTGGATAATAAACTAAAACTACTCATAGTGCCATTTATCTGACTTTAAAGAGTTAATGATTCTTTTTGGGAAACGTAGTGTCATTAAAACGCACTGTCCGCAAGCTCGTGCCTATGGTGGCTGGAAATCGGGATCGGAATTCCGGCGGCGGTGAGAGCGCCGTTGCCTCCTCCTTAGCGAGCATTACTGCTTCGCAGAAGTCGGCGACCGCCTGCCACTCCTCGTCGCTCCGGACCATGGCCTCGACCAAGGCCCGGCGCGATTCATTATGACGTCGCGTTTTATTCCAAACAATTCTATTAGCAACAACCAGTGCCAATAATGTCACTCCCGTTTTTTATTTAAGGTTCCTTCCGAACGTCAGTCAGCTAAAACGGAACACTTATAGGATCAATTTGTTGTCCGTCTGTCTATCTGTCAAGACCCTTTTTCTCAAGAACGCGTGAAGATATCAAGCTGCAATTATTATCAGGCACTCAAGTCGGTTACTTCTTGCAGTAGTGAAAAAATCAAACTTGAAGTCAATGCAATTTAAAGATAAGGCCATTCAAGGTCATTTGAGGCGCACATTTTAGCACTCGCGAGGAAATTAATACTTGTGGGGTACTACTACCCGTTGACTTTAAATCTTAAAAGGCAAGATGTAAGGTCTCATAGCACAAATACAGAAAAAAGACTGAAAACTGTAAATTTGAAGTTACGAAACCAAATAATTACTTTTTTGTGATTCGAAAAAATCTTCAACACTCAGGAATCGAACTTTTTACATTGATAAAATACAGAATCCTCGGTGCAAGCTCGACTTGGACTTGACCGTTTTTATATTATTGATAGGTTCGAGAATGACTTCTATCTCACCTGATCGTAAGTGATGATGTGGTCGACGTTTGCCTAGAAGTACTTTTCACCCAGGTTGTAGTTATCAGGAAACATACCTAGAATTCAACAGTAAAGTCCACTCCTTAGCTGTACTCACATATGACTGTAATTTTTACGCGTCCCATACCTACTCATAAACGTTAAGATGTTCACCATGTACCGGTGGTGCATTGACATACGTCTGGAGGTCCGATAACGAAAAAGGCTTGCCGGAATTAAATTGTGCAAATCTGACATGCACTACCTGAAATACAACCGGTAGAAAACCAATAGGCTAACAGCTCAGCGTCGATGCTCATGACTTTGAAGTTTTGACTCGACGACTGCATTATTGTCGATGATCCTCTTGGTTCGTTTCTCAGTTAACTCAAGCGCATCAACCTGGTGTCTAGAACAACGACAAGAGATGGTGTGTGGTGTGAGCAACGACACACGTTCGAACTGTGCTTGATAAAGTTTGAGCAGTGGTTTCGGCATGAGGTAGTGTCTCATTTTACACTGCTAGGATTCCCGACTTTTAGGTAGCCAGCTGAGCATTTGCCTCGATGCATGGCCCAGAATTGAGAGACACCACCCAACCCAAAGATTGCCTTCAAGGTCAAGTTCAGAGACTGTATCTGCTGCCCACTAGCTGGTGCGTTAGACACGTAGTTCTTAACAGTACTGCTGTTGTCTGCATACTTGGGTGTGCAGACAACCGGTACCGTGACCGTTTCTTGGATTATATTATATATATTATTATTATTATATATTATTATATATATATATATTATTATTATTATAATTATTATTCCATTTATTATCTATATATGTACATATTATTTACATTTTTTATTTTTTTATTATTGTATTTGTTATAATTATGTAATGATTTTATTTATTCTAGAAATTAATTTAATGTAGTTTTAAGGACATATTTATAATTATCAATCTGTTCGACACAACTATGTTGTTATGAATAAAGGTACTACTACTACTATAAAGACCATTTATGTTAGTCTAAGGTCCGATTAAGAACGACCTTCACCGGTCTGTTTAATGGATGAAACGCATTTTGTGACAAATTATATTAAATAATATAACGCCACCCGCTTTAAGGTTGCCTAAGAAATTCCTGGCCAAACTTTTTTTTTTTAAATCCGGTGCATGTGTTTAAGGAATAAATTGGATACTAACCGAAAGTATGAAGCCTTTACGGTTTGTACGAAGCAAGATCAATGTTGCCTAAAGTACGTTAGAAAATAAACAGTTCGCCGCTTTCGGTGAATGCTGTTTTGACGGTCACTAAAGATGACGTGAACTTCTAGGTATTTGATGGTCGAGCTTCACCAGAAATTGTTACGTTAGAGAATGGAATAAAACACTGGCACTATTATACTTGGTATTCAAATATTTTAAACCTACTCTTAAAATCTAAAAACAGCTGTTGATAAGACAGGAACAAACGGAATAACAAGAAAAGAAGTCGTTTTTTTTATATATATTTGATGAATCAAGGCCTTGAGCTGTACACATCTCGTACCGAACAGTAGTGGAAATATCTATGCTCATCATGACAGGAGACCATTAGTTGCGAAGGCGGGAAGATGTGGAACAGTCCTCCTGAAGTCGTCGACTGTGCAGCAGAAGCTATATCCGATATCGACGCGGTCAGGTTGCCACCTGAGCCAGCTGAACGCGCTGTTGTTGCGACAGCGGTCCGTGCAGAACTGACGCGCGCGAGCTTCAGCCAGCGTGTAATGAGGATTGTTAATACTTATAAACGCCGTGCCAATGCGCCGCGATGCATCATACACCACCTAACAAATTAAAAAATCCTTTTGATTTTGGTTGAACTGCTTCATTGAATAATGAAATAAATTTTATACTTCAAAAGCCAGAAACAAAGTATTTGATTAGACAAAATATTATCTTTTAATACTTGATCTAATCAAACACTCTGTTGATTGAATTTAATTAGACATAATATCACAAAACAACATTTAAAGTTCAAATTTTACATAAATACTTTTCCATAAACTAAAATTTTCAAATTCCAAAATAGAATTGTCATAATAATATAGGGGTTCAGAATATACCTTGTAGAAGTAAAGCGGAACGGGGATCTGATTGCTTTGCGGCACCAGGAAGATGTCGACGAAGCGATTGTTCTGATCACGCAGCTGCGTCACGCCAAAGGTACCAGTGTATATGACGGTGTTGTAGCCAGCAGCCCCGATGCGAGCACGAAGGTTCTGAAGCAAAATATTTTTTTTTTTAAAAACTTGCAAAACAATTAAATAGTAAATAGTTAACACTACAAAAAGTTAACCTGCTCCAGGGAGTTCCAGTTTCCGGCGTTGAAAGGTTGCCACTGAGGAGCAGCATTGATAAAGAAGAAAGTAGCGCGCTGACCGGTAGCGAAAACGTAGTCACTCTTTGCAGTAAGATGACCACGAGCCAAGAACTGGTGGTTTGTTATATATCTGTCTGCTAAAGTGGCTCCGACATATTGGGTGACGACAGTCTTCTGGTGAGCTTGAGTATACATAGTATTGACGGCAACACCAGGGAAGAAGCTTCCAGCTATAAATTATAAATAAATATATCAGGTGTTTTTACAGCTATAGTAAAGTATAACCACGAAGAGGACTTCGATAAGCAATTATTATTACCTAACCAATTAGGTCTATCTACGCCAGTTTGGTGTACAGCATTCTCACGATTCTGATCATACCAGACGTACACCACTTCCATACGGTTCTGGTTGAAGCAAGACCAATAGAGAGGATGGAAGACATTGTTGACGATGAAGCCCACTCTGAAAAATAAAATTTTTGTTACGTGCGTTGTGTGCACAAGTAAGAGAGAGAGATGAGACCATGCTCCAAGTGATTAGAAACTGTTGTGGGTTTACACTACACACCGAATAACGATGTTGTTATTCCAACAACGACTGGTAGTTCCCTGAGCTTCGTAGTTTGAGTGTGCAGAACAAGTCAGTTGACCGAAGGCTCCGTTCCCATGCAGCCAGCCGGAACCGGAAACGAGGTTGTTATTCACACAAGTAGCCGTCTGAAATAATGTTAAAATATTTCAAAGATTGGCCAAGCATTCTTTTTATTGGTTGTATAAGTAAATGACACTCTAGATTTGGTTTTATATTTGATAAAATGTAGCGCTCATAACTTGTTATTTTATAAATAAATCAAACAAATGTGTTTGTTACGTTTTAACCGGGCATAATAATATTTTTACAAGACATTCTATTTCTAAACAATACATAAATATATATGATTGTTGATCCATTTATTGCTAAAGTAAGACGTTTAAAATGGTTTTTTGCAATAACACGTTGAATCTTCAGTATCTCCGAAATTAGAATACTGCCAGATAGTGTCGGAAATAACAAATGGCTAGCATTGTGTAACAGAGTTATCTAAGATGTAATGAATTCTTGCGTATTTAATAATGAACTATAACTTAGCCAATCAAAATTAAATAAAGTTAACCTTACAGCTACGTCTCTTGTGGCTGCAATATTCGGGTGTCGGATGGATCGTCCGGAGCCGGTGCACGCGATCACGACTTGCTCTCCGGTATTCAGCCGGATCTGGCCGGTGTTCCCGTTGGCAGTCAAGTAACGGTTCCCGCGGAGATAAACCGGCTGGGGTTGTCCAAGGTCACCGTTTATTCTGAATGTGCAACCTAAAGACAAGATTTAGTTACACTTCCTTAACTTGTCAAGAGCAATTGTGAACAATGAATATATAACTTCTTCTAGCCAGTTTAAACTACGGCTTGGACCCTTTAAATCGTGTTATAATAAATATTTACCGCTCCTAGGACCAGCTTCAATGTTAGATGAATTAGCCATTTTGGATTGTTGAAGGGCCAACCAGGCATCGAGGTAGTCTTCAAAATCATCTTCGCCGAGAACCAGAGCCAGCTGTCCAGGCTCCAGCATTTCAGTCGGCATCGCTGCCGCTGCAGCCAAGAGAGCTGCAAGCACTAACACTGGACGCATCTTTGCGGATAGCACAACCTGCACTACTAATGTATAGAATAATGTTCACTATTTTATACCACTATGTTTCTAAAAACAGATTATCTATATTTATATCTAAGTCCATTTTGTCAATTTTATCAAATGAGACTTAACGGATTAATATTTATCATCATTTATAACAAAAATCTCTGTAGCTGTCGTGTCAAGTTCCGTAGGTATAATTCCATAAGTAAGGATAGATTTATTTAATAAAATCATCAACACTACCCCTGCCTCCAGCATCGAAATCATCTCAGATAAACGGATGATTTGTATATTATGCTTATGATCAATATTCGATGAAAACCGATTTTCTGTTGTTAAATAAAACTTTACAATAGATACTGTATAATGTCTGTAAATGCCAAATCCTACCTTTTCACTGACAGGCTTTTTTTTTTTTTTTTCGATGGGAAAAATCATCTTATGACAACCCCCGCTCTTGGGCGGAGCGGGAGATAGTGTCAGACTCTTACTGACTAAAAAACCCATCCCGTTCCTTCAAGCCTTCATACCGGGGCTCGAGCGCCCTTTCGGATTACCCTGGCCCCAGTAGGCTTCGACCCGGCTGGGCCCCTGCTGTTGCTGACAACTCCTTGAGGCGCGCGGGAACAGCGCGCGCCGTCGACGACTTGGGCTTGGTCCGGACGGTTACCGGACGGCCGGACAGCGAGCTACCCATTGCTCACTGTCCGCAAGCCCGCGCCTACGGTGGCTGGAAATCGGGATCGGAATCCCGGCGGCGGCGGCGAGAGCGCCGTTGCCTGATGCGGTCGGCCTCCTCCTTAGCGAGCATTACTGCTTCGCAGAAGTCGGCGACCGCCTGCCACTCCTCCTCGCTCCGGACCATGGCCTCGACCAAGGCCCGGCGCGAGAGGTCTCCGCCGCCGATCACCCCCACGAGGGCACGGCGATGCTCCGCCCAAGCAGGGCACACTGCGATTGTGTGCTCCACCGTGTCCTCCGGGCGTTCCGCACAGTGGCGACACCCGGGCGTCACTTCCGCTTTAATTCGGAACAGGAACCTCCCGAACTTGCCATTTCCGGTGAGGACCTGTGTCATGCGGAAGGTAAGGACGCCGTGAGGTCTTTCCAGCCACGCCTCAAAGAGGGGACTTATCGCCATAATTGTGGCGTGCCCATGACGGGGTTGCGATAGTCGCTGACGCCATTCCACCATGAGATTCCGCCGGAGCTCTGTCCGCCATGCCGTGACCTGTCGCGGCAGAGGACTTTCACCCCGGCGTTGCATCTCCACGCGCATGTCGTGCATGTGTGCAAGGACTGTTGCCTCCAGATCCCACGGTGGTAGGCCAGCCAGAAGGCTCGCCGCTTCGCAGGAAATCGTGCGGTATCCCCGCACCATCCGAATTGCCATGACCTTCTGGCAGGCGTTCAGAATGGCCGCCGGTCGCTTTTTCAGCGACGGCGCCCACACCGGCGCCCCGTAGAGGGCCATGGACCGAACGATCCCCGCGTAGAGCCTCCGGCAGGAGGCGTCTGTTATAAAGCATTACCACTTATCGAATGTTTGAATAACACAGATAGAATTTAAATTAATCCACAAATTGTATTTAAAGCATTGCTGTAACGCCTGTACGAATAGATTTGTACATATTTTCTTACACGACTTTTACAATGACCGTGTTAAAGGCTTTAGTCAGATCAAAGTATTGATTTTTGTATAGAGACTCAAAAGTTAAGAACTAGACAAATCATCATCAACTCATCAATCAACTTTAATGACTTTTAAAACTAAGAGGGAAGAACTTAAATTTAACACAATATTTTATTTATAGTCTATCAAAAATCTGCTATAGCTTTATAATGGGATTTATGACAATGGTTAAGTGATTTTTTTGTGAAATCATCACTAACTTAATTTCCTATCTCCTAGATGAAGCAAGGACCATCCATAGTAGTCCGCCATCGCGAATAGTCTTTAGTTTCACGTTTCGTCTCACTCCAGGATAAACCATTTTATTTTAATTAAAACATGAAACAAAAAGCTTTTGTTCATATTGAATGACTAAAAATGTACTCTTAGTTATAAAATTATGTACATGATGTTTATATATTGATTAGATAAGACATAGTGTGGTCCCATTTGATATGTGACGTCATATTTTATGTAAGACCTTTTCCGCGGCTTCGATCGCGTGATTTTTGCGGCAGGCGAGCTGCGCGCTGAGCTGCGCTCCGACTGCGCGCCTTAAGGACATGACGCCCAAGCTAGTTGTGAAAAGGCTAAGGATACAGTGACTAATGATTAAATAAACAATCCCTTCATTATGGTACGGCAAATATAAAAACTACGGTCAAATAACTCATACCAACCCGTGTATTTGTCCTGTTGACCGAGGTCTACTAATGGTGGGCAAGCTGATCACCGCGCAGAAAGAAATGGAATCACACAGTATTTCCATACTAGGTGTCAGTGAAAGACACATGCGTGGTCACTTCACCACTGCGACAGGGAACACCATGTACTTCTCAGGCTGTGAAGATTAGAACAGGAATGGGGTCGGAATCATATTTCCACCACACATGAAGAAAAATGTCCTCGGTTATTACCCGATCTTATAGGATCCTCACAACGAAACTGAACATTAAACCGTACGTGCGGAATGTTGTACAAATATACGCACCGAAAGCTCAAGCTCAAGATGAGGTAATGGTAATTGGAGACTTTTATGGGAAACTAGAGGAAACGCTGAACTCAATTCCTAGCCGGGAAATTAAAATGATCCTTGGTGACTGGAATGCCAAGGTCGGTAGTACATTTGCTGATGATTATATCAAAATCACTGTAGAAAAATTTTGACTTGGCACTAGGAATGAACGGGGTGAAAATCTGATCGAGTTCTATTGACAGAAATCTCAGTATCATAAACGCGTACTTTCAACATTATTCAAGACGTTTGTACACATGAAAGTCTCCAAGCGATAGGCACAGAAATCAAATTGACTACGTCAATCTAGATACCCACTGAAGATCCTCAGTGTTCAGTGTCAACTTTCCGCGGTGCAGAGTGCGGCTCTGAGCACAACCTACAGTTAGCCAAGGTCTCATTGCGTTTAGAAGCACCTAGACGTCAACCACCTAAGCCATGAAGCTTGGATACTTCTGAGCAATCAGTCTTCCGAGAGGCATTAGAAACGAAATTGAAAGATTGTCCAGCGCAAGAGCACGCTGACGATGACAAGCAGTAGATACAGTTAAAAGATCACATCAACGATGCGCTGTACCAGGTTTCATAGAAGAGGAAGCAAGAGCAGAAGAAAAAATGCTGGATCTCCAATTGCTCGTGGGAAGTCATCGTGCTGTAATGGCTAAATACTCCAAGCTTAGCAGAGCTACGAAAACCAGTTGTCGCTATGACAGAAACCGCTTCATTGAGGGCATTAAATCGACATTAGGAGATTTATTAGCTAGTTACAAACTAAGTGCTTTCCAAAAAGCTTAAGGCTAAATCGTAGGTCATGGAAGAACTCGATCGCATTGCCGAGAGATGACGTGCCTACTGTGAGCAGTGGTAAACAGATCCCCATTCGACGCCTGGAGCTGTCCCGGACTGGAAGGATCTAGAATTGAAACCGATTCATCGCTCCGAAATATCCACTGCTCTTCAATCCCTCAAAATGAAGAAGGGACCAGGAAGCACCAAATAACAATCTGGAATGAATGAATGACTTAATTTGCTAGAATACATGTACATTTTGATGGTAACAATTTCAGATTTTTTATTAAATTTTATTTTTCTATTACTGTTCGGAAAATATACAGCAACTTGTTACAGTAAAAACTAAAATATTTAAAAAAACGGCCATTTCCAAGTTTTTACTTATACAGCATAACGTTCATACCCGTACTATCAAAAAAAAGAAAATACAAATTCAATCAACGAATCAATCTCCTGACTAAACAATCAAGTAAAAGGAAAATAAACACACCCATTACATTTCTAACTTTAATCCAACACTTTTTTACTACCACTTGATATTCGAATATTTTAAACCTGAAATCGAGAACCGCTGTTAATAAGACAGGAACAAATGGAATAACAAGAAAAAGAGTCGCTTTTTTTAAATGTGTATTTGCCAAATCAATATACATTTTGTGTTGAACAGTAGTGGAAATATCTATGCTCATCATGACAGGAGACCATTAGTTGCGAAGGCCGGAAGATGTGGGACAGTTCTCCTGAAGTCGTCGATTGTGCAGCAGAAGCTATATCCGATATCGACGCGGTCAGGCTGCCACCTGAGCCAGCTGAACGCGCTGTTGTTGCGACAGCGGTCCGTGCAGAACTGACGCGCGCGAGCCTCAGCCAGCGTGTAATGAGGATTGTTAATACTTATAAACGCCGTGCCAATGCGCCGCGATGCATCATACACCACCTGACAAATTAAATTTTCTCTGTTGATTGAATTTTATTAGACAAAATATCAAAAAACAACGCTTAAAATTCATATTTTACATGAATAATTTTTTACACCACCTGCTCGATAATGTCGTTTTTACGTCATACAAACCTTACTTAAAGCAAGTCATTTTATCCCTAAGGAGAAAATGCAGTATGGCCGATCCCTAGGGAATAATGAGATTTGAATTTGGAACATCAAAAATCGTTAACATTGTGAATTAAAAAATGTAGGTGCACCGAACAAGTTGACTTGAAATTCAAACTGGCCACTGACAAAAAAAAAAAAAAAAAACAAAACTATAGAATCTTAGAGTAGTGAATTTTGTTTGTTTGATAAACTTGTAAATATAATACTTATATTTCTTTAATATATGATTTGGTCGACCAAATTGTCTTTTAATTATCTCACAGATGGTGTAAAAAGTAGAGTATGCAACACGGGGATAAAGCTGTCTTTGTCTTGGGCGGCTTGAATTCCTCACTTCACTCATGTTTCTTTATTAACTCCCTCGTAATTCTCGGGAGTTAATTTTATAAATCCCTCACTATCGTTCGAGATTAAAATCAGCAACCTTCGTTTCGTTCGGAATTCAACATGGCGCCCATGACTTAAAGACACTGCTCTATCCCCTAGTCACATAATTTACTATTCCATTACCTAAAATTTTCAACTTCCAAAATAGACTTGTCACCTATTTAATTTAAGGGTTTAGAATATACCTTGTAGAAGTAAAGCGGAACGGGGATCTGGTTGCTTTGCGGCACCAGAAAGATGTCGACGAAGCGATTGTTCTGATCACGCAGCTGCGTCACCCCAAAGGTACCAGTGTAGATGACGGTGTTGTAGCCGGCAACCCCGATGCGAGCGCGAAGATTCTGCAGCAATGTACATAAATGTTTAAAAACATTCAAAAGAATTAAATACTAAACAGTTTAACACACTACGAAAAGTTAACCTGCTCCAGCGAGTTCCAGTTGCCGGCGTTGAAGGGCTGCCACTGAGGAGCAGCATTGATGAAGAAGAAAGTAGCGCGCTGACCGGTAGCGAAAACGTAGTCACTCTTCGCAGTAAGGTGACCACGAGCCAAGAACTGGTGGTTTGTTATATATCTGTCTGCTAAAGTGGCTCCGACATATTGGGTGACGACAGTCTTCTGGTGAGCTTGAGTATACATAGTATTGACGGCAACACCAGGGAAGAAGCTTCCAGCTATAAATTATAAATAAATACATCAGGTGTTTTTACAGCTATAGTAAAGTTAAACCACGAAGAGAACTTGGGAATGCAACTATTATTACCTAACCAACTAGGTCTATCTACGCCAGTTTGGTGTACAGCATTCTCACGATTCTGATCATACCAGACGTACACCACTTCCATACGGTTCTGGTTGAAGCAAGAGTAATAGAGAGGATGGAACACATTGTTGACGATGAAGCCCACTCTGAAAATAAAAATTATTGTTAGATTATGTGCACACAAGGAAGAGAGAGAGATGAGACCATGCTCCAAGTGATTAGAAACTGTTGTGGGTTTACACTACACACCGAATAACGATGTTGTTATTCCAACAACGACTGGTAGTTCCCTGAGCTTCGTAGTTTGAGTGTGCAGAACAAGTCAGTTGACCGAAGGCTCCGTTCCCATTCAGCCAGCCAGAACCGGAAACGAGGTTGTTATTCACACAAGTGGCCGTCTGAAATAACGTTAAAATATTTAAAAAACTAGCCAAGCGTTATATGTAATGGTTGTTTAAGTATATGACACTCTAGATTTCTTTAATTTTTAACTTAAATCAAGTAAATGTGTTAGAGATTTTTAATCCGAGCATGATAATATATTTTTATGACAATCGATTTCTAAACGATACATATATGATTTTTGATCAATTTATAGTTTAACTAAGATGTTTAAAACGATTTATTGTAATAACACGTTGAATATTAAGGGTGAGTTGCACCATTTAACTATAACGATAACCAAACCGTAACCAGCCATGAAACGGCCGCCTATTGGTCAATTCGACGATTTGACAACTGTTTACGACTTTGTTATCGTTATAGTGAAATGGTGCAACTCACCCTTAGTATCTCTGAAATTAGAAAATTGCCAGATAGTGTCGGAAATAACAAGTGGCTAGTGTCGTGTGTGAGAGTTATCTAAGATGTAATGTACTCATACTCTTACGTGTTTAGTTATGAACTACAATAACTTAGCCAACCAAAATTATAAATAAAGTCAAACTTACAGCTACGTTTCTTGTGGCTGCAATATTCGGGTGCCGGATGGATCGTCCGGAGCCGGTGCATGCGATCACGACTTGCTCTCCGGTATTCAGCCGGATCTGGCCGGTGTTCCCGTTGGCAGTCAAGTAACGGTTCCCGCGGAGATAAACCGGCTGAGGCTGTCCAAGATCACCGTTTATTCTGAATGTGCAACCTAAAGATAAGATTTAGTTACACATCCTTAACTTGTTCAAGAACAATTTATTGTGAATAATGAACATATAACTTATTTAGCCCGCTCGACACTACAGCTCGGACTCTTTAAATCGTGTTACTATAAATATTTACCGCTCCTAGGTCCAGCTTCAATGTTAGATGAATTAGCCATTTTGGATTGTTGAAGGGCCAACCAGGCATCGAGGTAGTCTTCAAAATCATCTTCGCCGAGAACCAGAGCCAGCTGCCCAGGCTCCGGTATTTCAGTCGGCAACGCTGCCGCTGCAGCCAACAGAGCTGCAAGCACTAACACTAGACGCATATTTTCGGATAGCACAACCTGCACTACTGATGCATAGGATGATGTTCACTGTTTTATACCAGTATGTCTATAATAACGGATTATTTTGGCTTATATCTTAGGCCATTTTGCCAATTTTATCAAATGAGACTTAACCGATTAATATTTATTATCTTTTATGCAAAAATATTTTTTTGGCCGTCGTTTGAAGTTCCGTAGGTAGGTAGTAGTAGGTTCCGTGAGCTAGGATAGATTTATTTAATAAAATCATCCTTTTAAAAACATTACGATTCAGATGGCCGTTGTCAACACTACTCCCGCCTCCATCACCGACATCATCTCAAATAAACGGACGATTTATACATTATGCCTATGATCAATATAAACGATGAAAAAATGTTGTCTGTTGTTAAATAACAACTTTACAGTAAATACTGTATAATGTCTGTAAAAGCCAAATCCTACCTTTTCTCTGGCAGGCTCAATCCTGATAAATCAAAACGCATTCTCGTCTTAGTGTCAGTCGTTCAAATAGAACAACTAATTTAATTTTAATTTTCTTCGGAAAGTTATTAAGTATTAGACTTTATTCAGGCATAAAAAAGGCAAGACCCAAAAGACGTCCCTAAGGAACTCTAAATTGTAAAGCTTTACCACTTATCGAATGTTTTAATAACATGGATAGAGTTTAAATTAATCCACATATTATATTTAGAGCATAGCAGTAACGCCTGTACGAGTAGATTGTACAATATTTTCTTACACGATTTTTATCATGACCGTGTTAAATGCTTAAGTCAGATCTAGGTATTGATTTCTGTATGGCGACTCAGAAGTTAAGAACTAGACAAATTATCATCAACTCATCAATCAACTTTAACATGTAAACTTTTAAAATTAAGAAGGAAGAATCTAAAAGAGTTTGCCAATCTTTGTATGGGAGTTGGACCAAGTGCTGCCCAGAATGCACACATAGTGCATTTTGTTCCTCAAGCCAACCCCAATCAGTATACTGAAGAACTTCAAAATCTGTCCCAGGAGTCAAGAGAAAAAAATGTTTTTTTGTGAATTAGTTTATTTTGAAAAGTAGCTTATTAATTGTTTTTAGCGTAATTAATAATTAATTAGTAATATACTCGTATTCTCTTTCCATGCAGTATGGTTTTGGAACTCTCTTCCGCCTAGCATTCGTGAGTTGAAAACTATTTCTCTCTTTAAGACTCACGTAAAAAAGCACTATCTTTTCTCTCTTGTGTGATAACCATATTTGTATATTTATATATATTACGTATTTATTTTTAGTATAAGGTAAATATATGTATTTATTAGTTTAATTTAAGATTTCACTTACTCTTCTTTACTTATTTCTGCATACTACTGTCTACATCGCAGGTCTGTTGGAAGAAATTTCATTATGAAATAAGCAGTACCTTTGTACAAAATTTTATAATAATGTTGTATACTGAAAATCTTTTATATTCATATTATTTATTGTACACACAACTTATATAAAACAATAAAGATAGGACTGCTGACATACACAAGCGACCTTAACCCACAATTCAATCTTTTATATTTATTTATGTTACTGTTTATGCTGAGTTTGAAATATATTGACCCAAAGAATGAAATTTTGCACCAACGAATTTCCCCCTTTTCACCTGCTTAAAAGTTGAATTTTCAAATACACCTTCTTTACTTCACATTATAAACGGAAACCTTGTGTAAAATTTCACTTTGCTAGGCCCAGTAGTTTCGGCGTAAATATGTCCGACAAAAAGTTTCTTCTTTTATGTATATATAGAATACTGGATTATACAGATTGCTGGTATCCATACAAATTAGTATATTTATAAATAAATTTATTTTTACAACAATTAGTTTTTATTATGAATCTTAATGTGTTTGAAATGGTAGTATAGCCAGGACGGAATTTTGTTTCTTTTTTCAAATTCAGCAAAAAACTTCAGACAGAATTTGCAGATTTTCTATACAATTTATATTTAATGCCAATACAATTGTTTTGGTTTTAAATTTTAGCTTAGATGCAGTATCAGCGCCCTCTTGCTCACAAACATAATATTCTTACATAATTATGCAAAAGGCCCAACAATTGGTCGACGAGTTAGCTAAATGTAATACTACATTTTGATACAAGTGAAGAAAGTTTGTCATTGCGACCAAGGAGGAATTCGCCCGAGCCGCAGGCAAGGATGTTCTAGAGCCACGTCCACGTTTATCAAATGACGTTTTTCAATATACATACTTACGAAGAAATAAATAAACGGGGTTTCACCAGCGACTCAATAAATACAATCAACTGTGGTGGGGGTGAGCTCGCGCACTTTTCCGTACTACTGCGCAAACTATGCATGCATAAAAGCGGTAGGGATAAGAGCGGGTTTTCGTCTTTAGGTATCTAGTATTGAGCTATGTCTTCACTCTCACAATGGTCACAATTGTCAGGTAAAATATTGCAAGCTGAACTTTCGTTCAGCAGACCGTTCAATAGACGATAGATCAAATCAAAGATTCCAAGATCTGTATCTTAAATACCTACTACCATTATAAAATCAGACAAAACAGTTTATAATAATATTTTTATCAGTATATTTACAAGAAATAGTAGTACAGCAGTAAACGTCGTATCATCAATCTTATGTAAAGAGACCGTTGGTTACAAAGGCGGGTAGATGTGGAATAGTTCTTCTGAAGTCATCGACTGTGCAGCAGAAACTGTATCCGATGTCGATACGATCAGGTTGCCAGTTGAGCCAACTGAACGCGCTGTTGTTCCGACAGCGGTCCGTGCAGAACGTCAGGGCTTGTACCTCCGCCTGCGTGTAGTAAGGATTGTTGATGCTCACGAACGCCGTGCCGAGGCGACGAGATGCATCGTATACGACCTGATACAGAAAGATATTATTGTTTCAAAATATAAAAACGTAACACTGGATGTTATCGGACAATAAGTTGCTGATAGAGTAGGATTAAAAAGATTAGAATTAATGGAGCAAAACAAGGAACTATAGCTACTGAACAACATTCAAACATTGCCAACAGCCCATCAATTACGGGATTCTAGATGGCCACGAAAGGACTCTGCAAACTATGTATTTCTTTCCGTAGTTTCTTCGAAGTCGTGCTGTTTATGTATTTTTTGTTAAATTAATAATTGAGACTTACCTTATAGAAGTAAAGTGGAACTGGGATCTGGTTACGTTCTGGTACCAGATAGATGTCGACGAGACGATTATTTTGATCACGCAGCTGTGTTACACTGAATGTACCAGTATAAATCACTGTGTTGTGCCCAACAACGCCGATGCGAGCACGGAGATTCTGTGTATTTTATGTACATTAATGTCAAAAATGTTGACCTCTCTAAGAGGACATTTGTTCGTTGATAAATTCTCGATGAAACACTCACCTGTTCCAACCAGTTCCAGTTACCAGCGTTGAAGGGCTGCCACTGAGGAGCAGCATTAATGAAGTAGAAAGTAGCTCGCTGAGCAGTCGCAAATACGAAGTCACTCTTAGCGGCAAGGTGGCCACGAGCCATGAACTGGTGGGTGGTAATATATTTGTCGGCTAATGTGGCTCCCACATATTGGGTGACCACGGCCTTCTGATTAACTTGGGTGTACATAGTATTGACAGCAACTCCAGGGAAGAAGCTTCCAGCTACAACCAAAACATACAAAGTAAGTTTTTCATACAGAATCTTACGGTATCGTCTGCTTTCATTTACTGAACTAATATAAACCACCTCAAGACACGTCGAAATGAGACTTACCCAGCCAACTAGGTCTGTCTACGCCAGATTGATGAACAGCGTTTTCAGGATTTTGGTCGTACCAGACGTAAAGAACTTCCAGGCGGTTCTGGTCAAAGCAGGACCATAAGATTGGATAGAATACATTGTTGACAATGAATCCAACACTGAAAAATTTTCGTAATTAGTTTTTATAAAAAAAAAAAACAAATCATACCACAAAACGAACCAAAGACAAACCGAATAACGATGTTGTTATTGAAACAACGAGAAGAAGTTGCTTGAGCCTCATGGTACGCGTGTGCGGAGCAGGTCAGCTGTCCGAAGGCTCCATTGCCATTCAACCAGCCGGCACCAGAAACGAGATTGTTGTTTACACATGTCGCTGTCTGCAAGAGAAGGTACAAAATTAATAATGAGTACAGTATTAAGTAACAGGGTAGAAATTCTTCAAATGTCTTTGCTTATATTAGAACTTACAGCGACGTCTCTAGTAGCTGCAATGTTTGGGTGCTGGATGGATCGTCCGGAGCCGGTGCAGGCGATCACAACTTGTTCACCGGTGTTCAGCCGGATCTGGCCGGTGTTTCCGTGTGCGGTCAAGTACCTGTTGCCTCCACGGAGATACACCGGTTGAGGCTGTCCAAGGTCGCCGTTTACATTGAGTGTGCAACCTAAATACAAAATTTTGTTTGTATTGAAGCTATCTTATGAGCAATAAAGTGATGAAAAAGATCATAATTTTAGAATTGAATAGGACATTAAAAAATACCATTTCTGAGTGCAGCTTCAGCGTTAGATGAATTAGCCGATTTGAATCGTTGAAGCGCCAACCAGGCATCGAGGTAGTCTTCAAAATCATCTTCGCCGAGTACCAGAGCCAGCTGTCCAGGCTCCGGTATTTCAGTCGGTAACGCTACTGCTGAAACCAACAGGGCTGCAAGTACTAACACAGAACGCATCTTTCAATATGGCACACCTTGCACTACTGAGTCTATATTTATAGTATTGTAAATTTTATCAAACAAGTCTCAACCGATTATGTTTAATTATCGTTTTTCTTATGACGGTTCGTATAGTGGTTCCAATTTTGCAAGTTCCGTAGGTTTCAAAATTTAATAAGTCTTTGACTTATAATCTATATTGTTATTAAGAAATTCCTACTAATCGTGGGGTCGAAGAACTAGAATGTCCTTCATCCTTTGTTATGTGCACAAATTTCATATTCAAGCGTGATAGTTCCTTATTATAGTCATTGTCAATAGTCACTGTCCTTTCTAGCTTTTTAAAACATTGTTTTTCCGTTTTTATATAGATTAGTATACACTATTCAGTCACTATTCTTAATAATAAATTAATGGGTTGGTTTATGAATGTATTTTTCTTTAATAGGAATTGGTATGTACTGTAACAAAAATCGCCTTTACTTGTACGTCATTAGGGCGATGTCAATATTTCTTGTAATACACTTACCTCATTTATTAAACGCACGCGTCGATCCCCGTATTGGACCTAGAAAACATAAAAATAAGCTTGTTCTTAATGGATCTCTAAAACTATACTATTAATGGATTTGTATAATTACCTATACGATAAAATGTACAATTATCAGTTAGATAAGATCATAAAACTAATATAAGATATTAGAAAAGTTGTTTAATGACGTAGAAGTTGTTTAATAAACAATCTTAAGTATTTTTGAGATAATCTATAAAATAATTTCGTACTAAGATTAGAAGTTTTCAGTGCTAACCCTTCTTGTTAATAAGTTTTTCCGGGATATATTATTTTGATCTGCTTTGACTATCTACAATGTGCTTTCAATTCGTGAAGAAAATTCTACTAAAGTAAAACAACAGTTTCCATTTTTAATTTTATTAAAAAATTAGAACGTCCGGACATAAATAAATAGAAACGTTTGTGAATCCTGTAGGCCACAATACCATTTAGTGACATTGATGGATTCGTGCGTATCTATCTTATCATTATTTTTGTATCGAACTAGCACTTTGTCAGCTACTTCGTTCGCGAAAATGTTTTCATAAAAATTAACACCACCTAAAACGTACTTTGAGGATAGTTTTGTAAAAGTAACAATTACAGTTTAATTAGATTTTTCGCTAAGTTTCAGGTTTATTAACCTAAGGAATAAGATTCTCTCGTACACAATAAAGGTTTTGTAAATAAAATAAATAACAAAGCCTTTTATTTCCTAATAATACGTAACATTAAAATCGTGACAAGTTAACATAAAATTAATTCATAAGGATGTTCACATTTTTATTTCACTTTAGTTTATACTCGTATACTTGTGCGTCTTAAACTTGTGTTTTTTTAGTCATTGATATTAAATCATTGATAAACTAATTCTAATCAAACTAATTCAAGTTTTAATTTAATTTTAGATTACAGTCGTATACTTGTACAATGTACGTCTTTAACTTATGTCTTTTTAGTCATTGATATTAAACCCGAGCCGCAGACAAGGGTATTCTAGAGCCACGTTCACGTTTATCGATGTTTTTCAATACACTTAAGAAATAAATAAACGAAGTTTGGCCAGCGACTCAATATATACAATCAAATGTGGTGGAGGCGAGCTCGCGCACTTTTCCGTCCTAGTGTGGTAAACTATGCGTACCTAAAAGCGGTAGGGATAAGAGCGAATCAAAGATTTCAAGATATGTATCTTAAATACCTACTACCATTATAAAATAAGACATAAGAGTTTATAATATTTTTATCAGTATATTTATAAGAAATGGTAGTACAGCAGTAAACGTCATTTCATTAAACTTGTGTAAAGAGACCGTTGGTTACAAAGGCGGGTAGATGTGGAATAGTTCTTCTGAAGTCATCGACTGTGCAGCAGAAACTGTATCCGATGTCGATGCGATCAGGTTGCCAGTTGAGCGAGCTGAACGCGCTGTTGTTCCGACAGCGGTCCGTGCAGAACGTCAGGGCTTGTACCTCCGCCTGCGTGTAGTGAGGATTGTTGATGCTCACGAACGCCGTGCCGAGGCGACGAGATGCATCGTATACGACCTGATACAGAAAGATATTATTGTTCAAAATATAAAAACGTAACATTGGATGTTATCGGACAATAAGTTGCTGATAAAGCAGGATTAAGAAGATTAGAATGAATGGGGCAAAACAAGGAACTATAATGACTGCACGCACTCGAACTAATTACTTCAAAAAAACAATACTGTTTGATGCACGGCTGTTTAATGATTTGCCCGAAGAATTAAAGAAATGTGAAAATATTAATATGTTTAAAGCTGAATTAAAAAAGCATGTATACAACCTATGGTATCACCAATACACCAGATATTAACAATACAATATTTATAAGCTATTTGTATCTCATTTTAAGTGAACTGTAATTGTTCTTATGAGAATAAATTCTTTAAACCTAGCTGCTGAATAACATTCAAACATTGCCAACGGCATGTCAATAAGGGGATTCGGGATCGCCATGCAAGGACTCTGCAAACTATGTATTTCTTTCCGTAGTTTCTTCGAAGTCATGCTGTTTATGTATTTTATGCTAAATTAATAATTGAGACTTTTACCTTATAGAAGTAAAGCGGAACTGGGATCTGATTACGTTCTGGTACCAGATACATGTCGACGAGACGATTATTTTGATCACGCAGCTGTGTTACACCGAATGTACCAGTATAAATCACTGTGTTGTGCCCAACAACACCGATGCGAGCACGGAGATTCTGTGTATTTATATACATTAATGTCAAAAATGTTGACCTGTCTAAGAGGACATATTTATTCGTTGATCTCGGCAAAAAACTCACCTGTTCCAGCCAGTTCCAGTTACCAGCGTTGAAGGGCTGCCACTGAGGAGCAGCATTAATGAAGTAGAAAGTAGCTCGCTGAGCAGTCGCAAATACAAAGTCACTCTTAGCGGTAAGGTGACCACGAGCCATGAACTGGTGTGTTGTAATATATTTGTCGGCTAATGTGGCTCCCACATATTGGGAGACCACGGCTTTCTGATTAACTTGAGTGTACATAGTATTGACAGCAACTCCAGGGAAGAAGCTTCCAGCTACAACCAAAACATACAAAGTAAGTTTTTCGTACAGAATGTCACGGTATCGTCTGCTTTCATTTACTGAACTAATATAAACTACCTCTAGACACATCGAAATGAGACTTACCCAGCCAACTAGGTCTGTCTACGCCAGATTGATGAACAGCGTTTTCGGGATTTTGGTCATACCAGACGTATAGAACTTCCAGGCGGTTCTGGTCAAAACAGGACCATAAGAATGGGTAGAATACATTGTCTACAATGAATCCAACACTGAAAAATTTTCGTAATTAAATTTTATACAAAAAATAAACCAAATCATACCACAAAACAAGTCAAGGACAAACCGAATAACAATGTTGTTATTGAAACAACGAGAAGAAGTCGCTTCAGCCTGATGGTTTGCGTGTGCAGAGCAGGTCAGCTGACCGAAGGCTCCATTGCCATTCAACCAGCCGGCACCAGAGACGAGATTGATGTTTACACATGTCGCTGTCTACAAGAGAAGGTACAAAATTAATAATTTAGTACAGTATTTAGTAACAGGGTGTTCTTTCTTCAAATGTCTTTGATTATATTAGAACTTACAGCGACGTCTCTAGTAGCTGCAATGTTTGAGTGCTGGATGGATCGTCCGGAGCCGGTGCAGGCGATCACAACTTCTTCACCTGTGTTCAGCCGGATCTGGCCGGTGTTTCCGTGTGCGGTCAAGTACCTGTTGCCTCCACGGAGATACACCGGTTGAGGCTGTCCAAGGTCGCCGTTTACATTGAGCGTGCAACCTAAATACAAAATTTTGTTTGTATTGAAGTTATCTTATGAGCAATAAAGTGATGAAAAACACCATAATTTTAGAATTGACTAGGACATTAAAAAATACCGTTTCTGAGTGCAGCTTCAGCGTTAGATGAATTAGCCGATTTGAATTGTTGAAGGGCCAACCAGGCATCGATTTAAGCATCAGACCATGATTTTAGAATTGATTAGGATATTAAAAATACCGTTTCTGAGTCCAGCTTTTGCGTTAGATGAATTAGCCGATTTGAATTGTTGAAGGGCCAACCAGGCATCGAGGTAGTCTTCAAAATCATCTTCGCCGAGTACCAGAGCTAGCTGTCCAGGCTCCGGTATTTCAGTCGGTAACGCTACTGCTGCAACCAACAGGGCTACAAGTACTAACACTGAACGCATCTTTGGCACATCCTGCACTACTGTGTTGGATATTAGCGTCTTTAATTATAGTGTTGTAAATTTTATTAAACAAATCTCAACCGATTATGTTTAATTATCGTTTTTCTCATGACGCTTCGTATAGTGGTTCCAATTTTGCAAGTTCTGTAGGTTTCAAGATTTAATAAGTCTTTGACTTAAAATCTATAATATTATTAAGAAATCCTTACTTATCGTGGGGTTGAAGAACTAGAATGTCCTTAATTTTTTATTATGTGCACAAATTGCATATTCAAGCGTGATAGTTCCTTATTATAGTCATTGTCAATAGTCACTGTACTTTCTAGCTTTTTAAAACATTGTTTTTCCGTTTTTATATAGATTAGTGTACACTATTCTGTCACTATTCTTAATAATAAATTAATGGGTTGGTTTATGTATGTATTTTTCCTTAATAGGTATTGGTATGTACTGTCACAAAAATCACCTTTACTGATACGACATTTGGGCAATGTCAATATTTCTAATTAAAACCACTGATGTGCGGTTAATACTGTCCAAATTGTTGCACGTGTGTAGATAAAGGAAATATGACGGTTCTCTGCTTGCTAGATTTTAGCAACGCTTTCAAGAGCGAAGTATGGCGAGTAGGATATCGAAATCAATATCCTACTCGCCATACTTCGCTCTCTTAACATATCTCCAACGGTGATTGACTGGTTTCGTAGTTACCTGTATGGCCACCGGCAATGTATTTCCATAGATGACTCCTATTCTTCTTGGTGTTATACTTCTGCTGGTGTGCCTCAGGGTGGCGTCTTATTTCCTTTACTCTTCGCAAAATTTATAAATTCAATTTAAAAAAAAACTTCTTTCCTTCTACCACCTCTACGCTGATAATTAAAACCACTGATTTGCGGTTAATACTGTTCAATGTGTTACACTTACCTTATTTATTAAATGCCCGCGCCGAGTCCCGTATTGGCCCTAGAAAACATAAAAAATAAGCTTGTTCTTAATGGATCTCTAAAACTATACTATTAATGGATTTGTATAATTACCTATACAATAAAATGTACAATTATCAGTTAGATAAGATCATAAGACTATATACAAGATATAAGAAGAAGTTGTTTAATGACGTCTCAAAACAATCTAAGTATTTTTGAGATAATTTATAAAATAATTTTGTACTGAAATTAGGAGTTTTCAGTACTAACCCTTCTTGTAAATAAGTTTTTCCGGGATATATTATTATTGGTCGGTTTTGACTATCTACAATGGGCTTTTAATTCGTGAAGAAAATTCTCCTAAAATAAAACAACAGTTACATTTTTAATTTTATTAAAGATTAGAACATCCGGACAGAAATAAATAGAAACAATTATGAAGCCTGTAGGCCACAATACAATTTAGTGTGTGAGATGGACAGCACTTTTATAATTTTCCTTACTGAGTAAATATTTAAATTAGTATTTCAAATATTTACTTTTTTACACATCAATTATTATTAGTTATTTTATATTATCAGTAAAATTTATTTGTTTTCTTGTCATATTGTGTCAGTTTCTCTATCTATTTTTTTTTTTAATAATTACTAGCAACCGCTCGTAACTCTGCCCCGTGAAGTTACTATTACGTGAATTATTACTAGGGTTTTTTACCGGTAATTCTCAACCAGAGTTTTGCTAGGAAACCTTGGTCTTTGTTCCCGGAAAATGAGCCTCGAGAAAAGTCGAGAACTCGAGAAATCATTTGAGTCTAAAATATTGATAAAGATGTGTTTTTTGTTAGTTAAATGTGCACGGCCTCTAAGCCCGTGCACATTTAGTTAACAAAAAATAACTTTTAGGGTTTTAAAAAAACACGTATCCTGGAACAAGTTTTCTGAAATATTCGAGTGAATGGCAGAATTATTTAATGCCAACCGAATTTTCATGCGTTTCTCTCTTTGCGTGGTCAATTCATCAAATATTGTTTTGATTAAAACAACAAGTTTTAAAATGCCAGCCATGCTCACGTTGATGATTGAGATCTTAAACGAGAAACTAATTTTGGCCTCTGATGTTTATAATGAAAAAAATTTTGTTATGTGTTTACATTTTGTTTTTAATAAAAACTGATTTAAAATCCAAAAAAAAAACACTATTAAAACCAAAATATAATACCAACTAATTAAAAATAAATTAAAATATGGCTTCAAAAGAAATTTTTTATGATATATATTTCTAATTTAAGGTAACGATATATTTCATTATTTGAACCGAAAATATTTACAAAACATTACGTCAATGAATAATTCACGACAAACCGAGAAGACCCGAGAAATTACCCTCGAGAATTCTCGTGCCCTTAGAAATTGAAAAACCTGAGAAATTGTGAACCCTAATTATTACCCATACAAAAGAGAAATTTTGTTTTTTTTTTAATAATTATTTTAATGGATTTCCCCTATATTTTTTTTGTCTTCTACCATGACGTTTTGTAGTTTTAGCGAGGTTAACTAACAGCAAATGATTTTTATACAACTTGTTCGTTTTTGTATGGCCTCATATTGCCGATTTCAAAAACTCTCTGGCAAACTTGTACTTTATACTTATAAGTGTAAATCATATATAGACATTGATGGATTCGTGCGTATCTATCTTATCATTATTTTTGTATCTGACTAGCAGTTTGCCAGCTACAAAGTAGTTCGCGAAAATCTTCTTCTTCCTGCCCTTGTCCCATCTTATTTGGGGTCGGCGCAATACGTTTGTTTCTTCCAATCTACCCTGTCACTCGTCATGCTTTCACTAACTTCCTTTTCTTTCATATCGCTCTTCACGAAATCCATACATCTTTTATTTGGCCTCCCTCTCCCTCTCCATCTATCCACATGTATACTCATAACTCTTTTAGTAACATGCATTTCATCCCTCCTCTTTACATGACCATACCAAGACAAACGATTCCCCTTCCGGATGGCCATGACCCTCTGGCATGCGTTCAGCTTGGCTGCTGGTTGCTTCCGTAGCGACAGCGCCCGTACCGGGCTCTATAAAGGGCCATGGACCGAACGATTCCTGCTAAGAGCCTCCGGCAGGAGGCGTCTAGGCCCCTAGGTTGGGCAGGAGCCGCTTGAGGGCAGCCCCAGTCCGATCCAATTTGGAAGCTAGACGTCGGAAGTGATCCTCGAAATTCCACCGGCTATCAAGGAAAAGACTCAAATATTTCATCATCGACCCGACGCCGATGTGGACTCCTGGTACCGTTATTTGGGAACCCGGGGGTGGCGCGTTCCGTGAGCCGTGAAAACACATGGCCTCGGACTTATGCAGCGCAACCTCGAGTCCCAATTCCTGGATCCTCTCAACGACTGTCGCAACCCCGCGTGTCGCTAGTTCGACCGCCGTCTGGTACGACTCTCCCTGCGCCAGGACCAACGTGTCGTCTGCGTAGCAATTTAAACCACGCTGACCCCGTTAGGGAGGTCGCCGCGCAGCAGATGTTCCACAAGGGCGGCCCTAGTACTGATCCCTGAGGAACACCACACGACATCTCCCGCCGTTTCCACTCTCCCTGGAATTCATAAGGATGTTAACGTTTTCATTTTACTTTAGATTATACTCATATACTTGTGCGTCTTTAACTTGTGTTTTTTAGTCATTGAAATAAATAATTGATAAAAAATTAATCACAATCATCGGTAAACTAATCCTAGTTCTAACCGAAGATAAGTAGGATACATCTAAGTTTAACCGCCCGCGGCCGGCTGCACCTAATTGTAGCCGGCTAAAACTAAGTGTAGCCGCACTTCGCTTATTAGCCGTAACATACATATAGATTAGGATTCAATGACACATTATAGTTTACAAATTGCTTTATTTAATATTAAATAAATTAAATAGCCCTTGATCGTTCCTGGGGTCAAAATGCCCATAACACTCTCCATGAAAGGGATGTCTTTTTGTTTCAATCACTTTCACGTGGGAAATTTTATCTCACGAATAACTTTTCTTCTCGGGGTGGCTACAACACCAAAATTTCGAAAACAAAAGCTATTAAACCAATAACACAGATTGATTAGCGAACTTGTAAATTCGTAGGTATACGTACGTCATTGATATTGCTTGCCCTTTGAAATGCATAGTTTCTACGTTGGAACTCTTATTATGAAAAAAAAAAAATTAGTTTTCGAGGTTATAAGCACCTGCGATATTACAGAAAATACAAAACACAAAGAAACCAATAAATAACTAATTTCGAAAAAAGAATAGCGTACTTTTGATATAAAGTTTATTATTTGAACTTTAATTCCATGTCAATCCAAAGACAAACTTCAAAGCCACCCGTTTTAAAAAACGGCTATTTCATACGTAAAGAAATCGTGTATTTCATATATAAAATCTTTGGTAAAGACCTATAGATATGGCCAAAACATAATCACATTAATCCTTTTTGGCTTTCCGTCTCAAACTTACAAGACTATCTATAGCTGTTTTAATATCGAGTATTATTCACGAAATGCGGCTTTATGCGTGACCGACCAGTGCGAGATATCACGTTATCCAGCACCGTTATTGACATTATCGAAATAAATAGCATGTTTTGACAAAAATGAAATGATTAGCGAACTTGTAAGTCTTTTTTGAAATACTATTTTATCACGATGTTTATGAATGGGGATCGTAAAATAAAATTTGATCGAAACGATCATAGCAGGTGATCAAGTTTTTTTTTTAATAATAATAACTGAAACAAACCGATCTCCGAAAAGATGACTGAAAATCGCCTTCGTTGGTATGGACACGTCCAAAGACGTAGTAAGGACCACGTAGTCCAAATCGCCCTAAGCCTACCAGAACAAAAAAGAGGTAGAGGCCGCCCGCCATTGACCTGGTGGTCAAATATAGAGAGGGACCTCAATAAAGCCCAGTTGCCAAAATTGACAACCCAAGATAGAGCCACTTGGCACAAGAAAGTGAGGAGACCCGACCCCAAATAATGGGACCAGGGAAGGAAGAAGAGAATAACTGAAACAAAGAATCTAATTATTTTTAAGCAGCATACGATGTTTTTACGTTGATAGGTAACTTAAAATTATGGACCTAACTTAAATGCATCTGCCGAATCCAAAATTCAAACTAAAATTATTTATGTGCTGGAATTTAGTAGAATTTAAAGTATCAATTACAAGATCGTGGAATATGTATAAGGGCGAGGCCACAACACTGCTTTACGGCATCGCGTCAACAAAACGATTGTACGATAAAACAACGCATCGCAAAAATTTGCAGTTTTCGCACTGTTGTTTGCGACAGAGCACCAGTCGCGATGTCTCGTTTGACGTCGCAGCTTTTTACGACGCGATAAATACGGCACGTTATTACCGTGTTGCGGAGGCATACATTCTGCGCAAGATTCGACAGTACAGTCAGGAGTCAAAACTACAGTTGTACTCCATCATTGCTACAATGTCTAAAATTTCTTTGTAGTAGAGCGACAATGTTTCATGACTGATTTCATTTGTAGTATAGAATCTAAAGCACTGAATAAACTAGTTATGGGTTACTAAGCTTACTACTACAAAATTTTAAATAATTTAGTATTGGTAGAGCACAACTGCAACTGACTTCTAACTGTACCTACCTATAGAAATTAATCAATCTGCCTAACTATTCCCAACTGTGCTGGGATCAGCTTTCAGTATAACCGTATGTATCTGAATACCCGTATTGTATATGAAGAGACTTCCTAACTGAACTCTACAATCAAGTAATTGAGGAATGTAACAACTAAAAAAGTAGTGCATTTTTAGCGAGTAGGTTATTATACTATTTAAATATATATAAAAATCAATGCCACTTTTCGTTGTAATTTTATAACTCAAGAACGGGCTCATCTACCCAAACCAAATGACGCGCGGCTTTGTTCGGACTATTTAGTAGATGGTATGGTTTATATGAAGTTTGGTAGGGTAGAGTAGGGTATAGTAGGGTAGAGTAGGGTAGAGTAGTGTAGAGTAGTGTAGAGTAGGGTAGAGTAGGGTAGAGTAGGGTAGAGTAGGGTAGAGAAGGGTAGAGTAGGGTAGAGTAGGGTATATTAGGGTGAAGTAGGGAAGAGCGGGAGCGAAGCCGCGCGGGCAAAAGCTAGTACTGTTTAAATTACATATTATGTATTATCTAAATTAATAATTTTATTTGTAATGTAACATTAATCAAATTTAAATTGCCTTCGTTAAAGGTGTCGTTCACCAAGTTATTTTTTTTTCGATCAATTTTACAAACTACAGTTCTCAGATGAATACTGATAGAGGGATGGAACTATATTATATATAGCTCCAACCCTTTTTCTCGCTCACTCGAATGACATTTTAACACGTCATGGTAACCCCTGCTTATTTTATCGACACCTACTTTTTGCAATAAAATTATAAATTTCAAGGAATTAAATTGAATCATTGACACACATTTCCACTCATTTCTATTGTGCTGTAGGACATGATAAAGCCGCATTAATATTGCAGCAGTCACGTTGTTATTGAATATAAGCTGCACAAGAGTACATAAATACTTTATACTTGTAGCAAATTATTTTATTTGTTTGCTTCATTATACTTTCGCAGTTTCGATGTCATCTATGTAGATAAGGGTCACTATAAACTGAAGTCGATTGTAAAAGTTTGAAATTAATCTGTTAAGCTGTGATTATATGAATCCTCAACAAACAAATAAAAGTTTTCTTTGTGTACCAAGTGTTACTGGCGACCCTCTAGCGGCTGTGTTTTATTACTCAATAGCTTTTACGATAAAGTGGTCTATGATAAAATCGTACTCACATAGCAATTATCAGCAGATTGTTATTCTGACAGCGATAACGAGTGCCAAATAATTCAAAATGTTTGAGATATATTATACACCGTGAAATTTTAATGGTTGTTTTCCCGCAGCGAAATGGTTTTGTCTTAGTAATATAATCGTTTCATAAATAAATAAAATTTTAGAATTGCATTTCATTGTTGCGTGCAAGCTATTTTATGCCGTATCACCACATACAGGAGCTTATTTTTGTTTGAACATTAATTTATGTATTGCTTTCCTTTGAAGCGCCGGCGCGTGCGACGCCAGTACCTACAAGTTCCATCTAGTGTTACTATTTTTTCTCAATTTTTCGAGATGTTGAATATTTTTTTAATTATTTTAAAACAAAAACATTCTTTTAAATTTTTTTTATTTTTATTCTATATTTCGAAAGTACTCCTTATGGCAAGTCGTTCTGCCGCGGGAAAACAACCATTAAAATTTCACGGTGTATATGTACAAGCACTTCCAAACTAACTGTCACGCGACGTGACGTTTATTTTTTTTTACTATCTTCTGCCAGCGGCTCCGCCCGTTTAAAAGTAAAAAATACATAGCCTATGACACTCAGTGGTAAAGCAGCATTCTACTGGTGAAAGATTTTTTTAAATTGGTTCAGGAGTTTTTGAGTTTTTTGAAAAACAAAAATAGGTACAAATGTTTCCTCTTTGTATTAACAACACATGTAGAGAGTCAACAATTACGTAATATTTATTATTTAACCTTTCAGATACAGTCAATTTGAGACACAATAGTAAGACAATAGAGGTGCGTGAACCCAGCGTTCGCTTGGGTTTAATGAATTAATTACAATTCAATAAAATTAAACACAGCAAAAAAGATAAAGATCCATTTATAAATAATATCTATTAGTGTTTTCTTGTGCGTGCATAAATAATATAGAATAAATAAATAATTAGTTACTAATTAAATAAAAATTTAGGACATCCATTAAAAAAAGACGCATATTTGAGTGAAATATGCCTATCTAAATCTGGCTGTTGAGCCGTCAATGTGTCATAGTATAGTATAGTATGTATGTATTTGTCCTTCGTCTTTAGACAGTCACTGAACAAAAAGTTCATTTATAGCTTTCGGTATGTAGTACATGGTCGTAATAGCTAGGCATACATAGGTACCTTATTAAGTAGATCTTCACTACTGATAGGTAAGCAAACAGCGGGAGACAATACAAAGCATTCCTAACAATGGCCCCCTCTATACTCAAGTCTATGGATGTAGGTTTCTGTATTTGCACAAACAGATGTTAGGAACATGATTCCTTTATCAGGTACTACTATACCTATAATGGATTAAGGAGAATTTGGGACATAAGTACCTGGCGACCCGCACCTGCTTCACACGATTTTAATGACTTGGCAAAACAAAGAGTTAATTTTATATGTAGATAAGTCTATGTGTATATGCGTATACATAGGTATAAACCTTCAAAGTTGGAATGAACATTATCTGAAAATGATTGTGACAATTCGTTGAACTCGCGTTACTTATACTTGCTGTGGCTGAATTGATTTTCAACATCACTTGACTCGGATTTAATTTGCGTTGATAGCTTATTTCGAGAAACCGAGGATTAAGCCGACTACAGACTGCTGTAACGTAACATGCAATGTAACAGAATTGCCACACTGTGGACGCCTTGCGCGAGCGAACCGCGCACACTACCCGCGCGAACAGAGCGTTTCAACTAGAGTCTAATAAGTTAAACGACTTGGGTAATTATCAAGGTTTAATGAAATCTGATGTAGTCAACACAAGTTCAATAATCAAGGTTAATTAACCTTTCGAATGTCTTAAGTTACACAGTCCGACATAAGGTAATTGTCTTTCTATTGTGTCTCTAATTACGACATTCAAAGAGTTAAGTGATAGAGATCATTATTTACTAACAGAAGAACCTTATGAAAAGTATCGAATATAAGTATTTTTTGAATGATTAAATATTATACAAAATTCCCAAGTCGGTTGACTTATTAGACAGACTATATGTGATTAGGTACAATGCGTTCCAAATGAGAATAGGATCACGATTTACTGTCAAATCAAAGAATTTTTTTTTTTAACCTTTTAACTAACTATTTTACGAAAAATTTAATTTATTTACAACCTGTGTCTTCAATTTTTCTCTGAGCTCCACAATTTTGTCAAAATTTCTTCGATTTGACAGTAAATCGTGACATCACAACATGCGATTGATCCTATTCTTATTTGGAACGCATAGTACATGCTCGGTTCGTGCGCGCGCTACGTCCACGCTTATGAAATGCTCCTTTCATATTACCTTGCCTGTTACGTTATAACAGTTTGTATCCGGTTTTAGAAGAACAGTGTGCCGTTTTTTGACGTTTTTTTTAATACGTCTCTGAACTTGCTTCCGTTGTGGGCAGTGACTAAAAAGAAGTAATGATATCAAAATCGGGGGATACAGTTGGGTGTTGCAGCTACATAATTTAATATATCTATCATTTCCATCAAAAATTTAGTTACACTAGTGAATAATTAAAGCGTCAAAGAGTTAGTTAGTTAGCCCATTTATCTCCCACAGCTGGGCGAAAGCCTCCCTCTCCCTTTACCACACCCGTCTGTCCTCGGCCATTGCCGTCCAGTCTCTCTGTTAGTTATCCAACTCATCTCTCCACCTTCGCCTTGGTCTGCCGCGATATCGCCTTGCGTTTAATGGTACCTACCACCACATAATAAGTGGCTCTTTTAGCTCACAGCTCATCCGACATGCGGCAAACAAGTTTGATGTTCGGCATTGCATATGTCCAGAATTAAGTATATCTAGCTAAATATATATCGCCAAATAGTCGCGACAAGATAAAGAAGTTACACGACGCACTGAGTGCCTGGGGGAGCTATTGGTCAATGAAAGATCTTCTTAAAAGAGATCTCCCGCTATGCCTGAAACGGAAAATTATTGACATGTGCATTCTTCCTATACTTACGTACGGAAGGCAAACCTGGCCTTTGACGCTTTAGCAGAGGTCCAGGCTCAAGGGTTGTCAGCGAGCCATGGAGCGCAGTATCCTAGGTTTTCGAATTTTCGACCGCGTAAGGAACAAAATGCTGCGCGCCTAAACTAAAATAAAAGACGTTGCCCGAAAAGCTGTCACTCTAAAGTGGAAATCATCAAAGAGTGATACGGTAAATGAAAATTGCAACAATTTTGAGGTCACTTTCATATAGGTATGTTTATTTATCGTGCCATAGATACACCGACACTTCTTCTGTTGACGATCATAGAAGATCAGCCCGGCCGCGTGTTATGAGTACTCAACAGGTAGTGAATACTGTCAGGGCTAAAATTCGTCGAAATACCTTGAGGAAATAAAATATCCTCGTTAGAAAGCTGTCGCGTATCATCAGAGAAGACCTGGAACTTGGTATCAGCGATGTACGGGGCACTCTTAAAACCAGACACTTAAATCGGAGAGAGTGGAAAGATCAAAACGTTTGCTTGTTCATTACGCTGATGGAAAATACAGGGATAACCTTTTTCGAAGCACATGATCGGGTGTATGCTCGTAGCTCCACAGAAGCTTCTCAAGTGATCGGTAAAGTCCTGTGTGATCATCATGCGGCATCAGTAATAGTTTGGTGGTGGATGTCTTATCACAGAGTAAAGACTCAGTACTTGGTCATAAGGCACGCATTACCCTGGCTTGGCTTGCCAGTGCCAGGTAGCCAGTGTTCCGGAGTACATTAAAGCTGACGATTGGCCCTCGTCTAGCCCAGAACACAATTCCCTGGACTACATTTTGTGGTCTGTGTTAGAGGACATGAATTGCTCTAATCGCCACAATCTTTTGGAGCCGTTAAAAATTCTAAACGATTAGAATTGAATCCAATGAATAAGCACTATAAAGTGATAGATGCGTGGCCTATACACTTAGAGGCCCGTTAAGGCTAAGGATGGACATTTTCAGCAGAATTAAGTATTAATTTCTTATTTAGATTCTCTACCACATATGTACAAAATTATTCTAAGAATTCAGTCGGTTCCAATTCAGCCGATTCGGTTTTATGGAGTTATGATTTCATTTGTAACAGAATTGATGGTGTTTTTAATAGATATTATCAAAAATCTATAATGTCGGCTCATACGCGTAAAAAAACAAATACAAATACAGAGATCGTATACATATACCGGTCTACCTATGTAATAAAAGGCTTCTCAAAAGTAATTGAATGATACCAAAAAAACACCATCTGACGAAAAAAAAATGAATGCGGCTGAGCGAATCAACGACGGTGTAGTGTGAGCAGCACATCTGCAGCTCGGCGGTTGTAATTACGCAAGTGGATGATAAAATCGCTGGTGTATTGTATAGGATCGTCTAGGATCGTTAATTATGAAGACTTATTGGGCATGAAATAGTGTTTTTATAATATAAAATATTACCTGTTACGTACCTACTCGTAATCACGTACAATACTCGGCCGTGTATATGCTACTACTACACCCCTTTTTAAATAGTAAATCATTCAATAATTCCTCCTGCTCTGAGTAGCGCGAGAGAGAGTGTCAGTTTTTTACTGACTAAAACCTACCTGAGTTCCTCCAGCTGTCCTTAGGGTTATAGAGTCACGGTAACTCTTTCGAACAAAACCACAGCCCTGAACAATGCAGCCCGACCGGCCAACTTAAGTGTGGGTAAGAAAAGTCATTGAAAGAAACACACACATAAGACTTCTTACTGCATAGACCAAGCGAATGGCAAAACAGTAAAACGTTCATTTAAATCTTCCATTACACAGGGGATTTAGCCGTAAAACTAATTTAACTACCACCACATAACATAAAACTCTCACCCGCGTAGACGCGCAGCGGTTAGCCAAGCGAGAGTCGGGCAACAGGAAAGAAAAAGTACGACAAAATTACTTGTTAGGAATAAATATACGGCGAACTAAGATGGGCTTTTGTTTTTGGTGTTCTTCTAAATTGACATATTTTATTAGTAAAAATCCTGAAACAAATAGCTTATAAAAGCTTTATAAAATATCTGTTGTACGTCGGCTAATGGTTTAGAAAATTGGCTTTTATTTTTATACATACACGCTAGTACATTTTTTATCAAGAGTTATATCCACATATTATTACAATTAGGTAGGCGTTTATCTTTAGTAATCAAACTTGTAAAATACCATAAGTAGTTCCGTGTTGTATACAGTAGTAGATAGTCTCGTAAAATGTATTTTTAGTAATGCTTACTTGATAAATGTGTTATGAAAACTAGAAGTATACTGGTCATGATAGTTGCCAACACAGAAGAAATATTGTAGTATCTATACGACAAGCAATTAAAATAATTGGGTTTATTTTTTACCACTGATCAATAACATTTCTTGGAACACAATAGGAAAAAAATGTTTGTTCAATAGGTATGTATGTGCACACACGAGTAAAAGTGGTAATGAATAAGTGCTACGCGGTCGGCGCGTAGCACTCCTAGTTCGTAGGTACTGATGTAGGCCTTCTACGCGGATGCTACGCTGTCATAGCAGCTTGTCCGCTACGGTGCTACGCGACTTTCGTGCTATGAAATTTAAATCGATTTAATATTATGGGATTTTAAAGGAAAGGTAAAATAACTACTTATTTTATCAAGTTATTAGTCTTTAAAGTAAGTGTGAAACTAATTATAACGATAAAAATATTACGATCATTCTAATTATTTCTAATCCCGCCAAATCAGTCGATGGCATTAAATTTATTATCACAAACTTTTTTAGATTGGGCTGATATTAAAACATTATACAATATAGGTATGTAAAATTACTGTAACTGTTATTGTTTTCCTGTCAACAAAATCAATACATTACTTTAATAAAACACTATGTGTTCCCGCGGTTTGACTCCCGATGCCTACATGAATAAAAAGTTTCCTTCATTGATTGACTCGATTTTGATCACTGTCTCGCCAGATTGTAAGCGATGAAATTAAAGATGTTGCTGACTCACAATTACGTAAAGATATTAATATTAGTAAAATAACTTTATTTTAAAATGTAAATAGGTGTATTGTAATGTTAATTTTCTATGTAAGTGCCTTTAGTTAATAACAGTGTGGGAACACATTGTGTTACGAGTATGTCAAATTGCATTAGATATTAAATACCTAAAAGGATTTAAATTGTAAATCCTCAGATACATTAGGGTACAAGATGTCCCCCAACATGTCGCGCAATGCAGTCAAATGATCCAATAACATGTTCCACGGCACGTGAATGCACCGTGAAATGTTGGGGGGCGTCATATTACCTGCATTTTGACTGTAAAGTAATTTTTGTTATCTAAAAAAACATTTTTACTTCTCCATAATATATTATTTATACTTCTCATCCAAAATAAAATCGATTTTTTTATCTAGACCCGTATTTAAAGGGTTCAACGTAGCAGTATTACGAGTAAAACAGATACATTGTATACATCCTTACTCTGTGGTCAGCGGGTTGGAGTTAATCCTGTAAAATGACCTCGATACTAGTTTATGGCTCATTATACGCTGGATGTCCCTTGATACCATAAAGATTACAGCGACATGCTGGATTTAATAACTGGTTTATGGTATAACTTTGACTTATGTTTACGACTTTCACAACTTCCAATATTATAAACAAATAATATGTAACTCACAACATACGAATGAGCTACTTAGGTATGACGTAGTATGAAAACATATCCATGTAGTTTCTTGTATATTCTTCTCAATTGAAGTCAACCATTTTCAACGTGATGCTTAAAATAGAATAATAGACTAGAAATACTTCACTTCACCTTTACTTTCTTTTTTTTTTATTTTACTTCATCTTTCTGACAAACCTCTTCTTTAACAGCTCAAAAGTGCCTGTAAATAGTTTAATAGTAACTAGTTTCTGCCTGCGGCTCTGTCCGCGTGAAAGTAGACTTATCCACACAAACTTTGGACACCAGTTTCATCCCCATAAAGGTTGAACTTTTAAACACCCCTTCTTAGTGTTTGCCTACGTCATAATAGAAAGCCTTGTGCATTTCATAGTCCTAGTTCCCCCCTTGTGCGTTGATATATCAGTACTGACTAACTGACTACATAGATATAGATAAATGCTTAGAGTTTCAGTTGTAATCCACTATGTGACCGAATTTTTTTTTTTATCATTCGGCGTAAAATGATAAAAAACATAATGTCGGTTATATTTTTTATCATTATTTATAATTTTTTTAAAGTGATACAAGTTATATTTTTAACGCAATCAACCACTGCACTGACAAGAGTATTTACCCGATGCTAGTTTCCAAATTCATAAATAATCTGTCTGTTTACATTAAAACTAAATGGCTAAATGTGATGATAACTTGATGTGTTATTGCCAAAATTAAAAAATTACTGGACTAATTTGAATGAACTTTTTTTTACATATTTTTTGAAGTTCCAGGAAGGTTCGTATGAAAAAAAAAGAACTTAAAAACTGTCCCTCAGGAACAGTTTAGTTCCAAAAAACCATATTCTCAGGTCAGCGGTCCCTTCAAGCTGTGAAAAAATCAAACTTCTAAGTTAACTAATTAAAAAGATACGGCCGTTTATGTCGCCCGTTGACCCAGAATCCTGAAATTTGGCACAAAGCAAGGTCTTATAGCACAGGCATAGGAAAAAATCTGAAAACAGTAAATTTGTTGTTACTTAGGTCACGAAAAAAATGCAATTCGGAAAAATCTTCGAGACTCCATTCGGGAATTGTATTTTGCACGGAACCCTCAGTGCGCGAGTCCGACTCGCACTTGCCCAGTTTTTTTTGTATTAGATTCAAGTTATTCCTAGAATTTTCGAATAAACTAGCAAAAGTATAAAAACCATTGTGTTCAAGTTTTTTCTGCGTAGCTGTGCAGAAAATCCAAGTTACATAAAACTACATGGCAGCATAACGTTTGCCCGTAATAAGCCCAGATACCCACTGTAGGTGAACCGAGCGAGCTAATTTTCTCTCATCCCACGTTAACATGTGCGGTGTACAGCACCCTAATAACAGGGCAGTTCAAACGAGATACAATACCGAGGCAATAGATGAGGGGATTGCAGAAGTACAACTTTTATTTTTCAAAATACAATACTAGGGTATATTATTATATATTTTATTAGTTGTTCACGCGTCGTGGACCGCACAAATATAAGCCTTAGCGTGCTTTGTATAGCCCTGTCCTAATAGAAGCAGTCCCTGGTCCCGACCCTTACCCTGAATATTATTAATTCAATGACCTTTCTCAAATTACTACCTTATGTACATGAATATACGCTTTTACGTATATTCGGCTTTATTGTACCTTTTTAATAAAGATAACTAAAAAATATGCCTCCATTTTCACTTTAGATTCAGAATTGTGAGATAGGTTGTCTTACCATCCTATTCATTTTAATAAGATTTGATTGATTGATTCTCTCTCACAGGTTTTTAACTATGTGTTGTGTGTGCGGTTTCTTTTGTATGTGTGTGTGAATTCTATTTAACAAATATGCCTATACTGAATAAAATAATTAATTATGTGGGAATGTTGTGTAACCTTGGATAAAATATACATGGGTAAAATAATTAAAACCGAGAACGTATTGGCAGTGAAATCATTTATTAAAATAACGTTGGCTACTTGCTGTGAAATAGTTTAATTGGATTGGGTTACCAATTAAGCTTATCGCGGGATGGTTTTATTCATTCATAGTAGTTGGGAACTGCTCTGGCATAAGTTTAATGATTCAATTCAAAAGTACCGGGGCGTCCGGCGACCCATGTAAACGAGTCATGATGACGGAGCCAGATCTCCTTTATTATACAACTTTGTGATACTGTGAGATAAGCACCCGTATTAATATAACCCAAATAGTTTACCTAACTACACAGTTTACAAACTCTTGTCTGGGGTAGCTATTAATCAATGTCATCAATATATTCAGCAATAAATATCCCACATTTTAGAGTTTGGCTCCATCTAAACATTGCAAGTTGGCCTGACCTGTGAATGTGAAAGACTGCAAAGAACAGATTGCAGGCATTTTACGTAAATCCGTTCGAGCCATCGACTGGAGTTTTCTATTACTTTATTCAAGTACTTAGTAGCATTCACTTTTTAAATGCTGCTCGTTTATCCAATTTGCACAATATCCCAGTACTAGTAGATAACTTTGTAAAATGATTCAATTTAAGTGGCGATTTACATTAATATACCTTTCATGTACTTCTAAATATCCAGTTAGTTGTTGTGGCCGTTTAATTCATGCGACATTCTCATTTTATGGGTACACATCACTACGAGTACAGTTTGCTGGAACATCAAACAAACTCGTACAAAACTTTTAAATGGCGTCGCGTCGCTCCCAAACTTGATTTATTAGTGTTGGTGTGCAAACAAACAAAACTTTAGCTATTATAGATTTGTTATTAGCGCAGCGAATACTTTGTTGAATTTTTCAAGTTAAATAGATAATTATGCCAATATTTGTTTAATACGGGGGATTGAGTAGGTATTAAAGAGACTTAATCACTTTGTTGAGTGATTAAGTTGCTTAGTCATATATGAAAACAAAGTAACTATAGATAATGGTAATCTTTGTGTCCCGGTCGTCAAAGGAAACCGCCTTTTAAGTTCGATGTTTTAGTAATCGGGTAGCAAAAGTTAATATGGCTAAGACCGATATTAGAGTAAGTTCTATCATTATAATCACTCAGTTAAATATGATGCTAGAAAGTGCCTCATTAATAGAGTAATAAGGCAGGTTTAAAAAAAACCGGTCAAGCACGAGTCAGACTCGCTCACCGAGGGTTCCAGAATCGATTCTCGAAGATTTTTTGGAATCACAAAAAAATATTTGTGATGCAACTACTTTGCAGCTAATGCGATCCTACTTCATGCCCAGGACTCTAGGTTAACGGTAACCAATAGATTTGGATTTCCATGTAGTTAAGTGTCAAAATATGCGCCTAAACAGAACATAAACGACCTTAATATCTTTAGATTGCGTTGACTTAGAAGTTTGAATTTTTCAATGCTCTAACTGGTAGCAAACTTGAGTTTTTGATATTAATTTCAGCATCTTTAAAAAGGGTCTTGACAGACAGACAACAAAGTGATCCTATAAGGGTTCGTTTTGCCGATGAGGTAACGGGACCCTAAAAACGACGTTTCCACTTCTAAAATATTAGAAAAGTGATTTTACGATGTTGTATTTAAAAAAAGAAAAGATTTGTATTTTTGTTTGTAATTAATAAACTAAAACATCCCCAAAAAACGACTGAACCTTACCAATAGAAGTAACAGTAGCAGTATACAAAATATTTCAAACATAACCAAACTATTTAACATCGTACGTCCGTAGAAGAGCCACAGTAATAAAATAAATGGGCAAATTGCGGATCAATTAATTATATTTTGTATAAAGTGAGCTCAATTTACTAATTGTATGACTAACAATTACGTTGATTAAAATCAGTGGAATATAAAATGATCGCTGTTTGGTCAACCATCGCCATCGATGTTAAAATATTGCGCAGTGGGACGGTGTGAGGTGAGGTTGGCAATACTGGGAGTGGGGTAACACGTCGCTGACCGGAAGCGATCCGATTAGTGAATTGGTAGACATAGATAGGAAAAGCGCAATTTATTTATGACCTACTTTCAATTTGATGCCTATGTTGCAGTTTGATCTAAGCTTATTTAATCTTTTATTATTTTATGAGTATTGAGGATTATACAAGGTGCAGTTTTAAAACTGCACAATATTTCAGGAGGTTGTAATAAAACTCATAAATAATCATGTAAAAAAAACGATACTTGGTCAATAATCAGTAATACTTGTTATTTAATTTTTTAATTACCTTAAACTAAATCGATTGATCGATGGCCGCGGGGGCGTGGCTAGGGTGTGGCGTGCGGGATGATGATTGGATGATACATTATTTATGAAACTATCGTTGCGAGTTAGTGTGTGTGAAAACGCCCTTTATTGTTCCGTGTTTGTGTGTGTGAAAAAAAGCGCGGTTATAAAAAAAAAAAAAATTACCTACTTATTTTAATATTGATTCGGGTCGAGAATCACTAACATAATTACCTCCTGAAATATTTTGCAGCTTCAAAACGACACCTTGTATTACCTTCAGTATTTTCATTATTTTTTTTAATTTTATCTTTTGTAATACGTCAACAAATATTATATTAGAAGTATAAGTTTAACCGACAAATCAGGATATTCCAATATTCTTATGGAACTACTTCATCCAAACTAACATGTTTTCGGCCATCAACTTAATTCGTTTCTGTTGTTTCAACCATGAAAAAATAACATACCCATTTCCGTTATGCTTTTCTTATACACAAAAATATTCACCTTTTAAAAAAAAATTGAAGGTCAATTTGAAATGTGAACAAGGACAACTGAGCTCAGGGTCAAGCTAACCTTCTCATCCGTAAGGGAGGGCTCGGCTCCCGTAAAATTACTAGTGGTATAGGTACCGGCTTTTATATTCTCTGTTCAAACTATTGAGAAAGTAATCAGGAACATCCCAGCTTCCTCACTGATTGATTTTGATGAACGGTACTTTATCCAGGCTATACATGTCTAGAGATCCACTTGCCCGTATTCTATTCCACCCGACAGTGATATAGCGTGGGTTTTTGCCGCCCGGAGCGGATCATACGGTCAATATCCAACCATAGACATCTTTCAGCCGGAGTGATGACGATGATTTATTATTTACTGTGTAATTTAACTGCTCCCTATAACTGCCGCCCGGGACGGGATGCCCCTCCTACCGAAAAAGTTGCGGTTACTCGAAAGAAAAACCGCATTTTTTTAATCTCTTTATTTAAAATGTTTAAAATTTAAATTAACTTATTATATATGGCATATTAATGATACTTATTGAAACATATCCATTTGTTTTTGTGGTGTTCTGGTTTGCCTTTATTGCAGCGCGGGACCGATTTCATAATGTGACACAATGCTAGATTGAGAGTAGTATACTAACGGCCTCAACTTACGAGTCGTCGTGGGTTCAAACCCAGGCAGGCGCTTTGCTTTGTGTAATTTATTTCATAACCATTGCTTTCAAAACGGTGAAGGCCAAAATTGTGAGGAAAGTGGCATGTCTTAGGACTAATAATCAAGTCTTAGAATCAAAAATCGTAGATCTGTGACATCTACCAACCCGCACCGAACCTACGTGGTGGATTACGCGGCCTATTTTTTCTTCTAAAGAAGAGTCTAAGAAAATGCAGCCTTATTTTGTTCAGCTTAAGAGGCAGCTTTTTCATTCGCCTATCGTAAGCATCGAGCATGGTTTAAATGCTTGTTACTTCATCTAACGCAATCCAACGCGATGTTTGACGAAAAGGCAACGCGAAAAAAGAGTGACAATAAACCTGAAAACTCTGTTGGCATTCAGTAATTCCGTGATTTACTCGAATATTTTACAAAACTTGTTCCAGGAAATACGTGATTTTTAAACACTTAAATTTTTTTGAAAAACATTGTGAATCTTGATAAAATTTGCTAGGCTAGTATACCTAGTTGTACTTTTTTGACTTTTTTAATTTTTGAGTAAATTGTGAAGTGTCAAAGTTCATGCAAAATAGCAGATTTTCAGAGGTCTTAATTGGATTAGTTTTACACAAACTTATAAATTAATTTCCATAGAAGCCTAGATAATATCCACAAGATACTGTTTCCAAAATATCTGATGAAAAATGTGTAATAACGTCATAATCGCGTAAGAGCGGTTGTATGAAAAACAGTGAAAATTTATGTCGAGATGCATCCCCTTAAGTTGTTTATGTTTGGAAACAATAAGCTGAATTGTTCAATTTTTCAATGCAGCACTGCCTTCGCGCCCGATTTAAAAGACCCCGTATTTATTTATTTATTTGTACTTCATGTACCGTATTGGTACATAGACGGACCTAATGCGACAAAGCATTCTCTACCAGTCAACCTTTGGGTTAAAAAGACCACACTGTAGTAGATGTGCATAATAAATAAATAATACTTAGATATTTCAAATAGATGTAGTATTATGGAATTAAGATACTTATAAAAAATACATTTAAATGTTAAAATTTTATACTAAGTAATAAATATTATGATTAATATCAAATCACTATAATTAAAGACAAAGACAAAAGTTTTTTATTTCACATAGGCCTACATGGGCACTTATAAAACGTCAGAAGCTAGTGCACGGTTCGAAATTGGTCGTTTCCTATGGAGAAGAACGGGCAAGAAACTCCATAGTTACTCTTTTAAAAAAATGGTTGTAGTTACAATATTTCCATATTACAGTATTAATAGGTATTATTTAAGAACAGTGTAAACCGGTCTATATTGTACTCAAAAGCACAATAAAAAATAAAAAAATAATAAAATATTGCAAAAGCAAAGTGTTAGAAAAAAAAATGTTACAACAAAGATGGAGCAGTTAATAGATACATTCACACAATATAATGAGTTACCAGGGGGCTACAAGTGCAGAGGCAGTCATTGCCAAACAAGCGTGTCTTCGACATAGTCTTTAACCTTGTAATATGCTTTTTTGGTTACGCTTAATATGGGTTTTGAACTTTCCTTCGCTAAGTTCAATCACCGCTTTTGGTAGCTTATTATAAAAGCGTATGCTATTTACTAAAATGACTTACTGGTCTTGGCTAATCTCCATTTGGGTAATATAATTTCGTGTATACTATTGTGTAGTAAACACGAAATTATATTAGTATTTATGATATGGGAATCGCTTCTAATTTTGAAAAGTCCTAGGTTTTTACGGACATAAAGAATACTTTCTAAGATATAAGAGAAAGGAAGTGGCAATATATCGATTTCTTTGAATTTATTTCTGAGGGACTCGCGAGGACCCATTTTATGAATAGCCCTGATTGCTATCTTTTGCAATACGAAAAAGGAGTCTACATCAGCTGCAGATCCCCACAGTAAAATGCCATAAGACATAATACTGTGGAAATAGGCATAGTAAACTAACCCAGCTGTGGCGACATCTGTCAACTGCCTTATTTTTCTTACTGCATATGCCGCTGAGCTTAATCTACCTGAGAGAGTTCTAATATGAGCACCCCACTGCAGTTTGGAATCGACTATTATACCTAAGAACACAGTTTCTGTAATTACATCAAGTTTTTTGCTATCAAGAATTAGATTGACGCCAACATGAAATATAAAAGAACCGGTAGCAGTAGGGAAGATCGCTCTAATTAAATCTAAGCGTGAATGCCATGAATCTTCACTATTTTTTTCGATTGATCGATAATTTATTTGCACGTACCTGTAACACAGTACTAAGTTTTTTGGAAAATAATTTATTACTCCTTAGGTTTTTTTTAATGACACCATAATTCAACTATAAAGTAATACTAAGATGAACTTGAATATTTATATCGACTGCACCCATTTCTGGACGAAAATCTGCAGGAAGACAATATTGCAAGTTGAAGTGAACTGAAGTCGTAAAAAGCCTTAGTATTGTTTTTGTTTCCCATCGCTTCTCTCAATCCTGGACTATGTATGTAAATATCAATTGGATGAGCTTGAGCGACTTCAAAATTTCTATGTCAGTTTTACATTTGGTTTAGATACGTAAATATGATCACGTTTCTGAATTTCATATCTACCAAGCAAATTACTTCCTGCTTGCAAAAATGCTTTATTATCAGCTCTTTGATCCTTGTAGGTATTCCTTTTTATTATAAGGAATGCTTTTAGTTTGTCTGTGTCAGCATTCTAGGTTGAGAACATCGGGAAATCTAAAATTAAGGATTCGCGTATATATTTCTTCCATCTTTGACTAATCTTTTAGAATTTACCTTGATCATTTGAAACGCATTACTTACCTCTAGAAGTAAGGCGTGTTTAAACGCTATGAACGTTTAAAAAAATGGTGAATGTGTATTACCGTTACATTTTACCGTAATTATTGCTCTCTTTTTTAATTATTCGTGGATCGTTCCAACGTCAATTATGAATAAGTGGACGCGCCAAATTTGGCAGCTGTAGCGTTACCAAGATAGCCTCTATAATTACGAGTATTCTCTGTCAAAGTACGAGCTCACCTATTAAAAACCTGCCAATTGCGAGTGGGACCACGCTCAGTTTAAGGTTCTGTAGTGACCCGGTAATACATGTGGACATCAGGCGGATGTTTAAGACTATGAAAATTTTGATTGAGTTAAAGGGAGAATCCTTATGAAACACCTCTTACAGTTTTCAAATTTAAAATACACCGCACTGAATAACCAAAAAAATGAAGATCCTAAATAGATGTGCCAACAGTTTCACTGCGAGATATTTGCAAAACTATCCTAAATTTCGAAAAGAAAAAAACTATTAGTTCAGCGGTTCAGCCATTTTAGAGAGATAATAATTTAACACATTTATTTAGGTTCTTATTTTTCTTGTGTGTGTTATTCAGTGCGGTGATGTTTTAGACATTTTGAAAACTGTAAGCGCCTTTTAATGTATAATTCTCCCGACCGAATTTCAATCACAGTCGCCAGTCTCAACGGAGATTATCACTAGGACTCCACGATCAGTAATCGCACTTTGTGTAGTCAACGATACAGTTAGAAACTATAGCGGTTTCTTTGTTCATCACTTTGGTACCCTAAAAACTCTCTATTTCAAGACGTTTTGTGTTCGAAACTCTCGGATCGTAAGGTTCGAGTGTTCACAAATTGTATAAAGACCTCTCTAAACGCCTTGTTGACACTTCGCTTCACCCAAGGTCTGGTGTTTACCTTGGACAGAGGTTATAAGCATTGCCTTACAGTGTTGCGATGCCAGTCGCTTTTTGGGCCCATTTTTCGACGCATGTTTTGAAAGGATTTATTTTAGGACAATTGTTAAACCAATTAAATTATAAAATACACTCAACTAATTAGAAATATTATATACATTAAAGACCTAGGTAAATATGACGTCATAAACCTCATATAGTATGGCAATGCTTCATCTCTACTCTCTTACCGAGGTAGAAGCCAGACCTTGGGGCACGCGGAGAGTCAACTAATTTAGATTATTTTGGATTATTTTTACTTAGCTAAGTATTTTATAAGTAATTCCTAAAGAGAAAAAAAATTGGAAATACCTCTACAATATTTTCAATAGAAAGTTACTATCATAAAGAGGTCCTGCATACAGCATTATTCTACAATAAACTTCAGCACACAATAGCAACATATAAAGTTAACAGGAAGGTATTATTACCTTGATACTCTTTGTGTTTTGCTCACCGAGCACGTTCACTCCCGTACTATTCTCAGACTGATGGAATCATTGTTGCTTTTCAAAAGGTATATTTTCTCACAATATAGTGTTGGCAGCTCATTTCTCTCTCTGCGAAACGAGTGCAGACTAATCGAGTTTAGCAATAACATTGGTGATTTTGGAGATTAACTACCATGTGAACGGGAGCTTACGTAAAAAGTCAAACGACTTAAGTAATTATTAGGGTAAAAGGAAATCTGATGTAGTCAACACTGGTTCAATAATAAAGGTTGATTAAGAGATCTTGATCATTGTTTACTAATAAAAGAACCTTATAAAAAGTATCGAATATAAGAATATTTTTAACCGACTTCAAAATAGAGGAGGTTCTATTTTCGGCTGAAAATATGTTTTTTTTTACTTTTTTCTTATGTATGTTCACCAATATCTCGGTCAATTGTGGAATATGTTTTTTTTTTTGAAAATTCTTTACAAGTAAAGTTGCTTTGTTTATACGTGTAGTCGATGACTGACTGTCAGAAAAGGGGATGTATCGAACTGATCTGATGATGAAGCCAGAAGGAAAAAAATTAAATTAATGTAATCTAACTGTGAAATATAACCGACTTCAATGTTAAAAAACACTGAAAAGTATGAAATAACTTTAATTTCGGAAGTCGGTTTTGTCTCTTCGTTATTTAACACCGACTTCTTATTTAAATGATCAAATATTATAAAAAATTCCCAAGTCGTTTGAATTTTTAGACAGGTTATAACCATCAATCAATATGTTCTCAAACATAAGATGATGGCGATTATAATTTAGCTTGTCATTATGACTATAACAATCTACACTTCAATAAAATACAGTGGTAAAGTGCTTTATTCTTGAGTGACATAGGCTATATTTTATGTACGCGAGTGAAGCCGCGGCCAAGAGCTAGTAATTAATGTAATAATGAATTATTAAGAAATATTAATAAATATAATTGGTATCAATAAATCGAATAAATATTAAAAAAAAATGACATAAAGTTTACGTAAGTGTGAGTTCCTAATCTGCATCGGATTAGTACTGATGATAGTTTATTTAGCCTTTCCGAATGATTAGCCTGCGGCCACAGCGCTGGATAATCCTGAAATGCGCACCATGTGAGTCGAGCGTGGGTGTGTTGCTGATATAGAACTGTTACGACACTCACACTAATCATACGGTCTCGTGCGTTTGTGCGAATCGCGTGCGTCAGTATGCCTATTAGCCGTCAGAACGTCATTTGTCTTAAGCTGGGTTTACATTATTGTGTTGTATTGTGTCGTGTCGTGGCGCCTTTTGACGTACTTGATTGGCTACAAAACTCATTACGATATGACGTAATATTGAACAGAGTCGTTTGATTGGTGCATCCCACACCACGACACGACACAACACAATAATGTAAACCCGGCTTTAATAATCCTTTCCAACAGTAGTGTTCCATGCAGGAGAGAGTGAGAAGAAATAGATATCAGCAAACCGTACGGGTGCAGCAGGGCCTAGGCCCGCAAGAGCCGCGGGACATTTCTGAAAAGGAAACCCATAGACTTACAACGCAAAGGGCAACTGAAAGACACGGATGTGGTTTTAGTCAGTAGAAGTCTGACACGCTCTCTCGGACTCACTCTCGCTCCTCCTAGAACGTTAGAAATCATTGGTTGATCCCACCTTAAAAAAAACTACACGTTCAGATGGTCTTATGTTTTTGCTTGAGAATATGTACCGACTTGCAGATGGCTTTATTAGTTTGCTGTAAGATTAAAGATTTATAGGTATTTTTTTAGAATGTAGTTAGGAATTGACTCGGTGGTTCAAAATTTTTTTTCATCATCGATCCAAGGCATACGAGGAGGTTCACTTTGTATGACTTTGTACCATAACCCTTTCTCTCTAGAAATCTCGTCGAAATTATTCTTCCATTTTGTGAAACATAATTATCCTTAGTTACAACTGGTGGTGATATATTCCCAATGATAATGATAGGTATGTTATTTCACTGCCTGAGTCAACTACCTGCTTGGATAGGCTGTCAGCCTCCTCATTGCCCCGAATTTCGATATGTGCTGGAACCCATTGCAAAACAATATTGACATTATTTTCTTTCTGATGATGCATTCATTTAAGAATATCGTAGGCTATCGACTGCTCCTCTGCTACCAGAGGTGCATCGAGCCACATGCTGTAACGCGCTTTTACTATCAGTAAAAATAAGGGCTTTGTTTAGTTTTTTATTTACTGCATAAAATAACGCTTGATATATCGCAATGAGTTCCAGCGACATGTTGGAGACTTTGATGGCGATTTTAAATAAGGTTTGGCAATAGAACGCCGCTCCATCCCGTTAGCATTTTTAACCCCGGCCGTGAATATTTTACACCAGACATTACACTTGGAGGCTAATTAGGATACCACCAATAAATTGGGATTATAATCTCTTTTTGGCTGTCTGACGCATTCTAGATCACATTGAATGGCATTTTTGGCCTGAATAGCCGATACCCATATAACAAGAGTAAACATTAAAGATGTCTGAGGAACAAAAAACTATGAATTGCGTAACTCACACACCCATCCAGATTAATAAGAAAACGATATATTTTTGACAGATTGTTATCAAGTAATTAATTATGTTATTAATTTTTATCTTTAGTTAATACACTTATTCTGTCAGTAATACAGCTATGTGCACGGCTTAAAGTAGATTGGTTTTCACGTGCAGATCATGCCCGGTAATCGGTTTCTTCTGTTGTTTCGATTGCTCCTCGCCAATTGAATCATGCTATGCACATATGTTTAAGTAGTGCAGTGTTTTAAATGAATTTGATGAATTAAATTGATTATGACCTTGTATATATTGTTATTTTTTTTGGTCAAACAATTCCATGATTCTGTATAAGACAACGCCCTATGAAGATATCGTTGACGTAGATATTTTTTTTTCCAAACTAAACAAAAACAAAGCAACAGCTACATGGTAAACTTATAAAAACTGCTCAGAAAGGAAAAGTTTACGACTAATCTCCAAAGAATAGCTCCATAACCGCAGTTTGACGGGAGGATTGATGACTTTAGACTCTGACCGCCGCGCGCCCGATTATTCCCGATGTCCACCACTTGTCTGGCCACCACTGGGGGACAGCGAGACAACTGTAAAACATTATTCTCGTTGTCCACCACTGGGGGACAGCGTCACAACTTTGTAAATTATTTCCATTCGCCACCACTGGTGGACAGCGACACGGATTTTTTAACATTCCCTATGGCCGCCGTTGGAGGACAATGGCACAACTCTTTTGATCCGATTCCCACTGGCCATCAATTTAAATTGTTTAATCTAGAGACCGGTAAGGGATAGCTTAATATACTTACGGATTTGATTTTTAGCAGGGCTAAGGGTAAGACTAATTTAACTATTTATAAATTATATGGTAGGTAAATAATAGTCATATTCTTGAATCAACTTTTATTAAATGTTTCACTCAAGTATTAAAAAATGATCCTACTACTTAGTATTATATAATATAGCTTTGATTGCTTATTTTTTATTGAAGTGGGTAATTAACCGACTTAATTTCCACAGCTGGTTGACAGGCTACAATTTTTAAAATCGACTAGAACATTACAATCATAATCACAGTTTTATTATCCTATTCCTCGACGGAGGAATAAAAATTAAATATTATAAACAAAAACTATCCTTTCTGCTTCTTTATAAGTTATTCTTACAAGGTGTCAGTGCTCTTATGGTCTATTTAAAGAAATATTTAGACTTTATTGTAGACAAAAGCACACGAAAACAACAAACAAAATAGAATATCCACTATCGCAAGTTCAAAGCCAAACGAAGCGATGGTTTTTGTTTGACGTTTGATGTCACATTGACACGAGTTTTACGTTGTTTCCTGTATAATAAAAAAGTATAATGACTGTCAAATCGATTCGTTGATCAATTCGTTTTATGACGTTCTTAGAAATGATGATAGATAATATGATTAAGTCCTCATTTTAAAAGTTTTTGAAACCTAATCTATAGAAGAAAGATTGATTCATTTTCATTATTTTGTTTTCTATTTTTATAATAATTCGATTTATCGATTATTATCGATTAGTGATCCTTATTTCATTTGGCAACATTGTTAAAAAGTGAAAGTAACGAAAGTCGGTATCATTATGATTAAATAATATTTTATTTATCCCATATTAAAATGGCTTGGTAATAAATGATTGAAAATAAAAAAAATAATAAAAATTATTGATAAACAATTCATTTGTGTAACGTTCAAGCCCAGTTTCGCCCGTTTCCTTTATCCAAATGATTTTAAACCTTAAAATGTTGAAAGTAACTCGTTCAAAATCAAATAAGAAAATTTTACAGTTTGTAGTAACTTGATCTGCTGGCGTCTGTACTTTCCCTCATAGCAATACTTTTTGTAAATATCTTGATGAAGTGAATAGTATCAATAGATAATAATAATAAGCATTAGCAAGAAAATAAAATTTAATTTTAATGAATAACCTATAATTAATTAAATTAACTATATTATACAAGGAAATAAATATTATGTCATTATTATTACGTAAGCATTAGAATTGGATAAAAGTAATTTTAGCATAAAACCAAATGGTCTCTAGATAAAATAATTTAAATTGATGGCCAGTGGGAATCGGATCAAAAGAGTTGTGCCATTGTCCCCCAACGGCGGCCATAGGGAATGTTAAAAAATCCGTGTCGCTGTCCACCAGTGGTGGCGAATGGAAATAATTTACAAAGTTGTGACGCTGTCCCCCAGTGGTGGACAACGAGAATAATGTTTTAAAGTTGTCTCGCTGTCCCCCAGTGGTGGCCAGACAAGTGGTGGACATCGGGAATAATCGCCGCGCGCCGCACCGCTGACGCTGTAAGTAATACATTTTGTTAAGGCTTATAGTCCATTGAACATTTGGTCGGAATTAAATGGACACAATACTCGTACCTACCTGCCTAGGTGGCAGTAAGAATATCTGTGCATTTATTACCGGCCAGCAGCGGCTAGATAGTGCACCGCTGACTTTTAAATCCATTTTCTTTGCAAAATATTGATTGATTTATTGCTATGTTCACTTTGAAGAATATTTAACCACCAATTTTTATGCGTAAAAATGTTTCTAAAGATCCAAGCCGTTTTGAAGGAGCATAGAAAAGTTGCGAAAATGCTAAATATTATTTTTTAGACAAAAGTATTGATCGTAAGAAAAAATCAATAGTTGATAAGTAATGTGGTTCATGAATCCATAATAAACATTTTTTTGTTCAAACCCATTAATCTGGCCGTTACCGAGGACTAAGCTTCAGATAGTCACTGTTTTATGACACTGCTCGGGTGCTTAAGCCTTAAAACTGAACAACGAATGGATTTTTTTATTTAGGCTGTTTATATTGGAGCTCTAACAACTATATCAAATTGTTTATTGACTTATGTGGTTGGTTTAAATGATGACTCACAAAACTACAATAAAAAGGAATTACCTAGTTCTTCAATTGACAATATCGATGATTTCTAACATTAGTCGGGTTAGTATAGGCACAAAATAGATAGTTACAAAAGACAATCTCATGTATGTACTTCACTTTTTATACCTACGCTCGGTGGACGCACACTAATGAGCGTTTGAGCCGGAACTGTTGGACGATTGGGCCGAGGCGCTCCGAGATATCGTGTCCATGAGCGGTGTCTATGTGAGCGTTGCTCGAGCGCGCTTTGTATGTAGATTGATGACTTCTTTACATATCTATTTTGTGGTACAGGGGTTCAACTAACTCAGTCGAAAGCAGTTAATAACACCCGGTTCTCCGCTTTTCATAGTCCTTTTAAATTACAGATCTTATACACTGGATAGTGATTTAGGAACGATCTATTCTTCATCCAGTCTTGCTGACCACTCCTGCTAAATTATATTTACTGAACTCGATAGGGGACAGTAATGAAACATAGGCGAACTAAATGCAACAAAGTATTCTTTACCAGTCAACCTTTGGGTTAAAAATGCTTTGATGTGATAGGAGTGCATAATAAATAACAAAAAATTAGATATACTATTAACATAATGATGATGATGATGATGCCATCTAGCCGATTTCGGCCACAGCGACCGCATTCCTTGGCTCTTCATAACATAATAAACTGATAATTTAATAATTATGACAAAGAACAAAGTAGTTTGATTGGATTTTGAGGAGTAGTTTTGAATTCTAAACATTTGGTCTAACATTTTTTGATGTCAAGGGGAAACTTATGTATTCCTAAGTTATATGTTAGAGATATCGAACCAATTAGATATATGTACCTACATATATACAATTATACATCCATTGCAATAAAAAAGAATCGGTTTTATTTGATCTGTGGAAAGAATAATATATGACGTAGTCATATTTTGATGATTTTTTATCATAAAATTACTTATTAAGTAGGTAACTAATAAATTATCTTATTGATATCTGGTTGTACGAGGTCCACGCCGAGAGAAGTTCGTGAACTTGTCTGGGCGTGAACGTGAACGTCACGTGTGACGTGCAGCTAATTACATCGGGTAGGAATTAACAATAACCAACAATACAGTGATAAATGTTTGTATCTGGAACGATAATCTTGCGATAGATTTGCTTTTAATAAAGAAGTGATTATTAATCAATTAGATTACCTACATGTTGGGTATTTCCAGTATCATGCATTGCTGTTGTATTAAGATTATAAGATTATAAAACACCACGGGTTTTTTTTACAACTTTTTTCAGCTTAGGTCACCACGGTCTGTTATGGTGCTGAATCTCGGGTCGGATAGCGCATCACAACGTCGAATGAGCCTTTGTCTTCGTAGGAGTTCCAGCTGTATTAGAACTCTATAACATGCCATGCGACGATTTTTTTTTTATGGTGGGAAAAATCATCCAATGACAGCCCCCGCTCTTGGGCGGAGCGGGAGATAGTGTCAGACTTACTGACCTTCATACCGCTACTTCTAGCCTTCATACCGGGGCTCGAGTTCCCTTTCGAGTAACCCTGGCCCGAGTGGGCTTCGACCCTGCTGGGTCCCTGCTGTTGCTGACAACTCCTTGAGGCGCGCGGGAACAGTGCGCGCCGTCGACGACATGGGCTTGGTCCGGACGGTTACCGGACGGCCAGACAGCGAGCTACCCATTGCTCACTTTCCGCAAGCCCGCGCCTACGGTGGCCGGAAATCGGGATCGGAATCCCGGCGGCGGCGGCTGGAACGCCGTTGCCTGATGCGTTCGGCCTCCTCCTTTGCGAGCATTACTGCTTCGCAGAAGTCGGCGACCGCCTGCCACTCCTCCTCGCTCCGGACCATGGCCTCAACCAAGGCCCGGTGCGAGAGGTCTCCGCCGCCGATCGCCCCCACGAGGGTACATGCTATGCGACGATAGTAAAACAACGTTTTCATTGCCATGGGCCTTTAGTGAGGGGAAGTAGAAATATAACAACTCCCCATATGTGATTGAAACTTTTGGGCCAAATGCTCGTGCAGAAGGTACGTACAAGATTTATTCAGATGGATAGGTGACTCCTGGCTAGAGTGCGGTTTTACTTCAGTCAGAGGTTAAGCATTACTACACAACGGGGTAACGCCACCAGTCTTTTGGTTACACTTCCAGTTGACAGCGAAGTGAAGGATTTTTTTGACGCCACATTCTAAAGATTTATTTTCTTAGGAGTTTTGCTCAACGAACGAAACCAATGAACGAAAAAAAAAAGCCTAACAATGCGTTGTGGATATTTCATACCATCACAGCAGCGCGAATTTTGAGACGTGATATAAAAATTGCATTGACATATTGAGGCGGCGAAGAAAAGAAATAATACGTGCTGAATCTCTAACTAATGCAATCATAGAGCGAAATAAACGTGGAATTAATTATTTATTGTTATTTGTGTTTACAGGGCGTCCCACAGCTTTGTCATTTGGAGGGAAAATAACTTAAATGTGCCTTTAATGTAGCTAGACAAACTTACTGAATGAAAACTTTATTTATAATTAAAAAATAATACGAACTGCATACAAAGAATTTTAAATAATAGATAAGAGTAGACTAATGGAAAGGAAGCCTTTGCCCTGCAGTGGGACACAAAGGGCTCATAAATAAAAGATAAGATAAATAGATAGATAGACTAACCATTTATTTGTCACAACACAAAACATACAGGAAAGCATAATTAAATTATAAAAACTAAGCACTTAAACAAACAAACAACATCAACACCAATATCACCTAATTTACCCTATAATATTACTGTATCCATTGAAAGACTCAATCATACGGTATACCTTACATTGTTTTCTCATAAATAACAGAACATGGATCAATTCCTTCTCTCGACTAATGCCCGATTTTCATAAATAACAAATCACGAAAGTTGTTCAAAGTTGATATTAGGTATATTTGTATTGGCAAGTGATTAAGCTAGACAATGTAACTACATACTATTTATACATTCTATTACAAACATTATAAACATGGAGCGATGTTTTCAATTGACTTTTTTGTTTCGCACGAAATCATCAAATATTCGACTGGCCTGTTGGTGTAGTGGTTAGTGGCCCTTTTTTTATTTTTTTATTTTTTGTGGTGGGAAAATATCATCCAATGACAACCCCCGCTCTTGGGTGGAGCGGGAGATAGTATCAGACTCTTACTGACTAAAAGACCCACCCCGTTCCTTCTAGCCTTCATACCGGGGCTCGAGCGCCCTTTCGGATAACCCTGGCCCCAGTAGGCTTCGACTCGGCTGGGTCCCTGCTGTTGCTGACAACTCCTTGAGGCGCGCGGGAAAAGTGCGCGCCGTCGACGACTTGGGCTTGGTCCGGACAGTTACCGGACGGCCGGATAGCGAGCTACCCATTGCTCACTGTCCGCAAGCCCGCGCCTACGGTGGCCGGAAATCGGGATCAGAATCCCGGCGACGGCGGCGGCGGCGATAACGCCGTTGCCTGATGCGTTCAGCCTCCTCCTTTGCGAGCATTACTGCTTCGCAGAAGTCGGCGACCGCCTGCCACTCCTCGCTCCATTTAGTGGCCCTGACTGCTATGCCGGAGGTCGTGGGTTCGATTCCCACCCAGAACAAATGTTTGTGTGATGAGCATGATCATTTGTTCTGTGTCTGGGTGTACTTTATCTATATTATGTTTAATTAATTTCTTTAAGAAAAAGTCAGCTGAGCGAGTTCAATGACCTGTAGGTACTTTGTACGCAACGCCGACTATTAACTACACTACAGGTCATTGAACTCGCTCAGCTGACGTTTTTTTAAAGATACAAATTTCGTACATGCGTGAATTAATACGAGTTTTGAAAAAGAGGTACTTTATTTTTTAATTTTATCTTTACAAATCGATAGTGTTTCATGTACCGGATCGACCCTCCACGGGATTAAAACGATTAAAATTTAGCGGTGTATTTGTGACCAGTTCTACACATTTTTCATAATGAGAGGACCTGATGCTAGGATTGGGAGGTAGCTGATGGAATCTTGGAATGCGTACTAGTAAAATTTTTACTTTTTATGTGTTATAGTGCGTCGGGGTTTTTTTTTAACTTTTAATTTTCGTTTATTTAGGTATTATACAAGTTTACTAAGAAAGGCAAAGGTTATTTATTTTTCTTTTCTTTAGTAGGTATCTACACCGAAGAGGACTTTGGATCCTCTTGACAGAACATGACTCAGGCCCTTGTGTTGTAAGGATTCACGTTATATCCGACTTCGATGGTCTTAGATTCTTAACGACGACTTCCAAGTGAGGACTCGAAACAATACTTAAATAAAAGACGCTCTTGACAATGGAGCACGGTTCTCCTAAAGCCACGGTTGCATTGTTGGACGATTCGCACGCTACCTAAGTATTGTCACGTCTGGGCATCTCAATGTGAAGTACATATTTTTGCTACCTTCTTTTTTATATATTTTGATTTAATTAATTGTATTTTGACGATTACAAATTTTGTAAATTGAATTTTGATTACACATTTATTTTAAAAGAAAAGAAAGAACGAAGAAAGATTTTAATTATATTATTATTGAACTTGGTCAGTTTGTCAGGCGTAGGTACCTATACTTATTATTGTAATTCACGTCTTTCATTTGTATTATTTTCTTTATTCATTTAATTGTAGAAGCTTGTGGCTCATATAAATCAAACGCATGATATCACAATCACGGCGGTCAGTTCTCTTTTTAAGGATTGGCTGGAGATGCATAAGGCGCCCTCACCTTCCGTATGACGCAGATACTCATCGGACAAGGTAACTTAGGGAGGTCCCTGCACCGGATTCAGGCGGACGAAATGTCCGGATGTCACCATATTGTGCGGAACGCCAGTAGAACACAGTGGAGCATACCGTGGAGATGTGCCCGGCTTGGGCGGAGCACCGCCGTGGCCTCATGGATCGGCGCCGCCGACCTCTCACGCCAGGCCCCGGTTCAGGCCATAGTCCGGAGTGAGAGAGAAAGGAAATCGGTCGTCTCCATCTGAGAAGCAGTAATATTAGTGAAGGAGACGGCTGGACGCGTGAAGGAAAGGACATCAATGCCACCAGCAAGGCCGATGCTCACTAAGGCTGCGGAGAATTTCAAAAAGAAAATTAGCCGTGGTCGTATGCCAGCCATACACGGTCAAACCTGTCGTCCAATCGGTATGACGCTACGTCGATGATGTTTGATCAAACAGATTTGACCGTGTATGGGAGTGACAACATGTTGGTCATACCAATCCACTCCTACACACGGTCAAATCTGTTTGATCAAACATGTAGCATCATACCGATTGGACGACAGGTTTGACCGTGTATGGCTGGCATTATAACACAACGGAAAAAGTCATTGGATGATTCCCCCCTCAAAAAAAAAGTCCATATCCAAAGCTAACTAATGCTTATTTATTTAACAATTCATGCAAGTACCCACATATTAGTTATAATATAATAAATGAAAAGAAGGAAACAGAAAAAACTGCTTGCTAAGGTTGCCCGGCAATAATGTCATAAACCATCCAAGCATACCTGCATCAGCTAATACAATACTAAGATTGACATCAAACAAACTTCAACGCTATTATCGTCATCTGTGTACCAGAGAAACTTCATTGATTGCACCATTTACTGAGACGAAGGGTCTCATTAAACTTGGCTAATTATTTATCTTCAAAACTCTGTAGCTATAGAAGTTCGAGATCAATTTCGTGTACGTGATAGGTGAGCTACTTTTGAAGTCTCGACGACATTGTCGCCCTGAGGTAATCTTAAGTAATAGCATGTACATATTATACTAAGTTTACATAGAACTGATATTGTAACATACTCGTAACATTAATATTTTAGAACGTCGTTTATGGTCTCATAGTAACTTTATTTTAAATAGGTAGTATGTACAAAATAATGGCGGCAAATACTTGACCTGAAAAACGTTATTAGAATTAAGCTGCTATTACGTACCTAGGTATACCTATTTATTAGGTAGATACATATTTGAAAGTATTTGGTTATGTTGCGTAATGTACCTCCTAAATAACACCATTGGTACCTGCTGTAAAAATCGGATCGGAAAACAAAGGAAGGTTTTTTTTGGTGGGAAATCATCTAATGACATCTCTCGCCCTCGAGCGGCGCCGGCGCGGGCGGGCGTATCAGACTTTTACTGACTAAAACCTACTCCTGGAATACTGTTCCTTCTTTTCCTTCGTTCCAGGAAGGTTTAAATACGCGTTTGAATTTAGGATTAATTTCTATGAAATTACTCTTTAATTAGGTACCTATTATTCCAAAGTCGCGCCTGTTGGCTTGACAGCCGTTCCAAATCGAATCCAAAGAGTAGGTAAGTACCAACAATTGCCATCACGGATCTTGAGCGGTTGCGCAAAAGTCAAATATTCGGTCTCTTTAGTGGTGTGAAGTGAGACGCGGGGCGGGGAGTGTCAGTGATTGGCTCGCCGCGCCATCGCGTCATAGACGTCACTCCTAATTCGTTTCCTGCGTTGTTGCATGTATCTAACAACGAAGACGATTGGCTCGCCAATGTATGGATTGCGCAAAGCGATCCCCACTCTGACGCCGAGCGCTCAAGATCTGTTTTGGCAATTGTATCTATAATAAATCTAATCCAAATCTAATCTGACTGAATTCTTTATTTTAAAACTAGAATTCGTTTTTATCTGACTTCAAAAAAAAGGAGGACGTTCTCAGTTCGATTGAATTTTCGTTTTCATGTTATTTAACTTTTTTTTTTTCGATGGGAAAAATCATCCAATGACAACCCCCGCTCTTGGGTGGAGCGGGAGATAGTGTCATACTTTTACTGGCTAAAAAACCCATCCCGTTCCTTCAAGCCTTCATACCGGAGCTCGAGCGCACTTTCGGATAACCCTGGCTCCCCTAGAACTCCGTCGTTTATGAACCGATTTGCAATTATTGCACCAGAACTTCGTAGGTAATAATCAATGTATCCTAGCCATGTTTGACCTTATTTAATTGTCATGGAATGTACTTTGGCTATAAGTTGCTATCGAACTGATTTGATGATGAAGCCGGAAGGTTAATGGTTGACAAAAAAAAAATAACCGACTTCAGTAAAAAATAACTTTAATTTCGGATTTTTTTTTGTGAAAAGTTTTAACCTTTCGAATACTGTAATTAAAGACACAATAGAAAGACAATGAAAGAGCGGATACCCACCGGCGTTCGCATAGGGTACATCCACCATTTAAAGAAGTTCTCATGAACGACAATCTACAGGAGGTACCTGCCTATGTGCCGAACATCTTAAAATACTTTTTACGATTCATAGCGCAGATTTCCAGGGCAAGACTTTCCATTCCGATTCCGACCCGACACGATGCCACGATGCGACGTCTTATCGTGGACATGATGTGTTTTGTTTAACTATTTGTGGGCTTTGTGTTGTACCATATATAACCAATTTCTTTAATTTTTTTTCAATAAATATATGTAAATACTTTGTGATAGCTGGTGGTTCGAACAGTGCACCAGTATTGATTCTGGTATTTTGATAAATAAAACTTTATTAATTAAAATATGATTCAATTTGTTGATACGTATTTTTGTTTTCAATTTATTCGTGACTAAAAGACAATTATAAATATAATTTAAATTAAAAAATAAGCTTTACAGGTAGGTACACTAATTACCCTCATCACTGCGCACAGTTACCCCCTATTCGAGTTAGTGTGCCTAGGCCCAGGGCCGTTTTATCCATTAGGCCTTGTAGGCAACTGACTAGGGGCCCCGCCAGGTTCTAGGGGAAAAAAAATAGACTATGTTTCATAAACAGTAAAAAAAATTGAGTTTTCGATGACATGCCATTTAGCTAGCAATCCTAGCATTGGATTATGCGAAAAGCTGTCAACAGATGGAGTTAAATAATAAAACACAATCTTTCATTAGCAAGCTTTCTAGCTAACAATCACTGAGATTATCCTCGGACGGACGGACAGACAGATTTGGTGAAACTATGTAGTTGACTACGGAACCCTACAAACAACGTAATTATGAATAAATTTGTGTTAGAAATAAAATATTTTAAGAAGTTAGGAGAGGGTAGGTGGGGCCCGAGGCGTGCATTGCCTAGGGGCCCTGACATGCATAAACCGGCCCTGCCTAGGCCTACTCATTTTAACCACATTTTATTAACATTATAGATATTTATTTGCTTAATTAAATTGTTCAATAAACAGCAACCAACTAATTTTCTTTACAGAGTGGTTTCAGGTGTGCGTGTGGATTGAGTGTTCTTTTTTAAAAGTTCATTTTATTTATACGAAATCAAGAAAGGATTTAGGAAATAATTGTGATAACTTCATGGTGAAGTTAAAACAATTGTGAAATCGATGAGAAAAAAGTAGTGGACCTTTAACTGGAACACTCAATCCTCTAACCTGAGTAAATACTACACTCTCGTATCTCAAAATATACTCGATATATGTTTAACATTTGTATGCGGTTTAATTGTGTTGCATTAGTGAAAACTATTCGAAAAAATTCAATTGATTTTAACGTTTAATTTAGAATTTACGAAGGTTTATTTAGAACACTCAATCCTCTTATGGTGCGGGACGAGTGCTCCTAAATTCTGCAATTTTGGCTTAATAAAGTCATAATATTCTTACTCTGTTTTACGTGTGTAATACAGAGTCAATTGTGAAACCAAAACCTGGGCGTAAAACATAATAGTTAAAGAGAAAATAGGAAAAGTCCAATATTTTTAATGTCCCGTATGAGTGTTCCATATTTTAGCGTTTATTTACTTAGCCCGAACTTGTATACAAATGAAAGCTACATCAGAAATTGAGAAAATTTTATCACTAAAGTTTAAAATGTGTTATATTTTGGAGAGTGTTTTATTTTAACAGTAATCAAGTTTAGTGTATTTTAAAAGGAGAAAATTTTGTAGGGTGACATAATTTTGTCGGACTTTTTTTGACATTCAGTCAAACAGGAATCTATACCTATATATAAAAGGAGAAACTGACTGACTGACATAATAACGCACAACTGAAACCACAGGGTCTAGAATCATGAAACTTTGCACAAGGCTTCCTTTTATGATATAGGCAAGCACTAAGAAGAGGTTGGAAATTAAACCTTCGAGAGGATAAAAAGGAAAAATTTAGTTGTATGCAAAATCTCATTCCGTATGAAACTTAGTAACCTAAGTAAATAATAAAGGTTGTCATTATATGTTTTCAGAACTACACCCAGTAGAACAATTTAGGGGGTTTATATTTCTATTTATCTATCAGTGCCTGGTTCCTGTTTTTCTTTTCTGTCCTTATAATTTTGTTAGGCCCACAGTCTAAATAAAATTTACTTTATTTTGGACGCAAACAGATCCATGTACTCCATACATTTTCTAAGTTTTGAAAAAAAAAAAACTATCGGTTTTTATCTAGTAAGAGCGATAGTTTTTTCTCAAAACATAGTAATTTACTGTATTTTGTTTTTTTTGCTTTTTATACACACAATTACATTTAAACATTAGAAGTCATCTGGAAGTGGTAAGGTTTTTAATCCACATATAATATGTTAAGTCAGTCAGAAAAATGACGATTTCCGACGTTAATATCTATATAAAGTCCTTTTCAGCATATTTATAATCTTTGGTGTTTTCATGTTAAATAGATAGATAGATAAATTCTTTATTGTACACCAAAAATAAAGCAGTTACATAAGAAACTTAAAATTAATAGGGTGCCACAATGGGTGGTCTTATCGCTAAAAGCGATTTTTTAAAGACAACCTTTGGATGGATTTGACAGAGAATGAGAAAAAGATACGCAGGTAGTTCGTGGTGTACTATTTACATATATACAATACATAAACAAGCAAAATTACATATAATATAATTAAGAACACATAGATTACATATATTATTATTAAGAATATAATAAATAAATAAATAATAAATATATTACAAACAATATAATATATATATATATATAAATATAATTATAAAAGCAGAGAAATACTGTACTTAATGACAATTTAACATTCAGGAGGAAAGGTAGTGATTTGTAACCTCATTTTTAAAAGTTGTGAGTGTTTGAGCTTGCCTTACCGACAGGGGCATTCCACAGCCGCACAGCCTGAACTGCAAACGACTTATCATAAAAGTTGGTGGAGTGACTTGGCATCTCCAACCTCAAGTTTTCCGATGACCTAAGATATCTAGTATGTGTGTCATGAAGGAACTTGAAACGTTCTTTAAGATAAGCGGGGGTTTTAGGATTGAACAGAACACTGTATAGCAGAGACAAGATGTGTACGTTCCGGCGAAGACGTATTGGAAGCCACTTGAGTTTTGTACGAAAATCGGATATGTGATCATACTTGCGCAAGCCAAATATAAATCGTATGCTAACATTTTGAAGTCGCTCAAGTTTATCAAGTTGTGCCTCAGTGAGATCGAGATAACTGACATCAGCGTAGTCAAGGATAGGGAGTAAGAGGGACTGAGCAAGAGCAATTTTAGTGGCAGTGGGCAGAAAGTTACGCAACCGTCTCAGGGACTTGGCAGAATCAAATATTTTGCGACTTACCTCTTGTAATTGGGGACCCCAATCGGTTCAAACCCCTAAGTTCTTAACCTTCTCGCTTATTGGAATAGATTTTGAAGGAATAAAAAGTGGCTCGGAATGGTTCGTGTTATAATACGCACGGGTGCTGCTCACCTTTACCCTTGGCTTGAACTTAGCTTAAAACGGTTCCGTGTGTCTAGAGGTTACTCCAATCGAAATCTAAGTAATACTTACTATAGCATAAGAAATTACTGTTACAGCTTTCCTAATCTGTCTTGTAATAAAATATTTATAAATACAACGTTTTCTTAGTTTTACGTATTCATGGTTACCCTACACGATTTTCTCCCTTAGAAATATAATAGTATTGATTACTGTTGAAATGAAACAGTCTCCAAACTAAAAAACTTGTTAAACTTTAGTGATAAAATTTTCTCAATTTTTGATATAGCTTTCATTTGTATACAAGTTCGGGCTAAGTAAATAAACGCTAAAATATGGAACACTCATACGGGACATTGAAAAAATTGGATTTTCTCTATTTTCTCTTTAACTATTATGTTTTACGCCCAGGTTTTGGTTTCACAATTGACTCTATGTTACACACGTAAAACAGAGTAAGAATATTAAGACTTTATTAAGCCAAAATTGCAGAATTTAGGAACACTCGTCCGGCACCATAAGAGGATTGAGTGTTCTAAATAAACCTTCGTAAATTCCAAATTAAACGTTAAAATCAATTGATTTTTTTCGAATAGTTTTCACTAATGCAACACAATTAAACCACATACAAATGTTAAACATATATCGAGTATATTTTGAGATACGAGAGTGTAGTATTTACTCAGGTTAGAGGATTGAGTGTTCCAGTTAAAGGTCCACTACTTTTTTCTCATCGATTTCACAATTGTTTTATCTTCACCATGAAGTTATCACAATTATTTCCTAAATCCTTTCTTGATTTCGTATAAATATAATGAACTTTTAAAAAAGAACACTCAATCCACACGCACACGGTTTCAGAGTTTAAATGCGCATACTTAGCCCACATGAGTTCTACATATTAAAAATCATCAAAGATTATTTATTCCTAATCAAGAGATAACAGGGTTACACTCTACAAACTCTTAATGAGAGAAAAACCCATTTGATAACATCGGTAGTTATCCGACATCAAAAAGTAGGCGATTCTCCATTGATGCTTTAACGAAAGTAATGAGCGATATAAAAGTAGGTAAGTATGATAAATTGTGATAACCTACAATATTAATTTGGTGGTCTTTTACTGACTGAAATGCTATTTCTGGGTTTTATATGTCAGAAGCTTGGACGTACACTTTGCAACCCTCAGTGCCTCATTCCACATTGGTGTATCTATCCAGAAGAGAAGGGATAAGTACTTTGTCTTTTAAGTCTCCTGTTTCGTAAGCTTCCATCTCCTGATAATTGGAGATCCAGTTCGTTTTTAGGTTTTGCTAGTCTTTCTTGATACTTACCTCTTGTTGTACTGAGTTATCTCTTGTTTAAGGGTTGTTATTTGCAGATCTTGGTAATCATGTTTATTGCTAATAGATACTCTGAGGAATATTGAATATTGCTCTAAGCGTCTTACTTTGGAACCTTTCTAGTATGTCGATGTTGCTGTTACTGGCTGTACCCCAAGTCCATATGAACGTACGGCATCCGGCTTTGTTTATTTGTTTCAGGATTACTTTGTAAATCACGAGTTTGCTAGTTGCTATGTGCATTCATCTGTGAATGTCGTCCTATCAGCCAGTACCTACCTACATATCTCGCAGCTTTGTGTCTAATTGTTTTCGCTTAGTCCACATGTGTTTACACTATGCCAGCCGTCTGTCTAAGTGCATACCCAGGTACTTAGCATCATCAGTCTGCGGTATTTCTTCTTTATTTAAACAAATTGGCCTATAGTTCGCCAGGTACTTATTTAGCCAGTTTCTATTTTGTTGACATGACATTGTAAGTATTCAGTAGCCGTCACTGGGTTTATATGTGTAGCTAATAGTGCTGTGTCGTCAGCATAGGTAGCAACTGTAGTGTTATCTGTTGTTGGCAAGTCGGATGTATTACTGAGTACAGAACAGGTCCCATCACACTTCCCTGAGGTACACCTATGTCATATAATTTTGAGTGTTCACTTTTGAACTTCACTTCGAAGCATCTACAATCGAGGTAAAGTTTTAGCACCAGGAAGAATGAATGTGGGAGTAACTTCTTTATTTTGTATAGTAAGCCTTCGTGCCCTATTATAGGTACTTTGTCAAAGGCTGGCTTAAGTCCAAAAATATTGCAGAACAATGTGGTTTTGTCTCCAGTGATGGAGCGGAAATGCTTATAGGTAACATCACAGAGTATAAAAGAAAAATAATTTTATAAAAAATAATTCCTATCATATAATAACAATAATAAATTTTAAAAATAATGAAAACATTGTCCACCTTATTCCAAAATGCAATCTATATTAATAATAAATTAATAATCTTAGTTTTGTAATTAAAATACATCTTAATCCTAGTACTAGCCTGAGTACTGTAACAAGCCTAGACCTTATTAGTCGTGGTATAAACCACTATTATAATTAACTATGTTTTTTGTACTAATTATGACGGTTATGTTATGTAGCGACATCTATGGCGCCACATAGGAACTAAAAGAAATCTGAAATCTTTCATCGCGGTCATTCACGTTAGGGATGTCAGAAACGCAATAAAGTATCGATATATATCGATATCGATATTTTTGAAAATATAAATATCGATATCGATAGTTTTATTTAAAAATATCGATATATCGGTAGCGGTACGATACGAAAAAAAAATGGTCTAATCTACTTCAGTTTTTGGTTAATTTTTTTGTTTGTTTGTCTATTTTTTTGAAAAAGTTCCATATAACACTAGACATGATTAGATTACTGGAATGCTCAAATTGATTATTGATTGAATTAGTTATATTCTAGATTACAATCAACTCAAATGCACAAACACGCGCGCGTTGAGGTTAATACGGTTAATACGTTGAGGTTAATACGGATAACGGACGGACAATTGTTGAATTGAATGTTTTTTTTTGGTTAATTTTCTCGTTCCCAACAAAGCAAGAAGGCAAAGGGAACTGATGCGAGCCCATACAACCTAATCAGATACACAAATGAATGTATTGTCGTTCGGTCACATCTTTTTCACGCCTGGCAGCCCTATCCTGCTGTACAGCAAGCGGAAGGATCGTGCGTACAGCGCTTTACGGACGTCGTGCAGGTGGATCGTGCGTAGGGTTGCTGTACAGCAGGATAGGGCTGCCAGGTGTGAAAAAGGTGTGACCGAACGACAATACAATTACAAAAAAAATGTATTCCAAAGAAATGTTGAGATAAAAAGATCGTACAACCAAGAACTACAAAGTTTTTATTATAAATAACTAAAATTCGTTTAATATTAGAAAAAAATGCAACAAAATCAGGGCTGCCAGGTGCAAAAAAAGTGTGAACGTACGACAATACAACTTCAAAAATAATCATATACCAATGAAATTATGAAATGAAAAGATCATGCAACCAAGAAGTACAAAGTTTTATTAAAAATTCGTTTAATTTAAACACTTTTTCTTAGAAAAATGGTTCGATTACATCTATTTATAATCTGTGACATCCAGCAGCTGGATGTTTTGCACGATGGTGCGTATGCTACGTCCAGCACCGGACGTACGTCAAGATGGATCGTGCGTAAGGCGCTTACGGTGCTTAATGAGGGGGGGGGGCTTGCTGGATCGAAATGTCATCATGCACGTCCAGCAAGCAATTAATAATAATAATTGACGTACGTCAAGCCTACGCACGGGAGTTTTGCATCATGTATGACCTTGGCGGGACGTACCTACGTCAAGATGGATCGTGCGTACGGTGCTTGAGTCGACCAAATAAAACACAAAAAAAAAAATCGTTTTCGATACAATTTCGATATTGGAAATTTGATATCGATATATCGTTTTAAAATATATCGCCCAAAAATATCGATATATTGAACTGAAAATATCGATGTATCGATATTTATTCTACAAGCCTAATTCACGTTATTAGAATTGTCCGCGCGATTAGAACATAACGTAAAATAGCCCAAAATCAATATCAGAGCATTATCTCGAACCAGTTATGAACTTATGACATACGTCTCGCCGGAGAGGATCCTCTCTTTTCATGGGCGATTTTACACGTTCCGCAAGTATTGTAATTTACTTCTGTTGCACAAATTATTCTGTGGTTCGACTCATCCCTCCACCTCCGGAACCTCTTTCTGCTACATATGGCTGTTGATATTTTTTTAAATATCGGATTCTTGATATATCGATATTTTTAAATACCCATGTCAATATCGGAGTATAATATATTCGAATAAAAATATCGATTATTTGATATTTTTTTATTTTTATTTATTTTACAATTTATGTACACACAGTATACAGAAGGAGATACAACATTATTTTAAATTATGTACAAAGGTACTGCTTATTTCATAAAGAAATTTCTTCCAGCAGACCTGCGAGAGGAAAGATCAGAAGAGATGTAGACAATAGTGTGCAGAAATAAGTAAAGAAGAGTTAGTGAAATCTTAAACTAATAAATACTTATATAACTATATATATATACCTTATACTAAAAATAAATACTTAATATATATATATATATATACAAATAATAGATAGTGCTCTTTTACTTGAGTCTTAAAGAGAGAAATAGTTTTCAACTCACGAATGCTAGGCGGAAGAGAAAAATTCAATTCAATTTCAATTTTATTTTATCGGCTTTCTTAAAAAATAATCGTAAGTCGGCTCAAAAATAATATACTTAGTTTATAAGTAAATCAAGACAAATTAAATTATAAAAGTAAGGATTTTAGTAATTATTATTCAATTTAATAAACTTGTGTACCAATATTTCTCAGTAAAAGTTTTTTTAAATGCTTGTTTTATATGTTCAGCTGTTTGACTATTACTATATTATTAGGCACTTAAAGATTGATTATAGAAGCTATTCCTTCAGATGCTACAGAAATAGCAAATAAATTAACTAAAACAGAAAAACATAAAATAGTGTAAATAAAATACAGTAGGTAAATAGATAGGTTTACGATGATGTTGTAATTTGAATAATTGGCGAGAAAAAAAAATTAAAAAAATATCGTCACGTTGATTTGACAGTAGCTGATAAAGCTTACCGCGTTCCATTCTGTAAATGAGGAGAGATGAAAAGCATGTTGCTAAAAGAGTTATGAATTTACATGTGGATGGATGGAGAGGGAGAGGGAGGCCAAAGAAAAGATGGATGGATTGTGTGAGAAGTGATATGAAAGAAAAGGGAGTTAGTGATAGCGTGACGAGTGACAGGACAGAATGGAAGAAGAAAACGTGTTGCGCCGACCCCAAATAAAATGGGACAAGGGCAGGAAGAAGAAGAAGTTCCATTCTGTAAATCAAAAGTGACACACCATGATGTTGGCTACTATCTCTTTTGCACTCATGATATTTATCACATGCAAAGAATGGCTTATGCTATAAATATAATTATATCTATTTGACTTTTGATTTTGAAATGTGTAGAAAATCTAATGAAGCGAAAGAATAATTTTTCCGTTCTAAAATCCTTGTTTTTGTGAGTTAAGCCAGTATTAATAAGTTAATTGTTTACATATTTGAGTGGAAAAAAGTCATTTGGTTAAGTTCTAGTAAGAGAGATTCAGCAATGGCCGATGAACCAAAGCCTGTTAACGAAGATGATTTGAAACAATTAAAAGAAAGGATGAACTTAATTGTCAGCGCAGATCCAGCACAATACCACAATGAATACTCACTGCGGAGATACCTAAGGGCATTTAAAACAGTTGACAATGCTTTTCAGGTAGGCTCAAAGTACCTACAAGTACTCTTTCTTTTTGGTTTCAATGTACCTATGACAGTGGTGTTTTCAGTTTACATGGTTGTGATCCTCTCACTAAAACAGAAGTGGCTATAGCAATGCTTGTTTCTAGAACTGGCCCGGCTTACAAGAGTTAAAAGCCATAACTAAGAAACATAAGAGCTTCATAATGTTGATCATATCATGCCAGAGGCCTAATAAGTACCTAAACTTTCTATATTTCAGGCTATAATAAAAACAAACAAATGGAGGGTTGAGTATGGCGTAGCAGAGTTATGTGAAAACAAAGAGATTATAGAAAAGTATTCTAACAAGGCAAGGGTATTGAGACACAGGGACATTACCGGCCGGCCTATAATATACATTCCAGCAAAGAACCACAGTTCTAGTGACAGAAATATTGATGATTTGACTAAATTCATAGTCTACTGTTTGGTAATGTTCATTTGTATATCCTGATTGTGAATTACTAACGTAACCTGCCTAAGGCATTAAGTCCGCCTCTGTACTTTTATATGCATGAAGTATAAATAAACCTGTTTATCCAGTGCAAGTGCTAAGAATAGTTTTGATATATTTTACCAATTTTTAAAAGTTTGCAATAATATTTAAATTTATAAAAACGAATGAAAATAAAGATCAAGTGCCTTGCTTTCTTATCTGAAAAGGATTAATTACTTGATGCAAAATCTACACAATTATCTATTATTGACTCTCTAAAATGTACATATTTACAGGAGGATGCCAGTAAGAAGTGTTTTGAAGAAGTGGTAGATAACCTATGCATAGTTTTTGACTTGAATGGCTTCACACTGTCTTGTATGGATTATCAAGTATTGAAGAACTTGATCTGGCTGCTCAGTCGGCATTACCCGGAAAGGCTTGGTGTGTGTCTTGTCACTAATGCTCCAGCTTTCTTCTCCGGATGCTGGGCTGTTATAAAGGGATGGTAAGATAATTTGTCAGTGTATGCTTCAGCTTGACAAGATTAACCCTAATGCTATTAAATTATACTTCACTAGCTTTTTTAACTTAAATTAATATGGCTTATAAAACAGCTTTCTATCATCATCAAAATCATCAGGCGCGGTGGCTAATCAGACCAGTACTTTCAGAGATTACCTCCTAAATGAAAACAAACTTTACTTGCTCTTTATAAAATTAGTGTAGATTATTATTACAATATATTTAGAGATATGAGATAAAGTTTTCCTTAACATAATATCCAGGATATTATGTTGCTCTTCATAGTATTTATTTTCATTTATCATACTAAAATGTAACACCAAAAAAAAATCTTGTTCATTAATAGATCTGTATTTTTCAGGCTTGATGAAAACACTGCCAGTAAGGTTATATTCATGAACTCTGAGATGGACTTGTGCCAATACTTGATACCAGATATACTTCCTGATGACATGTGAACCTAACAAACATTACAGAGACAAAGGCAAAGATTTACCGGTATGGATGTCTAGCATTAAGATATATCTTATTCATAAATGTATATATATATTATGTATCCCTTAGATAAACTATTAATGATTACCACCAAGAGTAGAGATTTTTTTTGTTATAATTAACTATTCCATAGTAATAGAAACCAAATGATTTCTAATATTCTCTTTTTTTTGACGTGACAACGTCTTATAAATTGGTTTGCCGGGTGACACTTCAAGAAACTGCGTTACGCTCCGCTCACGTTATGCGCTCACAATGAGAGCGAGTGAGAGGCACGCGTCCCTTCCACTCGGGCATGGTTAGCCCGCCTAAGAGCGAGAGAGACAGACATATTTCATCCTTCTTCCTACTATACGAATGAATATTCACATTAAAATTATTTTACCACTCAAAGTCGTTGTCACGTAAAACTTTCGCCCGTATACCGACTTTACAGGCAACCAATTTTTTGTTTAAGGTTTAATTTATAGTTCTTAGTTTGTGTTAATGTACATTATTTTAACAAAGCATTCCTTAATTCATTAAACCCCAAGCGAACGCCTACGTATGGTATGCATTTGGTGTCAGCAAACTATTGATGGGGTTGCAAGGTCGCAAGAAGGGACTAGTAAAATCAATCAACAATGCTTCCAAACATTGCCAACCTTATTTATAAAAAAAAAAATGTGTTTAACCACTAATACTGATTAGAAGGCTTTTTCAAAATTTTCTATGAAGATTTTGAATTTAAAATCTGCTTATCAGTATTAAAACTAAACATTTGAGTTTTATAATAATATGCATGGTGAACATCCATTTGTAGACATAGGTTGTGCATATAGATGCACAAAACATTTGGGAACACATTCATTCTGCATACAGCTATGTAGTGGAATTCTCAATCGGAGTCTGTTTTCTGATGGCTTCTACATGGGGGTTTTTAATCTTGACTGAAATAGGATACCTACTCCTGAGCAAACTTGCTCTGTCATAGATAGACCACATCATTGCTTGCCATCAGGTAAGATGGGTCAAACAAGAGTCTATTGATACCTAATAAAAAAATGTCCATAAATAACAAAAATAGACACCTTCTATGTTATCTACTTGCCCCTTAACTTCAGTTCACCTCTTAAATTCAGTTTTTATATTATTGGAAACTACACTTCGCCCCGCACTGATCTCTGTAGACAGTACATCCGCCGAAGACTTGCCGTATAGAATGTGCTTATTTATACTATAATAATTTACTTATGACACGCCTAACTAGTCCTCCTTTAATATAAATAGAATAGGTTTAAGTAACCTGTTTACTGTTATTTCCACGAATATTTTTTTAATAGAAATACTTGTCATTTATACGCTTACTTTGTTAGCCTAGATCATAAAACGTTAACACCAAAAAGTCAATTAATCATTGTAAATGAGGTTTGTTTTGAAAATTTTCCAAATATTTTAATATTATTGAATTTTTATACTATGAGTAATAAATTCAACTTAAAATGACATTTACCTTTAAGTTTATTTCAGTTTTTTCAATTAGTATATTGTTGTTCTGTGAATGTTCTTGTTAATTATTGCACTAACCGACTTACTTGTGTATCAATAATGTTGTTATTTCATTTAAAAACTAACATTTAATGAAAGTCAAAATTAAAAGGGAACACTAACACAATATTGACACTGAGTTATAGTTAAATGAAAATCCTGAAAATATTACAGGGTCTCTTGTTGTTAATGTTGTTCTTATGTTTTTACGGATTATTTATGTGTATTAGTTTTAAATGTGTAGCTTAGTAAAGTGTACCTATATGTTTCCTATGATACTACTAAGGTCATGTAGGTATCTAAAACCGAATAATAAAATAATTTATACAATCTAACTATATTGTATTCAACTGGCGTTAAAGTATATTATTCCAAATGCATTATGTTTATAAATGAAGCATAACAATGTATTATAAATCTATCTAACAACAACCATCATACCTATACAAAGCGTTCCAAATGAGAATAGGATCGCCCGCTATTTTGTGACGTCACGATTTACTGTCAAAACGTGGAAAGAAATTTTTAAATATTAATTTATTTACAAAAAAAAATAATTTATTTATGAACTGTCAACGAAAAAAGTTTAATCAGAATCCAGTAGCCTGATTCACGTAAAATCAAACAAGTCAAATATCGTTGAAGTTTTATAGTCGTTCGATCGAAGTCCTATCCAAAACCGGTATTTACGATCTATCGACTTATTTCCAGTTACATTCATAAGTATTCTACCAGGATAATGTAATAGAGATTTTTTTTTTAAATCGACGAATTTCAAACGACTTTAAAATCGGTGTCGTTCAAACTCGATTGATGGATGTGAATACGGAAATGGTCTAAACGACTAAATCGCTACGATATCGTTATTGTTTTCATTACGTGAATCGGGCTACTGTTCTTCAATTTTACAGTACGACGAGACGTCAAAACATAGCAATCGGTCCTATTCTCATTTGGAACGCGTAGTACTAAGCAATATGAATGAAGTAATAGATTATAATATTTGCAAGCCTTTTGCGTGTGTACGCGAGGTACACGACTTCAATATTCCATTTGACTCATAAATCTAAGCTCTCTGTTCGCAAAACAGCCTATAATGGTCGTGATCAAAGCAAAGTACCCTTTTGCTCAGGATGTCGTTACGTTAAAGATGGAAGTATCAGTGAGCTTCCTTCACCAGACTAGTTTGCATCCACATAAAACATTCCATTCCGCATTATCGCCGTACCTGTGTAATAACTTAATTTAATCATTAAAATAATGTTTATTTAATTAATATCGATTTCTGTGAACATTTTGTAATTTAGTACCTGCTGAATGCCATTATTAAAATTTAATGAAGTATCTTTGTTATGTACCAATGTACTTATTTGTTAAGTTATATTTTGATGTATCTATGTATTATAGTAAATAAATGATCATCTAACTAAATGATTTTCTATATAAATACACATTCATGTTAAATGGGGTAAAAATCATGGAATAGGAGTTCGAGCGAAGCGGAATAAGGACTCCAAAGTGTGCTGTGTTTGTAAGATATATGTAGACTGGACAGAGCCAGGCCAGCTTACAATACTGAAAACCGACGATGGCAGAGTCATTTCCGTCAAATCGGAGCTTCTGGGAGAGATCGAGGCATTTTAAAGACAGTTGTACACGTCAGTTGACCAAACCCGCTTCAAACCAAGCCAAGGACCCAAGAGCTAGATTGAACTGATACTATAACGAAGATATCCCGGACGTCAGCCTGTACAAAATTAAGATGACTCTGAAGCAGCTTAAAAGCAACGAGGCGTCGGGCAATGTTCTATGTACTTAATACCATTACAATGGGCCTGTAATGGTCTATTGTAACTTCTCTTCCGAACCATGTCAACAAGCTGTTTTTCAGTTATCACCATCCACCTTACGCGTAAGTTCGACAAATTCCAGCTCCTCGAACAAGCCAGACTCTAAAAAGGCTTCAGCACCGTAGATCTCGTACATTCGCTGTGGCAAGTTATACAGAAGACAGGAGTTCAACCTGTCTGCTCAGCGTTTGTGGACTACGAAAAACTTTTGATTCGATCGAGACTTGGGCTGTACTTCAGTCTCTCCAGTTCTGTCAGACTGACTATTGATACATCGAAGTGCTAAAGTGTTTTTAAAAAAACGCCACAATGTTAGTCCGACTTCAGGATCAGATCTCGAGACCTATCCTCATGCGACGTGGTGTGAGGTAGATAGACGTCTATTCTCCAAAACTGCTTACTGCCGCAATGGAGGATGTCTTTAAGGTTCTGGGATGGAGAGGGCTAGGCATTAATGCCGATGGCGAGTACCTACATCATTCGTCTTTGGTTTGCCGACGAGATAATAGTCAAATCCGAGAGTTCGGAGGAGCTGAATACAATGCTCGTGACCTCGGTAGAGCTTCCGAAAAAGTGGGTTCAAAATGAACATGGACAAAATCAAAGTCATGATAAACATTGACGTAGCTCACACTCCTGTCAAGATCCGGAGACTACACTCGAAGTTGTGGACGATTACGTTTACCTTGGACAGACTCCAGTTGGGTACGTCTATCTTCGAGAAAGAGGTTAATCGTTCAATCCGACTTGGTTGGGCAGCGTTCAGTAGCCCGATTTACATACCTAATGAAAACCGTAACGATATCGTAGCGATTTAGTCGTTTAGACCATTTCCATATTTACATCTATCAATCGAGTTTCAACGACACCGATTTTAAAGTCGTTCGAAATTTGTCGATTTAAAAAAAAATCTGTACCTATTACATTATCCTGGTAGAATACTTATTAATGTAACTGGAAAAAAGTCGATAGATCGTGAATACCGCTTTTGGATAGGACTTCGATCGAACGACTATAAAAATAAAACGATATTTGGCTTGTTTGATTTTACGTGAATCAGGCTACAGGAAGCTGCGCGGTATCTTCTCCAACATACTATATAGTGTCTCAAGACGAATGTCTATGACCAATGCGTGTTACCAGTGATGATATCACATATCCTAGCTCTGAAACGTGGTCGCTCACAATGAGTTTTTTCAGAAGGCTTAGGCTAAGTTCATATGACCGCGCGGAACCACTAACCGCGCGGTACAGGATCAAAGTAAACAGTGATTATCGTCTACATGACCGCGCGGCCCGCCCCGACCCGCGCGCTAGATCTTGCACCGCGCGGTTTAAGTTCTACGTATCTGTAACGACCGTACTTACATTAGTATGACGTCACTAACGTAATCGTATCGAGGTCTCGATACTATAACGAAAGTGCTTCGTGCTTCCGACTTTAGTTATGTTCCGTTATCGTATCGACAACTCGATACGTTTACGATACGAAACCTACAAATATTCGTGCTAGGGGTACAGTAGCCCTAGCACGAACAACTTGCGAAAAAGTATTCGTATCGTTAACGTGAGCATTTTGTATGGAAACATGAACAGCGCCTCTGGTGTGCGTAATTTGAACTAATTTTGTGAGCACGAACTTATTCAAGTAAGTTTCGTTTCGAATTCGAAATCATAGTAACGTAACCTTGAACCATTTGTATGAAGATAGCTAGCACGAAGGAAAAAAATGACGTATAGTATCGTCATTGTCGAAGGCTGGTTTGCGAGTTTCTCGAAAGTTTATTCACTGTAAATTTGGCAGTGAGAAAACTTTCGTCGGAGTTTATTGGGAGCATAAAATAATAATTTAAATGATTGTGTTAATAAATTTTGTTAGAAAATGCTTAGATTAACAAGAAGAACCCCTAGACATAGTCAGTGTACTATTATCTTGCGGTGCGATCGATTGTTAAAAGTTGATAGATATGTACGAAGAGAAAGTGTGTGATTTATTTTAGAATACTAAATTTTTGCAAATAAAAAACAAGTTTTTCGTCTAAGTAAGGAAGCATTTTTGTATTTATGTCGCGAATTAGAAGATAAATACAGTCTAAGATCAAGTAAAAGAATCAGCCTGAAACAAAAACTAAGTGTAGTAAATACCTTCTTACTTACCGAAATTTTTTACAAAAATATTTTTATGTACTAGGTATACCTATAATGGATATTTTTAATTATTATCATTAACACAAAAAGGATCCTAATATCCCATTAAAACACTGACAATCAACTAAGGTTTACAATAAAATCATAAATGTTTTTTTTTACTTTTTTTATAAATTCTACCGTAATGATGTATTGCGGCCTGCGGGTTCTCATTTTAGGGTACAGTTCCAGTTGATCCGCGCGAGTTGAGACGGACAGACGCATAGATGTAGGAAAAACGAGTAGCGAAGACGACATCGTATCAATAGACGTGTGGGCCAGGGTTAATTCGAAAGATAACTCAAGCCCCGGTACAAAGGAACGGGGTAGGCTTTGAGTCAGTTATAATAGTCTGGCAGTATTTCCCGCTCCGGCCAAGAGCAGGGGTTGTCATTGGATGATTTTTCCTATCTTAAAAAAAAATCTATCGACTTGTTCATCGACGAAGTTGAGAAAAAGAGATGCCATAAGGAATCTTCATTCTAAGAATTTTTCAAATAGAATAATAAAAAGATCTTTTAAAGAATTATTTTTAATTTTCTGCAATAATAATGATTCTGAAAAAAAAAAAGAACTTGAGTAAGTTTAGTTTAGCCTTCGGTATAAAATCCATAAGCCATTAGCGCCCTCCACACGTACAGTTCGGACCGCGCATCTTGGATTGCGTTCCAAACCGCAGTTAGATCTGGTACAGTTTGGACTGCAGATCATACTGTTATGCTAATTGCGATTAAAAATGCGTTCACGGTTTGGATTGCTGAATAATCTAGACAAACGTTCCGAACTGTGCGTGTAAATTGATTTTCAAGAGTTTGGACTGCAGTTTGAATTGGCGTGTGGAACGAAAGACGCAGTTGTAAGAAAAATGGACGATCGTTTGGTCATCGCGTTAGCTGGATTTGTAGTTAGTTTAAACAGTCGAAAAAAAAGACGAGTGTGGGTAAAGGAATACAGACAATGCCTCCACGTCCATTGTAAAGGACTGCCGCGCCAAGCCGCGCGTACAAATGCCGTTATGTGAACGCTCCAACCGCGAGGCGACGCGCGGTTTCGCGCGGTCATGTGAACTTAGCCTTAAAGTCATCAAAAGGGCTATGCTCAGTTTCCTTGCGTGAGCAGAAGATATCCGTAAGAGTACCAAAGTTACCGACAGCCCAAAGAAATAGTGTGGTATAGGTGTGGTGTCACATCGAAAACGGTGCAGTAAAAATAGCCGAAATTTACCCCCCCCCCCCCCATAACCCAAAAAAAGATTTTTTCGATAGAAAAAAGAACTCTTTTTTTTTAATTAGTCCATACCGGTTAGCCGGTTTTTAATTTTGGCGGTTATTGCAATCCCTAGTACTTACGTAATGTATTTAAGTACTTTCTATTGATTTTCAATTACCTAATTAAAACGAAACATGACGTCAGATGCCAAAAACTTGCCCGTATCGAAGTGTAAAACACAAATCTTTTATTTTTGTAGGCAAGTTTTCAACCGTTTAAAACGGTTTATTTGGAGTTTAACATTTTAAATAGCTAGGGATGGCGGTTGGCCGAGGCTAGGCCCATGTGTAAACGCACCAGGTTTATTGATCTCGGCCTAACATTTTATTCATCAGCTGATAAGTAGGTACCTACAGTTGTCATCACGGATCTTGAACACTTGCACAGAAGTCAAATATTCGGTCTCTTTAGTGGTGCGAAGTGCGACGCGGGGGCGGGGAGTGTCAGTGATTGGCTGGTCGCGCCATCGCGTCATAGACGTCACTCCTCATTCGTTCACTGCGTTGCATGCAGCAACGCAGTGAACGAATGAGGAGTGACGTCAAGTATCTAACAACGAAGACGATTGGCTCGCCAATGTATGGAATGCGCAAAGCGATCCCCACTCTGACGCCGAGCAGCTTAAGATCCGTGATGGCAACTGTAACTAACAACGCGACATCGTGAACTTTAAAAAGGTTTTCGCATTGTAATGATGCTTAAAAATTAGTTAATTAGCGAAATTTAAGACAATAATGTACATTATGATCATCGAATTCGAACTAGGTACACCATACATCTAAGGCTAAATTATTCATTTCGTAGGATAAAAGCTTTCTAAAATAAAAGGTTCTGAAAATTAAAATACACCTTTTTAATAATTATTTTACTTGACTTAATAGTTTTACAAAACAGTTATACAAACACTCGCTGTACAAATGTGTAGCGAACTTTATTTGAATGCAGATTCTATGTATCGAGCGACATGTACTACAGGCAGTTTCTTAAATGGAAGAATGGAATAGGGTTATATAATTATGGAGAATACCCTATTTTACGATAAATTCATTAGGTTCACTACAGTACTCCTAATCCATTCTCCCAGTTATAACCTCCATTTAATGTACTGTTTCCTAATTGTGGAATATTACATTAGTACAGTTTTTTGTAAAATTTAAAACTACAGGTAGTCTTCTTTTCTTCATAATTCCTATAATAGAATAATCACTAAAAAAATTAAGATTTATCACAAAAAATACATTTACTTATAACTTAATGGAATTAAAATACCATTTTGTAAAAATGTTTCATAAATACTGGTACTCGAATTTCACGTCCATTTTAATTGAATTACAAACCAGAAAAGAACCTAAAATTATTATTTATTGAGAATTTTTATTCAGTCATAAATGCCTAAAATTAATAAGGGTTTATACATAATTGGCACATTTTCTTAGTGTTACCACCATTTCAGTATATTTATCCCATGTCAAGTAAATTGTAACACAACATGCAGCAGACAGATATCAAAGTCTCATTTTAATAAATATATATCTACAAATCGTTATGTAACTATTCATTGCTATGTTGTGGTTACATTTACTCAATTACCTTTATTCCCTTTTCTTAATTTTGATTTAAAAAATTTACAATAAAATGCTTAGACGGTTTTTTTAATTCTCTTAATGACTAGTACTTTTAAAAGGAATGTACAAAAAATATATTCAATCAATATTGGAATGATTTTGTGACGATTACGAGATAAAACAATAGTGAGCGAAACAGTGAGTTGTTGGGAAACTAGGTTACACATGTATTGAAAACGCGCCGTGTATAGGAACATACGAGGAAAGGATATTCAGATTAACGTGATGTGCGAACTAAACATCGACGGCATTGTACAAAGTATAACGTCGCTGTGTATGTACCGACTAGTATATTAAATAGCTACAGTATTATATTTACAATAAAACTACCATGGATAATGATATGAGGATGTAAAAATGAGTTTTTACCTAATTATAGCCGAAATCATAACTAAGGTACACATAAACGGCTTATAGGTAACAGAAAACTAATAAATGATTGAACTTGTCTTTTTTGCATGTTTACATTGCATCAGTATTATATGTACGTTTGCTACGTATAAAAAAGTTTATTATTTTGAATAAAGCGGTCTTCGTAAGGACAATAGATAAGTTCTACCTGTATTCTTTACCTTCTCTGTTACTTTTCTAAAGATTACTTTTTATTGAAAACCTAAAGTGGCAGTGGACGGCACCTACGATTACTCGCGCGGTTTATGGGTATACTAAGTCAATTCCTATTGTGAGATCAATTCCGTGTCGTAGATTTGAGTTATTGTCGGAATTCGATGTCTGCTTCTGATCGCCCTCACCGTGACAACAGGTCGTGTTTGACATGTTGACGTCGTCTTTAAACTTTTAGGAGTATACAAATACTGTTGTTCACGAGTGGGAGCTTCCAAATACGCGAGTAACGCAGCCGAAATAAGAAATAAACATCAAATCTGATTTTCTATACCTTCAAAAAATTGAATCGTCCAAACGGGGCGCTCGCGATAACGTCACCACTCTCACTGCGGTCCGCGGGATGACGTGTCGCGCACAGGGATGGCGTGTCGTGTAGGGATGGCGCGTCGTACAGGGATAGCGCGTCGTGCAGGGATGGCGTATCGGGCGCAACTCAAGCGCGGCTCAAGCTACTGAGAGGTGGTCCGCTCAGTCACGAGTGTGTGATGCGTGTGGCGTGCGGCGGCGCGGGCGGCGCACACAGCGCGGGCGGCGCGGGCCGCAGCAGCTGCAGCAGCAGGCGCAGTCAATCGGCCAGCACGGAGTGCGCGATCACGCCGAGCTCGTCCTTCAGCACGCGGAACGACGGCCGCTCCTCCGGCGTGCGTCGCCAGCACAGCCGCATCACCTGCCACCCACGGAACACGTTAGCGATCTCGTCTACATCAGAACCCTTACCATGATCAAATGCCAATTGTTATATGTATTGACCTATCCTCTCCTTCTCTACCGTCAGCTATGGCTGATGGTAAAGGAGGAGAGGATGGCTCTTGAATCATTTCATTACGACAACTAAATAGAGTATAGAAAAAAGACACCTTGCACTGATCGCCAATAAATTAGAATCAAGGGTTTGAATATGACGACGATCAGCATCTCGATACTCACATTGTATATTTCGTTGAGACAGCCCTTGGGTTTCTCGAGCAACATACCCCGCTGAACCATTTCTGCTACTTCTACGTTCTTCATCCGACCGTACGGTACTTTCCCACAAGTAAATACTTCCCACATTAGCACACCTGAAAGATTAAGCAGTTTATTATTAGATACAAGTTGTCCTGATTAATCACTGCACACTGATTGCATTAGCTAGATGGGTATACAGTAGGTCTAACAGATTTATTTTATGATTATTTTTCTTCCATGTTGAGAACGCTTCGCTACCGTAAATTCAGATTGAATGGACTCCTGAAAGAAAGAAAGGATAGTACTGGTAACTAACCGAAGGCCCAAACATCTGATTTGGATGAGAAGCGCGTATAGTTGAGCACTTCAGGCGGCGCCCACTTGATAGGGAACTTAGTGCCGCCTGAACTTGTGTACTGGTCGTCCAACACGTACCGCGCCAGCCCGAAGTCTGCCACCTGCAATTATTGATATTCATGAGAACATAAACATTGTCCTGACCTGATATAAATGCATCATTATACATTTACACTAATTACACAAAACTAGTTGTTTTTTTTTATAAATGAAAAAAATACACAAAATTAGTATTATTGAGGCCTTGCATCAGCAAATTACAATGAACCAAAAATGACGATGATAAAAGGTGGCTAGGGCTAATGTAGTGTTCCAACTATATGAGGTGACTGGTAATTAGTGACCGATAATTATACACATGATTGTACTCATGATCGTAATCACAGACCACTTTCCCAAATAAACTTTTTTTTATACTCATTATTTAACTTACATTATTTAACCGGAACATATAGGTACCTACACTGATTACATGCACCGATGGGTTTGCAAGTGGCGCGGGTGCACTATCACTATTGTAGGTAAGGTTCATGAGACTACGGCGGCGCTGAGAAGTCGCAGTCGCGCGCTGTTTTGCTATTGTGATAAAACTAATGGTTATAAAAAAAAGTTTGTTTGGGAAAGTTGTTTGTAATCATGAGTACATTCAAGTGTTTAAGTATCGGTCACTAATTACCAGTCACCCTATATTGCTTATATGTATATGATTAAAAACAAAACATCAAAAATAAAACGTACCTTTACAACATTCTCGTCCCCAACTAAACAATTTCTTGCGGCTAAATCTCGATGAATATAATTGTGTCTTTCTAAATATGCCATTCCTTTGCAAACCTGGAACAAAGATGTTTCGAGGTGTCTTACAGTGATTCAACGCGAACACGATCGCGACGCGAAGCAGCGCGAATGGTATAAACTTTCATACTCTATATAAATAATATAAAATTCATACTCTATTGCGGTGGCTTACGTGACCAAATGCACGTGGGTGCGGAGCAGCGACGAGCAAAGCGAAACGAACGCAATTAGTTGGTTTCTTAATTTGGCGTGAACTCTTGTGGCGCAGTGGCTTGTTTTAAATAAATTGAGGCCAAAGTACCACATCTGATCGCATACACGTTCAATGGCTCACGTAAGGCACAGCGTTAGTATAAAATTTTTTATCATTGTATGGTAGGTATTTATCTGTGAATTTCTTGTAACTATGATAGACAGTCCCAAATTGTTGTAAGAAACAATTTGGAACTGTCTGTCAAAGTTGCAAAAATCATGTAAAGTGCTTTTAAATGAAATAAGTCACTTTAGTCCGAAACTTAAGTCTCACACTATGTTTTGTTCGCTCTAATACAGGGATAGTTTAAAAAAAAAAAGAGAAAAAATAGGGAAAACTCATAAAAAAACCATTTAAAAATTGAAAATTGATAATTTTGTTTAGAAATCGTCTTCTGAAGCATGTACTAAATTAAAATTAAATTAAACTAAATACGGGAGCGGATTCGCTAGCGACAGTTAGTCGTTATATCTGTTCTATCTTGTGTGCTCTTAAACTTTTAATCTTGTCAATTAGAGACACAATAGAAAGACAATAACAGCGCGAACGCCAGTGTTCGCTTGGGGTTTAATTAATTAAATCTCAAGCATGCGAATTTATTTAAATCAGTATTTGTCATGTTAATTGTCAAAATAATGATCTTACTTGTATGCACATATCGAGTAATACGGCGGGCCCGAGCTGGTCAGGGGAGGTTCGTCGCAGGTAGTTGAACAGAGAGCCGTGCCGCATGTACTCCGTCACGATGTAGATCGGTCGGTGCTTCGAGCACACCCCGTATAACTGGACCAGGTTCTGATGCTGGAGTTTGCTGAAATAGGTTATTAGTAAGGTCAGATTTGTACTGAGCACTAACATATACCGAATTATTTATGATGAAGTTATAGTCTAATTTCGTGTTACTCGATATCAAAACAATGGTCCCACGTGACAGTACTTACTTACAACACGTTACAGTATTTAAAGCCATCAAAGACCTGGCGTATTTAAGATTTTAATGCCATTATGATTCCTTCGCGGAGAGAAAGATACAAGAGCTATACATGGATGTTAGCTCCATCCCATTTTAGTAACAGAATCATGCACCAGTCCATCCGTACTTCATAACAATGGTTAGTACATCTAAAATATGCATAATCAAGTGTATACTCACGTCATAACCTTGGCTTCATCAATAAAGTCATCTTCTGACATAGTGCCCTCCTTCATCATCTTGACGGCAGTGTCGATGCGCCCGCGCCACTTTCCTCGCCGCACTACTCCAAACTGTCCTGCGCCCAACTCTTCCAATAATACAAGCTCCGTTGGATCGATCTCCCATTTATCTGCAAATGGAATTTTGAACTCTTTTACCAGTCTGTTCAAGTAATGTGAGATTTAGTTTAATATGAGGTTCAAATAAGAATAGGATCGAATTAGCGCCGTGTTATGACGTCACAGTTGTCTAAATGAATCAGTTAAGTAGGGTAGGGGTTTTTTTGGAGATGCATGCATTGTATGATTTCCCACCTCAAATGTCAAAACGGGCCCTTCATTTTTTAACGAGTTTGTGAGATGCAAATAGGAATAGGATCGAGTAGGCTCACGGTGAGCAAAAAAATATATATTTTTAAATTAAATTTTGTTGAACGTAAAAAAAAAAAATCCGTTAAGGAATACGCAATAACTTTTCTTTGAAAACCGTACTTTTATTACCCGACCGTAAGAAGGGTTATGTTTTTATCTTATTTGAATCGCATTGTAATAAGTCTTATTTTTTTATTTATTAGATTAATATATTTATTTATTCATCATCATCATCATCATCATTTCAGCCGATACACGTCCACTGTTGGACATAGGCCTCCCCCAAGCGTCGCCAAATCGAACGTTCCTGTGCGTCCCGCATCCATTTATTTATTAATACAAATTATTTTAATACATATGTACATAAAAAACTTAAATACTAAATAAACTAAATAAGTCTTATTGAGTTCCACTAACTGTTTTTTTTTTCAGTATCTTTAACACATTACTAAGGTACCTATGACCTCAAAAAATGAATTCGTCATAATTATACTCTTTAATAAGATCAAGTAAACTACTACTCATTGAACTAAAATTGAATTAAACGAAAAAGATCTACGAGACAAACGGTACGCTAACCGATAGGCGTCGCGCTATTCAAAGTAATCCATCACAATCAGATGAAACTCTATAATTGTAATTATAGCCCTTAGGGTAAAAATTCATAGGGTACTTCCCGTTAACCTAGAAACCGGAAATTTGGCATGAAGCCAGGTCTTATAGCACCAGTCTATGAAACAATCTAAAAACTGAAAATTTGTGATTTTTTTACGTTACAAAAAAAAACTACTTTTTTGTATTTGGAAAAATTATCGAGACTCGATTCGGGAATTGAACTATTTACATAAATTAGTTTGTATGGAACCCTCAGCGTGCGAGTCTGACTCGCACTTGCCCAGTTTTTTAAATATGTAAATGTGTATGTATGTAGCAATAATTGTAAAATATGATCAAGAAATTATTCTAATTTGATTCAAACAAGCAAATAACCGTTCATTTCGAACAAAGGTCGAAAATAACTTTTCAAAATTAACAAAAAATACCGGAACCTATATCGAACTATTTTAATTATATGAATGAAAGCCAACTAAAGTGAAAAACACAGAAATATTTTCATTGCGTTGCGTTTTGCACGACTTAAGTGAACCAAAGTATTTGCTAACTGCCACCTCGTAATTTTGTAAAATTACTGTCATAGGTACTATATTATACATTAATCATTGTTTACGACGAGCAGCTCGTGTACTTCACTTGACAAATGAAAAAGTGTACGTGAATTTTACAGACGTAATGTTTAAAATGATATTCACGGGCTAAAATCAAGTAAATACAGCGTGTAATGTGTACTTATTCAAAATGTACAATGCGTTCCAAATAAGAATAGTATCGATTGCCATTTTGTGACGTCACGTCATACTGTAAAATCGAAGAAATTGGGTAGAGTGAACAAAACAAGACATAAAATTTATTTACGAATCGTGAACGAAAAATGATTAATTAGGATCCAGTTCTTCAATTTTGCTCATCTCTGCGTCACTGTGTGAAGTACTTCGCGTTCCAAATGAGAATAGGACCGATCCCTTGTTTTGACGTCTCGTCGTACTGTCAAATCGAAGAAATTTTGGCAAAATTGAACAACTTAGAGATGAGTAAAATTGAAGAACTGGATTCTGATTAAACTTTTTTCGTTCACAGTTCATAAATAAATTAAATTTTTCGTAAATTAATTAATGTTTAAAAATTTCTTTCCTCGATTTGACAGTAAATCGTGACGTCACAACATGGCGGGCGATCCTATTCTCATTTGGAACGCATTGTAAGTAAGTAGTGGCAAAAGGAAAAAGAAGGCGAATTGTTCCTAACAATGAAAATAAGAAGGAAAATAGTTTTTTTTTTTAATTATTATTAATGACTTAAAATATTATATTTAGGTTATTTACATTTAACAATTAGGGTTTTACTTCATCAAGATTTAAAAAAGACTTAGTAATACAAAGCAATATTTGAAAGATCGAGGTTATAGACTTTCCTATTCTTATTTGGAACGCATAGTACGTGTATTTATATCGTGTATGAATTTTCTAACTATTATTATTTCTATTATTAGGAAGATTTTGAAACTATTTAATGCCCGGTTCCCGAAGTTCCTACCTACTTTTCATAGATTCAACAATAAAAAATACGTCGAGTAATCAATAAACAGTGATAAACGGTAATAACATAAGTTTACAAGGTTTTTGTTGTTGACATTTTTTTTTAAGTGGGAAATCATCTATAACATCTCCCGCCCTTTCGCGTCAGACTTCTACTGACTAAAATCCACTCCTGTTCCTTCTTTTCATTCGTTCCATGACCCCGAGGTTCTCTTTCGTACAGCCCATAGCCCCAGTAGGCTTCGGCCCTGCTGGGCTCCTACGGTTTTACGGCGCGCGAACACTATAGATACGCCGTCGACGATTTGGGCGAGACAAGTCATCGACGGTGACTTAGTCGACCGATTCGTCCGGACGGTTCGAATCTCAAGGAAACGCCTGCGGATATAGCCCACCTATAAAATGGGTAGTGCTATCACCGCAGACGCTTCTTAACTCCTTTACAAATTTTCTCGTCCAGTCCTTCTTATCACAGTTACCGGACATTCGGACGGCGAGCTACCTATTGCTCGCTGTTCTAAATTAAAAATCTAAGACATGCGCGTGGTATGAAAAACGACGCAGCAATGATAAAGGAATGGTGGCTTGCTCTGTACTGTTAGTTAGTTCCAGGTGCGGCCGGAGGTCGATTTACATAGTAGTACTATCTAGCGTAAAAACGTGGAAAAAAAGATGATGTCCTCTCTTATAATAGGCTTCGGACATCAAACGGAGCACATAATACAATTGTTGTGTTGCAAACCATCCCTAAACAACGTAGCATTTTGGCTAAAATTAGAAGCAGTAAAGAGGCCGCAAGTTAACATTCGATTAATGGTGAAAAGTGGCTTTCAGTATCACTGCGGCCAGATGAATTTGCAAGCACCACACCCGACCTATATAATTATTTACAGAATAAAAACCTACGGCGGTTTGAACTATTCTATTTATAACAACTTATTGTTAACTAATTGTTATGTATTATTTTATATAAGTATACAGTATAAGTACTAAGTGTAAAATATACATGTAACTATTATATGACTATCCTTAAGGTAAAGGCTCTCTAGGTTATTTTTGTGCAATGTCATGATAGACAATTTAGAAGAAAAACGGATTATGCCAAAGTCCACCATAAAATTACTAATTCGCGGTTTATACGAGTCTAACGTAGAAAGTTCAAAGCAAGAACAATGTTTTATTTTAAATCATATTATATGGATCTTAATGGTGATGGAAAGAGTGGAATAGGGCTTAATAATATATTTTTCATGATTTAACTTAACTTGACATGCTAGAATCATTAGTTTTTTATTTTGTATTATTTTATAAATATTTGCAAGCCAGTGTCCAAAGCAAGGACGATCTAAATATAGTTATAATAAACATCTCTTGCATGCAGACAATTTGTAAACATCTATTGTACAGATGTTTGTTCTAAGAATCCTTATTTTAATCAATAAGTGTACTTTGTTTATGAGAACCGTTGAGAACGACATGCTTTGTTGGTTAGTAAGAAAGTAATACTACAAGCGTTAGTCCCTCGAACAAGCGCATTGATAAGGGTGCAACTAAACTGCGGCAGATTTATGAGATCGTAATTTATTTTTTAACGTTTAAACGCCACAGGAGATCGACCACAATCTATTTGCACCTTCAGAAAAGACAGAAAGTAAATCCCAGCATTAGTAGTACGCCAACCAATGTAGTTAATAATGGTTAGAGAAATGATAATGCAGATGTGTGCGACTAACCGTACTGACCATGTGACAGTCCAGCTGTGGGCGGGGCTGGCCGGTCGCATGGCGTGGTCTTCAGGCGCGAGCACAGCCCGCCGCTGTTGTGCTTGTGGTAATTGATGAGCTCGGGTATGCTCGCGCAGCAGTGCTTATCCGACAGATAGTATTCGCTGCGACTGTTCTGCTTTATGTGGTAGTGCTTAGTTTGTGGCTGGTTACTGTAATTTTTTTAAACAACATGTTAACTGTGAAGGACCACGAAAAAGGGCCACGTGAAAAAAGAGATAACGCCTGAAAACCCTATCGGCATTCGGTAATTCCGTCATTTACTCGAATATTTCACAAAACTTGTTCCAGGAAATACGTGTTTATAAAGTCTTAAAAGTTTTTGAAGAAAAATTGTCGTCATTCAAATCTTGATTTTTGCAAGGTTTCTATTGTCATATTTTTTAATAATTTTTTTTTCAGTACATTATGTATAGTCAAAGTTTACGCAAAATAGCAGATTTTCAGAGGTCTTTGATTTGATTCAACACTCTACCCAAATATTGATGAATGACATCACGACTGACGACTCATTTTTTAGTAGAGAATTGGCTAAACGATAACGATGTTAAGTGTTTTTTGCTTGCCACATTTTGCTAGCGTCAGTTTTTGCAAATACATCGTGAGTAAGCCAGAACTTGTAATTAATGTAATTCTCGAATCGCCAACCCGCCTAGAGCAAGCCTGTTATTACCTAATATTTATCTTTTCTCGAAATGAGAACAGACCGGACCCTGCAAAGGACAGTATAAACTGGCTTAAAATTATATAAATAATTTGGAAGTTTAACACCTGACGGTATTTCATACAGACTGGCAAGTGCTTATTCACGGAAATGAGTGAACCGAACTTAATGAAACTTGTTAAGTGGGTAAACGCAAGGTACCAAGTTCTAAAAAGTTAGTTAAGAACATTTTCGAAAAAAGTTCAAAGACGGTGAGAGTAGTGAGAGAAAAATCAGTTTTTCTCTAAACATTTTTTCTTTTAGAAAATATCCGTAACTAACTTGGCACATATACCTCAGGTATATGTATGTACCAAGTTTCATGAAAAACGATTGATAAATTTCCGAGAATATGGATTTGCCAGTTTGTATGAAATATCGTTAGGTGTTAAGCTTCCAAATTCTTTATATCATTTTAAGCCAGTTGGTTTTAAGGCCTATTGTCCTTTGAACATCTGGCCGGATTTAAATGGCCAGCTGCGCCCGGATAGAGCCCCGCTGACCTTTTTAAATCCATTTTCTTAGCGAAATATTGATTGATTTACATATGCTACGTACATTTTGAAGAACACCACCAGCATTTTTTTTTTTTGTGTAAACATGTTTCTAAAGATCAAAGCCGTTTGAAAGGAGTAGGGAAAACAAGTGAAAAAATATCATGTTGTTATTATTTGTACTTTTTTAAGTATTAGTTTTAAACAATCATATGTCGATATTATTGTACGTGAATCTATAATAAACATGTATTTTTTTTAAACCTATTGGCCACGCCGTTACCGAGGAGTAGGCTTCAAAAAGTTATTGTCATATAGCACTGCTGGGAGTTGGGGCCTCAAGCTAAAGAAGAAATATGTAGACACAATTTTTTTTGTCAAAAATACATCCATGTGACTTGAGGGTCGATTCGTCTTATTTTAGATAAAGGATACTTAGATACTTACACTTTGGTATATAAGGAGAGTGTGTACATGCCCTTGGTTGAGGAGTTGCGGACCACGAAGCATCCCTCTTTATCCTCCTGCTTGAGAAGAGATTCCGCACGCTGTCGCGACATCTCTCCGACGTACCACCTGAATAAAAGTATTATAAATAGACGTAACATACCAGACAACCTTCAAGAAATACGGGTGTCACATCCTGAGAATTCTTGCACGTTTTGGTATTATATGCTAATAAAAAAAAAAATTATCCTGTTTCCTGAGTATGAATGGCTATGTATGGACTGTCTAAAGGCAAGAAGCCTTTGTTCAGTAGAGATATTGTAATATGATAATTTCATAGGATAATTAATTATAACTCTTTATATATTTGAAAATCGACTACATCATGTCTGTGTAAAATAATCAGATTGGTCTATTGTTACCTCTCAGCTTGGGCGAGTTGCATGGCGCATTAAATTTTACAACCACAATCCTATTATCAGATACCTTTTATAAGGAAACTCAATACATTTTAGGTACTGCCATTCAGTACAGTGAAACATGTAATTTATGTAAAACTTAACACCAAGTTTTTCTCATTTTGTCAATGACAACAAATACGCGCATTGAATAAGAAGTTATTCTAAACCTTGAGAATTGTAAACGTTTTACAAAACACAAGATAATCATTCAAATATATCCACTTTAATGTTTATGTCGATTACAATCATTTTACAAGTTACTCATTTAAATAAAAGCGTTTTCTACTTTTCTGCATAAAAAAAATTAAAGGTCCTTTTTAGTCGTTTTTTTTTTCTACTTGTTATAATTCTAATGTGCAACGTAATATGTTTTTATACACTAATATTATAAAGAGGAAAGATTTTTAATTTTTGTTTGTACTGAATAAACTCAAAAGGTAATGAACCGATATTAAACGCAATATTCACCCCATTAAATGAATTAAAAATAAAGCTCTTGTTATAAAAATAAGCTTTTATTTGAATGGAAATTAAAGGGATGTTCCTCCAACCAGACGGATGAATGTCGAGTTCTGTATTTATGTTATGATTGCAAAATCTTTTCCTAACTTGTGAGTGTCTCAAGTAAGGTTACTAAAAGTACCCTAATTCAGCACTAAAATAAAACTTTCAATGGTTCTGACCGATTACTGTGTGACTAACACGTGTGCGTTCATTGAAGACAGTAGTGTTAATTATTTCGCTACCAATAGCGGTAACGATATCCGCTTTGGTTTGAACTGACCTTTCTTTGAGTGTTTAATATAAAATAAATAATAATTTTTATTTTTATATTTATTATTTATTTATTAATTGTCGGAAGAGTTGTGTGAAAAAAAAATACAAAAAATCAAAACAATAATAGCACCACAGTGATGCCGGATAGCCGGGCAACTATTCGCTAGATAAACTAATGCGTTTCAATTCGAGATTCCCCCTCTCAGTGGATCCCCTCCCAGCCTCGCTGGAAGTGAGCTTATTTTTTTAATTGATATAAACTAGTGCTTGACTGCGATCCCACCTGATGGTAAGCAGTGATGCACGTGAAAAGGTATATAATTCGCCATTGGATTTGTAATTACGCCGTTTTAACTTGTAATTATTGTATCATGAAACGAGGTAACATTTAAATGATTAAACCCGAGTTTTATTTCTATCTAGGAGATCATCATCTGAAATATCCTCATATTGACGCAATGTCCCCTTTTTCGGAAACTGTTTTGTTTCCCTATGTAGTTTCCACACTGATTTGTCATCAAATGGCCCATATAATGCGGTCTTGGTTATTATTCTAAATTATACACAAATTAAATTACTAATACTCACTCATATTTCTGCAATCCTATTGTTTCTTTTTCCTTAACATAATTACTAGGTATGTAACCCACCAACCTGAAAATAGATTAATTATACGTGTCAAAGTAGGTACTCTTTAATACTTAGGTATGGTTATTTATATCGTTATAACGTTTTACATACCCATTCTCATCTTTCACTTTCCACCAATGATCTTGAGAGTCGTCTATGACTTCATATTCGGCGCCCTAGAACATAAATGATTAAAATTTTAGTAGGTATTGTTTTATTTATTATCCTCATAACCACTACTATTATCCATTCAAATAAATAATAATATTAAGTTAACTTTTAGCGATTCCTTTAAAATTAACTCATATATTATGTTTTAAGGATTGGCAAAAGAGCAGACAAACACCTCTTGCAATTTGAATGAACCACTCAAGATAATGGTTAGGTACCTACATTTTTTGCATATAAAATTCAACTGTCTCATTCATGGATGCGATTATACAAAAATAGACGTTTTTAATATATCTATAGAGCCAAACTCATAAGACAAAAAAAAAGATCATTGGATAATTGCCTTCGCGGTGTTTATTTCTTTTTTGTGCACTACACCCACAGATTTAACCAAAAGCTCAATGTACTTTGTTCTTGATTAATTATGTCAATTAAGAACAGTTGATTTCCATTCAAAGCACTATAGTGAAAACATAATGATTCATTTGAAAATGCCTATCTTTTGACACTAATATCCTCCTACAATAAGACAAGTAGCCGTGTCACCATAATAGTAAAAACTCATTTATAAAATGTATTGTGTTGATACTGTAAAATATGAACTAAGCTCACCTTTTCCAGGGAGAGATCTCCACTTTCAATAGCTTTGAATGGATATAGGGCTACCACAACTTTGGTTCTCTGCTTCTCCTGTAAATAATAGTCACAGTCACATATTTATGATATTGTTTAAAGTTCTAAAAAAAATACATGGCATACTTTAATTAGGGCATGGCTTAATATTCTAATATTCGAGATGATTATTCAGAAAAGCTTGACCTTTAAAGCATTAATAATGAAACATTTTAAGTAATTTTGAAATCATAGTCTTGTTTATAATTTTTTTAACTTTAAGCATCAATTCCATTTTTTTTATCTGAATTAATAATAATAATAATGAAACTCAGATATTTCAGTGACCATTTTGGATACAAAAAAAAATATTGGTATTTAAAAACTTAACTTTCTTTTGCTGGATTTTTTTTTTCTATTATTATTTACCTTTACATTTAGAATATAAACCCATATATACTAAATTGGATAGCCCATGCAAAAATAAAATACGAATGATATATTTAATATTATTAAAGGACAAAATGCAGCAGCGCGCTGCTGTAATATAAGATAAATTAAAAATATTAGGATAAAATACAGGGTGTCTCTGACATTGACGCACAAACGAATACCATGGATCCAGTACATGATTCTGGACCCCCCAGTGGTGGAATTTTTGTCGGTTTTTTTCTATTTTTAATTTTTTACGTTTTTTTTATTTTAACTGTATAAAATCGTTATTTTAACATTTTTAGTGAAAAAAATGAATGAGTTACCACTTAAATTAAAAATGTCATCTGGATTGATTAGAATTTTATCTACCCCGATGACTTTTTTAATTAATTAATTTTTAAATATTTTTTTTTTTTACTAAAGGTATCGTCGGGGTTGGTTAGAATAACGACACAGTTTAAATTAAAAAAAGAAAAGATTTAAAAAAAAAATTAGGAAAAACCCGACGAAAAATTCCACCACCGCGTGGTCCAGAATCATGTAAGTACTGGATATTCGATTGTGCGTCGATGTCAGAGACACGAGTGCATAGGAAAAAAAAAAAACAAAAAAAAACTTGAGTACTTACAGCAGCATTTTGTGTTACCTTTGGCTTGGCGGAAGGAGTGCCTGGAGGAGCGCCGCCTCCTCCCGGCATCGTGATGGACGCCGTGACTGCTAAACCAACGAACGACAAATTATATTATTATTTAAAAATGACCTCATTTTAAAGCTTACCAAATTTGTACCTAATCTAAGGAGGATAAACGATACTAAATTACAATAATATCTATTTAACCAAACGTTTAATTTTGACGTTTTTCTGGTACTTAGTCGTTAAATTACTTCATATAGCTAATAATATAAAGAAAATCACTGTAATGTAGCTTTTCTGAACTATTTTGAAATCGCTTCCTTTTTAAAACAATTCAGTAGATGTTACGTTCGACAGTGACATTCAAACTTTAAATGTTGTTTTTTTGTTTACAGGTGAGTTAGTCACTAATCACAACTATTAACAACATGTAATGTACGCGATGTATGAAAATGTTAATAAAAAATTTTGTTTACAGAAAAACGCAATTTCGTATAATACTTATATAAAAATACAACAAAAAAAATTGAATAAATTATTTTATTTTTTTAAGTGAATAGGTGCGATGGATAACGTGACCTTATCCAGAAATCCAACCATTAATATTGATGATCACTTGCTCCTTTGTTACTTGAACATTTGATGCACGAAACTACAAAATTAAATATTAAAAGTAGACGAGTAGTTTGAATTGAATTATTTTTCAAAACGATTAATACTTATTTCAAGCATACAACACGACACTCAGGCGAATGTGGATAACATCTCCAAAATAAATAGGTAGCCAGTTTTCCTTTACAAGAAATCTTGTTTAAGTGTCAAACCACTCATTATGCTAAGGCCAAATGTTACCATGTTAACAATGCAGATTTTTAGTAAATATCAACATGATAATATTGTGGACAGGCTTAAATGCCATACAGATTTGACAGGTCAAATTACATAAAAATAAATCAGCCTCTACAATTTGTGAGATGTTAACTTTAGACTGTGGTTCTTATTAGAAAGTAAGTACGATAACCTTAAAAGAGAAAGAGATGGTTTGATGTTTCAATTTGACATATCAACAATAAATTGAACACAATAACAAACCCATTTCAGAACTAATTTCTTATAGCTAAGGCAGAGACCTATATCCATCGCACAATGAGCACTATCCTCAAACACTTGTTATAAAAAAAACACTACACAGTATCACTTCTGCAGGCATTACACAAACGCATTACATTACACCTGACCAAGACAAGAAAGTGAGTGCAACAAGACCAGTGAACGCAACCGATGGCGACGAGGCCAAATAAATAGAGGTCAGACGAATTGTACCGTACCCTCTAGAGCCGGGAGGAACGAGGCTAGGGAAAGACATGGTATTTTTGACTTCTTCTTAGTCACCATTGGTTCGTCTTCGGGTTTACTCGGCAACATGGGAACGGGACTTTGAGACCGGACGTCCGCGCGCGACACCTCGCTCCGACTGCCACAAACGTGTCCAAGCAGCGCGGCGAGGGTAAGGCGCGAGACATAACGGTGCGGCCGATACGGCACGTAAAACGTGATTGAGACAACTTTAATTTGTACTAACTCTTTAGAAGGTACCAATTAGTAATTAAATTAGTGAAACCAATAGCTTATACGTGCTCTTTCATATGTCATACGTTCTTTAGATACCTACAATCTGTGTATTATACTAACTCTCATTTGAAAAACCACTATAGGTGTAATAAAATTTAGAAGTATATTTCGAAGTACAACAAAAGAATTCATTTGTGCTGGTATTAAACCACAAAAGTTTTTTTTTAGATATTAATTACTATATGCAATGCAAGTAGCAAAATGTTTTATTCCAGGACATGGTCTACCCATGTGCTAAATTTCATCCAAATCCATTCAGCCGTGTGAACGTGATAGAGGAGCAAACATATATCCAAATTTTAGCCTTTATAATTAATTGGTTAAACAATAAAAAATCCCAACGATGCGCTATCCCAATATCACATTTTAAAGCCTCAACAAATAAAATATGATCACACAATATTGTGTTATAACTTTACGCCAGAATAAAAATAATACGCGAAATTATAATATCAAAACCCTGCTCACAATTGCCCATTGCGAACAAGGCCTTACAGTTGTCGAGACGAGGGCTCAAAGATGGTCGCGCGCGGCCTACATTCACCATTCGATGCGCGAGCGCAGGCGGTGCGCGTTCTCCCTTTCACTTGCTGGCCTCTTCATACGTGGAAAGGAGACAAGTAATTTATACGTAAGTACGTCATTAACGGCAATTGACTCGCTCGGAGATTATACCATCTTCAACAGAAGCCTCGCGATTGCAATGGCCAACTCTTTTTTGTAGTGTTATCTCGAATAATCAAAAAAGTAAGTATGTACTGTTTATGTATATTTTATGATGTGTCTATGTTTTTATAGTCTGTTTTTATAAGTGGATATGTTGTTGTTGTTGTAACATATTATACCATATTATATTACTTAAAGTATGAGTATGAAGTTGTTTTATTTTGTAGATCAAACAGAGAAGGGTATCAAAGCTAAAATTGTAATCCACAGTATTTAAAGTTGGTAAGGAACAGGAAAATCCTAAAGTATGTAGCGATAAAGTATTCATTGTTGACAGGACTTAGTGGACCAGGCAAATAACTAAACGCTTCGGCAAGCTAACAACTATAACCCGAGATTCTTTGAAGTCAGGGGTGAATAGGACACTACTAGACAAGCGCGCTCATCGTTGACTTCATCACCGCTTACCATAGGATGAGTTCATAGTCAAACGTAAGCTTACAATATAATAGTAAAAAAATTATACACACGGTCGTTCGACAGTCGATTGTCCGGAGGTGGCGTGAGCAGGTCAAGGTCGGACTCGATGACGGTCCAGAGGTCTGCGGCCGCGCACCCTGGGGCGGCGCGTCTCTCAGCGTCACAGCAGCTCCAGCGCCGAGCAGACCACGCGCCGGGGTGGTACCGGCTTCGACGACCAGTAATCGTGCACACTGTAACCCATCAAGCCTTAGGGCGTATAGTCTCTTAAATATCTGGCCTGGACACAATACTCGTACCTGCCTAGGCGGCAGTGCGAGTATCTGTGCAATTAATTCCGGCCAGTTGCGCCCGGATAGAGCCCTGCTGACCTTTAAATCCATTTTCTTTGCAAAATATGAATTGATTTACATAATGCTATGTTCACTTTGAAGAATATTTTACCACCATTTTTATGTGCAAAAATGTTTCTAAAGATCCAAGCCATTTCGAAGGAATAGAGAAAAGTTGCGAAATTGGTAAATGTTTTTTTTTTTAAACAAAAGTATTAATCGCACGAAAAAATCAATAATTGATAATGTTGTTCATGATCATGATCTCTATAATAAACATATATTTTTTTCAAATCTATTAACCTGGCCGTTACCGAGGGGTAAGCTTTAGAAAGTCACTGCTTTATGGCACTACTCGAGCGCTTGGGCCTTAACACTACGGAAATATTTGTTCACCCGACCTGTCTGGTGAAGGATTATGCTTGCTTCGAGGTTTGCTTAATTTTCCTGACCTGTATGATTATATGGGTGATCTGACTTAGAGTTTTCATTATCCTCTTGACCTGTCTTCACTAATTAGGGGTGAACAAACTTACAGATTTCGACTTATTATCCTGACCTGTTTGATTATGGGTAGCCTGGCTTACCAAAAGACTTATTCTCTGGACCTGTCTGATTGTCCTGATCTGTTTGATAAAGGGTGAATAAATCTACTGGTTTTTACGTATTCTCCTTCCTGACCAATCTGATTCAGGGGTAACCTGATTTACACGTTTTTGACCTATCCGACTATTTTGATCGACCTGACTAATTGGTCTTCTTTGTAGAATGGTGACCTGATTGACAGTCTTAAACTACTTCTTTTGATCTGTCTGATTAATGGAGACTTAAGAGATTTCAAGTAATTCTCCTGACCTGACTTGACCTGACAGATTTTTGGTTTAACAAATTATATTCTATAATTTCTAATAACAAATAATTTTCCTAAATAAGATTCTACAGGTCCCCATTTCACTCATAAAGATATTACACAAGAAAAGATAGTCCTTATATGAGAGGAATAAATAAACTACTAAATTTAAACCTCGAAACATCTGAAAGTTACACTAGTTCAAAAAGGGGTAAATCATATTTTCCCTACGAATATGCATACATAACTTGACAAAGGCCTAACTTCTCAAATACAGGCGGTGTACAATAGATTTGATATACGTAGAGCGTACAAAGTTAACAATACAGATTGTCAGGTACAGAGTTTACCTACGTCAGACGTAATAACCAACATTATGTAACGGTGGGTGGGTACGTACCCGATCTGATTGTGTGGATCCACTGCAGGCGTTCCGTATGATCACCGGCGACGAGGTAAAGTGTGTAGTCTGTGTTTTGTTCCGAGTACCCCACCTGACCGTATACACGTGAGTAAGTTTTTTACATACATAATGATAACGAGTTTTTACTGATCTTAGTTTACAAATATATGTACACTTTTTTAACACATAACATCGTAAAATATACCTCGTGTACGGATATGTTACTATTTGATATATTATTACCTGAAAGGGATATCTATAAACGGGGCTCTTCTCACCGTCACCCTCGGGTATGTGCTTGCTCAGCTCGCCCAACTGCGCCTGCTCCACAGTATGGATCGCGCCCGTTTCGATGCGCCCGCGCTCCTTCCGTCTCTATCACACACGACACATAAACCATTTTACAATCGATTTGAAACGTATTTCAACAATAGAACTAAACAATTGACAGCCTTCCTTTCGTCATACCCCTCAGTAGAATATTTTAATAAAATTTTAAGATCCAAGGAAGTTGCCCATTCAACGATTCAACGCACAACACGCTAGCTCACCTTAATACACACGGTATGAGCGTCTTACCACAGGCAGTAACGTCCTGACGTCAACTAGTCATTAAACCGAGGCCATATTCGATTGTTTACAGTGTATAAATGACCGCGACTAGAACACACGCTACGTATACGAATAACATAATTAGTTATAATTAAGCTTCGAGTTGTAGATGCGTTTCTTGCGAGTTATTCGGAAACAGGCGCTGGCGATGGCGATTGGACTGTTTTAGTAATTAAAAGCATAAGTTTGCAAAGAACAAATATTTAAGTCTTCGAAAAAAGAGGAAAATAGAATATTATATTTCCATGATTGAAGATTAAAAAAAACTTAGAAAAAAAAATCAAATGAGAAAACTAACAGGTTAGTATGGTAGAGTTCGTGATAAGAGAGTAGACCGCGGGTGAAAAACTATAATCTCACCTAGCATGGCTACCTCGATCAAACAGAACTTTAAACTCTGACAGATAAGCAGCAACCTAACTATAGATGCAATCCGAATGAATAACATATTAAACAATATTATAAAACAAAATCTGGGACCGTGTTTGTCTGTTCGCAAAAAACTGGCGAACGGATTTACATTAAGTTTTCAAAATAGACAAAGTGATTCACGAGGAAAGTAAATTATAAATATGCCTTTATGCATCTACATCTACATCTTAGATAAAATCCGAGAATTTCTTAGACTTGTAACATCCGTGAGTAGTAACGCGATAACATAAATAAACGTCGAGAACCTTTAAGCTACCTTAATGGTTCTCAAAATCCGGAAAAACTGCTAGTTAATTCTCATGTTGAACCAACTTCACTTCTTGTTATCGAAAATATATTTATGAAAACAGTACGGAGATCATGTTAATCTCATAAGCTTCAAAAATATTTAAAATCCAATTAAACCTGCACAAAGGAAGTAGTTCACGCTACAGTTCGCACTAATTGAATTCTGGTCGGAACTGAAAGCTCGGATATTTTTCAGAGCCAAGCTCCAATTTCGCTGATGCGTGAAAATTTCCATATTCACTGGCACTTCTCACTTAAATTCGATATTTTCATGCAACTAGGCTTCAGGAAATGAAAATGTATAATTCTGTAACAAACTTAAAGTATTTTAGAGCGATCTTTACCAATAAGGAAGGAAAAGGAATGATCAACAACTTAACACTTACACTTGTATAGTGTAAGTTTACGTAAATATTGGTGGAAGTTCGTACGTAAGTATGGATAACGAAGCGTATATTATGTAGATACATTAGTGTGTTGGCTAGCAAACCACGATAAGAGCAACGACTGGGTTGGCGTCATGCCAACCGGCTAGCGAGCAGCCCTCTCTAAGTAACACACTACACCAATTACCGACATCACAACCTGTCCCGGAACACTTACTTAACTTTATTTACGAGAAAGCTTTCGTAAATATTTTGCTGTTCTAACGAAACACTTTTAACATCTGTCTCTGTACCTTTCTCTGTACCTTTAAATTGAGCTGACATCTGTAAGAAGTATAAATTCCAACTTCATAATCGAATATGCCGTTCAGTTAAATTGATGCGAGAAACGAGTTCATCAGTACAAATGCAGATTTTCTATCGAATTTGCCTCACGGCAGATGACTTGATCTAATAACATCCTGAAAGCGCACAACGGCCGAACACCGGGTTGCGTAATGAATCAAATCACTGAGTTGATTTCCTGCGGGGGAATATACAGCTCCGCCTACAGGAACACCCGACAAACCTATCTCCGATATTGTCAATTGGTGCGAATAATCTCTTGCTCTCTGTATTATGATATTTCAAACATATGTAATTTTAGGTTTCATTCAATAAATTAATTGCTTCAATCAAGTTGTTTGCATCGTGTTGGATATGATTAAGTATGTTAGTCTCATTGTGCATAGTTAATTCATTAGTGGTTAATAATGTGCACTGTGCCGAGATAATCAGCAGATTAAATGTACACATTCGTTAGCGTGGGAACTAGGAAGGCGTTGTTGGATATCGTCAGTTAGGAATAGTGTTAATTTTTGTATTTCCTTTCCGATCATTTGCAGGTCTTATCATATCTTGTTGGTCTGGTTTCCGCGTTCAGTCCTTGGTGGACCATTGTGCGTGGGCCATGGCGGCCTTCACTCCACCAACCAGCCCACCTCTCTCCAATATCGGATGCGTCTTTTCAGTTTGCACAGGGCTGTGAGCGAATTCGGTACAGGTGAGTTCATTTTTATTCAGCATTCAGCAGCTTGAAACTAGAATTGTCTTAGTAGATCGACTTGCTAATTAGTCAAACCGCGTAGTTAATGTCAACTTTGTTTAAAAACCTAGCCGTTTTGGACTATTGTTATAACTAATATGTGAGTTCTATGAAAAAGTCGAAACATTCAAAGCAGTATGAAAGATTCTTTGAAGTGAACTGAAACAACACAGTACAGAAGAGCGCCGCGGTTTGAGTCGGTTGAGTGAACCTTTTTCAAACAATTAGCGGGCGTCGGAGGGCTCTCCATTAAAATTGCTCACATAACGAGGGACCACACGCGGCATGACGGCACATACATTACTGCCAAGTGCGAGGGGTTGACGCTACTCGCCGTGGGGACCGGGGAGTGATTGCCAAGTCTATTTAAGCGCGGGAGGGCTACGACACGCTTTTTGTTTATTTTACTGCACTTTTCGAGCTTTATGTTGCTGAGCAAAGTTTAATACATCAAGGAATGTCAGTGAATTCTCTTTGCTTTCTTTGCATTTCGTTGAGCGAACTTTGGATTTAGAACACTATTTTAGTCTTCAGAGATTTTTGGCATTTAGTTTCCTACTGGTTTTATATCGATACTATTAGTCTGGGTAACAAGTAAGAACTATTTCGTTTTGGATAAATTGTGTAGTCATTTACGATTTTTGGCAAAGTAGATCAACTTTCTACTTTCTGCAATAGAATTACAAGGGTTTCATAAATTAATTTATAATAAAAAAAAATCTACAATGTTTGCTTATTCCTGAAAAACTTCACGGAGCAAAAAACTTTTTGATAAAATTTGTGCACTTTGAAGTGTGAAGAAATTTTAATTTTTAAACAAATATAAGTACGCGTACTGTTTAATGAATTATATTTTATGTTTTTATGTACCGTGTCTTTTTGGAAGCGTATTTTAATTAAAGAAATATGAATATTATAGTTCAACGTTTTTAATCACTTATTTATGTATTTATTAGAAGTATAATAATGTATGAATTTTAGAAATTGCTATAAATCAAAATATATATGTTTCATGTACTTCGCTCATTTCGGACAGGTATTTTAAAAATTAAGACAGTCAACCGTACTCACAGAAGTCTACTCAAAATAAATCAAATCACATTTAAAATGTAGCATTATTCAAAGTTATTTATTTAAAATGGTGATCAGCACCTACATAATATATTTATAGTATAAACTAGACGTTGTTGACCATTGACGGGTAAAAGTATTTTTTTAAAACCTATTTGCAAAATAGATATAATTTATCATTTAATATAAACGACTAAAATAAATAAATTAATACTGGAGCTCCAGCAAATGGCTGGAGAAACTGATCACGGTAATTGAAATTGCCATCAGACGCCGCTATTGAACATCAAGCAGTCACAGAAAACGTTAAATAAAGAAACTCAAAAGCAAAAACGTCATGTATCAAAATATCAAAAGGTAATTATTTAATCTTGAATAAAAACGCCGATTTAGGATGTGTAAAAAAGTGGTTTTTGCGTAGGTGGAAACTGAAAAAGGAATGCGCACGTATTTGTCCACCGGTTCGATGTCTCAATAACACCAAAAATAGAGATATTGGTAACACTATGACATGAGAACCGTGAATGAAACATATTGAAAGACTTATTTCAAGTGAGGAATGTATGTGTGATTGAGGTGTAAGTAATTGGTATTTTACCAGCGGTGGTCGGGGTGCAGTGCGGGCCGACGGCGGACGGTGTTGCGGAACTGCCGCGGCCGCCGCCTCGCGTCGCCGCGTCGCGCCGGACGACAGACACACCCAGCTCGCGCATGCGCTCCCACCCCACACATTCACCCTCCTACGTCCTCCAGCTTTCATTTAAAACATCGAACAAAACTAACATCACCTGCGCGTTCTACAGCTTTACTATTCTAAAATGCAATTTAGTTTTTTAAACTATGTATTACTAGCTGCTGCGAGCGGCTTCGCCCGCGTGATACCTAGTATAAAATTATCCCAAGGGAACTTATTTCCGGGATACCCTATGTGCAATTCCAGGACACGGTTAACCCGTATACCAAGTTTCATCGAAATCCATTCAGTAGTTTTTGCGTGAAAGAGTAACAAACATCTATACATATAAACTTTCGGGTTTTTTATTATTAGTAGGATTGTAGACGATTTTCCAATGTCAGTATCTTATCACATAATAACTCACGACGTCCTCACCTTCCGCATGACGCAGGATCTCACTGGACATGGTAAGTTCGGGAGGTACCTGCTCCGGATCCGTGTCTTTGTGGGGGCGATCGGCTGCGGCGATCGGCCATGGTCCGGAGGGAGGAGAAGTGGCAGGCGGTCGCCTCTTTATGCGAAGCAGTAATACTAGCAAAGGAGGAGGCTGATCGCATCAAACAAAGCCCCAGCCGCCGCCGGGATTCCGATCCCGATTTCCGGCCACCGTAGGCGCGAGCTTGCAGACGGCGAGCAATGGGTAGCTCGCTGTCTGACCGTCAGGTAATCGTCCGGACCGAGCCCAAGTCTTCGACGGCGCGTACTGTTCCCGCGCGCCTTATGGAGTTGTCAGCAACCGTAGGGGCCCAGCAGGGTCGAAGCCTACTGGGGCCAAGGGTCTGTTTCCGAAAGGGTGGCTCGGCCCCGGTATGAAAGGCAACAAAGGAACGGGGTGGATTTATTAGTCAGTAAGTCTGACATTGCCTCCCACTCCGCCCAAGAGCGGGGGATGTCATCTGGATGACTTTTACCGACTAGAAAAATAAATCACATAATAACTAATGAAACGGTAAAGTGCAAGTACGAAATTAGGCCTCTCACATAGTTAATTTATGATACACTAAAGCTTAGATGAACAAGCAATCTGATCGTGTTCAGTGCAAAAGCGACGTGACTTTCACGCACGAGTTAGATGTCCGTCACTTAGAGCTTTAATGTGGTAGGAACTACTCGACCACTATAATCTCGTGATTCAAGTTCGATAGGATCTCTACAATGTCTCTAGAAATCTAATAGAAAAGGAGCTAAGCTAATTTTAGCATTTTGACACCCCACTTTTGCTAACCTGTGTGTTCACTGTTCGGTTGGAACTTGGATAGCATTTATTCATCAACATTCAGCCTATAATGTTCCCACTACTAGTAAATAAGTCAAGAAGGAAAGGGAAGGTATCTATATAAATAAAAATTAATGTTTGTATGTTTGTACTCAATTCCTAAGCTATAGATCAGATTGTGATTATGGTTCCAGGTCAAAAAAATCTAAATAAATATTAAAAAAAATTGTTCCTGAGGAAGGTATCTCCGAAACAGCGATCGATGTTACAAGTTCTTTGTACTTAGGCTACTATTTTTTTTTATACATTTCAAATTACCTATTATTATTTTAAATACCTACGTCTTCGAAACGGTTGAACAAAATTTGACGGCACTTTCATTGGGCTATGGAACTTTTAGGCTAATGTCAAAATGTGTAAATTAAGCTACTTTTTATACTGGAAGAGGACTTATTTTCCGGTAGGGGGAAACAATATCTCCGAAACGCCTGCACCGATTTTGATGGAAATTTCACTGACGTACAGCTGATGTGTAATTGATCACCAGCGGCAACGGAATTTCTAACTACGGAATACTTCTTCAAAACAGTTAAACTAAATTAGACGGGACTTTCCCCGAGATACCTGGCTAATATTATGACTGAAGCTACTTTTTAGTTTTCTCTCGGGAACGGGACTAAATTCCCGGGAGACTGGGGGTGGGAGGACATCTCTGAAATAGCTGTTTATGTGAAAATAGGTATAATAAATAAATTAAATATTTACAGAATTAATCGCAAGCACAGAATTATTAGTTATCTGCATCTGTGCAGTTTTACGAACTTGACGTGGACGAAATTGCGGTTGAAGATGTGCCTGGGAAGTATGTGCAATTGATCCGAGCGATGTACAGTCAATGTAGTACCCAAGTCCGATCCACAGTGGGTACCACTGGAAATTTCAATGTGGCTGTCGGCTTACATCAGGGATCGGCTCTCAGCCCTTACCTCTTCCTGATGATAATGGACGCTCTGACGTCGGACATTCAGGAGGAGGCTCCCTGGTGTATGCTGTTTGCCGACGACATTGTGCTGGTTGCCGAGAGTGGCCTAGAGGTCCAAAACAGATTGGAGGTGTGGTGGCACAGACTGGAGAATCTTGGCCTGAAATTGAGTAGAACCAAAACGGAGTACTTGTTCTGCGATTTCGGCGGTCTCTCCAACCATGTGCCTCTCGCCGGAACGCCCATTCCAATCTGTTCCGACTTTCGGTACCTCGGGTCGCTCGTCCAAGGGGATGGTGAGGTAGACCGAGACGTAACACGTCGGATCAACGCAGGATGGATGAAATGGCGACAGGTCACGGGAACAACTTGCGACCCACGCATGCCCCTCAAGTTGAAAGGTAAAATTTACAAGTCCGTCATAAGACTGGTCATACCGTATGGATCAGAATGTTGAGCTGTGAAAAAGAAGGATGAAAAAAGATTGCATGTAGCGGAGATGAGAATGTTGAGATGGAGGTGTGGTGTGACGAGAGGGGATAAAGTGAGAAATGAGTAGTGGAAGTTTGAAAGTGGCACCAGTGACTGAAAAGTTGAAAGGTAATCGGTGTGGTCATGTGAAGAGGAGGGATGAAGCGCATATTACTAAAAGAGTTCTACAGACTAGATGGAGAGAGAGAGGAAGGCCGACGAAAAGATGAGTGGTTTGTGTGAGGAGTGATATGAATGAAAAGGGAGTTAGCGATAGTTCGACGGGTGACAGGACCGAATGGAAGAAAACAACGTGTTGAGCCGACCCCAAGTAATATGAGATAAGGGCAGGAAGAAGAGTAGGCGCGGGCTTGCGGACGGCGAGCAATGGGTAGCTCGCTGTCCGACCGTCCGGTAACTCTCCGGACCGACCCCGAGTCGTCGATGGCGCGCACTGTTCCCGCGCGCCTCAAGAAATTGTCAGCAAGCCATGGGTAGCTCGCCGTCCGGCCGTTCAATAAGAACCAAGCCCAGTGTTCATTTTTATTGGCAAAAAAAGCCCGGGTCGACGGAGCGTTGTGTGCCACGCGCGCTTCAGTGAAATATCAGCAAAATTTATAGGACCAATTAGGGCAGGGCCTTCCGCTCCACATAAGAAGTTATAGTTATTTGTTCATTTTTCAAATAAAATATGCACATATTGCACATGGCTTTGATTTAATAACCAGAGATTCCAAAAGCACTACCTAAAAAAGCTTTACTACCCATCTAAATCATCCTGTTTAATGCAAATCTCTTAGTGCACTAATTTCCTGGGATATGGAAGATCGCGTAGATAACCATGATTCACAACATAGTGACAGTTGAAGAAGAAATTCAATCAACTATAGAAAAATACAAACAGTGATTGTCTCGTCACTCGAAGGATCTAGCATTTCAACTATTGTGCCAAAGTTGTTCCAACAGAAGGACCAAGTTACTCCAACCATCTCAAACTGTATGACAAAATGAAGCTGCACAATAGATGGTTGTACACAAGGTAGCTATCCTCTCTGGAGAAAGCACTTTAAAAGACATTGACCTGAGAATACATCTTACTATAGATGGTAAAAGTAGAATGTTTGCAGATATAAAAACAACGAAAAAAAATGCTATTACTCGTGGTCTTGTAGTTGTTTACCTCTTTCATCAAAATAACAAACATGTTTCACAATTTAATTCCACTAAGCCCATTCCATCATCGGACCACTAGATGTCCTGTCGGCGTTGTGTCACCGCTAGATCCCACTCATACGTACAAAATGTTTCATTTATTTTGTGTACAGCTAAAGAGTAGAATTCACTGCCGGAGTCGTGTGTTTCCTGATAGCTACAACCTAGGGGTCTTCAAGTTAAGAGAGGATAGATTACTTCTAGGTAAGCACGCTCCATCGCCGATAACATCATCGCTTACCATCAGGTGAGAGAGTAGTCAAACGCGAACTAATCAATAAAAAAAATCGGGAAGTCAGAAAAAAGGAGCCTCGTTTGCTAACTATGCTTGAAAATAAACTTAAGCTAAGTTTTAGTGTGTGCGGACACAGATAGGATAGAAGTGATTAATGGAGAACAGAAAAAACTTGATAATTTTTAGATACAGACGTAAACTAAACTTACCCTATGGCAAAGTGGATATTCACAAAAAGTCCCGTGAAATCTTCAAGGCTTCTTTATGTTAAGCTTAGGTTTTGCTCCAAAAAACGCCTTGGAAGCTCCTCGAGACTTCTTGGAAATTTAGTTTTTCAATGTTTAACCATTTATCGCAAGGAGTACCTATATTTATTGACGACTTCCACAAATGACATTACCATGGCCATTGAAAGTCGTCAAGTTTCAGAGACAGTCCGACTGTCCATCTTAATATGATTAATATAAAGGTAACTCTAAAATTAAAATGGGGTTGGACTGACCACGTCTGTCGTATGTCTGATGAGCTGTAGGCCAAAGTTAGTACGCAGTGGTCCCCTGATACAGCGACGCAACGCCGCAGTAGACCACGAAGGGAATGGCGGGACGAGCTATTCAAAATGAAATTAAAAACTATTAGTGGATAAAGCCACCCAGATTTTTTAGCAAATAATAGTGTAGAAAGGAAAACTATCTTGTAATTACCTAGCATTAGATGTGAAATTAAAACAGCAAGAGTTACCTAAGCTGCCTCACTCCGTATAGGCGATATAACTCTGACACGAAATTGTGATCGTCTTATTGCGGTCAACAAAAAAAGGGAACTTACGTCTAAAGTGGAAACTCTGGACTAGTAAAAACGCAGCTTACTGCGAACCAGCGGATTAACTCTACATGGAGAGTTGTTCGAGGAGTTTTCGGAATTTAGAGAATATATTTTGTGTGTTTGTCATAATATTATTTGCTGGGCCATTTATATCGACCAAAAGCAATCTCACTGTTTTTTTTTGTACGACTTCTTGAAATGTACCTGCCATAATGCTAGGCAGAAAAAAGTCGTAGAATTGCGTCAATTAAACGATTATTATTTGAATATGCTGTATAGGAAGTTTCATTGATAGCATCACGGCACGGAAACAACACTGCGGCCGCCACCGCGCCGCTTGAAACGGTAAGTCAACACAAACTAAGCGTGGCAATGAGTGTCGCAGTCTAGTTTCTGACAAATAAAAACTATTTGGAGAAGCCGTTAAAATGCAGCTGAGCAATTTAATGCTCACTTAGCATACATTTGAGATGCAGTCTTTATAAGACTCCCCCTTTAACATCTGGCCGGAATTAAATACACAATTGAGATTGAAAGCCGCCAAGGACAGCAGTACGAGTTGCGTCCTTTAAATCCATTTTCTTTGCGAAATATTGATTAATTTACATATTATGTACATTCTGAATAATACTGAACAAGCAATTTTTTTGTGTAAACATATTTCTAAAGATCAAAGCCGTTTGAAAGGAGTAGGGAAAACAAGTGAAAAAATATCATGTTATTTTTTTTTATCAAAAGTATTATTCATATGAAAAAATCATATTATATATTGATAAAATTGTACATGAATCTATAATAAACAAACATATTGTTACGTACGTGGGTAATCAAATGCCGATTTACTGACGAGAGAACTTTATTTACCACAAACAATAACAAATTAGTCCAGTCAACAATAATCCGAATCGCAATTAACACTAGAGTACCGTTACACTATCGCTTAGGTCGTTGAGTAAAATCACTTCGAGTACTAGGGTAGTTCGCTCTTGATCGCAGTCGAAATCACAACTGACTCGCTTCCGGCCGGGGGCACGTATTTATATGCGGAGCCAAGAAAATTCTAGATACCGACGTCCCCGGATCTATCCAGAATTCCAGAACAATTGAATCGCTTCTCGAAGTCATAAATCATTTTTATTGCTCGTGGTAATAAGAGTCACTTTCATGCGAATTTCGACTCTATTGTTAAAGACGGAAAGTACCATTTCCCTTATCAGTAAGATGAATACCTATTACTAGTGGTACTGGCTGTGTGGATGTTTCGAGATTTTTCTAAGTTTATCTACGCACAACCATTCTAGACCTTTCGAACAGCAATGCGTTTTAATTATTACGTGCTACTCTTTATTTTCTCGGAGATATGGCGTGTTCACGTTTAATGGCGTAACAGTGCCCCCCTCTTAGTCATGCTCGTCCCGAGCATTATTAGATCCGTGATACGGCGCCAATCTATCCACATGGACAACCTTGGGTTTCCCTCTTAGCCCTTTCTTGATGCGGTAGGTCACGTCATTAATCCTTTTTAACACGGTGTAAGGTCCCTCCCATCGAGCTTGAAGTTTCGGCGACTTCCCTTTCCGTCGAAGCGGGTTGTGAAGCCAGACCAGTGTACCTTCCTCAAATCCCTTGGCATTGGCATTACGGTCGTATCTAGTTTTCATTTTTACGCTGGTGTTCATGCTATTCTCACGAACTCGTTTATGCACTTCGTCCAATTGATCTTGAAGGTCACTTACGTAGTCCGTAACTGGCTTAGTCTTGTCAGGTGGCACGCCAGTTATGGCATCGACTGGAAGTCTCATCTCCCTGCCGAAATTCACTCTTGCTGGGGTATGTCCCGTGCTATCATGCACTGCCGATCGGTAAGACATCAGAAATAGTGGAATATACCGGTCCCAGTCCTTCTGATGGTCATCGACAACCTTAGCCAGGTGATTCTCCAGGGTTTGGTTAAACCTTTCCACCATTCCGTCCGACTGAGGATGCGCAGGTGTTGTGCGTGTCTTATAAATTCCCAGAAGAGTACACATTTCCTGGAACAGCGCAGATTCGAAGTTACGGCCTTGATCGGAATGGATTTCCAAAGGTGCGCCATACCGACATACTACTTCTTCGACCACCTTCTTCGCCACTGTCGTCGCTTCCTGATTGGGTATGGCGAAGACTTCGGGCCACTTTGTGAAATAGTCCTGGATCACCACTATGTACTTGTTTCCGTCATTTGTAACTGGAAAAGGTCCAGCGACGTCGATAGCGATGCGCTCCCATGGGGCTCCCACATTGTACAGCTGAAGCCTGCCCCTGCTCCTAGTCTGTGGTCCTTTCACCGATGCGCACGCTGTACATTTCCGACACCATTGCTCTATGTCATCTCTACAATTGAGCCAGTAATACCGCTGTCTCACTTTCAGTAGAGTTTTCTTGATGCCTAGGTGTCCTCCAGAAGCACCATCGTGTATTTCCTGTAGCAGGGGGACTACTTCACATCGTGGTACTATCACTTGTGTGGTCACCTCCTTGCCATCGTTCGATTCCCATTTCCTACAAAGCACATCATTTTCTAGGACTAAACTGTCCCACTGTGCCCAGTAGCTCTTTGTAACGGGACTATGTGACGATACTTCACTCCACTGGGGCCTTGTTCCGCTACGCTTCCAGTCCAGTATAGGTCGAATATCGTCATCTTCTTCCTGGGACTTCTTGAAGTTGCCTTCAGCCCTAATTAAATTAACGCGTTCTCGGGCTTCATTCTGCTGGCAGTGTCTGCAGTCCTCATTACATGGACGTCGCGACAGGGCGTCAGCATTGTTATGCCCTTTTCCACTACGATGTTCTGTTACAAAGTTAAATTCCTGCAGCTGCTCGAGCCATCTTGCAACTTGGCCCTCAGGGTTTTTAAATTGTAGAAGCCATTTCAATGCAGCGTGATCCGTCCTCAACGTAAATTGTCTTCCTATGAGGTACTTGTGGAAATGCTGCAAGGTTTTAACCACAGCCAGCAGTTCTCGTCGAGTCACGCAGTAGTTTCTTTCTGGCTTTGAAAGTGCCTTACTGAAGTAAGCGATTACGACCTGTCTGTCACCTTGCACCTGTGACAACACTCCACCAATTCCCGTGTTGCTGGCATCGGTATCAACGACAAATCTTCCGTCTCTGCTCGGGTACCCCAGTATAGGCGCTTCACATAACCGTTCTTTTAGCTCGTTGAATGCTGACTCACAGTCGTCGTTCCAGATAAAATCTCGTTTATCCTCAGTCAGCTGATGTAGAGGTTTTGCAATGTCCGAAAAATTCTTGACAAACCGCCTGTAGTATGTACACAACCCTAGAAATGCACGTACTTCCGTTTTGTTCTTTGGAACCGGCCACTGTTGGACTGCCTTTATCTTCTCAGGGTCGGTTCTCACCCCGTCAGCGGAAATAACATGTCCTAGGTAGCTGACCTCCTTCTTGAACAGGGCGCACTTCTTTGGGCTTAGTTTTAGGTTAGCCCCTCGTATCCTGGTGAACACTTTCTCCATATTCCTCAGGTTTTCCTTAAAAGTGCGACCCATTATAATGACGTCATCCAAATATACCAGACAGACGTCACCAAGAAGGCCCACCATGACTCTCTCCATGAGGCGTTCAAACGTCGCTGGAGCGTTGCATAACCCAAAAGGCATGACGTTAAATTGCCACAGGCCGCTGCCAATACCCGTACTGAACGCTGTCTTTTCTTTATCTTTCTCGCTGATTTCCACTTGCCAGTAGCCACTTTTCAAATCAATGGTCGAAAACCACTTCATGCCACTGAGCATATCCAGCGTATCGTCTATCCTTGGTAAGGGATAACTGTCCTTCTTTGTTACATTATTCAGCATTCTGTAGTCCACACAGAATCTTGTGCTGCCGTCCTTCTTCTTCACCAGAACGACTGGAGAAGACCATGGACTCGTAGAAGGCTCAATTATTCCGCTATCAGCCATGTCCTTTACCATTTCTGCTACCTCAGATTCCTTAGCCCAGGGTATGCGGCGCGGTCTCTGTTTAATTGGTCTCGCATCACCTGTATCTATCTCATGCTTGACGAGACCTGTTCTCCCGCAGTCTTTTCCCGTTGCAAAGATATCTCGAAACCGCAGCAGAAATTCCTTGGCTTGCTGTAGTTCCGAAGTCGATAAGTTGCTCTTAGAATTTTCCAGAAGTTGCTGGATGTGATCAGTTTCGACTTTGGTCGTGTCTTGCTTTGCTGGAGATTTATTGATTTGACGGAGATACTGAACTTCTTCACATCTCCCAACAACACTGTTTTTCTTCAGTTGGACCTCTTCTTTCCCAAGGTTCACAATCCTGACCTTGGATTTCCCTGTCGTCATAACTAATGTCCTCGCGGTGATGATCTCCGGGTGCCGGCCAGTATCCTCTACCAAAACACATCTTGATTGCCTGATTTTCTTGGGAAACTTTACTTCGACTAAGGTTTCTGTTCTCGGAACCAGTGTAGTATTCTTTAAACAGTAGAGGTTGCATGAGTTAATTCCTCGCAGGAAGACTTCTTGATCTGGGAATTTCAATACTCCCCTGTCGATATCTAAAATACATCGGTTATTCCGCAAGAAGTCGAGACCCAGTATGCAATCGTCGGTAATATTCGCAATTAACGCAGGATGGATATACACTTGATCACCGATTTTGATCTCAATTTCTGTATCACCGAGGACGGAGACTGGCTGGCCGGTTGCTGTCTGAAGTCGGCAGGATGGGGACTCTCTTTGCCACAAGATGGTGCGTTTCAGCAACTCAGGTCTTATAACAGTCCGTGACGCCCCCGTGTCAATGGTAAAATTGCAAGCCCGATGATTCAGCGTCCCTTCGATGATCAAACTATTTCCGTTGTGAACTTGATTGATGGTGATGGTTGGGGCCTTCAATTGACCAGCCAGCACCCGCCCCGCGGCCCTGGCGACATTTAGTTTAACGACTCCTCGTTAACTTGAGTTCCGGAGTCCACACTCCCCCTCTTCCTCTTGGGGCAATCGGTACGAATGTGCCCTTTTTCTCCGCACCCGTAACACGTCGGGATATAGCGGGACTTTGCTGAAGAAGAAGCCACCACTTCTCGGTGACGTGGTTGCGTTGTAGGCGAGACCACCACTTCCCGAACCCTATGCGTACGAGAATCGTGTCGTACTGCTTCCACTTCCAAAGCGTGTGCCATCGCACTCTTTAAAGATTGGTGGTGTCCGAGTCGCACTGTAGCCCTGACTTCAGGATCCCGTAGACCGTCGATAAATGCTTGCACCAGATTCACTTCCACCATCTCTGGTGTCATCGACATGTATGCACGCCGGACCAGCCGTTCAACCTCGACTCCCCACTGCTGGAGGCTCTCGTTCGACCTCTGCGTTCTCTCGCGTAACTGCGCGCGGAAAACGTGCTCGAGGTGTTTGTCTCCATAACGAGTGTCCAGTCCCTCCATGAGACGCTCCAATGTCCTGCCGTCCGCAGGGAGGTTCTCTAGGACTAGCAGGGCGTCCCCTCGTAGAGCCAAAGTTAATGCCGCAAAAGACTGCTTATCATCCCAGCGGTTTGTTTCGACCAATGTCTCGAATTGGTACTTAAATGCCGTCCAGGAAGACGTGCCATCAAAACGCGGCACATCAAATTTTGCGGCAGATGCACAGGGGGTGTGCGATGATGAGCCGACAGCAACGGGTTCGCGTGCTTCGAGCTTGATAATTTTTTTGTTGATGTCCAGCAGGCTTGTTTCGAGGCTATCAGCTCGGGCGGAAACCTCCTTGACCTCTACGGTGAGATTCTTTACCTTCTCGCCCAACGTGACGAGGCCGTGATCGATCTTATCGAGGATTAGGTTCTGCTTAGCCTCCTGTTCGCGGCGAGCAGCTTCTTGATTAGCCGCGATGAGGTCCTGGAGCTTGCGCTGGTTGGCCTCCTGATCGCGGCGAGCGGCTTCCTGTTCGCGGCGAGCTTCTTCCTGGTTCGCTGCGATTAGGTCCTGAAGCTTACGCTGGTTGGCCTCTTGTTCGCGGCGAGCGGCTTCCTGGTCGCGGCGAGCGGCTTCCTGGTCGCGGCGAGCGGCTTCCTGGTCGCGGCGGACAGCTTCCATACTAGCTTGCATGGCGGCCAACACCGCAGCGAGGTTCAATTCCGAGGATGGTCCTGTTGGCGCCTCAGCAGCTTCTGTTGCTACCATACCAGCCTGATCTTCCTCCTCCATACGATGACGCGCAGCATCCATCTCCATTTGCCTTCTTGTTCGTGGTCGCTGTTCGTCGTCTCTCGGTGTTAATGGCATTTCACTTCTGACACCAGTTGTTACGTACGTGGGTAATCAAATGCCGATTTACTGACGAGAGAACTTTATTTACCACAAACAATAACAAATTAGTCCAGTCAACAATAATCCGAATCGCAATTAACACTAGAGTACCGTTACACTATCGCTTAGGTCGTTGAGTAAAATCACTTCGAGTACTAGGGTAGTTCGCTCTTGATCGCAGTCGAAATCACAACTGACTCGCTTCCGGCCGGGGGCACGTATTTATATGCGGAGCCAAGAAAATTCTAGATACCGACGTCCCCGGATCTATCCAGAATTCCAGAACAATTGAATCGCTTCTCGAAGTCATAAATCATTTTTATTGCTCGTGGTAATAAGAGTCACTTTCATGCGAATTTCGACTCTATTGTTAAAGACGGAAAGTACCATTTCCCTTATCAGTAAGATGAATACCTATTACTAGTGGTACTGGCTGTGTGGATGTTTCGAGATTTTTCTAAGTTTATCTACGCACAACCATTCTAGACCTTTCGAACAGCAATGCGTTTTAATTATTACGTGCTACTCTTTATTTTCTCGGAGATATGGCGTGTTCACGTTTAATGGCGTAACAATATTTATATTTTTTTCAAACCTATTGACCTACCCGTTCCCGAGGAGTAGGAGCTTCAGAATGTCACCGTATTATAGAACTGCTCGGGACTTGGGGCATTATTATAATTTGTAATTTTCCGGACTTTTTAGAGACGGACTCGGTTCTTAAATTTTTACCGTAGTCGTAGGTTGACATTTATTTTATTAAAGCTAATTTTCGAGATTTATAAACAGATCTTGTTTAAAACCGCGATGAAATTAGCTAGTTTCTTGATAGTAGTTATAAACCTTCCTGTTTCAATGATATTTTGTTGCCCAAATAAATCGCGCAGGCGTCGTCAACGTCGTCAATGTTTTTGCTCCAAGCTTAAGAATAGTTTGGCGTGGTACAAAGCCGAGTGTTTCTGAATGAACCAGCAATTAGGCTGTGAATCATATCTTGCGCTTGGTGCTGATGTTCAATTATTCCACTTGGCTGCCTACCTGCGCACTGGAATTCTTTTGTTATTACAAACCACTAGGCTTCCAATTTTTTGTTTATCTTAAATGGATTAGATTTTAAAGAAGTTTTTAAGATTAATCCACGGTGGATTTTGATTTTAGTATTGTGGTTAGATACATTAGTATTTATTTTAGTAAAACATAGTGATCTTGGTAATTTGGAACTTTTATCAGATTGTTTTTTCTAGTTCGCGTGCGCATGTTTGTCCATGTCCGAACATATAATACCTTTGATACATCTATAATAATATTATAAAGCTGAAGTTTGTTTAGACGCGATAATCTTAGAAACTACTGGGTCGAATTAAAAAATATTTTGGTGTCGGATAGATTATCAAGGACGGTTATAGAATATATAACGTCACGCTACGACCAATAGTAAAGGGACCGTAACCAAAGCCGTGGGGGAAACCTCAGAGGACTGCTAGTCCAATATACTAGTGTTGAAATAAACAATATTCGATAACACATTTTTCCTCACTATTAATTAAAAATATAAACAGTGTTGATAACACAGATCAAATTCTGGGAAGGTTTCTTAGCGCGCCGATGGGAAATGTTTTTTTTTTCATTACTTTTTTGTTTAGTCCACTTCTATAGCTAATGTAACCTACATACACAATTAGGTCCTTATGTGTACAAGATAAATAGGGGATTAAATAAGGCTTTCTTTTATATGGTCAGCATATAAGAGAAGTTTTGGTCATCACCAAAATGCATTTTGGCAGCAAATAAAGTGAATTGAGCTGCATTTAGTGGTCAAGAAAAATATCCAAAATGATCAGCTAATAATATGATATTGCCTTAGAATTAATGTGATTGGATGTTACATACATCTAGAACAATTTTAGTAATAGAGGAGTCGACATTTGTTTATTTAAACTTCCTGCACAGAGGTACAAAAGTAAACTTAATGCACAGAGCTCATATTGCTATTGGCAAATTTTAAAGAAATCTAACAGGGAATGGCGAGAGTTTTGTTCATTCACTATCAAATCTGACTTTTCCATGTCGGGATGACCTAAGTTCCCTCAAGATTCATATTGGAATTACATTAATATTTTCTTATTGGATTTCTGAGAAAATGGAAATTAGTTTTAATTATTGAATTTGATTTTTTTATATTCCACAATTCTTGGGAATATTAGTTAATCTGATGTATTAGGCATTATAATATAAGAAGCATTTAAAAAATAAGCAAAAGTAAGCAAATCACATTTAAGATAACCATCATCTCTTGTTATTACAGTATTGAAAGTATGCAATGCACTTTTTATTTAATTTTTTTATTTAAAGGATTTTAGTAACACTAATGTGATTTATTATCACATTACTTTCATAAAAAAACATAAGCTACTTTGTTAAGTATATGAAAGAATACAAAATTATTCCTGTCCTACAAATAAATTTGACTAATATGTCATTGATACTCCTACATCCATTAAAGACTTTAAAATAATGTTTAAAAGCGATTTTACAGAATATAATAACAGACAGCATAATTATTTAACAGACAAGTTAGACAGGTAAGTCAGTGTGATCTTTTTTTGAACTACTAATAAGTAGTAGCAGTGTCCATGCAAGTAGCAACTGAAAAATGTAATTTTGCTAACTACACATTTACTTTAGATTTCTATGAAATGAGGAATAAAATCTACAATAGTCTCACTAATTTGGCACTATACAAAACTATGGGGATGATTGTTTTCTGCATTGTATAAAAAAAATCAGCACACTGATATTATAAAGACGGAAGTTTATGAGTGTCCAAATGGCTGAATGGATTTCAATGAAACTTGGTACACGGGTAGACCATGTGCTAGAACAGCACATATGATACTTATCCTGGGAATATGTTCCCTTGAAATAATTTTCTACTATCCCACTTTTTATTTTATTTGTTACTAGCTGCCCGCTGGCAGCAGCAGGTAATAAATAAAATAAAGCATTTCATAAAAGGTGTACATATATATAAATGTAAATTACAATGTTTTGTGTACACATTGTTTTTATAACAGTAACCTATTTTCCTTAAACTAGTTAGTTTTAAACTAACCATTGACTTTTTGTAATTTCTCTTTATTTAAAATTTTCTTTTTACATCTTTCTTTCTAAGAATTCAAATATCTTTAGCTGTTTTCTTTCAATGGCATTTCAATGGTTATTTTAGCAATGATAGTAATAATAGTAGAGCGCAAATGCAGAGAGAGAATAGGGTGACAAATTATTGGCTGTTGGGAACTACTGAAGTGCCAGATTAGTGAGACTCTACCATGTTCACATTTATAAACAAACTAAATAAATAGAAACTTTTGGTATTTCTCAGTGCCACCTATTATTTAAAACATCACATTCAATGACCACACTGCCCAGTGAATACTACTTATGAATTACTTACCTTACTTTTTAAGCAATATCCTTAGCGGCACAAAAATGAAAAAAGATTGAATAAAATGAATTTAATCTAAACTATTAGACAAGCCTTTCAATATTTAAGTAATTTCAAACAAGCAAGACATAATAAAAATTATACAGACTAAAAATAAAAGTTCTAGGATCAGCCATTTAGTTATAAAGAATCAATAGTTAATAATATTATTGATTATCAACAAAAATACTATCATAGTACACCATTAGTTTGGTAATAAAAGTAGACAAATCAAATGTACCTGGCCATCTGTATCATAGTAAATAAGCGCTCGGCGAGTCAAGACCAGCCACCGTTCCTTGTAGTTGACTGGTGTAAATAGCTTTTTATTTTGTGACCTCTTCACCATAAACGTTTGCAGTATTACTTCATCATCATCATTTCCAGCCATTTTAAACCTGAAGCCAGATACACATACATTTTGGAATTAACACCACAGAAACACCGGTGAAACCACATACAAAACACGTAAAACCATACATACCTTCAAACATCCAAATCCATCACAAAAAGATGAGTATCAGCAAAGAACAGAAATATATTTTGATGAAATTTCTCTAAGGTATAATTTACATTCACTGGTTCGTCATCAATACACAACACTTAGAAATCGAAAAAAAATTACATTCCTCTAATATTTTCACTTTTTCACGATAAAAATATTTTCCCAAAACCGAAGCACGTAGAATGAAATGAAATGAGTAATGAATGAATGAATGAATAGTTGAATGGATTTAATTATTTTGATTTGACAGCAGTAGATTGCTCTGCGTTCAAAAATAACCAGAGTAGCAACCCAAGATCGTAAAGCGCCGTATGTACGCACGTTCCATCTTGACGTATAGTCTGTCTAGTAAGTTAAACGACTTGGATTTTTTTAAGGAAATTAAAAATCTAATGTTGGCAACCGGTATTTTAGTTGTCATTCACTTGTTTTTTGAGATGATGATAGTTCTACAACAGATCTTGATCGTAGTGTGGCCAGTGATGATGAATCAGTGTCAATCAAGTGGAATAGAATATTTAGAATCAGATTTATCGTACGATTCCAGATTTATTTTATTACTTATGACACTATTATGTCTTTGCAAATGTATCCTACTTTTGTAATAAGAATATCATTAAAGAGACTAAAATAGGTATATTTCAAACGAAAATCTTTTGCATTTTTAATATTAAAAAGTCCCCCAATAGTATTAAATCATTTAAAAAAATACTTAAAATGGATACTTCTTATAAGGTTCCATTATTAAACAATGACCAAAATCTCATAATCAACCTTGATTTCTGAACCAGTGTTGACTATATCAGATTTCATTTTACCCTAAAAATTACCCAAGTCGTTTAAATTATTAGACAGACTATACGTCCTTGCTGGACGTAGCATACCTACGCACCATCGTGCAAAGCATCCAGCTACTGGATGTCACAGATTATAAATAGATATAATCGAATGATTATTCTGAGAGAACGTGTTTACATTAGAACGAATTTTAGTTTTTAGTAGTAAAAACTTTGTACTTCTTCGTTGTACGATCTTTTCATTCCAAAATTTCATTGGCATATAATTTTTTTCAAGTTGTATTCTCGTACAATCACACCTTTTTTGCACCTGGCAATCCTGATTTCATTGCATTTTTTTTCTAATATGAAACGAATTTAAGTTATTTTTAATAAAAACTTTGTATTTCTTGGTTGTACGATCTATTTATCTCAAAATTTCTTTGGAATACATTTTTTTTGTAATTTTATTGTCGTACGATCACACCTTTTTCATATCTGGCAGCCCTAACCTGCTGTACAGCAAGCCTACGCACAATCCATCTGCACGACGTCCGCAGTGAGGGGGAGGCTTGCTGGATCGAAATGTCATCGCACACGTCCAGCAACAGCAAGCCATTAATAATAACAATTGACGTACGCCAAGCCTACGCACGGGAGTTTTGCATCGTGCATCGTGTATGACCTTGGCGGGACGTACGTCAAGATGGATCATGCGTACGGCGCTTTATTTTATAACTCGAATAGGTAGGCCTCCCCCACGAGCGCGTGGTGCACACGCGGCGCCCGCCTGCGCGTTTAACCCCCCTCACCGACCGAAACAGTAGCGGGCGGTGGAGATAGCGGGTGAAGGGGTAAGAATACGATTCGAGAGCCGCGTGTGCGCCACGTACGCGCCGCGTGCAATCTCCACACACGCCGTAGGGCAGCAAAACGCGACGCTCACGCAGCGCACTCGCGGCACGCGCGCGTCGCTCAAGTCGCGTTCTTACCCCTGTACCCAGTGCTGCCCGGGATATTATCTTGGAAATCAAACGTGCTTATAAAGGAATGAGAAAATATCGGGCCTACGATACTATCTTCCAAAGTTAGACCCATTTGTCAAGTAAGTTTTCGGGTGACCATAACAAATAGCACTTCATAGTACAAAAAACCTAGGTATACAAAAAAAAAAGGTTAAGATTCGTTATCTTGAGCGGATTTCGTAAATGCCACTTAGCAGGCCAGTTACAGGCCTGCTATAACACAGTCATAGTACAAAAATGCCGGGAGAAAAAGTTCAGCCCTGCTGAAGGTCATGATAAGCTCCCAGGGCAGAGAAAAAGTACTCTGTGCAGAGAATGTCTACCAAAGAGTAGGTATAGTAAATATTGAGGAAATGTTTACGATTCTACGATAAAAAAAAACATTCACGAAGGCATATGGAGAACTTAGCCATAAGGTGAAGAAAACGATTTTAAAAATTACATGAGAATGGTAATTTGATAGAGATCTGACCTTATATGACAAAATAGAATAATAATAAGCAATAGAAGCGTACACAGTGCAAGAAAAAAAATGCACACAATAAAACATAAGCTCGCTCAAACTTTTTTAGATCGTCCCGCAATGTTTTTGAATGTTTTAATACTACCGTCCGGGAATCTTTAAGTCGTCGAGAGTGAATAGGTTTCTTCTAGGTAAGCGCGTTCCATCGTCGACCGCATCGTCGCTTTCCATCAGGTGAGATAGCGGTCAAGCGCGAACCTATCAACAATAAAAAAAAGCTGTCCCTACACGTTAAATATTATGCAATATTGGGCGCCGTAGACCAGGAGACCTATAAATCAAGACCTTAGACACTAGACAGAGAATCTGAATCTGTCTATTTGTAGACATTTCTTTCATCATTGTTGTAGACAGCTTCATGGCAGACATGGTCACACACATGGCTTATAAAACTTAGTATTCCTGCCGATAATATTACTCGTATATAACTGTCTAAAAAAGTCAAACGACTTGGGAATTTTTGAAGAATATAAAATATCTTTTGTTGGTATTCAGTATGTTACATTACAAAGTACTCTGTGGTTATTTTATTATAAAACGTATTATAAGTCGATACTTTTTAATGTTCTTTTATTATCAATGATCAAGATCTCTTAATCAACTTTGATCATTGAACCAGTGTTGACTACCTCAGATTTTATTTTACCCTAATAATTACCCAAATCGTTTGACTTTTTAGACCGACTTTACTGCTCGTATAATACATTTAATAAAAACAAGTGACACCGAATGGCTAATGGCTTAAAAAATGAAGTATCCAGGGCCAAATCATTCAAATTAAAATAAAAAGTTGACACTGAACTGACAGAGTGCTGACAGTCAACTGCAACTGACAAGTGAGTGACAGTGACCAGAAGAATTTGGTGAATGAATTTGTTTTGTGTAAAAAATCTGGCCAACTATAATTGTGTTGTGCAAAAATAAATAAACTACTTTTAATATATTGCTCATAGTAAAGCATTTGCTTCACTCGCTTTGTTTATTAACCTGCAAACATGTCGTCCGAAACTGCACAAGTCAGTTCACTACCATTGCCCCCCATGCAATATATAAATTTCTACACCGATGAAAATGTAAGAAGAAATAGAGCACCTTTAGCACCGCGTCCTATTCATGATTCATATTCTATGTTTGGGCATACTTTCAATGCTGATGATACAATAATCAGGTCACTGGAAAGCCAGGTAAGTGATAATCTATTGTTGTGCAACAAATCATAGAATATTATTATCGAATTTAAAATTATTTTTTGCTTCTAGGGTTTTCGGCGACTGTATCCTATGCATTTTGAAAGGAGAAGAGAACTAAAGAAACTGAACCATTCTTTACTTGTCAACTTTTTAGATCTATTAGATTTGTTGGTGCATTGTCCTGACTCTCCTAAAAGAGCAGAAAAAGTTGAGGATCTCAGTTTGTTATTCATACATATACATCATTTGTTGAATGAGTTTAGACCCCATCAAGCTAGGGAAACTTTGAGAGTAATGATGGAATTGCAGAAGCGCCAACGTGTTGAAACTGCCACACGGTAATGTAACTTCTTCACCTACTTTAATACCACAAAGAGATAAAGTTTGTGAACTTGTTGATAGGAAGTAATCTCTGTAATTACTGACAAATTTAAAAAAATACTTTTATCAATAGAAAACTACATCATTCCTAAGTGACTTGTGATTGTGACTTGGAAGGCCACCTTCAAGGTGGACCGACGACGTGGTGAAGGTTGCGGGAATCCGTTGGATGCGAGATGCATAGGATTTTTCATTGTGGAGACACTTGGGGGAGGCTTATGTCCAACAGTGGATGTATATTAGCTGAAATGATGACTTGTGATAAATAACATTTTTACTATACTACTGGCGCAATCATATAATAATCAGCTATTGAACAGATTATCATTTTTCAGGTTCAAGAAACATCTGGACAAAGTTCAAGATATATTGCAGAGTGCCCTGCAAAGTTTACCAGACCAGAATGAATTAGAAGCCAATTTCAAGGTCCCTGTTGAAATACTTGAACACATGGATTGCAGTACCAGTGATGTGTCAAATCCAGATCCTTGCTATGAGCTAGATCGGATTATGTGTAATGTTGTTGATAATATGAGATAAATTTCTATTTTATTAATATGTAGATGTAACTTTATTCTTAATTCCTAGTAGGTAATATTATCTTGTTTCACTAAGTTTTAGTAAGGAAGCAGAATCTTTAGCATATCTTTTTTTCTCACCTAAGTAAATTTTTCATGGAAGTTTCGACTTGATTTTACATAGAAAAATAAAAGTATTATAATAATATGAAATCTTATTTTAGTATATTATCTACATAAAGAGGTACTTAAAGTTTGTTTTTATGATTTTTTGTTTGTAAGAATGAAAGTACTGGTCCAATTGCTAAAATTTTTTCACCAACAGAAAGCTGCTTTATTCCTGAGTGACATAGGCTATATTTTATGTACGTGTGCGAAGTCGCGGGCAAAAGCTAGTATTACCTACGTAAAATATGTAGTTTTACTTACTATGACGAAACTACTCGTCATACTAGGCACTGGTTTTTTTTAAATCTGGAATATGAGTCAATTTATAGAATTGTATAGAAATTGTTGCTATATTTTTCTGTAGTTGGCTAGCTCCTAAGTGTATCGTAGATAGGCTTAATTACTAAGGTACACTCCCTTGCCTCAGTGATGGCCGAATGGTAACGGCCCCGACTTATCGAGTTATAGGTCGCGGGTTCAAAACCAGCCAGGCGCGTTATTTCTTTAACCTAATTTATTTCATCACCACTGCTCTCAAAACGGTGAAGGAAAACAGCGTCAACCAAAAATTCGAAGACATGCGAGATTCACCAAACCCCACTGAGCCCACGTGATGGATTTACGGCCCATTCCCTCACAAAGAGAGGAGGCCCGGAGTCCCACCCACCAGCAGTGGAAACATTAAAAGGCTGATGATGCTATGCTCCCTTGGCTTTGCAGATTTATGATACAGCGGTACAATTGCTAAAACGGATCTTGAGAGCTGTGCGTCAGAGTGGGGATCGCTTTGCGCATTCCATACATTGGCGAGCCAATCGTCTTCATTGTTAGATAGGTACATGCAGCAACGCAGGGAACGAATTAGGAGTGACATCTATGACGCGATGGTGCGGCGAGCCAATCACTAACACTCCCCGCCCCCGCGTCTCACTTCGCACCACTAAAAAGACCGAATATTTGACTTCTGCGCAACCGCTCAAGATCCGTGATGGCAACTGTACCATCGTTCATTCATAAATGTTACCTACCATAGTAGTTTCTGCCAGAACCAACACCCGCGTGGAATGAGTTCTTAACCTCACGATACAAATTCACCCCCGTTACGTTATTAATTGTAGCCTAAGATATTCTGATGTATCAATACTACGTAATATTTTAAGAAATAATTGTATATTTATTTGTAACAAGCTTTTGCCCGCGGTTCCGCTCCCGCTCTACCCTACTCCATCCCCTTACTCTACTCCTACACTACCCTAGTTTTAATTTTTTCCTCCTCCTCTCTCCTCTATAACAAACAACAAAAAAAAGAATTAGCGAAATCGGTTCAGCTGTTTTCGAGATTTGCGCTTTAACACATTTAGCGATTCATTTTTATATTATAGATAATCAAAACTAGGCACTGGGGTTTTTTTTTTTAATTCTTTTGCTACGCGGCCGGGTGAACTCGCTGGCAGAAGCTATTTTACTCCAAAATCCATGCAGCCGTTTGAGTTTGAAGGAGTGGCAAACAGCATATCACACTAAAGATAGACCTAGGTAGGTACATACTTTAACAAGTATGCAACACTCGCCGATCTGGGTGCGTCGGTCTCCATACATTTTATAAGGAAACTAGACTTGTAGAGCTACACTTCTACGCCACCCACGCAACGTCGTTCTGCGTACAAATTAAGCGTGTTAGGTACACTGTCTTATGTAGTTGTAGTTAAGCGAAAGGTTGTAGTGTATACCTATACGTTAGTTACTTCTTAATGCTCGAAACGGATTCGATGAAACTTAGTGAACGGGTAGACTATGTTTTAGAATATCACAGGACACTGCCAGGAAGGAGTATGGTCCGAGATAATTTTGTAGGTACTAGTTTTTTTTTAATATTGATAGGCTTGCGCTTGACCAATGTTGCTTGTTGGCAAGTGATGTGGTCGATGGAATATGCTAACCTAGAACTAGCCTATTTTCAACAGGTATTTCACAAAGTAACCGTACCGTAACTGTGTGTAACATATTCACTCTTGACTTAGACGAGTGTAAAACCACTTGCTCATGTGCGCTATAATTTTTAATATTTTGGGTGCTAAGCTAGTGGGTTAATATTTAATTTTGTAAATAAAACAATACTTTTATTAAAATTTGTTTATTTCTGAAGTAAATTCCATACCAAAGTATTCTGTAATTAAAAATCATCGTAGGAGTCCTCTTGATCATCAGAAAGAAGTGTAACAAAAATCTGGAATAAGAGTCAATACGAAGAATTGTAGAGAACTTGTTGCTAAATTCCCTGCAGCTTGCTGGCTCTGTATAAAAGATAAATACAAATTTATAATATCTAGATACTTACGATATCACGGTGTTTCCACTCACGATAAAATATAGATGTAACGATAACTCTTGGATGACTATAATTCTAAATTAATTCTAATACTTACAAAGTGACGACGCGTTAAAAACTAATCAGTTGCTTTTATAAGACACGACTTCTAAATTAATAATTAAGTCTTACACACAATGCTACTTTAGATACTTACCATGCTGCACAACTACTCGAACATGTTAAGAGTGGCTACTGGAAAAGAATATTGAATATGAAAAATAAAATGTGGACTGCTGCACCTAATACAATACAAATAACCATGCAACCATAGTTAAAAGGAAATTACTGCAGACGAAAATCAACCCACACAATTTCTACAGTGGAACTAAAACCTTATTCTTACAAAATCAATTTAAACTGCAATTTCTTCACCATCTGCATTGTGAATAGGATCTAGGGATCAACAAATCGGTGGAACTTAACAACAACCTAACTAAACAATCATAAAGAAACACCATGGAGATCAGTAGCCTACTGCAGCCTATAGGTAAATTCCCTGTTCAAATGTGTTGCATGAGCAAATTGTTGATTTCTTGTTGTTTCTGCTATTGCAACACTTGGAAGATTAATAAATTTTTGAGTTTTTTTTTTAAACAGTTTAGGAGCAAAATATTTTACTCTACTGTAATTCTTTTCAATTAAGATCAATGTCATTTTGAATTAATGTCTCGGAAACTACATGTTTAGTAGTTATTACGCCTTCGGTAGGGCGCTCCATTGTTTCTGAAGTCGCGTCTACCATATCCCCCTCGTCCACCCCTCCCTCCAGAGTTATTCCCAGAGAACCTTCCATTGTTATTCAATCTTGAACTGTATTTGCCAGAGGGTGGTGTGTACATTTTGACATTCCTATCGCCACTTCGGGATCTTTTCTCAGGAGATTCTTTGTCGTGTTCATTATCAAATGTGATAGGGCGGTGTCTTTTGTGTACTGGTGATTGCTTCTTATCACTGGAGACAGCAGATTGTTTGTCCTGAAAAGAAAATTCATCATCAGTTTGGCTTGAGATATAGAACTCAAATGTAGGAGATGGTATGCTTTTACATCAGCATAATAATAAATGAGATACATACCTCTTTTTCATTTCTCTTGGATTGGAATGACAATTGAACTTTACTTTTGAAGCTGGGTGGAGTGCGGAACAAATCTCTAATTAAAGTGTTGATATTGGATGTCGTCTTGAGAGCAGCTAGCTTCAACTTGTCTTCTTCTGAGTTAGCACCTTCTCCTTTTTGGCCCTGTAAAATAAGATGTGTTTAGTGCAAGTCTAATAGAGAATACAAGAAAGACATTGAAGTAATTTTTTATTTAATTAATTAAACTTATTTTCGCTCTCTTATTCTGTTGTCTCTAATTATGGTATTCGAAAGGTTAATTCAATAATGTTTGTTTTGCAAAATTGTAGGTTAATTATATAAATATTAAATCAAATACATACTTGTGTCACTTCCTTTAATTTCTTTATGTATCCTTGTGTAAGTCGTGCAGTATATTGTAAACGCAGACGTAAAGCTTTAATTTTTGTGGCATCTGCAGTTAGGGCTTCCGGTGCCTTACGACACAGTGAGTGTAGTGCAAACAGTGCACACTCTACATGAGAAAATTGAAGCGATGGTGTGGTCTTTGATTCTTCTGCCTTCTCTTCGGATTTTTCACCCTCAGTTACTTCACCTTCAATTGGTGCTTCTGGCAAGTATTTCTAGAAAAAATTAAATAATTATCAATCAGAAATAAAGAATTAACATTTATTTTGAGAAACTTTAAAAGAAGATGTCATTGAAGGCTGATATCTCTCTATCTCTTTCTTGGTTGCAACCTACCATTAATAACTCATACACAGCATCAATTTTTTGCTGGGGGTTTTCCAGTTCTCCACAATGTTCAGTGATCTCTGCAAATATCTTCAAAAGTTCCAGTTTTGAGTCTGTTCCTCCTTCTGCTGTAGCTAGGTTGTCCCAACCTTGAAGTACATGATCACAGAAGAAGTTGACGAATTGGGTGGAGTCAACTTGAGCCTGTGAACACAAGAATATGTTAGTCAGACAAACTAAATTTTAACTATTAACGCACGACATTTCCGCTTTGTTGAGTCGTGTACCTACAGATACCGGCACGGACCTTGAGTGTATTATACTATCCTTACTCCCTTCCTACTTATATTTACCCGTCAGAAAGGAAGTGTAATCTTTCATTAGTCCCAAAGGCAAGAATAGTTTTTTTATAATTTTACTACTTTAAAACCAAATCCCGGGACTCGGTGAATATCCATATTATTCTAACCTATGGCAAGTACATAAAACAGCCCTACCTATTGCGATCTCTGGTTATTACAATCATAAGGAGTTTACAATGATCCCAAGACACATACATATAATAGCATCTACATTGAAATACTAAGAGTGTATATTGTAAATAAGCTTGACAGTATTTGCAATTCTTAGAAGAAAGAAACTCTCAACTAACCTTTTAAAATGGTATACATATTGGCTGGGGTAACTGCATAAAGTCAGCATTGAATTATAGTACTTGCTTGAGTACATCTTAGAAATCTAACTGTTACAAAGTATTACAGTGCTTATCTAATAAATACTGCAATTATACTTACAGAGAACAATGGCAATGCATGTTGTGAGCACTGTATAACTCGGTCCACATATTCAGGATCTTCCGGGTGCCAGTCTTCTGGTGTGAATGCAAGAGCAGCGACAATTTGTACCAGTTCCTTTTTACCTGCTGGTGTCTTGCCTAACTTTGACCATGTCAACAACTCCATTATATGCTCAAACTCCTCAGCCACTACATCCTGCAACTGAAAACAATACAAATTTATAGTACATGTTTGGTTTTGACTGGCACAATTGGTTTGAATGTTGAGCTAGTACAATCTAGTAGTTTCTAATTTAGAACTAATTTCTTCTTAGACAGTTATGAGATCTTACCTCCAAAAGTTTCTTGCATTCAGCAATAATCAATTCCTCAGGCTCCTTAGTAATAACTTCTCTTCCAAGTTGTTTCACTTTAGATGCTAAAAACTTAATGCATCTCTCTCTAACAATCTCATTAGTAACTTCACTGTCCGCATTCTGATGTATTTGTGAGAACATTCCAGTAAGAGCACCTTTGGGGTCTATCTTCAAGATAGTTAATAAAGAGTTAGAGACTACATTTATTTCAGTAGTATCATCCGACTGTAATAGCTGAGCTAAAATATCTGCAATTCTTTGAGTGTGCTCCTTGTGATCTTTGCACAATGTTGGCAAGTCCTTGATAGCTTGTTTACGGATCTGTAAAATACATAAAAAAATATTCACCACATGAAAAATTATTTGTAGTCACGGAAATGCCCAAGCGATTTGGACACATACAATAAGTAACTTCATTTTACGTCTGATAACGTAAAATGAAGTTACTTATTGTATGTGTGTAATAAATAGATAAACACTTACAGCAACATCATCATCTTCACATAAATCGAATTGAGCTTCAATGGCTTGATCAGCTAATGTAGGAAAGCTGTTGAAAAATTTCGCAATGAACTGTGACGCCAGGCGTTTTTCCTTGTCGGATCCCTTGACAGCGGCTAGTATTTCCAAGTATTCCTTTTCGTGCTAAAATATAAAGACATATTAATGTGATTATTGCAATCAAATAAGTTAACAGGGGGCATAGAATCATTTTTGGGCGGAAAATTTAGGTTACCTTAGAAATGTCATCTTTGGCGTCGGCTAACACACCATAATTCTGATACAGTTTTTCAATATTATCTGCCGACATATTTGCTTTACAATGGGATCACTTTGTAAAAATTTTACTAAAAATGACTTTTCAAACAATATTGCACTCAAATACACTAAATACCACGAGACGAGAACGAAACACTTCCACGTAAATTCACGACTACAGACGACTGTACACGACAAACTCAACGAACAGAATGAAATTAGAGGTTTGCACCGGAGCATTGAGTACCGGAGAATCACCGGAGATTTACCGGTAAAAGTACTCGATTAAAATAATCGGTATTTCACCGATTGATCTCCGGTGATCGTCGCATCTTATTTTTTTTATATAATAAATTTACACAAAATAAAAGACACATTCAACAATCAATTAAATAAATAAATTGGCTGCTAAAGATGCTTTATAGGCAGAAAGATGCTTTATAGGCAGAAATAAATAATATTTTCCGGATCCGAAGCATATCTTAAAGCGCAGAAGAAATTGCCACGTCAAGTGAAAATAGTACAAGAGAAACTGGTCATCCGGATTTGCTTGGATTTCTAAAAAGAAACACCAGTAATGCGAATATGACATCCGCTTCGGCAATGAATTTATTCAAAATGAATACGGAAACACAGTATCCTGAAAAAAGCCACAATTGGGATGAAGTTGTGCAATTCTGGATATGCAATAAACATTTAAAGCCATTAGACGAAATAGCCTTCAAATACCTAACTGTGCTTGCTACTTCTGTAAGGTCAGAGTACTTAATGATAGAATAAACATGTTATGCTATGACGCTGTTGACATGTTGTGTTTTTTAAACCAAAATCAGCATTTATTGTCTTTATAAGACGTTTTTTTTTTAAATAAATGATTATATAAATTAAATCAATTACATAATTATTCTTATTTCTTCATTTTAAATGTATAAATTAAAAAAGAAACAAAATTTCATTATTCTCCGGTGACCTCCGGTTTTTCTCCGGAGATTGGTCAATCACCGGTGAATTCAATCGGTTGTTGAAATCTCGCTCCGGTGCAAACCTCTAAATGAAATGAAGTGAGCGACTGTCTGACTGAATGAAATTGAATACTACTACAGAATTTTTAGCATGCACAAGCAACCAACATAACGAAAATAGAATCCAGTGCTGCCAACTCTAATTTTATAAAAATGTAGAATTTACCTAAAAATTCGTAGAATTCGTAAATATTGTTGAACAAAAGTTTGTATTTCTCCGTATTACGAACCTATTGTCCTGATTGGCGCAGCCGTACTGTGTATTGTTCATATAAGTTAAATGGCGATAATCCATTACTTAAATATGCTCTTCTTGGTATCGCTAATCGTTGTTAAATGACTGCTAATCTCAAAATCACCTTTAATAAGGACACTCGTTATCTTAATGACTAAAGGGAGAAAAAACCTACACTACTACGTACAGAAGATTGTTAATGTAATTATATAAATTTGCATAGTTGCATAACTGAGCTATTAGTTTATTTTTTGGAATTATTATTTTTCGATAAATTGTAGATAAAAAATGAAGCATATAGTGGAAAGCGTATACTATTTATTTGATTATGTTATAAAAAATATATATACATGACAGATAAATTCCGTTCTCAAATTATTAGATAATCTAATTATCCTTATATAGTTGTAACCACCTCTATCGTAGTTTTTGAAATAGCTATATAATTTAAATTTATAATCATTTACATATAATCATTACAGTTATTGATTGTCTTTACACAATATTGTATCATATAATTTTAGGACGCAATCTCTTAGTCTCCTTAATTTTTTTTTTTATAGATTGGCCTGAGTGAAATGAAAGTATTTTGTGAATACTTTCGTACAGTCAAATAGCATAAATTTAGCAGGTAGTGTCATAAATAATTCCTAAACTGACCCTATTATACATGATTGATAAATCCCTTTCTCAAATTATAATAGACAATCTAATTATCAGTATATCGTTGTAACCACATATAACCTTGTTTTTGAGAAAGAAATATACATAAACTAAATTTATCATCAATCATTAAATTCATTGATTGTCTTTGCACGAGATTGTATCATATATTTTAGGACGCAATCTCTTAGTTTCTTTAAAAATATTTTTTAGATGAAAGTATTTTGTGAATATTTTCATACAGTCAAATGAAACAAGACTGAAAAATCCAGTTTGAAACAATTAAAGTAAAAAAATCAAGTTTTTTTTTTCCAAATAAAATAAAAAAAGTAGGTTTATTTTGTCTCAAAATATCATTCTTAATCAGATTGATTTTTACTTATGTATTGACAGCTTAATGTTTTTTTAAATTTCAATTAAATACATGTTACAATGTTCCTCCTAACAACTGTTTTGTTTGCAACTTAAGTAGGCATAACATAATGAGCAACCCGGTGATAAACATCTATAACTAATTTATTAGTGATCGAAGGTGGTACACCTGTAAGGCCTAAAAGACATCCAAAGACTGCTGTGACGATGTCAAACACCAAAAACTCAAAGATCTTATGAAACATATTAACCTAGCGCATTATGTTTTGCTGCATAAATAGCTACTCGCGCAATCGGATTTCATATTGCAGTAGATTTTATGAAATATGTCTTTAATAATAATATATTTGAGTCACCACAAGGAACCACAACGTTGTAGAAAGACCAAGTTAGTGGTTGTTGCAGACACAATGGCAATACTCACGCGAGAAAGCTAATGGTTTATAATTAGAATAAAAGTTCAAATTATAGTATTAATCCTGTAAATACATAATTCTATCCCGTGAATCCTGGCATGTATATTTATGATAAAAAACATATTTAAAATCTTAGTACCCTACAATAAAAACACCTTAATTATTACTATGGATTTAACTGTCAAAGAAATTAGTGAGATCTGGGATTACAATTATTTAACGCGTATTCACACAATACTTGCTTTATTGTGCGAATTCTCGAAAATACACATTAACAATCACTTTATATCATATGTGTTACTTAGTTACATTATAGATTTATAACAAAATAAAGAGTGGGTAATATCATATAAATTACATCTTTCAATGTTTTAAATGAATATAAATACAAATTTTAAGTTTTAAATTTAAACTAATGCATTTTAAAGAGAAAAGATCAAGTTTGAATGGTATGATTGAGCCTAAAATAAATTAAGCATAAAATGGAGATGAAGAGAAAAAAACTAAATGTAACCAGTTTTCATGATATAGTGTGTGTGTTTTATTTTATTTTTTATTACTGATTGGCTTGCGTTTGACCACTATTTCATCTGATAGAAAGTGATGATGTGGCTGACGATGGAGCACACTTGACTAGAAGTAACATAATCATTCTTGATTTAAAGACCCCTAGGTTCGTAGCTATCAAGAAACAGACTTTGGCAGGGAATTTCACTCCTTAGTTGTACACATAATAAATGTGTTCCCAAAACGCTCTGTACGTATGGGCAGGATGTCCATCATGTACCGATGGCGCAACACCGTACGTCTAGTGGTCTGATGATGTAACGGACTTGATGGAATTAAATTATGCAATTTCAGTTCCAGCGCACTTGTCGAAATGTACACGATAGAAAATCGACAGGCCAGCAATTCGGCGTCGATGTTCAAGACTTTCGAGTTTTGACTCGACAAGCGCATCATTACCGATAATCTTCTTGGCTCGATTGACAACAATCGTCTTCAGGGCATTATACTGGTATGTGGCAGCCCAAAGATGAGAGCAGTCCATAAACGTTTTGAACATTGACTGCTTCATTGTATGTTGCGGGTTCTATTTCTCACTGAAAACTATTTATGGTCTTTCTTTGTGCCTCTTAAAGGAAAATCCTTGGTTCCGTGGTCTTTGACGCGAAGCCTCACGGTGTCAACAAAATCAAGGGCGTGTTGCCCCGTACACCCACCGAACTCCTTCAGGGCTAGGCAGTCAATTGGAGTCGGGAGCTAGGTTTTGGCCTTGGGGATCTCCTAGTCAAACCTAATCCTCCGAGCTCTCTTCCAGCTACACACTTGGTGTCGGTTGGGTGTGTCTACTACTTTGCACCAGAACCTTGTAGGGCCTGATCGCGCAATAAGACTGGTGATTGATTACAATCTAAGAGCACAGCAGTAGGTATTCGTTTTCTTTTTATGAGTTTTCCTAAAAATTCATGTTTCCTAAAAAATTAACACTAATCATGAATTCATGCAGATGCGCTATTCTTAGCGTTCGCCAAAGAGGTCGTTTTACCTGGCAAAAGGCTTTGACACGGTTTCAGTGCCGCTGCTTTTGCAAAATCTTGAACGACTTGGCATTATTAATAAAATATTTGAAGATTACCTAACAAATCGCTACCAATGTGTTCACATAAATGAGAACTTTAGCTGTGACCTACACATGTCTTTCGACGTCCCTCAAGGCAGCATTTTGGGTTCTACGCTCTTTCTTGTCTACCATAACGATCTGTGCGATCTAAATCTTAACGATGGAAAAATTATATCTTACGCGGATGAAATAGTGCTCTTGTTCTTAATTGTTGGTACGAGAATGTGTTTAAATATGCTCAAAACGGTTTTGATATAGTGACCCACTAGCTATAAAAAAATACTCTATCTAAACACAGTATGTGAATTTCTCCATAAGTAACATAAATCCACAATCTTTGTCACTTACCATAATAGCACACAATAAAGAAATATGTTCCTGTCTTGCCATAAAAAATATAATTAAAATAAAATACCTAGGAATTCTTATCAATAATAACCTGTCATTTCGTTTTCATACAGATATGCCTAATAGGTTGCGTAAATTAATATATGTTTTCAAAAAAATACGACAGGCTGCTGAGCCTAAACTTATTAAGCGAGTGTACCTTGTGCGCTTGCTCAGTAAATAATCCAGTATCGCATTTCTGTGTGGGGCGGTGCGTTGCCATTGGAAGTAGCTCAAAGAGCAATACTGAAAATTTGCACGTTTCGGCCATATCGCATTCCGACACATCTCTTATATAAATCATGGGAATTTTTCACGGTCCGATAGCTTTTAACGTTGCCTCCTATCCCGTCCCGGCGAATGTGTTAGTGCTAGTGTCGTTATCTCCCTTATCTGCCGACAAAGGATGGCAAATAAGAATAACAAAGGCAGTATCTCCAGCTCGTTGGAAATACCGCTTTTGTTATCGTTCGAAGATTTCGCGGAACCGACCTTTGTGCCGCTGATATCCTGTACCGTTCCCAAATTCCGGGAAAAATTACTGTGCCACCCAGTGTGGTGGCTCACCTTAGCGAAGCTATGGACACGTCAGTACCCACTAATGACTATGCTTTCTCCGACTCTGAGGAGTCCACCGACTCCTCCCTCTCTGAGGATGATTTCCAAATCATCCGAGGAGGAAAGAAAAATGCAGGCAAAGCTTCCCAGGCCAGAAAGGCCAAAAAAACCGGTGAGTCTTCTCTCGTCCCTGCTCCCTTGCCCGTTACTTAACCCACCCCGCTATTTCTGCTTCGCAGGTTAGCGGTCCCCCTACCGCTTCTGTCGCATAGACCAAGACTCCTCTCTACATTCAGGAGAAATGCAAATGGACAGACGTGTCCAAAATGTGTGTTGATCGCAAGATCAATAAAACTAACGCCCGCTCCTGCTAGCTGGGTATCAAAGTCACAGTTCCGACGGCTTGTGACTATCGGGAATAAATCTTTATATGTAAGATAGCTCTTTTATTGAGGAAGGTTATAGGTTATATAACATCACGCTTTGACTAATAGGAGCAGAGTATCGACGAAAAATGTTGCAAAAACGGGGGAAAATTGTTCCTTTTGAGAGCTTTTGTTGCATTCGATTACTATTAAAAGTAATTTTATTTCAAGGTTACTTTAAATAGTAGACGAGAATGTACTTTATTGTGAAAACAAAAACAAAATTCATCGTTCTTTAAGTGAGAAAGTTATCGGCATTGATTCCCTCAAGAATTTCACATTCGCTTAAATTGAAAACTGGTTCACTACTACATGGATTTTGACTATTAATTATTGTAGTAAAAAAAAACCTACATAATAATAATATTATAAGAATCTCTACTTTCACCAAACCTTCTATAGTTCCACTCTTACTTATAAAAGCGTGAAGCACCTAAAACAGTTTCTTATTGTACTTAAGCTTCACAAATACTTTTACTCGAATGAAATCGCTGACAAGAGCTATTAATTACAATAAAACGAAATCAATCAAAAAATTAAATTAAAATATTTTCGACTTCTACGCGGACGATGTCGCAGGCAAAAGCTGCTGTTTGATAAAAGTACGCAAAATGTAGAAAGCCTTAAAAGTACGTAGAACTACGCAAAAATACTAGAACTACGCAAAAATATGTAGAGTTGGCAACACTCACAGAATTAGTTTGTCATCATAGAACAAAAAAAAACTTGTCTATGATACAGAATGAGAACGAATGAGAATGAAATGAATGACACAAACTCTAGGTGTTACCATTTTATCGTCAATTTAAAGAGTACTCTCTGTGATCTGTGATTTAAAGCACCTTATGCACTGACCTCTATATGCCTTATGCGCCGTACGCACCATCCATCTTGCTGTACGTCCCGCCAAGACGTATTAATAGTCATCCAGCAAGCTATTAATATATTAATAGTCAGTGGTATAAATAATGATAATAAATAAAATTGTAAATATATTTTTTTAAAATATGAAATTGAAATAAAGATAAATAAACCTGTTAATCCAACATGTGGGATCTATAATGGACATGCGGTTGTTCTAAAGAAATTTTACAAGTGATGTTAAAATTGCATGTATTATCTGTTTATATTGATGATAATTTTACTACTGATACACTCTTAAGAATAAGTACTAAAATCTTGTCTTAAGCCGCACTTACACGTTCACACGACTGGCGAGCAGAATAGGGCGAGCACGCCAGTGTAAACTGTGCACTATTTCGTCGAACGGTGACTACGGTGAGGCGAATGGCGAAGCGAGTAGCAAGGCGAATAGGCACCATAGGTATGCATGTGTAAACTCAGTATGAGTTTTTTTTTGTGGTGGGAAATCATCTAATGACTTCTCCCGATCTTGGGTGGAGCGAGAGGGCGTTTCAGACTTTTACTAACTCTTAATCTTCGTTGCCTTTCATTCCGGGGCCCCGGGCCCCAGGGTCACTAACGAATTGTTGTCTTGCTATCTCCTTGAGGCGCGCGTGGAACTTTACGCACCGTTGGTCGACGACTTGGGCTAGATTCGGATGGTTACTGGACGACGTGCTACCTGCTACCGTCCGCAAGCCTACGCCTACAGTGCCTGGAAATCTGGATCGGTATCCGGCAGCTGGAGCGTACGGCCGCCTCCTTTGCCAACATTTCTGCTTCGCAGAATGTAGCGACCGCCTACCATTCCCTCACGTTCCAGACCATATCTTGTACCAGGACTCGGCAAAACTCGGTATGAGTGAGCAGTGATGCGGCGATGTACATTTGTGGAATCGGTGACATTTATTTGAATTACAATTTTTTTAAATGATGTCCACCAGGTTCCTTGGACGTTTTTAACGTTCGGCGGTCCGATTGGCCCGCTTTAAGCTTTAACCAATCAGAGAGCCAAACACGGTAAACGTTTTAATCGCGATTTGTGATCGTGATGCTACAAGGCAGCCCGCGAAATTCAAGTTTTTGAAAGTTTTTAGCATTTTAGTGTTCCGTGTTAGGTTCTATGTTCATTAAAATATGTTTTGCAATCGTAATATGTATTTATTTACGGATTAATACAACAATACAACCCTCTCAGTTCAACTAACCCTATTGAATGACATTTTCATGAAAGAGCCATTTAATAGTGTGGTGGCGTGCTGGGAGGGTTCTGTTGTGTAAGGAATTTTACAAAACATTGAAAAAAGGTTCAAATATGATTTCTAGAGAAGTTCAAAATTATTAACCTACTATATACCTATACTCGTTTATTTAGTGAGCATATCTACCTAATTGACTTAATCTGTACGAATACGATGGATCAAGAAAAATAAAAACACTTAACTAATTTAAACTAGATATACACTTAATTAAAACTAACTTACAAAATAAAAATCAAAGCCATATAGAACTAAAAAAAGGAATCTACCTTATCAATTAGGGGGTCCACCAAGGCAAGCAAAAAAGTGGCCCGGCCGTAACATTCTTTTTCAATACACTTCCTTTTTTTTGGTGGGGAAAATCATCCAATGACAACCCCCGCTCTTGGGCGGAGCGGGAGATAGTGTCAGAGTCTTACTGACTAAAAACCCACCCCGTTCCTTCATGCCTTCATACCGGGGCTTGAGTTCCCTTTCGGATAACCCTGGCCCCAGTAGGCACTTCCTCGAAAACTGACTCTTATCGCACTTTTGATCACGGAGCAAATGCCATTTTTAACACTCTCGGTTTTTTTTTATTTATCACAGTATTTTTTCTTTCCCATTTCGTCACGGTTAACGGTGATTTTTTTTTTAAAGCAAAGATTATGCGCAGATTTTTAAGGTTTTAATTTATTATTTTAATTCAATTTAAATTGTGTTTATGAACCGAATATCTTAAATGAATAAGATTATTTACACAATAATTTAATATTAACAACAAAATAAACAATTGTCAGTGTTCAAAATTCAAAAGTATTTTAATTTCTATTTTTTTTTAATATTAAGTAGGTTGTCTAACGGTTGATATCTTTGCTTCCTCTTCAACCTGCAAAGTTAAAGTGCGGGAAAAAAGTGTAATAAATATTATTTTATATATTGTGTTAGGTACTTGTGAAAAATATGTTGAATTTAAATTTTGAAGAGAATTCTTTAGATGGTACCTACGCCGCCGCCGCCACCGCGCCGCCGCCACATATTGTAATTAACTCTTTGAATGCCGTAATTAGAGACACAATAGAAAGACAATTGCTTATGTCGAACTGTGTAACTTAAGACATTCAAAAGGTTAAGGTAAAAAATACTTGCGGTATCCTACTGCCATCTAAATCAAAAATAAAATGTATGGCAACTTTTGAAAATTTTCTTCAATGCAAAATGAACAAAAATGCGCCGTTATTTTCAGGGAAAGTTTTTCTTCGTAAGTGTATTGAAAAACGTCGTTTGATACGTGTAAATTGGTTACTGCACCTTCGGCTCCATAACACACTCGCTTACGGCTACGGCTCGTGCGAATTCCGCCTCGGTCGCAATGACAAACTTTCTGCACTTGTATTTAAGGGTCAACTCACACCGACAGAGCGGCGAAGCGCAGCGCAGTTTCAGTGTCATAAGAATTTTAACTTTATTTTCATTTCTATAATACTTATTATCGCATGAGAAACCCGACCCGTTTACCGTTTATAGAATTCGCTGGAATTCCCGCGGCGCCGCGGGCATCCGCGCGACTCGTACGAGTTTCTCATGCGATAATAAGTATTATAGAAATGAAAATAAAGTTAAAATTCTTATCGACGATGAAGTGACAAGAACCTTTATCTACCAGAACATAATTTTACAGGAAACGAAAAAAACGTTTTATTTATTTTAAACGCAAGGTATGAAAAATATTATTATTGGTTATATAGGTTGGTTATCGGGTATATATAATATATAACCAATAATAATATTTTTGACACTGAAACTGCGCTCCGCTTCCCTGCCCTTCGCCTTCGCCGCTCTTTCGGTGTGAGTTGACCCTTAGTGTACTATTCTCGAAGCAGTTCAGGCCATGTTCGATCCCCTCTTACTTCGTTGTGTATAAAACTAGAAGCCTGAGTTTTCAGTAACCAAACAGGCATTATTTAAACACGGTAGGTATGTTTAAAAAATCATTCAATTTGATAACTGGTCAAAGTTTCTTAATTTTGTCACTAACTGACTGACCGATCATCAAAAGTCTGAGCCACTTCTAGCAGACATAGAAGCTTCTTTGAATACAATTAGTGTTTATTTTCATTGCATTTTTTTTTAAACAAATGTATTGAGAACCTTCTCCTTTTTGAAGTCGGTTTAAAATATAAACCATTTTATATTTATGATCGATCGATAATTGACAAAAGTAAGGATAAAACGACGCTCTGGCTATTAGGCAATTAGCCTTACCTACCTGTAAAGAGGTGACTACAGCACGAAGGTAAGTATGTTGATTATTATACATATTGATAAGATTTGGTATCTCAATATCCAAAACATGCTACACTGATCTCGCTTTGCTTAAGCTTGTAGCCCAAGTTCTTTATTTTTTTTTATTATAAATATATCAGTGCCCCACAATAGGCATCACTCCTGAATTGTTGATGCTTTCGCAAACAAACAAACAAGTAAAGTCACATACACAAGACACGCAGACCTGGAATAACTATAACTATGTTATCAAGCCATACATTTTCTTTTTCGTGCAGAATCATACTTGTAATACGCAGCGGAGCCGCCTGCGTGCAATCTTAGAGCATTAAACGTTCAATCGCTCAACCAGAACCTCACAATATTCACAATGTTATACTTAAACTTCTGAGCAAGCGTACCTGGTGTACCTCGAGTAATAGAATTTTGGAAATATTTTTTTCTTCTTCTTCTCTTAAAAAAGTAAATCATCCCTATCCGAACTAGGTACAACTACAACTCTTCTAAAATGCTTCGATAAACTCCTACAGAGATTGCAAAAAAGATTGCCCAAAATTGTGTGGAGATCCGTACATTCCGTACCAATTTGTTTCAAAACAAATTTACTCTCAAGAGTTTTTAGTTAAACTTTTACTACCTAAAAAATTTTGTTAATATTTAACCACAGTTTTTGAAATATTCAAAAAAGTTAGAAAACGCCTGATCATATTTCATAGCAGTTTTTCACCGTCGTTATTATTATAATTTGCATACTTACTGAATGAGATGTACCATAGGTTTAAGCTTTTTTTACCATAAGTTTTAAGCAAAGTAAAAACCTAGGCTGGAGCAGTAAAGAGATTCTATTCCGTAACTTATGATAGAATATAATCATTTTTTGAAGTTACATTAAAAATTAACCGACCTGTACAGCGAACGCCTGGCAAAATGTAGAACGCAATCAGTAGTTTGTCGTGAACAGTTTCATTATGGTAGGCGTGAATGTTGGTTTCTAAACATATGCTACTATATAGGTTTACGTTTTAGGCCGAATTACTGAGTACTGTATTTAGTATTATTTATAAAGTTATCAAGATCTAAACAAACTTACTACGAGTTTTAGTTTGATTTCTCACGCCGCTAGCGAGCCGCTTTCGAGCTGCGTGCGTGCGTTTCACGTTCCTCTGCCAACATCGCGCCTTTCGCTCGTCAGCTTTACGCTATTAGTCTAGTCAAATTAGCAAAAAGATTGGACCTAATTCGTGTAGTTGTATTTTTTTGTGGAATCATTAGAAGACATGAATATAAGTCTTCTCTGAGTTTGCACCATTCTTGTTATGTACGGAACATTGTTTAATATTAGATTTTAAAATTAAAGTCCCAAAATTTAAAAATTTCATAAGTATTTAGTTGTGGTAAGTTTAGATATATGTAGATACCCCTTTGGTGTATAATTACTTTTCACGAAAAAAGTGTGAGGTGTATGAAACACTAATAAATCATTATTTTTATTTTGCGGCTCAAGGGAAATTTAGCCAGTTTGTGCAAACTCATAATAAGCTTTTTAAAGCATCCTATACACCCAGTTATTTTTGCACCCTTTTGCACCCCTAGGAAAACAGCATTTTACAATATTTGTAGATTGTACTTCGGGGCAAATTAGTGTAGTCATGGATTTTTTAATATAAAATGTATTCTATATATAAAACATTCGCACGTAATAAAAATAAGAAATATATAACTGGAAGTTTATGTAGAGTTAACGTGAATACATACTGCGCCTCGTGGCGCTCGGAGGGCGAACGCGGGGTCGCGCGGCGCGCGCGCGGCGGGGTCGAGGGTAAGTAAGTGCGTGCATGTATATGCGTTTAGATCATTTTTGTGGCAAGAAGCGATCCCTGCGCTATACAAATTAATAACTATAATTTCCTCTATTTTATTAGCTGTGTTGTGAAAATAGATTATGGAGTGTATTGCATTGTTTGTCGTGACCTCCCGACCTGCCTCTGTATTAAGTATTTATTTAACAAGAAATTATGATAATCATATCAATTCTCTGTCGATCTTTATTTCTTTCTATACCTCAAAAGGAAAAAACGGAATCCTTATAGAATCACTTTGTTGTTCGTACGTCTGTCTGTCAAGTCCCTTTATCTCGGGAACAAGTGCAAGTATCAAGTTGAAATTTAAACCGTATACTCAAGACTGCGGTCCCTTAAAGCTTTGTAAAAGTAAAAACTTCTAAGTTAACGAATAAAAAGGATACGTCGCAAAAAAAAAAATATATTTCGACACTCAAGGGAATCATAAAGGTACTTCCCGTTGACCTAGAGCCCTGAAATTTGGCACGAAGCAAGTCTTAAGTATATAATAAGTATAGGAATAATTGCTGCTGGCAAAAGCTTGATATTTATTGTATTTAAGTTAGTTGATACGGAACCCTCAGTGTGCGAGTCCGACTCGCCCTTACCCAGTTTCTTTTTGAGGCGCATACTTAAAACTCCACATTTTTTATACTAATATTTTATTGTTCCTACCTTACCCGATGCCGTAGAATAATCAGCGCTGTCAGACGATTTATAGTTCTAAAGACAACCGAAATACAACTAATTTATTTGAAACTAGCTGTGCCCGCGAATTTGTTCGCGTGGACTACAGGATTTTGAATTTATTTTTTCTAAAATAAAAGTAGCTCATGTTACTCCTTATTACATCAGCTACTTGCCAAAAAAAGTCCCGTCAAAATTAGTCCAGCCATATCAGAGATTAGCCCGGACAAACAGACAGACAGACAGACAAAAATTGCAAAAAATGTTATTTTGGTGTAGACTCTGACCAACGAAAGATGGCAAAACAAAAAAGAGGCCGTATTAAAAAAAATGAAGCTCTTCATCCTAGCTGTACGCCACTTAAACAGAGTTGATACGTTTGATTATTCATGAAAATAATAAGTATGCGATATATATATGATGCATGTTTATTTAACAATGTGCTGCTTATTTAGCCGCGATATTCAATGCCGCCAAAACTCAAGCATGTCCGTTTACTGCCAAAAGCAGCCTGATCACCTTAGCACCTGCTTTTTAGAATGTATCCTTGGAGTGTATCGACCGCCTTCAGCTCTTGGGAGTTGAAATTTCCTTAAACTTTGGGCAGTTCATTGAGCACAAAGCTACGGTAGCTGCTAGGAAACTCGACATTCATGCAAAGGTTAGATGGAAAGGTTAGTGGCGGATTAGCCATGTAGCAAGAGTAGCAAATGTTACAGACCCCCCCCATTTTGGGGCCCCGCGCGTTCAGGGATCCCGCACTTTTGAACATAAAAAAAACTAGTCAAAATATTGGTACTGCGTGAAACCTAAATACAGCTGATTTTTTTGGATGTGATGAGATAGTCACTTTACTTCCGACTATCCTGCAAGCAAACTACAGAATAGAAGATCTCTTAGAATTTATCCCATCATCGTACTTTTTACGCAAGTGATCTTAAAATCCACGGAGTTATTGGTAAATAAAAGCCTTGTTTAAGCTTATTTTAGAAATGGTAGCTTTAGCCAGCAGCTTCTAGCAGCGCTAGCTAAAACCACTTAATTTTAATATGTGTAGGTTAAGCTCAATCTTAATAACCCTACTAAGAATAAGCTTAAACAAGGTTTTTAGGGAATTACATATCTAGACATAATTACATAATTAGTCTATGTGAATATTACATTGCCTGTGCGTAGTGACATTTGGCTTTGAAACGTGGTCGTTCACAATGCGCCTCATCAGATGGTTTTAAGTAACACAAAGAGCAATGGAGAGGAAGATAAGCTTAAGTGGCAGTAAACTGGGTACATATATTGCTCGCAGAACAGATGATCGATGGGGCCAAAAGGTTCTGGAATGGCGTCCGGATACCTGAAGACGTAAAGTTGAAAGGTCTCGCAACAAGGGCAAGAATAACCTTTTATTTAGTAAGGTTCACGTGAATTCGATGGAGGCGTGATAAACTGGACCGGCCGTTGTGGTGACATAGGAAAAACCTTTGTATAGCAATGGAAACCTTTCAGCTGAAATGATGATGACTATCGATGTTGGCGTGTTGATGAGAAAAATCACTCAGAAAAATTACTCCACTTAAAAATTTGCTAAATCAGACTACTTCAAAGAAAAATAAATGTTGCATCCTAGGTAATCCTAAGTAAATCTTAACTGTACAGCTTTTCTGTATAAATCCACAAAGGCTTCGCCATCAGCATCGAAAAGACTCCTTAATTCTGTATTACTTGTCAGAAGAAAACCTAAACGTCCTAAGCAAAATTCTAATCATTCGGGGTAGGTATGCAAAAAACGATCATCATCTAGGTTTTCCAAAAGTACTAAATTAATTAGTATCTTACTACTAAATTAATTGATTAGTGGTAGGGGGCCCCTTGGTTAGCGTAGAAAAAAACAGGGAATATTCCCGTTTCTTTCAAATACTGTTGCTTTATTCAATGTAACATTCGAAACTTTCAAGAAATTTATAAATTATAAATTTCATGTATTTTTCCAATAAAACCGAAAAAAAACCGGCCAAGAGCGTGTCGGGCCACGCTCAGTGTAGGGTTCCGTAGTTTCCCGTCCGTCACAATAAGTGTACCCACTTATGAGTTTAAAAAAATGCTTGCATATACGATTATACTACAAACTTAGTCCAGAAATTATTTTGTAGAACCTTTTTGTCTTTTTGTACAAAAACTGTTCTTTCCATCAAGTTCAAAATGATTTTCCTAGAAAGTCCTTATAAAGTTCTACTTTTCAGATTTTTTTCATATTTTCTAAACTTATGGTTCAAAACTTAGAGGGGGGGGACACGTTGTTTTTTACTTTTGGAGCGATTATTTCCGAAATTATTGACATTATCAAAAAATAATTTTAGTAAACCCCTATTCATTTTTAAATACCTATCCAACGATATATCACACGTTAGGGCTGAAATTAAAAAAAAAAATCACTTCCCACTTTACGTATAGGGGGGCTACCCTAATAAAACATTTTTTTCCAATTTTTATTTTACCACTTTGTCGGCGTGATTGATATACATATTTACCAAATTTCAGCTCTCTAGTGCTAACGGTCACAGAGATTAAGCGAGGACGGACAGACGGACAGACAGACAGACAGACGGACAGACAGACATGGCGAAACTATAAGGGTTCCTAGTTGACTACGGAACCCTAAAAACGGAAAAATATGAAAAGAACCGAAAACTTCATGTTTGTTTTTTTCAAATGCGTACTTTTTTTTAAATTAATATAAACTAGATGACGCAATCTGATGGTGAGGCGCACTAGTTTATGAGGCCTATGTCCAACAGTGGACAGCAATCCTTATAGCGCCTAAATGGTTATTCTTGGGGGAGGCTTATGTCCAACAGTGGATACGAGTCATTATAGCGAGGGGATACTATCATTATAACGGTAGTGGTAGGGGGCCCCTTGGTTAGCGTTTGAAAAAAACAGGGAATATTCCCGTTTCTTTCAAATACTGTTGTTTTATTCAATGTAACATTCGAAACTTTCAAGAAATTTATAAATTATAAATTTCATGTATTTTTCCAATAAAACCGAAAAAAACGGAAAAATATGAAAAGAACCGAAAACTTCATGTTTGTTTTTTTCAAATGCGTACTTTTTTTTTAAATTAATATAAACTAGATGACGCAATCTGATGGTGAGGCGCACTAGTTTATGAGGCCTATGTCCAACAGTGGACAGCAGTCATTATAACGCCTAAATGGCGATACTTGGGGGAGGCTTATGTCCAACAGTGGGCATCAGTCATTATAACGCCTAAATGGTGAAACTTGGGGGAAGCTTATGTCCATTACTGGTCACAGGTCATTATAGCGAGGGCAGACTTTTGTCCAACAGTGGGCATCAGTCATTATAACGCCTAAACGGTGATATTTGGGGGAGGCTTATGTCCAACAGTGGGCATCGATTATTATAGCGCCTAAATAGCGACACTTGGGGGAGGCTTATGCCCAACAGTGGGCATAGGTCATTATCGCGAGAGGAGGCCTATGTCCAACAGTAGACATCAGTTATTATAACGCCTACGTGGTGACACTAGGGGAGGCTTATGCCCAACAGTGGGCATAGGTCATTATAGCGAGGGAAGACTTATGTCCAACAATGGGCATCAGTCATTTTAGCGCCTAATGGCGACACTCGGGGGAGGCTTATGTCCAACAGTGGGCATGGGTCATTATAGCGAGGGGGAGGCCTATGTCCAACAGTGGACAGCAGTCATTAAAGCCCTAAATGACGATACTTGGGAGACGCTTGTGTCCAACAGTGGGCACCGATCATTATGGTGACACTTGGGGGAGGCTTAACCGAAACAATTAATAAAACATTTGAAAGATTTCTATTTTGTTCCCAAACGATTTTTTCCGCAAAATTTCAATGCAACATGTGAAAAAACGGAAAAAAACACAATTTATTTTTTTCATTGAAAGAAACAATTGTTTCTTTCCGGAATTTTCAACGCTACCCTTGGTCGAATTAGCAATAGACTCCGGGTCGGTTTAATCCGGCACTGACGGCGCTTTATACCAGGCCAACATCGAATGTTATACAAAGCACAGGTCCAATCATTTGTGGAGCCAGTGGGCCTTTCAATGGACACTTCCCTGGAATCTTTAAATTTGAATAAAACAAATTGTGTGTTATCGATTTTTTTTATTAATTTGGATGGACGATTGATGTATGGAATATAATATCGTTCAAATGTCCGCCGCTACTTTGCTAGATAGCGCGCATACGAAATATACAACTTTCCATGTCCTTTACTGTTTTCATTATTAGGAGTTTCGTCTACTCGTTGCCGAAACCTCCTGAAAAGTATAATACACCGTGTGAGTAAAATTACAATTATTAAATAGTCAAAAAGTATCAAGTTTTTATAATAGTAATTAAAAAACTAACCTAGAAATGCTATTATTGTATCCAACCATCGCATTTTATCTGAATGTTTTTAATTTAATTCACTTTTTGCGTCTTTAAATTTGTCTATTATATTAAATAGTAGCCTTTCCATCGAACTAGTGATTGTTTATGGCATTATTTTAAGCAAAATGAGTATAATAAGATGCAGGAAAACAATTTTGACAATTCTTATTTTTTTTAAATGCTGCCATAAATAACGTTTGATTAATAATTCGTTGTCTTCTTTCGATGGTCAAACTCTATGTAACGGTTTTTTTAACTGTTTTTTTGTTTTTTTTTTTTTTATAAAAACAAAATTAGGTTTCTTTACTTACACTTACTAACAGAGCATTTACAATCAGAAAGTACTCCTTCCTCGTAAAATACATCCCACAACACTCCTAGGTAATGACTACGCTTATCTCTTCTTGTCAGTTTATTATTCCGTGTCACGCGCTTGTCACTTCCATAGCGTAATAGTTCTTTGGCAATTAAGACAACACTAGAAAAACGTATGTTCCTTAAAAAAATGCTAATTTTTTATAGGGTGCAAATATAAAGGAAACCAAATTAATGTAATTGTGATTATTTTCATAACTACTTAAATTTCCCCCGAAGTACAAAAGCAAAAAAACGTGAAAAACTAATTTCCATACGTCGCACTGGGGTGCAAAATCAATCATGTACTTAGGTCGAAATGTATAACACTTTCCTCAGTTTACAAAACTACACAATTTTCCCCAATGCCGCAATGGCCAAAAATAACATTTTTATTTTTTTCTAATGCTGCGTTGGTCTAATTAAAATAAATTTATTCCAATCTTTATTAAAAAATTACCTAATTTGACTAGACTATATGCGCGAACGGCGGCGCCAAATCGCGCTCCCCGCTCGCTGGTCCTCGCGCCCGCAGATATACAGTATGAAAGTACCAGTGGCTTTCTACTTGCAACACTTGAGTCACTATCTCAACACTGTCAATAATTATTATGGACGTATTGAATTAATTATTATTCAATAAAACTATCAGAACGACTCAAATGCAGTACAAAAACATCTAACGATACAAAAACAAAATACCAGAATTTTATAACCAAACTGACAATGTCAAGTTTTGAGTTAAATGTTTACTTTAATAATAATAATTTATTTGTCTCAGATACAGCAGATCCATATTTTTGTTAGTAGAACAATAAAATAATTTAACAGAATAAATTTTTAGTACTTTAATTATTTTCTAATATATAATCTTATTTACTTAGATAGCAGATAAAACTGATTAGGTGAACCATATCTTAGTGATCATTTTCAGATTGCTTTACATTTTTTTTTTAAATTATTTATAGGGTCCCGTTTGACCACTATTTTACCTGATGGCAAGCGATGATGTGGTCGACGATGGAGCACGCTTGCCTAGAAGTAACATATTCTTTGGTCAGATTACGAAAATAACTGATAACTGTAATCGAAATGCGACGTAAAGATTTCTAAAGTGACGTTATTTTTATTGGAAGTAGGAATTGTTAATAATTTAATATCATTTTTATGATAATTTTTAATGTGGCTAAAAAAAACGATTAAAAATCAGTACATTATGCACATAAATAAAAAGTCAAAAGATTTTTAATTCACATAGGCCTACATGGGCACGTATAAAATAAAAAAGTATTTTTGGTATCAATATACTTGTGAAGTAATGTGGTACGGGGTTTGGGCATTCTCTTTTTACTCCGCATCGCTCCGTTTCAGTACTAAAATTTTGCACTAGTCGTATCAAAATTGAAAATCTATCGTGGAGCAATGTGCCCTGCCCACTGCCACTTAAGTTTGGCGATTCTTCGGGCTATGTTCTTGGTTGGTTCTCCTGCGGATATCTTCATTCCTGATGCGATCACGCAAGGAAACTCCGAGCATAGCCCTTTCCATTGCCCGTTGGGTAACTGTAAGCCTACTGATGAGGCCCACTGTAAGCGACCATGCTTCAGTGCCATATGTCATCACTGGCAACACGCACTCGTCATAGATTTTCGTCTTGAGGCACTGTGGTATGTTAGATGAGAAGATACCGCGCAGCTTCTCGAACGCTGCCCAGCCGAGTCGGATACGACGATTGACCTCTTTCTCAAATTTAGACTTACCCAACTGGAATGTCTGTCCCAGGTAAACGTAATCGTCTACAACTTCGAGTGTAGAGTATCCGATCTTGATCGGATTGGAATGTACATGGTTATTTACCATGACTCTGGTTTTGTCCATGTTCATTTTAAGACCCACTCTTTGGGAAGCTTTATTAAGTTCATCGAAGATTGTACTGAGCTCCTCCGTAGTCTCAGCCATGAATACTATATCGTCGGCGAACCGAAAGTGCTCGCCGTTGACATTAATGCCTAGTCCACTCCAGTCCAGAACTGTGAAGAAATCCTCCATTGCAGCCGTAAACAGTTTCCGAGAAATGACGTCTCCCTGCCTCACACCCCGCTGCAGAAGGATAAATTTTGAGGCCAGGTCTTGAAGTCAGACTGACATTGTAGCGTTGTCGTACAATCACTTTAGCACATCGATGTACCCTTAGTCAATCTGGTACCGTTGAAAAGATTGAAGTACAGCCCAAGTCTCGATCGAATCAAAAGCTTTCTCGTAGTCCACGAAAGCTAAGCAGATAGGCAGGTTATACTCCTCGGTCTTCTGTATAACTTGCCAGATCGTTTGTATGTGGTCAACGGTGCTGAAGCCATTTTGAAATCCAGCGTGTTCGGGAGGCTGGAAGTCGTCGAACCTGCGCGCGAGACGCTTCATGATGACTCTGGAAAACAGCTTGTAGGCATGGCTCAAAAGCGAGATGGGTCTGTAATTCTCAAGCAGGAAATTGTCGCCCTTTTAAAAAGAAAAGTACCACCACTATTACCTATCTAAGCGCACGGTAGGGCGCAGGCTAAGTTCCAGCAACAGGACGCGCGCATGCCGTGCACTATTTACACGAACCGTTTCGACCCACTTTTGACCCCCTGTAGCTCTGTGCCTATTGCAAGTACAGAAATAAACTTGTACTTACGTAATTATATACTAGTACTTAAGCACTATGCCAAATTTCATAGATATAGCTTCAGTAGATCTTAAAATATGACCCTGTCAATATAGCTAATTTTGGCACTGACTGACTCACTGACTGGTAATCAAAACCTTTAGGCCACTTCCAATTGTCCTAGCGTTATGAAATTTGGCACACAGTCGTGTGTTATATGTAGATTAACAAAAAATTTAGAAATTTAAGAAATCGGACGAGCGTGAGTTGGCTCAATCTAATATCGAATTTTTAACAAAAATATTTATGAACCAGTGATATGAGAATACGAAGAGGAGGGGGAGGAAAGGAGGAGGAGGTATAAAATATGTCATAAGAAATTTAAGAAATCGGTCAAGCGTGAGTTGGCTTAATCGAAAATCGAATTTTTAATAAAATATTTATAATAATAATAATAATAATAATAATAAAATGCTTTATTTGTATTTTAGACAATTTTTTACAATTATTATACTCCTGCCAAACTGCATAGCAGTTTGTTGGCAGACGTAGCTCCCGCGTTATTAAATTATTTATATTGCAAACATTGTCATTACACACAAATATCATATTCAATTCAGTTCAATTCAATTTAATAAAATATAATTATATTTAATTCAATGTCATACATATTAATTCAATTTAATTCAATTTAATTCAATTTAATCCAATTTAATTTAATTCAATTTTTGTTACAAAATATGTTGCTTTTATTTTTATTTATTTTTTTAGGAATCTATCATGTTTTCACTGAGTACACTTAGGAAATATTTCGTCGTTTTATATTTAAACACCCGTTTGGAAGTTGACACATTTTCGATGTCTGCAGGTAGACTGTTAAATATTGTAGGAACTAAACTTTTATCACATCTTTGTCCATAATAATTATTGCAAGTGGGCACTTCGAACGTTTTACATTGTTTTGTACTTCGAGGCCTTAATTGTACAGTCCTGATTTTGTACTCTTGGTTACAGTAATGATCCAATGCAACTAATAGCGCTACCCTCTCATGTACCGGCAGGATTTTACATTCAACAAACAATCTCTCATAGTTTGTTTTTTTACATCGTAGTTTGGTTTTATTGTCTGCCAATTTTTTTATAAATCTAATTTGTAAGGTTTTAATTTTATCCAAGTATGTTTTAAACGTACGACCATAACATGCCAGTCCATAAGAAAGCAGCGAATCCACCAGCGCATAGTATACAACAAACAAAGTAGCCCTGTCCAGCACCACACTGAGGTGGTGGAATTTTACAAGAACCGATCGTAATTTATCACAAAGTTTTATAATATGCGTTTTCCACGAGAAATTGGTGTCTATTATTAGGCCTAAGTACTTATAATCCTCCACCACCTCGATAGCCGCACACTCACACTGTGGGACACTGCCGTCGCACTCGCTATGCAGACATTCATAGCTGTGTCCCACAATGCGCGGCGAGCGTCCAATATTTTTATAATAAGGTGAGCGTATGTGCATACATTTGGTTTTCTTTATGTTAATAAGTATTCCGTTATCATGTGCCCACCTTACAATATTCGTGAAATCGGCTTGAATTTTGTTTTCTATAACATTTAGATCATTGTCAGCGTACACCAGACATGTATCGTCTGCATACATATATATATGACAGTTCTGCACCACATTGCACATGCTGTTAACATGCATAATAAATCCGACCGGACCATAGACCGACCCGGTGGGCACACCACAGGTGATAGGTCTAGCTTCCCCGACCACTCCATCGACCACAGTTCTCAGCGTCCGACCTGCGAGGTACGCATGAAGCCAGGTATTAAGTGGCCCCGCGACCCCACACTCCTCCATAGCTTGAAGCAGCTGGTGGTGCTCCAGGGTCTCAAATGCTTTTTTGAAATCAATGTAGACCACCACCACCTGCTTCCGCTGATCTAAGTACTCATTGATATCATTAGAGAACTGCGCCAGGGCCGTAGCCGTACTCCTACCCCGTCTAAAACCATGTTGAGCATTTGCTAAAATATTATTTTTCTCCAAAAATGTACTTATTTGGCCTACAATAAACTTTTCCACAATTTTATTTATAACAGAAAGTATAGCTATCGGTCTATAGTTCGAGTAATCTGTATGTGCCCCTTGCTTAAAAATAGGCCTTATCAATGCAGTTTTTAATAGTTCCGGGTATTGACCTTTTTCTACACATAAATTGATAAATAAGGCCAATAAAGGACTTATTTGAGACTTTAGATGCTTTATTTCCTTAACCCTTATATTATCTACACCTGCGGATTTTTCACTGCTTAGCAAATTGATAATTTTATAAACATCTTCTGGACAAGCTTTCTGAAATCTCATTGACATTTGGCTATTGTTCACATAACTAGATCTATCCAGAAACTTACGCTGACAAACATGTTTTATCGCTGAGATTTCTTGAGTGAAGGTGGTCGAAAATTTATTGCATATATCAACTTTACTTTCCATTCTACCTAGGTGCTTCATAATAATGTTATCTAAGCTACTTTTTTCCCTCCCTACCCATGAGTTTATTTTACCCCAAATTTGTCTAATATTCTTGTTACATTTTTTTATCTCTTCCTGACGGTACTTATTTTTGGCCTTATATATATATTTATTCGTTCTATTTCTATATTTATTGTATTGTAATCTTAAGGTCATATCATTGGGATTAGATTTCCATTTTTGAAAAAGTTTATCTCTAGTACAAATCATTTTTCTAATTGACTCAGTGATCCATGGCTTACTTTTCCTACTATTACGTACAGTTATTTGTATTTTTGACTTCTCATAAACATCACAAAAAATTGAGTAAAGACTATTATATAATTCAATTGGGCACTTACAGTTCAGAAGGTCCGTCCATGCAACATTTTCTAATAATTCAATAATCTTTTTATCACTTATAATTGTCCGCTGCGATTGTTTATTACTTACGGTATTTATGGCACCATTATCAAGACACACTCCGATGATATAATGATCTGATATCTTACAGTTTAATACATACGAAGACACGCTGCACCGAGTTCGAACCCACACATGGTCAATACACGATCGCGTCACTGTGCCGCCGTACACCTCCTCCCGTGTTGCGTCACGGAAGGCGCATTCCATCCCTACCTCACACATGTTGTTTTCGAAGTTACTGATAACGCTGCCGGAACGGGTTTTGCACAAAATATCCAAGTTCGTGTCGCCGATTAGTAGTAATTCACAGCTAGCTGGAATCTCAGATAACAACTTGTGCACTTCTTCAACAAATCCTTGTTTATTGGTTTTTGGGGGCCGGTATATGACAAAAATATGCACTGTGATTCTTCCGTCTTGAAAAAGCTGTCCATGAATTGATTCACAATAATTAGTATTTAGTACTTTTGCCGTAAAATTTAATTTATTTTTAGCATATAGCAATATACCCCCGCCCCTTCTTTTTTCCCTCGTATTTATAAATGTGTCGTAGCCTTCTATATTATATAAAGGTAGTTCTTGCTGTTTTATGTTTATTTCGCTTAGTGCAATGAAGTCTAAGTGTTCCTTGCTGTTGTTGATAAGAACTTGGAATTGATCAAAATTTTTTCTAAGTGACCTTATATTTAAGTGCATAATATTCAAGTTTTTGCCACATTGTAATATTTCCTGTTGCCAGCTATCTATAGATCCAAATTTATTGTATTTGATATTGTTGTTAATATGTAATGCGTGATCATCGAATTTTGGTGCAATTATTTAACTGACATACGCAGACACTGTATCACAGATACCCACCGACCCATCATTTATTGCCCGTGGTTTCGTTCATATACATATTTATGTCACTCAATGTACGGATAGATCTTATTTTAGAATCATTTGGATCATCTTTTCTTAGCAGCACCCTACCGTTTTGTATCCATATATATTTGTAGGTGGGTTTTAGCTCATTTTTCGCCGTCCAGAGAATATTACGCATATGCTTTGTAAGATCCTCATTTACGTAAATTCTTTGTGTGTTTCCGTTGGCAAAAACATCATCGTTGGTTAGTTGGTGGGTTTTTCTTGTCGCTAACCACTGGTCGCGGGCGGCACGCGTAGATAACGTGATAGTAACTGGCCGCGGTTTATGCTTCTTGTGGTCAGCAGAGTCGCCGCGCATGGAGCTGGTATTGCGAGCAACTCCGTGCTTATTTTCTTCACCTACCCTTTTAATTTCATAAATCTTGCCGGCGTCTAAGCCCAATTTTCCTGCTAAAACTTTTAATGTTGAATCTAGGTTCTCATTGGATTTTTCCTCCAATCCAAATAGTTCTACATTTCTTTCTTTCTCATTTATCTCCAAGTACGTTATTCTTTCTTCTAGGGACTTGTTAAGCGTTTCTAAATGCAAGTTTTTATGTTCCAATGATTTAATCTTCTTATCTGTTTTTTCCTTCTCTTCTATCAATTCTTGGTACTTCTCTGCATAGAAGCTTATATCTTCAGACATAGATTCCAATGTTTTTTTCATGTTGAAAACTATTGTTAGCTTTTGATTTACTTCGGCTAACAGTTTTTCTGGGGTGGTTTTCGATAGATCCACATCGATTGAAGGTCGACCTGCTTGCGTGATTTGGCATTCATCACAGAAGCCGGTGTCGGAAAATGCCTTGATTTTGACGCCGCACTTTTTGTGATATACCCCCTCACAGTCGCCCTTACACTTCATAATACTATCCCCTTTCACCCTTGCTAGCGATATCTTACACAAACTGCACTGCACCATCGCAATGTACTTGTTATTAAAACAGTGCAGAGTTTATTTTAAGTATTCCCGTAAACACTCAGCGTCGATTAGCGCAATGACAGGTGTTACGTTCGCACGGTGGGAGCGCGCGCGCCGAACGCCGAACTTTATGAAGGCAGGTTAATTTAATTATATGAATATAAATTTAATTATAGGTACTCGTACAATTAATCAAGTGTTACGTACAGCACGAGAACCTGCCAAGTTCAAATTTAATGATGATCGGGCTGTTGATGAAGATCATTATGATCGATTTTAAAGTGCACCTAAACTTGACATTGGATTAGATTTCAACTCTTTTTTAGGCGAACAATTAGCCGATAGGAACTTGGCCCCCTTTTTAACAGGTATGCTTTTGGTGGGATTACCTAATATGAAAATATTATACATAAGTACACCGTCAACCTAGTCTTACCATAGTAGGTAGGTAGGCATTAGTTAGGTTTCGTAACAGTACCTATGTTACCGGCAATCTGTATAATCCGGTATTCTATACAATAACTGAGCAATGTATAGAATACCTAAAACGCGTAGGTAATGTATGATATATTATTTATTTTATACTTTGCCCAGGTATAGTATATAATGCCAAATGCGCAGTCGGTAATGTGTGTAAAATACGCGCATTTTTCCGCACTAGCGCGGAAAATAGTAAATTGTTTGCCTAAAACTGCAGTTATAAGAGCGGGATTTCAAATAAGTGTATTGAAAATAAATAAACGGGTGTTGACCGGCGACTCATGGGGTTCGCTTAGCTAGCACGCAACCTGATACGAATGTAATAAATTGTGATTGGGGCGAGCTGGCGCAATTTTCCGCACTAATGCAGGAAACAGGAGAGGTTGGTTAGAACCTTTAGTTATTTAGTTCGTTTTTTATAACCGCCAGAAATAGGAGCCTTACTTTGAACTCCGCCACAAACTCCGCTGACAATAATAGAACCTGAGTACTTAGGTATCAGCGTAATAAAATGATCGTGAAATTAAAAATTCTTCTGGCTATATAAGTAAGAGTAACATAATGTAATTTGCTTACAAGTAGGTACCTACTCTTAGTCCTATTTCTGTCTGCGGGGTTTATAGTAAGACTTCTATTTCCGAGTGGTTATAAAAAATAACCACGAAGGCTAAAGCGAGCTGGGAGCCTTAACCTTCTAACCTAACCTGTCAGTGTCGGATGCCTTAATATTATGTCACATCCTTCTCTGCTCTCATATTTTACACACATTACCGACTGCGCATTTGGCATTATATACTATACCTGGGCAAAGTATAAAATAAATAATATATCATACATTACCTACGCGTTTTAGGTATTCTATACATTGCTCAGTTATTGTATAGAATACCGGATTATACAGATTGCCGGTAACATAGGTACTGTTACGAAACCTAACTAATGCCTACCTACCTACTATGGTAAGACTAGGTTGACGGTGTACTTATGTATAATATTTTCATATTAGGTAATCCCACCAAAAGCATACCTGTTAAAAAGGGGGCCAAGTTCCTATCGGCTAATTGTTCGCCTAAAAAAGAGTTGAAATCTAATCCAATGTCAAGTTTAGGTGCACTTTAAAATCGATCATAATGATCTTCATCAACAGCCCGATCATCATTAAATTTGAACTTGGCAGGTTCTCGTGCTGTACGTAACACTTGATTAATTGTACGAGTACCTATAATTAAATTTATTATTCATATAATTAAATTAACCTGCCTTCATAAATATTTTATTAAAAATTCGATTTTCGATTAAGCCAACTCACGCTTGACCGATTTCTTAAATTTCTTATGACATATTTTATACCTCCTCCTCCTTTCCTCCCCCTCCTCTTCGTATTCTCATATCACTGGTTCATAAATATTTTTGTTAAAAATTCGATATTAGATTGAGCCAACTCACGCTCGTCCGATTTCTTAAATTTCTAAATTTTTTGTTAATCTACATATAACACACGACTGTGTGCCAAATTTCATAACGCTAGGACAATTGGAAGTGGCCTAAAGGTTTTGATTACCAGTCAGTGAGTCAGTCAGTGCCAAAATTAGCTATATTGACAGGGTCATATTTTAAGATCTACTGAAGCTATATCTATGAAATTTGGCATAGTGCTTAAGTACTAGTATATAATTACGTAAGTACAAGTTTATTTCTGTACTTGCAATAGGCACAGAGCTACAGGGGGTCAAAAGTGGGTCGAAACGGTTCGTGTAAATAGTGCACGGCATGCGCGCGTCCTGTTGCTGGAACTTAGCCTGCGCCCTACCGTGCGCTTAGATAGGTAATAGTGGTGGTACTTTTCTTTTTAAAAGGGCGACAATTTCCTGCTTGAGAATTACAGACCCATCTCGCTTTTGAGCCATGCCTACAAGCTGTTTTCCAGAGTCATCATGAAGCGTCTCGCGCGCAGGTTCGACGACTTCCAGCCTCCCGAACACGCTGGATTTCAAAATGGCTTCAGCACCGTTGACCACATACAAACGATCTGGCAAGTTATACAGAAGACCGAGGAGTATAACCTGCCTATCTGCTTAGCTTTCGTGGACTACGAGAAAGCTTTTGATTCGATCGAGACTTGGGCTGTACTTCAATCTTTTCAACGGTACCAGATTGACTAAGGGTACATCGATGTGCTAAAGTGATTGTACGACAACGCTACAATGTCAGTCTGACTTCAAGACCTGGCCTCAAAATTTATCCTTCTGCAGCGGGGTGTGAGGCAGGGAGACGTCATTTCTCGGAAACTGTTTACGGCTGCAATGGAGGATTTCTTCACAGTTCTGGGACTGGAGTGGACTAGGCATTAATGTCAACGGCGAGCACTTTCGGTTCGCCGACGATATAGTATTCATGGCTGAGACTACGGAGGAGCTCAGTACAATCTTCGATGAACTTAATAAAGCTTCCCAAAGAGTGGGTCTTAAAATGAACATGGACAAAACCAGAGTCATGGTAAATAACCATGTACATTCCAATCCGATCAAGATCGGATACTCTACACTCGAAGTTGTAGACGATTACGTTTACCTGAGACAGACATTCCAGTTGGGTAAGTCTAAATTTGAGAAAGAGGTCAATCGTCGTATCCGACTCGGCTGGGCAGCGTTCGAGAAGCTGCGCGGTATCTTCTCATCTAACATACCACAGTGCCTCAAGACGAAAATCTATGACGAGTGCGTGTTGCCAGTGATGACATATGGCACTGAAGCATGGTCGCTTACAGTGGGCCTCATCAGTAGGCTTACAGTTACCCAACGGGCAATGGAAAGGGCTATGCTCGGAGTTTCCTTGCGTGATCGCATCAGGAATGAAGATATCCGCAGGAGAACCAACCAAGAACATAGCCCGAAGAATCGCCAAACTTAAGTGGCAGTGGGCAGGGCACATTGCTCCACGATAGATTTTCAATTTTGATACGACTAGTGCAAAATTTTAGTACTGAAACGGAGCGATGCGGAGTAAAAAGAGAATGCCCAAACCCCGTACCACATTACTTCACAAGTATATTGATACCAAAAATACTTTTTTATTTTATAAGTGCCCATGTAGGCCTATGTGAATTAAAAATCTTTTGACTTTTTATTTATGTGCATAATGTACTGATTTTTAATCGTTTTTTTTAGCCACATTAAAAATTATCATAAAAATGATATTAAATTATTAACAATTCCTACTTCCAATAAAAATAACGTCACTTTAGAAATCTTTACGTCGCATTTCGATTACAGTTATCAGTTATTTTCGTAATCTGACCAAAGAATATGTTACTTCTAGGCAAGCGTGCTCCATCGTCGACCACATCATCGCTTGCCATCAGGTAAAATAGTGGTCAAACGGGACCCTATAAATAATTTAAAAAAAAAATGTAAAGCAATCTGAAAATGATCACTAAGATATGGTTCACCTAATCAGTTTTATCTGCTATCTAAGTAAATAAGATTATATATTAGAAAATAATTAAAGTACTAAAAATTTATTCTGTTAAATTATTTTATTGTTCTACTAACAAAAATATGGATCTGCTGTATCTGAGACAAATAAAATTATTAAAGTAAACATTTAACTCAAAACTTGACATTGTCAGTTTGGTTATAATATTCTGGTATTTTGTTGTTATGTTTAAGTTTGTATCGTTCGATGTTTTTGTACTGCATTTGAGTCATTCTGACAGTTTTATTGAATAATAATTAATTCAATACGTCCATAATAACTATTGACAGTGTTGAGATACTGACTCAAGTGTTGCAAGTAGAAAGGTTTGTAAAGTGGTACTTTCATACTGTATATCTGCGGGCGCGAGGAGCAGCGAGCGGGGAGTGCGATTTGGCGCCGGCGCCGTTCGCGCATAGCGCAAAGCTGACGAGCGAAAGGCGCGATATTGGCAGAGGAACGGTGCGTGAACGTGAATCGCACGCACGCAGCTCGAGAGCGGCTCGCTAGCGACTTGAGAAATCAAACTAAAACTCGTAGTAAGTTTGTTTAGATCTTGATAACTTTATAAATAATAATAAATACACTACTCAGTAATTCGGCCTAAAACGTATACCTATATTTATAGTAGCATATGTTTAGAAACCAACATTCACGCCTACCATAGAGTGAAACTGTTCACGACGAACTACTGATTGCGTTATACATTTTGTCAGGCGTCGCTGTACATTTCGGTTAATTTTTAATGTACCTTCAAAAAATTATTATATTCTATCTTATGTTACGGAATAGAATCTCTTTACTGCTCCAGCCTAGATTTTTATTTTTCTTTGCTTAAAAGTAAACCTATGGTACATCTCATTCAGTATGCAAATTATAATAATAACGACGGTGAAAAACTGCTATGAAATATGATCAGGCGTTTTCTAACTTTTTTGAATATTTCAAAAACTGTGGTTAAATATCAACAAAATGTTTTAGGTAGTAAACGTTTAACTAAAAACTCTTGAGAGTAAATTTGTTTTGAAACAAATTGGTACGGAATGTACGGATCCCCACACAATTTTGGGCAATCTCTTTTGCAATCAGGACCTCGATGTATGTATGCCCGCGATCCGGCTGGCCGCATTCCCAACCGTATCCTGCGCTAGTCGCATTGCGGCTACCCGCATAATGTGTATGAACCTTAACTGGCATGGCATATCCTACTTATTGGTAAAGTGAATAATTGTGCTTAAGGATTTTTAGAAAACTCTAATTTTTCTTCCTAATCAATTCGATTTCCGAACCATGTAAGAGACACAAACCCGCATACTAATGCGTGAGATTGGGCTGGACCGAAAGGAAAGAACTTTATATAGGCGCACATGTACCTACTTAGTCCTATCGATCACTAGACGACTTTGCAGCAGCCGAATAGGAACGCTATATACTCTTCTAATCTTTGCTAGATTAGAAGAGTGTGTAAAAGGAGATTTTTGTTTAGCAGTGGGACGTTACTGGCTTTATAGATAATGAACTGTATGAAAATTAATAGGACGAGTTTCACAGTTTTACCTACGTGTTGACAATATCTAAACACGCTAAAATCTCTAAATAGTAGGTACATACAGGTATGTTTTGGTAATACAGGTAGGTAGATTAGCGCATAGGACTGATAGTACATAGCTACATAGGACTTAAACCTTTCAAGCCTAAACTTACCTTGTAGTGTCATCATCACAATCATCATCAGCCTTTTTAATGTTCCCACTGCTGGGACTCAGGCCTCCTCTCTAGGAGAGGGAATGGGCCGTAATCGACCACGCGGGCCCAGTGCGGGTTGGTGAAGGTCACATGTCTTCGAATTTTTGGTTCTAGGACCTAGGAATAGTTGTAGTACCTACTTAGTATCTGAAGTACTAAAGATGGAAACTCCATATAGTGGCGTAGCTAGGCGTGGGCGAAGTGTGCCCTCGCCCGCGGCCTCGCATCCAAAGGGCTTCGCACAAGCAAGGGCTCTTTATGAACGAGGGCTTTTTTATAATTGATAGGCTCGCGTTTGACTACTATTTCAACTGATGGTACACGATGATGTGGTCAAACACTGGGTTGCGACAGTCGCTGTCTCCTTTCCGAATTTATAAAAAAATGCCTCGCTGATGTGCTCTCAGCCACGTCTAAATTAGCCCATGCTACGCCTCTGACTCCATTGACTGACTATGTGTCTCCTTAGCGATGACCAAATGCGTATCCTTTAAATTTTAGGTAGGCAGGGAGTTACCGCTAGGTTTACCAGATGAAAAAATCAAAAGTCCGGAGAAAAGGCCTGATTTCCCTTGAATTTTTTTACAGCTCAAAAAAATTCTCTTAAATATACTTACTTAACAATTTAAAAAAGTCGTACAATTATCATTTTTATACACTGCGAATCTCGCTCACACTTTGGACATCGCATTCAAAGCTTAGGTGGCAGCGGCACCCCGTTTACCAAAGGAAGATTTTACTTTTAGTTTATTTAACTTTTTATCAAGTTTTCATTTTATTCTAAATTCTATTCAAATCCTGAGATTTCATGAGCCACAATTCTGTGAAGAGTCAAGAAATCCTGAAAACTCAGGACAAATCCTGACATTATGGTAACCCTAGTTACCGCGGCCGTGGAACGCGAAGGGCAACTAAAGGAACACAGATGGATTTTAGCCAGTATAATTCTGGCACTCCCTTTAGTTCCATCCAGAGCTGTAGAAGATTTTTGATGTTATCACACCAAAAGAAATATATTAAATTATATATAATGACATAGGTATATATAGTGTTCTCAACAACTCGTTGGCGTAATAGTTAATATATATAGGGTTATTTGTAAAACACTAACAACCTTGAAGGACTGTATTACTAACATCATGAACAATAACTTTTGTTCTATATTTTTTTACAAAACATTATTCATTTACCAAAAACAAACCTTAGAAAAAACGATTTTGTTGTTCTATCTAACGCATTTCAACTGTATTTTGCAATACCTACCTACGTCACGCACTCCCGCCGCCCGATCCCGCTCCTCTCCGCTATTGTACTATCGCTTGCTTCACATAGACTTCGTAATATTTAGAACGTTTAATTTAAATATTTTTGTATGAAAGTCTGACGAAGTAGGTACATTATGATAAATTTTTAAAAGTCATAGAACAAAAGTTGTTGTTTATGATGTTAGTAACATAGACCTGAGAGGTTGCCAGTGTTTTACAAATAACCCTGTATAGTTAGCCCTCTCTGCAGAGCCTATATGAAGGACTAGCTTTTGCTCGCAGCTTCGCCCGCGTAGGTACATAAAATATGCTAACATTATTCCTGAGTGCTATAGGCTCACTCAGGAATAATGTAGCTTTCTACCAGTGAAAAAATTTTTAGAATTGGATCATTAGTTCCAGAGATTACCCCCTACATACAAACTTACAAATTTTACCTCTTTATAATATTAGTATAGATGAGACAGCAGAGGCGTAACGTGGACAAACATAGACTTGGGCGAAGGCACATCAGCGAGGCCTTTTCTTTTCATAAATTCGAAAACGAGACATCGACTGTCGCAACCCAGTGTCCGACCACATCATCGCTTACCATCAGGCGAAATAGTAGTCAAACACGAGCCTAATCAATTATAGACATAGACATAGTCGGCCTTATAATGTTCCCACTGTTGGGACTCAAGCTTCCTCACTAGGAGAGGGAATGGGCCGTAATCCACCACGCGGGCCCAGTGCGGATTGGTGGATGTCACATGTCTTCGAATTTTTTGGTTCTAGGACATGCCGGTTTCCTCACGATGTTTTCCTTCACCGTTTTGAGAGCAGTGGTGATGAAATAAATTACACAAAGTAATGCGCCTGGCTGGGTTTGAACCCACGACCTACAACTCGTACGTCAGGGCCGTTACCACTCGGCCACCACTGCTCTCTAACAATTATAAGCAGCTATAATCTGGGTGACTGGTCCAGACTTCTTCGGTAATTCAAGTACGTAAGTCAGCAATACCTTTACTGGCCTTTCTTCGGCCTGGGTGTTACTGGCCTTTCTTACAGAGCGATCTCTATTAGGAAATAGCTTCTGCAAGCGGCTTCGTCCGGGTGAATTCCGGTTAATACGGGCGTGAAGTTGAAGTCGAAGACAGATAAAAAGTAGCCTAGGTTAGTCTTTCCTTGAGGTTCGCTTGAACCTCAAGGAAAGACAAATTCACCCGAGCCGTATAGTGTAATGGAGCCGAGTGCTGCAGTGATAAATCTCCACGTGTATCAAACGACGTTTTTCAATACACTTATGATGTAATAAATACTTTCTCTGATAATTACGACGCATTTTTGTTCATTTTGTACTGAAAGAAATTTTCTAAAGTTGCCATATATTTTAGATAGATAGATAGATTGATTCTTTATTGTGCACCAAAAATAAAAATTACATGAGAAACTTAAAATTAATAGGGTGTCACAAAGGGCGGTCTTATCGCTAAAAGCGATCTTTTACAGACAACCTTTAGTTTTCATCTAAGGTTATCACAAGTATTTTTTACCTCAATTACAATACTTACCTACCTGGCGACGTAGCATTTAAAGAATTCTCTCCAAACCTTAAGTTCGTCATTTTTTTTCACAAATAACACATATTAATGTACTTAGTATACTTTTTTCTCGCGCATAACCTTTGCAGGTTAAAGGGCAAGCAAAGGTACCAAACCGTTATACATCGTAATATTAAAAATTTAAATCCAAATAATTTTGAATTTAGAATACATTTAATGTAACTGTTAATTTGTTGGTAATAACAAATTATTGTGTAAATAATCATATTTTTTATGAACACAATTTAAATTTTCATTAAATATTGAATTAAAATATCCGACTCTTTGCTTTAAAAAAAAAATATCACCTTTGACCGTGATGAAATAGGAAAGAAAAAAACCATTGTTGTAATAAATTAAAAAAAAAAACACGAGGGTGATACAAACATGGCATGTTGAACGAGAGCAGTGGTGGCTGAGTGGTAATGGTTCCGACCTACGAGTTGTAGGTCGCGGGTTCGAACCCAGCCAGGCGCATTACTTTGTGTAATTTATTTCATCACCACTGCTCTCAAAACGGTAAAGGAACATCGTGAGGAAACCGGCATGTCCTAGAACCAAAAATTCGAAGACGTATGGCATTCACTAACCCGCACTGAGTTCGCGTGGTAGATTACGGCCCATTCCCTCTCCTAGAGAGGAGGCATGAGTCCCAACAGTGGGAACATTAAGGCGTATAGTCCCTTAAGCCATCTGGCCGGAATTATGTGAACGCAACTCTCGCACTCGCCTAGGCGGCAGTACGCAAATCTGTGCATTTATTTGCGGCCAGCAGCGCCCGGAAAGCGCTTTAAATCCATTTTCTCTGCGAGATATTGATTGATTTACATATGCAATGTTCACTTTGAAAAATATTTAACCACCAATTTTTATGTGTAAAAATGTTTCTAAAGGTCCAAGCCGTTTCGAAGGAGTAGGGAAAAGTTGCGAAAAGTTGCGAAATTGCTAAATATTTTTTTTTGACAAAAGTATTAATTGCACGAAAAAATCAAATGTTGATATTATTGTTCATGAATCTATAATAAACATATATTTTTTTCAAACCAATTGACCTAGCCGTTACGGAGAAGTAGGCCTCAGAAAATCACTGTTTTATGGCACTTTTCGGGCGCTTGGCCCTTAAAAAGGCTGATGATGATGTTGAACCTAATCATAGTGCGATTAACAGTCAGTTTTCGAGCAAGTGTATTGAAAATAGGTTTTCATACACACTAATGTCATGGTAAAAGTTACTATTACTTACAAAAATAATTATATAAAAATATAATAGATATAAATCTACTATATTTTTCATTAAAAACCAGCTTGTCCGATTTCTTTTTAATAAATGGTTTATTTATTTTTCATTCCTGTAGTATTTATATTCGTAGTATGTGATTGTAAAGGTGGTGTCTTTTTAAAGTCTTTCCATATCGATCACTGACCAATCAAATCGAATCTGAAAATCTTAACTGCTATTTAACTTTACTCGTTAATTAAAATGTACTTGAAAAAAAAATATCTTGAGTACCTTAAAAAGAATGGCTACGAAATTAAAATCGCTTGCTACGAGTCTACGAGATTGCTACGCGGCTACGAAACGATTTTTTCTTCTGATTAGGAATATTATAAACATTAATATACCTAGTTACAATTTAGGATTTCATGTGTGAATTTGTGTTAGTTTAGAAATGAAATTTCTGATGTTCTCTTAAAATACACTAGGATTATAAAAACATGCATAGGTACCTACTTGAGTAATATGTTACCTAATAGTTCAAAATTGAATTGAAAAAAAAATATATATATATTTTGTCTCCACTGAATAGATATCGAGACATAGAGTGTATTGACCTACTTCAGGGATCCCCATAGATATATACCTACCTAGAAGTGGTTACACGGATGTACCTTACCTCCCTGCTAGTATTCTATACAATGCGGCTTCTATTCAGAAATATTTTTATTCATTCAGGGCGATAAGAAAACAATAGAACTATAATAACAAGGTATTGTTCTTTCGCCTGTGAAAAGACCGCCGCCGTCGGCATGGTAACATTAAAGGTATTTTATGTACCTAAACATTGCAAAAATAACATGTGGTGTTAAAAATGAATGCGGATTAGATATTAGAAGGTAGAGGTACCTACTACATGGAACAACGTATGTCAGTAGGGTCTCTTGTTAAAAGTAGGTACCTACTTATTATCTAATAATAAACATCTATTCAAGATAGCTCAATTTCCTGGAATAGAATTTGGTTCCTGGATTTTTAATAAAATTGTATCCCGTTTATATTGATTGAATTTGATTGTACCTTTAGGCACCTAAGTACTTTACCTGAGTGCCTGTGTAGCTCCAATTACTTAGATTATGAAAACCCTTTGGTTTCTTATTAAATTAATATTCAATTAAAGAAAAAGCAGCGTAAATATGGAGTGTTTACTTATTCCATGAAATAAAGAGGAAATTCTTTTTGGGTACTTACAATTTTATTATATCTAGCCAAGATAGATGAGGTGACTACTCGTTTATAAAACTGCTTAATTGCAAAAAAAAAACAAAAAAAAAATGGTTTACTTTAAGAGATTTCTCACAAGAGGCGCATTTCATTATGGCAGTGTTCATTATTTTTGTAGTAATTAGGCAAATGAAACGCAAGTGCGGCAGAGTGCGGCCGGCGGGCGCCGCGCGGCCCCGGGGCGGGCCGCGGCCGCGCGGGGCCGCCGACACCGCTCATTGGCCGCCGCAGACACCGCCCTCCGGCTCCGTGGTCGCCCCTACCGTTTTCCTACACCGCCGGCCTCGCTCGCCTCCTCTGTGTCGCTCAGTCGCGTCCGCTTCGTCGCGTGTGCTGTATCGATCTCGTGCCGGCACCTGTTCGCAGAGCGGTGGTGTTGTGACAGCGAGTGTATGTGCGATGCTGGGACGGTGATCGAAGCATGGTGAATTACGTAAATCCGCTCGCCATGTACCAAGGCAAGGGCGGGCAATACGGCAGCGGCTGGTATGGTTGGCAGCACCAAAACTTTGAGGAGCAACAGTGGTGTGCGTGGAACGGTGCGCCCGCGGGAGGAGAATGGGCGCCGGATCCTCATCACTTCCCGAAACGCGAGCCCGGGGAGCGTGAGGTGGCGGACATGCCGTCCCCGGCGCGCGGCGACCTGGCCAGCCCCAGCGAAGGCTCCCCAGGCTCCCGGCCTGCGCAGCCGCCAGCGCCACCGCGTTCTCCCTATGAATGGATGAAGAAACCCAACTACCAGACACAGCCCAATCCAGGTTTTTATCTTTTTTATTTATCGTCAATGCAAACCGATAGGTACTGCTGGATGCATTTTGTTATTGCGGTGGATACACCTTCATACACCTGTCAAACGTAAACAGATTATTTTTGTGAAAATACCCACCAATGTGTGCAATTAAGAATTTTGTTATTATGTTTAAGATTTCTTCTCAGTGTTAAATTAAATGATAACAAACCTATACATATTATAATTGATTACTGGTGAGACCTAGGACTTACAAACTTAGTTGTATTGTTAGATGTCAATAATTCAGTATTTTATGGCCCTCATAATGAATGACCTATAGTATAGTTATTTCGTATTCTTTTGTGACCTATAGGAAACGTAATTAGTCCAAAAAGGCTAGGATATAGGCGTAGGCTATGTTTATTATTGTTTTGAAACTGATTTTAAATACCTAGTCAAAGTTGTTATAATTAAATCTTTATACAGCATATAGTGTAAATAAATCCCGTCGCTTGATTATAACAGTGAATATATAACGTATGTTGAATTCACTGATAACGATAAGAACTAAAAGAAAATTATTGATTTCCACTCTTTGCCTGTCGCGTTACAATGAAGTGATTCATAATCTAAACAATGACTACCGAAATTAGTGTTTTGTTGTTTACTCTATAGAACATAATTATTAATGTTAGCAATAGGGCCGGTTAGCCCTAAATAATATGCTATTTTAGGGTCTGGATAAACCCTTTTAGGGATCCGTACCGAAAGGGTAAAAACGGAACCCTATTGCTATCACTCCGCTGTCTGTGGCTGTATCTCATGAATCGTCATAGCAAGCTAATTTGATTTTTTTCCGATGATTACCTATTTCTGTTGCTATAATGCTAAAAATAAATATTGAGATGGGGCTCCCAAACAACAAACGTTTTTTTACCGTTTTTTGCTATGGACGGTACTGAGACTTGCGTGCACGAGTCCGACTCCAGTTTATTTTACTTCTAAATGAGTGTCAGATTTTTACTGATTAAAAGCTCACAGTGTTCCTTCAGTTGCCCTTTGCGAGGGCCGCAATAACTTTTTCAAACGAGCAAAATCCAGAGTAACCACTCCCACTTCGCCATTATTTTTTCTGTAGTTTTAATTTGCCAAGTTATCTCTTTAAATTCTGTTGCTGTAACGTATAACATCGGATAATCGGTGATGTAAGTTAAAATCGCTTGACTTCGATTTGAGCTCTACGATTGCTGAAGTTATTTTACTTACTTACTGAAAAAGGCTTTGTTCCCTGGTTTGGCAGTACCATAATCCAAACACTACCAACGTTCAAAAAATGGTGAAGGAGCATTACCTAACACTTTGGTTTTTTCTTCTCCTTTCTAAATTTTAATTATTTTTTGTATTTATTAGGATATTATTTGATATTTTATTTATGTATTATATTCTTAAATATCTTTTTTTACATCTTTACATTATTCTCTATGTTGTTGTACACTGACAGCCCGAAATCTTTTCCTTTCATTCAGTCCATCCAAAGGTTGTCTGTAAGAAATTGCCCTGTGCTATATGCCGCCTATTGAACACTTATTTTTATAAATGTTTGTCCTGTATTAAGTTAAGGTATGCAACAATAAAGTTATATAACAAAAATAGTATGTAAATACCTATCACATATGCTAAAGGCCCCTGCGAGATTATTCCACTATAAAAGTTACCGTGCCCTGGAACGCAAAGGGTAAATAAAGAAACAAGTGTGTTTGTCACTTTCCCTTTCTCTCCACCCAGAACGGGAAATATTATTTGACGATTTTAAACCCCAAAAAAACCTCAAGGTTTTAAACCTTAAATATTTCTTTTTTTATTGATTTAAACTAGTGCTTGACTGCGATTCCACCTGATGGTAAGCAGTGATGCAATCGTTGATGGTGAGGCGCACTAGTTTATTAATTCATTAAACCCCAAGCGAACGCCGTTCGCGTTCGTGCATCTATTGTCTTACTATAGGCTAGTTGCCGTAAGAAATGTAATTATTCCGTCTTTTAGATTATTCAAAAATAAGGGACAAGTATTTTTTTAATTGTAAATTAAACCAAAAATGACAAAGATATAGCCCATAAAAGTTATGTGTAACGTCACGCCGTGCTGTATTTTTTCACACGGGGTGACGTCACACGTAACTTTAATGGGCTATATCTTTGTTATTTTTTATTCAATGGAAAAAATAAAAAATTCGTGTCCAATATTTTTGAATAATCTAAAATGCGGACTAAATAAAATGTAATTATTTTGACCCTGGAAACTACCCTACGGTAACTGAAAGGTAAGCCTATTTGACTAGTCTGTTAGTCCAGTGGTTAGTGGCCCTGACTGCAATGCCGGAGGTCGTGTTTTCGATTCCCACCCAGGACAAATGTTTGTGTGATGAGCATGATCATTTTGTTCTGTATCTGGGTGTAATTTGTCTATAATGTATGTATTTAGAAATATATAAGTATGTTTATCAGTTGTCTAGTAGGTACTCGTAACACAAGCTCTGCTTAGCCTGGCGCTAGACGGCGTTATGGAATATTGTTAGTATTAATTCTATAGACACCTAAATAATAATCGGACGGGACACACCTGAGACTTTTCACTGATTGTTTCTCTGAACAGTAGTAAAATAATAATAATACTATATTCTTTTATCACAGTTTAAGGCGGCCAATGACCATAAAATGTTTAACTATTTAAAAGCCCCACAAAGATGTAAAGATTGTAGTTTGATGGCCCACTAACTAGGTAATGATGTTATTGTTTTATTATCAAAGCTTCAAAAAACTAAGAAAACTATGCAACGTGTTAGATTTAGATTTGCTTGCAAAAATAAGCAAAAAGTGTTATTTGTTTTGTTAAATAATATTCGTAAATTTTGTATATAGGTATATCTATAACGGCTATAACGTGCATAGGTGTATGTGTGTGCATTTTGTGTATATTCACGTATGTGTACTGTACTGTGTGTGTACTAGGAAGTTATATCCGAATATACCTATGATATAATTTTTACCAAATACTTTTAAGACACAACTAAAATAAATTATAAAAGGATCTTATAAATTAATTAATTTTGATGCCGAAAATTAAGTCCGATTTAAAATATTTTATGGGGATTTGAGTATAAATTGCTTAAGTATTATTTTTATCAATAAAATCTTAGCTCCTTCATACTTATTTTAATTCATTAAACACCAACGTTCGCGCACCTATTGTCTTTCTATTTTGTCAGTAATTTCCACGATTGAAAGGTTAATCGGCTGATGATAAGTTTGTACGGAAACTCCAATTTTTATTTGGAATTTTTGTATGACTTCCATAAAGATAATTATCCATTTCCATGACCACGTATTTCACTTACAACCTGTCTTAAACTGGTAAATAAATATGTAAAAAAAACAGATTTATTTTTTACTGTGTATATCGAAGGACTGGAACAATATTCTTGCTGCAGTCTTCCCGTCCGATTATAATTTCTAATATAAGTCTTCAAGTGTGAATAGGTTCTTAATAAACTAGTGCGCTTCACCATCAACGATAGGATCACTAGGAGACTAGTGTCAGTGTTATTTAAAAAAAAAGAAGGAAATTAAAATTACATTTCATGTTAAAATTATTTAAGGTTTATTTTTATTCATAAACAACAAAATAAATAATAAAACAAAATAAAAAATCGTACAAAAAAATCAAAGGTGCAGGTATGCAGCCATTAGGTAAACAACGATAAAACCGTCATTTTTATGCAGCTGCCTTATTCACTATTCTTAAATTATTTTAAACAGCTATTGTCTGCAGTTTGCATTTTAAAATTCACAATAAAACTGTAGTACCTATATCCTGACCATTATCTTGCATAATTATTTTTTTCTTTTAGCCATTTGAATAACTAAATATGAAACAGTCAATGGCACACTAAATGTCAAACAGACAATAAATAAAAACATGTTGACGTGTTATATCCATAAAACACTTTTAATAAATTTTATTAAGCGTCAATAAGATAAAAAAAATGCAAAGAAGTGAGATTTAAAATCCAAGTGCATAACTGGTTTAACTGGTGCTGAGAATATTTAAGTGTTTTGAGGAAAGTCATTGGAAGCATAAAGGATAATTTAAAAATTATTGATTGATTCTTTTGCCCCCTGTTGTGGTTAGTCAGGTTAGGCTCACTGGCGCAGCGGCGGGGCAGCGTTTCGGGGCCTTCAAGCCCACGGGCCCGAAACCTGATTAACAAAACTCTTATTAAACTAGAGAAAAAATCTCCTAACTTAAAAATGTAAATAAAATAAGTTGCAGCATTAATTATGGCAACTCGTTTTAGTCAGTAAAAGTTTGACATTCCCTCGCGCTCCACCCAGATTTTGCTCTGGGTGGAGCGCGAGGGAATGTCCAACTGGCCACGTAAAAAGGCGCTCCAGTTTTCTGCCCTAGGGCCGTTGGTAGGTATCCTAGCTACGCCATTGCAACTAATCATATTATATAACTAACCAGCTTTTGCCCGCGGCTTTACCTGCGTACATAAAACAGGTATGCCACTCAGGAATAAAACAGCTTTCTGTCGGTAAAATAAGTTATAAAAGTCATGCGAAACTATTAAGGCTTAGATACATTAGGAGACAAAATATCGTTTACGTCAATGCTTTGTAAAATATTGGGCGGCAATTTGCGGGACACTGGGCAACGTTGAATCGTCACATAAATAATGCGTTGCGGGTCATGTTGGGGGACATTTTGTCCCCTAGTGTATCTGAGACTTGAAATCAGATATTGCTCAAACATTCTTCATTTATTTCATCTTTGAAAGATGTAAATTGTCGCAAAAATCGTAACGTCGACCGATGTGAAAAAGGGCACGTGCAATAATCCTCAAATATTTTGACAATAAAGCATCATAATATTTATAAACGGAAAGCCAATTTAACATTAAAATATTAATTATTCGGAATATTCTTATAACTGCTTTTTTTCATTAGTACAGAATACTTTCTCTCAAGAATTAACAACAATAACATAATACTTATTTCAAACTAGCCTTCATGTTAATAATCTGTTAAGAGTCTCAGGCTTTCGCCCAGTCCAAGACGCCAAGTTAAAAGATAAAAAAATGGATTTAACTTTCTGTATGTTTTTGTTGATAATAAACCCGTTGAAGTTTTTCCAAAACGAGTGAAAAAGTAACCTGATGAGAATTCATACACAAAGCATACTGAGCATAATCACCCTTATAACGTTCTAACAGCTTTGACTCAAGCCTCTTCTCTAGGAGAGGGAATGGGCCGTAATGCACCACGCGGGCCCAGTGGGGGTTGGTGATTGTCACATGTCTTCGTTTTTGTTTCCTTACTCGTTTCTTTCACCGTTTTGTGAGCAATGGTAACGAAATAAATTACATAAAGTATGGGTTTGAACCCGCGACCTACAATTCGTAAGTCCCGGCCGTTATCACTCAGTCACGACTGTTCGACACAAAGCGCTGAACTATTTCATAGGTTCAATTAAATTATAGAATAGTGTCTTCCATTTCAAAATAATTATTATTTTCTATTAACTATTGTAATTTTATGAGAGAAACAAATAAAAAAATATTTCATATTAAGTGTTCATTCAGTCTACGACACGCCTTCGCTGCGTAGACGCAGCTACGCGGCGTAGCAGATGCATCGTAGCCAAAGCACAAGCGTTACGTTTCGTAGAAGCGTCGTAGGCGTCGCCTTAACGCTACCTTTTCGATACTAAACCACTTATTCTGATGACAATAGGAAAGTGTTGGTTCAGTTAAAAAAAGAAACTGTCATAAAAAAAATTATTATAATTAATTTATTTATGTCTCATAACATGTCCTAATTTTCTTTTTGTTCTGATGTTGAGAATAATGTAAAATTAATTTTTTTGTAAAACTTTTAGACAAGCAAGACCTAGGTCTCTTTTATATGGTTTTCACTAATATCGTGAATGTGGTTTAAGAGGTAAGTTTAGGTAATATGATGATGATATTAAAGAAGCCGGCAAAAATCATGTATCCCAATTCCCAATGGGCATGATTTTTTAGTTGCGTGCACCGCGCTAATGAATAGATTTTTATGAAAATAGATGTCAAATAGATTTATCAAACTCTAGCAATGAAATACATATTTATCTTCTAAGATTAACACAAAATATATGCTATGCTGAAAAATATCATTGCTACAAAATACTTTATATCTTTAAATTAAGCGATTTTTAGAATTCTATCAGATTTATGTACATCAGAGTCGCTCCATGGAACTGGATACTGGTTAGACAGACTGGAGGCTAATATAGATTTTTTTTTTGGCGAGAAAATCATCTAAATGACATCTCCCGCCCTTGGGCGGATTGGGAGATAGTGGACTTTTACTGACTAAAAACCCACTCCTGCTCCTTCTTTGTCAGTGTTCCAGGGCCCCGGGGATCTTTTCGCATCACCCTCTCCCCAGTAGGCTTCGACTCTGCCGGGCCCCTACATTTGTTGACAACTCCTTGAGGCGGCGACTTGGGCTCGTCCGATAACCCTCCAGGGATTACCGGACGATCGGACGACGAGTACCCATTGCTCGCCGTTCGCAAGCTCGCGCCTACGGTGGCCAGAAATCGGGATCAGAATCGCGGTGGCTGGGGCGCGAGGGCTATTGCCTCGCGCGTGCAGCCGCCTGCTTTGCTAGCATCACTGCTTCGCAGAAGGAGGCGATTGCCTGCCACTACTCCTCGCTTCGGACCATGGCCCGGCGCGAGAGATCGCTGCTGCCAAGCGCCCCAACGAGGACACGGCAGTGCTCTGCTCAGGCGGTGCACACCTCTACCGTATGCTCCACCGTATCCTCCGGGCGGTCCACACAATGGTTACAACACGTCATTTTTTCCGCACGAATCCAGTGCAGGAATCTCCCGGACTGCCTGTGTCCGGTGAGGACCTGCGTCATGCGGAAGGTAAGGACGCCGTGTTGTCTTTCCAGCCACTCCTCAGAGTAACTATTTTGCCAAATGATAAATTATTGCAAATGCTCGACTTGGCGATGAAAATACCAAAATCGCTACATGTATTTGAGAAGTTATTTTAATTTCCCATGTATCTAACCGTAAGAAGTGGATTTTGCGGACTGATATTTTCAGATATGACCTATTTTTATCAAAATCGATCATATCTGAAAATATCCGTTAAGAAAATAGTTTTCTCAATAGATTTATAAATTACGGAGAGGTTACAAACATAAAATATTAAAAATTTCCTCCTTTTATCGGTTAAAAATTAAAGGGATAAGCATACTTCTGCTGGAATTAATAAAAAATATCATAAAATACACATTTTCAATTATTACAAAAAAATGGGACTTTATCCGTACCTGTTACTGATAATATGTTGTCAAAAGTAAAAACGAAACGAAATCCCAAAATTGTCTACGAATATTTGTCATAACTGGAAATTCATAATTGAATCAATCATTTATAACAATTGCTGCTAGAATACTACACGCAGTGTTGTTTTTTCCATTTTGATCGGTTGTACAATATTTATATATAAAAAATAGACTACAAATTATTCCTAGACCTAGCAAATTTACACAAAAAAAATCATAAAAATCGGTTTAGTTGTTTCGGAGGAGTTCGATAACAAACCGACATGCGACACCTCCAACGCACAAATTGTTTTTGTATGTGTATTATGTTTGTGTAAATAAAATTTGTTTCTGTATTTGTATATTGTTTCTGTATGCGTATATTGTTTCTGTATGTGTAATTTGTTTCTGTATGTGTATATTGTTTCTGTATTTGTATATTGTTTCTGTATGCGTATATTGTTTCTGTATGTGTAATTTGTTTCTGTATGTGTATATTGTTTCTGTATTTGTATATTGTTTCTGTATGCGTATATTGTTTCTGTATGTGTAATTTGTTTCTGTATGTGTATATTGTTTCTGTATGCGTATATTGTTTCTGTATGTGTGTATTGTTTCTGTATGCGTATATTGTTTCTGTATGTGTGTTTTGTTTCTGTATGTGTATATTGTTTCTGTATGCGTATATTAATTGTTTCTGTATGTGTGTATTGTTTCTGTATGTGTAATTTATTTCTGTATGTCTAATTTGTTTCTATATTATATGTAACTTGTTTCTGTATGTGTAATTTGTTTATATAAATGTGTAAGTTGTTTCTGTATGTGCAATGTTTTATGGACTCTGATTGTTCGAAATAAAAAAAAAAATTATATGTATATTATTATAAATTATTATTCACATATTTTTTTGGTACACTTTTACGTTAAAAATGTAAAATGCATATTATTATTTCTAATTATTTCCAGCGTCTGTTTCTGTGGTCTGAAGCAAATATGTTGGTTAAAAAGATTTTCACAAATTACTTATAGGTACTATTAATAAAACAGTTTTCCTGAAAAATCAACTTTTTGCCTTAGGACCTATGTGTCAACCCATATACCATTTTTTTATAAAACAAGATCAAAATTTAACAGAAAATCCTTTAAGACACATCTAAAGATATATTTTGGGCCAGTCAAATATCTTTTTTTGTTTACTTTTAGTGTTGCATTAGCTATTATTTGTCTATGTGGTGTACAATAAAGAATAATGAATAAATAATATGAAATCATCCACTCCCTGCGCGTACGTTAACATTGTTTGTGTCCAGTTTCATTCACAAACTTAACACATACCCATGACGATCAAAAAGTGTTCGGTGTCGGTAACTAAAAATTAAAAGTGTCTACATTTGCGCAGCGCCTAAGCTACGTAAGATTTCGTCATGGCGTGCGAATGCAAGTCGTGCAACGTGTTTCCGTATGTACGGAGTGATGCATCGCTGTGGGCTGGGCAGGTAGTATACACGTATTGTATCAGCAAATAGCAGCTTTGTATCATCAGGAAGGTACTAAACAAACTACAAACAACAAACAAACAACGAACTATTTATCTTAACAAATAATATCAGTAAGCGAGGTTTTTGCAAAATTGCTCCGTGATTTAAGTCAAAGTTCATGTAAGCTTTTGTGATTTGTTTTTTGAGGAAAAAAAATAATCTAATGACTTCTCCCGTTCTAGGATGGAGTGGGAAGGCGTGTTAAAGTTTTAACTTTTTAAACCACACACCTATGTTCCTTCAGTTGCTTCTTGCGTTCTAGGACCATTGGTTTTTTTCTGAAACTTTCCTATGACCCTAGCAGGCATTGGCCCTATTAGATGCCTACGGTTTTCATGATCCGCCTCTTTAGCTTGCATTATTGCTTCGCAGAAGGACGCGATCGCGTGCTATATTCCCTCTCGCCCCGGACCATGGTAAGTTTTTGTGATGGGTTGAAAAATATAGCGTCATTGGACTTTGGTCCTATATCGCTATACGATTTTCACATGGTGGACTACAAGAAAATCACCAAACACTTAACCAAGAGTCTAACTATCAATGAAAACCAAAAAATCCAAAACCAAACCCAATCCAGAAACCATGCCCATTTTAAAAACCAAATTCATTCGACAATAGAACACAGTGTACCAAAAAAGGTTATTCATAAAATGTAACATACCAATAAGCTCTGGATAAACAAAGAAATCCTTGATCTTATTGTAAAGAAAAAGAAACTGTGGATAAATTATAGAATTAATCCTAATGAAAACGCGTATTACAGATTTAGAAAAATAAAAAATAAATATCATTAAAAAACCCGATATAGAAGATCAATATTCGAATCCACTGTCATAGATACAGGTCCTAAAGCTTTTTATGGCTATATCAAGAAGCAGCTTAAAAATTCAGATTGCTGAATCCTTTGCAGATCAATTCGAACTGAGTTTTGTTGAAGAACCCGATGGATCATTACCAACCATTAATGCGGCCAGAGTAGAGATGTGCCGTTGCCGGCAATTTGAGAATATTGCTGGCAATATGGCCACCAATATTCATACTTACACTAGGCCAGAGTAGCCAACTCAATTGAGAAATTTAACATCAAAGGCGATATGGTGCAAAGGGCATTGTCGATTTTTGATGATGGTACGGCCACTGGTCCGGACGATATACCGTCCATATTATTGAAGAATTGCTCTCAGGCATTGACTGCAAGTTTAGCACAAATTATAAATAAATCGTTGGAAGATGGTGTAGTGCCTGTTGACTGGAAAGAAAAAAATGTAGTACCAATCTACAAGAAAGGGAATAAATTACTACCCGTAAACTATAGATCCATTAGCCTGACTAGCGTACTATGCAAAACCATGGAAAAAAATATTGCAAACAAAATCAGAGATTTCCTATAGCAATAAAAATAAAATAAATAAATATAAGAGCAAATCATTATAAAGGAGCAGCATGTATTTGTCCCAAGTAGCGTTGAAAAAAACAGGGAATATTCCCGTTTCTTTCAAATACTGTTGTTTTATTCAATGTAACATTCGAAACTTTCAAGAAATTTATAAATTATAAATTTCATGTATTTTTCCAATAAAACCGAAAAAAACGGAAAAATATGAAAATAACCGAAAACTTGCATGCGTATTTTATTTCTTTAATTAATATAAACTAGATGACGCAATCTGATGGTGAGGCGCACTAGTTTATGAGGCCTATGCCCAACAGTGGACAGCAATCCTTATAGCGCCTAAATGGTGATTCTTGGGGGAGGCTTATGTCCAACAGTGGACACGAGTCATTATAGCGAGGGGAGACTTATGTCCAACAGTGGACATCAGTCATTATAACGCCTAAATGGCGATACTTGGGGGAGGCTTATGTCCAACAGTGGGCATCAGTCATTATAACGCCTAAATGGTGAAACTTGGGGGAAGCTTATGTCCATCACTGGATACAGGTCATTATAGCGAGGGGAGACTTATGTCCAACAGTGGGCATCAGTCATTATAACGCCTAAACGGTGATATTTGGGGGAGGCTTATGTCCAACAGTGGGCATCGATTATTATAGCGCCTAAATGGCGACACTTGGGGAGTCTTATGCCCAACCGTGGGCATCAATCATTATAGTGCCTAAATGGCGACTCTTGGGGAGGTTTATAATAATAATAATAATAATAATAAATCATTTATTATCAGGCATCTTGGCCCATAGATATATACCTTACAGACTAACATATATATAGAGTAAATACAACTTGTTGTTAGTAAATAAGACTTAGGATTATGTTAGTAACACTTCACATTGCACTATGTTCACTTCGTGCTGTTCTGTGGCACCTGTCCGCGGAAGCGACGGAACACCACGCCCTGCGGCCAAAAGTCTTCCTTCAGCATGAGAGGCAAGAAAGTGTTCGGGACTCGCACCACGAACGCCTTGAAATTGACGTTACGGTGCGACTCCAGCAGCTGTACCCTCAGTGCGAACTTCGTCTTTTGGCGCACGTACTCCACGATGTCCTCCACCTTTGTCGTGTGATGCAGGCGAGAGATGTACACGGGAGTGTTCGGCTGGGCGGCACGCAGGCTCACGCTAGGAGTTGCAGGTGCTATGCCGCAGCGGTTCTTGTTGGTTTGCGTTCGACACTTCCTCCTTTGCACCGTAACGAAACCATCGTCATTTTCAACCTTGTTCGTTGCTTTGTTCAGCACAGGTTTCAGATTAGGGGCGCTAGGGGCGCTCGCGGTGATGCCAGCGAAATCCTTACGAATTGGATTCGCTGGGGCTGCAGGAACAGGCAGCGGGACGGGGCGAAGGGCTCGTGCGGCGCTGCTTGGAGGAGCCGCGGTGACCGGAACGGAGTTGCGGGGCGCACGAGCAGGGCACTCTGCAACCTCAGCAATCGACGTATGCGCCGGCGACGAAACTGCTGACGCGAAGTTCGGCGACAATTTATCGAGGCCGGCTCCATGACGCATGTTTACGTTAGATGCATCGACTGATGACCTAGTTGCCGCCGCGTTATTGCGAAATTCATCGAATTCCTTGCGCAAATCGGCGACGGTTTTCTGAGACGCATCCAACTTGGCTAGCACATCCGTGAGACTGGCCCTCAAAAAGACAATGTCTTTCAAAAGGCTTGTTACATCGACGTGGTCGAAGGTGACTGGAGGGAGCTTGTGCAACTCTTTGGCCACAAAAGTCGGCACGTCGTCAGGGTCGGTCTCCTTGAACAGCGTGATAATATCCTGCAGGCTTTTCTTAGTCCCGTCACGCCGGCGGGATGGCATCTGGTCGCGCTTATTCAGCACGCTGAACAGCAACAGCTTCGCAGCAGCTATGTCTTCCTCGCTGAAGTTCGTTGCGCAGATCTGGACTGCAGACACCTCGTCCATAACATCCAGTTTCTGCTGCAGGAACGCCAACAGCTCGTTCGCCACAAGATTTTCAGTCATGACGAGTACTTACTAGCGACAGCTTGCGCTGCGCTAACCGGTATGAATAAAATAACAGTGGGCATAGGTCATTATAGCAAGAGAAGACCTATGTCCAACAGTGGGCATCAATCATTATAGCGCCTAGGTGGTGACACTTGGGGGTAGCTTATGCCCAACAGTGGGCATAGGTCATTATCGCGAGAGGAGGCCTATGTCCAACAGTGGGCATCAATTATTATAACGCCTAGGTGGTGACACTTAGGGGAGGCTTATGCAAAACAGTGGGCATAGGTCATTATCACGTGAGGAGGCCTGTGTCCAACAGTGGGCATCAATTTTTATAACGCCTAGGTGGTGACACTAGGGGGAGGCTTATGCCCAACAGTGGGCATAGGTCATTATAGTAAGGGGAGGTTTATGCCCAACAGTGGGCATAGGTCATTATAGCAAGAGAAGACCTATGTCCAATAGTGGGCATCAATCATTATAGCGCCTAGGTGGTGACACTTGGGGGTAGCTTATGCCCAACAGTGGGCATAGGTCATTATCGCGAGAGGAGGCCTATTTCCAACAATGGGCATCAATTATTATAACGCCTAGGTGGTGACACTTAGGGGAGGCTTATGCCCAACAGTGGGCATAGGTCATTATCGCGAGGAGGTATATGTCTAACAGTGGGCATCAATTATTATAAAGCCTACTTGGTGACACTTGGGGGAGGCTTATGCCCAACACTGGGCATAGGTCATTATCGCGAGAGGTTGGCTATGTCCAACAGTGGGCATCATTTATTATAACGCCTACGTGGTGACACTATAGGAAGGCTTATGCCCAACTGAGCGCATAGGTCATTATAGCGAGGGGAGAATTATGTCCAACAATGGGCATCAGTCATTTTAACGCCTAAATGGCGGCACTTGAGGGAGGCTTATGTCCAACAGCGGGCATAGGTCATTATAGCGAGAGGAGACTTATGTCCAACAATGGGCATCAGTCATTTTAGCGCCTAATGGCGACACTCGGGGGATGCTTATGTCTAACAGTGGGCATGGGTCATTATAGCGAGGGGGAGGCCTATGTCCAACAGTGGACAGCAGTCATTAAAGCCCTAAATGGCGATACTTGGGAGAGGCTTGTGTCCAACAGTGGGCACCGATCATTATGGTGACACTTGGGTAACCGAAACAATGAATAAAACATTCAAAAGATTTTCTATTTTGTTCCCAAACGATTTTTTCCGCAAAATTTCAATGTAACATGTGAAAAAAACGGAAAAAAACCACAATTTGTTTTTTTCATTGAAAGAAACAATTGTTTCTTTCCGGAATTTTCAACGCTAGTCCCAAGACGTTCAGTCACAACAAATTTACTTAAATGCGTACAGGAATGGGTAAAGAACAATGAAAAATGGCATCCCACGGATTTAATATGTCTAGATTATGAAAAAGCATTTGATCGCGTTCCTTTGCGCCGTCTAATCCATAATCTCAAACATTTGGGCATTCGCGATAGTCTGTTGTCCTGGATAAGTGATTTTCTTACTAAGAGAACATTCCGTGTGTATATTGGTGAAGTTCTTTCTACAGCCCGTACTGTGGACAGCGGTATTCTACAAGGATCGGTGCTCAAAAATTACGCTTCGTTTGCCTTTTACGCTATTTACAGATGATGTAAAGTTTTTTGGAAATCCCCAGATTCAACGGCAAGATATAAAAAATAACCTAAACGCAATTAATATACGAACGGACCTAAGACACCATGGTTACTTACTTTGAATGTTGACAAATGTATCATTTTAAACTTGAAAAAAAGCAATCCTCGAAAAAGTTATTATATGGGATTAAAAAAACTCTCATCTGTCAGGTCACAAAAGGATTTAGGTTTTATTATGTCTAGTGTATCCAATGTCGTCAAGAAAGCAAATTCGGAACTCTGTGTTTGTTTTATTCGCAATGTATTCAAATGCTTGACACCTAAAACGTTTGTTAAGCTGTACAAAACCTACACAAGACCTCTGTTGGAGAATGCTAATGTCATCTGGGACCCATATTTTAAGAAAGACATTACAAAATATTCAGAGAAGGGCAACAAAAATGATCCGTACCGTTCGCAATATATCTTACGAAGAGCGCCTTAAAGAACTTGACCTTATCACACTGGAACAACGTAGACAAAGGTGTAGGCTTATTGAGACTTATAAAATACTCACAGAATACTACGATGTGCTCACCTTCAAGACCTTTACACACTGAATGCCAACGAACATATACAAGAACATTTCCTCAAGCTATGGGAATTGCATCCAAAAAGAAAACAAAGAAGCCTTTGAAATAATTTCTACCAAACCAAGTTCTAACCGCATGGAACAGGCTCCCGGAAAGTGTTGTGAAAGCTCCCACATTGAACTGCTTTAAAAATCCGTTGGACAGACTAAACATCTCCAAACTGTATGAAACACACGCATCAGCTAATAGCTGCTAATAATAATAAATCATTTAACATGAAATTCCCTAATAGATTACACTGATAGAAAGATGATGATCATTGGTGGGGGGGAGGTTGAGATGGTGGCTAATGGAAATGTTGATGATGAAGAAAACATGATGCGCCTACCATATTTTGGCATGAGGGTAGGAGGGTTATGGAATTGATGGATCAAAAGGTGAACATTTTAGTTTAAGTAATATTTTGTAAAAATTCTAGATTTATGGCCGCGTTTACGCTTGCGTTAATTTAGAATTTAAAGATTCACAAATAGTTTAGGTGTACATATATATTTTTTAAAGTAACTCTTTAATTGCATGTAGCGGAGATGAGAATGTTAAGATGGTGTGACGAGAATTTATAAAGTGGGAATTAAGTATATTAGAGGAAGTTTGAAAGTGGTGTCAGTGATTGAGTGACTGTTAGTGCGAAGAGTACCTGTCATAAAATAAAAAAATAAAAAAAAGGGAATCGTTTGTCTTGAAAAAAAGTTATGAGTATAGATAGGTAGATGGAGAGGGAGAGGGAAGAGGCCAAAGTCAAGATGAATGGATTGTATTAGAAGTGATATGAAAGAAAAGGGAGTTAGCATGACATGACAGGACAGAATGGAAAAAAAAATGTGTCGCACCGACCCCAAAGATGAATCATCGTCTTCCTGCCCTTGTCCTGTTTTATTTGGGGTCACCATCATCAGATGGTGATGAACTTTTAACTTGATTTCAAGATGATCGGTTAAGTAGTTTAGACGTGAAAAAATCGGAAACAATTTTTTTTTAAATTGATGGGCTTGCGTTTGACCACTATCTATCTCACCTGATGGTAAGCTAGCTGACTAATTATCGCATTTATAATATCAGTGAGATATTTCATTTCGAACAAAGTGACATCGCGAGTTGACATCGGATTTCATTCATATGGGCATGAATGAATTCCGATGATGATCCGACACTCATTACACATAAAAATCGTTAAACAATCTTGTAATAATATCAGTGTGCGTGCCAGCAGCACGTATACAGTGATAAAAACGACTTGATCATCATCACATAAAATATATCCTGGTTGATTCGGATACTTCGTAAAATTAGGTATTAGTACTTAACTAAGTGGATGCTTGCCTTCACCTGTTACTCCAAAACTTAAACCAAGCGGACTGTAGCGCGCCTAATCAAAGGGAATTCAAGTTAAAACCCGACATACTACCAAGCGAGGTTGAAAAGGCAATAATGAGTCAAAAGTTAGAAAAAGTGCACAGTCTTGACAAAATATTTAATGAACTACTAAAAGAAACAGCCGAAGAACTTATCCCTATACTAACAAAATTATTCAACAGAATCTTAATTAACCAAGTCCAAAGGATACCAGTACAATAGCAAACTTCACATATTATACTAATACACAAAAAAGGCTCAAAGGAGTACATAGAAATCTACAGGCCCATAAGTTTAACGCCCAACATCTATAAAATATTCTCAAAAATTATCTTGGAAAACATGACTCAAAATTTTGATTAATATCAGCCAAAAGAGCAGCTGCTGCAAGTTGGCTTCAGGAAAAAGTACTCAAGTATAGACCACATCCACACAGTGAATACTATGAATACAACAAAATATTATACATGGTTTGAATAGACAAGGCATTTGACAGCATAAACCATACAGCGATTTAGGAGAGTGTACAGAGCCAAGGAATGCCGGAACCGTACATAAACAAAAAAAATACATCAAAACTATACACACAAACAGCAACGCAAAGCTACAATTAGAAGTGACTGGTCCTGACTTCTAGATTAGAAAAAGCATGAGACAAGGAGACCCAATGTCCCCTAAGTTATTTTCAGCAGTTTTGCAGAACATTTTCCGAAAATTAGAGTAGATGAAATGGGGTCTCAATATAAACGCGAAAAGGCTAAACCACCTCCTGTTCGCGGATGATATAATTCTGTTTGAGATAAATCCATATTTTCTGGAAACTATGATTCAAGAACTAAGCGAAGAAAGTGCAATAGTGGGTTTGACGATAAACACAACAAAAACCAAACTGACAGCGGACCCCAATTATGGGAGAGTGACTCGTGATAAAGTACAACGGAAGCAGCTGGAGGTGGGCTTTGCCAGGATGCACACTGAATTAAGAGATATAATTTTAAGGAAGAAAAGATTAGAAAGTGAATAATTCAGAATAATAAGGTATTTATTATCATAGATGTTTGCACAAGGTGCATCCAAGGTCTCATGATCTACATGGGAATAACTTAAACCCTGAATCAAAATAAACATCAGCAAATTTTCCCGATTCAAAAAAGATTAAACATTTTTGGCGTCTTCCATGATTGGCACATGCATTTACGTACATTAATTACATTTGAGAGACTATAGAATTTCTCTATCTTATGATTATGAAATGGTTTTAAATGATTCCGGTTAAAAACCGATGGAACCGCGCTACCACCTACCACTAACTATACAGAATAAGTAAGTACCATTCATTCATAATATGATATTAAAGATTATGTAAAACAAAGTTATAGCATAATCAGCCTTTCAATGTTCCCACTGCTGGGAATCAGGCCTCCTCTCTAGGAGAGCGAATGGGCCGCAATCCACCATGATGTTTTCCTTCACCGTTTTGAGAGCAATAGTGATGAAATAAATTACACAAAGTAATGCGCCTGGCTGGGTTTAAACCCGCGATTTACAATTTGTAAGTCGGGGCCGTTACCACTCGGCCACCACTCCTCTAAAACACATTTATAGAATATTTAATTTTGAAAAAAAAAAAAGATGTAGCATAGGTTTATTATGAATGTTCAATACTAGAATGACTTGTTAACAACTAGGTTCGGTCACTGGCTTCATCCGTGTGACAGTAGAAAACACAGAACACAGGAATCATACTTCTGTTTTGTGGTAGGATGAAGTGATGAATGATATTTATTTTGCAAATAGGCTTTAAACTTTAAGATGAGGCCGGTGTTTCCTAGCTGACTACCCTTAGAAGAAACACCAAAACAAACTTAGGGCTTTTTTTTTTTTTTTTTTTTTTTTTTTTTTTTTTTTTTTTTTCGATGGGAAAAATCATCTTATGACAACCCCCGCTCTTGGGCGGAGCGGGAGATAGTGTCAGACTCTTACTGACTAAAAAACCCATCCCGTTCCTACAAGCCTTCATACCGGGGCTCGAGCGCCCTTTCGGATAACCCTCAAAGTCTCTTTTGAAGTCCATACCTAAACATATTTAAAGGTCAAAATCACATGGGAACCATGCAGATTTGTCTGAGATGGTCTTTTGAAGAAAGAACCATACAGATTTGTATGGACCTGTCCAGCCAGTGCAACTCAGGACTGCTAAGGAGCTCGACAAACATTCATGAATAACTTTCGCCTTTATAAAATAACTGTAATTTTATAATTATTTGATAACTAGATTTTTTTTCTGGCTTTACTTCCGTGACATTCCACAGCAATTGTAGATTTTTCCGGGTTTATAATAATAATAGTATGACAGTTCAATAATAGTCTACCTTCCGATATTAACTATATCTCTAAAAAGAAGTTTTTATTTATCAATTAAAAGTTTAGTTAGAGATTTCCTCCAACAAACAAACAAACAAACATTAAATCTGTCCATAATATTAGTTTAGATTTTCCAACAAAAACTTACGGTCAATACAAATCGTCAAAAACTATATTTATAATTATGTCGAGGCTTTTCAAGAAGAATATCGTTTGCGATATTTGCGCTTTTTACAGAAAGGAATTTTCGTTTCGTAATTAAAAAGTATAAATGATAATTTAGGAACTATTCTAATAGATCAGTAGTTGTATGAACAACAAGTAAGAAAAAATACCAGAAGAAATTAAAAAGAAATGAAATTTTACGGCTTGATTTCAGGTTAGGTTCAACTTTGCAGTCGAAAGTATTAAGAAATTTTTCGCACAAATGATTCAACAAAACATAAGATAAATTAAATAAATCGTTAGAAAATCTTAATAGATAAAATGATAGAGATGGAAGATATAAATATATATATATGTTCGAAGTATAAATGAAAGTTGGAATGAGATGGCTGGGTGTATCACAGCTGCAGCGAAAGTTATTTTGAGAGAGAGGCAATAGATAAGGGATACAAGATGGTAGTCGACAGAAGTTCAGAATGTAGATATTAAAAACAAAGAAGAGAAAATTCAAGGCAGCGTGTACAGCCAGGTTACGCTAGTTTTAAAGAAAAAAGTCAAGAAAGCCGTCGCCAAAGCGAAAGCAAAAGCCTAGGACAAACTGTATGATACACTAGACAGTCCTGCAGGCCATAAAGATTAAAGAGCTATACCGGCTAACTAGATTAATAGAGATAAAGGCGAGGGATGTTTGCCAGGTAAGATGTGAGATGAAACTGAGATGATTTTATGATGAAAAAATCAAAAAGAGGTGGAAGGGTTAGTAAGTATGGATGAAGTCAGAATAGCAGTAAATGGAATGAAAAATGGAAAAGCCATTAGTCCAGATGGAATACCAGTTGAAGTATGGAAGTTTTGCAGATGGATGGGCGTAGTTAGATTTGTTCTTCAAGAGCTCTTTGGTGCCAATCTTTAAAAACAAAGGTGAGGTGTGCTTGAGCTCACTCAAGCACATCACCTTTGTCATTCGTCTCAAGAAATAAATCTAATGTCATACACTATGAAAGCCTGGGAGAAAGAAGGCGGTTGAGAGAAGAGAGTGAAAATTCACAGAACCAATTATGTTTTACTCGGTCGGGGCACAACGAATGCCATTTTCACTATACACCAGCTCCAGCAGAGGTGCGCATAAAAAACTTGCATAAGATATTCGTTGGCCTGGAAAAGGCATACGACCGGGTAAATCGTGAGGTTCTATGGTGGGCCCTTAAGAAGAAAGTTGTGCCTGGGAAGTATGTGTAGTTGATTCGGGCGATGTATAGTCCGGTCCGGTCTACAGTGGGTACTACTAGCAGATTTAATGTGGCTGCCGGCTTACATCAAGGATCGGCTCTTAGCCCTTACCTCTTCCTGATTATAATGGATGCTCTGACGTTGGACATACAGGAAGAGGCTCCCTGGTGTATGCTGTTTGCTGATGATATTGTTCTGGTTGCCGAGATTGGCCTAGAGGTCCAGAGCAGATTGGAGGTGTGGTGGTAAAGACTGGAGAGTGTTGATCTAAAATTAAGCAGAAGCAAAACGGAGTACTTGTTCTGCGATTTTATCGGTCTCTCCAGTCCTGTGCCCATAGCTCTTACCGGAACACCCATACCAATCTGTTCCAATTTTTGGTACCTCAGGTCGTTTATCCAAGGGGGTGGTAAGGTAGACCGATACGTAACACATAGAATTACCTCAGGATGGATGAAATGGCGACAGATCACTGGAACCACTTGTGGCCCACGGATGCCCCTCAAGTTGAAGGGTAAAATCTACAAGTCCGTAATAAGGCCTGTCATACTGTATGGATCAAAATGTTGGGCTGTGAAAAAGACGGATGAAAAAAGATTGCATGTAGCGGACATAAGAATGTTGAGGTGGATGTGTGGTATGAGCTAGAATTGATAAAGTGAAAAATTAGTATATTAGAGGAAGTTTTGGTAGGGAATCGTTTGTCTTGGTATGGCCATGTAAAGAGGAGGGATGAAATGTATGTTACTAAAAGAGTTATGAGTATACATATGAATGGTCAAAGTCAGGTCAAAGAAAAGATGGATGAATTGTGTGAGAAGTGATATGAATTAAAAAGAAGTTAGCGTTAGCGACCAAATAAAACGGGATAAGGGCAGGAGGATCCTTTTTATATTTTTTTCATAACCCGGAATACAGCACTGCTATTGAAATATGTACATAATCGATATTATAATTATATTTTAGTGTAGAGATACTCATGTATTTCAATCAGCATCACAAAATTTCCATTTAGATTATTTTTAATCTAAAGACATCTCCCCGACCTTGGGCGGAGCAAGAGGGCGTGTCAGACTTTTACTGACTAAAACCGACTTCTAGTTAGACACGGCGGTGCTCTGCCCCAGCGGGGTAAACCTCTACCGTATGTTCCACCGTGTCTTCCGGGTGGTGCAGGAGCCTCCAGAACTGACCATGTCCAGTGAGAACCTGCGAACCTGCGTCATGCGGAAGTTGAGGACGCGGTAAGCTTTTCCCAGCCACTCCTCAAAGAGGGGGACTTAACGTCACAATTATGGCCTGCCCAAAAATTTGAGTTACCTAAGATCTGTTTCGCTATTTTTATAATCGCTGCAGATAGCATCAGATTGTATGGCTATGCCTATAACACTTCTTCGATTCGAGGAAGCTTAAAACAAACGTCATTTTAATCGAAATTTATTTTCAACACATGTCTGTATTAACTCCGTCCGTAAGAGCTATAGCTGGTGTTAACACAATATTTTCTTTCTGGGTAGCAGTTGGTCAAATCCCTAGACATATATGGGCAATGTCCTTTTAAACGGCACGATTGGCTGCTATGCTGCGAGTAATGAACAAATATTAATATTGTCTAGAGATAGTTGTTCTGGGTCTGGGTGGTTGTGTTTAGTGTTAGTGAACGCATCACGATTAGTGTCCGACCAAAAAGGGATATTCAGCCGTATATGAAACCGAAACCGTAACTTCGGCTTTCGGCCGAAAACGAAAATGATTTAGACATTAAAAATTGAAGATATTAAATGAATTCTTATTGAAATATATTTTCGGTGTTTTTAATTAAAATTGTGCTTTTTTTCTGTATAAGTGAAAAAAAAATATTACAGCAAAAAATAAAATAAAATAAAACACGATAATTTCATAAGAAATTGTAACCGTATTTTAACCCGAGGGAAAAAAAGAAGAAGAAAAACAGATTATTTACGCGAAAAAAGGCGCAATCTTTATATGTAAATGTTATGTAAGTATATTTCTATTTCTGTGTGATTTTCAGTGTACTTGTAACAATACCTACTAGATTCAATTGTGAGATCAGCTCTGTGTAAAATGAAAATAGAAATTTACTCGATAATAATTTTCAGCCAAAAACCATACAAAAGGTACGAAATTTAAGTTAAGATTAGGTTTTTTATTTCCTAACCCTTAATAGCGAAACAAAAATATAAACAAACAAAATGGCCGCCCACCTAATTCGCCCGATTTATAATATTTCTTTATTTGTTTTTCGATGGCTATGTGTATAACAAGTATGATACATCATTGGAAAGGGCATTTCTTGTAGAAAATAGTTACATAAGTTGTACTTTTTTACTCCGATTTTTGATATTCGGCTTGGCCGAAGCTTCGGTTGGTTTATGGCCGCAAACGAAAATAATATCCGAATATCCATTTTTTGGCCAAAAAGGAAAAATGAAACAAATATTCGGTCGGTCGCTCATCACGATACAGGAGTAATTCCAAGTGTGTTAAATAAGGCTGTGCCGTAAAGTTTAATAGTCCATTAATTTAGCATACTACCTAACAATTTATCTTTCTAACATTGGCATCATGGACGCTGATGGTTCAAAAACTTGACGAATCCTAGAAATGGAAAACACTACATACAAATTCATTTTCAATCCATTTTCAAATCATCATAACCATTATATCAATTTAATGTACCTAGATTCCGCATGTATGTAGATTTAAATGGTTGCGACAATTTTATATCTGTAGAAATTTATGAAACATTGTAGTTTTTGTCCAAGGGCCAGTTTTGGTTCGTAGTTATCTCAAACAAAAGTTAAAATTAGTAACCAATTGTTGAATTATGCTAAAATGTTTTATATGTTCATCTTCTTTCTTGTCGATACTTATTAGATATTAGTAGGTACCTACCTATTGGTCACGCTAAAAATTTATTGAACAACATATTTGGCCAAAAATTTACAATTAGTTAGATGTTATTTTTAACCCTTAGTTGATTTAGTTTAGTTGTTGAACTTGTCTGTCAAAATACTTGCCTTTTCTTTCCTGTCAATCTGACTCAAATCTTGTACGACCAATGAAAAAAAATGATTCAAATTTAAATCAAATCACAAATCGTTATTGCAATCCATAATATATGTCAGGTAACAAATAATTAAATATCGAAACAATTATGGACCAATCACTCGCCCTAAATAGGTTATGCAACACATTTTTTAACCGCTGAGTTTTCATTTCAGTAAAAAAATATAACAGCTAGGCATATCATAAACCTCTAATTCAAATGTGCAACATTATACTGTACATTTTATCCTTGTCACCCTTCCTTCACGTAATTTTGTCAAGTCGTAGCAATTATCACTGGGCATAAAATTAGATGTGTTATTTTGCGTTTACTGGAATGGCTGTGTGTTAACGCGTGCCTTGGGAGCGAGTGCATGGAGCGAGCAATTAATCCCGGCCACAGCGCGAAATCCCGGGCCCCGGCTCCCGGCGACAATCACCGACAACGGCGCCCCCGGGACCCAACTGAACAAGTTAAATCTTTGCCAACTCGCTCCTCGCGACCGCTCTGCCGCAATTCGATATTGTACGTACCTACTGCCAAGTGCACCGAGCCAAAAAGAGAATTTTGAGTTTTCAGTTCTCTCCAACAATAAAATGTTCTTGTGTATTTTAAAATGCTTCAGAAATATTTTGTGTCATATTTTTAGCTAGCAAACATGAAGAGAGTGAAACTAACCCTCATGTCAGAATTAACCATGCGAAGCTAAAAAGTGAAGGCAAACAATTTTACGCGAATTTTAAGCAATCAATGTTACATACGTGAAATGCGTTACAAGTATTGTGTTACGTTACATCAATACAATTACAATGTCAAGTTTACACATGTAACACGTGTTTATATTGCGGTTGTGTCCACAGCATCCTTCCCGACCGGCTTTCTGTGTACAAAACCTTCTACCTTTATTTACTTTCAACCTATGTTTGCATAAACCTGGGGACATTCGAAGAAATAAATCTCTATTTGTCTACATTCACCAATCTCAAGTCTCGGCGGGAGATTATGTCGACACTTCACGGTTGGAGAGATAAATATATCGAAGTTGACAAATGACTTTCGGGACACAAAGCATGAATGGTTGAGATATTATTTCGGGTAGTGTTGAAGGCTCTCTCTTGTTTATGCGGTGGCTACACGACAGGGAGCTTGCAAAAAAGAGTGGACGGTAGGCGAGGATTATTAGTCTATATTTTTTTATTTTGTAAATAATGTGACGTTTGGGCGTTCTGCCGGGTGCCAAATCTCTTTTCAAAAGTCTACTTTCATGCTGAGCGAGACTAAAACAGTTTGTATTGAACGAATTCATCACATGCTAAGCTGTTACATGTATTGTCTCGTCTGACGTCTATCATCGATCATGCAGATTCGGTAATTTGCTTAGATGATTTACGCTTTTTTGTGTATGTTATGTATTTGTTGTGTTTTAACGTCTTAAGTAGGTAATAAACAAATGAAGATTAATTGGGTAATGTATGACGAAGTGAGGTTATTTATTTGACACTCAAACTTTCAGCTTTTTCTTTGTTTCCTTGGCCCTTAGTAGTTTTAAACTTTCTTTTGTTTAGATACATTATTTTTCTCTACCATAATTATCTCCAACAATCAATAATTCCAACTGCCATTTATTCCGTCGCACCTGGTGGCGCCGTTGTTTTTCGGCTAGAGGCATGTCGACTTTATCGAGCCCTAAATGGAAGTAAAACAGGATATAAAGTTGTTCGGAGCCGCTTTATGGTCCGCCCCCTGCGAGCCCTTCCACACAAACACCGACGCCTCCCGCGGGAGGGCACAGGATCACGGGGAACATTATAATTCACCCTCGTTATATACATACAACTACTGAAACAACATAACCAGCCAAAAGATAGTGATAAAGCCACAAATCTCCAAAATCAGATCTACGAGCTATTAAATCCGCATCGCTCATCTCGAGTTGAAGTATCTCAATAAAATTTTTGGTAGTTTGTATCGGCGTGATAGCCGATAGCGACCGCGCCCTCGTCCATCAAAAACGCATTACAGGCGTTTACAAGAAGGTAACCGCGATATGACAAGCGTTTGAGTCAACATGTTCAAAGACACCGCTATCGGTACCGAGTCGCGATTATCGCGTGTTAACTGAAAGTGGGATTTCGGCAGGCCGACAAAGCCATGGACGGTGCTGATAACTCCCGATTAATGGTTTTCGATTCACAATTAAACCCGAGTACGTGTTCGACAAGCAATCGGTAATGTACGATAATTTATACATAGGTAATCTTGTAAATCAATTAAATGCGTCATCATTTTATGTTCTAGACTAGAAGGCAGAAAAAAAATTGAATATATATGTTGTTTTGGGTCGTGTCCAACACTACTGAAGATTTTTAACGTAATTTTTGTACCTACATAATATCCTCTTTTAACTAAGAAATACAAATGTTTTTTCATGTTCTAACTTAGGTATAGGTATCACGATTAAAAATACGATCTATGGTACTCACCTTGCATCACGATTTCTTTTCAATAGTTTTACTTCAATTAAATTTATAAAAAATGCAGTCATACTTTCTTACATAAATATGTACGTTCGTATTTTAGAGGTAAATCCCCTAAAATAGGAACGTACATATTTATGGAGACAAATAATTTGGATATATTTCCCGATTAATCACAAATTACACTTTAAAACTGCGATATTATGTTACGAGTAGTTCGTATTAAGTTTATCTTCTAGCAAATGGGCAATTCGCCTTATCATAATTACCATTATTGTAATAGTAATAAGTTGTATACTATAATAATTAATAAACACATTCAAATACCTTTATAGTGTATTCAACTGAAGTGATTTACTGTGGGAAAATTAAACCTAATGGCCGATTAGATACAAAACAAATATATGATATTTTTAGTAATTATTTTCAAATTATTTTGATTTTTGTGATAACTTAGTGTATTCAATTTTATATTTTGAAATTTAATTATACTGAAAATATTTTATTCTCCTGCTCCGGTTAACAATGACGAGTAATTATTACACGTATATTTTCTTTGATGCCAACAACGATTTGTTAGTAGTTGTTTACCTTTTAATTTGAGCATTATTAATGTAATGTAGGTACCTATACAACAACTATATATTGTTTCATTTAATTACAAGAAAATATATACATAATAAACTTAAATAAAAAAAAAAATATATATATTTAAGTATGCTTAACCTAACTATACACACTAAAGGCTACTCCCTACTAAAATATGGCGTCATAAAACTCCTCCGCATGGCTGTCGACTGGAAGTGTGCCCAAGAGGCTGGCGGCATTGCCACGTTGAATGGCAATGCTTAATCTCTGACCGAGGTAAAAACCAGCCCTTGGGTCACGAGAAGTGTCAACTAAGCGTCTTGACAGTTCTTTATAAAGTTTATGAGCACTCGGACCCCACGGCCCAAGAGTTTCAACCCCAAACGGCTCAAAAATATAACTGCCGACAAGGTTGTTATATTTCCGCCGCTTGAGGTTCTCCGCAGCCGCAGCGGCAGCACCAGCACAGCACGATGAACTAGATAGATGGGATGGCGCAAGAGTGTCGACACAGGTAGCGTCCCACACTAAAGGTCTACCCAACTTCCATGGAAATAAAGACATACCGTCCGGTCTCTTACCATCGTCGCGTGCCAGGCCATGAGGTTCCAAAACAGCCGGAACGCCGACGGTGACAAGGGCTCGTCGGATAATGTCGTTAATATTCGGGTGCCGCGCTATGCGTCCCGCGCTTCGACTGCATGACAGGCCGTGGTGACCGAGGCTGTTGACAGCATCGCCACAGTGACAGCGATGAGGAGAACAACAAGGAGCGCCAAGGCGTAGGGCAACAGCTAGGCGGAAAGTGGTATCGTCGAACAAGGTGCCAATATTCGACGACGGCAGTGCGTGAAGCCAAAGATCTGACTCCCAATTTCCCACAGCCAGCAGGCGCGCCCGCTCCGCAGTCGTAGCAGATGTTAGAATTAGGTTTTCCTGAACTACTCTGCAGAGCGGCTCATCCCACCGTCTCTCTCGTTACCCATACAACATAGGTACTAACGCTAAATAGGCCTATAAAGGATGGCTATCCTTTATTCTTTACACAATTTTAAACACACAGTAAAAATAGGACAGTTGATGTACATAAGCGAGCTTAACTCACAACTGGGTTTCCTAACAGCAAAACGTAATTTTGCATTTGAAGATCTTTAAATGTACAACAAAAAAGAAATTAAACAAATTAAATCTAACTTAAAACATCATCGTATAGCATTCTTATTGAAAAATAGTCATAGTAGCTAAAGCTGTCGTTGTTAGGACCCCAACCCCATCTAAGTTCCCCTTTATCTGTCAGCCGGGCTATCTGAGTGCCTGTGCACCTATTTGTCCACGATAACCGCCGACTAAACAGAATTCGCCGCCGCCCTCCGACGCGCCCGCCCGCAATGTTTGCTCACCACAAACAACCAAGTATTTTTTTGGTTAAATCTTACCATGATAATACACCTATTTACTTTATTAGTCGAACCATAAATTTAGTAATTTTAACATTCAGGTTTAAGTAGCGGGGCTGTATAAAGCATTCAATCATTCAAACTAAAATTTAGAAAAATATTTTTGAGGTAAAATATAGATTTTCTAGAATGTTTTCTTGTTAGTGAATCTTTAGTGAGATTTTCTTAATGTCAATAATATTTAAAGTAAAACAATAGAAGTAAACGACAACAATACGATAATAAGGGTGACCTTCAATAACACTTATCTATCAGAGACGTTACAAATTAATAAACAAACTTAAATACAAATATTCACACATGAACCTCGGTATAGGCCAAAAAAATTAGGTCGACTCAATTGAAAATGTGGTGAAAAATGGCTTGATTTTTGGTAATTTTGTAGCAGTTTGCCGCAGCTCTTAGCGCCTGCTATCAGACGCCGCATCGAAGCATCGCCTATGGATGGAACACATCTTTGTTTGTCTTACCACTTATCAGCCATCCCCTTTTGTTTGCACCCCTAACCGGAAATTTATTTAAGTTATAATTTTCTGTCATTCGAGCACTCTAAAGAGTTATCTTGTTCTTGTAGTAGGCTTCGAAAACATGTCACCGTGTTGTCTTTGACCCCTCTCGTGGTAAAGACAATATTATCGCTTTTATTATGTTATAAATATTGTAGAGTCTTGTCGGCTGGTATATTGTACCACGATTTACTGCAGTTCAAACTTTCAGGTTAGTTACCTGTTCTTTGTTATTGTTTACTGCATAGCGCATAGCGGTAAATCGTAGGCCGTGGGTAATTCTTGCTTCGTACTTAGATACATAATGTTTGATGGGAGTTGAAAACAGTAACAGTTTTGCCTGAGGTTTTTTTGTACATTCAATCCGCACATCTATCTGACCATCATCTTTAAAGTGCCAATTTATTTCAAGTTCAATATTTTAATGTCAAGTGTACTACACATAATAGTAGGATAGGTACTAAATTTAAATAACAATTAGATATAGTCTGACTGTTACGTAAAGTGTCTAATTCCACAGTGATTCTCTCGCGAGTGACAAACATAATTTATGAAGTTCTTAATACCGAGATAAGGAATATTTACACACTCCGAGTCGGTACACAAGCAGACACCTCACCTCTGTCTTAGTGTTATGTACATAGATATACGTATCTTGGTAATTTTACTCGTTGAGACATCTACACTGCAGATAAAAATTGTAAACAAAATTTACATTTTCGACACTATGAAAAATCCCACAGAATTCCCCATTCCATACAGATTTAATGTGTAATCTGTGAGTCTACATTAGTGTTGTAAAGTTCAAACGTAAATATCACTCAACAATCCTTAATGATAGTGGGTTTTGGAGTTTCGAATACTCTTTATGTACTAAAACACACATAGATACCATGCGGCCTTGTGATTATTGCGCAACTCAACTTTTGAGCTTATTTAGATGTAGGAAGGCACATGAGCCTATTTCACTTATTTCAAAATATTTTATATCATTTAAACTAACAACAGCATCATCGCTTCAAGCAACTCCTGCAATATAAATCATAAATTACCTTATAGTTTCTGATTTCATTAGTAATTTATCTTTCGCAGTATTTGCTTTGGTCTTGTGCAAATATGAAATCGCATACCCGACTTTATCTTATAATTCCTTGGTACAATTTATCATTTCTGAAACAATAACGTTTCAATATATCTACAATCTCGTCTGTGTATAACATCAAGACTATTTAACAATAAACATTTAGTTTGAAGGATTGGTAAATCGAACCTGAACGCGATTCTGGACCCGAGATCACTGAAAATAAAAATTAGAGAAATGATACTTTAATTAGATCTAAGACAGTATTACCCATACATGATAATACGTGTATGTAATAGCAGGTCTGGAAAGTACTAAAAAACGGAGAGTTTGTAGGGAATCAATAAATTAGTCTGCATTGCTGTCAAAGGAAAATAGTCCGAAGGCCAGGCAACATTGCTAAATTACCTTTTATCCAATCCTGAAAATTGACGATCAATGACATTTTATATTAGTTCTTGTTCAAAGTATGAGAACCATGAGTATTTTTTGATATCATAGGAGCATCGGGCTTGCCAGCCGTCGCAAGGTGTGGTCTCGGCTTGAGCCGCGGTAAGCCGCGCGCGCTCGGCGTCCCTTGATCCCGCCGCCCGGCTTTACCTTATCGAGCCCCGGGGATTTGTGCCCTCAGCCCTCACAACTCTCCCTACATTACGCTGCTACGTTCCGCGGCTGCGTGACTCGTTACGAGAATATAAAAGACTTCTCATGGAAGCAAATCGAGGAATTATGTTATACTAAACTTGTTGTTGGGGTGGAACGTCGTTTGCCCATATTAAACATTTTGGACATTACCTCCAAAATATTTAATATGGACAAACGACGTACTTGTGGTAAATTGATCAAAAAGGTCCTGTAATAAAAATAATTAACCTAAGGGGGGACCCGTTAGGGGAACGTCAGAATGTGGTGTATAAAAAAATTGTAATTTCGCAATAGCTGTCGTGAACTGGATGCGGGACCCTGATTACCTGCATGAGACTAAAACTAAATTATCGAAATGCAACCCAGCTTCCAAACATACGGTGATACAGACCTTTTCTCATGAAATAACATTGCAATAAAAAGATTCTGAGAAGAAGACTATATAATATTTAATAGAAGATGACATTGTTGCAGGTAAAACGCGCACAAAGGACAAGTACCGCGTGGTGTACAGCGATCACCAACGTCTTGAGCTGGAGAAGGAGTTCCACTACAGCCGGTACATCACCATCCGACGCAAGGCCGAGCTCGCTGTCAGCCTTGGACTCTCTGAGAGACAGGTAATTGAAGTAAACATACCTTTATTACAAGACTATTTACCTCTGGTGAACCAGTTATGTTTAGGGTTACCAGATGATAAAGTCCGGAAGGCATTTCCATTGAAAAATCCTAAGATTTTTAGTTTGAGAATTTTCTCTTTATCGTGCTAAAGAATTTAAAAAGTAATATTTTCATTTTTATACACTGTGGGTCCCGCTCACGCGTTGCACATCGCACATGAAACGGGGGGGGGGGGGTGTTACCCCTGGTAATATTGCTTGCACAATTTTTTATTGCACAACTATAAAAAAAGTAATATAATTTTTAGTTTGTTTAACTTTTTTTAAATGTAAGCTATATTTTATTGAAATTCCTGGAAATCCTGAGATTTCATGATATCTGTAAAATTCAGCCGCAATCCTGAGATGAGTCCGAAAAACTTGAAATCTCAGGACAAACCCTGAGGTATGATAACCCTTGTTACGTAGGTCGACATACCAACCCACGTTCCAGAAGTCTTCATAAATTACGTGGAGGAGAATTTAAACTGCACGTGGAACTTAAAAATAGCAGCTTTGTCCAATTTAAACAAGGTCAAACACAAAGACACTGAATACGAGATTACTTTTAAACAAAAGAAAAAGATTATACATAATCACAATTTGCTTAAATACCAAGGTTTGAAAAGATTAAACTCTTAGAGTTAGCGTAGTGATAAATTCGGTAGAACAGATTTATATCTATACTTCTCTAATAACATAAAGAAGACGGATGTTTATGTTTGAATTTTTGTTTTTAATAAATAAACTCAAAAAACGCTACTTTATTACTGATTGACATAGGCATATATTTTCTCCTTGCACGCAGGTGCTGAATACAAGTCTTATATAAAAAGAAGAACTGATAGCTATAACCTAGGGGTCTTTAAGTCAAGAGTGAATAGATTGATTCTAGGCAAGCGTGCTCCATCGTCGGCCACATCATCGCTTACCATCAGGTGAGATTGTGGTCAAACGCGAGCCTACCCATTATAAAAAAAAAAACTATTTCTTAGGGTTCCGTACATCAAAAGAAAAAAAAGGAACTATTTTATCCATGAAATAGAAAAATAAGTTTTATATCTCATTTAATTGTTCGTCTTTCCGTCAAGTTTTTCTTAGAAACGTGTGGAGGTATCAAATTGAAAATAACATCAACCTTTCGAAAATCGTAATTAGAGACACAATAGAAAGACAATCGGTGCGCAAACGCCGGCGTTCACTTGGGGTTTAATGAATTTAATTCGTAGGCCTACTAGGTCCCTTGGAGAATGGAAAAAATACGCTTATAAGTGATCAAAACATAAAAATACGACAACTTATGCCGCATATTTTGAAACTCGCAAGGAAATTAAACGCTGTATTATGAAATTTGACAATGTCTCACAACATTAATTTGTAGTATTGTCATATTTTTTTATGCGATTCACTTAAATTTGCGATTGGTGAATTTAGCGCGTTTCATGTAGATGTTTTTTTTAACTACAATCTACGGAACTCTACACTGTGCGTATCCTGACACACACTTTGCTAGTTTTACAAAACAGGCTGACTATAGGTACATAATATGCTGATCATCATTCCTTTGCGTTTCTTAATAAAATAGAATATTGTGCAATTTGATAACGAATGACTTTAAGAATATTAAGTAAACTAAGAGCTTATCATTGATGATAGAAGAATGAATTAAATAAGACTTTTGAGCCCACAAAATTTTTTTTCTTTGTTAAAGGTAAAAATATGGTTCCAAAACCGACGCGCTAAGGAGCGCAAACAAGTGAAAAAACGTGAAGAAGTGGTGATGAAGGAGAAGGGGGATCACGCGTCACTACAGCACGCGCAACTGCACCACGCCACGATGCTACACCACCAGCAGATGATGAACGGTATGATGCATCACCACCACTATCACCAGGGCGTGCTGCAAGGAGTGCCAGAGCCGCTGGTGCCCGGCGTGCCTCCAGTGCCGTTACTGTGACCACACCAGCAACACTACTGTGATCACAGTGACAACTTCGCGTAGTGACTTTAGCCGGCGGTCCGGAACACCGTCGCTCCTTAACGAACAATGTCCCCGACAGGGCGCTGCAGTGCATCTACAATATACGGTAAACGTGTGATAAATTCAGTGCAATCCTGTAGTGATGCGTGTCGGTTTTTAACAGCATAGTAAAAACTTCAAAATTAATACTCCTGGGTACTACACGGTTAGTTACCTAACGGCTGTAAGCGGAGACACTTAACCAACTTTCTGGAGGTATGGCGTTTTCATTAATGAGTCACTTGCCACTTACTTTAAGTTCTCTTGTAAAATCTACCATTAATGAAATAGCGATAGCACCAGAAAAGTCTACCTGCGTTATGTTTTAGTCCATATTCTAGTTAACTAAGTGTTCACGCCTTATAGCTATTTTAGTACCTTTTTCTTTTAAACGGTACATTGAATTTTGTCACTTGAATGTAAATATAGAATAACTATATTTTTATATTATTCTTACAATTAAGTATTATTAAATTGATTATTTTTAAACGGTTTATTTATTTCTCAATGCTGCAAGTGCCTTTCCAGTGATTTAAATTAGGTAGCTTGTGTAAGTAGAGAACTATTGTTTGAAAAGTTGAATTTAAATATTGATGATTTAATTGTTTGTATAATTTTCCAACATTGTTAGCGATACAAAATCATTTCATAACTTGAGTTAAGTAATTTTACTTTCATTGCGAATCTCATAAGTACGAGCTTTACGTACGGCAGTGAAATGTCTATTAAATTGTAAGATATATGAAAGTCTATTATATCATCATTGCATTTGTAGCCTTGAGAAGTAGGTGCAAATAGTTTTTACGTTGAATGAGATTATTCTTAGTTTTAATTGTTCTGTAAATAATAGCTTAACTTCTAGAATAATTTATTCTTATGCCAATTTCTATAGCATAACACAGTAAATAAATATCACTCAATACACAAACGACAATGTCTTGAGAATGTCATAATATTTGTAGGAGTAAATCAATATGGAGGGGTTTGATTATAATTTCGACATAAATAGTAAGATTTCGATTGAGTTGATTTGTTAAATGCTGAGTAACGACATTTTATTTATTGATTGAAACTTGGCGAGTCCGAGGAAGTAACGTGATCGTTTATCGTTTTGTTTTGTGTAACAGTTAATGTACTATAATATTGTGGTGCTAACAATATTCCATTTACATTTTGTATTGTAACATTGTATGTATTTCCTTGTTGGACCTCAATACATTGTGTGACGTATTAAATTGGTACCTATTGTGCTTGTATTAAAGGTTGATGTTTGAAAATCGTTTGTGGACACATGATTTGTTAGAATTTACGAAGCACTATCACGAAACACATTTGATAAACTAAATAAATTCATGTTAATCTATGCTGTTGTATCTTTTTCCTGATCTGGGTGTACATTAGCAACAATGATGTGCGAATTTGAATAATTGCAATTAGTCTCGCGATGTTCCGGCGCACGTTTTACAAAAGCGCATTTTGCTTTGTTCTAAAAAACGGACCTTACGTAAGAGATACTGCCGTGCCGACGGACCAAACTTGCAGCGTGCCTATGTGCCTATATCAAACATATACACCGTTAAATTTTGATCGTTTTGATCCCGTGGAGGGTCGATCCGGTACATGAAACACTATCGATTTCTAAAGATAAAATTAAAAAAAAACCGGCCAAGTGCGAGTCGGACTCGCCCATGAAGGGTTCCGTAGCAGCAAGTAACATAATATAAAAGCTCTTGTAATGTGTTGTAACTTTGATCGATGTTTTAATAATAGTGTATTTTTTTCGATTTATGACGCATTAAAAAAAAACTACTTACTAGATTTCGTTCAAACCAATTTTCGTTGGCAGTTTTTATAGTAATGTACATCATATATTTTTTTTAGTTTTATCATTCTCTTATTTTAGAAGTTAGAGGGGGGGGGACACACATTTTACCACTTTGGAAGTGTCTCTCGCGCAAACTATTCAGTTTAGAAAAAAATGATTTTAGAAACCTCAGTATCATTTTTGAAGACCTATCCATAGATACCCCACACGCATGGGTTTGATGAAAAAAAAATTTTTGAGTTTCAGTTCTAAGTATGGGGACCCCCAAAATTTATTGCTTTTTTTCTATTTTTGTGTGAAAATCTTAATGCGGTTCACAGAATACATCTACTTACAAAGTTTCAACAGTATAGCTCTTATAGTTTCGGAAAAAAGTGGCTGTGACATACGGACGGACAGACGGACAGACAGACAGACAGACAGACAGACAGACAGACAGACAGACATGACGAATCTATAAGGGTTCCGTTTTTTGCCATTTGGCTACGGAACCCTAAAAACAAAGTACCTTTTTTTCAAAACTCGTATTAATTTATGTATTCTACGAAATTAATTTAAAAAAAAAAAACGTCAGCTGAGCAAGTCCAATGACCTGTAGGTAGTTAGTACGCAACGCCGACAAATCGATAGTGTTTCATGTACCGGATCGACCCTCCACGGGAATAAAACGATCAAAATTTAGCGGTGTATGTATGAGGTAGGACAACTTACGCCTGTACTATAATGAAACCTTTACAAATCCTGAAGCTTTTAAAGCTCTCACAATGTTCACCTTCTTTTTTTAAGGTATGAAAACATCAAATGACTTCTCTCATTATAGGGTGTAGCGAGAGGACGTGCTAATTTTTGTATCTGTATCCTTCAGTTGCTCTTTGCGTTCCAGGACCATAGTAACTCTTTCAAAAATTCTCAAAGAAATCCAGGATCGATGTATTCACCTCTCACGTGATTTACGTTAAATCTACAGCCGTTAAGGTAATTTAAGCAGTACGTGGTGAGCCATTAATTCGTGTTTAGTCTACAATATAGCGTTGACTTTTTGAGCTTAGTCGAACACGACAGAAATCCATTTTTGTGAAGGAACTGGTATCATGAGTTGCCTGGTTGATTTATTTATTAATTCACAAAATCCACAGCTCTTTTACAAATTTTACTTAAAGATAAACTAATGTCGATAAACCCGCTCCTACACAGGCCTTGAACATAGCTGACTCTTTCGGCATCAATTTTTGTTTGTGTATTACTAGAAACTACCGTAGGTGCCGAATGAGGAATTAATTTTTTTTTTGGGTTCCACATGCGGCACCAAGCTAACATAACTATTGGTGCCGAATGCCTCTTAACCTATTGCTTTGGTGTTGAAACCATTGGTACCGAAAAACTTGGTGCCGAAAGAGGAATATTTCGACGAAATATCGACCCTTTTTAGGAAGAATACCGTAAACGACACTGCGTTTTTTGCTGGAATAGGTTTTCTCCTATGTTTAAAAAGTATGTAGGATGATATCAATCTAAAAAAAATATAACTTATTATTCGTATAATTGGTGATCTAATACAAATAGTGGCAATTAAAATATTTTCATAAATACCTTTTAATTATTGAAGAGAAAACCCATTCCGAGGAGTTTTTGACGGAATTTTATTACCGAATAAAGTTCAGTGGCTGTTTTAATTATTCGAAAATTGATTCCTAGTGGATATTAAAGTGTAAAATTGGTGTAGTTTTGTCTTTCAAATGTCTACACAGCTTGACATCATCATATGTGAAATCATTGAAACAGGCGCGATTTCGTCAAATATTATTGTAGTATTGACTACCTCAGTGAAGCTTGCCGATAAGGTTACCTCACATAAAAATATAGTTTAAAAAAAAATAATAATAGTGCTCGATTTACGAAAAATATGGTACAAAGCGCCCCACGCTTTTTTCACAATGATATTAATGTTTTTCGTTCAATATTATTACTTTCTACCTATATTGAAAATTATTTTACACATTTTAGTTTGATATGCTATGAAAGCGTGTTGTTTTAGTTTTTTTTTAAACTATATTTTTATTTTTCACTAAAAAAAAAAACGGGTTATTGTATTGTCATCAGTCTTTGATGGGTATGCAAAGTTTGAAGAAAATCTGATCGCCCAAAGTAGGTCAAAATCGAGCTCAAAGGCGTTGGTTACAAACATACAGTTGAAGCTAATATAAGCGTGTTAAAAACACGCTTTCATTGCATATCAAACTAAAAATTGTAAAATAATTTTCAATATAGGTGGCGTGGGGCGCTTTGTGCCATATTTTTCGTAAATCGAGCACCCCACGCTTTTTTCACAATGATATTAATATTTTTCGTTCATTATTATGATTTTCTACCTATATTGAAAATTATTTTACACTTTTTAGTTTGATATGCAATGAAAGCGTGTTTTTTTAGTTTTTTTAAACTATATTTTTATTTTTCACTGAAAAAAAACGGATTATTGTGTTGTCATCAGTCTTTGATGGGTGTGCAAAGTTTGAAGAAAATCTGATCGCCCAAAGTAGGCCAAAATCGAGCTCAAAGGCGTTGGTTACAAACATACAGGTGAAGCTAATATAAGCGTGTTAATAATAATAATAATACAGAATGAATTCTAATGGAATACAAAGTGACTGAAAACTAAATACTTTTTAATTCATTAAACCCCAAGCTAACGCCGGCGTTCGCGCACCTATTGTCTTTCTATTGTGTCTGTAATTTCCACGATTGAAAGTTTAAACTTGACACTGGCTGGCACTGGCCAAAACGAAAAAAATAACACAATTTATTGTTGGTTATGAGGTTCCTGAAAAGGCTCGGTATATACGTGTGTAGGCCACCCCATCCTAGCGCATTGCGGAGCACCAGCGCAATAAATTATAATAATAAATTTGTTTATTTTCCACCACAAAGTATTACAGTTTTTTTGCTTATAATAAATTTTAGTTGATTATAGGGGTGGACTGGAGCCTAAACTAGGAAAACCCTGTATTTCAGGTTTCCAAAACACTCACCCGCGATAAGAACGTATTAATAGCGCAATGCTAGGTTATTTCAATTTTAATTATTAGTCCCACAGAAAGTGCGTGTGGTAAGGCACCTACTGTAAGGTTTTTTTCTGACTCAAACTTATTCTTCACTTTCATTTTCAATCAGTCAACATAGAATCATGAATGGAACATTCAAGTGCTGTCACTTGTTATTTGAGTGTAACGGAAGTGTGTAGCCTCAGTTAGATAAACGCTTACTTTTAAATTAGACCCATAATACTGACTTAACATCACAGTCAATATTGAGAATTATTGGGCGCAATAGGGCTGTACCGATAGAAAATCATCTTCAGTTTTTACTATTTTTTTTTTTTTTAATTATACTGAAAACATTGTATAATTGTAGAGAGGAGATAATATGATGATGATGATGCCATCTAGCCGATTTCGGCCATAGCGACCGCATTACATGGCTCCCAAAGGAGGTTGTGAACTCAAATATGCTGCCCTATTATGAGCTCTCAGTACAGTTACATATCCAATTCGAGGAGATATAGTTTTATAAAATACAATAAAAATTCCGATATTTTTTAAATTATTAGTTGTGACTTGTGAATCATTTGCCAAGTTAAAATATTCAATGTGTTAATAAATTAATTTCATGCAAAATTATTTGCATGAAATGAATTCTTGCATAATGGTAAACTAAAGTTGCACTGCACTCGTATAACTTAGTTAAATGTGGTAGTAGATATTACTCATTGGTATACTTTTTGCTTAGAATATCGGTTGGTGAAGTTCAAGCAGGGCGAGTCAGGGTGACATCATTTTAAAGGCAATTCTTGAAGCAATAAAACTACATTTGTGATCACTTAAAATGAGCCAATGACCGCTGTGAGTGGCCAATTAAATGCATATTTCCACAGCGTCATCAATTAGTCTTCCCAAAGTAACAAAATAGTTGATTAGATGCAAGTAAAGTATCTAGGAGTAAGCCATTGTCAGGAAAATGTTGAATCTTCATACTCGTGGCTACTCTATATAAAGAACTAGCTGACTCGGTGAACCTTGTGCCGCCTAACAGTCAGTGAATGTATAATAATATATATAGATAGATATATATAGATAGATATAATAAACCTAAATAATAATATATATAGCTTTCGATATAGTCAACCGATTGCGATGAAACAGTAACATATCGAGTTACACAGAATTTTAATGTATAAAAGACATTAGGTATATACATCGATTTCGTACATTTTACGTGATGTGCCCACAACTAAAAACTTCTACAGATTTATTATATGTATAGATATAGAGTAGCTCAGAAGACTCAACATTTCTCTATAGGGTGTCTCAGTAAGAGTGCACTTTTTCATTTTAAAATAAAAACAAGTATTTTATGATAGAGTTGTGATATTTTTATTGTATTGTAAAGAAGACATGTTCCGATTAAGTATGGAATGAAATATCTACTTTTCATGAAATTTTCCATGACTTTTGCACAGAGATGTGGCTGTATTTCACCGATGACGCGTTGTATTTCCGATTTGAGCTCAGGAATTGTTTCGGGTTTATTCGCATAAACCCGAGATTTCACAAAACCCCATAGAAAAAAAATCGCACGGCGTTAAATCGCACGATCTTGGTTGCCAGTTGACATCAGAATTTCGTGAGATAATGTGTTCTGGAAATCGTTGCTGCAATAAGTCGATTGTTTCATGCGCGGTGTGGCAGGTTGCGCCGTCCTGCTGAAACCACATGTTGTCCAGATTCATGCCGTCCAGTTGAGGCCACAAGAAGTCCGTTATAATATTCCTGTAACTTTCTGTAAGCGTAACTTTCTCCATTTTTGTAATGAGTTTTCACAATTATAACGCGTTGTTCTTTCAAAAAGCGCGCCATTTTTAATAATCGGAATAAACAGAGATGACAGCTGTCAAATTTCAGAGTTGCCACTTGCATAAGAAAAAAAAGATTCCAATTTTAAAAAGTGCACTCTTACTGAGACACCCTATAGTATCATATGTATGGATTTTTGTTCGGTGGCGTCAACCCTAAACCTTGGAGCATGTGCGGTAGGAATGTGAATGCGCTAAACGTTGAGTAAACTAATGCTTATTGAGGGCATTTCAAGAGTAGATCAAAGACGCCGACGCCTGGGATCTTACCGCCTACTGACCGCCCCGCACTTCCTACTGACCAAGCTAGGAATAGCGGACATTCCAAAGCTTTTTTTAATTAATACATTTTATAAACAGGGGCTGGCTTTAAATTGAGAAAAGGATGAAACTAACATTTAAAAATGTCTGGTTACATATCCGCTTTCGTTATTGACTAGGTAGGATTGTGTATGTGTTACAGACAATGAGTTATTTTTCCTAGCCATTACTGTCCCACTGTTGGGCAAAGGGAAGGCCAAATCCTTCCAGACAAATTTTCTCCAGCGCCGTCGCGAACCAGTCCTCGTGATATGCGTCTAGATCATCTCGCTACTTTTTTTTCTCCCAGACAATGTGATTAAATAGCAATTGCTTATAAAGGCTAATAAAGTAAGGGTAAGGTAAGGGTAGGTAATATGAATATTGACTAAGTTGTGAAGATAATTTGATAAATTCATTACTTTATCTAGATATTATTTATAATAGCTACTTAGAGTTACTAAAAATTTCAAAGACGGTCGCATGCGCTTCATTATAATTTTTAATTTTGTTTCAGAATTTTTTTTCCGTTAGTTACCTACATACTTAACTTTATGTTTTTTAAATATCTATACTAATCATATTAAAATAACTTTTTAATGGGTACGTTTGGTTTCTGGATAACGGAACCCTAGAAGGTAAATCCATTCTTAAAAGATTTAACTTTTTTATAGAACAATAGTTCCATCGGGCTAGAGCTCAAGCTTTTGAAATGCAAAATTACCTGTCCTAATTCACGGACATGCAGACTACCCCAGAAAAAATTAAAACAATGACACCAAATATCGTAATCACTGAGAGATATTCTTTTTACCTCCTGGGCTCTTCATTTTTTTTATTAATCCTTTGTAAAATTCATTGAGCAGATGTTTCGGATAGACTTTTCAACATTAACATGCATTTGGTCTCTACACTTAAAAAAATTACGTAGGTATAGCCTTCGCTCCTCCCATCTTTGGTAATGCCTACAACTTTTAGGAAAACATTCAAAACTCAAAAGAAAAACTCAAAGCATCTATTTCAAATACATATGCCATTTCCAGGTTAATAAGTTACCATATTGTATAAGACTAGACTACCTATAAAAGCACACTCCTTCATACTTTTGTACTAGTTATTGAAGAGTGGGGTGTTCCAGCACAGGAAACCTCTATGTCTATACTTACATTGTAGAAGTCGTAAACTTATTGAAAATTCAATCGACGAGAGAACCTCCTTCTTTTTGGAAGTCGGTTAAAGTGTAGACCAAATCATTAAAAAAACACTTTCTTGGATACCTACTAAATGTGGCCTAGGAAGATCAAGTATGTGCTTCACCTGTTCACAATTCACCTGGTTGGCCTTGGTATCCGCAAAATTCAAGGAGAAGTTTAGGAACTGTGAACCAAACCTACCTATCTTACCTATCTTTCTCTCCTTTGTTCAGAGAACAGGTGCATTAACAAGGTACATTTTTTATTTCTCACTGATGATTAATTGATGACTAAAGTTGAGGTATCGGATCTGACCGATGCGTTCAGTACTTGGAAAATGGCTTGTACCAACACGGATTTGTCCGACAATCTGTCCTCCCGGAGACGGTAGGATGTACCGCTCTGCAGTATTATTCAGAATAACTGGATTAACGTGTCATAAAGTACTGCACGTGCACGTCTGCTGGCTGTTCGGATATTTATTTATTTAAACATCGTACAACACAAAGGTACAAAGGCGGACTTAATGCTTTAGGCATTCTCAACCAGTCAACCTAGAGTGGAGAAGAGATATTATGGCAGGTGCAATGGTGGATACAAAACAAAGAAAATATTATTGAGAAAATAAGGGTACACAAGTAATAAGTATATAAATATATAGTGAAAATAAAGTATGTATACTTGATATAGGAAAAGGTGTTTTTTAGATGATTCTGCTATTAGTGTAGAAATAACTGTAGAGTCGCGGTACACCATCGTCAACGATATTATTCGTCGAACTCTTGTCACCGTCGGCATACCTACGTGCCGTATTAGAATCTAGTGGCTTGGTACGTGATGATGGGAAGTTATCAGATGGCATGAGGTTGGCGTCGTGGATGGTGGGTAGGCCTCTGGTGTCGGACGCATCCTGTGTTGACAAACCCCTTTGCTGTCCAGCAGTGGGAAAAAAAAAATATAATGTTTTATTGCTATATCTAAACTTACCTAGATCATACTAATATTAAATAGAATAAAATAAAATAGTATTTTATGTGACTAGGGGATAAAGCAGTGTGTTTAAGTCGCGGGCGGCATGTTGAATTCCGAACGAAACGAAGGTTGCTGATTTTAATCCCGAACGATAGTGAGGGATTTATAAAATTAACTCCCATTATAGAATTAATTCCGATTATAAATCCCTCACTATCGTTCGGAATTCAACATGCCGCCCGCGACTTAAAGACACTGCTTTATCCCCTAGTCACATAAACTACTATTATTTTCCTTCTACATTTTTTTGGCTCATTTTTTTAAAATCTTTATTGTCGGTTATTTTTTGTAACTTATTTTTCATAACCTGATTTTGAATAGATAATAATAATTATTTATTTGTTGTGCACAAGGACCGCTAGACAGCGGTAAAAGCCCCCTTCAGTCGTTTCCACGTTGATCTTTCTCGGGCCACTCGCTCCATGTTTTTCCTGCTGTTGATATAATGGCGTCACTCCATCTCTTTTGTGGTCTGCCTTGTCTGCGCTTTACGCATACTAATGTTACAAAGGCGAAAGTTGGTATACATGAGTGTATGTGATGGTGTGTTCCTATGTTTATTTATTATTGTCGTGCCTCCTCCCTCGTGCTCAAACGATTGAACGGATTCGATTTTGATGAAATTTGGTAACAGAATAGTTTAGCAAGTAGTTTTACGCGGGGTCCGTATAACGTTGCACATATTAACCGAGGCCCAAAAAAAAAAAAAAAAAACAATAATGCTACAATATTTATTTCAAATAGAGTACTGTATGTATGACTATGTATGACAGTCGCAAGCGCGCTGCAGTTTCGTAAGGACGTGGGAATCGGGATAAACGATTTGTAATTACTCCGTAGTCTTTGTGGCTACTATGAATAATTAGTTATATGACAATATTATTTAACAAATATCTGGCGACCCCATAGCCAACCTTTCGCGGTCCGGATACGGACTGCGGTCCGCCTGTTGCTGACCGTTGTTCTAGACTAACACATAGTCTATTATTTATAAAACCATACCTGTGTTCTTTAGTTTTTCCACATTTTGCGTTCTAAGATCACGGGTTTCCTTTTCAGAAAATCCCCGCATCTCTAACAGGCATCGGCCCTTATTACTAACTGTAGTAAGTATACCATTCTATGATGAGTTAACTGATGACCAAAACCATAACCAATTTAAACCATTTAAAAAATAAATGCTATGTATGCATAATAATTGTTTTTTGTATTTCAATTTAAATATGCCACTTTTATTAAATAAACGGTATTCCATTCTATTCTATTTAGGCCCCTCGCCCACGGCGACTTTATGTAGCGATACTGACGCGCGTTTTTTAAGCGCGCGACAGTATCGCTACAAAAAGTCGCCGTGAGCGAACTAACGCGCGTTAGTCGCATTTGCCAAAGCTATAGAAAAGATGCCAACGCGCTACAGCATCGCGACTGTATCGATGCGAACGCGCTACAGCATCGCTACAAAAAGTCGCTGTGGCCCCTAAAGCCTTATTGTACAATTTATAGGTTAAGATGGAATTAATTTGAAAATTTCCCTCTCCTAGAGAGGAGGCCTGAGTGCCAGCAGTGGGAACATTAAAAAGGCTGATGATGATGATAATGATGATGAAGATGGAATGGTATAAGATTTTCGAAAGATATAAATTACCATTTAAAGTCACCTAGTTATCTAGATAATGGCGTTCAGACAGTTTACAGTAACTGTAAGGAAGAGGAACTAACTACAGAAATAAGGAAAGAAAAACGAGTGAAGTAATGATTGTAGACTTGCAGCGATTAGCTACTGCTGATATCTACATCATAGTAAAGCGCGTAGCTACAAGAAAGCGTTCACATTTTAATAATCTTCTTCTTCTATAATTATACAACATTATTTTTAGTTTAAGCGAAACCTGAATAGGTATAGTAATTTTGACATCTCTCTCTAATAATTTCATACATTTTGACATCTCTCTCTAATAATTTTATAGATTTTGACATTCTCTCTCTAATAATTTGACATTGAATATTACTTTGAATTTAATTCACACTAAATTTTTAGATGACATGCCATACCTATATTGTAAATTTTATACTAACTAACGTACTAACTCAATGCTAACATAATATTTTTTTATTAATTAAGCATAATTATGATTGTATGTATCTACCTACCAAATATTTGCACGCCACACTTGGCAGAATGTGATGAGACTATTTATTTATTTCAAGACCATAATTATGTACCATATACTGACTAAATGATTTGATTTGATAGTATGTTCAGAATCAAACTGAATGGATTCCAATAGTTTTTACACCATATTAAATTTTTTCCCAAAAATATTTAACAAGGTCATAAGTTGGACACCACCGTTACTAAGTACAACACAGATCACGGCAGGTCATAGCGAGCATTAGGCGCCATCAAACAGCTGGGTGCAAGTGCAAAACAACCCCTCAGTCGCCTGGATGGCCCGGTGACTATGGATTTTTGCTGACATAACAAGCTAAATAACTTTGTGATTTTTCATGTGTGTAAGTACCAAATTTTCTTTCGTATTTTATTTACCAAACCCTTATAATTGATACCCATATTATGGAGATTCAAGAATTGAAAAGAAAGAGATGGAGTTTTGATACAAGTGGAGAAAGTTTGTTATTGCGACCGAGGCCGAATTCGGCGAGGGCGAGTGCGTCCACGTGTACCTATGAAACGATATTTTTCATTACGCTTGCAAAGACATAAATAATCAGAGGTTGACGCGTGACTTCAGGGGGTTGGTTAGCGCCCAGCCTGGAACGATAGATAAATATAATAAATTGTGGCGGTGCAAGCTACCGCACTTTTCCGCACTAGCACGGAAAGCAGTAAATGGTCTGCCGAAAAGCAGTAGGGTCTTAGTAATGTCTCAGTCTCAGTGGGCACTAGTACGCATTTTTAGGAGTCCGCCATATTTGATTTAGAATGACGTTTTGCTAATCATGCATTATTGTCATCTAAACTGAACATGTTTGCACACATGACACAGGTGTGGTTTTAGTCAGCAAAAGTCTGACATGCCCTCTCCCTCTTCCGCGAAGATTCATCATCAAAAAATCACTAAACTGATATATTGATTACGTTCCGTTCAACTTACGATACTGGACTCAAGAATTTTAAAAATTATCTATAAGTTAAAAATTGAAAACAAAATTACTTTCCACACAAACTCTATTTAAAAGTCACGAGTTCCATATAAAGTAGTTATATCTCTTACTTAAATGAATCTGTGCTGGGTTTAATAAATACATAGAATGGCCAAAAAAATCAATCCCGCAGAGATGAAAAAAGCGAGCGGAATTCGGCGGATTCCCTAACTACTACTGTAAATAAGTTTAAATAAATAAAGGTGATTAAAAAAAAAAATTAATTTCACGGAGACGGAGTCGCGGGTGGCAGCTAGTTTAGACAAGAAACCAGGACTTTCCATATCAATTAATCAAATCAATGAGATATTTTGGACATTATATTTCTATTTATGTTTTTCTCTGTAATGGCTGGCAGAGTACGAAGCAACAGGAAGATTTTCAGGCAACATGTTTCATTTTTAGGGTTCCGTACCTCAAAAGGAAAAAACGGAACCCATGTGGGATCGCTTTGTGGTCCGTCTATCCGTATTAGAGCACAAACAGTAAGGTATTGTGGAGAACTTTTAAAATTATATATCTACGAGTATACTTAGGCCTATCTTTGTATTGTTGCAAAAGTCGCTTTCTTTTCGTATGGTTTTGTTTTATTTAGCTTCAGCCTCAAAAAGCCACTGGCTGGACCAACATTGTGTTCAAAATTTTACTCGACCAACTCATAATTGCTACCTTCAATTGCGCACTAAGCAATAACATGTTCCCCCAAATAAGACTTGCTTGACTTATCGATTCGCACTTTTCGCATATATCGAGTTCGCAGTCTCATCTCCTCATTATATTCGAGCAGGTGTTCCTCAGGGCTTTCTGCCATCCCCGTAGTCTTCATGCTGCGTGGTCATAGGTACCGATCACAACCCTGAAGCTGTCGTTTGCAATCATCTTTAATTTTTGGGCAAATTGTTCTAGAAATGGAGAATCGAGGTTAGCCCTGAAAGAGTCAGGCGGTTCTCTGCTCAAGTCAGCCCGCACCGCTGAGCGTGTGGTCTTAAACTCGTTCGTAATAATCAATGTTTAATCTAGCCCTTAAGTACCTTACCGTCCTTAAAACGAGGTTCGTTCCCTGCTAGACGTGAATTCGCATAGCTTCTATTGTTTTAAAGTTCTGGGCTTTAATTCTTATTAAGGTTACAAGAAGGTGCGGTTAAGCTGACATTGGTCAACCTGCGAAAAGTCACTCATTATAAAAAAGCTATGGGAACTGAGATTGAGCATTACTGATTGAGTCATAGATATCTGAGTGTACATGCCTGAGAATGTTTATGACATGAGTGTGTTCTAGTGCCCGACCACCGTGACGTACAGTGTTCTCCATACAGAGGCCGTTCTTCAAACAGAGCGTCGCGTGTTTGCGCTCACCCTGTGTTGTTTGCCCTTTGACAGCAGTCTCACAGGTCGTTAACACGTCACACCTAACTGAACTGACGTGAACCTAGCCTCTAATCATTGCATTAATTCATCACACACATCATTAAACTATACAAACAGAGACTACATACCGGAAGTACTCAAAGAACAACATCCATGCGTGTCAGATTCAACAGACTCTCCGAATGTAGACTCATAAATTAGTAATAACCTTGACGCAAAAATTACGAGACTCGCAGCTCGTTACTATTTTAATTGCTCAACGGATCAACAATGAAATGTGATTTCCTTGTATAACATTATAGAAAAATATCAAAACTTTGTGAACAACACGTAAGTAGATAAATAATCAGTTGTTATCGTGTGCATTACATTTAACTAGGTGGGTTTAATCCACTTGATTTGATATCTTGATAATGTCTGGATTATCGGCGAACATGAAAGCGCCTAAATTAATTTTTAATCCAGCTTTCCCTCGGTTACTTGGCCATATCTTGTCGACGTAGGCACACAAGTCGTTGATAGGAATCGTACGATATCAAGCGCACCGCCGCGCGCCGCCCGCGAGCACCGCTGTCGCGCATCGCTGCCATAAACTACAACGTAGACATGTTCATTAATTAAAAATCTAACACAGCTTTATGGTACCCGTATTTTCTTTATTAGCCACACCAAACAGTGTAGAATTGAAATTGAAACAATAATAAATCAGGAACAAAGAAATGTCCGATAATTTTATCATTCTGTCATTCTAAACTAATTATTATGCTAATGAAAATGACGATAACAAAATAAAAATATACAATGAGTAGATAGACAATAAATATTAAGAGGTATATGTATAAGGGGCTGACCATGTATCAGTCTTTAAGCAAGTTCAGATTTGGAACCTTATATCTTTTAGCCTTTAATATGGCAGTAAGTGCATAGATTAATTGTGTACCGACACAAAATGTTAATGACTTTTGGATATCAGTATTACTGATACAAATAGTGATATATTACATCCAAACTTCCCATTTGATATGATTACATTCTTAGCACCTAGTTACCTACTGCTTAGTGCGTTGGGCCTGAAAAACGGCAGCGGTTACTGAAAAGATGTGTGGAACTTTTTTGGTTTGGCATGGGCATGTGATGCGTAGAAAAAGAAAAAGAGGTCAGAAAAGAATAAATATATTTATTAGACAGGAACAAGAAGCAGGTGACCACTGAGATGACTATGAGCTTACATTTATATATAATCTAATACAGTAGGTATGTTAGGAGAGGAGGAATTGGGATAACGAATAACAGCAAGAAGATGATAGTAAAGTTAGATCTGAAGAGTATATACTTGAACATAACCGAAACGCTTTACTAATAATATTATAAAAAGACTTTGTATTTTTGTTTGTATAAGAAACTAAAAAACTACGGAATCGATTTTAGAAATTCTTTTACCAGAGATTCCTCTGGTGAAATTTTAATTCTAAATATTATTTCTAATACTTTATCACTGTAACATAGGCTATGTAGATATATTTTCTATTTTCGCTCGGGCGGAGCCGCTGGCAGAAGCTAGTAAAAAATATTTTTGAATTATATACTCTGTGATTTTTTTAATATCGTATGCTAAGCCATGTCTTCACTTATACCACCATAAGTTTCTTTGCTTTATTGATATATAAAGTTTTAGTACAATAAAACATAACTACCGGTCATGTCTTTCGGAAACAATTACCTACCTATTTATTTTGACATTTCATCAAGTGTCTCTCTCTGCCATGTCAAATATCACCGCTTTATGCAATTATGAATTGATTTCAATACATATAGGATATATTTTATCATTGGTAGGCATTTTTTTTTTTTTTTTTTTTATGGTGGGAAAAAATCATGCATTGACATCCCCCGCTCTTGGGCGGAGCGGGAGATAGTGTCAGACTCTTACTGACTAAAAGACCCACCCCGTTCCTTCTAGCTTTCATACCGGGGCTCGAGCGCCCTCGCAATTGACCCTGATGGTAAGCAATAATGTGGTCGACGATGGAGCACGCTTGCAAAGAAATAACCTATTCTTTCTTGACTCCACTCCTTAAATGGTACTTTTTTTTAGGTGGGAAAAATCATCCAATGACAACCCCCGCTCTTGGGCGGAGCGGGAGATAGTGTCAGACTCTTACTGACTAAAAGCCCACCCCATCGTGCCTTTCGTACCGGGACCGAGCTTCCCTTTCGTATAGCCCTGGCTCCTTAAATGGTACTTACAATTAATGTTGCTTGTGTTCCCAAAACGTTATGTGCGTAAGTACCTACAGGTTTTTTTTGAGGTGGTAAATCATCCAGTATTCTTTCTTTGCCTTTGCGTTCCAAGACCACGGCACAAATGACAAAATAGATAGGTACAGAAGACAATCTCATGTATGTACTTCACTTTTTAGGGTTCCGTAGTCAACTAGGAACCCTTATAGTTTCGCCATGTCTGTCTGTCCGTCTGTCTGTCCGTCTATCTGTCCGTCTGTCCGTCTTCGCTTAATCTCTGTGACCGTTAGCACTAGAAAGCTGAAATTTGGTACCAATATGTATATCAATCAAGCCGCCAAAGTGGTAAAATAAAAATTGGAAAAAAATGTTTCATTAGGGTAGCCCCCCTATATGTAAAGTGAGGAGTGATTTTTTTTTTAAATTTCAACCCTAACGTGTGATATATTGTTGGATAGGTATTTAAAAGTGAATAGGGGTTTACTAAAATCATTTTTTGATAATGTCAATAATTTCGGAAATAATCGCTCCAAAAGTAAAAAACAATGTGTCCCCCCCTCCCTCTAACTTTTGAACTATAAGTTTAGAAAATATGAAAAAAATCTGAAATTAGAACTTTATAAGGACTTACTTGGAAAATTATTTTGAACTTGATGGAAAGAATAGTTTTTGTACAAAAAAGACAAAAGGTTGTACAAAATAATTTCTGGACTAAATTTGTAATATAGTATATGCAAGCATTTTTTTAAACTTATTAGTGGGTACACTTATTGTGACGGACGGGAAACTACGGAACCCTACACTGAGCGTGGCCCGACACGCTCTTGGCCGGTTTTTTTATACCTACGCTCGGTGGATGTGTGCACTAATGAGCGTTTGAGCCGGAACTGTTAGACGAGTGGTCCGAGACGCTCCGAGATATCGTGTCCGTGAGCGGTGTCTATGTGTGCGTTTCTCGAGCGCGCTTTGTATGTAGATTGACTTCTGTACCTATCTATTTTGTGCCACGGGTTTCCCTTGTGCGTATGGGTGGGATATCCACCATGCAAGTACCGTAGCGCATCAAATACTTCTGGTGGTCCGATCATGGAACCTATTTTGTCTGGTCGGATTTAAATTCTGCAATAGCCAGGCACACTCACCGAAATGTAAACGATGCTCAAGTCTCTGAATTTTGACTCGACGAGTGCATCAATACCAATGATCTTTTTGGCTCGTTTCTTAATCGACTCAAGCGCATCAAGCTAATATTTGGCACATCCATCCCTAAGATGAGAGCAGTAACTACTCCATGCGCGATCGAACTAGCGCTTGATAAAGGTTGAACAGCAGGCCTAACCAAGTTACGACCGTTTCGTTTCGAATCTCTTTCTGCAGTCGGTCGGCCTCCGATTCCTTTGTTCTGACACATGACTTAACGTTGATATTATGATGTCATTTTCATTCATTTGAAATTTTCTACTAGCGTTAACGATTGTAGGTTTATCAACTTGGCTAAGCCTTCAGTAAAGTACCGTCTCACCTTTTTTGAGATGAGGCTTCTATCGCTCTGGGTGGAGCAAAAGGGAGTGTCACACTTTTACTGACTAAAATCCATCTGAGTTCTTTCAGTTGGCTTTAGTGAGATCTACGGTCTTTCGAACCAACCCGCAGCCCCTTAGGTTATAGGTACTTACTGAAAGCATTTAATAAACTTGAAAATAAAATTAATTTCAAAGATCAAAGAACTTGACACTAAAGTGACCTTAGCAACTCGAATTACGCCGTCATTATCTATAAGTTGCCAAACAATGAAACAATAGATATCTTTTGTTTATGTTATCTTCTAAATAACACGTATTATTTTATCATTTTTCAGAGGTATTTAAGCTTAGTACCCAATTGAGTTAGAAGTGTAAGAATTGTGGTTCGAATGGAGCTACATTATAAGTACGTAGGTAGGTAGTGTGTAGGTAGGTGGTATGCTACGACTTTCGGGTCTCAGTCTGATTTTTTTTTTATTGTTCACCTGATCAGAAAATTTAATGAGAATTAACATTGAGTGTTTCGTGCTTGAGGCATTTAAAGTACGCTCGTATTAAACTGTCGTTTTGATCTTCCTAGGCCTAAATGATAAAGAAAATCAATAAAAACTGAAAATTTTAAACATTTTGTATGACTGATTGTTTTGTGACTGAAGTTTTTAAGCTATTGCATAGCTTCTATCGCGGGCCTTGAGCGTGGAGACCGAATCCAGAAATTCCGTAACGAAAATAACCTAACACCCCCCACTCATTTGTTTTTTGAGCGTGGTGACGGATAAGAAAACATATGAGTGAACAATCAATCAAAATTCATTTCAATGTGTGAAAGTGTAACTTCAATTAATATCAAAGACAAAAAAACAAAGGAAAAAAATACTGCATAAATAAAATAAATAAATAATTTTAATTGCATAAGTTGATAAAAATGCTATGCAATAGCTTTACCGCGGCAGTCCCCGAGTGCCACACGTCTTTTTTTTTTATAAATTCAATTGTTGCGAATACGTGTTCTGTTCTAATTTATTTAGAATAGTTTCAAATTCAAACTGGATGTCTCGGAAAATTCTCACTTTTGTAAATGCATAAAAAACTAACAAATATACGCGTTAAATTACAAAATCTAAAATTGAAGACATTGGAAAATTACTTTTTGGAAACAACGTTATTCATGAAACATGGAACAGTGTCACTCTTTACGGCTCTGAGACTCTTCAAAGCTGTGCTTCAAAGCGATCTCTAACATTCATATCTCTAACATTCATGCAACCTCGCCTCAGAAGGTGAGTAGGAACGTTGTTGATTTCTTGTCCAATGGTTTTTCTTCAATTCAGATAGGTATGGTTGATGGATTACTGTTGTACCCCACTTCTCATATAACCCCAGAGGAAAAAATCTGAAGGTGTTAGACATGATTTCTGTGGGAGGGATTTATTCTGGGGGTGATGTTGGTTAAATTAAACATGGAGACTAGCTATTAACGATGTAGGAGACACAATATAAGCAAGAGTGCACAAGAGTCTGTTCTCTCACTCTCGTAGTCTGATTGGACTGTCATCCGACATGACCAGACTAAAATCAGCCACCAATCATCGGCTTACCGTGGTCTACATGCAGTACATCATACTACGTGGATAAGAGTGGGACTAAGAATTTCCTAATGGATTCAATGCATGCACTACTATACTTTGCCTGACTGGGCATCGAACCTCGCATTCACTCGTCTTATTTGCGACTGTGACATACAGTATACATTGTCAAATTTAATTATGTTTAATATCTGATAAATAAACAGATTGTTTTTTAAATTAATCATTATTTTAAAATAAATTCGTCGGATTTTTCACAAACAGAATAGATAATGTACTACGTTGCGTTGGGTTTGCTACTTTCGCCCATCAAGTTTCCTTGAAAAGTTGAGACATCTGCAATTCACACTGAATATTAAATGAAGCGCTGTAGGCAGCTTTGCATTGTAATGATATTCATAAAATTTGAAGCCGTATATAGCTGAATAAAAAACAAGTTAAATATCACTAACTTGTAGTTTTGGAAACTAACATAAGCAGAGGAGGTCATGACATTAAAAACTTTATTTCGTCACAATATGTCTCTTGACTTTTATTTTCTTTTAAAAACTGTTATGCAATAAATTTATTTTTACTCAATATTATTATTTTACTTGTATTCGCAACAGTATCTTTATTCTCCTAATTTAATATATAAATGGATAAACTACCCTTTTTGATGTGTTTACTTTAAAAATAGTTCTTTTTAGGGTTCCGTAGTCAACTAGGAACCCTTATAGTTTCGCCATGTCTGTCTGTCCGTCTGTCTGTCCGTCCTCGCTTAATCTCTGTGACCGTTAGCACTAGAAAGCTGAAATTTGGTACCAATATGTATATCAATCACGCCGACAAAGTGGTAAAATAAAAATTGGAAAAAAAATGTTTTATTAGGGTAGCCCCCCTATATGTAAAGTGGGAAGTGATTTTTTTTTTAATTTCAACCCTAACGTGTGATATATCGTTGGATAGGTATTTAAAAACGAATAGGGGTTTACTCAAATCATTTTTTGATAATGTCAATAATTTCGGAAATAATCGCTCCAAAAGTAAAAAACAACCCCCTCTAACTTTAGAACCATAAGTTTAGAAAATATGAAAAAAATCTGACAAGTAGAACTTTATGAGGACTTTCTAGGAAAATTGTTTTGAACTTGATGGAAAGAACAGTTTTTGTACAAAAAAGACAAAAAGGTTCTACAAAATAATTTCTGGACTAAGTTTGTAGTATAATCGTATATGCAAGCATTTTTTTTAACTTCGTTTACATATTTTATTATCCTGAACGTATCTTCTTTCAAATAAAAAAAGAATTATTAAAATCGGTTCTCGCAATCCAAAATTACCAACGAAAACTTCTTCTGGTACCTATGTATTAATCAATAACCCAGTTCCCTGAGAAATGGCGCTGGGCTATTTCTCGTTCGCGCTGTTAGGATTTTTCCTGAGTTGATGGGGTCGGGTATTATCGAATTGTTCGGTTGGTCTCTCCTTGGCATTGGCGGTATTATCTTATAACTACATAAAACTTCTATCAGGAACATGCTAAAGCAATTTAGAACAAAATGAAAATTCATTTTTAACGCCATCTATCAAAATGTTAAGATAAAAACCAGTTCATAAATGGTTCGATAGATGGCGTTGCGTAATAACTTTCATGACCTACCGTAGAAAAAAATCGTTGTTTCTTAAATATATTCGTAATTTTACGAGTGCACAATCGCTGAAATTTCTACTACTTGCATACTGTTTTAGTTATCACCGTCCTTTGTGGTCCCGTTCTAAGGGTTCCGTATTTATTAGAGTTCCGTACTTAGTATGTTAACGTAACAATTAGCCTTTTTTTAAACTCATAAGTGGGAACACTTATTGTGACGGACCATAAACTACGGAACCCTACACTGAGCGTGGCCCGACACGCTCTTGGCCGGTTTTTTATATTAAGGATATGCTCGCGTTTGACCTCTTGGTATCTCACCTGCTGTGGCCGGCAATGGAGCACGCTTGCCTAGAAGTAACCTATTCACTCTTGACTTATAGACCCCTAGGTTGTAGTTATCAGGAAACACAGACGCAGGGAATTCATGTGTTCCCAAAACACTTTGTAGGTATGGGTGCGATGTCCACCGTGTACTGGTGGCGCAACGCCTTTTATAAGAGGTCCGATGATGGAACAGACTTGACGGAATTAAATTGTGCAATTCCAATGCACACTCCCCGAAATGTAAATGATAAAAAACCGACAGGCTAACAACTCGGCGTCGATGTTCAAGCCTTCCTTAAAATCTTTTTATTTTTAAGTAAGGCTTGTAGTTAGGCCTAGCTAGTAATGTGTAAATATGTACATTTCAAACAACACTTTACGAAGCGATTAAATTAATTTGTAGGTACAATTAAATTATCAAAAATATGTTCATTAATATCGGCGTCCGGACAAGACCAGATTTCATTCGAGGTACCTACCTAATACGGGTCACTTTTGAAGTGGCATCGGTTATTTAGGTTTTTAATAACACCAGGCATGAATATGTGATGCGATTTGACGCGGACCAAGATTTATATTTATAGCACTTTTAATTTACGACGGGTTATAAAACGTCGAAACTCCGACGATCGATAGCCGTGTAGGTGCCCCTGCCTACCTGACGATTGCGTCGTTATATCAAATAAATACAGGTCTCTAACACGTACAAATGTATTCATTTTATATAGGGTAAATACGCCAAATGTCGGCCCCCTTAGCGATTTTCTGACTCCGGATCGCTCTAGCACCGTCAGTATCCAACGAAAGTTAGCTTCTGATGCGGTTTTAGATAGTTTGATTAATCTATTTCATGTTTATAGGCACAAGATCGACATTTCTACTAAAAGAAAAAAGTAATTAGGTTTAGATGCGTCGAGAACAGAAAAACCCTAAAGTCGGCCTTTCACGGCCCATGGTCGGTCGCGTTTTTCCCAAATGTCGGCCGGGTATAGGGTGTTTTAAATTAAGACAGTGACAAATATTATTAACATGATTTATTTTGGCACAATTCTAATATAACACTAAAGTATACAGTTGTAATTGTATTTGTTTAATAATAAAATATTTTTTTATTTTCCCTCAACAAAAAAAATCGTAACCGTATAATTTTCTTTCATTCCGTGAAGGACTTAGATCTCCCTGCTTTGGGGGTTTAATAGATAAGTAGCAAGTCTCAAACCATAAAGCTGCCATAAATATGTCTTCAATACTGTCAACTCCTACATTTAAACCTAACTTCTTTACAATATTAATCAAATATAATAATAAATATTTCATTTTGAGAAAATAAGATAGATAAATAAATTAAAAATGACTAACCAATCAATGAAAAAATATAAAAGTATATTTTCATCAGTCTGTATAGTGGCTCTCGAATTCGAGGCTGGTCGACATTACGATCTTTAATATTTCTAATGTCGGCCCCTATTTCTTGTACCTTATTTCTCAAGATTCGACTGATATCACCCCGGCCGTTATTTGGCGATTAAACGTAAAATAGATTTATTTGCATATAAGCTTTGCAAATTCTCTTGTTAAGCCAACGGAATTAGTATAATTGGAATTTATAAAACAGAGTGCTTTTACTTTAAAGTCGACCACGGCCGAGAATCCGGTTTTAAGTCAAAACTGTTACCCTAATGGCGGCCTCCTATTTTTCCCTGAAAAATATACGCAAAACAGTGAAAAAACTATCTTAAAATATAGTAAAAATAACCCTTTAGTGATAATAAGGCTTAAAACAAAAATAAATAAATGTCTTATCGTTGTAATATCAATCCCCGAAATGTGAGTATTCACTTCAAGTAAGCTACTTTACATGCGAATTTGACGCTTCAACGGCGCTATCGCTACTGACGCTCAGTATGAGAAGAATAAGTGACGGAATCGGATAGTAACGGTTTGTACGTATAGAGTATGAACTAAGGTTGCAATTTGAGAAGCAAACTTGACAATTAATTACCTTTTGGATGAATGCAAGCTAAAAATGTACAGACGGCCGAAGTTTGGGGGGTGGCCGACGTTTGGCGTATTTACCCTATTTTAAATTCGTTTTAATGTCGTTTGGGGATCAATATAAATTATTTGTAAAGTAACAAATTTTTTATAGTATTTTTGAGTTGATGTTTTTGCTCTTATATTAGAAGTAATTTTAAAGCAATTGCATCATTATCCACCTGAATTCATCAATTTAGGTAGGTACCTAATCGTAGTTGGTATAAAAGATACCTATTAGTAGGTATCAATAATTGTATTTGTCGCACCATATTGGTTACAATGATAAAGGACGATTGACGCGTTTTAACGATTAAACTTTACAGTTTTGTTCCGAGAATTGTTTCAGTATATCTAGATATTTCAGGCACTTACGTATCTACATATATAGATAACATTGTTAACTTTACGTTACGTTACCTAAATCGCGAAACAATAACGAAGGTAATAAAGTTATGTAAATTCATTTCTTTATATTTTTATTGGCGTATTTTGTTTACTTTGCCTACCTGAAAATTACATCAATCGCTAAATTCAGGCTCATCATCATCTTCAGCCTTTTTAATGTTCCCACTGTTGGGACTCAGGCCTCCTCTCTAGGAGAGGGAATGGGCCGTAATCCACCACGCGGGCCCAATGCGGGTTGGTGAATGTCACATGTTTTCGAATTTTTGGTCAAATACCGAATCATCTCGTCAGCGAAAGTAACAAAGAACCTATTTGATTTTGACTTCCGTAGCTAACTTCGTGAATTACCTTTTTCATCAATTATTTAAACGAAATTCAATTAAATTTTGTTTCCTAATTAATTATTATTGTTCATGTTCTAACAAGTTTCATCTTCTTCAGTCCTCATTAAAAATATTCACAAGTATTTAAAATATCACTAATACGGCAAGGTACCGTAATTTTTAACGGTTAATTTTAAACTATTGTTGCAATTAAGCTTAATGGTTAAACGGCCATAAACAATGTCGGGACGTTAGAAAAAAGTATTGGCCAAAACTGCGCACGACTTTTCAGCACGTGATCATTTGCAAAAACTAAGGAGGCGGGCGGCTACTCAAAGGGGAATCATCCCAAGGGCTCCAAGTCAAAATATGTACAAATGCTGACCATAATGGGCTAAACAACAAAAAATGGATATCTTATTTAACAATAAGCGAGCCTGAGTTTCGTGCGGAGCTGCCCTGAACAATGGTGAGTTTTATGAGGCCATAAAAGAGGAGTCTTTGTCCACGATTCGGTCAATAAACGTAGCTGAGCGGAGCCGGGCTGCGCGCCCATACACACATAATTGTTTAGTTGAAATTCAAATTGATCTCACGGAAAATCTAAGCTGCCTATTCCTACTCTATATTATTCAAAGCATTATATGACCCGAGTTATTTATTGAACTTCACACATTCCAAACCAAATGTCTAATGTGAGGGTATTACTCATAGGTATATATATCTACCTATATCTATTAGAATCACGATGTGTTAAAAAACATGATTAAAGTTTTAGAGACTTCGTGTAAAGAAAATTTATCATGTCTGCTATTTGGTTCAAGCACTTTGTTGTTTTTGTAGTTTTTAAGAAGGTAATTCATTGCTACACTGATATGATCTACCTATACAATAAAAGTTGTATTTTTGTAAAACAATTAGGTACTGATCTATTTTTTCCGTTTTTTAAAGGGTACGCGAAGTGTTAATTAGAGTTTTGTAGTAACGTAAATTTAAGATGAGATTCTGTCAAATGCCGTTCTGAATAATTTAGCACTTATAAAAACTTAGGATGCCTACAGGTGCAGTATTATTTCGGTAAATAAATGCAAGATTTTCCAGCGCGGCAAACTTAATTGTCCTCTTTGCACCCGGTCAGTCCCTAAGAGGTCGCGTGAAGAGCTTATGATTTTGGATTCATCGGCAAGCTGTACTTTTACCGCTAAATGTTCGATGAGAGACGAGAGAGATGAAAAATATATCATTATCATCTTCTCCCTAGCTTTTTCCCAATTAAGTAGCTTTGGGTCGGCTTTCAGCCTAACCGGTTGAATAGCCAGTGTGCATCCATGTAAAACACGGGTTAATACCCGAATTACTTAGAACGACGTTATATCAGACCGCCAAAACTCAGTTATCTACTGGCCAACACGATACGCCTTGATATGCTGATGGTCAGATTTTTTGGCGTTTGACTACCTGTAGCGACTGGGTTACGAGTATTTCCTTCAAAAGTATGTAAAAAAACACTAAGGCGATATAGCGCCAAAAACTGCTGGAGTCTTAAGTTGTAACTGTTTGATACAGATTTACCACAAGCTAAACGCATCCAAAGATCCAGTTAAAACAGAAGAATAGAAGACATTATAAGCAAAACAAAACAATTACTGAAAAAAAGTGAGCCGGGGACTGAACAAAGCAAGCTACCTGCATTACCCGCTTCACCGTCCAGGATTATTGTACGCACCATTTGTAAAGTCACTTCGAGCCCTTTTGTCTCAAAGCTGCGAACTACGGGAAAATCCCTTACAAAGTAAAAAACCTATTGTATTAATTTCTTCAAAGCTAGCCGCCACAATACAGTGCGGAGGAGTCGGAGCGTTATCAACAATGGAACAGATAATTTAATTGGTTGTAATGTATATTCAGGTGAAATAATCTGTTTAGCGAACCTTCATGGAAGCTGGAATACGGTGGGGTTTGCTGTTTGTGTGTGAGACTAATGGTCTGCAAACAAATGCTTAGGAGATAAGATGGAATGATTGAGCAATATTAGGTACATTTGTAATAAATCAATGGAATTTAGGAACTCATTAGTTTCTTTTACGTTTTGGATATCGTAATTAGAGACACGACAGAGAGAGACAATGAGAGAGCGAACACTTGCTTGGGGTTTAATGAATTAATACTGTGTTGAATTATGTAATTTCTTTTTATTTTACAAAGCCTGACTGCAGGTTCTGACCGAGAAAGAGTTACCACGATAGCTAAAGAAGGGTTGGAGAATCACAGAGGGAAGTCAGTAAAAGTCTGGCACTTCCTCTCGGAGGACTCCGAGGGGAAGTATTAGAGCACAGAGCCTGGAGAAGTTATTTGTTGAATTACATTTTAATTTACACTAGCTGACCCGACGAACTTCGTACCGGCTAGCAGCCAATGACTGTAGTATATCTTTCGATATAGTCAACCGATTGCGATGGCACAAAGCCCAAGTAATATATCAAGTTACACACAATTTTAATGTATAAAAGTTATCTACATCGATTTCGTACATTTTACGTGATACGCGTACAACTAAAACCTTCGATAGATTTATTATATGTATAGATTCGATTAAAAACAAAGGAATGTTGTTACAACTTTAGTAACGTTGTTTCTTTTGTATTTTGATGATTTAAGTATTAACTTAAATGGTAATGTTAATCTGACTTACCTGTATGTTATGGAAAGACATACAGTGGTATTTCCTATACCTACACTATATTCTTCTTTTGTCTTTGGATTTCAATTGCTTACATTGGTACAGCGGAGTCACCGTACACAAGCAACTTCTAGTTCTCCAAATCATATATGTATTTGAAATAGATATTTTTATATTTATTCTAATCTGTTACTTACTTGCAATTAAATTACATAGGTATCTTAGATTCAGCAGTAGGCATGGCGTCGTACGTGTCATGATTGTACCATAAATTACAGTTTATTGTTCTCATTCATAATAACCTTACGATTATACTTTATTAGCATGATAAAATATACTTTAGTTTTGCCTTAGCGCATCATTGATTTTCATCACGAGTTCTTTAGCCATTTTGATGCTTCCATCACGAAACGGCTAAGGAGTGGCGATACCTATATAGGTGCACTTTACAATCGAACGTACAGATTCTTATACAAGTACATAGTTACGTCAGGAAAGGAAACCACTTAAATTTTAATAAGAGCAGCGATTATGCGCCATAAAAAGCTGTAAATATGTAGTTAGCTGGGTTCCCTGACTGAGGGCAATTTGCGGCGCTCCGCCCCTCGTGAGCCAACTACCAGTATCAATGCCTATAATTGCAAATAATAAGCAAGCCCTTTACAGTACAGGTATGCATAGATAAACTTATATAACTTAAACGCCAGTCGCTTTGAGAAAATCGTTGGGTAAGTTTTCAGGCGATCGTATCGTACAAATTAGTAGTCCAGTAATTTTCTACCGCAAAAAAACTGAAAAGATAAAAACATTATAGCCAATGTGTATCTACAATTCCCCTTTCGCAAGTATCCCGAAAGAGATTTCTTTAGAAATAAGCATGACCTATTTTACCTACTATTCTGTTGCTGTTTTCTTTTCTTTTATTAGATATTTAAGTGTGTAAGTACATGACATGTCAAATAAATAAGTATTCTGTTGGGTGGTAGAAGACGCTGGTATCTGGTATAAATGCTCAAAAGGCAATACCAGCTTATACCTACATGGCATAACCAGGAGACTTACCATGTCGTGTAAAAATGGCAGTTGTGCGAGCGAGAAAGCAGAATAGAGCTGTACACCCTATATACATAGCTCCACTCTTTAAACAGTTCAGTTTAGGTCGTAAAATGGATCGCTTTTAGAGCTCGTGGTAGCACTGCAGCACTAGAGTCAATATTCATTGATGAAGAGTATCCTGTCCTGAATAATGTTTAAATAAAACACGCGTAAATGTTTTTCTTTCTTTCTTTTTGTTTAGGTGGCAATCACCGTAACTCGAAGTCCAAATCCCTAAAGTTTGATGACCTTAGTCATCCCATAGATACAAATTAACTGGATTGTGGATACATACCCATACTGCGTACTTGCCTACGCAGTATGGTTACTGGTATGGTATACTGGTATTCAGCTACATCCAGTTAGAATGAAAGCCGTGTCTAACATGCAAAAAGGCTAGGTGATAAACCAATTGGAAAATGCATCACTGCTTACCATCAGGTGGGATCGCAGTCAAGTACTAGTTTATATTAATAAAAAAAAAATATTTGAGAAGTTTCCCATCGATCTGTGCGACAGTTAGATACTATTTTGCCCAAAGCGGGAGAAGTAAGTTATTCTATGTCACAATTAAAAATCAAACGTCTCTAATTAAATTGGCGCTGATACTTTTCGAATCAGCAACAACAACGCTGATCGGGGCTTAGGACACAGAGCTCAGCCTGCAATCAATCAAGCTGCTCTAGCAATCAATCTGCCTATTTTTTTTCGACTTAGGGCACACTATTGAGGTGTGGCGGGCGCGCAGCGAATGCGTCGCGGACGCGTGGCAAATTCGCAACGTTTTCATCGTGTGTTTGACGCGAGTTACCGACGAACAATACTACGTACTTAGTAACAAAATGGATTCCGACGACGAGACACTGCTGTTGGATTTATTACTTCGAAGACGCCGGAGACCCGCACCTCGTTGCCGATTCTCGTTGCGCGTCCGCAACAAACACGCTGAGCATGCGTGGCGTGTTCATCCTCCATTAAGTCCGCACTGCCGAATTTCGCTACAAGAACACAGTATACTACAAGAACACAGGTCGGTCGCCTTGATGCGCTTGCGTCGCGTCATACACGCGCATCAAGGCGACCGACCGACTAGTGAGAGCTGCCCGTAAATGGGTCAAGTTCATGTTCAGTTACCCTCCGGCATTGTACTATCGCTTGTTTCGCATAGACTTCGCAATATTTAGAACGTTCAATTCAAATATTTCTATTTTTGTATGAAAATCTGATGAACTAAAATATGATTCATTTTTAAAAGTCATATAACAAAAGTTGTTTGTATGAGGGGCCGGCGGAGGATGAATTTCCATACAAACGTAATACCACGCTCATTTGCAGTTGGAGCATATTTCCAACATATTATGATGATATTTGGTTATAGACAATATTTATCTAGGTTCCTACGTCTTTCTTTTTTAAAAAAACAAAAAGAAATTTAAGCAAATTGTATTTCGCACTTTTTTATAGCGTAAATGGCAAAACATGACATTTGGCTTTTCTTGTATTAAAAATAACAATATTTCTAATATTCTCAACGTAGGAACCTAGATAAATATTGTCTTTAACCGAATATCATCATAATATGTTGGATATATGCTCCAACTGCAAATGAGCGTGGTATTACGTTTGTATGGAAATTCATCCTCCGCCGGCCCCTTAATGTAGTCTTGAGAGGTTGTTAGTGTTTTAGAAATAACCTTGTATATTATGGGTATATCATTATCAGGGGCCTTACCATGTCGTGTTAAAATGTCAGTCGTGCGAGCGAGAAAGAGACATCCTACATCCTATACAAGGTGTAAGAGACAGCCCTCCACAAACTTTAAGGGCTTGCTCAGTAGACGAAACTGAACAACTTCCCAAAAAATTGCAAGCAAGAGCAAGTCCTTAAAGTTTGTGGAGGACTGTCCCTTACACCTTGTATAGCTCCTACCTTTTAACAGTTCAGTTTAGATTCTAAAATGGATCGTATTAAGAGCTTGTGGTTAATTGATGAATAACAGTTTAGTTATAAGAATTGATCGCGAAGTTACTACAACTACCTAACCACTTCATATTGCTTAGAAATGATTTACAGCATCCAGAGTTCCAGACTTCTTGGGAAAGAGATGGCATAGAATAGAATATACTTTATTGTTGTACTGCAAAATAGTCACATACTCGTAACTTATACACAAACTTAAATCTATGGTACAAAGGCGGTCTTATCGTTGATAGCGTTATCTACCAGACAACCTTTGAGTTGATCGTAAGAACTTAAATAATAAAAGGTGGGTATTCTACAGTGTACTGCTAACAAATTAATTAAACATTTGATTTAACATTAAAAATATATATAGATAAAAAATTATTTACCTACTTAGGTCCGGAACAACGTTGTCCTGGTCAAAAACTGAGTTATCGTCAGAAAAAAAATTGAACCCGATTGCAGCATTTTCAAACTATCTAGGGACCCACTCAAATATACCATATAAAATTTGTCAAGCTATTTAGGAGGATATAGGTGACACACACACGCATAGATAGAGGAATTATATTATATACTAGCTGCTGCCCGCGACGTCGTCTACGTGAAGGCTCTTCAGCACCAAAAATACCTAAGATGCCAGTGTCGCTATAGGATTATAAGTAAACAACTTTTAAAATAGCATTAAAATATAAGTTTTTTTTGCAAGTGAAGAGAGTTATATGGGAATCCTGCTGAGTTCAGTCATAAGATGTGACTGAAGGAAATAGAGAAAATAATGCAGGAATACCTTCCAAGAAGACATTCCAAGACACAAAAGAGTAAAAATACGTACAAAGGTATCATACCTTATAACACTTCCCTATAAACTACGTTAGTAGTTATGCTGCCAGGAGCCAAAATGGAAAGAGAGTCAGGACTGGTGACGCGGGAGCAAGCGACGTACAGTTGCCAGTGTGAGAAGCAACTTGTCCTGAGGTCGACACCCGCTGCCCTCAGTGTCTGCCCCTGCGACTTATTGATGGTCATCGCGAAGCAAACACCCATGGGGAACTGTACGCGCTTGAACTGGAACGGGGAGTTATGAGGTATGAGGGGAATGTGTGGTATAAATACTGCCTCGCTGACACCACAACCCGTAAAAATTTCCGCCTCAATGGTGTGCCTGTGGAGCGAGATAACTTTAAGGCGGGTCCTGTTACACAACTTCGGAGGAGATAGGTTCCGAAGAAGCATAATCGGGACACCGACCTTCAGCTTGATGGTATGCGCTGGAAGTCCACTTGCTAACGGGGAGTTCAGAAATTGCACGGGATAATGTGTGGCGTCATCTTGCTCGACAACAGTGTTTATCGAGATGTAGACCACTTCATTCCCCTCAATTTCCGAGAGAATACATTCGTTAATTGCTGCCGCCTGATCATTTTTGGGCGTCAAAATGGCCTGCTCACACACCTAATAATTCTGTTGGTGCGGTATAGGACTGATGTCCCCGTACACACAGCGAATGGGTTCTTCTAAGCTGGATACCACTCTACCGAGAGACTGAAGCACCACCTGTCCACCTCTCTCTTCTGTTAGAGTGCCTTCGCCAAGACTTAGCAGGACATTGGAGAATTCTCGAGCACGTGCATTGCCGCCGAGCCGAGCTCTCATATTAATGGTCAAGCGCAGCGTACGAACTCGTGACCACATCGAAGATCATTTCATCGAAGCATTCACCTCGTCAGCCCTCGATCCCCGCGTCACCACGGGAAGTGTTTGCCGGAAATCGCCACTGAACAAAACTGTGACACCACCCATCAAATGTTCGTCCCTGCGGATGTCACGCGGGGTTTTGTCCACGGCCTCAACTGCCTTCCTATTGGCCATCGTACACTCATCCCATACGATCAAAGAGCAATCCTTAAGCATGTGTCCCTTATCGCTGTTACGTTACACACCACAAACAGGTCTTTCGGCGCTATCTAAATCGATGGGAATTTTAAACATGGCATGTGCTGTCTTGCCACCCGGAAGCAGTGTGGCAGCGATTCCCGACGACGCAATAGCAATTTTGCCCTGCCTCCTGACTTCTGCAAGTATGCCAGTGGTAACAAATGCTTTTCCTGTTCCACCAAGAGCATCCAAGAAAAACATTTTACCCTGGTTTTGCCCAACGCTTTCAAGGACGGTGTCATAAATTTGTTTTTGCTCTGAAGAGAACAAAGCGACATGGTCATTTCGTATGGTGTTCATTTTGCCTGAATCGTAATTTGTCTCAGCGTTATACTCCCGATTTCCACGGTCTTATTGCGGTGATGATTGTGGAGCTGGTAACCCATATTCGATCAGTGGATTACCGCTGATAGAAATGACCACATCTTGAAATGAACTGAGACAGGTGTTCAGCACGCGTTCATCAGTTACTTCGACTTTGTCTCTAATAGCAGGTCTCAAAGCTCGTAGAAAATCTTCAGACGGATGATGGCGCTACTTCTCCCACAAAGCTATCGGGTTCGTGACTCCACAAATCACCAAGATGACGGCAAACAGATGACGTATGTGGCTGGGACTGTCACTGACGCTCGCCTCCGCGAGGGTGTCATTCCAATTTTGGTCACCGTCACTGACGTGCTACGCCGGCTGCGCGGTAAGTGGGATACTCCACGCCATCAAATGTACTCAGAAAGGTGAAAGACGTTGGGCCTCGGACAGTGTGAAGTAACAACCGCAGAAAATAGCATTCGCCATTATTCGGATGCACGGTATAATCCCTACCCAATGCGGTGTCCTTGAAAATTCCCAGAAAACCTTCCACAGCTCCTCCTCGTTGACGTCGGTTAAAATACACCCCTTTGCTTGTCGTACGGGTAATATGAAGGCACCTCATACGTAAGGGATCTCGCAAACTGATCGACTTCACAGAGCCTGAAAAATGTCACCATGTAATACACCACTTTTTTTTTTTAATTGTCTTCCTCATCTCTGCTCAAGATGATGGTTTTGTTGGAACTTGAATTTGTCAAAACGAATTATACTATACAACTTTTATGAAGAAAATACACATTACCATCTATGAATTTTAAGAATAACTAACTACCAATCTCGCCAACATGATCAAATTATTAATTTCCAAAAAGTATTAACATGTAACTTGATTTGATTTTTATGAAATCTCATAGATGGCGCTGCTTTAAAATTGTCTTTATACTACTAACATTCATTAAATTATGTTTCTCTGCCCAAGTTACTTATATGGCGTAGTTTTTATAGTGTAAAGCTAGATAATAGCATGGCTTACTCAAAAACAACATTTAAATATGCTTCGTTAGATCACACCTTGTCCCAGAATGCGTAAGAAAAATAAAGATTCACAGCTCCTCCCCCGTAGGTGATAGCGTGATAATATGTAGCCTATATGTTGACCCGACCTCTTAGTAATATTCATGCAAAATTTGAAGTAAATCCATGCAGTACTTTTTGAGTTTATCCCGGACATACATACAGACAAACAGACAAACAGACAAACAGACAAAAATTCTAAAAACTATATTTTTGGGTTTGATATCGATTGTACATCACGCCCCAAGTATTCTTTTAAAAAAATATTCAATGTACAGTTTTGACTTTCCTACGATTTTATTATATGTATACAAGGTGCAGTTTTAAAACTGCACAATATTTCAGGAGGTTGTAATAAAACTCATAAATAATCATGTAAAAATACGATACCTGGTCAATAATCAGTAATACTTGTTATTTTTTATTTTAGCCGTTTTTCAGAATAACCCTCTAAATAAACTTTATAAAGAAACAGAATCACCCGTTGCGAATTATCGCGCGTCTGTACGAGGCTCCGCCCACTTATCCTACGAAATGAATAATAAAGTTCACGTTGACGTCGCGTCGTTAGTTAGGTACTTATCAGCTGATGAATAAAATGTTGGGCCGAGATCAATAAACCTGGTGTAAAGCTTACGAAATTGAAATTTCCCTTCCTATTTTTTAATGGGCGGAGGATCGACAAAAATACTTCAAAATAATTTGTGATAGTTAAGTAGATAGGGGTTTTAAGTGATTTATCTTGCGTGATAGGTAGGTATTTTTAGCGTAGTTAAAATTTTTAAATCAACTTATTTACACTAATCAAATTGATTCGGCTAACAACGTATTTACAAATGATTTTTTATGTACTTACATTAAAATAAAAACCTAAGTACTTATGTTACCTGGAAGTAGGTATTGTTCAAAGTGTCCACCTTCACATTCCAGCCACAGCCTTTTATTTTATTTTAATTTACGTAGCTCAAACATATTCGTTTTTAAAGTGTCGAAAGCACTGATCACCTTTTCACGTAATTGTGTTCGGAACGCCGAATTGTCAAAACTCGCTGAGTCTTTGTGTGGCGATCAGCATTACCCTTTGAGATGGACGTTAAGCTGTCTCCACTGATAGCATACAAGCGGACCATCTCCACCAACTCCACATTGGAGTGTTGGTCTTTAGATATTAACTAACCGCAACCGTTAACGACCGAAGGCGCACCTGAGCGCGAATTTGCAAGCGTATGGACTCGCCGGCGACCTCAATTACACTAAAGTTTACCATTAAAGTTGGCAATCGATCAATCGATTTAGTTTAGTGACTATCGATTGATCGATGGCCGCGGGGGCGTGGCTAGGGTGTGGCGTGCGGGATGATGATTGGATGATACATGATTTATGAAACTATCGTTGCGAGTTAATGTGTGTGAAAACGCCCTTTATTGTTCCGTGTTTGCGTGTGTGAAAGAAAGCGCGGTTATAAGGCAGGTATCAGACTGGCTGCTTTTTAAGAAACGTAGTTCACACATACCGATTTCCATAAATAAGAAAAAAAAATTAAAAAATTACCTAATCATTTTATTATTGATTCGGGTCGAGAATCACTAACATAATTACCTCCTGAAATATTTTGCAGCTTCAAAACGACACCTTGTAGATGTTACTGGAAATTTGCACAGCCCGTAAGATTGTAAAATGTTGAGAGAAATAAAATTGTAAACTTTTTTTTTCCACTGATTTTTTTAAATATGATACGGTTATGTTAGAAACTAAATGAATTTGGATGTGATTTATTGTAAACAAAAGGATTTTTTCGTAATATATCTATCGAGAAATTATGATCTAATAAAGATTTATTACAATCGTACTGTCATTTTGCTGCTTTTAAAATTAACAAAAGCCTCTATAGTAATCAATATCTAAAGATTAGGGGTTTTAGGCAATAGTAAAAGTACTTACAAAACAAAACATTTTTTTAGTTTAAGTTTAGCTATTGTCTTCTAATAAAGTCATGGCGTAGAGGGTATGGAATAGAATAGAATAGAATAGAATAGAATAGAATAGAATAGAATAGAATAGAATAGAATAGAATAGAATAGAATAGAATAGAATAGAATAGAATAGAATAGAATAGAATAGAATAGAATAGAATAGAATAGAATAGAATAGAATAGAATAGAATAGAATAGAATAGAATAGAATAGAATAGAATAGAATAGAATAGAAATACTTTTATTCGGTACAGACACATGTATGGAAATGTTTGTCTTCTATACAAGACCGTGGCGCTCAAAGCGTTAATTCCTGCTCTGGAGAAAACTCATTCCTGCGAAAGACGCAAATCGTCGGTTACGATGGTCTTCTAAAAAGGGTCGACGTATACATATTTTTTGGAAATCATTATGGATCTTCTAGGTAGCATGATCCAATGAAAGAATTTGCGCATCTTGAGAGGGATATATAACAACACAAAATAAATTGTTTTAAATGTAGCATTTTGTTTCATAACTTGTATATGTATATTATGTTTTAATATCCATTGTCATTGTGATATTTTTGTGTTCCACGTTCATTAAAATTAATAACATTTCTCTACTCATAACATGCGTATTTTCACGCGAAGTTTGTAGGTAAATTGAGACTAACATTGTTGCGTTTATATAATATCAGTACATGCGTAACATAATGAGCAGGGAGCAATTACTTTCTATATATTTTTACCCGGTTACGCCATAGTTAAAAAGAAGGGTTTATACTAGCAGTCTATGGTATGCTTGTGGGTACGAATGTACCAACCGTAGCGAACTACTGAACCGATTTTTAAGTATGAAGTATCAATTGATTTATTGTTGTAGTACAGGTCACATCTAATAGGCTATATTTATTTTAGTATAAATTTAATATGGTGAATGTAGCGTCCAAAAAAAAGAGTAGCAATTTTTTTTTAATGGCGGTTTTAACGATTTGGAGATAACAAAGTTACTTACATATGTATTTTTTTTTTGCTCTATGCAGACATATTTAAAAAAGAAAACACAAATAAACATGTTTTCTTTCTTTAATTCTATAAAGATAAAGAAAATTCTGATTTTAAATTATATAAATAGTAAATGTACTAAAAACATAGCAAGCCCTGGATTTTTTTTACTGTAGTTTTATTGTGTTTATGAATCTATCGTAGCTTTTATTCGTACCTACTCTGATTTTAGTTTTAACCTTGTTTAAATTCAGCTTATTAATTTTTTATTACCATGTGGTAGAAAACTAGTATAATGAAGCTCAAATAAGTCGTGATAAACCAACAGACTAGATACCTAGTTATGTAAAAACATCTGTAGTACCTAAGTATATCCTACATTTTATCTATCACGCAACATTGTATTCATGCAACTTAGAAATACAAGTACCTACCTAGGTACTATTCCTAACGACCTCTCACCTCTTAAGCCTGCAATACACGTTGGCCGAGCGTTGCCGAGTGAAGGCCAATACCAATATGTAGACAGTATATTTGCCTTGTCTTGCCATCGCTCGGTGTCGCTCGCCTAGTTGGTTGAGTAGACTTGCGCCAATCAAAGCAAACGTGCGCCAATGTGTATAGACCTCATTTGGAGTAGCTTGCCACGACTCGCAGCCGCTCGCGATCACTTGCCTCACTTCGGAGCGGTGTCGGTTTTTTTGCACAAATCAAAGGCGCTCGCAAATGTGCGCCAACGTGTATAGACCTCATAAAGAAACAATTGTTTCTTTCAATGAAAAAAACCAATTGTTGTTTTTTTCCGTTTTTTTTCACATGTTGCATTGAACTTTTGCGGAAAAAATCGTTTGGGAACAAAATAGAAATCTTTCGAATGTTTTATTCATTGTTTCGGTTAATTTCATGAAAAATTGAAAAAAAAAAACAAGTTTTATTGAAATTGAAATATTATTATTTTCGCCCACTATACACATAATAATAATAAAATTCCTCAGCCAAAATCTCGATTTCACTGTCGTCAGCCTGATCAGAATCGAACTCCCTCAAGCCTCCCCCAAGTGTCACCATAATGATCGGTGCCCACTGTTGGACACAAGCCTCTCCCAAGTATCGCCATTTAGGGCTTTAATGACTGCTGTCCACTGTTGGACATAGGCCTCCCCCTAGCTATAATGACCCCTGCCCACTGTTGGACATAAGCCTCCCCCAAGTGTCACCACCTAGGCATTATAAAAATTGATGCCCACTGTTGGACATAGGCCTCCTCCCGCGATAATGACCTATGCCCACTGTTGGGCATAATCCTCCACCAAGTGTCACCACCTAGGCGTTATAATAATTGATGCCCACTGTTGGACATATGCCTCCTCTCGCGATAATGGCCTATGCCCACTGTTGGGCATAAGTCTCCCCTAGTGTCACCATCTAGGCGTTATAATAATTGATACCCACTGTTGGACATATGCCTCCTCGCGATAATGACCTATTCCCACTGTTGGGCATAAGACTCCCCAAGTGTCGCCATTTAGGCGCTATAATGATCGATGCCCACTGTTGGACATAACCCTCCATCAAATATCACCGTTTAGGCGTTATAATGACTGATGCCCACTGTTGGACATAAGCCTCCCCCAAGTATCGCCATTTAGGCGTTATAATGACTGATGTCCACTGTTGGACATAAGTCTCCCCTCGCTATAATTACTTGTGTCCACTGTTGTACATAAGCCTCCCCCAAGTATCACCATTTAGGCGCTATAAGAATTGCTGTCCACTGTTGGACATAGGCCTCATAAACTAGTGCGCCTCACCATCAGATTGCGTCATCTAGTTTATATTAATTTAAATAAAAGTACGCATTTGAAAAAAACAAACATGAAGTTTTCGGTTCTTTTCATACTTTTCCGTTTAATAATAATAATTATAAGCGCTTATTAAATAAATAGCAGCAGCCGCGATGACTTCTACGTCGTCCATATTGTTTAAATGCACAATAACAACTGACAGGGCCCAACATGTGGGCGTCTCCTCAAAACTCGTCTTATTGGCCATTTGCATTGGTTCAAGCTTGCCGAACGTGTAGAGAGGCGCTTGCCGAACGTGTAGAGGCGCTTGCCGTGTGTCAATTTGCCTATGTTTGCTTAGGCTCGCCAAGGCTCGCGTTGGTCTCAGCTCGGCCAACGTGTATTGCAGGCTTTAGAACGGTAATTGATCTTCACATATTCCTAAGACTTCAGTCAACTTAGAACTGCGAACCGTTAAGCACATTTTATAGAGAAGATTGTTGTTTAATACCTGACATAACTATGTTTACCGAAATCGTTGACACCTTCAACTTCGCCCCGAGAATCCTTTTAGTAAATATTTAGGAAAGAGTGTTCAAATGTTTATATTGACGTTTTTGAAAACCGCTCCGGTCTAATTACTACGCCAAGAATATTACGATGACTTATCTAATAAATCATTATTACATTACTTTCTGAAAAGTCAATATTTATCCAGGAATCGGGTACACTTCAAAACAGTAATTACAATCAACATGGCCACTCGGGAAGGAGGGTCGTAATACCTACTCCAAGTTTATCGTTACATAAACACACACACGGACTCGTATGATATAATATATCAGCGCTGTCCACGTGAACGCTGATATATGGAGGGTGATATTAGAGCGAGCGGCCAACAAACAATAAGGTGTGATAAGCAGATTCGGCGGCGCTTTTCATGTGTCGCCTTTGTCCGAGTTTAATCCGCCGCCGAGGCGCGCCGCCCCGTCAAGCGCGCACGCACCTCGTATCGCCCCGCCTACGCGCTGCGACCCGTAGGCCGAGCCACAGAATACCCGTACGTTAGTTTCTCCATATTTTCTATACAAACTCAAGTCCTTTTATATACGAATTCGTGTTGTCAAACTCCTACTGATTTTGACCAAAGAAACATACTTAGTTGATTCTGAGTCTTCAATTTGTAGATAGATGCTCGTAATTGAATTTTAAAATGATTTACGACTTATAGAATTATATTGTTCTGTGTTAAAAACATATACATACATGAAATAAAAATTATGTAATAAATAAAATCTGAGAAGTGAAAAATTTCATACTAGTTACAACTTCTAATCCAGAAGCTGTGTTGTGTAATTTCCCTCAATTAAGTTTTACAACGATATTGTTTTACGACAAGCTTTATGGTGCTGCAATTATGCACAAATATCGATACGTATCTGTCTTAACAAAAAACGCGATATTTGCTATTATATAATTTCACACAAAAACGCCTTTTGAATACGTTATAGATATTAGGTTTAAGTATTTTGTATTTTTGTTGGTTTTGTTAAGCTGCTGAAAACAATAAGGGCAAAACCAGGGGGAGTAGGTAAGTGCCCCAATTATTATTAGGTATCTGCCAATTTCACAAAAAAAATTTGCTTTTTGTACTGAGATACATAAGCTAATTTTTAAAACTGTGCCTTCACCCTAGTTTTGCCCTGCCCGGCACGAAACTCCTCTGCCGCTACAAGTCGCAGCATGGCGGACAGTGTTCCGGCGGGATCTCATGGTGGAATGGCGTCACCGACTGTCGCAATCCAGTACTGGGCACGTCATAACTATGGCGGTAAGTCCCCACTTTGAGGAGTGGCTGGAAAGACATGGTGTTCTCACCTTCCGTATGACGCATGCCCTCACCGGACATGGTATGCTCGGGAGATTCCTGCTCCAGATTGGTACGGAAGAAACGCCTCGGGGGTCACCAATGTGTGGACTGCGGAGGACACGGTGGAGCAAACGGACGAGACGGCGAGCAATGGGTAGCTCGCCGTCACGTCTGGCCGTCCGATAACCGTCCAGAAAGAGCCCCTCGTCGACGTCATCTCGACTGATTCTAGGAGATATCAGAAAATCGTAGGGGCCCAGCAGGGTCGCAGCCTACTAGGGCCATGGGTTCGCTTCTGAAAGGAAAACCCGGGGCCCTGGAATGCAAGGCAAAGAAGGAACATAGAAGTGGGTTTTAGTCACTAAAAGTTTGACACGCCCTCACGGTCCCATTCCACTCCCATCCACAGATTTCCCATCTAAAAAAAATCCTAGACTTGTCCTTTTTGTTTTGAGTGGTGGGAAATTATCAAGTAACTTCTCCCGTTCTGGATGATGCGGTTTTGAAGCGGACTAAAACCCTTCGTGTTCCTTTGGTTGCCCTTTGCGTACCAGGGCAGCGGATAGCGCTGTCAGGCATCAGTTCTAGCTGGCCCCGTCATTCATGCTGACATCTCTTTGAGGTGCGTTTGGTAAACAACGCACCGGGCGGTAAACAAAGGGGTGGTCCTTATCGAACGGTGAGCTACCCATTGCATGCCGTCTTAAAGCGCCCTGCTACTGCCGACGCTCAGTGCGTCTCCTTCGGTTGCCAGATCGTGAATATTGCCTTTCCCTCACGCTTTCTGCCATCTCCTTCACTCGCAATACTATAATTATGATAATAATAATACGTGTTTGATTTCGTCTAGTAAACATTGAATAGACTTCCTTAAGCACAACCATGAAGCCAGGATTATAGGTACATCAGCAATTTGCTTTTTATTACTCTCTTGTAGAATCAGAGGTCGGAGTCGGGTCGGGTCAAGAGATGCACCCGATCCAATTCTCGGCAATGGCGATATTATATTGTACTTGTGTCGATCCATCATCACTGATAGTACTCTTTTAGCTAATGAGCCTGATATAGTGGTGGTGGAGGACCGGAACGTGAGGCGTGCAATGGTTGTTGCCATTTCCATTCCGCATGACGAGAACCTCATGAAAGCCGCGGCGAGAAAGATAAACAAAGTATATTGACTTGGTTCGCGAGGTTGTCGACATGTAGGTTGTAGACTCAGCGATCATTGTACCGATAGTCGTCATAGGCAATGGTTTAGTGAGAAAAATTCGTTCGGAGGCTCGCGTTAAGTGACTGGATCAAGAGCTTGATTCATAAAGCGGTACTCCTGGATACGGCTCGTATAGTTGGGATAGTTGCTTTTTTCAGGAGCCCTGACCATCGATCAGGCAGAAGCTGGAATTTCTTATTTTCAGTTGAAATATTTATAAATATAATTTATTCATCTAAGCAGGGCAGACCTCCAGGTGATCCTCGCAATGGTACCTAACAATCAGCTTTTTCTTCCCTCTGAATCTGGGATAGCGACTTCCCGAAACAACTGCGTCCGGAGAGGACCGCTGGTCTGGCGAAAAGTAAGAATGCCGTGGCGTGATGCCTTCCTAACCACTCCTCAAAGATGTACTTAACGGCATGATTGTGGCGTGCTCTCCCCGGTCTTAGCATAACAACTTATTATATACCAAAAGATGACTCCAGCCACCGCAGGCGCGGGCTTGCAGACAGTGAGCAATGGGTAGCTCGCTGTCCGATCGTCCGGTAACTGTCCGGACCAAGCCCAAGTTGTCGACGGCACGCACTGTTCCCGCGCGCCTCAAGGAGTTGTCAGCAATAGCAGGGGCCCAGCCGGGTCGAAGCCTACCGGGGACAGGGTTATCCGAAAGGGAACTCGAGCCCCGGTATGAAGATTTGGAGGTCGGTGTGGGTTGTTTAGTCAGTAAGAGTCTGACACTATCTCCCACTCCGCCTAAGAGCGGGGGTTGTCACTGGATGATTTTCCCAACCATAAAAAAAAATATACCAAAAGATGATTATCACCTATTGTGTCTGTCTGTCTTACCTTTTCAGCTTTCATAAATTCATGATCTTATCTTGCTGGTGAATGCTAATTATGGTGGTGGTATGGTATCTCTCCGCACTTATGCATTGGACCCGATGTAACGATCTTAAAATAGTTGATTGGTCTAAAACTATGCCATGAACAAATTAAACCACTGCTGCAGTTCCAAAATCTATAATTGAATACCAGTCATACCACTTCTTATATAATACATACTGGAAAAAACACAAACTGAATGTTGATGAATAATTCAATCCAAAGCAACTACAAGCCTATTCGTAATAAATTACTTACGAATCTTGCTCTATTACTTACCTACCCACTCCGCGACATTTTTATGTCACGTCAAAGTTTTACTTTATTATATTGCTACATTAATTTTGTAACTTCGACTCGTAAATGTACGTAATATAGTATTTATATATTTGGTCATTTTCATAAAGCTTTTATTGGGGTTTAATTAGCGGCGGTACGTGAATGCGACCGACCGACTCGGCACAGATACGTTGAGACAAGTCATGTGTGTCAAGGCGGAACTCTGTTTACGGTGTTTACCTCGAGCTAATCGGGCAATCGAGCACAATATTGAGTCGCTAAATCCCAATATAGTTCGTCATTCACCAATTTCACGGCTCGTAATTAGCCACGACACGGCGCGCCGCTGATTGTTCAACAACTAGACAAGTTTGACGAACAATGATTGGTGCGTTTAGTGTGCGTACGGCAGTCCATAAAAAGAGGTGACGCCGTTTTGTTCCGAGCTGCCTTTTTATTGTGCACTGTATACATTTATGGAATCATCATCGAGTTGTATGGACTCCTCTATTCGTTCGCAGCGTGGGTCCATAACCATTACGGATTGTATTTTGATACACATTTATTTACACTTGTTAACGTGCCGTGGACACGAGACTTTCAGTGGAACTTGTTTTAAATTGCTGCAGTTCATTCATCCTTATGGTGTGTTACAACCAACTAGGCTTGTTGTATTGCGGCTACTATAAACGGAAGACATAAAGCAATGTTCTAATGGTTATTATATTCTCGGAAATAAAAATATTTTCGTTTACGAAGTTCGTATTGTCGTACAAGATTAGCGTGTTACATATGAATGAGCAGTATCATTGGACAGAGTGGACATAGGCTGTAATTGTGCTGACTATCGCCAACGACCTGTTGGCCAAAAGCCTCGACGATCGCCTATCGAGGCAACACTTGCGTGATTCGATCCAGGGGCTGATACAGAAGATAGTAGCTTCTCGATACAGCTTGCATTTTAAGGAGGTTCCAGTTTCTTAACCTCTACCTTAATCACCGGTAGTTTTGGATCCTGTTTCAGACAACTGCGGAATATTATTTTTTACATTATAATTTTGTTTTGAGAAATGTTTAAAAATGTAATTTAATATTAATAGAAGGATAAAAAATAAAACAAAATAATAAACTATTATTATTTCGTTTCGTTGGAGTAGCTCGTAGCCTGCTTATGTGAATTCAGCATAGGGCGTCAACGACGCTACGCAGCTGAGGACGGGCAAGAATCCTTAGAATTATATTAATTTAAAAGTTACAATTTCTTATTGGCATCAAATTGCAAAATCTGAAAAATCTGTACTAAAATTATAAAAGTGAAGCTTTGTTTGTTTAAACGCGCTAATCTCAGGAAAAATATTTTAGTGCAGGATAGCCCATTTATTATGAGAGACTTTAGGCATATAACATTACGGGGTCGTGCCTACCCCGGGAATGAAAAAGCAACCAAAGACGCCGGTGAAGACTCGGGGGATACTTAGTGTTATCAAAATGGGCCTGCGCCGTCTATGACGTGATATTAATTGTATCTTTAGGGAGGAGAGCAGGTAGGCGTAGGGTAGGATTTTAACTGACTAACCTACCCGTGTTCCTTCAGGAGCCATTTGCATTCCAGGGTCGCGGTCATTCTTTCGAACCTCAGAAGATAATATTGAACCTAGTATTCACAAGTCATGGGTTTGGTTATTAGATGAAAAGGTTATCTAAAATTAACCCAGTTTGCATCATTTAGTCGTCGAAAACGATTAAGGCTGGAGTGGTTACGAGTTGTTTAAAGCTACTCTGCTAGATTTTTTCTCGACGAGGAGAAATTGCAACCTGTACAGCTTAAGGGGCCGGCGGAGGATGAATTTCCATACAAACGTAATACCACGCTCATTTGCAGTTGGAGCATATATCCAACATATTATGATGATATTCGGTTAAAGACAATATTTATCTAGGTTCCTACGTCGAGAATATTAGAAATATTGTTATTTTTAATACAAGAAAAGCCAAATGGCATGTTTTGCCATTTACGCTATAAAAAAGTGCGAAATACAATTTGCTTAAATTTCTTTTTGTTTTTTTAAAAAAGAAAGACGTAGGAACCTAGATAAATATTGTCTATAACCAAATATCATCATAATATGTTGGAAATATGCTCCAACTGCAAATGAGCGTGGTATTACGTTTGTATGGAAATTCATCCTCCGCCGGCCCCTTAAAGCTAGAAGTACATTAGAACGACGCACATGTGGACCACGCCTGATTTGAATGTAGAATGACGCGACGTCGCAAGGCGGCGCCTGGTGTGGATCTAGTCTAGCTCTACAAGTCTAGTTGCCATATAAAATGTATGAAGACCGTCGCGCCCAGATCGGCGTACGTGGCACACGTGTGTAGTGTAGTTCTACGTTTATCATTAGCCTCGTATAAATCCTAGACGGTACAGGTAGTTGTGCAGGACGGGCAGTAAAGCAAGAAAGAAAGAAAGAAAGATAAACCTATCAAAAACTATTCAGCCCGTTTTTAACTTCTGACAGAGCTGAACTGAGGACTATGCTGAAATTACTACTAAGTATATTTAAATTCTAAAGTAAATAAACAATTTCAAAGAAGATGGGGCATGCAGTGACTAGCAATAAGGAACAGGTCTCTACTGCACATTGTTTAACTTACAACAGAGAGGCATCGGAGGAAATTTGTATGTGTGGTGGTCTTACCAACCTGGGAAAAATCTTTGATAATATGAGTAGGTCATAATTTTTAATAAGAACTAGCGTATTGAACTTCTCGAAGGGAAAAAGTTCAAAGAACCATTGCACTGATTACAATCAATGGTTCATTGAATACCAATTATGCACAAATTTTGAACAAGTAGGCAGTTCATTGCTTTTAACGTACGGTCTATGGTGATCATGTTGGCAAGGTGCAATTATCAAGACTGTATATTAGTTAAGTAATCAACAGTGTTATATAATTAAGAAACATACATATTAACTTACTCTACAACCCTCCACCCAACACTCAACCCTCCTAACTATACCTACACAAAAAGAAAATACATTGTCGTCTTTAATAAGTGTGGAGGCCTTACTTACAGCCTACTATGGTTTAACAGAATCCCATCTACGCTATGGTGTCATTTTTTGGGGCAACTCAACAGATAAAGACTCGGTGTTCAAGGCTCAAAAGAGATGCATTCGTTCAATATTTAAAATTAAACCTACTGATAGTTGCGTGCCGTACTTTAAAAAATATAAAATACTTACTTTGCCATGTCTATACATTTTAGAGGTAGCTGTATTTGTCAAAACAAATCCACACCGATTTAAACGATTTGATGAAGTAGTCCCACGTAACAGGCGTGACAACAGTAAGATATGCTCTCATCCTGCGAGAACATCCCTCATGCGCAAAAGTGTTTTCTGTATGGCTCCTATGATATTCAATAAATTGCCTAAAAGTTGGAGAGAACTGCCCTTGTCACTTTTCAAAAAAAAACTGAGAAGTTTTTTAGTTAATAAAGTGTACTACAATGTTTTAAATTTTTTGAATGAAAAGGACTTTTCTATTCCAACTTAATAATGTGAATTTTTGACTTGACTACATAATATTCTGAATTTACTGGACATAATTTGATTTAATTTATTTTTGACTATAATACACCTATACTTGACATCTTGACATTTAATTATTTATTTTATGTATTTTGTAATGTAATTTAGAAATTTGAAATGACTATAATATGTAAATGCAATTAAATGTAATTTTTATAACTAAAACATTTGTACGCCGTTATTGGCAAAACATGGACGCTCATTACACACTATTAATTTAACACCTTGCATGTCTGATAAGTCAGTTTATGTAAACGCATGTTTGACAAATAAATTTTCTTTCTTTCTTTCTTTCTTTCTTTCTTACATGTTGGAGAACTCCACCATATCCCATTATCCGAAAATGTGTCCAGAAGACTGGTAGCATTGCCATGATGAATGATAATGAATTGCGCACTATCGCACTCTATAACATAGGAGACACAAAGGAATTAATTAAAAATTAATTAAAACTTAAAATCATTTGTACATCTACATCTGACTTACAAAGTACAACATTATGAATTGTAAGCCCAATAAGAACTTTGTGCGCTTAACCGTCGTAAATAAATATTTTTGTCGGAGAATAATTATTTCGTTGGCACACAGCAGCTGTATATAAGAGACATATGTTCGTATAGTATAGCCGCGGCCAAGGGCTCGTTATTTTCTGGTCAATTGCCGCTTTACGGCGCCCGCGCATCCTCGCTTCCAATTACTGCCCAGCCGCCAACGCTATAAAACTGACTTCTACTCTGAATCAGCTTAAGCACCAACTAGCACCATACCACATCCAATCTACACCCTCAAGAAATAAAGCACAATTCTGAAGAACAGAGCCGGGATATACGGTATCCATGAACACGCCAGATGCAAATTATGCTTAGGTAAAACGTGTTTGTTGTCCGTCCCGAGTTTTATTTTTTACAATTATATCGGCTTGGTTACTTGGAAATGCATTCACGAGAAATCGGAGAGGGTTTCGTGATGTTTAATAGGCTTAGATTAGAAGTTAAAAGCCGGGCCGTGGGCAGAGGGGCCATTAAATGGTTCTCAGGACACGGCCACATGACTTAGCTCTCATTAGGTGAAGACTCAGTGGAGAGCAAAAAAACACGTACCCATATAATCTTTATATAACTCAGGCCTACTTTATTTACTCTAAGAGTCGTGAGATCTTAACAATAGAGTGCATTGAATTGTCTTGTCTGTCTCATGCCTTCCAAGAAGAACGATAGCGTGTGAGTGAGTCTGGACGCCCCTTCCAGGTTTTCTTAATAGATCTTTTATGAAAGCCGGGCAATTAGTGCTAAAAACTGAAACAGTTTTACAGTATCTCAATGTGCACGGGTTTTGCCGATAACTGACTTTAATTAGGGAGTAATAAACTTAGGTAGTTTTGCAAGAGCAATTAAGATGAAATGCCGACAAAGGGCTTCGGTGCTTTGAAGTCGCCGACGACGGCGTACAGCATCCGCTTTCTCCTGTAGATAAGGCCGGATGTGACGTGGCCTTGCGCCGCACTCCGACGGGACCGGGACATAGCTTTTCACGATTACTTGATACATTCCTAAGTTAGGATAAAAAGATGCCTCACTTAAAAGTTTGTACAACGGATAAATAAGTGCATGAGTCATCTAACGAAAGTTACGGACCGGTCACTAGGTTTATCTTAACACTTTGACGCTGTCTACTAGCGACGACGCGACGCGATGATTACCAACATAAAAGATAATTAGCAGCAAATATAAGTGTTTTATTTATTTACCTTCTGATTCATACTTCTGTGCATATTCCATGCTACTGAATTCGTACGGGATTTATTAGTGAGGTAGTTTGGATTCGCTATCAGTTTTACGGCGCATTAAATTATGCAGTTTAAGCTACATGCACTTTTCGAGCAGAAGTTCGTCGTACAAGGAGGGAAGCAGTCGAAAGTGGGGGAGGTGGAAGGGCGGGAGTGGCGGGGGCGTTCGGAGCGGGCCAATAAAGGCGCGCAGTAAATCCACGTAATTTAGAGCGGTCGTAAATTAAAGTTCCGCTATAAAGCCGGCCGCGTACCTGCCGCGCCCGCGCCGCGCCGCGCTCGCTCCGCGACCCCGCCGCGCCGCGCCGCCGCCGCGTCACGCACCGGCCGCGCTGCCTGCGCTCGTAAATCAGCCGCCGTGTGAACTCCGCACATGTCCGAGGCTCCGACCGAGTCCTGCCTCCACAAATATATTAACATTCTACTATCGTTACATAACGACCTCACTAAGTATTAGACCTAATAGCACACACATTTATTGAGTATTTTGATGACTGTCAAAATTATGCGGGCTAATGACGTTGCGGTCCAAGGTCCAATATTGGTAGAAATAAACTTATTTTTTTGTACACCAGGTACTGGCTCAAGTAAAATATTGTTATTAGAGTGTAGGATACCAAAATGAATCGATGCTATATCACCAATGTAATGACTGTTGGTTTTCAGATGAAAATGAGCATGTTTTCATTTGAAAACCAAGCGTCAAACATAATCTAACATTTTCCCTGAAGAAGTAATTTTTCTTTGTTTAATTTGCGTCCATACTGCATACATATTACTACATAAATGGATTTTATGTAGAAATTAGGTTTTAAGATGGCACATGTGGTGACAAGACATTATGTTGGAAGGTACTTAAATATGCAATGTGTAAGATTAGAGCAATGCATATTATTTTGTAAAACTATCAGTGTTATGTAGATCACAACAATTATAATAGACAAGGAAAGTTAAAGGTCATCGCTATTGCTACGCTTTGCTACGAAGTCAACGAAAAAATTATTCACAAGTAATTTTCTAAGTTTTTCTTGGGCCACAGGTAAATAATATCACTTCTAGTGTTTACTCCTTTTTAGTTACATTTATTTCAGCCATTTCACGTAAATGTTATGAAATTAGAGATTTCTTTTACTGGCCGCTACGGTTATTGCTACGCTTTCTAAAATACTTCGGACGCCCGAAATTTGGAAAACCTTTGATTTCTAAAATATATAAATTCTTTTGTATTCTAGATAAGTATAGGATTCACTGACACTATATAAAAAGAGAAACGAAGGAAGGAAGGAATTCAATAAAACGAGGCATTTATTTTACGCGTGATACTTATGATTTTTAGTACGTTACGTGAGCCTACCACACTATGTGCCATATTATAAACCTATGTCAGCCTAATGTTTCATAAGGAAGATTACTGTAAAACAAAAGTAGACGTGGCTTTACACTTGTTACTTAAGTTCATATACAAGAATAGAAATGCGCTTGCTTAGGTATATATATGTATACAGTACAGGTAAGAACCCGCAAGTATAAATCCACAAAGTTATCTCTGTTATCAATGATCTACGTAGCTATGAGTTAAGCGTTTTATTATCTAGATAAAGACATTCTTCACGATTATCTGTCAATGTTATAAACGCTAGGAAAACTTTAATAACTGTAGGTTCATGTGTGCCGGGTCATTCTAACCGGATTTAGTGGATCGTTACAATACCCTTGTTGGTATAGACCCCATGAGGCCGTGACGGGGCGGACATCACTTTACGATTACTCACATAAAGAAACACATTATCTGTTTTATCTTACCTTTAAGTTCCCAACAAAAAGATAAAGGTCCTAAGTTTACCCGTCGCGTGTAAATAAATTATCCGAAGTATTGTGCAGGGCGCGCTGGGATTGTCTAAAGTAAACTTGGGATATATTGTGGTCCCGATCGTCGCAGTAAATCACTCACGTCTCCATCACGTGTTACGTAAAAGGGTTTTATAGTGGGACTTGCATCCACGAAGAGATAACACATTTTCAAATGTCACTAGGTAATCATTATATGGCTGTTCCGTACAATGTAAATAAACTGAGCTAATGTCATCAAAAGCATGATCTAATTGTAATTTTGCATGTTTACTTAATAAGCGTTAATTTTATTGCATTTTGCTTAAGACAATAGTGTATCACGGAAGAGATTAGTTGAGTTAAGAGAGTAGTAGTTGTGTCTTGAGAATGATCTCGGTAAAATCCCATGCCTTACGCCGTTTTTATCTTGAGCATGTTAGGGTTATGTGTGCTAAAATCTTGGGTCGGACTATGCGTCACATGGGCACATAAGTGTACGGACGCAGGTACGGCGGTGTGCGTGGCCGTGGCGTCACCGCGCGGTGCAGCGCTCGCGTTCGTGCGGAGCTTTGTTATCTGCGATCTGGCCCCGCCCCGCGCCGGCGGCGCGCACAGCCTGACGCGGACAACATGGCGGCCGCCGCCGGCCCGCAATCCCGCGACACTGAGTAGTTAGGCACAGAAGGCTCACTCCGCACAAGGACTTAAAACTGACGCACGTACATGCAGACACGTACGAATGGTGATGTTGAAGTATGTCAAATAAATATTAATCTCGAGCGTAGTTTGCAATTGTTGGATGTGAAGGTGTGACTTCGAGTGCGGAAGTTTTTGTTGCTGTATTGATTAGGCCTTCTGGTCTTATTTAGTTTGTAGCTCCGAGTCCCGCACGCCGGACTGCCGCCACTCGCATTTATGGTCCTAATGAAAACCACTTTAATTAATTCACAGCAATCACATGCGCCATGCACACCGCAGCTTTTATGTTTATTGTTTCCATATCATTTTAAAGCACCACATTTTGATTTCTCAAGAGTGTCACCGTCATAATGTTTTGTTTGCTGAATGACTGCTGTGTTTATTAACAGTAAGTATTATTACGATTGTACAATTGTTATTAGGTACGTAAGTTTTCACTTAATATTATTAGAATCATGTTAATAGCGCGGCTGTTTTCATAATTACTTTAATTGCGTGCGGCACAAGGCCCTCCTACTTTTTCTGCCTGTATGAAGCTATAGTTACGCAGATAGAATCTCATCATCACGTAACGCCATAATTATTATCGTGCTTAAGTCGGTTAATAATTATTCTACATTATTTTTAATGTCTGATGCCAAGACAACACGCCATGTTGCATGTTGTTACATTTTATTTACAGGCCAGGTGGACCAATGAGTAGCTGGCTAGATCTTCTTCGGTCCTGGTTGTCGGTCGTTGATTAAACATAAACTATCACTAATGAAAATGTGATTCGCACTAAAATGGATTTAGTTGCATCGCAGTTTTTGAAATAGTAGTTTTACTACTCAGGATATTTTTCATATTTATTCGATTCTAAGTATTGATTATTTGAATTTTTATATGCAAAGCTTCTTCACGGTGGCTCGTTAGCTAAGCTATTCGCTGCTACTGTTCAAAGCTACGTCAATAACAACGTGTTTTTGACTAACACTGCTTCAGAAGGCGAGTCACGACACGATACAACACAATAATTTGAATTTGCGCTGTTACGTTTGTTCAACGAACTGCTAAACCGCAAATACTAACTGTTACGCCACGTCTACGAAATACTATGCGGCATTTACAAACAGATTGATACGCAGCGTCTACGAACTGCCACACTGCGTCTTAGCGCTCCCTGTTGCATTTTAAGATGTGTTACACACTGCGTTTACGAAATGCTATCCAGCTGCTATGTTGCATCCACAATCTGGTACGCTGTTCCTACGAACCGTAACGCTGCGTAGCAAAATACTTGACTGTGCCTACGAAATACTACGCAGCGTCTACGAACTGCTACGTTGGGTCTACAATCTGCTACGCTATGGCTAAGAACGACTGCGCTGCGTTTTCGATCTAAAACGCTGCGTCTAAAACTGCAGTGCTGCGTCTAAAACTGCAGTGCTGCGTCTAAAACTGCAGTGCTGCGTCTACCTACGTAGTTACTGGGCTACTGGTAAGTACACTGAGTCTACGAACTGCTAAACTATTTTACAATCGGTTGTCTTTTACTGTTACATAATTGCAACTTTTTCATTAGGTATGTCGAACAGTCATATCTAGTGATGGGTAAATGCCCTGGCATTTTGGGCAGATTGGGAAAATTCCCAATAAACGCCCATAAATTCCTGCCCGAGGGCATTTATCTGGGAATTTATTTTTTGTTCCAAAATTAATTCACGACATTAATGTTAGTTTTGGAAACTGGCTTAAATCGATGAGTTTAGTAATGGTAAGTCTCTATAGGTGTTTTTATATGAATTTGCACATTCTATTAAAATTTAAGTTTTACAAAACCATGTTTACGAACACAAATGTTACGAGTTACCCGGCGGGGCGGCGTAAAAACACTTGCATCGTGAGAGGAGTACGGCAAGAGATGCGTACACTGTTATGGTTAGTTGTTTTAAGTAGGTACGTATATGATTTTATGAATTAAATTGCAATCTATTTAAAAGGTCTTAAAATAACCATTTAATGTCATCAACATTTCCCTAAGGTTACCTGGGTTTCCGAAGTACTTTGCCCTATATCCAGCGACCACAGGGCAGCTTAGAAGCAGGTGAGCTGCTGTCTCGTCCTCCTCCATGCAGGCTCTGCAGAGCGGACTGTCTGTAACTCCTAAGACAGAAAGGTGCTTGTTAAAGGTCCCGTGGCCAGTTGTAATGGCCGTTAGTTTGCGTAACTGTATTTTGGTTAGTCGTAGGGCCTTTTTCGTAAAACGGCCATCCATGGAGGGAAGTGCCTCCTTGGCCTGCCTGCACTCACCATGTTCTCTCCATAGTTTGTGGTGTAGATCTCTGGTGCGTTTCCTTACCAGATTGCGTAGGTATCCAAAGGGAAGCGGCACAATAGGTTCGGGACCCATTGCTGCCATGCTCGAACCCCTTCTGGCGAGTTCATCTGCTGCATCGTTGCCTCGGGAATCGCTGTGTCCTTTAATCCATTGAATGGTTACTTGGTTGTGTTTACCCACCTGGTTGAGCCGTTGGTGGCACTCGTATATTAGCCCAGAATTGACTGTGTGACTATTCAGCGCTTGCAGGACAGCCATGCTGTCTGAGAGTATGCGTATTGAGTGGTCCTTAACTTTCCTGGTCGTGACGGCTAACGCTGCCAGGGAAATGCCCAAGCATTCAGCCTGGAACACTGTGTTATGAACCCCCAAAGGTGTGGCTATGTGGATGTTGAGATCCTCTGAGAAGACTCCCACACCCGTGCCATTACCTGTTTTTGATCCGTCTGTGAAGATCCGCAGCTCAGCTGGACACAGTCCCTCGCAACGGTCATCCTCATACAGTTGGATTTTGTATTTTTTATCAAAGATAAATTGCTTGGGTACCCGGTCGTTGATTGCTCTGGTTATGGGAATTTCATTGTTGAGTTCCTCGAGCAGGGCGGTGTGTTGTGTCTGTCTCTTACCCCAGAGATCCAGTGTTTTGAGGCGAACTGCCGCCATCGTTGCTTCCTGTTGTATGAACAGGTGGAGTGGCGGGAATCCCAGCATGGCCTCGAGCGCTGCAGTCGGAGCAGTCCTCATGCATCCCGTTGTTGCCATGTAGGCTAGCCTCTGCATTTGTTGAAGTTTGTTTGCTGCCGTGGCTAGCTTAGTGCGAGGCCACCACACTACGGCTCCATAGGTAATCATAGGTCGAATTACAGCGTTGTATAGCCAGAGTATGATTTTAGGGGATAGGCCTCACCTCTTACCTATCATTTTCCTGCATTGCCAGAAGGTGATACACGCTTTACTTAGCTTATTTTCCAGGTGGGCGCTCCAGTTCAACTTACTGTCTAGGATAACTCCCAGGTATCTTACCTCGTTTGATAGTTGGAGTTCAGTGTTGAACAGTTTGGGCAGGTTAAAGCGGCCTAGTGCTCTTTTTTGCGTGAACATGACTAGTTCAGTCTTAGAAGGGTTCACTGACAAATCATATTCCCTGCACCAGCGTTCTACTTGTTATTAGTTATCCTGTGTCATTTATAGATACCGCACGCACGCACGCATATCACTAATCTATTCGAGCATTGTGCGCGCATTGTGAGCACGAGGTACGCGCCAGGAATTGTGTTCTGTGGTTCCGGTTTCCCAATTTGAAGTAAATACTTATTGATTTTAAAAACAGTGCTAATTAATTTACAGTTATTTTTGTGTAAGGGTTTTTGCCGATCAGTAATTTTAAGTAAGAGTAGGTAGATTCATAATTATAATAACTATAAATAAAATGAAAGTAGGTATTCGTAATAAGTAAATTTAGAATAGAATTAGAATGGAATAAGAATATAATACGAATAGAATTAGAATAGAATTACAATAGTCACGATTAGTTTTATTGGTGAATTTCGCACTAAAACTTTTGTGAGAGCTGGAGTTTGAACTAGGTTCGAGACCTGTATGACCAATTTCCAGGCTGACACCCTTTTAAACATAATCGCATTTTGCGGCATATCAAAACGTATCTTTTATTTATAAGAATAACAGCGGTAGAAGTTTGTGAAGCGTAAAGGAAAAGTGATATTTTTATTGAATCCTATTTTTTTTTGTTAGTGGGTAAAAATCATCCAAATGACATCCCCCGGCCTTGGGCGAAGTGGGAGATAGTGTCTGACTCTGACTAAAACCCCACCTCGTTCCTTCTTGCCTTTCGTATCGAAGCCGAGTTTCCCCTTCGGATAACCCTGGCCCCAGTAGGCTTCCACCCGGCTGGGCCTCTGCTGTTGCTTACAACGCCTTGAGGTGCACGGGAACAGCGCGCGCCGTCGACGACTTGGACTCGGTCCGGACAGTTACCGGACGATCAGACAGCGAACTACCCATTGCTCGCAATTCGCAAGCCCGCGCCTGCTGTGGCTGGTAATCGGGATCGGAATCTCGGCGGCGGCTGGGGCGCTGTGAGCGCCGTTACCTGATGCGGTCGGCCTACTCCTTTGCAAGCATTACTGCTTCGCAGAAGGAGGTGACCGCCTGCCACTCCTCCTCGCTCCGGACCATGGTCTGTACTAAGGCCCGGTGCAAGTGATCGCCGATTGCTCCCGTGCACGGCAATGTTCTGCCCAAGTGGGGCACACCTCCACTGTGTACTCCACCGTGTCCTCCGGGCCTTCCGCAGAGTGGCGACACCCGGGCGTGTAGTATATGTTTATAATAAATGTGATTAAAGTAAAACATACCCTTCCAGTGTCATCAATAGTTCTCTAGATAATTATAATTACAAGGTGCAGTTTTAAAACTGCACAATATTTCAGGAGGTTGTAGTAAAACTCATAAATAATCATATAAAAAAACGATACCTGGTCAATAATCAGTAATACTTGTTATTTAATTTTTTAATTACTCTAAACTAAATCGATTGATCGATGGCCGCGGGGGCGTGGCTAGGGTGTGGCGTGCGGGATGATGATTGGATGATACATTATTTATGAAACTATCGTTGCGAGTTAGTGTGTGTGAAAACGACCTTTATTGTTCCGTGTTTGTGTGTGTGAAAAAAAGCGCGGTTATAAAAAAAAAAAAAATTACCTACTTATTTTATTATTGATTCGGGTCGAGAATCACTAACATAATTACCTCCTGAAATATTTTGCAGCTTCAAAACGACACCTTGTATATTGATGTTGATTATTAAAAATTTTATAATGTTGTCTCTAATAATGCCGAAACTAGTTTTTTATTGTTTGTTTAGTACATATTATTTTATTTCGTGTAACTTAGAACATAATTTATTACATTTGATATTAAAGTATAGTCTTTTATCTATTTTTACTTGAAAAAGTATATTAATGTTGTTATTTTAAAATGAAAATATGTTTAATTCATTAAACCTCAAGCAAACGCTGTCGTTGTCTTTCTATAGTGTATCTAATCGACACGATTGAATCATTCACATTTCTTCAAAGTAAAGTCTTTTATTTCTGTTTTACATGAAAAAGTATATTAATATTATTGTAAAATGAAAATGTGTTTAATCATTCGCATTCCTTCAAAGTAAAGTCTTTTATCTCTGTTTTCACATGAAAAAGTATATTCATGTTATTATTTTAAAATAAAAATGTGTTCAATCATTCATATTTCTTCTTTCATTTCTTTAATACACACTATTTTACATGAAAAACCACATAAAATCACGTTTAACGAGTCCCATATTTTTATGCCCTACGATCGGGCATTTATCGGGCAAATAAAAATAAATGCCCAAAATGCCGGGAAGTTACTATATTTTCCCGCCGGGCAGAAACACTTTGCCCATCTCTAGTCATATCGGAATGACAGTTCGTCATATTCTACAATTATCGCTCCTCGCCACTCGATTCGCGCCCCCGTCGACTGAGTTCTGCACAATCACTCTTTGAAAATAACGGAGAGAAAAAAGATTACTTAATCATCAAATTATGAGATTAGGAGCCTTTCAAAATGCACGAAGCAAAAATAAACGCCTGATATTTTAAACATTTGCACTCTAATTTATAAAACTCGCTAACCATATGTTTGTTAAGATACTGATTAGTGTACTTCATCATCAGTGCCGCCACGAGTTTTCATTTTAGTTGTAGAACCGCTGTATATCGCAACTGTGTCTGTCAACATGTCAATGTTTATATTATTATGTATAGAATCCAGTGGATATCGCCGCAAAACAATAGCTCATGAAAGCCTTCAGGAGCAGCAGTACTTTATGTAGTAGTCCTATCTAATATTTATCGTCTATATAATATGTGTCGTACTTTTTTTAGGTGGGAAATCATCTAATGACTTATCCCGCTCAAGGGTGGAGCAGGAGGTCATATCATCATTCTAAAAAAAATATAATGTACTAGCTATTGCCCGCAGCTTCGCCTGCGTTCATATAATATAGCCTATGTCACTTGTAAATAAACCAGCTTTCTGCAAGTGAAAAAATTTTAGCAATCGTACTTCCAGAGATTACTCCCTTCTTCTTCTTCTTACCCCTTACAAGCAAAAAAATATCAAAAACAAAAAAAAACTTTACTTGTAGATTATATTCAATTAGCCACTGATTTAATAGAATAGTAACTATTAGCATATTTTTGTAAATGTTTTTTGATTATAAAAGAAAAAAATGTCGCTTATTTCTTCCTGAAAAGGTTTGATTTATGTAAGTATAAAGTATTTAATTTTTGATTATAATATCAAAAATTAGTCAGTAATCAGTTACTTTGCCTATATAGTTACAGTTGTGCAAAACGTCATTATAGTATAATGACGTTTTCAACTCCATTTTACCGAAATCAGCCGCGATTTCGGTAAAATTGAACTGAGATTGAGCTCCATGCTCATGCTTGAGAATGATTCAGTGATTCCGCATATTATCCAGCTGTGTAGACACTTAAGATACAAAACTACATCATTGGTACATCACAATCACTAATATGAATCAATTTGTGAATAAATTATAATTAAAACAGCTACTGGACTTTTTTAATCGAAAAAATCTCGCCAAGAATTCAACTGACTACATATTTTATTTAATTATTCCTTATTCAAAACGATATTATCTCACTATAACAGCAGGATTATTTCCTAATAGGCAATAACGAACAATATAATAGTAGGCATTTAACTTTTCACTCTACGCTACTTCGGTATTTACTATCTGCACGAATATTTTTATAATCCATTCGTGATTAATTAGACTGAATCGTGAGCTCAATCAACTATTTTAAACTCTTTTAGAAACTTAAAAGTATAAATTAAAGTAATAAATATAGGTACTTATAGCAATTACTTGATTACGTACGATTATTGAAAATTAAAAACAAAGCAAGTCATTCTATTATTACCTAAGTGCTTTCTTACTTATTTTCACGGATTTTTTCGTGAATAATTGGATTTATTTCGTTATAAATATTAATTCTGGTGTGTGATACAACGATTCGCATTGTATTGAGAAGATACAATTAAACAACCGGCAGCCGGATCAAATTTCAAATTGCTATCAGAACGGGACGCATTCATATTTTGTAGGGTGACCATGATCGCGCACATGTACCAATCGGGATTTATAAAACTCAGCTAAGTACCTTTTTTATGATAATGTTTCTACGATATCGTTCAATTTCTGCAAGTTTATCTATAGGTACTAATATTATAAAGAGGCAAAGTTTGTTTTTCTTTGTTTGTAGGCGGCAATCTCTGAAAGTACAAGTCCGATTGCTAAAATTTTCTCACCGATAGAAAGCTGCTTTATTCCTGAGTGACATAAGCTATATTTCATATACGCAGGCCAAGCTGCGGGCAAAAGCTAGTTTATTTATATAAAATCAAAATATTAAAATGTGGTTATTAGAAAAAAAATAAACAATATTCAAGGAAAAATAAAATACGCTAGACAGAAGTTCCTAGGTTTTTAATAACTAAGTATTTTTTGTAATCTTGTCATTATCCAGTGAAAAAAAAATTGAAATATGTTGAGTTTCCTGCATTCCCGACCTAGAAGAATGAAAAATGCCACATTATACCACAAGCACGTCCCTACAAAAAATAAATCATGGAGATCGTAGGTAGTCAGTGTTGTAATGGTGTGCGGGTTGTGAGACAAGACATCTCCCTGGCGGCTATTTGTCGCGGGCGACAGCGCGGCAGCTCTCCCCCAGGCGTCGTTAAAGCACCGCGCGTCAACGCCACTTCCCTGATTTATTCGGCTTTATTCGCGCATTTTCGCGCTTATTCGCCTCTAGCCACATTTATTCGAGCTCCCACAACTGACACATAAATGTCGCTTTTGTTTCTCTTTACGAAACGATTTAGATCCTCTGTACGCTCGGGGACGATTTGCTGAGTAAACCTTGAACCTTTGGTGACTTGTGAGATTATGTTAGTCACTTGGAGTTAGATCGAGGCAGTTGTTGTTAGCGTAGTTTTTAAAGGTACCTATCTTATTTTTATAGACGAAGGATTGATTAGTATGGCAACAAATAAGTACCTAGCACCTACCTATGGTATGCAAGAAGCATCATAAATGGAACCGAACTTAAGGGACCGGCGGAGGATGAATTTCCATACAAACGTAATACCACGCTCATTTGCAGTTGGAGCATATATCCAACATATTATGATGATATTCGGTTAAAGACAATATTTATCTAGGTTCCTACGTCGAGAATATTACAAATTTTGTTATTTTTAATACAAGAAAAGCCAAATGGCATGTTTTGCCATTTACGCTATAAAAAAGTGCGAAATACAATTTGCTTAAATTTCTTTTTGTTTTTTTTAAAAAAGAAAGACGTAGGAACCTAGATACATATTGTCTATAACCAAATATCATCATAATATGTTGGAAATATGCTCCAACTGCAAATGAGCGTGGTATTACGTTTGTATGGAAATTCATCCTCCGCCGGCCCCTTAACCTTTTGAATAAGTATCTATCGTAATCAAATTAGAGACACAATAGAAAGACAACAAGAGAGCGTTCGCTTGAGGTATAATGAATTATTAGGACCTATGTTTATGATTAGTGTCTCACACTAATCATAAACATAGGCCCACAAGTGTCGCCACATCGAACAGTCCTGTACGTATTGCATCCAGTGGATTCCTGCAATATTCACCAACACTGCGTCTTCCGATAATCTATATTTATAAAAGGAGAAACTGTCTGACTAACATATCACCGCCCAGCCGAAACTACATTGATTAGGAGCGTGAATTTTGAAAAATGTTTCGTTTCATGATGTAGGCGAGCACTACCTAAGTGAGAATTTTCCCAAATTCACCCCCTAAGCGGATGAAACGAGGGTCCAAAGTTTGTACGTAGAAACATACTTTCACGAAGCTGAAGCCACAGGCAGAAACTAGTTATAGATAAGCGGTAATAGGCTAGTTGCCGTAAAAAATGTAATTAGTCCGTCTTTTAGATTATTCAAAAATAAGGGACAAGTATTTTTTTATTTGTAAATTAAACCAAAAATGACAAAGATAGAGCCCATTAAAGTTACGTGTAACGTCACGCCATGCTGCATTTTTTCGCACGGGGTAACGTCACACGTAACTTTAATGGTCTATATCTTTGTTATTTTTTGTTTAATCGAAAAAAGAAAAAAGACGTGTCCAATATTTTTTTATAATCTGAAATACGGACTAAATAAAATGTACCCCTGGAAACTACCCTATTGTCTACAACTTCGAGTGTAGTTTCTCCGATTTTGGTACGAGTGGGTTTTAAATAGGCAATAGGTAGATAAGTATGACCTCTCCTTTGTCTCTCTACTTCACATCCTGCTGCAGGATAGGTCTGGTCCTAAAATACACCGTAGGCGTTACCGATAGTCAAAATGGCATCGTTGTGGGAGTGACTGTAGTACAACAGCTTAAAATATTACCTTGAAATACAGATCTTTGTTTTATAGAAAATATTTCCCGTTGTTTTGCATACAAATACAGCTCCTTGTAAAATTCTCATCATCAACATCATTTTCCTGCCCTTGTCCCGTTTTCTTCCATTCTGCCTGTCACCCGTTTTTTTTTTTTAGTAAAAGTCTACCAAAAAAAAACGGTAGTCAATAGACTACAAACCATTTCCTATGTTTCTCTTCCTTGCTTTACGTTCCAGGACTTCAGTAGGCTTCGGCCTTTCTGGGCCCTTACGATTTTCCTAACTAAGGGGCCGAGTGAAACACTACACGTGTTCCGTTACCGAACGGCCGGACAGCGAGGCAGCGAGCTACCCATTGCTCTTCGTCCGTAAGCCCACGCCTACGATGGCTGAAAATTCGGGTCGTGACTCCAGCGGCTGGGGCATGAGGAAGTCCGTTCCATCACGCGTGTGGCTGCCTCCTTCACTAGCTTTGCCACTTCTCACACAATCCATCCATTTTTACTTTTCCTAGCAAAATTCTTTTTATTTTTATTTATTTGTTAAAAAAATTATGCCACACAAACGGATAAAGGTTGACTATATATAAGGTTAAATATTTTAAGCATAGAGTCCGTCTAATGAAAGCGTGACCTGAGAAAAGGAGGTTCAAACTAAAAATTTTGAATCTGGTATTATTGAAATAGTAGGAGAAAAAAGTTTTGATGCTTGAGTATTTTTTGTATTTATGACAATTGTATAATAGTTGTATAGGAACTTAAATTTTAGTCAAAAACGTGTGTGTAGACTTAATTATTGGTGGGTGGATGGTAAAGGTCAATAACACACAAAATGTTAGTTATTATTCCAAATTATTTTATTTTATCTGTTCTCTCAAATGTCGCTACATAATATTCAAATATTCTTTGTTTACCATTTGGCCTTCTGGCAAGAATACTAAGTGCACAACACCGGATAGTCAAATAAAATAGTCAACATTATTTCAACTTCATCATGTCTCGCCAACACTATTGTCTGTGCGATAAAAGAACCGTCGTGGCGTATAGTGAAAACAACATTAAAGATTTTAAGTAGCAACCCAACCCAGCCATCCGTCAAATGCCAAACGTCATATAATATTGACACCGGTTTGATTATTATGTTATTTTATTGTGATTTTTAATTGAAATCTTCAGAAACGAGATAAAAAATTTCACTGAGCTGCAAGGGAAATAATATTTAATATATTACAGTTTTTCCAAAGATAACAAATGGCAAATCACACCATTATTGATCAAAACAAAGTCACGAACTTGGGAAACATTGGTATGCTGTTTTTTTGGTACGTAACACTTTTATTTTAATGTTTTTAGACTTCCTAGGTAAACTCCTGTCCCTGTTATCTCCAAATATATATAAATTAAACGAAAATTCTTTTAAACATGACGATATTTGTTTATTTTGTTTTGGTCAATATTTTCGACGGCTAGTATAAAGAGTATTGATACTTTAAATTTATATTGCGTTTCGACTAACTTAGAATATTTCTTTTCAGGCTTGAGTACGGATACACTAACTAAAATAAAAAAGGGCAAGTGCGAGTCGGACTCGCGCATTGAGAATTCTGTACAAATTTACCTATGAAATCAATTCCCGAATTGAGTTACGAAGATTTTTCCGAATTACAAACAATTTTTTTTTTTTGTGGCGTATCCACAAATTTACAATTTTCAGATTTTTCCCTGTACTTGTTATAAGAGACCTTGATTTATGCCAAATTTCAGGATTTAAGGTCAACGGGATTCACCCTATGAACATTGATTCCATTGATTATAGAAATATACGTTTTTTTGCGACATAAACGGCCGTATCTTTTTTTTTTCGTTAACTCAGAAGTCTGATTTTTTCACAACTTCAAAAGACCGTAGACTTGAGCGTATGGTTTTAATTTTAACTTTATACCTCCAAGCGTTAAAAGGGTTTATCTTAACAGATAAACAGACGGACAACCAAGTGATCCCAAAGATCTTATATACGAGATGGTCCCTTACAGGCTAAATAGATTTTTTACGAAGCAACATTACAAATTCTGAAGTGTACTTTATTTTCATAGTCATTTAAGTTCATAATTTTCATAGATTAGCAAAAGGGAAAAATGTACTGAGGAAGACAACGAGAAAGTGGTAGTGTGTTCCATTTTTACCTTTATATTTAACTAGGGTAAACATAAACTTGCTGTTAGCTACAATATTCCAGTCAGTGGTAATAGACCGATCCCAGTCAAAGTGATAGAACCATTTTTGTTGGAACTGGGTAAGTGGTCGCTGGTGGAACCTACCTAGATAGGCAGTACAGCAGTTTCCTCGTATTTTCCTTTACCGGTTCGTGTTTGCATTTAAATGTTCATCATCATTACAATCGAAAGACGTCCACTGTTCGACATAGGCCTCCCCCAGGTGTCGCCACAATTAACGGTTTGTTAATCATTACGCATAAACTTATAAACGGGTATATTTAATGATAAACGTTGCAATAATATAGCTTATAACCTATATTTTTGCTAAGTTTCATCACGTGAGCAAGTTCAATAAATAGGCTACTAATATTATAAATGCGAAAGTTTGTGAAGATGGATGGAGGTAGTCGTATGTATGGATGTGTCGCGCAAAAACTACTAGACAGATGAACTTAATCATAAACATTGCAATATCCAAAAAATAAGCTATAACTTTGCAGTTTCATTAGGTGAGCAAATTCAGCCAATAGGATAATTTTTATTATAGGGTGAAGCCGCTGGAAGAAGCTAGTCTAACATAGTTTCAAAATATCAAGATTTAACAGTCGCACTATAATGACGTCACAATGTTGCTTACATAACAAAAACGATATTTATCTACAGCAGCGCCCTCAAATCCCACGATGGTTTACTTTCCGCACAGACTCTAATAATGTGTTTCAAGATTGTTGGGTTGGAATCGATTCGTTTTAGCATAGAGAAAATTCAGATCTTTTGGGATTAGTCAAGCGGGAACATGCTTCGTACTCCAGTGATTGTTTCAAATGATACGGATCGACTCGTGAGACACAGAAAGTTTAGCAGCTATCTCTCTCAAACTTGAACTAGGATTTCAGTCACTATTTCCTTCACTTTCGCGATTATAACTTCAGTTGAAGACTTTGATGCACTACCAGACAGAGTGAGGCAAATCTTTCATTACATCTCAACCGCTTTTGAACGCATTCTACCACTCATTAGCATGTGTTTTTTAATTAAGTCGATTTACCAAAAGCCTTCTTTGTTCGATGTTTTTGTCAAATCTAGAAATATAAGAAGAAAAAAATATCATTATATCGTAAATATAACTATCTAATAATATTAGTCCCCAAGGATCAAGATTATAACGTCATACTAACTTAAAAATTCAGAAATCTTATATAAACATTGTTGATTTTCATTGAAAACACCTTTTTTCTCCTCTTGTTTTTGTTTGAATTTATTAACCATAGTGTGTAGCAGTTTTCGCACGTTACTGTTTATTGTTTTTCCCATAATTAAGCAATTATTCTTGAAAAATAAAATTTAAATATTTAATATCTGTTTCCAAAAACTGACAATTGCAACCATAGACTTTGACGTGATTTTGGCAGCAAAACAATGTTGCCAATTTAATTTTAAAAAAAACTCCAGGTTACGCTTTCAGTAGACGCACTCTACCTACCCTATCCTAGAGTCTGTCTAATAAGTTAAACGACTTGGGTAATTATTAGGATTTAATGAAATCTGATGTAGTCAACACGGGTTCAATAATCAAGGTTGATTAAGAGATAGAGATCATTGTTTACTATCAGAAGAACCTTATAAAAGTATCGAATATAATTATTTTTTAAATGATTAAATATTATACAAAATTCCCAAGTCGGTTGACTTATTAGACAGACTATATCAGTCAGCCAAGGGTGATGTAGAGATGTTGAAAATTATTATCTTTCAAAAATTGAAGAATTTGAATTGATTTTTTGGTGAAGGTGGTCTTAGGAAGCGAAGTATTGATTGGTTTATGAAATATCTGGCACTGATAGCAACTACACTATCGCTGAGTACCACTGACTACTTTTTATTCCGAAGAAAAATATGGTTCCTGTGGGGAAGGCAGTGCCGTAGGTATTTAAGGATTTGGTCTTGCCTACACAAGAGACTATAGACAGACGTAATATTATGAATAAGTAGGTGAGTGTTAGATGAGGTATATATAGGTGAGGTACATGGATATCAATGGTGGGTACATAATTATGTACATAAAAAAATAAGGAATACCTACTGAGTTAACGTTCTTTTCACGTGCAATTAACTCCATCATCTTTTCTTATTGTCCTAACTTGACAGTTCGAGAAGTGTATTATTTTGTATTATCCTGCCCTTTTTAAGTGAGGATTTGTTATTAACTGTCAGTCTAACATATTGTTTCTTACCAGATTTGTTTTAGCTGTAAATCCTCCTTAACATTTAAATAAATAAATAAAGTGTCTTTAAATGGTTTAATTGACATAAATACTTTATTACTGAGTTTATCATCAAGCACTTTTATCTAAGATTGGGTTTTTTACTAAAAACCAAAGTGAATAAGTAGGTACTAGAACAGTCCAGATACCAGCATGGTAACGTAAATTAAACTACGAGCTCCATGTTTAGAAGTCATTAGACTCTAAAATGTTTGTTTCGTTTGTGGCAATGACATCTAAATATTTCACATTAGTTGATCTCGTAATGACCCATAACTGCGTTCGGTTGATAAAATGACCAGATAACAGACACACAGTTGTTCGAAGATTACAGTGACACTAGTACTTACGTTATTTATTTCTAAATAATGGCGTCTCTTACTCTACCAATAAGCCTTTCTGAAGTGAATTGTTTAAGTGACGAAAAGTTTGAGTCTGTATTTGGAAATGTTATAGAATTGTGGTCAGATGCGGCTGTAGCAGTTAAGAAGAGGAGACCCTTCCAGGATCTTACAGCTCTTTGCGACGCATTCCAAACTTATTTAGAGGAAATTGGAGTAGAAGGTATGTTGAAACGATATTCAAAATCGGAGGAGGTAGGCGAACTTTGAGATGACAAGCTCCTCATAATTTAGAAGGTGCTTAGGTTCATAATTACATGTCTTTATTTTTGAACCTACATTAGCTTTGACCTCTGAATTTGTTTCGGTGTTTCGTCTCAGGGTAGTCAGTTAGGAAACACCAGCATCATCTAGTTTAAATTGACGAAACAATTGATGAGTAAAAGGGTTTTTAAAAAAATGTTTGAATAAATAATTATACTTAATTTATCATTTACAATATTTTTTAATTAGACAACCATAATACTGAAAATAAAGCTTTTTCCTGAAAACTGCATCAAAATTAAGCAGCAATAAGATTCCTCAATTATTTTTAGTAAGAAATATCTCTTTTCTACAAGTGTACCTACAAATGGGTCACATTTTTGTTTGAAAGATTTCGAACTTGCTTAATTTTGAACGAATTAGAATAATTCTTTCTATTTTCGATTTTGGATAAAGCTACTTTTGTACGATTTGAAAATCATAGCTATTTAATTGAACGGGACCCTATAAATCATTCAGCATAATAAATTATTCATATCAGGTACAAAAGTAATTCATCAAACCGTAAATCCTGAAGATCTTGGAATACCTATATACATATGGATAGGTACTCTCCGAAGAGTTAGACATTGAAACCTTCTACTACATTACCATTTCAGATAAACTAATTATATTGAAGCTGCACCCCGACCTAGCAGGCCGTTTGGCAGCACGAGGAGAGTTGACTCCGGAATCTGCCGGCGAACAGAAAGCTGCAGGGTTGGATGGACTCACGCCCGAACAGAAGAGGGTTATGGATGAGAGTAACCAACGGTAATTATATGTTTCACTAAGTTCATAAATTCATAATGGTCACACGAGTTCTACGGTAGATACCGTGAAATTCTTGCCATAATAATCGAGAGAGCAGTTAAGTAAGTTAGAAATAGTGGTTTCTACCAATTATCACGTAAAGTTGCGTTCTTCATTTAGATTAGAAATGTGTAGCGACATCTATGTCGTCACCTAGGAACTAAAATTCAAAATCCTGCATCGCGTTGTCAGAGTCCTCACAGGCTGAAAACAACTATCGGGCTGTTGCCTCGACCAGACACCACACCCGTCTGGTCGGAAGATCCTCTCTTTCCACTTAACACTGTTCTGTATACCTACCTCTAAAAATGTTAAAGGTTTTTAATTGAATGTTTACCTATCACTTAATAAGCTTAGATATCTGAATATATTGGATAGTAAGTTCTGTCCAGATAATTCAAAGGTTAATTCTGTGCCTCCTGTGAAAAGTGATATAACTCGACTTATATCATTTTTGAGTTTTTTACACAAAACTTTTTTGGTCTAAATCACGTTCTTTAGAAATATGATTAGAAGAACTGAAAGTAACTGAAATATGATTAGAAGAAAAGAAATTTATCTGACAGGAAACGTGCGATGCACTCTCAAAGGATTTCAATAAATTAATAATAAGTATCTAAACTGGATTCAATTGTAAAAAGTCTCATGTTGAAAATGGAATCGAGTAGACGAGTAATATAATTATGTATAACTAGCTTTTGCCCGCAGCTTCGCTCCCGCTCTACCCTACACTACCCTAATTTTCATTTTTTTTCCTCACAATAACAAACAACAAAAAAAGAATTAGCGAACTCGGTACAGCTGTTCTCGAGATTTGTGCTTAGCAACACATTTAGCGATTCATTTTTATATTATAGATATCAGGAACATTCAATATTGGGACATGGTTTTCTGAGTCATTTTCTAGCAACCACATTTTTTGTCTTAGTTAAGTAGGTACCTAATGTGCTTTCGATTACCCCGACAGAGTTTTCAGTCGGGTTGGGGAGTTGTCTGAAAGAGTTACCGCAGCCCTGGAACGGAAAGTGTAACGGAAAGAACAGGGGTGGGATTTACTCAGTAAAATTCGCTCGCTCTGGGTGGTAGGTACGAGAGGAGTTATTTGATGATTTCCCACCTCAACAAAAATAAGCAGACCTTCAGCTCGTCTATAAAGGCGGCAACAATAAAAAAATTAAATCCCCGCTCAGTGCTGTTGATAAAGCATAAGTACCTATGTAAATACACAGTACTGTAGGTACCATATAGGTACTGTGTATCCCTGGGTATCTATCTACATACTTTATCAACATGCACTGCTACGTACATTGGATTCCAACCGCTTCGTGTGTCATAATGTACTCTTTTTAGACATTCGAAATGTGGTCACTATGACGTCATGGGAGCCAGCAAAACTATTTTCAGGGGGTACATCTTTAGCATGATGCCTCATATTATATGTTAGTTAGTTCTTTCTCTATATGAGTCGTAAAGAGAAAGAACTAACTTGAGTAGATACTAAAAAGAAGGATGGATGAAGACCTCGCCTCGATGTGCTAGGAACAATAAACTAACAGCCTCGTTTTATGTTATAATGAAAGCTAGGGTGAAAATGCACCCACACACAGTAATCTTCATGCTAAGATGTGCTAAGCACATTTCCCGTCGCGCGTCGGTTGACTAGAGCACAGATCACTATTATTGGACAAGAGAGCGGTAACGGTAACGTCCGGTGGTTCTCAACGAATAAAAAAAAGTCTGGTCGACAGCGACATCTAGTAGTTCGTCCCTGAGTTTATCCACTGCTGCCATCTATTGAGCAGCTTACCAATCACCTTTAGGAAATATGCGAGGTATTTCAGTGCTTTGTATGACTGTTTGTTACGCCTTTACGAATAAACTACTGAACCGATTATGATAAAATTTGGTTCGGAGAAAGCTTGAACTCCAAGGACGGACATATAAAAAAAAGAAATATTACAGGCTACTTTTTATCCGTCTTCGACTTCGCGTCCGCAATAATCATTCGCGCGGACGAAGTTGCTGGCAGAAACTAATTGACAAATACATATCAGCATTTTGCGATTTTCAGGGTAAAAAAGACTACTTTAACTTGTAATTTCATGATATAAATTACAAAAACTTTCATTAAATTACTCCTGTACTTCTTTTTCCAGATACAAAGCGAAGTTCGGCTTTCCTTTCATCATTTGCGCGAGGGAGAACAAAGTGCAATCTATTATTGACGGTCTGCAACGCCGGTACAACAATACCAAAGAACAAGAAACCACTATTGGCATCAATGAGGTGAAGAAAATATGCAAACTCAGAATACTTGATATCGTAAAAAACTTAAGTTAAAAAAAAATGAAATAATTACAACACTAATTAATTTTACTTACAAGTCTCAGTAATGTCTACAAAAGCATTACAGGGCTGATTACTCGTATTGAAAATGAAATAGGATTTGCAAAAAATATCAGCACCTATTCGGATTGACTCTTGTGAGAAACAACAATTGTACAGTATTTCAACATGTAATGGTGCGTCCAGATCTAGCGAATGTGCCGCTCGCGAGCTGCTTGCGAACTCCGCGCGTGCATTTCATGTTTGTATGATGCGCGCGCAACGCAGGCTTCGTTCGTATAATGCACGCGCGGCGCATTCGCCATATCTAGGCACACCATAAGACATTAAATAAATAAGTACTAAAAATAAAGAACACCTAAATATCAGAATAACCTTTTATTAAAAATCAGTATGTAATACATTACAAGAAATACCTAAACTAAGCTCACAGTATCCCGAGTGACCGCTCAACCACAGCGTGGGGTTGACCAGCCACTTCCTGCAATTCTGGAGTGTTCAAAATGTCCTCGAAACCAATGTCCAAGTGCTTACCAGTCAACACATCTTGCTGGAAGTTCGACCTTTGAAGGAAGGGAAGGTGACCAATCTGAAAGTAAAGAATTTGGTGCTTATTAATTGGAACTACTTGAACACAATACGGTGGATGGACCTCATCAAATCGGTGACACACTGCAGCATAAATGAAAACTCCCAAGCCACTAAACACAGCTGCATGGCGTCTTATCGTGGGAAGAATCATCCAATGACAACCCCCGCTCTTGGGCGGAGCGGGAGGTAGTGTCAGACTCTTACTGACTAAAAGACCCACCCTGTCCCTTCTAGCCTTCGTACCTGGGCTTGAGTTCCCTTTTGGATAACCCTGGCCCCTGTAGGCTTCGACCCGGCTGGGTCCCTGGAGAAAATTGGAACTAGTTTTTGCCCGCGAAATATAGTTTTTGCCCGCGAAATATACATAGATCTTTCAAATAAATTACGAAAGCTGATGCAAATGGAGTACTGTAGAGTTACTAAGACCTGGTGATTTCCTTTTGACATTCAGTCAACAGATCTAATGTTAAACTTGTAACCTGGTATTTTATTTATTTATTTATTTTATTTATTTAGTACATGGAGGACTTACAGCTAATAAAACCAGACAAAAAAAAAAAAAAGATTCCATAATCACTAGAAAGCCAATTACAAGTCCTCACGTGTAGACATTATAGTATAAATTAAATAAGGTGTGAGCACAAAAACAAAAACAAAAAGCTGCGCTTCTTGGTTACGTAGGATACAGCAAAAATCCTTAGCTTGCACTTAAGAAACTAATTGATAAACTATTAAACCTAATGCTATTTGAAAAATTTGAGACTTATGCTCCTTCTGGCCGAGTTCACACTAATGGTGAATGGATCCAGATCATATTCCTTGCATATGTCATTGAAGTTACTGCTTGCACGCACGATATAACTGTTCCGTCTATAATTTGAAGATGTGTGAGGAACACGAATGGGTGGATTAAAACGAAATGTTTTATTTGGCACATTAAAATAAAACTTGGATAAAAGGTCAGGACTATCAATCTTGTTATGAAGGATTTTGAGCAAAAACAGACAGTCGGCAATTCTACGACGATCTACCAGTGGTAATAGATGATACTTCTTACACAGTTCAAGATAATCAGTTGACTGATATGGAATCTTTTGATGGAAGCAAAGATATTTAATAAAACGTCTCTGGATGTTTTCAATGCGGTCTATGTATTTATGATAACGTGGATTCCATATCTGAGACGCGTACTCTAGATGACTTCTAACAAAAGTGCAATACAATATTTTTAATGTTTTAGCATCCTTGAAACACTTAGAGAGACGAATAATAAAGCCAAGTAGCTTGGAAGCTTTTTTGACAATTGTATCAATGTGTACGTCAAAAATTAATTTAGTGTCGTGATGGACGCCCAAGTCACGAATAGTATTGCACCTTGGCAAGATCTGGCCCGCCAAAGTGTAAGTGTTAGCTATGACAGTACGTTTTCTAGTGTAGGTGATCACGGAGCACTTTGATGGGTTCAGATCAAGTTTATTAATACGACAGTACTGTTCCAACCGATGCAAATCAGCCTGAAATGCTAACCTATCTTCGACCGTTGAAATGGTGGCAAAGATTTTCATGTCATCAGCAAAGCACAGTAATTTAGAAGAGTGTAGGCACTGGTCGATTTAACAGGTTCAACTTGTAATAGTGCGATTTTAATATGTCATGAAAGCTTGAAAATATTTAGTTGAAAGTTTATAAATCATGTAAAGGAATAAATGTCTTATTGTGCTTATCAATGACTTAAATTTGGATTCTGAAAACCACATGTAATATCTGATTTCAGACCTATCCTTAAAATGTCTAAATTATTACTAAATAAGTTTCATAACTGGAACAATTTACCTGCTGCGGTCTTCCCATCCAATTATAATTAAGGTATCTTCAAGGCTAGGGTGAATAGGCTCTTAATAAACAAGTGCCTGAGTTCCAAATAAAACAAAACATACCTTGCTGGTGAACTTCATTTCCATGGTGAGTTTGAGAGGTGCATGAAGTCCTTGGATGTTGCGAAGCATTGCCATGTTCATTTTTTCCTGATTTAAATGATACTGCAAAAGACAATGTTTTTATTAGATAAGTAGAAGCTTTTTTGAGACTTGGTAAATTCAGTTTATAAGGTTGTTAAGGTTGTAAGGTTGTTGAAATAGACAAATTGAAATTCCAGTAGTAGTATAATTCATTGCTTTTGGTTATATTCAAAATTTGTATGTAATTAGAGACATAATAGAAAGACAGTGAGAGAGCAACGCCAGCGTTCACTTAGGGTTTAACCCCTTGAGCGAAAGGGGTTCATTGACCCGGAAAATTGCACTGTTTACATAAATCACCAAAAAAATTATAAGATAAGATAAAAAATAAAACATTTTTTTTTTTTGTGTTTTTCTAGGAAATGCAAATAATATAATTATATAGAATAATATGTATAGAAATCAAAATTTTCAGCCAAATAACTTTCGTTAATTAAATAATACAAAATGAAAATTAAGCGTTTTTCAAGGACATCCAAGTTGTACAACGTATGTACAATCGGGGCTCGAGGGGTTAATGAATTAATACTCTTCAGATAATCATACATATCAATAATTATAACTAAAAAATAAATGCCCAGGACTTGGCCCATGTGAATAGTGATTTACAAAAAGAAATTAATTTAAATAGTTGCAGCTAGTTCCTTATAAATTTTAAATAGTAAAAGAAAATCCAAATTTAATAAACTCCACCAAATTTAGCCACACTGGCCAGTTTCAACTCAACAGAAATTAGTCAACTACATTAAAGATACTATTATACTGCCAAGTGCATACTCTCTTCTTTTAACCTTTTGAATACCATAATTAGAGACACAATCGAGTGTGAATGCCGGCGTTCACTTGGGGTTTAATGACCTCACAATCTAATGGGACGGCAATCTGATACAACAGGTAAGAGATCAGAAGCAGGACCAATAGTTACATCACTTGACTTCTAAACTCTAAGCTGCTATTGACAAAATGCTTAGTGGAAAAACCCAGCGGTCATGACTTGTGAATCAAAAAAGACTAATTAAAGTATAGTCGAGGTAGTTAACTTTGGTATACAATTAGGTTACCTATGTACAACTTTATCAGAATAAGAATAGACGACTAAGATGACTCAGGATATTTGGGCAAGTGCTCTGTATGTATTATGAATAACTTTAATAATTGAGTCAAACTTTTCGGTTGCACGACCAGCATAGCATAAGTGGGCTACAGTTCAGTAATAACTTCAATTCTTATGGTTTAAAAACATAACAACTTACACTTCTTTCAGATATTTCTATCGGGTGTGACATGCCAAGTTTTGACTTTGTAGCAGCCAGTCCCGCCACGAGCGGATTTGGCACTCCGAATGGACCCTCCTGTGGCTTGATATTACTGACATGTTCAGGCTTTACTTTCAGTGGAGGCAGACCGAAACTCTGAAATCATGATAATGCTGTTTTAGATCATTTGTTACAATTGTTAACTTTAAAGTGAATTATTATCAAACTTACCATATTGCTTGCTTGTGGTTCAATATAGAAATATTCTCAACTATACGTAGATTTAATTCGGTTTATATTTTGAGATAGAAGCGTTTTGAAAATAACCAAAGCCGAGTCGAGTACCGATTCTGTTTCTGTCAAATTAGTTATGTCAAAAACTGTTAAATCACGTCCACAGACTATGAAGAATAGAGAGCGTTCATTTTGACCCAAAAAAACGAAGTGATCCTTAGACGATAAATCAAAAAATAGACCGCAAAGTTTAAAACATGTGGCATGTTTTGAACTTTGCGGTCTATTTTCTTTCAGATTATATTCAGCGGTAGTGGCTGTTTTAGTTATTCTCAAATTATTTCTTAGTGGGTATTGTGATGTAAAATTGGTGTATTGTCTGTGCGATAAAAGAACCGTCGTGGCGTAAAGTGAAAACAACATTAAAGATTTTAAGTAGCAACCCAACCCAGCCATCCGTCAAATGCCAAACGTCATATCATGTTGACAGAGGGTTTATTATTATGTTATTTTATTGTGATTTTTAATTGAAATCTTCAGAAATGTGATAAAAAATTTCACTGAGCTGCAGGGGAACTAATATTTAATATATTACAGTTTTGCCAAAGATAACAAATGGCAAATCACACCATAATTGATCAAAACAAAGTCACGAACTTGGGAAACATTGGTATGCTGTGTTTTTGGTACGTAACACTTTTATTTTAATGTTTTTAGACTTCTTAGGTGAACTCCTGTCCCTGTTATCTCCAAATATATATAAATTTAACGGAAATTCATTTAAACATGACGATATTTGTTTATTTTGTTTTGGTCAATATTTTCGATGGCTAGTTAAAGAGTATTGATACTTTAAATTTATAATGCATTTTGACTAACTTGGAATATTTCTTTTCAGGCTTGCGTAAGAATACAGTAACTAAAATAAAAAAAAGAGCAAGTGCGAGTCGGACTCGCGCACTGAAGATTCTGTACAAATTTACCTATGAAATCAATTCCCGAATTGAGTTAGAAAGTTTTTTCGAATTGCAAACAATTTTTTTTTTTTGTGGCGTATCTACAAATTTACAATTTTCAGATTTTTCCCTGTACTTGTTCTATGAGACCTTGATTTATGCCAAATTTCAGGATTCTAGGTCAACGAGATTCACCCTATGAACTTTGATTCCCTTGAGTATCGAAATATATGTTTTTTTGCGACATAAACGGCCGTATCTTTTTTTTTTGTTAGCTCGGAAGTCTGATTTTTTCACAACTTCAAAAGACCGCAGACTGGAGTGTATGGTTTTAATTTTAACTCGATACCTCCAAGCGTTCTTGAGTTAAAGGGTCTTAACAGATAAACAGACGGACAACAAAGTGATCCGAAGGATCTTATATACGAGATGGCCCCTTACAGGCTAAATAGATTTTTTACGAAGCAACATTACAAATTCTGAACTGTACTTTATTTTCATAGTCATTAAGTTCATATTTTTCATTGATTAGCAAAAGGGAAAAATGTACTGAGGAAGACAATGAGAAAGTGGTCCCATTTTTACCTTTATAATTAACTAGGGTAACCATAAACTTGCTGTTAGCTGCAATATTCCAGTCACTGATAATAGACCGATCCCAGTCAAAGTGATAGAACCATTTTCGTTGGAACTGGGTAAGTGGTCGTTGGTGGAACCTACCTCGATAGGCAGTACAGCAGTTTCTTCACGCTATTTTCCTTTACCGGTTCGTGTTTGCATTTAAATGTTCATCATCATTACAATCGAAAGATGTCCACTGTTCGACATATGCCTCCCCCAGGTGTCACCACAATTAACGGTTTGTTACTCATTACGCAAAAACTTATAAACGGATGAATTTATAACATGGCTTATAACCTATATTTTTGCTAAGTTTCATCACGTGAGCAAGTTCAATAAATAGGCTACTGTACTAATATTATAAATGTAAAAGTTTATGAAGATGGATGGAGGTACTCGTATGTATGGATGTGTCGCGCAAAAACTACCAGACAGATGATGTTAATCATAAACATTGCAATAATACAGCACATAAATAAGCTATAACTTTGCAGTTTCATTAGGTGAGCAAAAGCAATAGGATAATTTTTATTATAAGGTGAAGCCGCTGGAAGAAGCTAGCCTAACATAGTTTCAAAATATCAAGATTTAACAGTCGCACTATAATGACGTCACAATGTTGCTTACATAACAAAAACGATATTTATCTACAGCAGCGCCCTCAAATCCCACGACGGTTTACTTTCCGCACAGACTCTAACAGTGAATCTTGGTAAAATAGTCAGAACATCTGAGAGTGAGAAGATTGATTTGATACATTTGCTGAAAAATATTGCAAAAGCATTGGAATGTGTTTTATAATACGCATTGTAATGGAAACAAAACAATGTGACCATCATGCGAAAATTGTTCTTAAAAAACTTAGTATCCAAGCCAAAAGCATTTTGAAAAAGCGAGTTAAACTTTTTTTTTTTCAATTATTTGGTCTGGATACTAAGTTTCTTAAGCCAAGAGTTCCCAAAGATTTTTCATAACCTAAGTTTCATACCTTTGACAGTTTGATTTTTCATAACCTAAGTTTCATACCTTTGACAGTTTGACGGAGGTATGGGCGAATGAGATAAAATATATATCGATAAATGTGGAGTAAAAGTATCGATATTTTTAACCAAAGGCCTAAAAGTATTACTACTACTATACTATAGTAGAAGTACTGTCAACATATTCAAGAGTGAAGACAAAAACCTGGCAGTTTATGTTTATTAAAATACTTTTAATTTATGTATACCATTATGGACAATGCTCAAATGTTAGTGTACAGCACATAGGCTGAAGCACAAACAAAACATGACAGGTTTTTGTCTTTTATTTTTTTCCGAAAGATGTACATTTTAATCATCAGTTGGCTTTACAGCTTGATTTTTCTAATCTTAGAGATTAATGTTTGGAGATGTTCGCGTTAAAATACATGCTACGTAACGTATGTATGTACTAAGCTCTTAAATTATATTGCTTTTGGTCGGAAAAAAAATGTCGAACCGAGATTACATTTAAAATATCAATGTTATGTATCGATTTCTGGTTCATTATCGATGTTTAGAATAAATCGATACTTCTTGCTAAAGCGCAAGCCTAGCCTAATTTAACATGTTTTGACATTGTTTACTACTTATTCTCATCTATGGTTTACACGCTCTGTGATGTTTTTATGTTTTCCAATGTTTTTGTTTTCATAATCATTCATAATGCTCTAAGCTCTTGGTGCTGTGTTATATAGTTTAGTTAATATTTCTTTTTGTTATCTCATTCACACGTTGTATCTCTGCTTAATCTGTGAGGTGCACTGATAGCCATCATACTGGTAGCTTAGGCATCGTTAGTTATAGGTTATTTTTGCTCGGATGTCTTTGTGGGCTTACCGATGAGAATTACTGACAAACTCGTGCATTCGGCCGGCGTACTTATTTGATATTCTTAGTTATTGGCACCCCTTGATAGAAAAAGGCATTACTATCATGGCTGAACGTTACGCGTTGGGATGCCCCTTTAACTCTGGTAAGTTCACATTATGTTTTCTACACTGTCCTACCTGAACTTAAAAATACAACAATATATAAACAAACAAGTCTTAAGTAATATTACCCTTCTTGCACTTTTGTGTCCCTATTTTCAATTCAACTCAATTTAATAGCCTTTGTATCCTGAAAACTCCTTGTTTTTGTTTGAATTTGAGATGCTGCTTTTATAAATAAATATATTTTTGAGTTATGAGATGTCCCGAAGTTCAGTGTGCCTTTTGGCAAAGGCTTCCTCTAACTTCTTCTACTGTACGCTGTCCTTTGCAACTCTTCGCCAGTTTGGACCTGCTGTAAGCTAAGTTCGTCCTTCCATCTTTTGCGTTGTCTACCTACCAGAAATACATCACCTGCAAACATTTCAACTGTCTAGCTATAATGGTTCAGGAGATTGATACAACCTGGTTAAACATTATTACTCTTTGCATATGGAACCCTAAAAATAAGCCAAATACTCAATTGAAAATAATCTATTTCTTGCAAAAAAAAAAATTATCATTTCTGAAGATGTATAAATTAGTTGTTTTATTTTTACAGACATTCGACTGCATTGTTTTCCAAAGAATCCGGATACATATAAAAAGTGTCTTCAAATAGTTGGAGGCAACTAAGAAATAACATTATACTACAAAGGATTGCATCACTGCTTACCATCAGGTAGGATCGCAGTCAAGCACTAGTTTACATATAAAATAAAAACAGGACCGCTTGTGATTTTGTTTTGTGGCAAATCTTAAGTATTGTAGCAGATGTTTTAAAGGCTGCAATCCTTTACCTAGACTATATCCTATTGGTAAAATTTATATTTTAAATCTATTTACATAAACTTAATTGTACACAGATAATTTTCACATAAAAAGACCACACTCAGTGTGTAGTGAGTAACACACCTGCCACCTGCAGTTACACTGCTCTTCTTCAACTAAATAAACTTTCAATTTCCAGGTGTGATAGACTACAAAATCTTCCCAGAAGTATCAAAGAAAGATCACCCGCTGAATATCAATAAGAAAATCATCAAGCTGGAACTGAACCCGCTGCTGTTGGTATTGGCTCGCCATCTGCCGCTAAGTTTTATGTGCCGCGTATTGATGATGGCACGTGGTCATGGACTGCATTCAAGTACTATTTTGGGACAATGGTTAAGAGAGGTTGAACATGTATTCCGCGAGCAACTTAGTGAGAGAACGCAGAAGTCAAATGAGAGCCTCCAGCAGTGGAGAGTCGAAGTGGAACAGCTGGTCTGGCGTGCATATATTTCGATGACACCAGAGACGGCAGAAGTTTACCAGATCATGATATGTCAACACAAGACCATCTCAGGACCTATTTTGAGTCTTCCATCTGATTCAAATTAATATCTTTCAGGTATGTTTTCCTTATTTCTATCCTTCAATCCCAAAATCATCATCGTATTGTATTTTACATTGGAGTGCCTTTCTGACCTTCACAGTCCATAACATCCACCAACCGTTGGTAGATGTCGCATGTTTCGGAATTTTTGTTTCAAAGACATACAGATACCGGCACGGATCTTGAGCGCTGGCTTCAAGTTGCGCAAAGTCAAATACTCGGTCTCTAGTGGTACGAAGACGCGAGGGCGGGGAGTGTCAGTGATTGGCTCGCCGCGCCATCGTGTCATAGACGTCACTCGTGATTCGTTCCCTACCTTGCTGCATATATCTAACAACGACGAAGATTGGCTCGCCAATGTATGGAATGCGCAAAGCGATCCCCACTCTGACGCCAAGCGCTCAATATTCGTGCCGGTAGTTGTACATAAAGTAAAGCGCCTAAATATCTGTTTAAATTACAGATTAAAAAGCTGGTGATTTGGTATTTGGTAGGGACTTATTAGATTAGCAAGATTATGTGAAAACAGTTTTTGCAAAAAGTGTCCCTTACTAGGTTTTGAAATGGGACAGCCGCAATTCAAATAAGTTTTGACTAGTGAGGTTTTAGAAAAAAGGATGTTATGTCAAGCCATAAAATCCTTAGTGACATTGACATCAAACATTTTCATTGTCGTTTTGTCCAACGCACACAATATTATATAAAATCTTGAATAACCTTATTACCTTTGTTTACTGTTGTTTTCGTGAATATATTTACAAGACTATACAAATCATGGCACAATCTACCACGCGAATGGGAAAGGATAAAGAATTGGTAAAAAAATATCAATATTGTCTAATTGTAAAAAAGCCTTGAGATACACAACAGAGAATCAGATTATTAAAATAATGTATTTCCTCTTAGTTGACTATTTTGCATTATAAGTAGGTATGTTGAGGGGCGCCGCGAAAACCCACCTTTCTAGGTTCTAAATTCCCTGGGGCCCTGGCACGAAGGCAACGAAAGAACAAGAGTGGGTTTTAGTCAATAAAAGCCTGAAACGCCCTCGTGCTCCGCCCAAGAACGGGATATCATTGGATGATTTTCCTCCTAAAAAAATTTAAGAAAACCTAAATTAGGCATTAATTTTATACTTTTTTTTAGTTTATGTAACAGAGTGAACGAAGTACACCTCTGTTACACTTTTACTGATAGAATGCCGTTGAAAAGAACGTCTCCTCATGCGGTTTTTTTTTGTATTTGACGTCTCGCAGGTCTGCCTGTCCTGCCTCAAAGGTGATCGATCGTCTGCTTCACAGAACTTTTTTGTGGCGTGCTCATTAGCTCACAATCTTTCTATCTCCGTTGGGCAGTTACTGCTTGTCCAGTAGGTTGCTACTGGGCCAGCAGTGATTGCAATCGAGGATCGAGGACATGAGGCCCCGATTTACGAGAGGTCGCGTGAGTTCGAACTCAAGTAGGCACATTACTGTGTGTATTTTTTCACCACTGATTTCAAAGCGGCGAAAGAAAACATTGTGAGGAAACTGGCGTGGCCTGGTTCAAAGAATTCGAAGCTATGTGACATCTACCAACTCGCACTACACACGCATAGTGGATATAGATTTAACTCACTATCTTTCACGGAGAGGAGACCTCAGGAGGTCTCAGGAGTAGAAACATTATAGGTTGGTTATGCTGTACTTTTCAACTCCATAAACATTGTTTTTTTTAGGACCCTGAAGAGATGATGCGCCGTAAGTTCCGCGCCAAGTGCCGGTTTCGAGCACTGGGACGCATGGTGATGGCCAACACTTACTGGATGATAGAGGCCGCTGAGCATTACGAAGGAGTTGAGGACGTGAAGAGAAGAGTCGCTCAGGCTGTGCGTGGGAAAGCGAAGAAAAAACGCCTGTTGACCATCACTGTAAGATAAAGTTAGAACCAAGAACTATATTTTTAATTACCTGTTACCCGCGACGTTTACGAAAATTATATCCTCGCCACCAAATGTGTTCCACCCTCTCCCGGAATTAAGTCTCGTTCCCGCGGCAAAATTAAAAGTAGCAGTTACCTTTTTCCCCATCCGTCAGTGAAAGTTCTGTCAAAATTATTCCAGCCGTTTCAGAGATACAAACAGACAGCCAAAAAAAAACATACATTCAGCCGAACATAGAACCTCCTCCTTTTCGAAGTCGGTTAAAAATATAAAGATATGCATTTTTGTTCTATGTATCTAATATACTCTCATATGCTTTTAGTTAAGAAATGTTTTGATATTACAAAAATACGTTCCACATTTACATATTTATTATTTACACATTTAGAGTAAAGATGATTTTGGTAAAGTTTAAATTAAAACTGATTCAGATAGACAATTATTAGGGATGGGCCGAAATTCGTTTCACATTCGGTTTAACCGAATTTCGGTGGCTCGAACCGAACTTCGGTCATTCGGCCGACTTTCGGTTCAAATGCCGAACATTCGGTCCAAGATAAGATCTAATTAACTCATCTATTTTTACCAAAAAAAAAAAAAAAAAAAACAAATTAAGCTAGTAAAATTAATAATCAAATCAGTCATTTATTATTCTTTGTAATTACTTAACACTCCACAACCTTTTTTATAAAATCAGATAAACTTTTAATTATTTTTAACGAAATGGACCTCTTGACAATGGACATTGAAATAATTAAGCTCGCGTGTCGCGAAGATGACATATTCGGTAATGGCAGAGAGCCGGCTGGGGTTGCGGGAGGTGCGGGTGGGGTGAATGCGAGTAAGCGAGTTGCGACTTGTCCTGACCTAGCGCTCCTTTGAAAGCACACCAAAAATAACCGAAGTTCGGCCGAATTTTAAAATTTTACCGAATGTTCGGCCGAAGTTCGTATTCGGTACAAACCACATTCGGCCCATCACTAAAAAATATTTTTTCGGACAAAATAAAACGTAGACATTTATATCATTTATTCCAGCTAAAGTGTTGCATTTCAGGATAAAGCGTTGCTGAATAAACCCAATTCTGAAAGAACTGATCAAGAGAAGAAATATATATTCCGTATCATAGGTGGGCTAAAATGCTTCAAGAGATACCCTAATGTAAGAACCATTAGGTTTTATGTATTGTATGTAAACATCAGTTAAAATATTAGAAGTAGGTAACCCAATATGGATTTAAATACTGGTTGAAAAGCAGTCGCCTATTTTGAATAAAGAGGACTAAATAATAAAAACCAAATCTCTTTTTCAGCACGTAAAAAAGAAGTTAGCAGCGGTGACGTACTTTAAGTACTACAGACCCAATACCGTGATAGTACGCCAGCACCATGAGGCGCACGCGTTGTACTTCATAGTGACCGGTGATGTCATCGTCAGCCAGATGATCTTCGACGAGCTGCTGCAGCAGTACGTGTCGGTGGACATCGGCATCATGCACCAGGGCGATATGTTCGGAGAGGTGTCCTTGTTGCATAACATCCCTAGGACCGCTACTTGCACTACAGTTGGTAAGAAATTTACATACCCTATATTTTACATACATTATCTCACACCTTCTCAGAGGGGTTGACAAAAATGTAGGACGCCACCTGCTATTGGCCATACACAATCCTTTTACGTCGCAAGCAATAGTCATTTGAATTTGAAGTCTTTAGTCGACCGAAAGGTTAGGTAAAACTTGCGAGCACGATCGTGTCCTGATATTCATGCCAGATGGCGCTTAACTCAATTTTTTTTAGTTTATTTTTTATAGTTTATGGGAGAATTATTAAGTAGGATAGTTTGGTAATACCTACCTAATGAAAACACGTTGATTATGGATCCGTGAGCGTAACATGGCATAGATGCTGCGTTGCGCCACCGATTGCTTCCACGAGGACACGGCGGTGCTCCGCTCAAGCGGGGCACAGCTCCACCGTGTCCTTCGGGCGATACGCACAATGGTGACGCCCGAGTGTTTGCTTCGCCTGAATCCGAAACAGGAACCTCCCAAACTTGCCATGTCTGGTTTTTTTTTTTATGGTGGGAAAATCATCTAATGACAACCCCCGCTCTTGGGCGGAGCGGGAGATAGTGTCAGACTCTTACTAACTAAAAACCCACCCCGTTCCTTCAAGCCTTCATACCGGGGCTCGAGCTATCTTTCGAAACTAACCTTGGCCCCAGAAGGCTTCGACCCAGCTGGGCCCCTTTTTTTATGGTGGAGAAAATCATCCAATGACAACCCCCGCTCTTGGGTGGAGCGGGAGATAGTGTCAGACTCTTACTGACTAAAAAACCCACCCCGTTCCTTCAAGCCTTCATACCGGGGCTCGAGTTTCCTTTCGGATAACCCTGGCCCCTGTAGGCTTCGACCCGGCTGGGCCCCTGCTGTTGCTGACAACTCCTTGAGGCGCGCGGGAACAGTGCGCTCCGTTGACGACTTGGGCTCTGTCTGGACAGTTACCGGACGGTCGGACAGCGAGCTTCCCATAGCTGGCCGTCCGCAAGCCCGCGTCTACGGTGGCCGGAAATCGGGATCGGCATCCCGGCGGCGGCGGGAGCGCGCCGTTGCCTGATGCGGTCGGCCTCCTTCTTTGCTAGCATTACTGCTTCGCAGAAGGAGGCGACCGCCTGCCACTTCTCGCTCCGGACCATGGCCTGAATCAAGGCCTGGCGAGAGGTCTCCGCCGCCTGCCATGTCGGGTGAGGACCTACGTCAGGTCTAAGATAATGAAACTGTGGCACATCTCCAACGACCCCTCAAAGAGGGAACTCGACGAAGTACGCGTCCGTTACACTTTATCATATAGAAAAGAAAATGTCCCATAAACAATAGTTGGCAGATATAAATAACTATAACTAGCTTAGACAGATTGAACTAATGAAAATAAATCTAGTGCATGTCACGCGACGAATGACAAGCCAGAGAGCGAGAGATGCTATGCTTGCACCCCGAATCGTCGCTTCGTTTCGCCACTTAACTAACTTACCACGCACCTTAGTGCATTTACAATTTCACATTTTATACAATGAAAAAATTTAATAATAGGGGAAAGATAATATGTGTTTATACCTATTATAGTTTTAAGTCCTTTAAATGAAGGGTTGTCGAAACGGGTCCCAGTATGTTATCGAACAAACTATGTATCTTAGTAACAAACAAAGTCTCGTTTTCGATGTTTCACACCTTGGTCTGCGTTGTTTAAGACAGGTCATTTAAGTTATTGTACCTTCCCACTAGGTCACTGCGAAACTCTGGCATTGATGAAGGAGGATTTCAAGAATGTTCTCCAAGCATCTGTGCAGAAGCAATGGGATGAGGTGCGACGTGCTATGTCTGCGTTCACCTACTTTGATGCGCTCGACGAGGTAAGTAAATTATCTATACGTTCTATCATCACCAGCCTTTTTAATGTTCCCACTGTTGGGACTCAGGCCTCCTCTCTAGGAGAGGGAATGGGCCGTAATCCACCACGCGGGCCCAGTGCGTGTTGGTGAATGTCACATGTCTTCGAATTTTTGGTTCTAGGACATGCCGGTTTCCTCACGATGTTTTCCTTCACCGTTTTGAGAGCAGTGGTGATGAAATAAATTACACAAAGTAATGCGCCTGGCTGGGTTCGAACCCGCGACCTACAACTCGTAAGTCGGGGCCGTTACCACTCGGCCACCACTGCTCTCACTATACGTTCTATACATATAAATAAAATCGGAGTGTCTGTTTGTAATATTGAAATAACTGCTTTTTACTTCATGCATATGAATATATATACGGTACATACACCAAAATAACATTTTTTACAATTTTTGTCTGTCTGTCTGTCCGGGCTAATCTCTGAAATGGCTGGACCGATTCTGACGGGACTTGTGTTTGGCAGGTAGCTGATGTAATAAGGAGTAACATAGGCTACTTTTATTTAGAAAAAATAAATTCAAAATCCTGTAGTCCACGCGAACGAAGTCGCGGGCACAGCTAGTAGTAGTAGCGGGCAACCTACATTCATGCCTACGTTTCTTAATACGTTAGGCAGAGGTGTAATTTAGGCCCCATTATACTTTAGCATGGCAATTTGTCCAGCTTTAGCGTTAGAGTTCTTGTCAGTTTTTGACTACCAATTGTCTATGAATTCAAAACTCCCTGTGGGTTAGTATTAGTGCTAATTTTATTGTTAAACTAGCTGTGCCCGCGACTTCGTTCGCGTGGATGTCGGAACTTAACAATGTATTTTTTAGTGCGAAGCGCTGTTGGGGGATATCGACACAAAAATTATTTATTTATTCTAGTGCTTCTTTATACTTTAACAACATTAGCTCTGGAACCATCTTTGGGAAAAAATCATGCATTGACATCCCTCGCTCTTGGGCGGAGCGGGAGATAGTGTCAGACTCTTACTGACTAAAAGACCCACCCCGTTCCTTCTAGCCTTCATACCGGGGCTCGAGCGCCCTTTCGGATAACCCTGGCCCCAGTAGGCTTCGACCCGGTTGGGTCCCTGCTGTTGCTGACAACTCCTTGAGGCGCGCGGGAACAGTGCGCGCCGTCGACGACTTGGGCTTGGTCCGGACAGTTACCGGACGGCCGGACACTGAGCTACCCATTGCTCACTGTCCGCAAGCCCGCGCCTACGGTGGCCGGAAATCGGGATCAGAATCTCGGCGGCGGCGGCGGCGGCGATAACGCCGTTGCCTGATGCGTTCGGCCTCCTCCTTTGCGAACATTACTGCTTCGCAGAAGTCGGCGACCGCCTGCCACTCCTCCTCACTCCGGACCATGGCCTCAACCAAGGCCCGGCGCGAGAGGTCTCCGCCGCCGATCGCCCCCACGAGGGCACGGCGATGCTCCGCCCAAAGCTCTGGAACCATCTGGAGCGTACACAAAAAGATTATTGGGGTTGTTTACGCGTGAAAGAACTACGTAACGACCATGGGAAAAGCATCCAATACTTAGGTCCACCCCCGCAACGGATAATGTCAAATCTTTCACAATTCAAGCTGCACGTTTGTGGAATGCGTTACCCTTAGAAGTAAGGCGTGCTCAAACGCTACCAACATTTAAAAAGATGGTGAAGGAGCATTACCTTTCTCTTTGATATATTTTTCTTCTCCTGATTCAACTATATATTTGATATTTATTAGTATATTTTTTTTTTAGTATTGTATGTATGTATTTGTGTTAATGTATCTTGTTAGTATTATATCTGATGTTTGTACACTGACAACCCTTAATCTATCTCCTTTCTCTCAGTCCATCCAAAGGTTGTCTGTAAGAGATCGCCCTGTGCGATAAGACCGCCCATTGTGCACTCATTCTTTTAAATGTTTGTCCTGTATTTTTGTTTATTTGGTGTACAATAAAGATTATAATAAATAAATAAATAAATAAATGTCTGGCCTTGAGCTTTATTGATCGTTATGGCATAACAGAGACTGACTGGGGATTGCACTCGTTTGAAAGAGAAAGTTAAGTTAGGAATTATAGGCACAGACGCGAAGACTGCATAGTCAAAAAACTCCCTATGGGTTAGTATTAGTGCTAATTTTATTGTAAAATAACTTTGAACAACAACAGTTCATGCCTTACCAACCGCAATCTAAAAAACTGGGCAAGTGCGAGTCGGACTCGCGCACTGAGGGTTCCGTGCAAACTAAAATTCCCGAATGGAGTCTCGAAGATTTTTCCGAATTGCAATTTTTTTTTGTGTTGTACGTTCAACAAATGTACTGTTCTCAGATTTATTCCTATATCTGTGCTATAAGACCTTGCTTTGTGCCAAATTTCAGGATTGTGGTCAATTGGTCAACGGGAAGTACCTACACTATGAATTTCGATCTTTGAGAGTATCAAAATATACCTTTTTGCGGCATAAACGGCCGTATCTTTTTTATTCGTTAACTCAGAAGTTTGATTTTTTCACAGCTTGAAGGGACCGTAGACTTGAGTATATGGTTTTAATTTCAACTCGATACCTCCACGCGTTGTCGAGATACAGGGTCTTGACAGACAGACAGACAGACAGACGGACGGACAACAAAGTGTTCCTATAAGGGTTCCGTTTTTTTCCTTTTGAGGTACGGAACCCTAAAAATTTGTTATAAAAATTATTTCAACAATTCCTAGGATATAGTTAAATGATTATTTTTGTTCTTTTACAGGTGGCTCGACGTGAAGGATGTATCGTTGCTAAAATGAAATCGTACCAAGCAAATGATACAATTTTGGGAGATGGTTGCGGCATAGCCAACTATGTTTACTTTATCCTGTCAGGCCAATGCCAGATGATAGAGACCCTTCAAGTCGTCGTCAAACGGCACTGCGGACACACTTCTTACTCATTATACGATCCTTATGTATGTTCATTTAAAACTTTTATTCCTTATGTGTTTTTTTTTCTAAAAATGACTTGAAGCTAGGCTTTTTTTCTCATACGCATAACCGATACTGATATGGTTACTAAATTATTGATTTTATTCAAGGTTCCGAAAGAAGAAAGCGAGCAGGACCTCGATACGAAATATTTTGTTGCTTATAAAAATAAAGCTAAAGAACTTGAGCAGTCGTCTCTTGAGAACGAAATGACGGGGAGTCGATCAGGTTCTAAACGCTTAGAAAGTATATTGAGATATTCAGAGACATCTAAACGGAAATCTGCTATTAGTAACAAGAGCGGCGTTCAATTAATGCCAGAAGCGATGGGCTCATTGACAACTGCAGGAACAGCCGCATCAGTCCCTGGAACCATACCGGAAGATGCTGAAGGTGCTCAAGGAGCAGAAGCGCTTGAACAGGGCGTGAAATCTGAAGTGTTGCTGCCTCCTTCAGAACAGAGAGAGAGGTGTTTGCATAATTATTGACTTGTGTACTTCATTAATATATCGACCCATCCCAAGAACAATGTTACATTTGAAATTTACTAGGGGTGAACTTTGAATGGCTCTCCTGAAAACCTAGTAAATTTCAAATGTAACATTGTTCTTCGGATGGGTCGATATTGAGGTAAGAGTAGTATATTCCTAAGTACTGTAAACTCAAGTACATATTTTTCAAATTACAGAGAAAGTATCGTACACCCACTACGCCCTGAATATCGGACTTATTATATGCAGGTTAGTCTTCTTATAATATAAAGAGGTAACTTTTTGGTTTGTTTTTCCGTTTAAATGTTTGTAAAAGGAAATCGCTTGAATTCTTCAACCGAATACGAAAATTCATTCAGGGTTAGGAAACTACACTATCGCTGGCTTCGTTTCCCGATATGACCTGTATGCATGGTTCGTAGAGGATTGGTGCGAGACGACCGCGGGAAAAATAAGTGCTTTAAATGTATTATTAACTTACACCTTGTATTCACACAATTCGGATAATAATGGTATCGATCGCCTGATGTTCCAATTCATTCACTTAATGTGATATTGATAGATGTTGTAGACGTTGTAGTCCTTTTTTAAATCATCATCTTCCTGATCTTGTCCCGTATCATTTGAAATCTGTGCAACATGTTTTTTCTTCCAATTTGTCCTGTCAGCCTACTCCTTTTTGTTTCATATCACTTCTCACATAATCCATAAATTTTTAGGGGTCCGTATCTCCAAAAATAAAAAACGAAACCCATATAGGATCAACTTGTTGTCCGTCTGTCTGTTTGTCAAGACCCTTTATTTTGGGAACGCCATCAAGTTGAAATTAAAACTATAATACTCAAGTCTGCCTTACGTAAGTTGTGAAGAAAACTTGAGTTAACAAAAAAAAAAAGATACGGCTTTTATGCCGCAAAAAAACGTATATTTCGACGCTCTCAAGGGAATCAAAATTCATAGGGTATTTCCCGTTGACAGAATGCTTAAGGCTCATAGCACAAATATAGGAAAAATCTGAAAACTAGAGATTTTTACAAAAAACTCTTTCTATCAAACTTTTTCTATTCGGAAAAATCTTCGCAATTCAATTCGGGAATTGAACTGTTTTCATAGGTATGTGCGAAACCCTAAGGGCCACCGCGCGGTTTTTTTTCGTTATTCTGTAACACATTGAATCTTATGGAAGTTTCCGCACAGGCGATAAAAAAACACGCGATAAAAAATTCTGTGATTTCTTGCAGATTTGACGCGGTGCGGTGCGGAAATAAATTGCACGAATATGTTCCGCGCGGTGAAATATCGCTGTGCGGACAGGCCCTTAGTGCACGAGTCCTTTTATTATATTATTATTATAAGTTAAATGAATTGTCAGTAAAATTAAGATTTATCAATAGGTGGTTCGATACAACCCCGGCTCAACGTTTGGTTTCGGCGAAAATATGCGAGACCGTCGGATTGTCGCGTTGACGCCCGTCGACTGCATGCTGATGCCGAAAATGTGGCTGCTGCAACGGAACACCGCCAACATTTGGTCACGTATACAGCATTTTCTGGAAAAGAAGGTAAGAAGTATTCACTATCTACCTAAACGTAAGTTTTCTATCCAATTCCTTCTATGCAGAATGTGAAACGAAATCAAGTTGAAGTGGGCGGAAAACGGTCAATGTTCGGTCTATAAAATTGGGCCTACACATATCTGAATTCACCGTAATCCGCCTTGTCAATGAACAGTGAGTGCATATACCGATGTGTACACCTCTAAGAAATAGCTATAGTTGTAGCACCCACGTGACAGTTGCATACCGATATAAGTAGTAAGTAGGAACCTATAGCCTCTCTAAAGGCACATGTTATAAATGCACGGTCTTATATTTAGGTAGTATGACGAGATCAACGCAGTAATTTAAGAAAAGATTCTTGTGAAAGCTCGACCTGGGAGTAATTATTATCATTGGCAGATTTACTGTGTTTTGAGGCAGTGTAATAATTACATGCAGTAAGTACAAACGTTAGGTACAACTTTGTCTTACGTATTTCTATCCAAAGGGGCCACTCGAGCTAGACCAAAAAAACTAGTGGCATTGCTTTGTTTGTTCAATGTACCTCTCGAAATTACTGACAAAATCCAATGTACCTCAACATAATTTCTATCAAATCAATATGTGATAGAAATTACGATTAATCGCCTCGTCCATCTAGTGGAGCCCTTGGTTCTATTACGCTATTACGCTCGGAATACATAAAAATAATACTGATCGTAACTTGTATCCAATGTACCTCTCGACTCCTAAGGATCTTCAACAGAACATGAGAAATTAAGCAGGAAAATTTTGTGTATCCAGCGAGGCCCTTTGTAATTTGAGTGCATACGTGTAAAAAAAAGCACATCATTGTAATGTGGTAGGTCTTTGAGCTCTTCACCATTACCAAATTTTTCTCGAGTTTTCTACATTTTATTTTAAATACAAAATAATCTTAATTGTAGCTTATTATACTTTTTTTTTCCCCGGTTTTATTCCCTTAGGGGGTGAATTTTAATGGAAAATCCTCTCTTAGTGCTCGCCTACGTCGTAAAAGGAAAACTTATGCAAAATTGCACACTCCTAGCACAAAATAGATAGGTACAAAAGTCAATCTCATAATAAATATATGAGATTTCTTCACTTTTCATACCTACGCTCAGTAATACCGCTAGGGTCGGCGCCGCACTGTCCGGGCGATAAATACCTAATATAAATTGTAGAAATATTACATGGCCACACAGTTATGTATTTATCTACCTACCTAACTGTTCTGCTTTACGTAAAAACAAACTATTAAAGTAGAAACAAATACCTACCTAATTACTTCTTAAAACTGGTAGCTTAAAAAACGATAATTAGCAATTAATGTTGAATTAAAAAAGAATCCAATAAACAGTTGTAACTTTTTTTTGCTCCATTATTTCACAAAAAATGTTCACAGATGGTTGTCTCAAGAGAATGCATACACGCTCGCAATGAGCTGAATTGAGCCGAGATATAGTGTCCGTGAGCGATGTAGTATGTGTGCGTTGCTCGAGCGCGGTTTGTATGTAGGTTGTCTTCTATACCCATCTTTTTCAACATAACTCTATGTTCCTCGATAAGACTGGAAGAGTTTTTTTAGAGGGTTATGTCCATGGATATTTCTATGGTTATGTCAAAGTCCCGTGTGATAACTATACGGCAAACCTATTAATATATAGGTGTGTTGCCATATCTCAGAATAACAACTATAATCTATATTCGCTATAAAACACATTTATTATGGTTTCAGATACCAACAAAGAAGCAGTTATTCCAAGACTACGTGTCTGCTCGTCGCTGGCAGGACTTCCGCGACCAGCTTGTAGGTGACGTGGTGGCGCGCTCCAACACCGTCAATTGGACTTCCTTGCACGACGTGCCCTATTCTATACGCATGGAAGAGATGACCGATATTTGAATAGATTGTTGACTTTTTTTTGTTTGAATCTCAGAAATAAATTGTTGTTATTAAAATTCAAAGCTGTTTTTTAAATTGAACTTACGTTTAGTTATCTTTTAATAATGTGCGTTGGAATAGCGTAATTCTGATACTTATTAGCAGTTGCTTACGTAGGTAGCTGATTTTGTTGGCCAAATCTTATTATTTAAAGTAACGATAGCCGTGATTAAACGTCCAGTTGAGACGCTACCTTATTACACCTTGAAACCGCGCTAAAAAGAATTATGTATCTACCAACCATAACCGAACGAAGTTAGAGACTACTTAGTAGATCGCTATTGTTATTTATCAGGCGTTATTTTTCTTTAATGAAAATACTTCGTGTCTGATACTTTAAGTTTGCCATTGTTAAATATATACTGCACGGTTTCTCTATTGCGTCCCTCGCTTCCCCATTCTAGCGATGCAAAGTATTAGAGTTCTCAAGTCTTATAAATAAGATAAAAAACTTTTTACAAAAAAAATATAACCGGCTTCACTAAAAAAAACATTAAAACCATCCAAATAATTTTAATTTCGGAAGTCGGTGTTTGTCGATATTGTTTGTACCTTATTAAACACCGACTTCCGAAATTAAAATTATTTTGATGGTTTTAATGTTTTTTTTAATGAAGTCGGTTATTTTTTTTTTGTAAAAAGTTTTTTATATCACTCTTTTTAGTTGCAATACACTTACAGCCAGAGTACCTTTTTCTCATGACAATTCCAATTAACTCAAACCCTACTAGGATACATTGTTTTACTCGTATTATGAAGTTCCCGTGTCTACTTTCCGGCTCCATCATCATCATCAGATCAGTTCGATAGTACCTTATAGCCAAAGTGCATCTCATGACAATTCTAATAAGCCCAAACATGGGTAGGATACATTGATTAATTACAGAGTTCCGGTGCCTATCTTCTAGCTTCATCATCATCATCATCAGAGCAGTTCGATAGTACCTTATGGCCAAAGTGCATCTTATGACAATTCTAATAAGCCCAAACACGGCTAGGATACATTGATTAATTACGGAGTTCCGGTGCCTATATTCCGATGATGATGGAATCATCATCAGGTCACATCGATGATACTATTTTTTAACATACCTATTCAGAACCATTTATTTCGCATAACTATGTTCGTTGTTATATTTGTGTGAGTATGAACTTCCATTGGCTATTTCTGGTCTTCTTCACCAGTTCCACTTCATTAAATGTCATGTTTTGACTGTAAATGCTTAAGTCTTTGATGAAGATACCAAAAGAACTATATGATTGCCTATAATATTTGAGGAGTTCCCTCGATTTAACCAAGATTCCATCATCAGTTACCGACTTGGTGACTATGGGACCATTTGGAAAGTATACCTTTTCCAACAAAAAAAAAAATTTTTCAAATCGGTTGGCAAGCGACGAAGTTATGCGCGAACATACATAAAAAAAAATACAAACATCCGAATTGAGAACCTCCTCCATTTTTAGAAGTCGGTTAATAAAAAATAGGTAACGCCTGATAAAAAGTACAAGCAATGCTTTTATAGATAGGTAGATACTAGCTTTTGCCCGCGCGGCTTCGCCCCGCTCTTCCCTACTTCAGCCTACTATACCCTACTCTACCCTACCCTACTTTACTCTACCCTACTCTACCCTACTCTACCCTACCCTACTCTACCCTACCCTACTCTACCCTACTCTACCCTACCCTACTCTACTCTACCCTACTCTACCCTACCCTACTCTACTCTACTCTACCCTACTCTACTCTAATAAACCTCACGGAGCCCGAGCCCTTTCCAACGAATGCAAAACCGTGGAAATCGGTTCGTGCGTTCTGGAGTTATAGCGTCAGGAAGGAAAACCCGACTTATTTTTATATAGTAGATATTCGTTCGGTTACGGTTTAAAGATCTGGTTCTTTTAGCTATTGATTAGGTACTCTGTTTCATTTCTTATATTTTCATTTCTTCAATATTTTGCATTGACCTTTAGAATTAAGAACTTCCTAATGTTTGAAATTAATAACATGATTTTTTTTTAAATATAAAATAAGGCCCAATATCTCTGCCTACCTGCTACAATATAAATTTACGGTTGAGCGATAAAAGCTAAGAAGGCTTTATGCTCTATTTTATTTTAGATATAGTCTTATTTGGATTACGGGGGCGGAGGCCCAGTTGATTCACATGCCGTAGGAATCCATTCTTAAAAATAGAACTGATAGGAAGTGTTACTGATCGGTGACTGATTTCGTTGTGTTGATAAACTGGTGAGGGATCTTAACAAAATATATCAGCTCAGCCAGTGACTTTGAGCGGCAATATCTAATTGTTAAGTAGGAATAAAATGTAGCGGAAAACTCGCGAATTAAACATAGGAAACTTTAATTCACATTTAAGTCTCGAATAATCTAGATGTTTGGATGGAGAACATCGAGGACAAGCCATTCAAGGCCTGAGTCTGTCAAGGTCGATTTATATTGAGACCCTAAATACCTACATCGGTTAATACCTTTACTAAAATTGGTATCTAAGTATCCACGATAAAACGGATATAACTGTAGGTCAGGTTTTCTAAAATAACCTAATAATAGTTTATTGCTGTGCCTCCTTTATTGAAGTAAATTTCCATAACCTCAACAAACCTGAGGCAAAAATGCGCATGCGTGCATCAGTCGCCATGATGGCGTCTCGTAACCAAGGCAACCGGTTTTGGCGGGAAGCGCCCACGTTCGCGGGTCTCGCGGCTATGGCAGCTAATCCAGCGGAGACATTCATCAAACGGCTTACGGCGATAACTAAACAGTCACATTCGACCGCAGTGCACCGCCAAGAGCGACCGCCGCGCTAGACGACGACAGCCCCGGCTGATCGAAATTTGCGACTGTTAACAGATGTAAATAAATAAACTAAGTCTAGAATTTAGGAATCCCGAACGAATAGAATTAGAGTTTTCCGAGCCAGTGTCGCCTGCTTAGATTCTCATTGTACAAGCACTTGTTGAAATCAGAGCAGTGAGCAGGTGAGTCAACTTCTATTTTATTTATTAATTTATTGGTTGGTAGAGAGGCCATAGGTGTATAGATCACGGAGATAAATGTGTCGCTGGTAAGATAGCCTCACTCACTTTTATAATGATTAGGACTAGCCGAATATTTCAATAATCTTGCTGAATCATGTATTTACTATCTACGATAGGTAGATAGGTACTTTTCTATTTCATCTCGCTCAGTAGGTACTATTATCTACGATCCTATCTATTCTTCCATTTGGTCTCATTGCCTGTATATTTATTTAGGCAGATAGTCAGGTACGAATAAATATACAAACACTAGTGTTTTCCCGTTATTCAAGCCGGGGTGGCTGAAACATTGACATTGTTGAGAATCATTTGATATTGAAATTATACGTCTCACGTCGCCTACATACCGGATTTCCTTTTGCTTCCCGAGGATAGGTACCTATTGTACGAAGGGACATAGGTAACATACCGACCTAGTACCTTTTATAGAGATAACTGAATGTAAAGGTAGTTTTCGGGAAAACCCTTCAGCGATATTTATGTACGCAAAAGTGGCACCCATGTGCTATGGATTAAGACTGATGAAGTGATGATAAATTAATTTGGGTAGGTATCTATCATTCTATTTGGTATTAAGTACCTAGAAAGGTGTGGTTAGATATGCGATACATTTATAAAACTGGCTAAATTATGCATGAATAATTATCGTCTTTGGATTCGTTGACTTTTTGCTTTCTGATTAGTTGAAACGAAGCATGTGAGTTTACTTAATAAAACGGGCATCTTTCCTCAAACCGTAAATAGTACCTGTGGTATACACATTAAATGTAGGACAAGTCAAGGGTCGACGTGAAGTTAGTTGCTATACTAGCAGTCTCTCGACTAGACGTCACTCCTTGGGTTGAGTCTGCTTACTGACGATTTGGTTGTTTCATTTACTATAAACCTAAATCCCTAACTAGTGATTTTAGTGAACACCACATTGGCGACGAGTAAAAGCGCAGTAAGTAAAGTGATCTTAACTCAAATAATGTACTACTTACGGATATTGGTCAGCAACAAAATTAATGTTTACAGCACAAAGTGTTTAAAAAAAAAAAAAAAAATAAGTGACCGTTACCTAAGTGAAATTCTGTAAATATTTCATAAATTGGTCAGCAAGAAAAGTATTATTTTACAGCACAAAGTGTTTTGAAAGAAAAAATAAAAATAAGTGACCGTTTTCTACATTAAATTGAAATTTAGTAAATGTTACAGTTTCATAGAAATGTCCATATTTCGGTCGTTATTTAGCTATGTATTAGCGATCTGCGTCAGTGATTAGCTGAGAGATGCGCAATATAAATCGATGAAATCACTTCTTCATTTAATACATAAACGGTACCGTATACTATATCGGAATGTGATTAGGGCATACAAAATGTCCCTACATTTCGAAAATAAATAAAAATTCCAAATACAATGTTTGTTGGCCAAATTCGTTTGTGGCTACATAATATCAAAATAAAAGTGCCAACGAGAGTTCGTTAAATGATCAGTACCAACGAGTGTTCGTTAAATGATCGAAACAAAATAAAAATATTCGATCAAAATTTCCAGCGATAAACACGTTTACTTATAGATGCTAATCTTATCGAAAGATATTATTAGACCCAAAAATGAAATGTGCCAACGTGAATATCGTCAAGTACCAGTTTTAACGTCAATTACCACTTCGATACTTCGAAGCAATATGATGCCTGGCTAGGTATCACTGTATAGTTAAAACTAAATAAGTGTCATAAAATCCTTAAGGCTAATTAAATAAAATACATTTTGCACTGGCTTTATCCATCAAACAAAGAATTTGTCACACGCGTTATAACGCCCCGAGTGGCCCCGATGTGGTTGGTTCTTCAATCTCTATTTCAAGTGGCCGTTTTGCTGAGTAGCATGGCGCGGCACTCCGGCGCAGGTACCTATTAATGGACCCTTGTGCGACTTGCTAACTAAAGTTTGTTTATTTAAATGTTATAGGAACAGTGCCCATAGAGTTCTTATCTTAGCTGGCTACAATCAATTCAGGGTTATAAATAAATTAACGATGTGTTGTGTACCTATATTATTCTTGCATTTTAGTTGAAAATAAGAATAAGATGGAAAAAAAAATAACTTATTTGAATTGTGGGTACAATTCTTGATTCTATTTCAAATATGATTTAAATTGTAGATTTAGTTCTGGATTCAATTCCCTAAAGAATATGGAAGATTATCACAATGAAAAATCATAACCCTTTAAAAACAGCAATCCCGCCATTGAGCTACTTAATCCACGATAGCCAGAGTCAAAGTGCAATAAGTACCTGCCATAATGGAGTTGACACTGAACAAAAAACTGTTGCCAATGTGGCAACTAAAATCACAAACGTGATAAAAGTACCTTTCCTGTAAATCTATTGCTAACGTGTTTTCAAATTATATTTCCAGAAACACTGCAAAACAAGGACAAATAAGAAAAAAAAGGCACAAACCTCGTGTCAAATAATAACAATGAGTTGTTTGCTATCATGCATGTCATGAAAATTGGTAATCACACTTATAGTTCGAGCAATTAATGAAAATTCAGTTATGCCCTATAATTAACGCAAATGGCATAAAGAGACTCGTACCAACCTCTTGTCAAATAACAACAATGAATTTGGTTGCTTTCATGCATGTCATGTAAATTGTGGCAATCACAAAAATGATTATAAGTTCGAGCAATTGATGAAAATTCAGTCAATGCCCTATAATTAATGCAAATGGCATAAATAGGTGTTTTGAGTATTATTTGCAGAAATAATGCGAAACGAGAGTCAATAAAAGAAAAAATAATAAGTCTGCCTCTCGTCAAATGATAACAATAAAGTAAAAATATTAAAAAACAAAGTAATAAACGAAACATCTAGCACTTATATGGTAGGTAGGTTCACACCTACTTATCTAATTTGCCACGTTGCGTCGATGAAAATTGAACAATTGAAATTGATGGTCACGTGCTATACAATAATAAAGTGCAAGGGTTATTTGATATACAGATAAAAAAAGTAACTCTAAAGTATTACTAGCAAAGCCTATGATCACAAAAATGTTTTAAGAAATCCATTATAAAAAAAAAAAAAAAAAGGGTTTGATCTGAATTCAATTGCCAACTTGAAGATCTTTATTGTTAAAAAAAAAAAAAAAAAAAAGTGAAAAAGTCCAACAGCTATTTGATTCCTAATAGCTTAAAAAAAATAATAGCAAAAAGACGAGCTAGACAAACTGTATACGACCTGGCTTGTAAATAAAACAATATTTCATCTTTTTGGGTACCTCTGGTGATCCCGGGTAAGCCTGATGATCAATTATATTATACTAAAATATCAATGCTGATGATGGTATACGTATTTATCTGTAAATACGTGAGACCTAGATAAATATAATAAGCACTAGCGTAGTATTACTTATAACGCTATGTACATGTTTTAAATCAAAGTTCATGAATAGTTAAGAAGTCAATCAGTGAACAAGATATATAATGCCATAGCGAAGGAACGCTATGTACATGTTTCAAATCAAAGTTCATAAATAGTTAAGAAGTCAATCAGTAAATGCTATACATTCAACAAAAAAAAAAAAAAGTTGAAAAAGATATAGTGCCATAGCGAAGGAATTGTTGACTTTAGCGAAGGAATTGTTGACTTTACTTACAACATAAAAAAAGACTGGAAGAATTAGAAATAAACACTCGCAGCACTTTTAAGTTAATTTGTGATGCGTTGTTAAATAATTTCCAGAAACCCGTAAGTATTTAAACAACTATAAAGGTAATAAACAAAAATGAAATATTTTATATCAATTGAAACTTCAGTGCCATCAGGTTTTAAACTAGTTAATAAAATAAGTCAGTCTGACTTTCACATGGAAATGTTGATGAAATTCAACGTTTTCTGGATCAATTTCATTGAATAAGTAAACTCCAACTTTCAACCCTAAAAGTAAATGGGTTTAAAAAAAAATATCCCTTGGCTATAATGACAAGAGATCGTACATTCGTACCCAACTAGAACTAACGATAGTTCTGTTAACTTTGGAGACAGAATCTGACAGATGTAAAAAAAATGAAACTGTCAGACTAAAACGAAGTATAAGTTCGTGTATCTAATTTAATTCATGAATTGATTTGAATTCAATAAAAATTTGCATTTTGAACAAACAAGAAACTCTACGGATACTTGAATCAATAAATAATTACTTATATCGATAATGCATACGTTAAAGTATCCGTAATAAAAATAAAAATACAAATAATGAAAAGAAATCATGGTAATTACAAAATGACAAGCCTAATTGCGAGATGACCAGTCCCGACTATGGCATTAGTTTATGAATGACTCATGTACCACCATTCAGCTCAACTCTTCTGAAGGAAACCGAGTCATCATCAGCAAAATATATGAGCATGACATTCTAACTGCCAGAGCACATCCAAGTCAAAGACCAGCCACTAATACTAATTGATGTACCTAGTACTCACATAGTTCGAAATCCAACAACCGCGCATGTAATAAAGCATAGGTCATATACTGATTCCTTAGCCACAGGAACAAAGACCTAAGAACAAAAATCGAAACCAAATAACATAATTGTGTCAAATTCAGGTAAAAGAAACCAATTCCTGATTCCTATAACTCTCTAGTGGAATCGTAAAACTTCTAGATAGAACAAAATAGGAATAGAGTAAAATAGGTATATTGTATTTCGAAGGCGCAAATCTTAAATGGTTTACAGATGTTGTTCTGAGTCTGAAAGTCTTGTGCATGGGAATTTACATTTCTGTAAACGCACAATACAAGTGTAACTCCTAATGTGGGGCAAAGGAAAAAAAAAGAACATCTGATAACGGTAGACAATTCTGTAATCAAGGTATATACAGTATTAAACGAGAAATAATAACGTTTTAATAGGTGCCTACTGGATTCCGAATCTGGAATAAAAAAATAAAAAAAACAGTCAAAGCAGTCAAAAAATAGACGGACATCAGACCTTAAGAAATATCCAAGTCGAGATATTAGAGAAGCCTACAAGAAAATTAATCGATTTATGTTATCTACCCTTGTTGGACCACCATAAGACCACCGAGTATGAAGCATCACCTTCAATTTAAATCAATTTAAAACAGAAAGTAGAAAGCTAATGCTTTCTTAAAAATTAAATAACAATACTACATTATTAAAGGCCAAAGTATATTTGTAAGTCTAATACAAATGCTAAATGTACTCAAATCTATGTGGTTCTTTATTCAAAAGATCATTTCAGACACTACAAAACTGTGTAGATACACAGTTCTTATAAATGATTACACCATTACATATTACAGTGGATTTTGAAAGAGACTTTGACCTCTGAGTTTGTTTCTGTGTTTCTTCTCAGAGCAGTCAGCTAGGAAACACAGACCTCATCTAGTTAAAAAAAATTACGAGTAAAAGTAAATGCAATTGAAATGTTTTCATTTTGTATATCTATATGAAAAAGAGGATATTGTTGTTTTAAAACCTCTCAAATGTGTTAAACGCAATTCATTTCAAAATCTTAAATGCTGTAATTGCATTCCAAAACCGAATTACCATCTAAATGCTAAATATTATAATATCACTTAAAATCTAAATAATTTTATAAAAAGGAAGACATGTGGGATACACATTAAGAATCCTAAATATATATTTGTACTTCAAAAACCAAATGTAAATTATAATCTAAGTGTGCTAAATAATGTAATATAAATTATTGTACTTCAAAAACCAAACAAGCGATTTTTGTAAATTATAATCTAAGTGTTAAATATTGTAACTGTGCTTGAAATGTAAATCATTTTATAAAAAGGAAGAGATGTGGTATACACATTAAATGTAGGACAAGTCAAGGGTCGACGTGAAGTTAGTTGCTATACTAGCAGTCTCTCGACTAGACGTCACTCCTTGGGTTGAGTCTGCTTACTGACGATTTGGTTGTTTCATTTACTATAAACCTAAATCCCTAACTAGTGATTTTAGTGAACACCACAGTACCCATCTATAAATTTTCACACCACCAAAAATGACTTACGTAATGTTAGAACTTCACTCGAATTATGAGACTAAAAGGTATGGAATACCTAGAATAAAATAATACTGTCTAAGTATTCGATACCCTAAGCATTGAATAATCTGGATATTTCTATTAGTTTCCCACGTCCAGAAAACTAGGTAGGTACTAGATACGATAGTATAGTTGTATTTTAGAAAATGAAAATTATAATTGGAATTTACCAACTGTTATTTTTCTATTTCTTCTAGTATTATTAGATACTAACTTGAAAAATAAACCATTCATTTCACTGAGGTCATTAGGTACCTAAATAATATCTACCTAGATGGTGAATCCTACTGGTACCAAAATAGTTAGTTAATTTTCCTGAAAAATCTTACAATAAAATGGACGTTAACTCAATCTCCACACACTTAACTCAATTGACTGCGAACTCTAATGGAATAATTTTCTTATTGTGATACAAGGCTGTACGGTGTGCAAAACATTTTAGTGCCTTCTTTTGTGAACAATGAAAATTGCTGAAGTAATATTTACCTAAATATATGTTTAAATTATGTTTTACGCGTGTGTGTGTATTTTTCAGATGGAAAAACATTTCAAGGCTTTTGTAAGATAGCAACATTTGTGTTGAAAAGCCTTCCTTATTATCGTATTGATAAAAGAACTAATCGTGTTATTTGTAGTGTAGAATGGATTTATTATACATTCATAGTAGCTAAATTATACAGGTTTACGCGAGAGCTGTGACGGTAAAATTACAAACGTAAGATCTATACATACATGGATATTATCGATACGGTAAAGGGTTACAAACATTCTAGTATTACAGGCTACCAGTCAGGATTTGTACCTTTGTCGTTCTTATGTTACACACATGATTGCTACTGGTTCTGAAGCAGATCACAACAAGTATTTGCTAACACATGTCAATCAGATCACGAGTATTGGTTCTTTTTGTATGTCATTCAATTATCACGTATTAACGAAATGTGACAGCAGCTCCTTCGTGTGTTACACAAAATCATAAACAGGATTATAACTTATTGGTGTATTGATTCCTAAGAAACTTTGTTGCTGTCGGCTTTGGCATGCGAAATGACCTAATATTCACGCATAAAGGAAGTCGTGTTTACCATCTTAGGCTTGATTGTAATGCCGACCTTAACATTTCGACCTCAGCAAAATGTTTCCTGATGATGTTGTAATGAAATGCATGCGATCGTAGTGGACGAAATGGTCGATGACGCCATGCATGCTCGGCCCCAACACTACCGGACAGGTTATCGGCAAATGAGCTCAATTGAGACAACACTTGTTCTGATAATAATAAAAGGCTGTTATTGGATAACCGAAGCTAGGTATACAACCGTAGAGTTTATATTCAATGTCAAATTAATTAATACCAAGTTATTAACTTAGCGTCTCTGGTTAGAATGTATAACAACAAAGTATAGGTAGAGCATAAATAATAAATTGTTATTCTGAAAATAAATATAATAAGTAGATGTGGTTTGATCGTACAAGGTCAGCCTTGAAGCTTCTGCTACATATTTTATTAAAAAAGAAAGTAGGCACTAACCTATCACGCAACGTCTGAAAATGTGGTATAAATATAAAATATTATAAATAAAGGCAAAGTTATGGTTGACAGAAAAAAGCATTCATGTAAAAGTTTGAATATTCGCGAAGACTTGAGGACGCAGCGGATGGCCCAAATACGATTTTATTCATTTTTCACGACGACAGTGACTCGTACGACCTGGCACTGAATTAGCCTTTCTTTCAGCCCGTGACGAGTTCTGTATACGTAAGTATTTCGGTATACATATAACAATAGATAGGTATATAAATAGAACAGTTTTTATTGTTGCATGTATGGTGAGAATACATTAGCTAGGTATTGTGTTTATAATGATGTCTATAGCTTTATCTACATTTAGAATTGCCACTAACCACAGACATGGTACGGTTTGGTACCTATAATTTATAAAAATATAAAAGTATGAAAGAAAAACATGGACCAAATAGGGTATGAAATAATTTACTGCTATTTGTGGTGTAGGGCCCGACCTAGCTATGCAGCTTCTCCGTCAATCACAATATTTACCGTCCCATTGCCCTTTACGTTCCAGGACCACGGTAACTCTTCCGGAAATTCCCGCAGACCGGGCAATGGCCCGGGCCGGCCGGGTTGTATTACGGTTATGGGGCGCGCGTGGAACACTGCGATGATGAATCGGGCTCGGTTCTTATCGAACTCCCGGACAGCGAGCTACCTACGTTGCTCGCCGTATGTAAGCAAGTGCTTACGGTGGCCAGGGAATTGCCCTACGATTCCCGATCCCCGGAGCATATCTTGTGGCAGCGGCTGTGGCGTGAGGATATTCGTTTGCTCCCGGTTGCGGCCACTTTCTATGTGCTACTTCGCTTGCATTACTGTTTTGCAAAAGAAGGTGAGCGTTTCCCATTCTGTCTCGGTCCGGACCATAGCTTAAACCAGGTCCGGGCGCAAGAGGTCACTACCACCGATCACCTCCACGAACTCACGACGGCCCAAGCATAGCCCATGGGTAGACTTCCACCGTATACTGAACTTTTCTTTCGTCTAAATCCTAAACAAGAGCCTTCCGTCAGGCTTCACCTGACGGAAGGCTGAAGACACCCGTGGCGCATCTCTAGCCACTCCACGAAGAGAGGACTTACCACCTCGATTATGGCACACCATGGAGACAGCGACTGTTGCAAATTAGCGCTGTGGGTACCGTCCTTAACAATTACACTTTATAATGTGGTCAGCTGCTGAGAAGGTGTTTTTTTTTGTTTGATAACATTGTTTTATCTTCGTCAATCTTAGTAAATAGGTTCGAGCGCCAATAACATTTTTAAAACACGATAGATAACTAGATATTTTATTTTACATGTTATTGGTAGCTAGAGTAGAATTCCCTGCCGGTGTTTATGTTTCCTGATAGCTACAACTTAAGGGTCTTTAAGTCAATAGTGAATCGGTTATTTCTAGGCAAGCGTGTTCTATTGTGTCTACATCATGCTTACCATCAGGTGAGATAGTGGTCAAACACGACCCTATGAATTACAAAAATAAACGGTGATTTTTTGAAATATAGAACCAACATCATGCGAGATCGAGCTCACGTCCCAAGTACCCGCCTCGGATCAGGCATGAGGCTATACAAAAAAGAAAGTTCAGACATGTAAAATCACTAAAGAAAAACAGGGAAAATTTACATGTCATACTCAATTTGTTCTGTTTGTTCTCATTCATTAGGAAACAATTAATAATATTTTTTAGTAAGCACCAGTCGCCTTCATTTCTGCGCTCTGTCTGGGCATTTGACCTATTCGTCCCTCTAGATCGGCCCCTTGGCGGAAAAAAATAGAAAATAGATAGAAATAAACTGCAGGAAAGCACATTAAATTAATAATGTAGATGATCTGATTAAAACCACAGGCCATTGGCTTACCAACTACCTCTAACATTAAGTATTCTATTGCCTTCGATTCATTCGTATACTTTCGTCGCTGCTGACTGAATTTTCTCGGAAAATTATTAAACATCTATGAAAAGTTTAGATAGATACTGAAAACAGGGTCGAGAGGTGAAGAGCCTCTATTTAATTCTATTATTATTGAATTAAATAACCTATAATAAACAATACATACTGTTATTTACAGACGATTATAGTCCACTATAGCTCGTGAAAGTCCCGTCAAAATCTGTGTAGCCATTTCGGAGATGTCCTCCCCCCGGGAATTAAGTCATTTTGGCTATATCAAAGTTTTATTCCGTAGCAGAAAAATGAAAAGTAGCCTTTGTTACTTGGTTATAAAGTAGCCTTGTAACATCAGCTACACCTCAGTAAAAGTCCCGTCAATCGAATATACTTTCATATTCATTTAGTAACAAAGATATTGATATTACAAACATCCACTTCAATTTAATTTATACAACATTATTTTTAGTATATGATCAGAATCAACAACTGAATTGATTCCAATAATTTTTAATAATTTTTTTTTCTAAAAAATATTTTAAAAGGGTCACAAGTTGGACACCACCGACACAAAGGTCACGGCAGGTCATAGCGGGCTTTAGATGCCAGCACAGAGCTGGTTGCGGAAGCAAAACAACCCCTCAGTCACCCGGGTGGCCCGGTAACCATGCGTATTTATGTCGCCAATCAAGTACCGTAACAGCTACGTTCGTTGTATGTATGTATAGGTATTTTCAGTGACTGAAATATTTGGTTCATGAAAATTGTATATATGCTGAAAAAGATACTCAGTAAAAAATGACATCTCTTGTATCTAAACGCAAATCACGGGGCCTTGGATTGATTTCTGAAAGGGGAATCCAGGGTCCTGGAACGCAAGGTAAAGGATTATAGTTGTGGTTTTAGCCAGTAAAAGCATGACATGCTCCCCCCGCTCCACCCTGGAAAAACAAAACTTACTTGACTATACCGTCAGTATTGTTTCTTGAAGGAATTGATAGATTCGCGGCGCGGCGTACACGTTTAAAGACACGTGAAAAGTATTCGCAACAGTTAGTTATATGGCTATATGCCTACGGACACGTAGGTTTATCAAAATGGTTCCTAGTGTGCGATACGTAGGAACAAAATAAATCAGTACTTAACAAACCTGTCACTCAGGCTTTAGGGTTGTGGGCGACGGACGGAGGCGTTCAATGAGTAAACCAACTAGTATTACCTTATACATACTGTGTGATGGCAATTGATTATGTGATATCATAAAATATGATCTCCATTGTGTGTTAAATGAAACTTTGAAGATCACACATTCTACAATACTATTTATTACCTCATTTGTTTTATCTTCTGTAAACAATTAAGTGACATTAAAGATAGCTTTTGCCTTGAGTTGCGTAACCACTTTCAACTTCTGTTTTTGGATAAACAACGCTTTCGTGAATTTTGAGATAAAATGCAGATATTGAATACAGTGCTATCTTTAGTGTATGCTGCAATTTTAATCTTGAAACAATTAAATGTTGTCTCCTAAAAATAAAAAGGTTACGTCAGCTTGTACATAACAGTATAATTGCTAATAACAATAAAGCCACAGGCGTTGATAAATTGGTAAATGAAGCGTAGAACAACCCACAGCCGAAATATGAAGAATCTGTTGGCATTGACAGGAAAGTGTTTTGAATCCTCTTCATTTATTAAGCCCTAACTACCTATTCATTTAAAGTACCACCCATAGTGGAATATGTACGAGGTGTAATACAAGGGTACATTGAATAAAGATATTTTTTATATTTGTTTTTCGGTGAGATTCATCAATTAATTTCGAAGCGAGAGTCAGATTTTTTCTGACTAAAGCCGTGTTTTTTCAGTTGCCCTTTGCTTTTTAGGGCTGCCTTGTTTAATCCGTGGTTTAATCCACACTGCACTGCGGGAATAAAGTAACTGCCTAATTCTCCAATGTGTGTTAAAAAAAACAACTTTATAGCATTTCTTATGTTCAAGTTGCAAATATAACTTACAAAGGTGTTTTCAAAGCTAGAAACAACTGTGAATAAACAAAATTCCTAATGAGGATTAAAGAGAAACCTCTCGTTAAAGTTTCTCACAATAAATTTCGTTTCAAATTAGTCTCATATAATCAACTCTATGGATCTATTCTACTCATAATAAAGATGTGGTGAGACAGTTATTTTTTCTTCTTGTAAACTTTGGCATGATTTTTCAGAAATCTAACTTAAAATATTTATCATCATAAAAGAATATATATATAATATTTTTCGCAGTTTTTATTCGCTGGGTAAGAAGTTTTATTTTCCAGCTAGATTAGATTTTAACATTATAGTAAATTGATCTACTATAAAGACAACATATTTATTACCTACAGTTAAAGACTCGGTTCTTAAATATGTAGGCCCAACACGATATGGGAACACGCATTCTAACTTATGTCACGTAAGCTGTAAAAGGAGTAACAACTTTCTACGATATTTAGATTTTTGCGAAACTACAGAATCCGTCCATAAACGTGCGAGTATGTGGGACGAGCTTTTTTTTACATTTGTTTATTCTCGCAAATTGGTCCAATGTTGGTTTCTCATCAGTAATTTAGTGTGTTTGTCATCAGTATTTTGGTGTGATGATAATTAATAACGCGAAAGTTTTTATGTAAGTATGGATGTAATTAGGAATACCTTTACTTGGGTCAAGTAGTCTCTTTCCAGGCGAGGCAAGACAAAGAGATCGCAAGACGGACTGAAAACGCCTGGAGGAGCTACTGGTCCATGAAAGACCTATTCAAAGGTGAATTGCCCATGGCACTAAAGCAAAAACTCATGGACATGTGTATTCTCCCCGTCCTAACCTATGGTGCACAAACTTGGTCTTTGACTAACATCCAGAAGTCCAAACTTAAGGTTTGCCAACGAGCAATGGAGCGCAGTATACTAGGTGTTAAATTAACGGATCGAGTTCGAAACACTATACTGCGCTCCAAAACCAAAATAGTGGATGTGGCTCAAAAGGCTGCCAAACTGAAGTGGGACTGGGCAGGACACGTCTGCCGCATGCCCGACAAACTGTGGGCCAAAGTAGCACAAAGTTGGTGCCCTGAAACAGCGCGTCGGGGTCGCGGTAGACCACGAAGGAGATGGCGCGACGAACTTGATAGATTCCACCAGAACTGGCAAGAAGAAGTCCGGGCGCGCGAAAAATGGAAGGAGTGGAGGGAGGCCTTTGCCCAGGAGTGGGACAGAACAGGCTAACAAAAAAAAAAAAAAAAAAATGGATGTAATTTGGTGTTTGGTGATTATAAACGCGAAAGTTTGTATGTATTGATGTTTGTTATTCTTTCACGCAAAAACTACTGAATGGATTTCGATGAAACTTGGTACACGGGTAGCGCTCGTTCTACTAAATACAATCCCCTAATTCAGTCCCCAGGAGGATTGTTATTTTGTAGGTGGCTTTTTTATTTGGAAGGGATTATAAAGATTACATGTATTAACTTCTTAGAGAATCCCCAGCATAGGGGATCGTAGTGGAACATCAAGTGCTGGAACGGGCATTGGGAATCGGGAACGTTTACTATCACGCGGGCGAAGCTGCTGGCAGTAGCTAGTGCAACATAATAATTTTCGTCAGGATTCATAACGACTCTTTAATTGTTCTGACATTTCAGGGTTGATGTGGTATAAAGTGACTTTCAAACTTAAATGTTAGATATAATTTACTGCTGTTACTGCTGTGCGGTTGGTTTCTGCAATTGATTTCTAATCTCCGTGATTGTGGCAATTTCCTTCCTTTCTCTTCCTTATGTTTATAACATCTAGGTTCTTCATGTATTATGGATTTCTTCGAAAGGCTTAGATTAGCATATGACTTAATGTCACATGTTAAACTAGGCGTTTTAGCGTAGGTAGTTTCCGAATATTTTGCTTTTCCTTGTTTACAATATCTCAGGACAAAAAAAAATATTTAATCGTTCAGAAATATTAGACAATATTTTTTTTTTATCGCCAATAGAAAGCTTCTTGAAGACTCAAATATCCGTCTGTTCGTGTCTAGATTATAAAGGATCTTATATGGTAATCCTCGCTAAGTATATGAAGTTTGCCGATAATAGCATATATGGCAAAATTAGAAGCATGATGCCATCTCGTCTCGTGAGCATATAGGTGTTAGCAAATAAAATAAGGAAAATAAGCGTTTGTTAACAATTAAACTGTAATTTAAAAAGTAAGCCGACCTTATTATTGTACCAGTGAAGTGTACTTCAAAGCAAACAGAAAACCAAAAGGTTGTGTCAAATTTTGACTTAGACACTTCATTTATAATTTAATATTTGAATGGGAGTTGATTAATCAGATTTTACATATTTATTTATATGAATTATGATATATAAATCAAAATTATACTTTTGTACCTACTTAAGATTTTAATTAATTATTTTTACCAAGTTGACGGTAGAATTCAGTAAAATGAGTAAAATAGTGAATCAAATGCCCCGGCCGAACTCAATGCTAGTTCCAGTAAGCAAGCAGTATTTATTACACTTGTATTAGAAAAACATTCATGAGACATTGCGGTTATTGTTTAATGGTCAAAGGTATTTGTAGAAAAACAATGTGGTTAGAGCCCGTCAGGGTCTAAAATTAAAATACATAGGTACACCTCTGCTCTTCCCCGGGCCGTCCCCAGGGCGAAGGACATCCAAGGTTCCCAAAGTATTAGGTACTATTTGACCTAAGTCTTCTGCTTGCATGTTCTTCTCTGCATGATAGGATAATGTACCTAAAAACCTCTAATTCTGAAACTTGATCAATTTTTTAAGACTGCTTTCAGATAAATAATGGAATTTTGAATAACCAGCAGAGATAAATTTCCTGTCTAATCATTTAAAATCCAGCTACATTATAAATAGGAAAATAATTACTTAAACTATGCTCTATAAAGCACGACACTACGAGTATACACCTACATATGTATAGTAATACTTGTGGTTTTCCTATCGTAAAAATTAACCATATTTTAGAGGTATATCCAATCGTCAAGACCCGAGCGCACAGCGTCATCGGCATCGAGGAGTTACTTGCCTTGCGAGGGTCCGATGGGCGTTAGGCAGAATCCGTGGCAACCCACAACGCGCCGAGGACCTATCGCTGCAGAGGCTTCTAGTCCTGGACCAGCAGTCGTATCCCTACCCACTCTTATAGGTAAAATAATAAGTAATACGCATGGCTTGTTTAGCAGTCATAGCATTGAACACCTGTAGCGTAGTTTTTTTGCACGGAATCTTTTCTATGTATCTAAATTACATGTTAGAATAGATTGAGTTTCTACAAAACATGTTTTTTAAAACATTCGTTTTTTATACTTCTTAATTTCAACAAATTGTGACAGTTATAAAGATTTATTGATTGCTTAATATTAGATAGCACGTGAATTTATAAACAGATTCATGTGACGAACCAAATATGAAATTGTAATGAGGCAAACTATTCATCAAGAACAACACCGTTTAGTTCAAATATGTATCCAAATTAATAAAGAGGTGGAAATTCCAGTATTTTCGTATGTAAAACAGCGTTTGTTTAAAATGTAACGCGAAAAACTATGTTCATTTATATAGTTTCTATACTTATATGTATGTATATGTTTGCACGGCTATGTACATAGTGCAGTGTCGGTGTGGTCACTTCTTTCGTCTCGTTATTTCGACCGGTATTGTTCGTCTCGTGAGCTCGCACTTACGTCACCCATCCCACTCCAATAGAGGTTGTGTTTTGAGTTGTGAGATTATCGCTAGCAGCGCAAACAGCGGCCTTGCTCGTCGCTCTGTTGATATACAAAGTGAGATCATACTTATAATGTTATTCACCAAATAACTTTGCACATTTATTAATAGTTTTATTAGTACTTGAGTAAATTGTTCTGATCGAAATTGTGTTTAGCACTTGGATTCTTGTAAATGTAAGTAGCCACCCTAAGAGTTCATAATCATAACACACATTACATTTGCACCTTCATAAAATGACAATGAGAGGTGTTGACAATCACTTATTGTTAAATTTAGCGTTTGCTTCTTAGGAACAGATTTAAAAACATTTCTCTGAAATGTGATCGCCATATTAGTAAATAAGTGTAGATTGGTAAAAGCGTGGGCTGTGGGCGAAAACATTGACCCTGTCCAAGGTGAGCTGTATCATTGGTGCGTGTGGACTGCGGTACAAAATATATGGTGTGACATTGACCACGTGACTCGTTAGACTACTGTAGTCTGCAAAATTGTATGTTTCACATGTTCGTATTCACAAAACATGAAGATTGGAGCATTTGTCATTATTTATATAGATTAATAAAATATGGATAAGCGAGTGCGTACTTATTTACAGCTCTGAAGTGCTTTATCAATGTCATTAAGTTATCGCAAAATATACAAAGTCAGTGCTCAAAAAGGGGCACTAAAAGTCACCGAACAACGAAAGTATCTTTTTCATAAATCGTAATGTATATATATGTTATGTACCATTCTCTTGTAACAGGTATTTGTTAAGTTTTGCACCGGTTACACACACACGTTTGCGAATACACCAAACCTGTATTACGAAATTGTTACAGCATAATGAAGCCTTGTTTTAAATATTGTTTAAACAAAATAAAAAAATTGCTTTAAAAGGTAGGTGTTATCCTTTACCAGTTATGGTTGAAGTGTTTGGCCATATACTTCCTCCTCTTGGCGTTACTGGATACCTAACCTGCCTAAGTATACAAGTGGTTGATCTGATCAGGTCTTCCGATTTCTGATGGTCTGTTAACTGTGTTACTCCAAATGCTAACTTGGTAACAGCGGATTTGGTCAAGAAAACTCCGACTCACGTCGGCGAAACTTATAGATATTGCCGTAGTGGAGAAAGAACTCATAGTCTAGTTGGATTTCATTTCTACTGTTGAATACACTGTTTTATTTTCTATAGACAGAAATATACATATGCGGGACAGAACAGAATAGAAAAAAAACAGGTTGCGCGGACCCCAAATAAAAACACAACATGGGCAAGATGATGATGATGATGATGGAAATATGTATCGTGCTAAAAGAGAGGAACTGTTTTTGTTAGTTTCTAAATGCTGGTATTCTTCACAGGTAAACCACCACAAGAATCTCGCAGACCTCGCGCTCCAGCCTTCACCTTCGGGCACAAGCTTGATCCACCTGGCTCCTCCACCTCTAGGGCTGGGCCTGGACCCGCTACATACAACACAGAAGGAATGACAGCTAAAGGTGAGTTGTCTCATTTATCATAAAAATCATCGAAAAAAGTTTATAACTAAAACATTTAGTTTGAAGCTGTGGAAAGAAATATAAAATGTACCGACTATTTTTCCATGAATATGGTTATTTCTGAAACATGTTTAAAAATCTTGATAGAAATAATCGTATAACTAATCTGTAACTTTGACCTTTTAATTTTTTTACTTGAAAAATTAATAACATATAAATTAATCGAATCTAAACTAGTTTGCTTTTTTTAACTTTGTGACATTTAATCGAGTTATGGAAACCCCTTAACTCGATTAAATGTTCTATATTTTGCAATGATTGTAAGAATTGTGTCAGTCTCCGTCCTTTAGAGTCCCATAGTGACCGTGCCGGTCGTGTTGTTGTTAGTATGTTGGTTTGTACTTCTTTCACGTCACAAACAGAGCTATAGATTTATGTAATGTTTTTGCAAAGAGTTAGTGAATAGGTCAGAGGGTAACCTAGGCTAACTATTATCCCGAAAAAAATTACAGTACCTATAAGAATCTCATCGAGAATGAAACTGCCGCACCTAGGACCTTATAACTCGAACGTCTTTCTCCACAAAAGCACAAAAAAGAAATCTGTCGTCACATTTGTGCCAGTTTAAGTGAATCGATGGCATCAAACCCATAAATGAGTTGCGTGTTGTGAGGATATTTAGCCAAAACTACTTACCAAATCGCCTGCCTACGACAGTCACATGATTTTGGCGTCAAAGCGCTCGTTTTCAGAGCCTATAAAAGTACGTTGATATAGTTTTGTATGATTATTATAGACTTTAACAAAACTATCAGCACATCACACAATACAACATGTAACATAATAAACGCAGATCCTGAAAGCAGTATGTTCAGAATTGACTACTGAATTAATTTCAGTTATTTTAACTTTATTCTGAAATAAAAATCAATTAATTTGATTATTTCAGGATAAAAAAAATTGTACTACCAATGTCCAACGTGTGTGTGTCCCGTTGATTCTCATATTATTTCCTTAAAAATCCTACAATTTCTTTGAAACACACTATCGTGCATTTAAATTTGTAATTGAGATGTAAGTAATGGGTCTGCAATGGGCTTACTACATACACAAGTTTCACCATAGTTTTGGTTACGCAGGCTGACTTGTACACGTAACACCATGTAAAACTATAGATATGCGTTTTACTAATCACACGTACGGTGTACCATTATTATGTATATAAACCAGCCTGCACAGGCAAAACCCTGGTTAAGCTTGTGCTTGTGGACATGGATGTGCATTATTCCAGTTACATGTTGTATACACTATAAATATATCACCAAATCACACTTTGCGTGTTTATATTTGTTACTCCTTCATGCTCAAACGGCTGAAAGAATCTGGATATAATTTGGCATATAGGAAGACCACATCCTGGAATGGCACAGATACTATTCCGGGAATATGTTGCCTTAGGATAAGGCAAAACTTTCTGCCAGCGGCTGGCGTAATAAATATAATTTTATAAATATCCCGTTAAATTTTGATCGTTTTAATCCCGTGGAGGGTCGATCCGGTCCGCGTTGCGTACTAATTACCTACAGGCCATTGAAATCGCTCAGCTGACGTTTTCTTAGAGAAATTAATTTCGTATATGCGTAAATTAATACGAGTTTTTAAAAAAGGTACTTTATTTTTTAATTTTATCTTCACAAAACGATAGTGTTTCATGTACCGGATCGACCCTCCACGGGATTAAAACGATCAAAATTTAACGGTGTATATGTACGTACCTACTACGTATTATGATAGCATAACGCGAAGGTCTAGGTCAAAATTTGATCGCTTGATTGTGAATATATTGATTTTAAATTGCCAGCCTCGCCCACTCTTGGCAGATACCATGTAACTATTAGAGCACATCCCGCCAACGACTGCAGCGTATGGAACAATCGAATTTACTTGTTCTTGGCTCGTATAATAGAATCGTGGGTAGCCGTCCGCAATTGTCGTATACTGGATAATTGCTCGGGTTGCCTATGCTCGAGCAAAACCGTTTATCTTTCTATAGGCAATTATACAGTCTGCCGCCCACGAATTATACGTAGTATTTAGCCTATTTGTCTTAACTCGGTCATTTACAATCTTGTTTATTTGTTGCACATGTAAGAACATGATGGTAGTATAATGAATCAAATAAGAACAATGCAGGATTGAAACAGAATTAACTATTTCAGAGCGCCCAACCCACTTCCCATATAAACGCTCTCATCGTTCTTTAGACATTTTGGAAACGCAAATATTTTGTGTTTCTATTGAAAACAAAACATAAGTGTAAATCTAATCCAAAAGAACTCCGAAAAACGGATATTTTGCACAAATAGGTAAGTACATGAGTTTTGGCGTTTAATAACGTACAATATAAATAAGAAAAACTAAAGAAAATATAGGTACTTATATTTTTAGGCACATTATATAGAGATTCTGAACGACGAAAATTTTGCCCAAAAATTTGTAAGGTTTAAAAAAGAACAAATTTTTGACAAATAGTTGGTTTTAGTGAGCGACGGAAATTACCGAATACTTGCCAATATCAACCGAGTTTTCAGGCGCTAACTTTGTTTTCTCGCGGCGCCTGTTTTTCAAACATTACCTCGGATAAAACAACAAGCTTTCAACCAAGCTTACGTTGACGATGAGACGACAGATGACCGGGACGGGCCCTCTTAAAACTGTCGTTTGGATTGACTAAAATAAGTATTTCTTCCAGAACACCTTTAGGATTTATTATAATTATCGTGATTCACGATGCGACAAATAATATCTGTAAGTGGGTCATGACTGCAGTCTGATTTACATAAAGCGATGTCGCCTGCAGTGGTATTTTATGCCTGTTTACTTAGGCACTTAAAATATTTAAAGTAGTTACGTGACTATTTCCATTTTCCTCATTGTGTTCGTTTCTAGTACCTACACACTACTACCTACACTAGTACCTACCTTTCATAAAATATTCTTGTGAAAAAGATATTTCAGTTTTTGAATAAAAACCTCAGCTGATGTTAAACTCGGGGCACAGATTTTTTCCAGTAGAAACAGCCATATGGGCGCCGCCCGTCCTGATTCGACATATTAGTCGTCGTCGAATTCAACTTGCGATTTATAATGCCATTCACAAAAAACATTACGTAGGCGATCAGTCTATAGCTAGTTTTATTTAATTCCTGTTCCTATCTATTCACGTGAATGTGCACGGGCACAATGTTTTTTCTTCAATTAGTACCAATTAACTTGTTAATAGATAATTTCGCTAACGTAAAATCTGATTGGCAACAAAATTACATTTATCGAATCAATAAATTAATATACCATATGTAGATATACCTTAGTCGTTTATGTTTATGTTCTTAATTGGACAATTACTGTGGCATTGGATGATCGAACAGTTGCTAGTTTCTCCTGTGGCTGCATTTGGTTGATGTCTCCAAATAAGTCCGTATGTTCGAAGGTGATCGGCTGTGACTTGTGAGTCAGAGCCGTGTAGGTGCCGGTCGGACCCTGACAGTGTCGGCCCCACACTGGCTCAGTCGCGCATCCAACTCGCTACACTCGCCACTACACTACCTAGGGCTTGTTCAATCAAGTTGTGTTTAGGCTATCAGTGCTAGAGGGATTTCGAGTGCAGTGTTTCAGTTTTCAACTTGAACGCGAGGATTTATTTGGTAAATTAAATTATTTATTAATATTATTTATCTCTCATTATTGTAATTAAATTGTAATAATATACTCAATCGGAAGCCAATTCAATTCAATTTACCCTATTAGGTTTAATAGGTAAAGGCCAAAGTTATTTTTCATTTAAATGACCGGACATTTACATGTGAAATGTAAAGTTAATGTTTCGAGCAATATCTTAAATGGGTTTGCTGTACACCAACTATGATTTATGTACCTTTGGTATAAGTACTTATGTTTGACAAGTTCAAATAAAACCAAGGCAAGTAGGTACGAATTATTTTAAATTATATATTTTTTTGAGTTCATTGAATAACTTGGGAAGCATAATCTACTGTTTGACTTGGCAAAATCAAGAATATGTAGTAGGTTTCTTTTTTAAAATTATAAGTTGAAGTTCAAACCCTGCATCTGTTTAAATTAAGTAAATAAATAAATATCAGTATTACCGATGCAACTGAATAGTTATTATGACCTGAATATTTTTAAATACAAGCTTGACTTATAAGTACCTTACTTCGTGCAGCGTTCGCATAACTCAGCCGAAGAGCTTATTATGCGGCTTTTATTAGTTTATGAAGCTGTAAATACTGCAACCGTAAAAGTTTCATTAAATTCTGCATAGGGTTTTCATGACTAGCGTGCGTGCTTATTGAATAGAATGAAACTAGAATATTCTATTAAGGAGTAAATGTGTATTTCATAAAGCGGCACGGTAAGGTCAAATCAATACTGAAGAATTCTAGTAGAAACAATTTTTGTACAAACAGCTATAAAACGGCCAATTGTCTTTTACCCAATAGGTATATCATTGCTTTTACATTTATAATTAAAATGAAACACAATGATCAATAATGCCCAACGCATCAGTGACTTGCCTCTGTATTAATAAAATATAGTCGTATTATATAGGACTAGGTGACAATTTCAAAGACACGTATACACATAAAAATTATTCACGGACAATGAACATACCTTATATAAACAAACTATTACAACAATAGTTATGTACACTCAACTGCACGTCATGGTAACAACTCGATAGCGCAGCGTCCTGTCGCATAACGTAGCTGGGGCGTATTTCGTATATTAATTAAAGTCATGCATTATTGAAAATCCCGTAATATTGTAATAAGTCTTGGTCGGTAAACTTTCGATATATAGAGAATTTCAAATAAATACAACAAATTCGGTAGTTTTCAATACAAGGTGTAACGGAAAGGAAATATTTTAAAAACTGCCTGTGCCCATTAAAGTAAACAATAGTCAACATACGTAGTCATAATCAATTTCCAAAAAAAAAAAGTTTTTCCACCCACAGTAATTTAGTTCAGCTCATGATGATTTGATTGAACTGATTATTACTTCCTTAAAGAAAGATGTTCATTTCCATGAGCAGGAACAGTTCAGCATGTATAGACATTAATATGTTATAAAGAAGAAAAAAAATTACAATTTCACGCGGTTTATTATAAACTTACGGTGCTTACAATAATTCTGGGACATTAACACTGACGTTGAGCGTACAATATCTCCCGCTTGACCGAACAAGCAGGCCGGTCCGGTGCGCCAGCGGCGTCGCTCCATGGTCGCTGGCCGCCGCCCCGCGTCGCAGCGACACCGGCGCCGTGCGACTACGAGCCCATCAAGGCGGTACGGGTCGTGTACGACCACGCTCCGGCTTTCTCCATCGGCCTGCGAGTGAACCCCCCACAACCCAGCGGCAAAACGCCAGGTTTTTTCATAGCCTCTCGTAGCATGTGCCTTTGTTTCGTTAATTCAACTTAGATCATGCTGTATTTCGGTATTCGTAGCTGTTGGACAGATTAGCATGCGATCCACTGGTAGACTTTATTTCGTTTTTGATCTACGCTTACTTAAGTTTTTAGTACCTGTAAGTGCTCTCTGATATTGGTCATGTAGTTCAACTTCCATAACAAGACCCATTTAGGTTAATGCAATTTCATGTAGCTTTCATCATGCTGTACTGCGATGTTAGCTGTTGGCCAGAAAAGCATGCAGTCACTTTTAGATATAGGTAAACATACTATGCGTATGTTCACCTTGACGTGACAATGACGTGAATTTTTGTGACAATTGAACATGCCGATTTCCCATCTTTCACCAAGTGTACTAAATTGTTACTTAAATTGTCGTTCATTATTTTGGATCTTGTAGTCTTTGGTTTTTATGACGTCATAAAAGTGAGGTTGCTGTTGGTCAAGGTCGTCAGTCTAGCTTTCCCGAGATTCATTTATGTAGCTGCGTCGTTTCATCGTTTGATACCTGATGTCATTCCTATTTTTTGTTCATTCGTTGTTTTGTGACACATTGTTTTGTTACGCTATGATTTATTATTGCTGCTTTATAATGTTCGCATTGTTCACGCGATCAATCAGTGATCAATTAGATTTTATTTTTTCCTAATGGCATCTTTTCAAAACCTGCAGTACCTATTGATTTAGAGACTTACTTGGATCATATAACAATTTTTTGACGTATTATTTCCAGCGCCGAATACATATTCCATGCCCCCTGTGCTTGGAGAAGCAAAGGAGGGTGGTAAACGCGCAGCCCCTGCGTTCAGTATTACGGGCCGTGGTAAGACGTTGGAGTCCAAGATCCCGCTGCCAGGACCCGGGACTTACACCACCGACAAAGCTGCCGCCGTACTCACCAAGCGCCCTCCAGCATACACCATCGCGCCAAGACGTGAGACGAAACCAGCAACAGCCATCGTGCCCGGACCCGGAGTGTATTGCCCCGAAAAGGTAATAAAAAGTTTAACTATTACTTACTCATTGTAAAATACCAAATCGACGATGATGTCATCCATGAGCTCATAATTATTATCCTTTGATGGGTATTAAACTGCTTTAAAATATGTCACTGATATTATGAAAAATACCCGCCTGACCAACGAGTAGGTATTTGATGTTGTCCTGTCTTTATTTTATTGCTTACATTAATCATTGTCTGTACCTCTGTGAAATAGTCCGAGTCGAGGCGAGGCGGATGATGTCAGCGTACTCGTGGATGCTGTGCATACATTAATGTCAAAATTGAATGCTTCCTAAATTCTTTCCACGCGGAAGTTTACCTCAGTGCCGATGACGCCCGCACAGAAGGGTTGAATTACTCGTGGGCGCACATTTGCAACTAACAATAAAAATTGACAATATCAGCCTTCCGCCTACTAATATCGACTTTGATTAATGCTTTTAACAATCGATACATTATTATTATGCTTAAGAGCATGTAAATTGGAGACAGCATGGCACCTTGAGCTCTTTAATCGCATGCCAAAATTGCCAATTCTCTTCGCTGCCTCCTGTTTAAATGCTCGACTTTATGTCCTATTGACATCATGACATGTACTAACATTGGGGTGGGTGTAGGTGTGCGTGAACCTGCCGTGGGCGCCGGCGCATACGTTCGGCATCCGACACTCGCAGTACGCGGGGCAGGCCACCCTCCATCCCGCGCCAGAAGGAATCGCCGCCATCTAACCAACATCTGTCAGTAACAAGATTTACTCATCCTCTTCACCATTCACCGCCATGCTTTATGGGAGCTGAAAACTTTCCATTGTTATAGCATTTATTTATTTTGTGATGTATTTAAATTGTTAATTAAAATATTCTTCTAAAAATCAATTTAACAATAAAATTATGTATTATCAGAAAACTAAACTTTGATCATAACCTATTTCTAACAACTGTGTGGTGTATGTTGTCTGATAACCAAACCTGAGCTACGGCATGATCGCCGACGATTTTTATTTAATATATTATTTGCATGTTGTTGCTGCTTCTACCGATCATCTACTAATCAGGTACTTGTTTATTTTCATATAGTGTGTCTGTAGATCTTAATAATACAGTTTTATAATGTGTAATTATTTCTTTATTTATTACTAATATTTTTATAAATATAATTTCAGGGTACTAGAACAGTGCGCAACCAAACAGTGAGAAACACATTTTCAAGAAAAATGAAGTTAGAAAAGTCTGATCAAGTTCCTGCTCCTAATGCTTACAGCCCTGGACAGGCAGATAGAATGCTGAGAGAAAAATCACCCGCATACTCATTCGGAACCAAAACCGAAATTGTAAGAAAACAAAATGGACCTGGTCCAAATATGTATGCACCAGAAAAATCTTTAAATTCACTTAAAAATGGACCGAAATATACTTTAGCTGGTAAAGGTGCAGCTGAAAAGCATGAATTAACGCCCGGTCCAAACCATTACAGCCCTCAAAAGGCTGATAAAATATTACATGAAAGTTCCCCTTCATATACGATGCGTTCAAAAGAAGTTGTCGAAAAGTTGGAACAAACACCAGCACCGAATAGCTACTGCCCTGAAAAGGCTGACAAAGTCCTTCATGAGAGCTCGCCAGCATATTCATTTAGGATTAAAGATCAAACCGTTTTGAGGAGTGAATCACCCGCACCAAATGTTTACGCTCCTGAGAAATCGATGCACATGTTGGACGGAACACCTAAATATACAATGAGCGGTAAAGGCCACTCTGACAAAATCGATAATACTCCAGCTCCTAATGCTTATTGTCCGGATAAAGCCGATAAAGTGTTGCACGAGTCGTCACCAGCTTATACGTTTAGAGCAAAAGATCAAGAGACGAAAATTGACAATACACCAGCACCTAACGTGTATGCACCAGAGAACTCTGTTCTAATGTATCATAGTTCACCGAAATTTAGCATGGCAGGAAAGGGTCAGACATCAAAAACAGATTATGTACCAGCACCGAATGCTTACAGTCTAGATAAAGCTGATAAACTTCTTCACGAGTCATCACCCGCGTACACGTTCAGACCGAAAACAGCTACGGATAAGCCAAGCGATACACCAGCGCCGAACAACTATGACCCACACTTATTAGATGGCACGCCTAAATTTAGTATGTACGGCAAAGGCCACGATGCTAAACCTTCAGACACACCTGGGCCCGGCGTTTACGACCCACATTATATCGATGGAACACCTAAATTTACAATTGCTGGAAGACATCCGGTTTCGAAGCCATCTGACGTGCCAGCTCCTAACGCATATGATCCCCATCTACCTGATAGTGCTCCAAAATTCACTTTGGCTGGTAGAGGACATGATAAGAAGCCATCTGATACACCAGGGTCGAATTCTTATGACCCTCATTTACCTGAAAATTCTCCGAAGTATACTATTTCTGGGAAAGGACACGATGGCAAGCCTTCTGATACTCCTGGTCCAAATTATTACGATCCACACTTGCCATCCAATACACCTAAGTTTACTATGTCAGGAAAAGGTCCAGATGCTAAAATATCTGACTCTCCTGCACCCAACAAATACGATCCCCATATTTTAAATAGCGCACCAAAATTCACGATGGCTGGTAAAGGACAACCTGGAAAAATTGAAAATACTCCAGGACCAAACGCTTACCACCCAGAGAAAGGTGATAAGGTTTTGCTGGAGAGTACTCCAGCATATTCGTTTAGGATTAAATATCCATATCATAAACCAGAAGACACTCCCGGTCCTAATTCATACGATCCCAGCAAGTATGATTACATGTTAGATGGCACGCCTAAATACTCATTTGGGTCAAAAGGCCCAGCCGATAAACCATCAAACAATCCTGCTCCTAATGCTTACAGTCCAGAAAAAGGTGACGGATTGACTCACGAGCATGCGCCGTCTTATTCGTTCCGACCGAAAATAGATGCTGCTAAAATATTTAATACACCTAGTCCGAATGCTTATAATCCCGAAAAAGGCGATAACGTAACCCATCACCATTCTCCAGCCTATTCTTTAGCGCCGAGAGGCAAAGATGTTAAAATAAACGACTACCCTGCTTGTAACGCATATCATCCAGAAAAAGGGGATGGAATGACGCATGAACATGCACCGTCTTATTCGTTCCGACCGAAAATAGATGCTGCTAAAATATTTAATACACCTAGTCCGAATGCTTATAATCCCGAAAAAGGCGATAACGTAACCCATCACCATTCTCCAGCCTATTCCTTAGCGCCGAGAGGCAAAGATGTTAAAATAAACGATTACCCTGCTTGTAACGCATATCATCCAGAAAAAGGGGATGGAATGACGCATGAACATGCACCGTCTTATTCGTTCCGACCGAAAATAGATGCTGCTAAAATATTTAATACACCTAGTCCGAATGCTTATCATCCCGAAAAAGGCGATAACGTAACCCATCACCATTCTCCAGCCTATTCCTTAGCGCCGAGAGGCAAAGATGTTAAAATAAACGACTACCCTGCTTGTAACGCATATCATCCAGAAAAAGGGGATGGAATGACGCATGAACATGCACCGTCTTATTCATTTCGACCAAGAATAGAAACGGCTAAAATATTTAATACACCTGGTCCAAGTGCTTATAATCCCGAAAGAGCTGATAACGTGACCCATCACCACTATCCTTCCCACACCTTTTCCCCGAGAGGCAAAGAAGATAAAATTAATGATACACCCGCTCCTAACGTGTACAGCCCTGAAAAAGCTGATAAAGTGTTACTGCCTTCCGCTCCTCAATACACGTTCAGGATTAAAACCGACACCGTGAAAGCCGATGACACTCCAGGTAAACATAAATTTTTTGCCTTGACACTGTAATTGTTTTCAAATTCGATTGCTATATTACTTCATAAATATATTCTAGCTCCAAATTCCTACAATATTCCAACGCCCGTCGAAACTCCATTGTATACGATTTCGGGTAGACATAAGGAACCAATAGACGAGCGGCTGAAGGTGCCAGCTCCGGGGACTTACAACCCTGAAAAGAGCTACAAGTTCATGTTGACTTACTCTCCACAGCATACTTTTGGTATCAAAATACATACAAATAAATTCGCTGAAACCCCTGGTGAGTTATAGTTTCGCAGGAAAAAGTGGTGTTACTAATCACAGTAACAAAGCATGGTGGATTATGAACTAATAAATAAAATTGGAATTCGTATAGAATATAACCAAATTTCACAGTGGGTTTAACAAATAATATGTAATGAATAAATTAATAGGTCAAGCGATTAATCAAGATAACAAGAGGACTCGGTATGCTAATAATATGAATATTGCAATATATTAATATTTTTTTGCAACAATTTTCAGCTCCGAATACATACCGCATCCCGTCTGTGTTGGACACTCCGGTGTACACGATGTCGGGACGACACAAGGTGCCTGTGGACGACCGCACGCGAGTCCCCGCGCCTGGCACCTACTCACCCGAAAAGGTAAATTAACATCTACTGGAATAAACACTTTATAATTAATCTTACCTATACTAAATCTGAACGATAAGTGACCGTTTTGTTTGTGACAAAATGTAGAAAATTCGAATTCTACGGTAGATGTTGTCAGTTTTTGTAGACGCCTTATGGTTTACTTACAAGACGCATACAATTACAAACAGTGATAAATGAAAGAATATGTGAGGCAAGAAAATAAATCTTAAAAGTAAGGCAGTCATATTTTTTTGTTGTTGTTGCAGGTGCAGATCAATAGAACGCCGCAAATAACCTTCGGTATCAAACATTCGCCTTTGTTAGGACAGCTGAGACCATTAGAGCCACAGCGCCCGGCAGAGAGGACAATCACAAAGTCGGTCGACAATACTAGGGAAGTCACCCAAGTTCAAAAGACTGTTATCAAACAGAATAGGGACCAAGTCGAAGATAACAGAAATGTTCATCAGCAAAATATTATAGAATCAAACGAGACAAATGAAATCTATAATAATGGTGCGCATGTGACTCAAGTCAGACACGAAAGTGAGGTTAGAAGCACAACAGTCTCTCCCGAACCAGTTCAGCACCAAGAAACTTTGACGCAAGATATCGTGTGGGTTCCTGAGAAGCCGATACGCCGCGGTTCTTACACTATTGAAACTTCGGATGGAAACGGATATTCTGAACACTACCAGAACAGTGAGGTGATTCCTGTTGAGAATGGCTTCATTAGGGCCGCAGAACAAGGAGAAAGGGGAGGAAGGTGCTCTGAGGAAAGGAGTAACGAAGTAATTAGAAGGGAAGGTTTCGAACAAAACGTTGAGAGGAATGTAAGGAATGCGACAGCTCATGAGAAGAAACAGGCGGCTACTGAAGAAGTGCGATCTAACACTGATGTCCAAAAACTTGCCAATGGTGGTATATCTAAGACAACGACCACAACTACTATTAGGAAGGTGGGGACCGCGGCCAAAACCGCTAACGAATCCACTGCAGTGACCCGCACCGCCACCGTGGTGACGTCACGCGATGTTGGCGTCAAGTAACTGAAGTCCTCGGTATATGGAGATCCTTTTAGCTGTAGTATTGATCCTACCAACATAACATAGGAAATATTTTTGAATGATTAATCATTGCAAGTCGCTGCGATCTTTTTACGATTACGAAAGCTTTATTCTGCTCTTTAATGCAAGCTATTTATTAATTTATTTACCTACCATGTTTCTGATTCGTTTTCCTATCAACATGATAGACAAGCGACATCTCTTGATTGATTTACAATTTACTATAATATTATTTTACTCGCTTCTTTATAACGTTATTTTAATTTGAGATTATAAGTGAAATGTTTTTTTGACACATAACATTAAGAACTAATATTGTTATACCATAAAAATTTTATTAATAAAGTTTTTATTATAAATAAGGAATCTTATTTCTGCATGCATAATCAAAATAGTTATGTGTAACTATAGGTCCACGTAGGCGTATTGTTTGTGGGACAGGAAGATTTGATCGAAATATAGAAGTTTTTCACTTATTACAAACTTATTGCAAACGGCTGAAGTAAACATTGGCGCTAATGAATGACCTAAGAAACGATACAATCCACATTTTGTCTGTTAGTAAACAAGTGCACCAAAGGGCTATCGCAAAACTTTGTTAGGTACAATATTTCTGAGAACTGATAAAACAAGCGGTAAACAATGTAGATATTTTTTTTACATTTTGTACTCACAAAAATATTTACATTGTACAGTGTTGTTTTTTTTTTTTTATCAGTATCACACGTAATCATGGCGGATGCATGGCGGTCGTACTCGCTTCGAAACGGAAGCTTTAGGAATGTAGTATTGGATAAGTGGACAGTGAACCGAACTGCGCCCACGCAGCCCTCTGACAATAGTGACAACTGACAATAGCGCGACACAATGTCGCCTAGATAGATAAACATGACAGGGCAACTGTAGAAATAGCACCAAAAATGTTCAAATGGGACTCTACTATCGATAATGTGTGTAAAAAACCCACCAAACAGTAATAGAGATAGATAAATTTATTTACACATATTGTGCTAGCTGCTGCCAGTCGCTGTGCCCGCGTGATAGCAGAAAATTATCCCAAAGGCACATACAAATTATCCCCGGATAAAGCTTATTTTACGTGCTGTTTCTGGGCTTAGTCAACCCGTGTAAAAATTACTTACCTACATCCAAACCTATTCAGCCATTTGAGCATCATCATCCTTCTGCCCTTGTCCCTTACTTGGGATCGGCGCAACACATTTTTTTTTTCTTCCGTTCTATCCTGTCACCCGTCATGCTATTACTAACTTCCTTTTCTTTCATTTCACTCTTCAGACAATTCATCCAAAGTCAAACTATTTTATTTCACCTAGGCCTACATGGGCACATATAAAACGTCAGAAGCTAGTGCACGGTTCCAAATTGGTCGTTTTCTATGGAGAAGAACTGGGAAGAAACTCCATGGTTACTCTTTTAAAAAATGTGGTTGTTGTTACAAAATTGATAGATTATGTATGAAAAGTGTAGACCAGTCAAAATTGTACACAAAAGCACAATAAAAATAATAGGAAGTAGTATATCCATCTTTTCTTTGGCCTCCCTCAGCCGTTTGAGCAGCCGGGAGTAATAAAATTACACATACCTACAGAGTTTCGCCTTTACAATGTTAGTGTGAAGTCTTTGGATAAAACATTTTCACAATAACTAACAGCTTTTAAGACGTCTACGTAAATTATCACTTTATACGTATGTGTATAAAGTGATAATTTACGTAGACGTCTTTATTTTTAAGATTAGGTCCTACGAACCAAAAAATTATAAAAACCAAACTTTATATATTAGTGTAATTAGATAACTTAAATATTAACTACGCATTTATATTAAACCTAAGTGAGTACCTAGATAGGTACCTATTAGGTATATACCTATACAAATGTTACACAAAAATAGACTCGGGTGTCGAAATACTTCTCCACATCGCTGTCATACGGAAATGTGCCCAGAAGACTGGCAGCATTGCTACGTTGAATAGCAATGTTGATTCTTTGGTCAAAAAATAAGCACACAAAGTGTCGACCAATCGGTGTGAAATTTCCTTGAAAAGGAGACGTACTCCACAACCCAAGCGTTCCCACCGCGGATGGCTCAAAACTGTAATTATCAATAAGGTTACAGTATTAGCGCCCTTTGACGATCTCAGCAGCCATAACGGCAGATACAACCTTCCGAATTAGGAACATGGGATGGCGCAAGGGTGTCGATGTCGCAGTAAGATAGATGAAGCCGTAATATAATAATATCCCTAGGGATATAATATAAAGCGCGCCGCCTGCGCCGAACACTCCGAAAGCTATTTCACTAAACTTAATCTAGTAATATAAGTATATCACTAAACTTCGACAGTTTTATAACTATATTCCTAGTGAGATAGTAAAGAATCGCTTTCGTATAACTATGTTACGGTATATAATTATATCCCTACGGATATAACTATATTACGGCTTTATCTATCTTACTGCGACATCGACACAAGTTGCGTCCACAGACCTAGTCACTTTCCACGGCATCAACATGGTGCTATCTGTTGTCTTCTCGTCGTCACATACTAAGCCGATAGGTTCTAATATGAGAGGTACGCCGGCCATATCATCAACTTATTTTTTTCCCATAGCTGGGTTTCAGGTCTTTATAAGAGTTTGTTTAAGGACATTGCTCGATTTTAGCCTACCTTCGAACCTCTCGTGAATCAGGCAAAACCACTAGAAAAATACTCTTTTAACTAAAAAAAATCACCAAATACATTTTTTTTTCTTTTATTTGGCCAATGCCTACAATAGTAGAATCTAGTAAATGCCACATGGGCGATTCAAGGCCTCATAAGATCTTTATAATGAACACAACTAAACCATTTTTACTGCGACGCGTGCAAGGTTTGACCTTCAGCTTTTCAAGGTTGAAAATTTTGAATCGCAATTAGAACGATTAACTCGATAAAAAACAAGTAATAACCTTCCTTGACCTTTTGCTATGAACCATATTTTTTATGGCCACTGCCTCAACTAAGTGTTTTTGTCCTTGTGTCACACAAGGAGTGGACAATGTAACAAAATGTTGTTTTGAGCTTTTTATCAATTCATTTGTTTCAATCAGAAGTTAAATTAAATCTTATTTTATGAAAAATCAAGGGTATTTTGTTGATCAATATTTTTGGAGCACAAGTGTTTAATTATTAATTTATTTTATTTTCATATATTGCAGTACATACATGGGCGGACTTACAAGGCATTTTCTACTAGTCAACCTTTAGCTATAAAGAGACTATACCGTACGTGTCCGGTGTGCAACAATAAAGAAATTATATTTAAAATAGAATTAATTGTTACAATGTTAATTAAGTACCTACTTATGATAATATGCTTATTTAGATCTCTTCATTATTATTTTAAACATTATAATGAAGAGATCTAAAATTATAACAATTATGAGGAAGACCAAATTAATTTTGTCAGTTTTTAATAAAATCTGCGTCATCGCTATGACTAAAAAACCCACAGGATGTTCGGGGGGCAGATCCCAAGTAGGTACCAAATCTATCCGATGTTACCAGAAACTGTAGCACACATGCTGCCACCTACATAGATGAGTGGAACAATCAATGCAGAAAGGAAAACCCGTGGCTGAAAAGTTTACTTTTGCAGTCATGAAACGCAAGAATTGGGGTGATTTATTATTAGGTATTAAATTGATTCAAATTATTTATGTAACCCTATATCATGAGTCTCTGTTTTCCAATTGAAATTTTATATTATACTAGCTTTTGCTCGCGGCTTCGCTCCCGCTCTTGCCTACTCTACCCTACCATACCCTACTCTACCCTACCCTACTCTACCCTACTCTACTCTATTCTACCCTACATTACCCTAATTATTATTTTTTTCCACAAGAACTTTCTCCTCACAATAACAAACACAACAAAAAAAGAATTAGCGAAATCGGTCCAGCCGTTCACGCGTGATGGCTTGACCAAGGGAAATAGGGATTCATTTTTATATACTACTCTGTCAAGAAAGTACCGGGAAAAGATCAATAATACACAAAAATTTTTTATTCATCCAAATTTATTTTATCACCATCAAACTATGCCCCTTCAGAAACGATACACTTACGCCAACGAATAATCCAATCATCAAAACATTTTTTAAACGCTGTTTCTGAAATTGAGTTCAGTTCTCGCCGCGAATTCTCCTTTATGACTACAGATTGAAAACGGGTGCCACGAAGTGGTAATTTGAGTTTAGGAAAAAGATAGAAGTCGGCTGGAGCCATATCTGGCGAATATGGTGGCTGCTCGATGGTATTTGTTGAGTGTTTGGTCAAAAATTCGTTCACAATGATGGCCTTGTGCGAAGGCGCATTATTGTGGTGCAAAATCCAAAAATTTTCTTTCCACAAATCTGGCCTTTTTCGTCGAATTTGCTCTCTTAAATGCCGCATAACGCTCAAATAATATTCTTTATTCACCGTTTGACCTTTTGAATTCCGAGTGCACAACACCGCGATACTCAAAGAAAACAGTCAACATGAATTTGTCTTTTGATCGACTATGGCATGTTTTTTTCGGTTTTGGTTCAGTTGGAAGGCGCCACTCCGAAGCTTGTTGACTTGTTTGCATGTCAAACTCGTAAACCCACGTCTCGTCGCCAGTAACAATGCGTTTCATGAATGTTGGGTCGGAATTGACTCGTTCTAGCATGTCCTCAGCGACTCTCATGCAATTGAGTTTTTGGAGAAAATTCAGGTCTTTTGGGACTAGCCGAGCGGCAACATGTTTCATAACCAAATGATTAGTTAAAATGGTACGGATCGACTCGTGAGATACAGAAAGTTCGGCGGCTATCTCTCTCAAACTTGAATAAGGATTTTCAGTCACTATTTCCTTCACTTTTGCGATGTTAACTTCAGTTGCAGAGGTTGATGGCCTACCAGAGCGAGGCAAATCTTCCATCACATCTTGACCGGTTTTGAATGCTTTGTACCACTCATAAGCACGTGTTTTTGATAAAGTCGATTCACCGTAAGCCTTCTGTAACATTTTCAGTGACTCCGAACACGAAATTCCATTGGCGATGCAAAATTTAAGACAAACTCTTTGTTCGATGTTTTTGTCCATTATGAAATTCGCAATACACACTAGATATGATATAAATAAAAACAGCACTGTATTTAATATAAATAACAGATGCAACTCAAACTCCGCGCCAAAATGGAAAACAGTTGTGCCAATCTAGCAACAATAAAAAAATCTAAAATTTGAATTTGGAACCATAAACAAATCATCCATTCCCGATACTTTTTTGACTGAATGTATATAGATAGTGTTTCCCGCGGTTTCGCCCGCATATTTGGCTACTGTTTCACTATCGTGAGTCGTAGCATGATGTTATACAGCCTTTACTAGCCTTCCACGATAAATGGGCTCGCCGGGCTCTGGTTCAGGCTATGGTCGGGAGCGAGAGGGAATGGGAAGCGGTCGCCTTCCTCTGCGAAGTAGTAATGCTGCGAAGGAGACGGCTGCGCGTGAGGGAACCGACATCCTCACATCCGCTGAGATATGCGACTGCGAGGACAACTAATTGTCAAACTGTCAAATCGAACCAGTTACCTGAGATTAGCGGGATCAATAAAGAAAAAAATGTTCAGCTTAGTATACTTAATTACTGTACCTTATTTAAAGCTAGTGTGTGCGAATCCATGGATACATGGATTTATTTTAATATGATTATATTAAAATAAATCCATGATTTTATATCTGAAAAGCTTTCGATCTACATTCATCCATAAACATATTCTCAAGAAACGAGGTTTTCTCAATACAGTTATATTTAAATTTAAGCATAAATCCATGTATTCCAGTATGCACTGACGTGAACAGCCTTTGTTTGTTTCATTGACGTATCGGGGAAGGAACAGCGTTAAATATACAGGTCTGAGAAAGTAAACATTGTATGTAACACCTATTTTAACATGTTTGGACGTGGCCATAAACAAATCGTTTGAGTAAACGTCCACCATACAACATGGGCTTTTCAGGCGGCTAAAATGAGCAGTCGGAACCAGTTACACATATAGCTATTATTTCCAGGCGTGGTCCAAGCAATTGGACTATTCCATAGTACTTTATAACAAGAAACATGCAAGATCATTGTTAAACATTCAAAGTCATGATCATCATTATCATCATCATCATCATCATCATCATTTCAGCCGAAAGACTGAAGTGATGATAATGATGACTAAGACCACTGTTCATAGGCCTCCCCCAAACGTCGCCGCAACGACCAGTCCTGTGCGTCTGACTTCCATCGAATTCCCGCGACCCTGAACAGGTCATCGGTCCACCTTGTGGGAGGCCCTCCAACTCTGCGTTTTCTGGTACGCTGTCGCCACTCCAGAACCTTTCGTACCCATCGACCATCTGTTCTGCGTGCAATGTGCCCTGCCCATTGCCATTTAAATTTGGCGATTCTTCGAGCTATGTCGACAACATTCAAAGTAATCATCATGAATGTTCATTTAAATACCAGAATATCAGAAAGATCAAAGAAAAGTTAACAAACGAAGAAAGATAAATGATTGGTTAGTAATAAAAGGGAGGATACAGAAAAAGGCGCCTTAATTCGTCCGAAGGTACCCCGTACCTACAACAATACATCTTCATTACTTTGCTATAAAATGGTTCATTTGTTACTTTGACTTCTATTGAAAATTTTCACAAACCGTTTTATAAAACATCTCATTGACGTCATAGAGTTATGCTAGTGACGTAATTGCATTAATCCATATTATCGATACCTTTTTAACACCTCAAAAATAGTACCTACCTATATAGTACAGTATTCAACACGAACGAATCTTAACAGTTCACACTTCTACATGTGTGTGTTTAAGTGGTTTATATAAATTGGATTTGGATGTTTCCGTCCGTGAACTAAATAGCCATGTTATAGACAGTAGGTATGTTGCTTATTTGAGTCTCAAGAGGTTTTTCATTGGTTTATGATATATTTATCACCTTATTTACTTTACGCTTTGAGCTACTTTGTTATTATAAATAAATAAATGTCGATAGCACAAAAAAAGCTTTAGAATAACTAGTACTGAATAGATGTAGTAGTAATGTAAAAAGTAAATATATACAATTTATCTCTGTTTAAGGAAAATGCGGACAAATCGACCTAATTCAGAAACCTATTGACTATGAATATTTTCCCGTATTCTAAAATTAAAATTTCCTATATGAATGAATTGAGTACCTAGTCCAAATTCGTGGAATTTTATCAAGAGTTGTAGGAAATGCCAGCCGGTTAATAATAGGTCTTTACATATGAAATTGTCGTTTTTTTAAAACGGGTTAACTTAGTCCTGTATCTTCAGACTGACTTGGAATAAAACAATCAAATTAACTTTATATTAAAAGTACGTTATTATTTTTGTTTTTTTTTTTTTTTTTTGATTTTTGCATTTTCTGTAATATTGCAGTAGGTATTTATAATCACGAAACCTAATATAAAGTGTCTTTTCATAATGTGACTTCTAACGTGCAAACCATACAATTGAAAGAGCAAGCAATATCAACGAGGTACCTATACCTACGACTTTCTTTTAACAAACAAACTCTGTGTTATTGGTTTAATAGCTTTTTTTTTGAAAATTTAGTGCAGTAGCCGTCTAGAGAAGAAAACTCATTCATGAGGTAAAATTTCTCAACTGAAATCTCATGAAACAAAAATCCCATCTTCAAATAAACATCCCATCCATTAGCAGCTCTAAGTCATAAATATTGCGTACCGTTTGAGACGTATTGTTTCCACAATGAAAGTCACATTTCAAAATTGTACGAGTTTTCTTAGATTCATACAGAAATGGTTATAAATAAAGCGATATTACTGAGAATACAAATACAAAGAAAACAATATACCTATAACAAATACAAGGAAAGAATAACGTAGGTACCTTTAATATAAAGTTACTAGTAGTAGTTAACTTATAATTATAAGATAATCCGAAGATATCATAGTTCAAAATATCGAGTTTTAAAAAACTTTAATTTCATAGGTAGAATTATTTTAATTCTCTGATGCCTAAATAAAATAATAAAGACAAAAAAGGCAGGATACATGCACACTGGTTCAGTTTTTTTCAGGAGTAGGTACCTACCATTTTTTAAATATTCTGATAATGGATAAAAAAATAACATTTTGTAATTATGTACTAGAATTTTTTATCGGTGTTTTTTTTTGTCGTGTATTATCGAAACAATGGGTACCAGTCATATCCATATTTCAAATCTTGAACAAACAGGAAACGCTCGTAACTTGATTGTTGGTGGTTCGATTTTTAATTGAAATACGTTATTAAATGGTTCGTTAAGTCAGTTTCCTTTGAGGAAATAACAAGAAATGGAAGTCAGTAGGCGTAGGAGGACATTGCGACTCTCATTAGGTGCAAGGGAAAACACAGTATTAGGTAAACTGTTATACAACTCTGATAAGTTTATTCTCATTGAACCAAAGGGAATAATAAAAATATCTAGATAATCACTTGGTATATTGAGCTCCAAAACCAAAATGGCTGACGTAGCTCAAATGGTTGCCCAATTTAAATGGTGCTGGGCAGGATGTGTTTGTCGCATGACCGACAAACTGTGAGCAAAAGTGCACTGATTGATGCTATGAGTCAGTGACGTGGGGTCGCAGCAGCTTAGACCACGAAGAAGATGGCGGGATGAACTATAAAGATTTCTCTAGAACTAGAAGGAGGAAGTGCGAGATCGCGTAAGCCAAAAAGAGTGAAAGGAGGCTTATCGTGGAGTGGGATAGAATAGGTCAGCAAAAACGGTAAAAAAGAGTCAAGTTAGTATTAGGATAGTTTTAGTTAAGGGAATAGGAAAGGACTGGATAAGAAAAAAAAAACAGTTTACCAATAAATATGCAAATAAACTCTAAAAAATAAAATAAAAATAAATGGCTAAACAAACGATATCTCAACATCTCGCTTGTTTTATTCTTTGTTTTTGCGAGGGAACGGCCCTCACGCCACAGCCGCCGGGATCCCGATCCCGATTTGCGGTCACCGAAGGCGTGGACTCTCTTCTCTTCTTCTCGTGTCGATTTGACTCAAATTTTGTCCGACCAATATTTAGCCACCTGGACAGCTCTGTCGTTGGTTTCGTTTAAGTCGTTGCAGAAAGAGGGTGCAGGGAGTTGTGCATGGCAGGAAAGGAGATGACACATATCCTGTGAAGGAGCTTCACACAAACACTGTATTTGCAATGCTTTTTGCTTTTTATGCACTGTTTTTATTTTTGTAATGGGGATCAAGGAAACCCCATTTGACCAGATTATCTTTGCAGCGGCCAACCGGGGCTTACTGACGGCGAGCAATGGGTAGTTCGCGGAACAGGAGTGGGTTTTAGTCAGTAAAAGTTTGACACGCCCTCGCGCTCCGCCCAAAGGCGGGAGATATCATTAGATGATTTCCCACCTAAAAAAAAAACAACCCCAACTTCGCACGGCTGTTTGAAATCTTTTAAATTTAATCTACTAGGTATATTATGGGTGTATTATACACTTTTAAAACCTTTCTCAAGAATTACTTTGTCTATTGGGAAAACTGCATGAAAATCAATTCAGTAGTATTTGAGTTCATTGCGTTTTTATAGACAGATAGCGATGGAGACTTAATTTTATAATGTGTAAAGTGCTAATTGAAAAATATTCCTAAGTTTAAAGCTATTGTGAAAGAAGTACAACAGTGTGACCTTCAGTTCGAATAAATTAATCTAATCGCATAACACCTACAATATTTACAGAATCTATCACATTATCCTACCTGTTTATCGCTTGGGGAGGTTTGGAGAACCATAAATGTAAAAAGAAGATGTCTACTAACACACCCAGATACCTTTCTACCGACCTGCATATTTCTGTAGCTATATTGTAAGTTTGCAGTTCTCCTACTTACGTTTAATGAGAAACGTACTTATTCTCCAATCCCATCACTCCCTATTTTATTTTTCTATTGACGGGGGAAAGCGAAGAAAATTCTAATGCACTGTTTGCTGGACGGCCAGTAAGTGCGGGGCTAATGAAGTAGGTACAATCACGCGACACAGGCGGCTGATTGACGTAATAGCGCCCCCGCACCCCGCACCTTGCACCCCGCACCCTGCGACCCCGCCACCCCACAATAAACCAAATTAATGTTTGTACCCGATAAGCATGTGTATAGGTTCGACACCGCACACTATCAAGCTTATCGCAAAATCTTAGTTGTGCATATATATTTTGCTGTTGTAATAAAAGGTCAAATATTTTATTGAATGCTCTTAGAGTTCAGAAGTGGAATACGCCAATTGAAAGGTTTTATGTGTAAATGGATATATTTCTCCTATTTTACTAACTAGAATTTTTATAAAGTAGTTTAAACCATTAGCACCACTATTTCGATATGATGGACAAACTTTACATCTAGTTGAGTTATATATCTTTAAGATGCCTACCTACATGATATCGATGAAACGTCTACCTGTACTCATGAGACGGCAGTGACTTATATGCAACTCGCATATTGGAGTCTACTACTCCCGCACGAGACGATACAACACTACTACTCCTACGAGATATACACATATTTCTGCGAAAAGTTACACAAGAAGCCAACAAGAACTCTACTACAAGACCCCTACGATACGCTATAACAACGCCTACAAAACGCAATGATACGCTTACTAAATCTCTATGAGACTGCTACACAGCTATAACATGCTACGAAAAACTTTTGAGAACTTAGAAACTTACGAGACGCTACCACTCGCCTAAAAATCCTCTACGAGATTGCTACGACATGCCTACGAGACCTCTACGAAGCTCCTACGAGACGTCTACGGGACGCTACGACATCGACATGTCGATGAGTTTTTACGAATCCTTTACATTAAAGAAATATGCCCAGTCTTTATCAATTTGGTAATAGTAAACCAGAGATTAACTTAACCAAGACCAAAACCAGATTAAGAATTCGAAACCCCAGCTTTGATAAAACGCATCGCGTCTTGTCATTTTGTCCTGACTAACCCCCAATGTTTAAAATTCTGAACTTAGGGCCTTCTTAGCGCCTAGATATGGTAATATTCTATCAGCGACTTATTATCAAATTCTTTGGACGTTTGGAATTTTACTCAGTCTAGGATACAAAGTAGCTACTAATGATTATGTTATCACTAGTCTTCAATGGATGACTTCATACTATAATGACCTTAATAAATAAACATAAACAGCCATGTATGATTGAACGAACTTTGTCTACCGAATGAATATTCGACAGATAAGGTAAATGCCTTTTCTCGGGTATTTTGTTTACACCAGACAAACTGGGTTTTCTAAGTGGTCCGTTATGATACGTTGTTTACAATGCTTGCTTATTTGCTCCATAAAGACAACATAAATTACTTAATTATCCACGGTTATGTTAATGTCATAGTAAATATCAGTTACCTATGATTACCTTAATACGCGGTATGCAAATATTCCATGATCCAGTAGGTATCCATCCAATTTATTGTAATTATTGTACTGCGTCACCCCTGGGCTTAACTGATACTATTAAATAACTACTAACATAATTATACAAGTTGTGTACACGTATTTAATATTCCTCATACTGTTGTTACAGTGTAAACTTAAATGGCAGTGTACGCCATTATCTTAAATTACTACATTATCATATACCTACGTAAAATGCATCATGGCGACGCTTGCAGAAGCTCATGCCGAGTTTTTTTTTTTGATGTGTGAAATCGTCATATTACTTCTTTCACTCTAAAGTGGAGCGAGAGGTTGTGTCAGACTTTTACTGACTAAAATCCAGCTCTGTTCCTTCATTTGCTCGTTGCGTTCTAGGGCCACGGTAACTTACCCTACTGGGCCACTTCGGATTCCTGACATCTCTTTGAGGCACGCGTGCAATACTACGTACCATCAAATCGGGCTCGGTCTGTAACAGATAGAAAGCTACCCATATTTCGTCGCAAGCCCACGCCTACGGTGAATGGGAATCATCCTGCAACTCCTGACGCCCAGAGCGTCGCCTGTGGCGGTGGCTGGGGCGTGAGGATTTTTTTTTTATTGATATAAACTAGTGCTTGACTGTGATCCCACCTGATGTTAAGCAGTGATGCAATCTTTAATGGTGAGGCGCACTAGTTTATTAGACGCCTATTCACTCTTGCCTTGAAGACACCCAAATTATAATCGGACGGGAAGAGCGCAGCAGGCAAATTGTTCCAGTCCTTCGACGTACGCGGTATAAACGACGAGGCGAAACGCTTAGAAAACATGGAGGATGTCGTTTTCTCACGATTATGGCCATCTCCTTTGCTTGACAATGGTCTGAACTAAGGCTGGACGTGAGGGGTTGCCACAGTCGATCGCCTCCATGAAGAAGCAGTTTTGCTCCACCAAAGCGGGGCAGACTGCAACCGTACGCTCCATCGTGTCCTCGGGACGATCGGCATAATGGTGACCCTTGGACGTTTCTTCTACTTGAATTTGAAACAGAAGCCTCGGGCCGGAGGTGTCTGGATTAGAATGAGTGGGAGCCTGACGCCGAAAGTGCAGCTCATATCCGGGCATGGACGTTTTTCGGTTAAAAGATGATTATGTTGAAATGAATCATCAAAACGGATCGCTTAATTAGTGTAGACATTGTAGATATACTTGATTTCAAAGAACAAACTGTTTGGGTTAACTGAAGATAATTATGTTTGGACCTGACTTTCGTATGCGTTTGTTATTTGAAAATTTTACCTATGCTATATTAACTTTTGGCAAGAACAGTTTTTCTTACTTTGATTACGTTCAGACTGTCTCCCGTCTGCATGTAATCAAGAGTTCTTGACAAAAAACACAAGGTTAACACCGTGTACTTTTGCGTTTTTAGTTAATATTATAATATTTGTACATTTCGGTGACGTGTGGATTTAACTGAAAAACGTTAACGCCAGGTTTCCAGGCGGCATTTAAGTTGACACGCGACAGGTCAAGGTTACGGCTTAGTTAAAGGCCACAGCAGACATACTACTTTCACAATGGATTTGATGCAGTGACTGTGCTCAGCCGAAGACTAACAGAAACACTCGCATGAGTGACCAGAGATTCTGTCTGAACGATTGAACGCTAGACTCTTTACACAAAGCGACAATTTAGTGAGACTGGCATCCATACCCGGAACAGTGAGTCTTTAAAACGTGATGCTCTATTGATGAAGTCGCAAAGTCACCGCTCGTTGATGCCAAAAGTAGCGTGTCTGTTAAGGGCCAAGCGCCCGAAAAGTGCCATAAAACAGTGATTTTCTGAGGCCTACTCCTCCGTAACGGCTAGGTCAATTGGTTTGAATAAAATATATGTTTATTATAGATTCATGAACAATAATATCAACATTTGATTTTTTCGTGCAATTAATGCTTTTGTCAAAAAAAAAAATTTAGCAATTTCGCAACTTTTCGCAACTTTTCCCTACTCCTTCGAAACGGCTTGGACCTTTAGAAACATTTTTACACATAAAAATTGGTGGTTAAATATTCTTCAAAGTAAACATTGCATATGTAAATCAATCAATATCTCGCAGAGAAAATGGATTTAAAGCGCTTTCCGGGCGCTGCTGGCCGCAAATAAATGCACAGATTTGCGTACTGCCGCCAAGGCGAGTGCGAGGGTTGCGTTCACATAATTTCGGTCAGATGGTTCAAGGGACTATACGCCTTAAGGACCGAAGTTAGCGCTGGTCGGCGACCGAAGCGAGCGACGCGGCCGGCGCGACGTCCCCGCGCACCGCAGTTGTCATTTAGACCAATTTGTGGAATTAATGTCCGATGGTGCCACCGTTGTACATATATGATTTAATTAGTGTGATGTTTCGTAAGTAATTTTCACGTAAAATTTAACGTTCTACGAACCAGAGCCGCGACGGGCAGCGTAGCGTTTAAATATTTTGACACGTAGCAAATAAAGCTCATTGAATACATACATGTGTACTAACATATGTGTTGTTTTTTTTTAAATCTGCTTTTATTCAGAGGCTTTTATCAAGGTATGTCAGCTCCATATTTAAATATTTGAAAAAAGTCTACGAAAGCTATGTAAGCTAGCACCTATAGTGTAGCGAGGATCCTGATTGTATTGCAAACCAATTTTCAAACAAGGACTAATCTAGTTAAACGCAGATGGCAAGCCTAATCAGTGTGATTATCAATTATATTTATTGTCAATGCTACCGATAGCAATTAATGTTATGGATCCCTAAGGAAGAATTACTTGAAAGCGTTGTGTTATTCTACGCGTGTCCTAACCCCAATCTGGTAATGGAAAAATAGTGCGTTATCCAATTTTATACGGAATCCGAAACATTTTCGTGTTCAGAAAATCCCAATCTTTGAGGTATAATATATTCAGCTTAGTAAGTATAGCAATATTATTGTGACTGATGCGATTATTTAGATTTTTTTTTATGAATTACACTTAACCTTTCGACTGCTATCATAATATCCAAAAAAAATAATTAAAAAATTGTGATTGATAAACAATTTAGTTCAATAAATGCAGATACTTATTCTAAAGTGAGGCAATGGTGCACGACAGTCGAAAGACTAATTAAAAAAATTTAGTACTACGACAATAGTACTTTTTATTATATACGAGCGGAGAGTGCAATAACCATGTAACGAGCGTACACTAAAAATAATTACAAATCCCAACGGTTTTATCAGTTATCGCTATCGGAGCGTAAACACAAATGAAGAGATAGCAGCATTTTGCGAGATGTCATATCATGTGGACTCTACAAAGTATATTTATTTCTGATTGTACTATCTGACTACGATAACTGAACAACTAAATCTACATTATGTCGTTTAAGGTATCCCGATTTCTGTATAGACTTTTTTTTTTACATTGTACCTACTCGTACTTTGTTCAAAGATAGGCAGATGATAGGCAGCCATTTTGCCAACGATGACAGCTGGTTCGTTCATCGGTTACGTGCACTGTAGTAACCTATTTTCACTGATTGCCTTCTACAAATTGTGTGGGGAGATAGTGGCTGATATAGGTTTGTTTTCCTTTATAGAAAAATATCCATTTTCCCTTGATTGTTAAAGAAGTATAAATTCTGTCCTTTGTACAAGAAAACTATTTTGTACGTGGAAAAGTAGAAAAGGATATCTTGTATAGTCTGTCTAAAAAATCAAACGACTTGGGAATTTTGAATAATATTAAATCATTTAAAAAATACTTATATTTGGCACTTTTTAAAAGCTCCTTCTATTAGTAAACAATTATCAGGATTTCTTAATCAACCTTGATTATTGATCCAGTGTTGACTACCTCAGATTTAATTTTGCCCTAATAATTACTCAAGTCGTTTGACTTTTTAGACAGACTACTAACGAAATCTAAAACACTGAAGCAATAATAAGTTTAAGTATTTGTGTCATGTAAACTAGTAGACTTTATCCTTGATATTTTATTAGTTTTCTAGCTAATTTTCGCTAGGTGACCTCCAAAGCAGGTTTTTACTATGCGACACTAGCGTGGCCAGTGTTTGTGCGTGCCGGAGCACTTCGGCGTAAATTAAGGTGGAGTGCTGCAAATGTTCTCACACATTGGATCGAATCGCAAATAATTTATATACGTGTACTCGCAAAGAATACAAAGACGTTATCTATATTGATGTTAACGAAAAAACTTGTAAGTGTAGTGCAGAATACTAATTACGTCCCAAAATCGTTAGTAGTTAAAAAAATGTCGATAAGGTGTAGTAACTGTACAGTGAGGCCAAATAGATTTATAAATAATAAAGTTATAGTTTTATCGGCTGACAGATTACAGTTAGGTAGGTACTTGATACTTAGAATTTCGTATAATTTCTGTTTGTTTGATTATATCAGATGTATATGTCACCGTAAAATTGTAAATACCGTCAGAATATAATCCATCTCACGAGATTGTAAATTGTCCAAAGATTGTGCACCGTAACATACTGCTTACAATTTAACGCATTATTTATTGGTAGATTATAATCTATCGAAGTGAAACTGTCAAACTATAATTGTCAACTGTCCAAAGGCTGTCCATAAAGTTTGAAATTAAATACAGGTTTTCAGTTAAACAAAATAAATGCACTTCAAGAATTGAAAAGAATTGTGCCATCAAGTGTGTATTCATTATTTAGTAGGTAATCAATAATTTTGGCATCATTTATTAAGAAAAAAATTGAAACAAAATAAAAAAATCAGAAAAATAACAAAATTTTCTTCTCAAACACAAATTAAAATTGAAAAAAAAAAACAAAAACATTTTAAAGTGTTCGTGCGCATAAATTATACACAAACACTTAAAATTTTACTTTCTATAATTATTTTAAAAATGTTATTCTCGTAAATTATATTCTTGATATCATTTTCCTGCTATTGGACCTGTTCTGCCGAGTAGTACAGCAAACTATAATTAACCATTATTCCTGCAAAGAACTTAAAACACAGTGTTTAATTTATCATCAATTCAACTTTGCTTACGTACACATACTCGTATATGACATAATAACTGATAGTGACATTTCCAACAATTGGTGATTCAATACAACTGATATATATGAACTGTTTAATTGTATGCAGTCGTATCATACCAAGATACTATTGCAGTTTTAAGAATTAAACATTATCATATGGTAAAGAGTAGCAAAACAATGAATAGTGGGTAAATAGTATCTTGTGATAAGAAACACACGTGTGAGTATTAAAGTCATAAGTTTTTGCGCGGGGCTCCGCTTGCGTACCTACATTAAATATAGCTTAAGTCAGGTATAAAACAGCTTTCTTTTAGTGAAAAATATTTTTGCTATCAGACCAGTACCACCTACAAACCTCCTACAAACAAAAAACCAAAAAAACAACTTTGCCTCTCTATAATATTAGTGTAGACACAGCAAACGCTTTTCTGCCATTTAAATTATCTAAGAAAAAATGAGGGGTGGGGGGTAGGAGGGTAAGAAATTGCCTATTCTATTCTTTAATTTAACCAATATACAACAATATCAGTCAAGGTGTTTCGAAGGAGTTCAATAACTGTTGAAAGTGATGATGAAAGCTTTGTGAGTGTTCCTTGTTTAGCCGACACTCTGGTTTCATTATTTTCCGATGTCTCTGGGAACTTTAATGTAGTCCACATAAATGCCCAGAGTATTTCGGCTCATTTCCCCGATATGCTGGCTAGTTTTGACTGTAAGAATGTCCACGCAATACTTGTTTCAGAGTCATGGCTAAAGCCCTGTCTTCCCTCTTCAGCTTACTCTCTTCCAGGTTTTCAACTCATCAGGAATGACCGCGCTGTCGGTGGTGGTGGTGGGGTGGCTATTTATATTCGTAATTATATTCCTTTTTCAATTGTTAGCATGTCCGCACAGCCGCCCCCGCCGAATGCCGGTGAACATTTATTTCTGGAAGTTGAACTTAACCATACTAAGATTCTCCTTGGGGTCTACTACTGCCCTTCTCTTCGGATAAATTTTTTCTCTTCTTTCGAACGCATTTTAGAAGCTTTAATTCCTTCTTACAGTCAAAGCATTATAATGGGCGATTTTAATACATGTCTCCTCAAAAAAGATTCCCGTTCTACTTCTCTTCGTCACATTATTGAATCTACTAATCTTTCCATTCTTGATCTTGGTGCTACTCACCATTTTCCTAACTCTGTTCCTTCACTTCTCGATCTTATTTTTGTCTCTTCTCTCGATCACGTCGCTAAACATGGTCAATGTTCAGCTGACGCTTTTTCCTATCATGATCTAATTTTCATTTCCTATAAAATCCGACCACCCAAGCATAAGTCCAAAACTCTTCTGCTTCGCAATTTTGATGGGATGAACATTGATCGTCTTCGAGAGGATGCTAGCAGCATTGACTGGACGCCTTTGATTTCATCCTCGTCAGTTAACGAGCAAGTTGAAATCTTAACTTCTACCCTGATTCAGTTATATGACACACATGCACCTATTCGGGCTGTGAGAGTCAAGCATGTTCCAGCGCCGTGGCTGACTAATGAAATTAAACTTCTACTTCATAAAAAAGCAGCCGCAAAATTTAAGTTTAAAATTCGGCCTAACGACGTCAACAGGGATAAATATGTCTCGATTAGAAACCACTGCAACAAGGTGTGTAGAAATGCAAAACGCCAACATATTCATACTTCAGTTCAGAATGGTGATCCAGCTAAGGTCTGGAATTTTCTTAAATCATTAGGTATCGGAAAAAAGTCTCATGACACAATTCCTAAAGACTTAGACTTCAACTTACTCAATAGTCATTTTTCTACTTCGCCCATATTAGATAGGGCCACCAAAGCAACTACACTAAGTCATCTTTCGAACCTTCCGTTACCTGATTATTCCCCTTTTGTCGTAAGTCAATTCACCGCTTGTGATGTTAAAAAGACTATTTTATCGATTACATCTAACGCTGTCGGTAGTGACTGTGTCAGTAGGAAGATGATCATCCCCATCCTTGATAACATTCTTCCTGTCATCCTTTACATCCTGAACTTCTCTACTTCCAGTAGTGTCTTTCCACAAGCTTGGAAAGATGCTCAACTTATTCCTTTGCCTAAAATATCTCATCCGGCTTCCTTTTCCGACTATCGTCCTATTTCTATTCTTCCACTCCTATCCAAAGTCCTTGAAAAGCTTGTCCACCAACAACTTAGCACGTTCCTTTCCAGGCACAATCTATTAAATCCTTTTCAATCTGGTTTTCGACCTGGACACAGCACTACCTCAGCACTCGTGCATATCACGGAAGATATCAGGTCAGGCATGGAGATGGGGAAGTTAACAGTACTTGCTCTGCTTGACTTTAGCAATGCTTTTAATACTGTTGACTTCGACATTTTGCTTGGTATCCTTTGCTCTTTTAACATATCTCCTTCGGTAATTGACTGGTTTAAGAGTTACCTGTTTGGTCGCCGGCAGCGTGTTTGTATTGAAGAAACTTTTTCTTCTTGGTGTAACACAACTGCCGGTGTGCCGCAGGGTGGCGTTTTATCTCCTCTACTTTTCGCACTTTTTATTAATGCTATCACTCAACGACTTTCTTCTTTCTACCACCTGTATGCTGATGATCTTCAAATATACACACAATCCCCTCTCGATAAGCTGTGTGATGCCATTGAGACTATTAATATAGATCTGAATCGAATAGGTGACTGGAGCACTGAGTTTGGGCTGAAGATCAATCCAACCAAGACGCAGGTGATTGTTGTTGGTAGTTCCCGAACTGTATGTAAAATAGATTTGTCGACACTTCCCCAGGTTTATTTCAATAACACCATAATTCCTCTAACTTCTACGGTGAAGAACTTGGGGATTTACATCGACAGCACTCTTTCCTGGACTAAGCAACTGCAGGAAGTTAGTCGTAAACTGTTTGCTTCGGCGGGCTCCTTGAGGCGCCTTCGCAATTTTCTTCCCATCACTACTAAAATTGCGATAGCACAATCTCTTCTTCTCCCAATCTTGGACTATGCTGATGCCAGCTATCTTGATCTCAACCAAGACCAATTGGATAAGCTTGAGCGACTTCAAAATCTCTGTATCAGGTTTATATTTGGCTTGCGCAAGTATGACCATGTTTCTGAATTCCGTACTCAGCTCAAATGGCTTCCTATTCGCCTTCGCCGGAATGCTCACATACTTTCTTTGCTTTACAATGTACTCTTTAATCTTTCGACTCCTTTTTATCTTAAAGAACGCTTTCAGTTCCTCTGTGACACACATTCTAGGTCCTTGAGGTCATCGGAAAATCTAAAACTTAGTATTCATATGCATTCCACTTCGTTCTTTGATAAATCCTTCACGATACAAGCAGCTCGTTTGTGGAATGCATTACCCATAGAAGTGAGGCGAGCCCAAACGCTACCAACGTTCAAAAAAATGGTGAAGGAGCATTATCTATCACTTTAGTTCTTCGTCTCCTTTCTAATTGTAAGTATATTTTATATTTATTAGTTTATTAATTGGTTTTTTATTTATGTATTATATTTTTTATTTGTTATTTATTTTTAAATTGTTTCTATAAGTTGTTGTACACTTTTAGCCCGAAATCTTGTTCCTTTCGTTTCAGTCCATCCAAAGGTTGTCTGGTAGAAATTGCCCTGTGCAATAAGACCGCCTATTGTACACTTATTTTTGTTAATTATTATTCTTTAGTAAGTTAAGGTGTGCAATAAAGATATATAATAATAATAATAATAATAATAATAATAATAAAAATAATAATAATAATAATAACAAACACTGTGACACAAGATTTTTATACATTAGAAGTTAAACTTTATAGTAGGAAAGTCATTAAGAAGTAGTACAAAACAAACCAGTCTCACTATAATTTTTAACAGACAATTCCAGGAATAAAATTACTGAATTGAAAAAAATATTCATTGTGTTTACCTGCTTTAGAGGAAAAAAGGCAAAATACGAATACATTTGTTCAAAATTATACTATTGTGGTAGATTTTCGATCGCACCAATTGACCATACTATAATATACTATATTGGTGCATATGGTCAATTGGTCATCTTCAAAGTTATACATAGGTACACTGACTTATGTAGGTGGCCTCATTTTGTATATCATACTAAGTACTCAACTAACTATGACACGAATATAACGGTAGATATGTATATAACCTTACATATATACAGAAATATCCATACATATTTTAAATAATGTCCTCTACCGCGTCCGTTTGTCTTTATGAACGCAATAAACTCAAAAACTACTGAACCCATTTTCACGTAGTTTTCAGTAGAAAAAATCCGAGAGTTTCAAAAAGTTTTTAACAGCCTTGCAAAACTGGGGCAGATCCCGATTTTGGAATAAAATTAAGAGTAAATGTTGAATGTGAAATAGTTCAAGGAATTGACGTCATCATTTATTTTTAAAACAAGATACTACGTCACAGTTCTCAAAAATACTCACGTCATCGGTTTATTCATTAAGTGAAACCGGATCAACGAGCGATGACTCATAATATTATGCCGCAACTTTCACTTTAAACGAGAAATAATCAAAACATTGCAATGACCAGAAAATAAAGCCCTGATGTAAAATTATTATTCAAAAGTCTATTAAAAACATTTTATTTCCCATAAGTCTACATGGACTCTTTTAAAACGCCAAAAGCTGGTACCAAACTCATGGTCAAGTTAAAAATAAAGCAAATCAATACAATTTTTGTATATACTTTAATAGTGCTTTATTAAAGTTAGATTATAGTATAAATACTTTGTTAATATTTAAGTTTCTTATGTAGGCACATAGATTATAAAGAAAAAACACTACATAATAAATAAAAATAAAGAATACCAACACCAGGAAATTCTAGATGAGAGAGAGAGAGAGAGCGTCAAATTATTTTGTTATTTTTAGCCCATGACGTAAATCGGAATCACAAAACACCCTGAAAATATTCGATATAACAATACACAATAGAGTGAATTTTGTTCATGTTTTTCTTACCTTTCCTCTAGCGGTTGGAATTCTACCAGCACATATTTCGTACTGTATAGCTCTGTCTCTCTCTCACACCGGAATTAGGACGATTAAGACTGGGGTCCTACCCAGCCATTCAATCTGAATATTTGTAGTGACTGATGTATCTGAAGACCGTATCTTACATTTTGCACTGGCTTTAGGCAACAGTTTCAAATTCAAACTTTTTAGGTGGCCTACGCTTCTTTAGCCTATGGCTCTAAAATCGTAAATTTTTCGCGATAGCTTAACGATATTAATAGTCTAACAGTCGAATAATTTTCGTACTTAATCAAATCAATTCTTCAAAAGATTAAATCCTAGCCCTGCAAATAAACAAACCTCTTTATTATATTATTGGTTTCCTTTAATATGAATCTTTTTTTATTACCAGAAAAATACAATGTCCGCTGAGGTCACTGAGAGGACCCATAAGCTTGCGAGCGATATTACTGGCTACCGTCATCATAGCTGGCATCACAAGGATTGCTATTGTGCTACAATGTAATGATTCAATTTACTCGTGTTCCACGGTCATCCGCAGGTCAGTAATAACTGATCTACAAACACCGCCCTTGCTGCTACGCAATAAAGGCGCTGTAAAAGTAAAATGTTATTATGGACTTGGTATTGTATGAGCATTCCACGTGCGTAGTTTGGGAAGGGCATTCCATCAAATTGGAAATACAATTCCTTAAGGGGCGTGACGGTGTGTCTACATAGTCTAGACAACATTTTCAGTGTGCATGTTTTCAGTTTATGCATTTAATGGCTATGGTATTTACGTGAATGTACGGAGCACCTGTGTTGTCTCTATAATTCACACACCACGGGGTTTCAGCATTCTCTTGGGGCCTCGTAAATTAATTAGGTTGCAACAACACTTTTATATAAATTGAAATTATTTTCCCGTTGTTGTTTGTAGGTAGACGAGACTGTAGATTGTATTAAAGTTTTTTTATGTTTGTCCTGCTTTTTAACGTTGCTAGTTGCATAGTTTTAAATGTAATCTTTGACCAATTTTAAGGTACATTTTAACTGTTATTTTATGACAGACAGGAAAACGAAATAACGCCTATTTAATTTAATTAACTGAGATAGGTAGTTAAATTATTATAAGTAACTGATGTAAGAATTTATATAACGGATCGAGTTCGGAATATTTTACTGTGCTCTAAAACCTAACTGATGTAGCACAAAAGGAAGGAAATGGGCAGGACATGTCTGCTGCATCCCTGACAAACTGTGGGTCAAAGTTGATGTCCTAAGACTGTGCGACGGGGTCGCGGCAGGCCACGAAGGAGATGGCGTGACGAAGTGGACGAGGAAGAAGGAAGCACGTGGTCGCGAAAGTAGGAGGGGACAGAAAAGACTACCACAAAAAAGAAGTAAGTAATTTACTACATACAGTTTGCCTTTACTTTTTGCGTGTCTATCCTATTCGTATAAAATTACTTTGTGAACATGTATTCGATGGGAGTCTGCATTTCTTATTCATAGATAGCTAGGTACTAGGTACCTACCTATTTAGACGAGCCTATTATGGCTTCGGCTATTAAATGAAAGGGCTATGAATTATTAATAATATTATTTGGTACCTACAGTAGAAAGTTCTAACTGAGTAAAAGGGTGAATGGCTTGGAAGTTTACGACACCCGTATTTAAATATCAAATTATGTTGGGTGTCTATGAATAAATGGGTATATTGTCATGAAATTGTATGTATAAGTAAGTTAGAAGTACTTCGAATGAACTCACTACACATATTAGGTGTTTAAGTAAACACATAATCCCTAATACTTAAGATTTAAAGTACACATGTAGAAGATTTAAAGTGCTGTACTTAATATTTAAAACACATTTTGTGGAGGGCGTGGTAATATGTGTGACAGGATATTCTAGTGGAGATGCCAGTCTCTTATAAAGCAATACTTGTATCTATTAATGTAATGTCGGTTTGTAAGGCATCTTTGTAAAAGAGAAATAAATAAATGTGTTATGTATTGAGTAACTTGTTGTGAGTGAGCTTGCTCCCTCCGCTTTGTCACATAAACCTTTTAAAGGTTTTAGACAAGTGATATGTGATGTAATTACAAAAAATAGTGTAAATATTGAATTTAAAAAAAAAAAACGTTTTTTTTCCAATTCTTACGCAAGTATCCTGGAAGAACTTTCTTTAGAAATTAGCATCATATTTGTATCTATTTTTCTGTTTTCTTCTTCTTTTATACCTACTAGCTACCCGCTGCAATTTGCGCGAGTGTTAGAAATCTTTTTAATTCTCGGCTTGTGTCTACATATATATGTTTATATTGATTAATGAATTTACATTACACAGTGACTTGAATTCGTGTAATTCCTCTGATAAGGTGACAGATTTGCCTCAATCTGTACAAAGCAATGTTAATGATGAAAATGAACTGTTTTTTCTCGAATAGATATATCAACATATTGCATCAAAATATAGCAGGTTTGATAAATAAAGCAGATGATCTGTTGGTATGTCTAGAGGAGCTATCTAATAAAAAGAAAAATGTTGATGTCTTGTGTATTACGGAGCACTTTATCATGGAGGGGTATCAGAATTTATTATTTTTGCCTAACTATAATTTGGCTGCACATTATTGTAGACTAGAACAAAAAAGAGGTGGTGCATGTATCCTTATTAAAAATGGGCTACAATGGAAAGAATTGCCAAAAGTAGCAAAGTTATCAACCCCAGGCATATTTGAATGCTGTGGCGTGGAACTTACTAGTTATAAGATAATAATTGTGTGTATATATAGAATTCCAAACTCAATTAATTTAAATTATTGTTTCGACAAACTTGAAATGCTCTTGCGTGAAATTTTACGTTCATGCTGTAAGAAAATTGTTATCTGTGGAGATTTTAACATTGACGTACTCAAGCAAAATAGTGCAACTAATGACTTTGAATGTATTTTAATGAGCCACAATCTGAAACTTGCTTTGAAACAACCAACTCGCATGGCCAGTTTATCGTGCATTGACAACTTTGCGCATAACTTTAATGCATGTAAGACTGAAGTATTAGAATGGGCATTATCGGATCATACAGCACAGCTGCTTCAGTGTCCAGTAAAAAAAACATGTTGTATTAAGTATTGGTACGCAACTAGAAGGGACTATAGTGTGGAAAATATAGGAAAATTTAAAAATCATCTCATGAATCTTACTTTTTCAGAACTCTATGACACGGAAGACCCAAATGTCGCTTATAATTATTTCATTGAGATTTTCAAGCTATTTTACGATTTGTGTTTTCCATTAAAAGTGGTTAAAATAAATACAATAAGAAGAACTAAGTGGTTATCAAAAGGGATCAAATTATGCAGTAAAAAGAAAAGAATACTCTTATGGCAATTTAGACTTAATCGTAACAGAACAAATAAAACCATACTGTACAATTATTCTAAAACGTACAAAAAAATTATCCAGTTAACACAAAAAACACAAAACAACTACAATATAAAAACATCCAAAAACAAGTCGAAAACTGCGTGGCAAATTATCAATCGTGCAAAGTATAACGTACCTAAATCTAACATAAATAAAATTAAAATGGGTGGTTGTGTCATATCTCATCACAAGTCTGTTGCAGAAGCATTTAATAATTTTTTCATTGATAAAATACAGCCTAAACTGAGTGTCGACTGCAGACCTAAGGCGTGTACATTAGACTACAATAATAAAACTATGTTTATGGCCCCTAGTATACCAGATGATATTAAAAAGATAATAATGTTCTTGCATAACACAAGCAGTGTGGGATATGACGGTATTGCTACTTTTATACTAAAACATGTTGCAAATGAAATCTGCGGTCACTTGAGCCATGTCATCAATCTTAGCATTAGTGCAGGTATTTATCCTGATGCTCTAAAAGTGTCTATTGTCAAGCCACTATTTAAAAAAGACGATAGGGAGCTAATGGAGAACTATCGGCCTATATCACTAATTCCCATAATTTCTAAAATATTTGAAAAATACATTTATAAGGAGTTAAATTCATTTATAGAAAAACATAATATTATTTGCGAGGAACAGAAAGGATTTAGAATGGGTAAAACTATTAATATGGCCATTTATGATTTTTTATATAATGTTACATATAACGTTGATAAGAGGAAGCCGGTCTGTGGCGTATTTTGTGACATGACTCAAGCCTTTGACTATGTGCACTATGGTACACTCTTAAGTAAACTTGAGGCATATGGAATTAGAGGAAATGTCAACAATCTAATTAAATCTTACTTACATAACAGAACTCAAATAACACATATAAACCAAATTGATATGAAAAGTAAACATGAAATTGTATCTCAGTCCTCAGAACGTATAGTTTCGTTTGGTGTACCACAGGGGAGTGTTTTAGGGCCTCCTTTATTTATATTATACATAAATGATCTCCCAAAAGGCATCCCTCAACCTTTGACACTGTTTGCCGATGATAGCACCATAACGATACCTTGTAAAAGTGTTGATACTTATGAAAATGACATAAATGAATCTATAAATTTAATGATAAAATGGCTAAATGACAATAACTTAAAAATTAACTTGACTAAAACTAAATTAATACATTTTAGTCAACGCATCAATAGTAAGAGTACCTTAAATATACACTACGATGACCAGCCTATAGAAGAGGTAGAAACAACAAAATTTCTAGGGCTCCACATTGATAAAAAACTGAATTGGAAAGCCCATATCGAAATCTTATGCAAGAAAATTAGTAAATCTGCCTATGCCTTGCACACATTGTCGTCTTTAATAAGTGTGGAGGCCTTACTTACAGCCTACTATGGTTTAACAGAATCCCATCTACGCTATGGTGTCATTTTTTGGGGCAACTCAACAGATAAAGACTCGGTGTTCAAGGCTCAAAAGAGATGCATTCGTTCAATATTTAAAATTAAACCTACTGATAGTTGCGTGCCGTACTTTAAAAAATATAAAATACTTACTTTGCCATGTCTATACATTTTAGAGGTAGCTGTATTTGTCAAAACAAATCCACACCGATTTAAACGATTTGATGAAGTAGTCCCACGTAACAGGCGTGACAACAGTAAGATATGCTCTCATCCTGCGAGAACATCCCTCATGCGCAAAAGTGTTTTCTGTATGGCTCCTATGATATTCAATAAATTGCCTAAAAGTTGGAGAGAACTGCCCTTGTCACTTTTCAAAAAAAAACTCAGAAGTTTTTTAGTTAATAAAGTGTACTACAATGTTTTAAATTTTTTGAATGAAAAGGACTTTTCTATTCCAACTTAATAATGTGAATTTTTGACTTGACTACATAATATTCTGAATTTACTGGACATAATTTGATTTAATTTATTTTTGACTATAATACACCTATACTTGACATCTTGACATTTAATTATTTATTTTATGTATTTTGTAATGTAATTTAGAAATTTGAAATGACTATAATATGTAAATGCAATTAAATGTAATTTTTATAACTAAAACATTTGTACGCCGTTATTGGCAAAACATGGACGCTCATTACACACTATTAATTTAACACCTTGCATGTCTGATAAGTCAGTTTTTGTAAACGCATGTTTGACAAATAAATTTTCTTTCTTTCTTTCTTTCTTTCTTTCTTATACACTTAAACTTTAATCATGAATCAGTCTGCCTATTGGTAAAAACTGTATTTTTTTATTTTTGTATTAAAATCCGTTCTGGAGTTTTTAAGTTTATCGCGTTCATACTGACAAACATACGCGGTATTTATGTTATAATAAGGATATTACATAAATTGTTAAACAAATAAATAAAAACGTTTGTTTCTACTTTTAATCAACATACAATGTTAAGGTTAGTTAAATAATCACAATTTATTTTCATGTATTTATTTTAGTTAACTACGTAAAATACCTATGTAAGGCAAGTATTGACCGCCTGAAATATTTAAATTAAAAATAATTCAACGACTGATTTATGTAAGTACCTACACAGACTGAAGGTAGGTACTTCAGCAAGTCAAGTAGTTTATGATAATGGATGCCACATACCGATCTAAAAGGAAAAATATTGTGTGTACCTACCTGCTTATATCCAGCCAGCTTGAGTAACAATCTACTAAAGCTAATGTGTTAGAGCTAGCGCGCACTGGTGACTTTTGACAAAAAGTCACCGTGCTTATGAACCCAACATGTAGTGCGCGCACTTGAAGACGTGACAGTTGGGTGAAAATGGGTAAAAAATTACAAAAAAAAAATATTGTACCCTGACAAAAGTCACCAGTGCGTGCTACGTCTTATTGCCGTGTAAGCAGGCTTCTATAGCAATAGTCATTTTCCTCAAAAAATGTTTACTTCTAGCGTTTGGTTGACAGAGCCGGTTTGATTATTTACAAACAAGAATATGAATGGCCATGTCGTAACTGTCTGAGGCCTTGTCACTTTTCATTACGATTTCCAGAAAATAATAGCCTTTAAGTAGTCGTGATATTTACGTCTTAAACTATACGCTCACTGCGAATTCTTAATTGTATTGATGTACCTACTTGTTTAGTACGGAGACGACACACGTGGACTATGTGGGTCTCCTTCGCTCATGGTGTTTCTGTATTATCTTTCGGCCGGTGTGGTGCGGCGAGGTCGAGCGGCCGCACGCGAACGCTAGCTCCGCGATTTGTATGACATTCCGCCCGAGTAGATGGCGCGAAACGGCCGCGTCATACACCGCACTTTACTACGTTTCACATGAAATAGTTTGTTAACTTTCGTTTAAAACTAACCGTGCCTCCGAAGCACTGCCCTCGTCGAGAAAGTTTGCATAACAACAGTGAGCACTAAGTTTAATCATGTGATGAAAATGGAAATATTCAATAACGCACACAATTACAACGCGTACTTATGCTAAGAATCAAAATGACTCAGTGTATTTAAAAATTAAAGTGTTTGCAGCTATAGTGTTTCAGACTTAAACGTGGAATGTGCGCTCTTAGTTCTGTTCAAACCAGATACGAGAGCATAAAAATAGAACAATTCTAAGATCCCATGTTGTGGATCAGATAGTTCTCTATTATGGGAGAAACTGATTGCGTCTGCTTGTTGTAAGTTACAGTGTGTTGAATCGCGAGCAATATGACGAACAGCTGGGGACGTCTGCGCCGGTACACTACCGTGCTCACTATTATGTACATGATCTCGAGCATAAATGCAGAGATTTGGGAAAATTGTACGACACTTCCAGGTTAGATCATTTTTATCTTTTGACACAAAGTGGATCTTCTTTCTGACACACAAACAGCTGTTAATGGCGTTGAATGATTAACTAGCAGGTTATGTCAAATATGCACAATTAACAGTGGCCGTCCGTTCACGTTTACAACTTACTGAGTTTACTAATTTATACTTAATAAAATTGGAAATTGTAACGCATGATATTCTACGAATGAAGAAACTTTTCAATCCACAAACATAAAACTCTTCTGCACTGTTTCCTTATCTCGGTGATCAGTGCCTCCTCCAACTTGTGGATTCCGTAGTGGTTAGTGCCGTGGTCTACTAAGTACCTGTTAATGAGATTGTAATCTCTTCATTATGAAGTTTTGGTTACTCAGCGTTGCAAGACTTAACTATTTTTTTTGTTTTCTTTCTGATTTACTTATTCAAAACTTGAAAATGCGAATATTTCTAATAGTCATCACAACAAGTTCAAGTAATCGTACTGAAATTAAAATAAATGAATAAATACAAAGGGTATTTAACACATTTTATCACTGACCACAAGTTGGAGCGGGCGCTGCGAGGTGTCAACCTCGCTGACATAAACTTAAGAAAACTAATGAATGTACGAACAACCTAACAGCATTGTGCCATTTTGACACTTCCGCGTATCTAATACTGGCATTTTGAATTTGTTTAATTATGGTCACTAATTTGTAACTAAGGCTTGCTTCTGACTTAGACTAGCTCAAACTGAGGTCTGCTGGATGTAAATAGATGTCAGCTTTGCAAGGGTATGTATAGAAATAAGGGAGTTCTTATGACGCTTCATGGAGCCGGGTGGATGCCGCACTTGCCGGCAGTGCTAACAAGACGCGCACAGTCAATAAACTTGCCTTGATGTTATTAATATTATATTAAACTGGTCACTAATACTGAAACCATACACAAAAAACTATACAAATAAACGGAAACCTTAATGGTTCAACAAAGGCGATAATATTTTAGAGTTGAAAAGGGTTACTTTGCTAAAATCACTTAGCAGTTAAATGGAATACTTAAAAAACGTTTGGTTCAGGGTTAACTTTCCGCCTTAAAAATAATATTTGGTTCGACTACATAGACATTATGTCCGTTGACTGCTATAAATTCTGTTAATTTGACAGCTCTGGATTTAATAAAAACTAATTTAGACGGCGTAGACATAACACTAGCTAACAACAGAAAGAAAAATGAAGAAAAATACCGTTGCTGTGTTATCTGGTTGATTATATTATCAGCACCAGCTATTTTATTTTCAAAACTACGGTACGTACCTTAAAGGAACACCTACGACGAAATATGGAAATTTATTCATGATTAATTTCGTTGCCATGTTAAATAATGTGCTTATTAAAATGCAAGGCGTGTGACGCAACATGTTATTTTTGAAAAACAATAGTTTGTCGATGGCTTTGAAGTTAGGAATGTTGGTTTAATTACCATATAACTGTAATCTGAAGTAAAGGCACGTTTTGTATTAGTAGATAAAATCGAATCGACATACAAATGACAATGATCGTATATACATGATGCGACACCGGAATGTTTGTACCTAGTTTTAGTATGTTAAAACCTAGATTGATGACACAGGAGATACCTACCTAGATGCTGGGCTGCAGGATTACCGCGGTCCGGGAACGTAAAGGGCAGCTAAAGGAACATGGTTGGGTTTAGTCAGTAAAAGTTTAACACTTCCTCTCGCTTAACCCAGAGCGGGAGAAGTTCTTTTATAATTACCCTAACAAAAAAATAATAAAAACAAATGTGTAGGTGCTCCGATTGTTAATAACTCTAGTTTCACGGATCGATCAAGAGGCTCTCCAACGACAAATAAGTTGATCGAGTCCGCATATCTTTATGCAATTGCATATGAAAGCAGGTGATCAAAATTTTTGCGGGATGTTATCGACGGGTCATTTATTCCTAACATAATAATATGAATTAGGTAACTGTCCCCTATAAGTACTGGATAGAAGACTCTAAATATAGTGGTCCGAAAAAATGGCTAATACTCCAAAAGTATCCAAGATAATGCTTATAGTTTTAAAAAAGTTCACAAATCAAAGTAAGCACCTGTCAGTTTACCAATAAAATATTCAACTTATTGTTTAAAGAGATGTCAAGGGATTTCAATAATTGTGGTATCTATCCCAGTCCCTATCTACATAATAATTGCTTGATAAAATCAACTGTTTTTTCGAAACCTGACACCATCGAGGCTAATTTATAACTGAACAAAAGAAACTAGTTCACGGACAGCAAATGACAATATTGTCAAACACAATATTTGGTTCAATCGAATGATTCAACATCGTAATAGTGTTTATCATTAGTGGTTGAAGTTCATGTTGATATACGGAACGAAAACACACGAGGCGGTGACCTGATATAACCTTTGCACTACCATAAAGTACTATACCATTTTTACTTATATATTAAACCTTAACACGTCTGATTAAGGTTTAAAAATCCAATCACTGCTATTTGGGATAGTGCACGGTAGAATTTAGATTGCTACATTGGTCTGTTGTAATCTGCGCCCACGCATATATTGATACAGCAGACAGTTTGGCAGTTTGCCAAGTATCGTTGTATCTGCTCTAATTGAAACAATATTATTATCATATCATAAATTCATAACTATATTAAAATATAACATCTTGTGATCCACGAGCCTTTGTGTAGTTCAACAGTAAGACGCTATAGGGAATGTATTTAATAGGGTGTTTGTTATTAGTATCTGAATATTTATTACTGTTTTTTTTAAGTAATGATAGGCTCGACGCCGGAGCACATTTGCTTAGAAGTAACCAATTTACTCCTGACTTTACTACGCCAAATTGTAGCTATTGGAAAACATAGACACAGTTAGGGAATTTCACTTTTTAGCTGTATGGATAACTCATATGCTTCCACAACATTTGGTGCGTATAGATGGGATCCAGTGAAATCAATATCTACTAGATTATTTTTTCAGTTTTTTTTTTTGAGTTTGTTATTAACATTATAAATAAAAATTAGGGCCTTGGGGCAACCCAGCACGTGGGACTAGGTTTTCTCACCTTTCTGCTTAAATTTCAAATCTATCTCTGTTCAAAAACAAGACCTTAGGAATAAGCTTTCATAAATAATTCATGATTCTTATGTTTGTGCTTGAATATTACTTTAATAGGGAAAAAAGGGTGCTGATACCTTGATGCCTAGGTTTTGCATATGTTAGATTTTTATGCGGGCGTTATCTCTCCCGTATAAATATATCTGGCCTGTGAAAACGTTCTCTGTTTACTTAGAGTTATATATAATCCAACTGATCTGCACCTGGACGAGGTTAATATAGAAACTTGGGGAACCAGTACAGATCACCTGCCAATGATATCAACATCCGTTATTATTGCAACGAGGAAATTCCGAAAATCGGCACTGATATTACCGAACTTTAAGTAAGTTTTGCTATCTAAAAATAATTGTTTTAATATGCTAGATATGTAAAGACAAAAATGCTCTTATTTTACTGAATTTATGAATGGTGGCTATATTAAGAACAAAAGAAAATCATATCAAAACAAACCAATAAAATGTAATTCGGGGCGATGCGTTTAGTAAGACTTCGTCTGCAATGAATGCAGGAAAACCAAACTTATTAAATATTCGTACAGTACACCATTAGAACTATAAGTATGACATAATACATGGAAAACAATTTTATTAAGAATGTATAGATATTAATTGGTAGTTCCTACACCAATATTTTTACAAAACATAAAATCCAAACATAGTCTGTGACTATAATACTATAGGAGTTAAGTCACTTAACTTGTTATTTTAACTTTTACTTACAGTCAAGGCAAAAGAATAACAGAAAACCGTAATGAAGCTGAGTCAGACTCAGACGCTGTTCCGTATTTATTTGTCAGCAAACAACCGTTTGATTTTGTCTGATGGAGCCAGGCCAGGGTTACCGCTATTTCTCATGAAATAGAAAAAAATAAATTAATGAATTGAAAGTTGGCTTACGAAAGAATGTTTTCTGAGAAGCAGTGGAAAATTTAACGATTAAATTTTTTTGTTTTAAATTATCTTGAAAGTGCTATTTGCATAATTGCAAAAAAAAAACTAGAAATGGTTAACAAATATTGATTTTACTTTTGAATATCATCCTACCATATGGTTGACTCATAAAAGTCACCGTGACTGTACTATATCGTAAAAATCGTGTTAAAATATGAATGTAAAATTCAGATGATTTACATTCTAAAATATTACATATTATTTTGTAACAAAAATAAGACTGTAACTGATATTCTTTCCTTGTTCATTCAAACAATACATACTAAAAAAAAATCATCATGCTTATAACAACACACAATCAGTAAGTGTGTAATTTTTTTTTATAAATTTAAGCGTATATGCTACTGTTCGGTGTAAAGAGGAAGGATAAAATTTAACAATCGAATTCATTATCCTACCGTAGTAGCTTGGTTATCCTGATAAGGACACAGCTTGTATCATCTTGTCCTATAAGGGGCAACCTTGGTTACCGGTTGTGACTCAGTGACTACCCAAGACATCAATGGAGTCTCGGATGAATTCACAACATTTTACGAGAAACGTGTGCAGTGACTCATTCACCGTCTATACCTATAGACGTTAATCATTCCATTGATATTTCATCTCAAGTAGCCGTTTTTTTATTTTATAAATGCAAGATTTCTCGGTATTAAAGCATTCATAAAGACGTAATATTGGAAATTCTGTACTGTATGACTTGTGTGCATTGTAGCAGAGCCCATTAACAGAAATTATCATCAGTTTTATCACTTATCGATATAGCGATATTTACCAGACATTTGTCTTTAATTAACATAACTGGCAATTCAACATATTTGTTGAAAATCGATGATGATGCTGATCGTATAATTTTAAAATACGCAAATCTATATTATATATAAAAATTAATCCCTATTTCCCTTGGTCACGCCATCACGTGTGAACGGCTGGGCCGATTTCGCTAATTCTTTTTTTGTTGTGTTTGTTACTAAAAATTAATAGGGTTTAGTAGGGTAGAGAAGAGTTGGAGCGAAGCCGCAGGCAAAAGCTAGTAAATAAATAAAATATACATGTAAAAGTTAAATTACTTAGTTTAAAAAGTTAAAACATATATGAGACGAGTGTAGTTCCAATATTTACTTAAAAATTAAATATATGCCTAGTCTAGACTATGTGACGTGGTATTTTTTTGGTATCAGGTGGACGCTACTAGCGTTTTTTGCTGCGCACACAATTATTTTATTGGTCTCGACTCTGCGTGGGAACTGGATATTTTTTTTTAATTATACCCACGGAACCAAACAAATACAAGTTTTCTTCAAAGTTCGTATTTGGTACACAGATGACCTCCATCTGTGTACCAAATACGAACTTTGAAGAAAACTAAATAAACAGTTTATGATTAAAATTATACTGTATGATATCGCTTCCATTTTAATTACATAGTTCGATAAATAAACAGTAAGCAGGTATTTACTATATTATAAAATGTATTTCTATGATGAAATTGTAAAATAGGATAGTGTTGTAAATAGTTTACGGGTAGCGTGAATTCCAACAATACCTATAGGACTCAGTTGATTGATGCGAATTTTAAGTCGTTTTATTGTAGAAAGTAACAGTACCTATTCTTTTATTTATTAAACTCCAAAATATATTCAAAGAAAATGATAAAAACATATCACATTTTACACATCGCGTTTGATAAGATACAGTCCAAACATTGTTAATCTAAGTATAGGAGTGACAACATAATCGCATTTAAATATGTATTTGTTTCCATTCTGGTTTTTTTTTCATTCACATCTAAAAAGATGTGAATGAAAAATTACAAGTGTCTTCAAACTAAACACAAACGGAATTTTTTTTTTTTTACCGACAACATTTTCGAAAATTAATGTAAATATCGTACTTGAAATTTTAATATTTTTCAATACTATTTTGTATTAAAGTTGTCTATTATTAAAATAGTAATAGGTATTATTATTATTATTTTTTCTTAATGAAGTGACGAAATATGCCTCTGTCACACTTTTTTGTACAATCGATTGTCGATAGAAACGAAGAACGTCCCATATATTTTTCAACTTGATTTTCAACTTTTTTCGAGTCTGACGCCCTGTCTCTAAGACCATCCTAAGTTCGGCAAAACCGGTTCACCTCAAGGCAAGCGTAGGTTGGTTATACTCACAAGAATTTGACAAAAACTACCTTTTTCATCGTAATGAGTTATCAACAGTATAGTAAATACCTAGTGAACTGCTAATAAGAAATAACAGAACAACGCGAGAAGCCAGAGTTATTGAAGTAATTGCCTTCCATCCATATGCCAGTTGTAATTTTTGCCGATGGCCTCAAACAATCGTCAAGGTCGTCTCGACTATATTTAGCTATAAAGCCAAAGTGTAATGATGCATGGCACTAGTTAATACAAATTATGAACTGTATTCTTGCCTTCTTTGATAAAGATAGTCTCATTATTTGATTACTGCTTTTACTGATAGCGATATGACGTCATGACCAACTTATTGACAAGAATTTCGTGGTAATTATTATCAATTAGTGTAATTATAAGAAAGCATTAAGTATTAGTAGGTAATACCAAAACTACACTAATGAGGTTTTGTTTAGTGCACACGACCTTTTTGGAATTCCAAATAGATAGTGTAGGTATTCTTTGCAGATAAATAGGTATTTGTAGATGTTCCATATTGCCGGCCAGCTACCATGGGATTTGGAAGTAACAGTCCCTGCAACGTCGCGGCGAAAATCCGCAATCCGCAAAAAAATAGCGGCATGACGGACAAAGTGCCGGAATTGAGAAAGCGACTGTTACAGCCCAGTGCTGGGTACGCCCTTTATCGCGGCTGTAAGACCTCTCTTTGAAGAGTGGCTATAGAGCCATCAAAACGTCTTAACTTTCCGCAGACTTGGTTGTTTCTGTAGTTTCCTGTGTCGGATTCGGGGGGAAGAAACGCCCGTGTGACCAATTTACTGATCGGTTGGAGGACACGGTGGACCATACGGTGGAAGTCTGCCCCGCTTGGGTGAGATAACGCCGTGTCCTCATGTATGACGGGGCTAGGCAGAACCAATGCAGGGCTGCGGATTATTCGAAAGAATTGACGTAACCCCAGCAAAAGGCAACGGAAGGAATACTGTGGTTTTAGTCAGTAAAAGTCACTTATTCTTGCTCCACTCAGAGGGAAAAAAGTCTTTTGATCCTATGATATTTTGGGGAATCCTCATGTAAAGAAAAGGATTCCTTATTAGACATGTGGTCAATGGCTTGCTGAGTACCTTTTTATGTAATTAAAATTAGGTACCTGTCTTTAACAGGTGTACACGAAGATGGTTAAACATAATATCAAAAATGAATTGTGATCTGCATATAGACGACAGGTAAATATTATTTTGGCTAACGAATTTGGCAACTTCATTTGGTTATCATAAATTATGTTAATTGTATGCTTAGCTTATAAAAGCACCAGTTTAAGGCTGTCAACAAGGAAAACGTGGTATAAAGAAAATAAGGAAATAACATTGTAAAATCAAGGATAAGACAAACACAATCTGATTTGCATTGGAAACAGGTGTTTTCTTTGAAACGAAAAAAGTTAAATGGTTTTGCTGCTAATTTGCTAATTTGAATCGAACAGGAATTTAATGGTATATTTAAAATAAAATGTATAGTCAGATGGAAATTATTATTATTATCATCCAATTACATAATCCGGGATCTTAGGGCACCTCAACACTGATTTATTGAGTTCGAAACGAATAGGTTAAGTTGAAGGGGATGACAGAAGCTTCGTTTACTTGCTTTGCTATTATTTAAGGTTCCTTTAAAGCCTGTAGACAGGAGACGTAGGCGCATAAGCAAATCAAAGTTAAATACAAATTTATATTCACGTCTAAATTTGATAAATCAGAATAACGATTTACTGCTCTATTATTATTATAGATGCAGATATATTAAATTTCTTATGACATTCATTCAATGGCTGTTTAACGGCATTAAGTCCGCCTCTGTACTTTTGTGTGCATAAAGCATTTAATTAATAAATATGCTGCTGACTATTTAGTAAGTTTTTGCCGACCAACAGAACTAGCTTATCCTCTTTGATTTTGGAACTGACCGAGCCGATTTTAGCAGAGCCGTTAAATTATAACCATTTCAATCTATATATGGTAGATATTATTCTGAGCTATTAAGTCTTAGATTAATACTATTCTCTGCAAATATTTTTATTATTGAAAGATGTTTATTTATTGCCTGTAACCCTTAACTCTATATCTACTACGTAGATAGGTGAGAAAGAGATTTTCTATTAGGTGTCGAGCCGTAGTAATATGTTAGGTGTTGTATAGGACATCATTTGTCACTGTCCCCTTTTCTGATATCTTCATTCTCTGGTCCCCAGATACCCCCATTGTGTTTTAAGTATTTAGTTATTACTTGCAGTTCTCTCGACATTAATTACTCTGTCATACTCTATCATTTATTTGTGTACGACTATTCTTATCTAGCATCGTTAAAAGAGCCTCGTGGAAGTGATTGGTTTTAATTTTATTTGCACAGTCTGGGTGGTCATTAATGTCGTCATTTACTGTTTCCGAGGCACATTTATTTTGGTCAATGTGCGTAAGATCAGCCTCTTAATTACTTTTACTGTTGATTGTTTTGATTTTTACGACGATCTTAACAGCATACAAAATGTTGTAGTGTTCACCTTGTATTTGATGTATTTTATTAATTAATTTATTTATTTTAACCAGAAAGACAAAATGCTAATTACAGTCATTACATTAGGCACAAATTATGTAAAGCACATTAGAGAAAATATCTCACAGATATTTGACTAAACCTCTCACTCAGTCTTCTAGAAAATCAGTCAGCATATCTTCTTCATTAGCTCAACTGCAAGGAGTTACTTGATTTGATAGGCTTTATGGTGGACTTCAAAAGTCTCTTCAACTTCTGTGTTGTAGCTAGGTTCAATTAGGTTCAATTATGCTTTACAGCAAGAGCCCACTGAATAACATATCAGCAGATATTTTTCTAGTTTTATCATCGCGTGTCCTTTTTTATCACACATGTTCTTTATACATATTGTTGTTAGTTTCTTATCATTATGTCTCTCTATCTAAATACTTTATAGCTTCCAATCTGTAAGATATGCTAATTTTAGAATCTGAAAACTTGATATAGTAGGTACTCACTTATTAATGGTAGGTATAACATAGACAGATATAATCTTTATTGTACACCAAAAATTCAAATTCCATTATGAACTTAAAATTCACAATGGGCGGTCTTATCGCTAAAAGCAATTTCTTACAGACAACCTTTAACACAACACATACTAATACAACATACACTAATACAACATATACTAATTTACTATGTATTTGAATGGAAGTACGGCTATTTTTCTGAAAACGAATTTGGGTAAATACATTGCACTAAGTTTTTTTTTTTTAAATGTGTTAAAATTTAAAACATTTGAGTAATAATAATAGGTTAGTTTCTATTAAATTATAGTTTACGTTAAGTACTATTTGTATTTTTCATATTTTTTTGATAATATGTGGAGTGAACTATAAACGAATAGATAGGTACTAAAATATTAAAAAAATATTATTTTTCATCGAGTCCAGTCGTTTTAAAATAGAGCTTTGCAAAAAAAATATTGATTAATCACACACCTCATCAGCTCTTAAACAAATGTGTCTGTATGTACATTTGTTTTAGAGCTGATGTTGAAATGACTGCTTCATCTCTTGAGTCAAGTTTATTTGCTGAACAGCTATTTAGCGTTTTGTTTCATTAAATAGTAAACCAAGATGACACACCCATTCGTACACTGCAAGCAGTGAATCATTTTCTATTTGTATCTATACGTCGACTGGGATTAGTTTTAGTTACCTTTATTTTATTAATTCTTATGATCTCTTCCTTTTCTTCATCATTCATGCTTAAACTCAAAGAATTTGTTTCAATTAAACCCGTTTGGAAATCCACCATCGACTACTTGGACTCGGTCCGGACGATTACCGGACGGCCGGACATGGAGTTACCCATTGCTCGTCTTTTCCAAGCCCACACCTGCGGTGGCTGGAAATCGGTCGCGGTCCCAGCGGCGGCTGGGGCGTCAAGAAGTCCGTTCATTTAAACGTGCAGCGTCCTTTGCTAGCATTGCTGCTTCGCAGAAGGAGGCCATCGCCTCGCATATCAATTCTACTAAATAAGTACCGTGCCCTTTATTTTGTATTATTATGAACATTTTGTCAAATTAAACTTGCATTAAAGTTAGCAACAAATTTTGGTTTATCTTTATTGGGACATTCGTTTCTACGCTTAACTGTTGAAGATTGCAACCCTATATATACTTCATCTGTTTAGGTAGTTAACTTAACGTAAACAATATTGATATGTCTTTTTACTTAAAACAAATCGTATAAAAGACATACAAAAATTATTTAAATTTATTTAATTACCTAACCGATTTAGGTAAATAACTGTTTGTAAACATTTTTAAATATTTTTTTTAGACTTCTTTTAAATAAAGACATGTTAAGATTATTAACTAAATAGTTAACTACCTAAACAGATGGAGTATAGTTACTTTTGAATAGTAAATATTCATTTGCTTGGTCAGAGCTGTGTTCCCTTTTCATTATTTAATAAAAAAATCCAAAAAGAAAAATTCTACGACCAATTATTATATTTTAATGTAATGTAGCGATTCTCGTAAAGCGCTCACAGTTATTTTTACACGATCCTAATGTTTAAAGTAAGTATTACCTAAATTAGATGACGACGTGGCTGCAACTGCATATTTCAGCCAAGGTTGACTCAGAATAGGGTACCTACTGCAAGTGTACCTTTACTCGTAAAAGCATTCCACGCGTAATATTGGTACTTGGTAGAGGCAACGTAGCATATTTGGAACACTGCAGGTAATTTGGAATAATCGGATCTCTAATGAAATTTTTTTTTACCATAAATATAATGATAAAATATACCCATGATGTCTAAAAAATTGCTTTATTTTTCAATTTTTGCTGAAATTCAGTGAAAAAAAAAGACTTTTAAAACTTTTTCAGCAGTCCTTAAAAAAACATTATATGATATGGAATTTTAAATTAGCATGCCATATTGTTAATACATAACTGAGAACGAATATAATTTGGAATATAAAAAATTCAAACATTGTTTATGTTATATTTTTAAACTTTAGATTTTATAAAATTATTAGTAATTCACAAATAAAGGAATAGAAAGAGGTGGGATAGGATAATAATTATAACTTCAGTTGCCACTGTTGCAAACAGTTCAACGTTCCCGGATTAGTATTCCAAAAAAATCTTAAAGATTTTCTATTTCTAAGAACAAGAAAGAGAGAAAAAATGTCTTGAATAAGGTACCTGCACCCTACGAACACAATTCAATAAATTTTTGATTAATTAAATTTTTATTAGGTTCCTACTTTTGCAACTTGTTTAACATTTTTTTCAATTACCTAAAGGAATAAAAAAAAAGAAAAAGTTTGAAGGAGAAGGTTTGGAGGGACTTGGGGGAGGCCTTTGCCCAGCAGTGGGACAGCAATGGCTGGAAAAAAGAAATTTAAAGGAATCTTGAATCATACTCGACTTAGTCCCGAAAATAAAATGGTATTCCAAATATGCTGCACTTACTCTACTTAATGTTTACAGTTTATAGAATTCAGGGCCAAAAGTCTGCTATTACGATATTGTCAGAATGATTCAACATTGATTTCATAATTGTTGATTTTGACAAGTTTTGGTAATCTACTAATATAATGGCGTCATTATGACTTTCCAATGGTCAACCACTGACACTCCATTGGAAGTAGTATACCGGTAATCTCGTACATATTGACAAATGAATGTCTAACGTATGCGCTAATTTGCAAAAAATTTGACAGTTTCTTTGATCAGTGACCTACCAATAGAACGTCATTGTGCAGGCTTTGCTTTTAATAAGCTCGATATTGTCATTCTAACACACCTCTATCACAAGACCATTGACCGATCAGTAGTCGACTATTATGAATTAGTAGATTACGAACGTGTTGGAATGACGACTTTATAAAAATAGCAGACTTGGGCCCCAGGACTAATGGGAACCTTTGCGTCATTGACTTGGCGTAGGAGTAACAATAATTTATATTAATAAAGTGGTGTGCTAGATGACATTAATAGGGCAGTGTGGGTAGGGAGCAGATAACCCAGTAAAAGTGTGTGGCGATGGAAGCCGCTACTTGATATAATTACTAATCACAATTAGCAGTACCTACTTGGCAAAATTATCTATAACAACTTTGTAAACAAGGATATATTTTTTAGATTCTGGGAGTATCTTGCATTATCTATATACTAGAGCGTAAAACAGATACTCATTTCATATACATAGTTATGCGAAAACGTTCCTGAACTATTAAATGATATTACTTTGCTTTCTATTTTGTTTTATTTTTTAATTGCGTATAATAAGTAAGTAATATGCACGTTGTAACGAATAGTTAACTGCTATTAGTGAATCATCTTATATTTCTAACTTCATTTAGACTGGGATTGGTTTTAGTTGCTTTGATTTGAACTAAAATTAGTTTTAGTTGCTTTGATTTGAACTAAAATTAGTTTTAGTTGCCTTGATATAGACTGAAATTAGTTTCAGTTGCCTTCATTTAGACTATGATTAGTTTAAGTTATCTTCATTTAGGTTGTGAGTAGTTGTAGTTATCTTCATTCAGACTGGAGTTCTTTTTAGTTGTTTTCATTTAGACTGAGATTGGTTTTAGGTACGTTTATTTTATTAACAATGATCTCTGCTTTTTCTTCTCTTTTCATAGACAATTTCAAAACATTTGTTTTAGTTGAACTATTTACTTACATGTACTTTAGAATTATTGTTTGGATAGAGGTATTGTACGAATAATATGTGGGTACGTGACGTCCTAAAACTGCTAAACAGGAAAATTGTGACAATTAAAAAAAAAGTATACTTTTAACATATTATGTAAAACAAATACGTAAAATACAATTAAATCAAATGAAGGTTAATCCAAAACTTTGTGCAGTCACCTAATTATTATTTGTTGACGCAGTTTAGTTCATACAGGTAAATACAACTTAACATGATTCATTAACACTAACTTTAGTTCATTACTCAATTGCAAGAATTCTTAACAAAACTACCTCAGGGAAGGTAAAATAAACATTCCGCCGTAGGCTGTGGATAAAATTGCGATCGCTAATGGCTAATAAAATTGATTGTAGACACTTTTATTACACAAATCAATGGACGAATTCTGCAGATGTCGTAAATTGACACTTAACAAGCTTATTATTAGCAAAGAATACTAATGGATTCATTTATTATTATTACTATTTATTATATTATGAATAGCAGTGGTGGCCAAGTGGTAACGATCCGAGTCGGAAACGACTTAAGAGTCGGGGGTTTAAACCCAGAAATGTGCATTTCTTTGTGTAATTTATTTCATCACCACTGCTCTCAAAACGTTGAAGAAGAGCATCGAGAGGAAACGTGTTATAGAACTAAAAATTCGAAGAAATGTGACATTAACCAACCCACACTGGGCCCGCGTGGTGGATTACAGCCCGTTCCCTCTTCGAGAGAGGAGGCCTAAATCTCAACAGTCGGAACATTAAAAGGCCGATTATGCTATGCTATTATATTATTGGATACCTACTGTTACTATTTTAAAGCAACAATATCTCACAAAACAAATGCTTTTAGTTTTAATGAGTTATTTGTTTAGTCTATTATAGTCGGTCATATGACACATACTCCGGAAAATTCAATACTTACAATCGCATGCGGTACCGAACAAAAAACTCATCCTGTTCATCCATATGTATCACACATGGTTTCATTTAATCGTAACATTTGTAACATAGATATCTGATGAAATATCAAATGACGTGTCGACCACTCTGGCCTGTAAAACATTAGGTACGGTATTTACACATGAATTAACTAAATAGATATTGTAAGTATTTATTTATCTATAATATTATTGCCTCCATCCATCAAAGGGATTGGCAGATAATAGTGATCTATACAAATGTTGAACCATAAAGTTGTAAAGACTAGTGGAGTATCTAAAGGATTAGGGCCAATTTTGGAGTACAGTACAGTAAACCCTGGTTAAGTAGGCCCTGGATTTGTAAGAAAACTCTACTGCTATTATATTTATAACTAGCTACTGTCCTCGGCTTTGCCCGCGTACATAAAATATAGCCTATGTCATTTAGGAGAATGAAAAAATATTAGCAATCGGACCAGTACTTTCAGAGATTACCTCCAACAAACAAACTTTACTTCTTTATTATATTAGTGTGGATAAGTTCCCGACACTTCTTCATTTAAAAACTTGCCTCTTACTAAAAATAATAAACTATAATATAATATACTATATTTTTTAGCTAGCTGAGACATTTTTTTTTCTATTCTCTACTCCTCTCTGAAAATGAAAAAAACATCATCTTAGACCTGGCCATTCGGGAAACTATGTAACTGAAAAACCTCTATCAGTGATACAAAATCCTACGTCCCTTGAGCTTCGAATTATCCAGGTTACACTGTAAAAGCGAAACGCCAAACGCAAACCCGATTTAATTGCCAAAGTTTGTCAGGTTACAATACGTAACCTTTTTTCGTGGGTAACCATAATATAACTTGTCTCGCTTTGGAAGCAGGAGGGAGTGGCAGACTTATAGTAACTAAAGCCCAGTGTTCCTTCTGTTGCTTTTTTTGCGAAAACTGCGGAAACTCTTTCGTATAATCCGCAGCCCTGACAACCGTCGGTCCTAACTAGCCACATCAATTTTGCTGACATCTTTTTAGCATAATATAGGTATGTACCTTGGAATTTATAATTTAAATATCAGGAATAAGTTTTTTTTTTCACATTTAAACCAGCATTGAAAAAAAATCAGAATCCACAATTTATCAGTATTCAGGTAGACTAAATACAATCAAAAGCTGTTTTTGCGTTTTCCCTTTGCTAGGTACTATAAGGAATATGATATGTGTGTGTCTTACTTATCGATTCGATTTTATCGTTCCATTGGCATATAGGTAATGTAATACAATTTTCTCAGAAGAACATAAAGCACCTTAAGTCATCGTCCAAATGGTGTATGAAATAATCGTTGAAGCATGGTAGAATGCGTAATCTAACTCCATAGTTGTTTAGTAGAACATTATAGTCATGTTGTGCAACCGTACGTACTCAAGATATTTAGTATGCTCAAAACAAAACTCTGTAATGGCCTATTTGAATAAAACACAATATATTTAAGCATGCCCCTGGAGCCTTAGACTCATTAAAATTTCATAGCTCGATCATAAATTAAAATATTTACATTAACGGCTTTGTTGTGCGTAACGACCATTGCCTGGTATGGCGACACTTCTCTTCTATTCGCATAATTGAGCGTCAAAATAGGCAACCAATGGACAAACCCTAATAAAAATTAATGAAGCATTTAGCGTCTTTATCTGGGAAATTCCAGTACACCATGGTGCCACTACCTTGATAAAGTAAAGAACAGGAAAATGGTTTATTTTTGAGTTCCACTTTTGAATTTAAATAAATAAGCTTATTAATACTCGCAGATTCCTCAAGAGATATCACTCGTCGATAATTTCTAACCTTGATTTTGAAGTACATTATCATTTGATTTTATTATAAACAGTTTATATTTGAAGAAACCGTAATCTACTGGCCTAGTACAGTTGAGATCTTCAAGGGAACTTTAACAGAGAATCGTAATAAGAAGTAAATTTTCTACGTAAAGATGTCCGATTTTATCGCATTGAGTCATATCTATTTCTACGATCTTTGTGCCGTTTTCTTTGAAGTTATCATTAATTAGAATAACAATATGTTTTGTCATTCTCTTACATTCTCATTGCGAACCAGAATGTCCTTATTGTGGGCATTTGTTATATGTACCTATACAGATATTAAAACTTAATAAAAAAAAAATATAGTTCCATTATATCCTCCCAAATAGATACAAAATACGCCTCACCATCAAAGTTTGCATCGCTGCTTACCATCTGGGATCGCAGTCAAGCACTAGTTTATAGCAATTAAAAATAATAATAATAATAATTGCAAATTAAACTGACGAAAAATGAATCAAGTCAAGCGATTCTAAATGACAAAAATACATAATAATTATTCAATCATTTATGAAATCCTGGATCGTGTAATAAGCTTTATTGATTAAAAAGTTAATTAATAGTAAAAAAATCTTCCTTCTCTACGTATTTGTTGAATGGTAGATCCTTTTTCATATCAGTTTTGAGCCGCAATTTTTAAAGCTCATGATGATTATGAATCATCATGAGCTTTAAAAATTGCGGCAGCAAAAAAAAAAAAAAACGTATTTCATGACAGTTCAGTTTCAGTACAATCTGTTTCCATAATATTTGTTGTAAGTACCTATTAGCTTTTGCCCGCGGCTTCGCCCGCATACATAAAACGTAGCCTATGCCACTCAGAAATAAAGCAGCTTTCTATCGGTGAAGAAAATTTTAGCAATAGGACCATTACTTTCAGAGATTACCTCCCACAAACAAAAAATCAAACTTTATCTCTTCACAATATTAGTGCAGAAGTGCAGGTGTAGTAGCAATATTTTGAAAAGCACCGTAACTCCAATCCAACTTTGCTTTACTTTATTCTGAATCGAATCGCGTGACTAGATGGTATCGATGTAAGTTATTAGTAAACAAACATACAGGCTGAACTAATTCGGGAATTCTGGTAAATCAATGCTTTAGCGTTAACCTATTTATAACCTCCGCCCACGTGAAAGTAGAATAATATCCCAAGAGAACTTCTAGAATAAAAAGTATTCTATGGAGTTTTTGGCGCGATTTCTTCGAATGTAATTCAGCAATGGTTTTAATTAATGGTAAATTGATTCCTCGTGGATATTGTGGTGTTAAAATTGGCGTAGTTTTGTATCTCTAATATTTGGAATAATTGAAATAGGTACGTTTTTGGTAAAATTGAGTTGAGAAATTTGCTGTAGTGTTGACTAGGTACCTCAGCGAAGTTTGTCGAGAAGGTTGACTTGATACATTTGCTGCCAAATACTACAAAAACATTAGAATATGTACATCCATAATCTAATTATAAATAAATGAACTATTCATACGAAGACATGGCTAAAGGACGTAGTATCCAAGCCAAAAATATTAACAAAATAAAAAGTACCCTATGTGTTACACACTTGCTAGACACATACACTTACATACATACATTCATACCGACTGTCACCTTTATAGTATTAGCGTGATTATTAGATTTGTTGTTGTATTTCTTACGTTCAATTTAAGTACGAGTATATTCAGGTCCACACTTTACTCATTATAGAGCAAAAGGAAGTATCTTGTTTTGCAATAATTTTAGCGACAGGATGCACATTCTGATATCTTAACACAGACTTCCTGTGTAAGTTCTGTAGCGTACTGTTTTACCGACTAGACTGTTAGTTTAACCGGATGTGTCCACTGTTGTTCGTTTATTATTTTTCATTAAATTTATAAAATAAATATTATTAGAATTGCGTTGCAGGCCATTGATTGCAGTTATTAATAAATGCATGGCGATAATTTTTATGGTGATATGAACTCTGTATCAATATTGTTTCAGTGAGTTTTTAATAGGTACATATTATGACTAAGATGTTGAGAAATTCGTGTTTATTTAAGCGATAGAAAGCTTTAAAAAACATTATCATATTTTTTGAACGTTTACTTTAGGAAAGAATGCCATTGCTCGTCAGAAAAAAAAATATGCAAGAAAATAACAAAAGTTTGGACCTGTCAGAGGTCGCCGTCGGTTATACTAAAATGTCCGAGATCCTCCTATACTGTATTTTTAACGTTAACAGAATGTAATCCACATTTACAAATAAAACCACCAACTTGATCAACATTGTTGTCAAATTGTATCATAATGATTTCATTATACCTTATTGATAATTTTATCAACGTTGGAACGTTAATCTTTGCTTTTGAAATGAGCGAAGTAGTTACAATCAGCACAGGATCGATTTTGAATCATTCGTCTGTTAGGGACACTGTTACCAGCAAAACGATAGAACAGTATATGTTTATACCTCACGTTTTGACGGTGCTTTCATAGTTTGAGTCTCAAATATAATAATGGGACAAAGTGTACTACCCTACAACATCCTCATATTGTTCGGTGGTAATCCATTTAAATACTGTTTAGCAATAAAAGAAATCATGGGGTGTTCGTCTTATAATCTCTGATTTACATTTTTCTACGTTTTATTGGATTAGTATCTAACGCTAACGAAAGTAAGAAAACAACGGCCATAAGAGTAGTTTTTAATTTTACAGGTGTTCCATTTACTTAACTTGAAATCTCTTCTTTTTAGGCTTGTTGGTCAAGTACCTATCTACCTAAATTTTACTCTGCATTGCCACAACGTCAAGCCAAGTACGCTTTTTATACAAAAAGTGGCAAGTTTGTGTTCATGTCTTGTTACTTTTTGGTGTACAATACATTTTATTATGTTCTATTCTAGTGGCAATATTTGCTGTGGCAGATACATACATATATAAAACGAATGCTACTAACTCGTACCCCCGAATTACAAGTAGTAGGTATGAATTCAATAGAAACCACACTAATATGATTTTAGTCTACTAGCCGCCTCGCCCACAGAATTTAACGGGACGGCAGAACGTACGTATACGTAAGCAAGTTCCTGTGAACAGTTGGTAGATATATCATGTTAACTGAAAAAGTCGTCACCACTTGCACTTAGCGTGATGAGATGACCATTAATTGTTGATAAGTAGAGCTGCGGGGTCCTAATCACTTAATTGGTCGCTGTTTCCAGGGTTTAATACGATCAATTGTTATCAGCGAGGGACATGACGTTGTGGTTCATTTGCTATCCTACTGGTAGGATTAATTTTCCGAATGTTGACCACACCTGTGTCACACCCTGGACGCGAACACTGCTAATTAATAGTGTTTTCGATAGGTGTGCAGTATGAGGCGGGTGTCCGCCGCCCCGCGCTGCGGCTCACGTTACAAACGCCATTAGTATGATGATAAGCTCGTCAAGTTGCTACAGCTCCACTGTCGTCACTCAGTTACCTAGTTGATATATTACCCTTCGATTAGCGCGTTGAAATTCTAAACTCACCCTTGTAAGGCCATCGATATTTGCTTATGCATCAAAATTGATGAGTTATATACCTCATTGACAATGATTGATTGACCATTAGTTTTGCAATTTATTAGAAAAATTCAATAATCGGAAGTTCCTTGGTTAACAAATAAATTTATAATTACGATTGGGCTAAAAAATAGATGTATTGTGATTTAATTGGTTACATCTGAAGGCATAAAGAAATAAATCTTTTGATAAAACATAAAGTAGATATACATATATATCCATAAGTATAATGTACATACGTAAGTAAGAAGTAATCGTTAAAAGTTTGCTTCCATTGTCGGATTTCAGATGATCTACAATCGAATGGCCCGATTATTAGTCCATGTAAAAAAGAAATAATACTGCAGAAAGGGCAAAACTATACGCTTAAATGCAAAGGAAAAACAGAAGTACAGATTAAGCAACAAGAAGTACCCGAAGAAGTAATCGGACCATTTAGTATAGTATCAAAAAATACGACTGATCGGCTGGACGGCGAGTACTGGTTCGAGACGGTCCTCGAGCTGTACAATGTTGACCAGTATTCGATTGGCTATTATGCTTGTTTCGACAACACAGTGAACGGTACCGACATACTAAATAACCTCACCGAAGAACCAAATAACACGGAGCATATTACTTTTATTTATATTTTCGTCGCTGGTGAGATTAGTTGTATACTGACATTCAATGATTTCCTCAACGTCTGTGTCTGTATCTTATGAATTATAAAACTTTTAGGCTCGGATAGCTTGTTTGCACCCATGAGGGAAGTCATTGTTCCAAGAAAACATTGTAAGGTCGTAATTGAATGTAGACCAACGACACCAGATGTTGAAGTTAACCTGATGTTGGTACGTATTTTATATAAATTGAATGTCAACGATATCATAATTATTAATTACGTTTATACAAATAAAACCTTAAAAAATTAAATCATTTAGGTATGCAAATGAAATTAACGTATAAATTTAAAAAAAATCATAGATTATAAAAATATGCTCTAGCGCTACATCAACCGCTTACTGCATCTGCATGTTATTAAATTACAAAACTTAAATAACACAATATGCTGTCATTGTGGCATAATAAAGCAAAGTTAATTCTTTTGGCTAATTTATACATAACATCGACTGTTGTAGGTAATTAATTTTACTGTTAGTGTTTAATTCAAATTCACAAATTTCAACGTTTTCACACCTTAAGCTTGCAATAACTAATGCTTATTGCTAAAGACAGAGCCAATACTAAAGCATGATAGATTGAAATAAAATTATTTCATAATAACAATCTTAATATTCAGATTCAGGACATTGCAGAGCCAATATATCAGCAATATAGTCCCAAAATCGGGTTCGTCATCGATAGCGACACGCTCTCGGATCCTTTCGGATCGAATTCGATGTTTCGCACTATCATCTGTGAATTTTCTAAGGGACAAGACAATCGGATAGAAAAACCAGTTGTTTTCCAACGTAGGTGAATAGCAGATGTGTGCGTTTTAACATTTTTATTATACTTTATTTAATACCACATTCACGAGAAAGGGTGTGCCTTTACCTTGCTCATTGTGAGAACAACTCACACGACAACAGTCGAAATTAATTACTTTTTCTGAATGTGGCTTGTTGTGTTTTTCAATTTCATTAGATTTACCTAATGCAATTTTTTATAAGTCATAATTCATTTTAAATTGAAAAACATAACCATATCTATACTTACTAACAAGAATTTATTTGGCAATACTACAATAGCCGCAGAGTAACAGGACACCAGAAATAATAAAATATTCCTCAAAGATTGGGTTTTTAATGAGAACGTGTAGTAGGTCTGCGTACAGATGCGAAGGAAAGATGAAACTAGAAAACCGAACCGAACGGAAACTTATACGTAGTAAGTAGTGCTACACTCTTGATGTCACCTAACCAGGTAGCGTGGTGTGATGGTTTCATTCACTGGACCGACAACTTTAATACTCAGTGTTCCACTAGATGATCCTTAATACTTGATGTCTTGTGTTACTAGCTTGAAGCTTACTACTCTTTCTATACTTTCCACTTCTTTGGTGTGTTGCTCTGCGTAACTCCTATATGCATGTTACACGTTTGATAAAATCTACTAACACTGTAGTTGTTCTAATTTAAGTAGTTGATGTTATGTGTACTTATTAATCTAATGTTTTCACGATGGGTTGAGTTAAATGTCTTTTAACATTTTTGTAATCCACGTTTTGCTATGCATCATTATTTGCCTGACCTGAGAGTTTCCTTACGATAAAAGCACTTTAGGTTTTTATAATATTCGAAGAACATCGTGAGGATGTAAAGAATGATGCTTGTTATCAGTGAGTAACCTGCGATATGATTGATTAAATTAATGAGAAAAAGATAAATTTAACAATGATAATCTACGCAATCGCTAGTTGAGTTGCTTAATTTTATTTTTAATAGCTATTGCCAATAAAAGTTATTTTCTTTTTTGTTATAAAAGTAGCATCTAATTATACCTACTGATATTATTTGAATTATTTATGTAGTGGTCTGATCTATATTAATTAAAAATATTGAAGTTAATCTCGTAAGCATGTAATCAATAGATGGTAATTAGTAGTTTTTATCGTGATTATTGTAAATTACTCAACGAATGAATTTCAATCGAGCAATTCATATATCACAGAAAGTGAGTATCACAAACCATTTATCAAAACACATGGAATATCCAAATAATTAACATTTTGTGTCTTTTCAGATGTTAGGGCACCGCCAATGCCAAAAATAATCAAGATTACTGATAAGTATTTGAATGGAGAAACATTTACAATAAATTGTACTATAGATTATCAAATAGACTCTGTTGTCAACATAAACTGGAATTATCCTTCGACTGTGGCAAAGGTAAGAATGCTATTTGATATTTTTTTAAACTGTATCTATACATGGGGAGCAGAACAAGTATGAAGAATTAGCAGATCTTTGGGGGCTATCAGTGCCTCTACGCTAAACGAATATAAGAACCTCTTATGCTCGTCTCGCCTACTTTAGACGCAGTTTATAAGGTAATAGCTTTTGCCCGTGGCTTCACCCGCATACATAAAGTATAGCCTCTGTCACTCAGAAATAAAGCAGCTGTCTATTCGCAATTGGACGAGCACTTTCAGATAATACCTCCGATAAACAAAAAAACATAAAAACAAACTTTACCTCGTTATAACATTGGTGTAGAAGTATAAAATTGTACCGATGGGTATTGACAACATTTTATGTAATATTTTAAAACAAATCATAATTATGTTTATAAGCTCTAAGAATAATACTTGTAATAAGATCTAAACAATTTCAATATGTATACAATTTATTTATTTCTAGGAAACAGTAGAAGAGAAGTCGAATGAATATGACGCATTTGAAAAAACTGGTGGAATTTTGTACAAAAATATAACTGTGAGAAACGCTACAAAAGAACACAATGGAGTCTATACGTGTATTGCCAGCAATAATTGTGGATCAAACAAAGTGACCGCTAGAAAGAAATACTTAGGTAATTATGTTTCTTTTAAACATTACTGAAGAAGACTAGGCATTAGCTGATTGTAAAGTAGTAGAAGATAGAGACAGAGTGTAGATAGTAGTTTTATAAGTTATGAGTTGATAACCTAGTAGGAATGGAAGAGCGTGGTGAAGCAAGTAAGAAGTAGTCTGAGACCAGAACGCACAGAATCACCGTGAATTCGTGCAGTCATCTAAAGCATCTAGAAACAATGTCTTAATAAATTTTGTGGCATTGAAAATACGTTGAGCGCACAATATCTGTCAGACGCCGCCTTTAAAGCCATCTGTTTTAATAGGCACCTCAAATGTGTCGCAGTGCGAGTAAACAGTGACACGATTGGTTTATTATTTTTATCATTTAGTAAAAAAATAAAATGTGAATTGCTACATACTTTCATTAGATAACATACGTCACTTGCTTTTGTTTGAAATAGAATTAAAGTCCAGTCACCCACTATGATAACTCTTTGTGTAGGAAATTGACTCACAGTATCATTTAGAAAACTATTTTATTTTGTGGCTAAAGAGAAATACTCATACGTCAATTTACCACCATTACCTCTCAATAATGTTTCGATATTTTGTTGTTTAATTTTTAGCGAAGCCCCAGCTTGAATTTCTAGTTTACCCTAATACGAATCCTACGGAGGTTAAATCGAAAAAGTTTAAAATTTCCACTGAGATATCCAGTTACCCAACTGCAACATATGAATAGTAAGTACTTTATCAATTTCTGAAAACTATATTTTTACCATTCTACTTTGGCCATTACGTTTTGACCATTCTCCTTTTTCTATTCGGCTTTGGCCATTCTACTTTGACGTTTCTAATTTGTCAAATCAAATCATTTATTTGTCTATTCCATTTTGATCCACTGATGAGACAACAAAGTGGGCGGAGTAGGGGAAGATCTTTTGTAGGGTCACCAGAGCTACTCCTACATACTTATCACTCAATTTGTTGCAATATGCTTTGATTGCAGCAGTCACAGTCAGTTTGATACTTCTTTGACAATTTGTTCCAGCTTTCGCGACAATTTGCCTTTGCCTCGAAATGAATCTAAATACATATTAAGCCAAAATGTAGCCGGTGACGCTGTGTTGACTATAGATGACTTAGATGTCACAGACTCCGCTAACTATACGATAGTCGCCACCAACGGATTCCTGAATAAGAGTTATACGTACGATCTGCGAGTCAAAGGTAAGATATGGATAATTAATAACAGTTATTTGTTTGATACGAGCACCTTAATTTATTACTTAATATTGGTTTTCAATTAGTACTTTACTACTAATAGTTTTATTCCACTAAATAAGTTCATAATTACATTAGTTGGGATCAAAATAAGAGCTAAAGAATTTTAATGTTATGACCTAATATATTTTGGCCAGCTCTGTTTAATAATACTGACAATCCGACAAAGTCAAAAAGTGACCAATCATATACTTTGAAAAAAAAAATTCGCCTCATTTAATATCATGAATTAAAATTATATAGAAATCACGACAATCCGACAAAAAATTGTTACTTACAATTTGACTGTGTTTTTTTTGAAAATTGACGAGTTTTATTTAACGTGTAATTGACAAATATGTCAAGATATCAACCTGTCGCTTTTTGACATATTTGTCACTTTTATAAAGAAGCATATGCACGAAAAATCTACAATTATGACACTTTTTGACATGTTTGTCGAATTGTCAGCTAGGTCCCTGGTCAATCAAAATATGTAGTCGCACGTCTTACCATGCAATTCGCACATAATGGCGAGCTCAAAGTAATGAAAAGCCATAGTTTTATTTAAAAACTCTAGATATCTTAATTCGATTGTTTAACTAATATCATAATATACCTATGTATGTTTTGATATCACGCCATCATAGTAGACCCAAGCAAAAATGACAGGAATCTGCAAACAGAACTGGACCACAATGATGCCAAATAAAGATAAACATCTTTATTTCGCATCATTGGAAGGAAGGAAGAAAGAAGGCCAGTAGCCTGATTCACGTAAAATCAAACAAGCCAAATATCATTAAAGTTTTATAGTCGTTCGATCGAAGTCCTATCCAAAAGCGGTATTCACGATCTATCGACTTATTTCCAGTTACATTAATAAGTATTCTACCAGGATAATATAATACAGATTTTTTTTTTATTGACGAATTTCAAACGACTTTAAAATCGGTGTCGTTCAAACTCGATTGATGGATGTGAATTCGGAAATGGTCTAAACGACTAAATCGCTACGATATCGTTACGGTTTTGATTGTGAATCGTGAAACGTGAATCGAGCTACAGTTTTCTACAGGGAGACAGACAGACTGAAATAAATAGGTACATAGTTGTCTAAATTATATCGCAAATGTAGACTGTAGAATACCCGTATAAATCTATTATTTTTTTTTAACAGTAGAACGAATACTTATGTTATTATTTAAATAAAACATCCCAAGACATAGTTGTAATAGATTTAATTGATTGGCCTGTTGGTCAGTGGTTAGTGGCCCTGACTATCATGCCGGAGGTCATCATTGCATTATCATCATCAGCCTTTTTAATGTTCTCACTGCTGGGACTCGGCCCTCTTCTGTAGGAGAGGGAATGGGCCGAAATCCACCACGCGGTGCAGTGCGTGTAGGTGAATGTCACATGTCTTCTAATTTTTGGTTCTAGGACATGCCGGTTTTCTCACGATGTTTTCTTTCACCGTTTTGAGAGCAGTGGCAATGAAATAAATTACACAAAGTAATACGCCTGGCAGGGTTTGAACCCGTGACCTACACTAGCCCCTACTCGTAAGTAGGGGCAATTAGCATTTGCACTATTAGCACTACTCTCGCCCCAGAGCTCGTGGGTTCGATTCCCACCTAGGAGAAATGTTTGTGTGATGAGCATGATCATTTGTTCTGTGTCTGGATGTAATTTATCTATAATATGTATGTATTTAGAAATAAATAAGTATGTTTATCAGCCGTTTAGGACTCATAACACAAGCTCTGCTTAGCTTGGGGTTAAAAGGCGTTGTGTGATAGTTGTGGAATATTATTATTATTAATCTGTGAAACAAATGACATAATCCAAATGGTTGGTGCTCAAAATCTATTAGAGGTCCCGACTTTTTTTTAAATTGTTGACTAGCCCAGTGTTCACAGTTTAAGTATAGTTAAGAAAAGATTATTCCATAGCAATTATAGTTTTTAATTACTAACTACTCAATTATTTACAATAAACTAACAACAACAATCCTACTATTTTTGTTGTCCCCGTTCCACAGTACGTCCAACTGTCGACTTTGGACCCGAAGAGGATAAAAAATACTTGGATGGCACAATGGCAACACTCAGATGTGTGGTAACCGGATATCCTCTACCAGATATCGATTGGATATTCTCTAATGGCCGTGACACACCTCAGATCATGGTAAATTAATATCGCTTTACAAAAAACGCTTTCTTTGACGATTAGATTAGTCTTTTCTCTGTAGAGGATGCCATTTGTTTCAGTAACTATAAGATGGCTATTACAATATATTTTTGGTTGTTCTTGTTCTTCTTCTACTTGTTCCTAAAATCGCACATTTTTAAAAAAATATTTGTTTGTGTTCTGTTAACATTACGACGAAACAATAAACAGCTTCATAAACTTTTGCCTTGCAGCCCAGCACGTCTATAGATCCAATAACAGTGTATAAAGAGATTGCGTTAATGGAAATACCAGTTCACGCGTCAGGTAACATTACTTGTAAAGCAACCAACGAATTCGGTGAAAGCTCGCAAACGAGAAGACTTCTCGTTTACGAGATGAACAATGGTTTCGGCATTAGGAATGCGCAAGACACATGGTTCTCCCAAAACCAGGACGTATCCATCACCTGTATTGCGTCCAAATATGATTTCAACAGTGTAACTTGGTTGGGATCTGACGGAGAAGACTTGAATGAAACTGGTAAGTTTCTAGAAACATAACAGCACATATTTAATGACACAAAATTGTCATGAATGACACCTTAGGTCACTCTTAATTGTATTCATGACTTTCCTTACTGTCAACAGCTGCAGTACAATATACGTATAATGACTTTTCGCTGAAAGCAAAATTGAAGTTTCCAAGCATCTCTTTGAATCAAAGTGGCCCGTATAGTTGTCGTGCTAAAAGTTTAAACGGTACCTTTCAAACTGAATCCATCAACATTTCAGTTGCTCGTAAGTTTATTTTTTATACTGTATCATTATTTTTTATTTCAAGTTTGAACCTGTTCTAATTAGTTGTATATTAAATTTTTTTACAGCACTTCAAGTGCCGGTAATATACGATCCAACTGTAGACCAGACCCTGGAAGTGGTTCTTTTTCAACCGGTACAGTTCACTTGTCTAGCTGAGGGAGTACCGCCGCCCAAGCTAGAGTGGTACAAGGTAAAGTTTGACGTACCATTGTGGGCTTGACATACCCTGCTCTAGGGACTAGCAAATTCTGCTGCTAATTGCATAATCATATTTTATACATGATGTATTTTTTTTTACGTTCATAATAATGTGATTTTAATTTATTTTCAATTAGGACATTAGTTTTTATTTTCGTATTTACATTTATATTGTATTGTCCATTTTAAAATTGCATTGATTAATGAGACCGTTAAAGTGACTTTTTTTTACACAGACTCCTCTTGTAAATGTTGTAACATATTATTAAAATTGTTTTGCAAATAAGTAGCTGATGTACCAAACAGTAAAATGTGCAGCTTTCCAAAACATCAAAGAAATAATTTAGTAACAGTTTAGTTCTTTTTTACCAGGATCAAGCTCTATTGGTTAATTCTAATGACACGAATCCGAAAATTCATACAGAAATTATAAATCGTACTATGATCAATTCAACGATAGTAATATGGCAAATGGTAGAGGAAGACAAGGGCGTCTATGAGTGTATGGCCAGCAACGAAATGTCGACGGCAATACGGGTTTATACACTTGCATTAAAAGGTATGTATTTAGTCAAATTATTATTTATGAATATTTCCATTTTTTAGAATAATTTAAGCTTTTTTAATTGTTAGAATATTTTATTCACATTTTTTTTCTAAACAAGTACATATCTGTGTTCCTTGATGGTGACAATTTTAGTACTGTCATGTAGGACCATATTTGTCAAGCAATCAGCGGATCTACTACAGATTTTTTGACGTTCTCGATTACGTTATAAAACGTAAACGTTCGCTATTTCAAATCGTATAGAAAATAAGATTACACATATTGTCTCAAGGCGGTGCTTATTAAGTTTTAGTACAAATTGACGTTACCTACGATAATGTGATCGACTACCTTCAAAATCTCGCACTGATGCCACAGAGTGACTTCGCCCCGTCACCCGTCAACGATTTGCAACATTATTTGCATTATACAAACATGACATACACAAAAACAGATAGTTAAAACATCCACTCTTTCAACAGAACCGACATATGCAGTATATTTAAGCGTGATCTTGGTGGTCATCTTCTTTCTGATCCTCGTGGTGGTGTACCTGACCTGGAAGGTTCGTAACGAAAAGAGATTCAGAAAAGAACTGGCAGCAGCTGGTCTCTTATATTTCAAAGAAGGCGTTACTAAATCTTTAAATCCAGACCTGGGAATCGATGAACAAGCTGAATTGTTACCATATGATGATAAGTTTGAATTTCCTGTAGACAAATTAATTCTAGGTAAGAATATACTGCTAAACATATTTTTTCCTGTCAGTTATTTAGGTGTACTTATCAAAATTCCATTGTTCGAAATACACAACTAAATAATTATAGGTATGTGTTCCCAAAACTGACGGATTGCTGCGCTGTCGCGGATTCATTTTCCGCACGGAACAAATATTTATTAAATATCACCTACAGATAGTGGTTCTATTGACCTGGGTGTTTGTATTCGAAATTGAAGAAAAATTCTTAAAGCGGAGCAATTTTTTTTTAAATTTGTTGGCCCGCGTTTGGCTATCTCACCTGATGGTAAGCTACGATGTGGCTGGCGATAGAGTTCACCAGCGTAGAAGTAACCTATCAACCTAGCAACGTCTTAAAAACAAACAAAAGATTAGTTAGAATATCCTATGAGAAAGAGGCATATTTTCTGTTGTTTTCAAAATGCAACGGAGAAAATAATATATATTTGACTGTTTGTTGTAGGCAAACAGCTAGGTGCGGGTGCATTCGGTGTAGTTTACAAGGCAGATGCTCGTGGAATCATAAACGCCGAAGAAACAACCGAGGTGGCCGTGAAAATGGTGAAGAAAACGGCAGACAATATGTATATCAAAGCGTTGGCCTCAGAACTAAAAATAATGGTGCACTTGGGGAAACACATAAACATCGTGAACTTGCTTGGAGCGTGCACGAAAAACGTTGGGAAACGTAAGAAGATGTTATTGTTACACATTTTTAGACAACAATCATTCTTTACAATGTTGTCTAGTCTGTATATTTGTCTACTAACTATACGAGTTGTAAAATTCGAAATTCATATCTATTACAATTAAAAACAATTTTAATTGTTGAAACAGCAGTGTTCTCATAATCGAAGAGAAAAATTTGATATTATTTATAATCCTGCTAATATTTATACTTGCCTAGTATTTTGTTGTAAGATTATTAGAAAGGAAAATAATCTTAACCGTGCTTACGTAAAGGTCTACTGAAAGCCTTCTGCTGAGTCACTTTTCGTTTGTTCTATCAAAGTAATTGAATTTTTTCTTACAGTTTAGGTAGTATTATAAAAGACTGTTGTTACCAACGATCGGTACGAGTTTGCCACGAATGATGTGCCAATTTTCCTTAAATTTATGATTGCAGGAGAGTTGATAGTGATTGTTGAATATTGTAAGTTCGGCAATATACACAATTACATGCAGAGGCACCGCGAGGTCTTCATAGATCAACTAACTGACAACAAGGAGAAGAATTTTGGCAGAGTTAACAGAGGATTTTCTTGCAGCAGTGGCAGTACGGGGTAAGAAAAGTTTACAAAAGAAAAAATAATGTTTGAAAACAGTAAAAAATTGGGTGAAAAAAGGTGTTTTAATTGTATTGCTGAAGGAAAATCCACTTTCTTTTCAGGATTTTCTTATCTTTGAGTTACGAAAACATCTACTTAGATCTGTTTTTTTGTTTCCAGTGCACACTCAGATTATTTCGCGTCAAGTACCCAAGATACAGACCACACATTTGTAAACACGGGCAACACCAACAGATCCACAAGAAAAGGTACGTTTTGTTATATAATAATAAAATTTCAAGAACATACGACAACTAATATACAATCACTGGTAAAAAATTGCTTGATCATATTTTTTGATAACACAATAATGTTTGCATAAAAACTAAAAAACGCGCGTAGGTGTGTTGATGATTTCGAATTTTAGATGAAGCAACAAGCGATCGTTCAAAGCTATTGAACAAAATTTGTTCAATAGCTTTGAACGATCGCTTGTTGCTTCTATTATATTTAATGATCCTATTTTTAACGTAATCTGCTGGATCGTGCATAAGGCTGAAGCTATGAAAACAATTCAAAAGATTTCCTCAATCTTAACGGGCTTTATTTTTGTTGACTATCGTGAGTGTTGACATTTTGGCAACATAATTATGATATTCGTTTTAATTGTTTAATGGCACGAAAGAAAATCCTTTGGTGTTGTAAAATAATATTTTTCTTCGATTACGAATTTTAGAACTTATATAAATCTAAATGTAATACATATTTACAAAGTTTAACCTTTTGAATGTCTTAAGTTACACAGTTCGACATAAGCAATTGTCTTTCTATTGTGTCTCCAATTACGGCATTCGATGAGTTAATATTTGTTGTTGTAAATGGCTAAATCTAAAATTTGCCGGCAAAACCTAAAATTAACCACGTCTTACCAGTAAAACTGAATTGCTAACCAAAGTAGGTAGGTTTCCATAGTATCTGTGATAAACTAAAAATTTGGAAAGTCACACTTACTCTGGTGATAACTTACTTTTAAACGAATCTCTGAGGCAAATCCTAAGATTTATCAAGTGAGTGCTAGTAAAAGTATGAAATTAGCGATTAAACCAAAAGACTTCGTACTATTGTTAGTATGACTTGGTAAATCTGATGTTTCACTGATAGATCTTGGGATTTATGAAAGATAAATCTCAAAAATCAGACTTTCAGTAACAATTATTAACCTTTTTACCAGAAAATGCTAACCACAATCAGCAAGTGGAATTTACAAAAGGTAACTTTCGGGGCACATGCACTCATTTTGCACTGTGTTTTAGTCGCTTCATCGTAATTACTGTATAAGCACAGTTTATATCGTGTCTGATTTATCATCGTGATAGTGAGTAATTACATTTACCTTATCTTTTATGTAAATTTGTTTGATGTCTATTTTGTGCATAGCATTTTGTCGCATTTTATGAAATTACGCTTTCACCTCACGTGTAGATATTCTAAGTTTGCCAGCATTTCACAAAACAAATGACAAAAAGTTTATAAAAAATTACAGGCCAATTTCGATTCTCCCAGTATTTGCTAAAATATTCGAGGCACTTTTATGCCCAATTGTATACGCCCACGTTAAACAAATTATTATACCACAACAGCACGGTTTTATGAAGGCTAGGTCCACCGTTAGCAATCTGATGCTATACCACAATTATTTGACCCAAATGTTGGATTCTCGTGTCCCTGTCGATGCCATATATACGGACTTCTGTAAAGCCTTTGATAAAGTTAATCATGCGCGTCTGATCGGGAAACTGTCCAATATTGGCATAGGGGGCAATATGCTTAAATGGTTTTCCTCGTATCTCACCGATCGTGCCTCGATAGTGGTGATTAATGGACATTCTTCGCAACCCTTTACAGCCAAGTCCGGAGTCCCACAAGGCTCCCACTTAGGTCCCATTCTTTTTAATATATTTGTGAATGATATCGGCACCTGTTTTAGGCACTCCGAGTTTTTCTTATATGCCGATGACCTTAAAATAGCCAGAGCAATCAACTCACCACTTGACTCAGTTCTGTTGCAAGAAGATCTTGACAGACTATCCGTCTGGTGTGATAAAAATGAAATGACACTTAATATCGAGAAATGTTTTCACATAAAATTCTATAGAAATAAATTTGTATCACACACCAAGTATAAATTAAATAATAATTTTCTCACCAAAGTTGATGAAATAAAGGATCTGGGAGTGATTTTTGACCGGGCCTTAAAATTTCACTTACACATTGACAGAATGATAACGAAACAATTTAAAACACTTGGGTTCATCATTAGAAATTGCAAAGTCTTTAAAAAACCCTCAACAAAAATAATGCTGTTCCAAACCCTTGTCAGGAGTGGGGTAGAGTACTGCAGCTCAATATGGAACCCCTGTTATGACATTTACAAGAAAAATATAGAAAAGATCCAAAAACGCTTTCTCTGGCACCTTTCGTATAGCTGCTATTTAGCTAGAAAAATTCCGAGATACTCAGATCGACTTCAGCATTTTGAATTGATTTCCTTTTGCGATAGGCGGCAACTTCTTGACCAAATGTTCTTGTATAAATTAGTTAATGGAGAGATTGATTGTTCAGAGTTGGTGTCTAAAATATTAATAAATGTCCCCGCAAAGAACCCTCGGCCTAGCAAGTACAACCTGTTTCGCTCGCGACAAAGCAAAACCAATCTGGGCAAATACTCCCCTCTGAACAGATTAACGGCCGAGTACAATATAATTGCTAAAGCCTGCCCTGTTGACATTCTACATGACAAGAAACAAAAGTTTAAGAAAACTATCTTGGCCTATCAATCCCAAACTTGTAAAAGTTAATGACATATGTTTGATCTGATATTTTTATTTTTTTATTTTTATTGTATTTCTATTTTATTTAATTTAATGCTACTAACCTAATTTAATTCTAACATTCAATAGTTCAATTATTTAATCCAATTTGACATTCATGTATTTCTCTATTGTAATGTACCTAATTATCAAATTTATATTTCTTGTTCTGTGTTTTTGTGTTGTTTTTATTGCTGACATAATTTTTTATTTTTATTAATTATTAATTTTTCTCCTTGATGTATTATACAATTGAAAATGAACTTATTTACTGATTTTATATGTTTATGTGTTTTAAAATATAATGTTCTATAGTAAATGTAGTGATTGTCTGTAAGTGTTGCAGCACTTGAATAGTTTTATAAAATGATTATGTAAATTCCCTGTGCCTGTAATGTTGGCGATCCTAAATAAATAAATAAATAAATAAATAAAGTCTATAGCATTGTTTGGAGTAGGTAGAGTATTTTAACAATTGTTAAACTGCTTCTTGTATTGGCAATATGCCAATATTTAGACTAGCGAATAGTGCAGAAGATGCCTTTCTATTTAATGTTCGTATTTAACGACTAAGTGCACCAAGTGCAGTAAACCTTTCTCTTTGGTCGACTCGATAGATGGAAATTGTGAAAGTAGATTGCCAACTTTTATAAGACTAAAAACTGATTTTCTGAATTACCTAACTGTTACTTTTTATGATGCGGGTTGTACCTGTATATACGTAGGTATGTAAATGATTCCTAAACAATTATTATAATCGGTAGTTTAAGAGGATAATGTGCACGTACGTTACTAGTAGTTATACCTCATTTAAATAAATCAAGTTCGTCAAACTTGAAGGATAAAATAGAATTACAAGAACCTTTGGCAGTAGTTGTTGTTACCATGGGAAAATACTTTTTGGGTAGGTACAACCAACATACCGCTCGAGCTACAAGTTCAATTATGTATCATTGCGTCAGATAAGCAATTCAAATACCTCTTTTTAATGAATGAATCGGGAGGATAATAAACACGTGCATTTATATGTACCTATAATTAGAATTCCACTTGTGACATATATGGAAATGTGTAAATAATAGATGCATTGTGCACGTAATGCCTGCTATGATTAACCGCAGCTATCTCAGTGGTTGTCCCAGTTTCTATTCTAAATTCCTGCTTCGTTATTAAATCAATGTATATAGTCTTGACATTTTTTACATGAAAAATTATGTTTTAAACTCACAACGTCATATATTATAGACCTTAAATCTTCACGGACTTCTGAATTTTGAAAACCTAATGATTTATTTGGTCGATTCAGAGACCTCAGGTTAATCTTTTCCATTGGTTGTTCTGGTGTTTTTGTTAAGGTTGCTCTAGTTACTAGCTCGAACTCGTTGATGGGCGGGGCTAAAATATATGCTACGAGCATATCATCCAACATTGTGCGAAAGCTTAAAACGCTGTGATGAACCATAAGATAAGCACACACGATTACACATTCCCATAAGTGTGAAAATGTTATAAACAGACTTTGAAATACTTCATCGACTTAAGTAGGCTGTACCTTCCCCGCTTTTTAAAAATGTAATCACCTTTGGCACATACTTAACGCTATTTGTAGTTAATGTGTATTTTTCAGGTTGTGCAATATAGTGTTTAATATATTAATGGATTCTTTTATGGACTTGCTTCCAGTTTCGGAAGGTTACGTGCAACCGGAGTGGCGTACAAACTATGAGAGCGACTACAGTTTCGATGGCCGCAACCCGCGGCCACTGACCTCTCGGGACCTTCTCGTGTGGGCCTTCCAGATCGCGAGGGGCATGGAGTATCTTGCTAGTAGGAAGGTTAGTATGCTTCCGCATATACTTATAGTACCTATGCTTTATATTTTACTCCTAGCTTAGAGGAGCCGTGTTCGGTATATTGTTTTAGCTAATAGTGAGCATTCACTCTCTAACAAATACTTGTACTTATTCAGCTGCATCCTTTAGTAAGGTTGATGTCGGACCCAGAATTGATGGGAAAAGTTTAGCAGTTGATCATTTTGACCAATTTATACCAATAAAAGCCAAAAGAACTTCAAACTGTACTATGGCTGCAAATGGAACATCCTTACATATTATAAAACAAAGACACCCATCGCGTCTATCTGTATGAACACAGTCAACTCAAAAACTACTGAACGGATTTCATGCAGTTTTCACTACAGAGTGTTTCTTAATGAGGGTTTAGGTGAATAAAAAATGCATGATATAATAAAGAGAAGTCGAGAATTTTAAAGATTTGTAACACCACCCGTGCGAAGTAGGGACGGGTCACCAGTAAATTATAAAATATAATTTAGCTGAAGAGTTTGTTTATATTATATGTTTGAACGCACTAAATTCAGGAATTACTGGTTTTACCGTTACGCTGAAGAAACCGCAGGGAACAGCTAATGAAAAATAAATATTGTTTTGAAAATTCCAGGTTCTGCACGGAGATTTAGCAGCAAGAAACGTGTTGTTAGCTGAAGACAACATTGTAAAGATTTGCGACTTCGGTCTCGCTAGGAGCATATACAAAAACGATGAATATCAAAAGAAAGAAAACGTGAGTGTTCATCTTTAATAACCTAACGTCCTGAAGGTCACTTTGAAAGTATACACTATACAGTGTTTACTTTCAAACTCATTTAGAAAAATCACCAGAAATATTATTTGAAACATACCTACTTAATTCATAAATCTGACTTGGAATAACGAAAGAATGTTTAGACAAACATTCATTTCACATAAACATTTTTAACAATGTTTTCGCTTTGGCTATTTTTGAATTAAATTGATGTGCATATTCCTAAGGCATTGTTAGAAACTTCAGTGATTTATTAATGGTTTTTATAATTGTTGACTCTCTGCATTTGTGGATTTTAAATACGTTAAGTGTGTTTGTTTGTTATGAGGGTTATCGAATCCCGTAAATGCGGGATCCTCAAGTTTGCCAGTTTTTTTTTTTTAATGATCTTAGACGACGCACCGTTTGGTTTTATTGAATATACTGTTAGAGACCCAGCACCACAGAATAGAAACCCGGTTTAGATGTGGTATACACAATGAAGAATAACTTAAGTAGTGAAAACGTGGGCAACCTCGATACGTCTTAGGGGATAACTAGACGTCATTCTTGCGTTGTGCCTACTTACTGATAATTTGGTTGTATACCTACTCGAATCTCTAAGGAGTCAAGTCATCCGTTTGACTTAGATGCAATGACGTTACCGTCAAACATTACTTATACCCGGTACCCCGGTACATTAATATGTTTGCGTATTCCATCGAGAGCTAGCGTTGGATTCCGATTGAAAGCAAAACCGTTTGACCCAAATCTCCCCGGGATTGTTAAGTCTCAATATATTATTGCACTATATTCGCCCACTTGAAAGTAAAGTAGCGAACGCAGTCGCAAAGTAATAGTAGCGTACTTTTTTTTATGTTGGGAAAAATCATCCTATCACAACCCCCGCTCTTGGGCGGAGCGGGAGATAGTGTCAGACTCTTACTGACTAAAAGCCCACCCCGTTCCTTCTAGCCTTCATACCGGGGCTCGAGTTCCCTTTCGGATAACCCTGGCCCCAGTAGGCTTCGACCCGGCTGGGCCTCTGCTGTTGCTGACAACTCCTTGAGGCGCGCGAGAACAGTGCGCGCCGTCGACGACTTGAGCTTGGTCCGGACAGTTACCGAACGGCCGGACAGCGAGCTACCCAATGCTCATTGTCCGCAAGCGCCTAAAGTGGCCGGGATCGGAATCCCGGCGGCAACAGTAGCGTACCTAACTAGGCGCGGGCGTAAAAGGCCCACACTTACGGCCTCGTACCTAAAATTGCTTTGTTCAAGGCAGGTTTTTTTTAAGAATGAGGGTTTTTTATAATTGATAGGCTCGCGTTTGACCACTATGGTGCGTAGTGTTCTATGCGCGCCTCAAAGAGATGTCAGCAAAACCGTAGGGGCCTAGCAAGGCCGAAGTCCGCTGGACCATGGGTCGACTTGTGAAAAGTTTACCTGTGGTACTAGAACGCAAAAGCAACTGTAGGAACATAGGTGTAGTTTTAACGATAAAAGCCTGAAACGCCCTCTCGCTTTTCCCTAGAGCAGGAGAAATCATTAGATGATTGAGGTACTACATTAAAAAAAAAATGGCATGTCCCCGTATATTTGTTTTCTTTATCCATTTTTACAGTCTGCTCATTGTCATTTATATTCAACTATCAAAAACTGTTGGGCATTTAGTTATTCAAGTTAATCTTTCCAGCTGTCCAATATTTTCTTCAACATTAGTTACATATGTAGGTATATCATCGACTTTTTGTTCTACACCCCTATAGTCTCCCACTTTAATCACTAGTAGTAAACTAATTAAATGCATGGGTATGACATTATCTCAACAAAATTCGTAGCTAAGTTCACATTGTTCAAAATGACAGAATGAATCGCATCTACAATGAAGATACATCGTTAAATCATTTAGTTTTATTGTACCTATAAATGGTACTTATGCGGATTTGTTATCGATTGTAGAAAGAGATTAAACACGAAACCGTGATAACTTGACTAGGCCTGTAGATCTTCTAAGATAATATTCTGGTCTTACATAGATTTTTTATTTTTTTTATTCCACAACTATCACACAACGCCGTCTTCAAACAAAGCTTATGTTATGGGTACTAGACAACTGATAAACATACTTATTTATTTTTAAATAAGTGTATACATATTATAGATAAAATACACCCAGGTAAACAGAACAAATGATCATGTTCATCACACAATCATTTGTTCTAGGTGGGAATCGAACCCATGAGCTCCGGCGTAGCATTCAGGGCCACTAACCACTAGACCAACAGGCCAATCAAATAATAATTATAATTTTAATGAATTATCATTAAAATTATAATTATATTATTATCTTCGTATTTCCAGTGTCTTCTACCCGTGAAGTGGTTAGCGATCGAGTGCATGACGGATCGCATATTCTCCACGCAGTCTGACGTGTGGTCATTTGGCATCGTGCTGTGGGAGCTCTTCTCGCTCGCCAAGACTCCTTATCCGAACATCAACCCAGCAGCCCTGTTGCAGTGGCTATCTGAAGGGTATGTATAACATGCGGGTTTTTATAATCAAAATCACAAAAAATGATCATAACAGTCTTAAATAGAATCCGATAAGTCTTTGTAGGAAAGTCGCCACTTTCTGGGTAACTATAAAAAGATAACTAAGAAAGCTTTAGGGGTGGACCTGACGGTTGAAAAATGGCGTTCCAACCAAGGTGACCTTGGTTTGTGTTACGGCTGCATGGATGTAAACCACGCGCCTACACGTTCGGTGTTGGGCAACGCGCCTCTCAAGTCCCAACGAAGGGCGTTTAAGATCATGGATTATAACTGCTGTCTACAAGGATTGAAACTAGCAAGGTCACCTTGGTTGGAACGCTAGTTTACAACCATCTGGTCACCTCTTAAGCCTACTAACCTAACTTATCGGTGCTGGAGTACCCTACAATTCCAAACTCAATATTTAGTTGGTATTGTAAAAAGACGAATTAGTTTCTAAAAGGCTATCTCATTTTCTCGTTGCTTAGTTATAAAATAAGAAACATCACTTGGCCAATAAAGAAATGTGTGGCTTGACTTATAATTTCCCATTAATTTTAAATAACTTAATTGTATTCGGTCACTTAAATAATTAACTGATTTCTTTTACAGCAAGCGTTTAGCCAAGCCGAATTACGCGGACGATCGTCTGTACAACGTGATGTTGAAGTGTTGGGACCAGAAGCCCACGAGTAGGCCCACATTCACTCAGCTGCAAGAGATTCTCGGCGGCTTCTTAGAGGACAATGTGCGGAATGTAAGTATATTGACATTGTATACAGAATGCGATGCAAGCAAAAGTAAAAAAGTTTAAGGAAAGTACGATAACGATGGCTGAAATTGTAACAAATTAACCATGGGACATTACAACAGCGCTTGTTAGTTTTGTACTCGCTATTGCAGATAGAATGTAACTTTGTGTAAAGGCCCAAACACAAAGCTGCAATGAACAACGTTGCATCGTAAAAATTTGCGACCTTGCACGATGCATCCCAAGAACTTGCGAATTGCACCGCATATGTAGGTATAGTTACCTGAACAGATGCTTTCCGCACGAAATCATATCGCAAGTTTCTGCGATACGGCACAATATCGCATTAAATCGCAATTTTGTGTAGGTCTGCTGATATATCTTCAGAGTTTGACTGTTAGAAAGTGAAAATGTCAATGTATGATTCGTGGGTGAGCGTCGCAATTGGTTGTACCTTGTTTCGACAAACAGATTTATAAAACTCAGGAAAGTTTGTTGTTTACAACTTTGAAAGCAATTCCCAGTAAATTATTATACAAACTTACTATAGGAAGTTGGTACAAAGATCTAGCTATTTAATGATGTACAAGAGACATTCAACCTGTCCAACACCGTGGCACAGTGGTTTCACACCTAGTTGACATACAACCTTGATGAACCACACCTTTCTCTGACTGAACACCTACACTGTCTCCCTCTACCCTACCGTTCGAGAGAGATGTGATACGATGAAACAAGTGAACGAAAGTTATAACTTCAACCGCTAGTAGTTCATGTCTCGTGTGATAGATGGCGCAGTCAGCTGCTTTTATGAGTGGAATAAGATAATGATTGTAGCAACTGATTTTTTTCAAAGCTATAGTAGTACTACTAGGGCTATTCTTCTAAGTTGGCGTGGTTTAGATTGGTATAAGTAGTATAATTTTAGGTGCACTTAACAATAAATAATCCAGCAGCTTAAATCATCAACATCTCACAATGCTCTTTGTTAAAATTAAATAATATAACATAACTTTTGAAAAAATGTGTTTGAGACTAAAACCGTGAGGCCCTACAATGAGCTCATAACGTGATCCATTTGATCTTTTTTACACCACTTGCTCGATAATGTCGTTTTATACGTCATACAAACCTCACTTAAAGCAAGTCATTGTATCCCTAGGGAGATAATGCAGTATGGCCGATCCCTAGGGAATAATGAGATTTGAATTTGGAACACCAAAAATCGTCAACATTGTGAATTAAAATGTACGTGCATCGCACAAGTTGACTCGAAATTCAAACTGGCCACTAACAAAAAAACCGGCCAAGTGCGAGTCGGACTCGCCCATGGAGGGTTCCGTAGCAGCAAGTAACATAATATAAAAGTTCTTGTAGTTCGTTGTAACTTTGATCGATGTTTTAATAATAGTGATTTTTTTAGATTTATGACGTATTAAAAAAAAAACTACTTACTAGATCTCGTTCAAACCAATTTTCGTTGGTAGTTTACATGGTAATGTATATCATATATTTTTTTTAGTTTTATCATTCTCTTATTTTAGAAGTTACAGGGGGGGGACACACATTTTACCACTTTGGAAGTGTCTCTCGCGTAAACTATTCAATTTAGAAAAAAAAAAAACGATATTAGAAACCTCAATATCATTTTTGAAGATCTATCCATAGATACCCCACACGTATGGGTTTGATGAAAAAAAAATTTTTGAGTTTCAGTTCTAAGTATGGGGACCCCCAAAATTTATTGCTCTTTTTCTATTTTTGTGTGAAAATCTTAAAGCGGTTCACAGAATACATCTACTTACTAAGTTTCAATAGTATAGCTCTTATAGTTTCGGAAAAAAGTGGCTGTGACATACGGACGGACAGACAGACAGACAGACAGACAGACATGACGAATCTATAAGGGTTCCGTTTTTTGCCATTTGGCTACGGAACCCTAAAAATACTGACGGGAGCATTACCTATAGAAAATTGAAACTATAGAATCTTGGAGTAGTGAATTTTGTTCGTTTTTTGTTTTTTGGGCGGCTTGAATTCCTCACTTCACTCAGGTTTCTTTATTAACTCCCTCGCAATGCTCGGGAGTTAATTTTATAAATCCCTCACTATCGTTCGGGATTAAAATCAGCAACCTTCGTTTCGTTCGGAATTCAACATACCGCCCGCTACTTAAAGACATGCTTTATCCCCTAGTCACATAAACTACTATTAAACTGAACCGTTAAAAGGATGGAGTTTTAAAGAGCTTACAACATGATTTTTACTTTATGCAAAACCTGAATATAGTTGGTTTAGAATCAGTAACTGAATGGATTCCAATAGTTTTTACACCATGTTATATTTTTTCCAAAAAAAAATATTTTTTTTTACTTTTTTTATGTATGTTCACTGATATCTCGGTCAATTGTGGACTAATTTTAATTTTTTTTTTAATTGAAAGGTTATGCTTCCAAGTTGGTCCCATAGAAATATTGTTATGATCTGATCATGAACTTCGAAGGTATGGAACAGAACTCCTCATAGAATCACAGCAAAACTGTGGTTACAAGTAAAGTTGCTTTGTTTATACGTGTAGTCGATGACTGACTGTCAGAAAAGGGGGGGGGGGATGTATCGAACTGGTCTGATGATGAAGCCAGAAGAAAAAAAAAAGAAACACCGACTTCCGAAATTAAAGTTATTTTATACTTTTCAGTGTTTTTTAACATTGAAGTCGGTTATATTTTTTTTTTTGTAAAAAGTTTTTACTCATAGTACAGTTATGAAATTTGGTTCTGTAACATAATATAATAGACACGTGTTTCCGGTTTCGCATAAACTAAAACTAATATTGTATGGCTCCAACCCTCTCCAACGCTCGCACGCCTGTCATTTAAACACGTCATGCTAAGACCTCCTTGTTTTGTCCTAACACTTTAATTTTATCTTCCAGCACTACGTGGACCTAAATACAGCGTACATGGACATGAACGTGCAGCCTGGTGGAGAAGACTACCTGGCTATGGTGTGCGCGCCTGACTACAACAACCTGGTGACCCCCAGCCCCCACCACTACGTCAACGAAAGAAGCTTCTTCCCCACCACACCCACGCAGATAGGTAAGAAAACGAAAATAGTAGTGATAATATGGATTGGTAAGCTTAGGTACAGGAGTGAAGTTATTAGGTAGGTACAGCAGAATTTGAGATAAAACAGGTGAGGTAGATAGACAGACCCCAAATCGCATCTTCACCTATATGTCCATTGAAAACATATCCATGTTCTGTTCGAGCGTGCACATAGTATTTGTTCTTAATATTGGCAAATTACAATTGAATTACCTAATATTTGTTTATATTTGTTTCAAGCTGCCGAAGTCAATAATAAAGGTAAAATGTTTAATCGATCATGTATTTTATATTCGTCAATTATTATCCAGCGTTTATTTTGCACTCGATGTATACCACTATTACTCAATAGACAATCACAATGAATGGATATGAAAAAACGTAAACCGTACAATTTCCGACTCTTAAGTTTTTTTTTCCTTTTATCAGACGGAACGGATAACACTACATTCTGATTTCACAAACATACTACAAATGGTAATTCGACGCATGTCTTTGTTGTACTAACAATGAACTGTGTTGGAACTGATCACTGCACTTGTACACATAACACATCTCAACTAAAACTATTAAAGTTCGTCTGGTTGATTTGGTTAATTCCTTGTAGTTAGTTTTCACTTCTTGGCATGGTTTGGTGTGCAATTATCTTCCTTTTACCATTTTTCTAAGTTCGGTTTACATTTCAGATGGCGAAGGCTATCTACAGATGAGTCCGGCGTCAAAGCAGAATATATTCAGTCCTCGAGATAAGGACACCCAGTTTGAATTCGATCCTCGCATGCTATACAACCCGAGGGTATCTGAAGCAAGTAGCGGTGGTTCAGAGTTAACGCCAATGCTAACTTTGAACAACTTACCAGCTAGGAGTGGCTCAGAATCCGACCATGAAGGTAACCAGTCACCGTATCTCAATATGTGTCCCAGAATAGACGAAGAAACAGATGACGTATTCGCAACAAATAAAAACAATGCAAAGAACGCACTCAACACGGTCACTAATCCCACGTACATCACCTTGGACGTCGACATCGAGAAGAAGCCGAAAGATATTATTAATTCGTATATTAACATACCGAACGGTCTAGTCAAATAATTTCATTTTGTGTAACAGAATAAGCTAATCTCATTTAATAAATAGTATCTACTTATGTATATTACTCTCATAATCTGCATGAATGTCTTGATTACTGTTAATTTTGATCTCTGTTTTTTCTTGATGATATGCTTGATTTCTTTCTAAACTTTCTTTTACGTGAGTGTCTTATTTTCATTTTCTTACAAAAAATGTTGATTTTCTTTTAGTGAGCTTATTTGTTGTATCTTCATTCATGTTAATAGGTTTGTATCCTAGGTGTATTGTATGTACAAAAATGTTTACTTTTTGTGTAGACTGATTGGCGTGTGAGGTTGCACGCGCAGACGTGGAATGGTCACCTTTATGAATATTTGACATTCGCTATGTCATGGGTTGCTGGGGTTGTATCAGAAGGTACATAGATATACATACCGTATTGACTATATACAATAACAAAGAAGAACCTGGCGGTACCGTGCACGTATCGTGTGTAAGTTAGTGTGGAGCTATGATAATGTATGATGTGATATTTTGATATAGGACATTGTAATTGGACTCGATAGTATGAATGTAGTCAGTATTTATGTTCTGCGTAGCCCACCAGTAAAATAAATGTGAATATGTTTTAAATATTTGTATTTCTACCGAAAACATTCCTATTGTATTTTTTTATAGAAACATTTTTATGAATTAATTTGCACTCTTGTTACTGTTTTATTTCTTCGTATGTGTGTGTAGTTGGTAATGACTGCAACAAGAACATTGGACATTTTCAACAAATGTTATATTCATAAATTAGCGTGAATACAGAATGCTTTGTGACAGTTCACATCTATTAATTTTCTTTGATTTAAACATATTAAATCAGGTAATGTGTAGGTAGCCTATTGTAAGAATTCTTTGCAATTATGTGTATTTGCAAGTAAGTATATAAAGTTTAAAATATTTACAAACTAGAAAAACTGTCTATGTCTTTGTATATTTTAAACAAAATACTATATATTTTTTTATAAAATAATAGTAAAAGTTGATTTAAAAATAAATTAACTCTTCTTTTCAAATATGCTTAAAGCGATATTTTGGTGACGCACAAATCGACTATTTTACCAAATATTGACTGTTATATGTTAAGTTCATTGATAGAATTGCTAAATTTTTGTTATTGTGTGCTATGACTTAAAATTTGTTTGTTTTAAAACGTAAGTAGGAAACTGTTGTTTTGATCAAAGTATATTTTTGTTGTACAAATTATGTAGAAGCCATATACTAGAGACCTCAATAAAATAAAAACGGAAATATATCAATGTGATATTAAAATAATTTTATTAAGACCACTTTATTTATTTTATAATTCTTGCCTTTTTCTTCTACCTTGTTTTACTTATTGCATATAATACATATAAAAAAGCAAACATGCACGTCAGTAGTCTAACCCTAGACATAAAGGGGTGATAACCTAACCTAACCCAACCAAGGTAACCTTGCTAGTTTCAATCCGTGTAGACAGCAGTTGCAAACCATGACCTTCAACGCCCATGGTTGGGAGGCGTGTTTGCCAACAACCGAACGTGTTTGGCACGTGGTTTACCTACATCCATGTAGCCACAACACAAATCAAACACATAAACCAAGGTCACCTTGGTTATGCACCGTTCGACACCGTCTGGTCACCCCTTAAAGGTGAACCAGAAGGTTGCAATCCAATGTCCCAACCAAGGTGACCTTGTTGGGTTAGGTGGTTTGGGAATTCCCGACAATTTCAAAGTCCCGAAACACGAGACAGCCGACAATCAAAGTCCCGGGAATATCCGGGACTTCGAGACTTTTAAGTTGTTTATTTTTAAAGGGCTCAGCCTTTTTTAAAAATTTGGGCTGAGTAAATTTCTGGTAAAACATATTAAAAAATCCGGCCAGTATTATATTCTGTTTTTAGTATTTTTTTGTTATATATAACGGCAAAAGAAATAAATCATCTGCAAATTTCAACTGTCAACTGTATCACGGTTTATGAGATACAGCCTGGTGATAGACGGACAGACAAACAGACTGACAGATGGACGGATTTTGGTACAAAACCCTAATAATGCATTTTTTGTAAAAATTTACATTTATTAAAAAGAAAATTAAGTTTTAATAACTACAAAATTAAATTTAATTAACTTTAAAGTTAACTTCAGTCTTAATTGCTTTGTTTATTTCTTTTAATTACTCATAGATTCGCTTATAAAGAGTTAAATCTTATAGTTATAAAACGAACTTAGTTCAAAAACATACTAATTCTTAATATTACTTTACTGTTAATCAATAACAATTTCGTCAATCTTGTCTCGTCTCGAGTCTCGATCCAAAAGTCCCGGGACTCGAGACAACTAAAATTACGTAAAGTCCCGGGACTTCGAGACACGAGACGTCCCGGGACCTAAACCCTACTTGCTAGTATCAATCTGTGCAGACAGCAGTTGTAATCCATGACCTTCAACGCCCTTGGTTAGCGAGCGCGTTTTCCAAACCACTGAACTTGTTGGCGCTTGGTTTACATCCACCAACCAAACACATAAACCAAAATCACCTTTTTTTATGGTGGGGAAAAATCATCCAATGACATCCCCCGCTCTTGGGCGGAGCGGGAGATAGTGTCAGACTCTTACTGACTAAATGACCCACCCCGTTCCTTCTAGCCTTCATACCGGGGCTCGAGCTATCTTTCGAAACTAACCCTGGCCCCAGTAGGCTTCGACCCAGCTGGGTCTCCGCTTTTGCTGACAACTCCTTGAGGCGCGCGGGAACAGTGCGCGCCGTCGACAACTTGGGCTTGGTCCGGACAGTTACCGGACGGCCGGACAGCGAGCTACCCATTGCTCACTGTCCGCAAGCCCGCGCCTACGGTGGCCGGAAATCGGAATCAGAGTCCCGGCGGCGACGGCGGCGGGAACGCCGTTGCCTGATGCGGTCGGCATCCTCCTTGGCGAACCAAAATCACCTGGAACGCCCGGCCCAGGGCGGGGGATGTCATCTGGATGAAAAAAAAAACCTTTAAAGGCCTTCAATAAAGGTGATAATAATCTTTGGGAACACATTAGTTTCAACGCTTTTGTCAGATCTACAGACTGCTGTATTTATTTATTCTGCCTTGTTGCCGTTGTTTCCTCTGAACAAATTAATTTCTAATGTTTTTTTTTTTAATTGATGTAAGCAGTGATGCAATCTCTGATGGTGAGGCGCACTAGTTATTAAGAGCTTATTCACTCTAGCCTTGAAGACACCCAAATTATAAACAGACGGGTAGACCGCAGCAGGCAAACTGTTCCAGTCCTTCGACGTACGCGGTATAAATGACGAGGCGAAACGCTTAGTCCGGACCGTAGAGATTACAAAAACGTAAGGGGATGATATTCGCCGTACGTCGGGTGGTCCAATGGTAGAATTGTGATGGCGGAATCAAATCATGCAATTCCTGCGCACACTCTCCAAAATGCATCTTGTAAAACACCGAAAGGCTGGTTACCCTACGCCTGTACTTAAGGCTTTGAAGGGTTTGCTTCATTCTTTCACACAACATATCCGTAAAGGCACAAAAGCCGCTGCAGAAGCATGAAGAATGTCCCACCCATTAGCTAACCGTTTAAAGATAGACCAGAAGCCATGGCAAAGTAGTGCTTTCTAAACATCTTCTTGCTAAATATTTTTCACTCGGATACAAAGACCCTTGGCTTAATTAAAAGTCAGGTAGAGATTGTTTGACGAATCTAGGCTAGGATGTGAATGAGGTACCTACTGTTCCAAAAACATGGAACTTCCAATGTCATTTTCTGCGTTCTCTGATGAACATAATTCGTAACTGGTCCGATTCTATATAGATTGTTATCGGCACGGAACGGAGAATCTTCAATGGTTCTTCATAATGACGATGATAGGTGCCTGTATTTACAGGAATGAAAATATGGTTGATATTTACTAAGAATTGTTAGTATAGGGTACTGTAGTTAGCAGCAATTATTGTAACTACCGTTGATTACACTGTAGGTATATCAATTATAGTAAGGTTTACTAGTGGATAGCGTAATTATATTTGATTTGGTAACTTTAGAACGGACTGTTTTGGATTTTAGTAGGTATGAAACTGAAAATAAACCGACGTAATTATTAGTAATATTAGACTGGTTGTTGGAGCGAGCCTTAAAGGAAACCCTGCTGAACCCAAAGCTGATAAATTTTGGGTAAATATCAAATAAGTAGGTATTATTCAGTTGTTCATATAGTTATGGAGGATTCTGAATCTGAAACTCGGAACTTTCGATTGATTTTGCACCTCCGATTTCGATTTCGAGATAAATATAAACAAGTTTATACATGTCACAAGGGGAACTTCCTCCTCGTACCTTCCATCAATTACTCTTTCTCTTGATAATTCATTTCGTATTTAGTATGTTGTGAGTTCGCTTCATTTATATCTACTTAACCGAGTTTTGATTAATTTTGGTAGCGTTTCATTTCACGTTTTTACCTCCGATTCAGGTTCAGATTCCGATAAGTCAACTTAAAAACTCCGTTTCCGAATTCGGTTCCAATATAATCACTTCCGCAGCTTTCCTACTTCATATATATAGGCATTGCCAAGATGCTTCAAATGCCAACACAAATTGTGATGCCTGAAAATATTCGTAGGATCCTATAAATTTTATATAGAGAGAAACTTGAATAATATTCACCTTAATTGTGAGCACACAATGCTACGTGCTACATTGTACGGACGCAGAGTGCAATATGAGGAGGCCGATTTGCAATGCAGGTATGATACGTCAGAATGTATATATCTACCTTTCAACATGAAACTCTCTGCAAATATATAGTTACACACGAGTACGATATCCGTTAAAACTATTTATTATTGTTAGTACCTACCTATACTCATTTTTCATCTTTAAGCACAACAATAGATATTTAAGTACTAACAATAAAAATACATACGTAATTTTCATTTTGTTAGTTAGTTCTCTAGCGATATCTATGGCACCACATAAGAACTACAAGAAATATGTAATCTTGCATCGAGCAATCAAAAGTTAATTCTCCGCGCGATTTGAGCCCACTCTGATCGGAGGATCCTCTCTTTTCAACGGAGGTTTGCGGGACTTTACTCTCTGTTCCGCCTACCTCCAAAACTGGTGAGCCCTACGTGATAACTAGGGATCGAATGTTGAATAACCATCTCTTTTTTGAAGTCTTTTAAAAGAATGGTTTCCATAAACCAAATATAGTTGCAAATTCTAGTGAACTATGTCTCCAGTTTCTTTGTATACTTATACAAGGTTCCTGCAAGCGTATATTTCTATTATCACTACAAGCTATCTTAAAATGTAATTTTATAAAGAACATGGTTATTTTTTTAATCTGTTGGAAAGCAAGGAAAATATCGCATGTGTTTAATATAAAATGGCTGCTTTTTCCGCCATTAGAAATCAATACAGGAAAATAACTTTAGTTGAGGGCACCATGGAAGGTAGGTACATTCGGCACTTAAGTGAGTCACGTAGAAGCAATAACGATCAAATGAAAAGAAGTGCAAATACATAAAGTAAGTACTTACTTTGTAATATTAATGAATAAATATAATTTCATTTTTCAATACACTTGCTCCGAAACTGACTCTTATTGCACTGCACTTAGGTACATAATGGCCCTTGTTACCAAACTGTGATATTTTGACTACCATTACGCACTAGTGCTATAATGTAGTTAAAACCTTATTGTTCCCCCGCCATAATTTTAATACATTATCCTATCAGGTTGGGCGCAGGTCATCCCCCACGAGTCGCCGGTCAACCCCCGTTTATTCATTTCAGTGAGTGTATTGAAAGGTATATAAAAAAAAAATATGGGCGCGCATATGAAAACATATTTTTTCATTATTCATACTCTGAAAGTAGGTCTGAAGTTGCCTGAGGAGCGGGCTGAAAGTGATACTTTTCATCCCTAGGGAGTTTTACTTTACAACTGACAGCTGTCAAATTATTAAAAAAAAAACTAGCTCTATCTTCACATTTCTATTGAATCATGTTCCAATTTTCCATACAGCCAGTCAATCACAGCGCGATATAAAATTGAAATAACTTAAAGACAAGTATTAATTAAATAATGTTATATTTTAAGTGATTTATTTGTTCAACTATTTCTTTAAAATACTTTATTTTTAAAAGATTACAATTAATTTCTAATTTTTCATTAATGAGGCTGAATAGCTGAAAAAAAATGGCGGGAAAGTGGCAATCAGTCGTTTTTCGAGTTTCGTTTACATTTCCGTACAACAGAGATTTGTATTAACACGTTTTGTTTATCAGATTAAAATAGTGATTTAACGCCTAATTTCATAAGAGAAGAGGCTAAAGCAGTAGTGGAATACCTTTTACCGCCTAAATCAGAAGAAAGATACCTACTTAAAATCATAGGTACGACGACTCAGGTTTTACAAACTTTTTATTTTGTTTTTAGTTTCCTCGTATTCGTAATGAAAAGCACAGTGTTTACCTCGGGGTGAAAGTAACCCATTTAACCCCTCGAATTAGCGACCTCGCTTCGCTCGCCCGCCAACTCCTTCTCGGGACGAAATGAGTTACTTTCACCCCTAGTGTAACAATGTACTATTACACTACCTGCTCGATGATGTCGTTTTATACGTCATACAAACCTCACTTAAAGCAAGTCATTCTATCCCTAGGGAGATAATGCAGTATAGCCGATCCCTAGGGAATAATGAGATTTGAATTTGGAACATCAAAAGTCGTCAACATTGTGAACGTGCATCGAACCACAACTGGTCGACAACTCGAAATTCAAACTGGCCACTAACAAAAAAAAAAAAAGAAAATAGAACAAAACGTGCTTAGGTACTGACGGGCGCGTTACAGAGAATTGAAACTATAGAATCTTGGAGTAGTGAATTTTGTTTGTTTGATGAACTTGTAAATATAATACTTATATTTCTGTAATATTTGATTTGGTCGACCAAATGGTGTTTTAATTATCTCACAGATGGTGTAAAAAGTAGAGTATGCAACACGGGGATAAAGCTGTCTTTGTCTTGGACGGCTTGAATTCCTCACTTCACTCAGGTTTTTTTATTAACTCTACTACAAAATTAACTCCCTCGCAATGCTCGGGAGTTAATTTTATAAATCCCTCACTATCGTTCGGGATTAAAATCAGCAACCTTCGTTTCGTTCGGAATTCAACATGCCTCCCTCGACTTAAAGACACTGCTTTATCCCTTAAGATAAGATAAGATAAGATATGTAATGAAATGACCTCCTTGGAAATGACATTTCATTTTTTTAATTTTTAAGCTGTGGATACGGGGTGACGTATCATTCAATGACAGATGATGTTTAGATTATTTTGTGCATTTTATTGTTATAAAAACTTGTAGAGAGATAATTAAATGGATATAATTGAGGAGGCGATATTATTAAACTTTAAATGTCGTTTCTTTGTTTTCAGGTGAGATAAAAGTGTAATTTTAGTTAAACGATAATTGTTATACTGTAAAAGCATGTTGAATAAAACAAATCTTTGTTTTCAGAGAAACAATTTGTGGTTTATTTCGAAAATCCTCAATAAAATCCATTATAAAACGACATTTTTGTTAACTAAAAGAAGATGGACCGGCTGCAATTTGAGTTTACGATGATAGCTTCAAATGATGGCAAATCAAATGTATTAGCCATAACCTCAATATCTACAGAAGAAGGAAAATGTTATGTTTTACCTGATGAGCTGAAGCCGGTGATTCATCATACATATATTGTCAAAATGAATACTTTCTCAAAAATAAAAAATAGTATAAAGAAAAGGTATCAAAGTAGAAAAATATGGATAAAATTGGATGAAGATTTTAAGAAAACATATAGAGATGAGGAAGGTAATATGCAATTTTTAGATCAATATTTAGAAGAAATAAGCACAAAACAACCAATAGACAAAAACGACAATTTGCAACATATCTTGGAAAAATTAATAGAAACTACTACAAAGAAAGAAAATCAACATAACCTAAAACATATTTCAGAGAAATTTATTATTGAAAAATTCACAAGCAAGAACCCTAATGCAATGCAATGGATTGAGAATTTTGAAAAGGAGTGTGAGCGCTTTAATATATCAAAAGATGAAACAAAAATAGATATATTGAGATTATTTTTAGAAAAATCTTGTTTGGATTGGTATAGCTCGATGGCCATAAAACTAACAATAAAGGCTGAATGGAATGAATGGAAAGACAAATTTTTAGAAACTTTTAAAAACCGAGGATGGGACATAGTTACATATGCTCTCGCATTTAGATATAAAGAAGGACTACTAATTGATTACGCTATTAGAAAAGAAAGGCTTATGCTAGACATAAACAAATCGATAGACTCCAAAACAATGATAGATCTTATTGCAACAGGTTTACCTGGGTTTATCTTAAATAGGTTAAACAGAGATGAACTCAATGACACTCACACACTGATTTGTTCAATGAGATAAGAAAATATGAAGGTATGATGTACAAGAAAAACTCAAGTACAATAAAGAGTTGTACATTCCTTTATAAAAATAAAACTAATGAGAAGAAGCCATGTAACACTTGTGAATCTTTGAACAAAGGAATAAGATATCATCCGGAAGAGTCATGTTGGTTCAAGAAAAATAAAAAAGAATCTGAAAAAGTTTTTAAACCCAGAAATGTAAATAACAACTCCATTATTGAAGTAGATATAAATACTGAGAAAAAAAACGAGTAAGTACACCATTAATCAAAATCAAGCTCTTATTAGAAAATAAACTAGAAGTGAGCGGCATTTATGATTCAGGCTCACAGATCTCTTTAATAAATTCAAGACTGATTAAAATAAAAGAAAAAAAGGACAATGAGAATATAGCATATATGAAAACGGTTAATGGTGTGAAAAAAACAGATGGCTTGATAACAATAAAAATAAAAATATTTGATTTAGAAGAAGAGGTGGATGTATACATAGTAGAAAATGAATATTTTGATGATTTTATAATCGGATTGGATATGATAAAGAAATTCAAACTAACCCAAAACGAGGACTTGCGGATAGAACAAAAGATAAGAACAAATAAAATAGATGAAATGTCTAAAGAAAACAGAAATGAAGAAAAGAATATAAAAACATTAGCAATAAATTTTAATGAACATATAGAAACAGAAGAGTTTGTAAGTATGACAGACCATTTAGATAATGAAAAGAAAATTGAGATCGAGAAAATAATAAAGGAATATAAAACAATTTTTGCAAAGGACAAGTATGATATAGGAACAGTTAGAGATTATGAAGCTCACATAGATTTACTAGTAAATAGATACTGTAGTAAAAGACCATACAGATGTACAATAGAAGATAAATTAGAAATTGAAAAGCAAATATCCATGTTACTAAAGAATAATTTAATAGAAGAATCCTGCAGTCCTTTCGCTGCTCCAGTGACATTGGCATTTAAAAAGGGTGAAAATAGGAAATCCCGCTTGTGTATAGATTTCAGGGAACTAAATAAAATTGTTGTTCCACAAGCTCAACCTTTTCCGTTAATAGATGATTTGATTGTTAAAACTAGAAATTGTAAGTATTTTACTACACTGGATATAAATTCAGCATTCTGGGCGATACCATTACGGGTGGAAGATAGATATAAAACAGGATTTGTCACACAAGATGGCCACTTCCAGTGGACCTGCCTTCCCTTTGGCTTGAAAACATCACCAGCAATTTTCCAGAGAATTTTAAGCAATATTCTAAGAAAGCACAATCTCACAGGATACTCCGTAAACTATATTGATGATATTCTGATTTACTCGAACACCTTTGAAGAACATATAAAATACATAAGAAATGTATTAGAGGCAATAATACAAGAAGGCTTTAGATTGAAGTTTACGAAATGTAACTTTGCTTCAGACTCAGTAAAGTACCTCGGCCATGTAATTCAGAACAATTCGTAAAGACCACTAAAAGACAATTTGATCTCGATAAGACATTTTCCAACTCCTAAGACACAAAAGAATATCAGACATTTTTGGGAAAAATTAACTTCTACCATGAATACATACCAAGAAGTGCAATTATTTTAGACCCATTACATAATTTATTAAGAAAAAATGAAAAGTTTGTGTGGTCAGAGAAGTGTGAAGAATCATTTAATCAAATAAAAAGATATTTATGTTCTCAACCTGTGTTGGAAATATTCGACAAAGACTTACCAATAAAAATCTTTACAGATGCGTCTTTAGAGGGTATCGGGGCAATATTAAAACAGACTCAACTAGACGGTAAAGACAAACCGGTGGCATATTTTTCAAAAAAACTAAACGAATCTCAAAAACGAAAAAAGGCCATATATTTGGAATGTATTGCTATGAAAGAAGCAGTTAAATACTGGCAACACTGGCTAATTGGAAAACATTTCACTATTTACTCAGACCACAAACCTCTAGAGAACATGAATATTAAATGCAGGACAGATGAAGAATTGGGTGACCTCACATATTACCTATCTCAATATGACTTTACAGTAAAATATATACCTGGTAAAGAAAATATAGAAGCAGACTGTTTGAGCCGAAACCCTGTATTAGAATCAGAAGATAACAAGGAGGAACTATTAAAAATAGTTAATTTAATACAAATAAAAGATATAGTTGAAGACCAAGAAAAAAATGAAACAATAAAAGAAAAGAAACAAAATCTACTACATAAAAATAAAATCTATTATAAAAAAATAAAGAAACTTGAAAAAATTATACTCTCAGAAGAATTTAGTAAAAAAAATATAAAAAAGGTGCATGAAGATTTATGCCATATTGGAATCAGACAATTACAGAAAAAAATAAGTCCACTATATACAGCTAAAAACCTAACAAAAAATATCATAAATATTTGTAAAACATGCGAAATATGCATAAAAAATAAATCAAGATGTCAAGGAAAATTTGGGTTAATGTCACAACTGGGACCAGCAACAAAACCATTTGAGATAATGTCAATGGATACTATAGGTGGCTTTGGAGGATCTAGGTCAACAAAAAAATACTTACACCTTTTAGTAGACCACTACACAAGATATGCGTTTATTGTGACTTCAAAAACACAGAACGCAAGTGACTTTATAAAACTAACAAAGAAAGTACTCGAGACAGATGAGATTGGAATAATTCTGACAGACCAATATCCAGGCATCAATTCAAAAGAATTTAAACAGTATTTGCAGGAGAATAACATCAAACTAATATTTACAGCTGTGAATACGCCATTTTCGAACGGCTTGAACGAAAGATTAAACCAAACAATAGTAAATAAAATAAGATGTAAAATAAATGAAAAAAATAATAAGAGAACATGGACAACAGTAGCAAGAGAAGGTGTACAGAAATATAATGAAACAGACCATTCTGTTACAGGTTTTGCACCAAAATATTTACTGGATGGTACAAATGTCAGTATTTTACCAAATGAAATTAAAACAATAGAAAAGGAAGACAAGTGGATTGCTGATAGAAGATTAGCATTAGAGAATACAATAAAATCTCACAAGTACAACAAGAAAATATTTGATAGAAATAGGAAAATACAAGAGTTCGAGATAGGAGACACTGTATATGTAGAAAATGGAAATAGACTGAACAGGAAAAAATTAGACGAATTAAAAATAGGCCCTTTCAAGATAATAGAGAAAATATCGAACTCCATTTATAAGATTGACACTGGCAACAGAAAAACAGAATCAACTTTATTCCACATAACAAAATTACAACCTGTTACGGCAGAAGATGAAGTAGAAGTAAACGAATAGGTATAAAGATAGCTTGCAGGTGCATTGTTTGTATTATATTATTTAGAATTTTCGTTCCTATGGGGGGGAGATGTAATGAAATGACCTCCTTGGAAATGACATTTCATTTTTTTTAATTTTTAAGCTGTGGATACGGGGTGACGTATCATTCAATGACAGATGATGTTTAGATTATTTTGTGCATTTTATTGTTATAAAAACTTGTAGAGAGATAATTAAAGGGATATAATTGAGAAGGCGATATTATTAAACTTTAAATGTCGTTTCTTTGTTTTCAGGTGAGATAAAAGTGTAATTTTAGTTAAACGATAATTGATATACTGTAAAAGCATGTTGAATAAAACAAATCTTTGTTTTCAGAGAAACAATTTGTGGTTTATTTCGAAAATCCTCAATAAAATCCATTATCTGTGAGCCTTATTTATTTGCTCAAGCATGTGTACACATACAAAATTTAAAAATGCATGCAGGATGACATAAAGTAATGAATTGGTTCAGACATGTTTGCCACATACTATGGCGTGCAAATGTTTTGAATAGTTTAAAAACAAATTAAAATTTTTACTAAGATATCATTGGAAAAATATATCAATGTCAAAATCAAACATGTCAAAGTTAATTTTTGCTATAAACATTTAGTTCTAAGAAATTAGCAACGAGTATAAATGTCAAAAAAGATACATGTCAAAAAGGTACATTTCAAAAGAAAAATAATAATAATGTAATCTATGTCTGTGAATTAAACATAATGGTTATAAATGTCAAAGTATACACAGTTATGTCAAAAGTATTAAAATCGTAATTGAATCTAAGTCACTCTAAACATAAACTACTATTTTACCGCCAGTTTACTAATTTTACAGTTATTTTCTTCATAAGTGTATTGAAAAACGTCGTATGATACACGTGAGTAGTTTTTACTGTTCTCGGCTCTCTTAAGACTCTCGCCATGGCTCGGGTCTTAATACCGTCTCGACGGTAATCACTAACATTACACACTTATATCATAATGTACTATTATTTGACGTCAGTCTGTTTAGTCACGCTATTTTCCTAAAATACACCACGAATTTCGATTCCGTTTTGACTATAATTTAAAAAATTTATACCATAAGGTTTATGTAAGTTTTTCATATAAATGTGAAACAAAATGTAAGTGCTACATTTACACGAAAATAAAAGAATACCTAAAACTCTTAAAACTTTGTGAAGTACTAGTGGGTCGCTATTGAAGATATATAAAAATAGAGTCCAACAATCTAGACCCAAAAAACCATTATTGGATAAGTAGGGCAGGTAAGTACTAATTTTATTATTTAAAGCCATTAGGCCCATACAACAGCGAACCCTTTTTACTGAATACTAAGGCCTGAAAATAGGTTTCAAATTGTAATAAAAAGATGTTATACGTTCCTATGTGACCTACGAGATAAATAAATAGATATAATTTAAAAAAAATCTGGGCAAGTGCGAGTCAGACTCTCCCCTATAAATTTTGATTCCTTTGGGGGTGTCGAAATACACGCTTTTTTGCAACATAAACGGCCGTATCTTTTTTTTTCGTTAACTTAGAAACTTGATTTTCAAAAAATCACTCCCCACTTTACGTGTAGGGTGGGCCCCTACACGTAAAGTGGGGAGTGATTTTTTTTAATAACCTAACATGTGATATGTTGTTGGATAGGTATTTAAAAATGAATAGAGGTTTACTACAATAATTTTTTGATAATGGTAATATTTTCGGAAATAATTGCTCCAAAAGTAAAAAATAATGTGTCCCCCTCTAACTTTTGGACCATAAGTTTAAAAAACATGAAAAAAATCTCAACAGTAGAACTTTATAAAGACTTACTAGGAAAATTATTTTGAACTTGATGGGTTGAACAGTTTTTGAAAAGTTATACAAAATAATTTCTGAACTAAGTTTGTAATTTAACCGCATATGCAAGCATTTTTTTTACCTTATTTTACATATTATACTATCCTGAACGCATTTTCTTTCAAATAAAAAAAAAATATATATTTAAATCGGTTCCCGCAATCCAAAATTACCACCGAAAACCCAACATACATATCCCGTCTAGTTTGTCTAAATTAGTAACCCATGTAACGTAATGACACTCACTCCTTAGTGTAACGTAACTCTTTACGTTACAAATGAAACGTATAAGGTAACGTAAAGGAGTTACATACAGGAAGGAGTGTAACAGTTACATGAGAGGGTAAGGAGGAGGAGTATAGAGGAAGAGTGAGAGTAAGTATAGAAGTGGAAGTGTAAAGTGAGAGGAGAGGAGGAGTGCTAAGAGAGTGCAAGAGGGAGTGTAGTGTGTAAGTGCCTCCAGGGAGTAGCCCTGGCAAGGCACGTGTGGTGAGTAGTGAGAGGTTGGATGAGGGAGGAAAGTATGGAGGGAGAAATAATATATATAGATATGAATCCTTGTGAGGTTATATTACAAATAAAGCATATAAAAACAATAGAAATATAAAAAGATATAAAGATATAAAAATTCAGTTCAAACGGCGTCACGGCGGAGCACAGCAGCTGGTGTAGGCGCAGCCCTCAGCCGTACGAGGGACGGCGAAGGCTACGCAGCCGCAAGCAGCAACAGATAGTGGTAGGCGACACAGCCCTCCAGCGTAAGGGCCGGCAAAGGTAGAGAGGAGGCCCTCAGAGGCCAGGTCCAATTGTAGAACAGCCCTCTGCCGTCAGGGCCGGCAGAGGCAGAGAGGAGGTCCTCAGATCCTTCTCGGAGGAGGGCTTCATAGTTCAAGGAGCTCCACCGAGAATGGAAGCTGAGCCAAGAAACTGTCTTCAAGGAACTGACACCAAGAAACTGACACATGTAGCTGAACCAAGAAAAACTGTCACCAGGATCTGACAAATATGGTTTTTTATCAATTTTGACGGCTATGCTGGCTGTCAATTCATAATTTAAAATTTGAAAACAGGTTTCAGCCAGCATTGCTGTTTCACAAGAAAGATATAAATTACAATTTAATTTTAAAGAATGATTCGCAGATAGGAGAACATATAATTTGTTGTTAGCAAATTATATGTTTACAAAATAAATAATATTAAGAGTAAAAGAATAAAACCTAAGACTATAAAAATACTCTTTGTTGATACCTAATCAAAACCATAGAAGAAAATAGTAGTGACATGACAGATGACATTGATCAAAGAAAATAAACAAACTAAATATATAAGAAATATTATAAAGATATGTGATTATTGTGAAGTTATGTAAGTATTAATAACATTACACCCAATGGGTTTATTTTTTAACTTGTACGGGGAAAAAAATTGTTGATAGTCGCCATAGGGTTACATTGCGAGAAATTGGGTTTACTTAATTAAATTACATTGTGGGTAAAATTTAACTTCTTGGGGATATTGTTGATGGGACTGAAATAGACAAAATTTTTTCAAACTTTCCATGTGTAGTTGGAATCTAAAACTCTTTCTTTAGTTATCACCGCACTTTGTGGGCCCGTTTTTAGGTTTCCGTACTTAGTATGTCAACTCAATGTAACAAATAGCCCATTTTTTTAACTCAAGTGGGTACACTTATTGTGACGGACGGGAAACTACGGAACCCTACACTGAGCGTGGCCCGACCCGCTCTTGGCCAGATTTTTCCTTTAGAGGTACGGAACCCTAAAAAACACTTAAAACGTAGGTAAACTTGTGCAAATGTTTGAAATTAATCATAAAATATATTTAATTACGCAACGTAATTAGTGATACGAACAGTTTTGAAACATTATTAATTTTAGTCATCTGGGAAGCGTAACGAACTTTATTTTTCACAAGTTATCTTTTGTAAAAAACTACATAGTATTCTGTGCTGGAGAGGCATCAATTTCACACTTACTTATTGCCAATTCATCGCATACATTTTACAAATTATTCACACCAGGTGGCTTCATTTTGTACATGGATGCTATTGGCATCTGCGGAAGGTTGATGTACTGCCAGTTTCCCAGTGACCTCACACAATCTGATGTAGATAGATACATTATTAGGAGCTCAACACATGAAAAAGCGTAGCACGATTTTTCTGTGCCCTCTCGATCTGGCGCCCTTTTATAGCCTGGCCGACACCTCCGCCTACACACCTGACGGTATTTTACGTTATTGATATCTGCGCTAAAATCTAGATATTTCTGCAGGGCGTCACAGATTCACGGATACCCAGACTAACAGCTTTGCTGCGTTCAGGCGTAAGTCCGCAGCATGCTTATTGTGCAGTGTGCGAGTCAGAACCAACGGTGACCTGAGTGTCTTTGCCATTAATGATAAATTAACTTCATTACACTAGTGTAACCATTATTCTGTTGTTATTGTCATGCCATACGTTAATTTCTACCTAAAGTCCGCCCGTCCAATTTTATGTACTTAACTTAAACCGAGCTGGGTCGTGCGTGGCTCTTTGGCCTGAGACTGCGGTCCCAACTTCCACATACAATTTTTTTTTTAAGTGTATTTTGGGACCACAAAGAAAAAGGAATTAAATTACAGCTACCAAAACAACTGTAACTGTTTATTTTATTTGTGGTCCCACAATGCTACTCAAAACAAATTATGTTTATAGGTGAAAGTTGGGACCGCGGTCCCAGTTCAAAGAGCCTCACGACCCCCGAGCTTACGCCGAGCAATTACGACAGTAGGCATGTCGTTTAAGTAAATATGAAATGAAAATAAAACTAAAACAAATAGATCGCTACGCAGACTCCGTGTGTGAAGCATCTTACACGTCAAAGCTAGAGCTAATCCTTTTCAATTCACGCTTGTCACGCCTATTTAACACTACACTGATATGTATTCAACTAACGTGTTGTTTTCTGCATTAGCTAGGCCGCATTGATGTGTTACGTGAGCGCGTTCCGGTACAAATTAGATGTTAAAATGTGATAAGCATGTAAGGCCATGCATTGTTTTTGTTTAAGTAAGAACCATGCTGATTCTAATTAGGACAGGGGCGCAATACAGGCACATGACTAAAACATTTTGAAACGTCTCAAGTGTGTAAACGTTTCAGCATCTATATTCAAGTTTCAAGAAACTTCTGAGTACTGAACGGAGAAACGTGTCTCGAGACGGGAACTAAGTGGTCTTGATTATGTTCACCTATTCAGATTTTAGACAATGACTTGCCGCTACTACTGATAGGGGGAGGAACGGGGACGTTGAAGTTACCATGAGTAACTCCGTCATACATGATGATTGTCATCGGTAGCAACGGAGTGTCGTGGTTAGCGTAAGAAGTTGAGTTAAATGCTTCTGTGCTACGGGTTACTGGATCGGTTATCAACTCAGCGACACGCAGTTCACAGCAGGACATGGGTCTCTTCCGAACTGCTCCGCCAGCGCCGTCCATATCCAGTCAATCCCACGTAATACATTGGTGCATCGGTATCTACAATAATGACGTAATTAAGATTTATCATGAATTCAAGGTTCTGGAATGAAAAGGGCCAGGCATTAATATCAAAGGCGAGTACATCATTCACCATCAGTCACTCACTTTCGGTTTGTCGACGACGTAATAGTCATACAGGCTGAGGCTGAGGCTACAGTGGAGCTCAGTATAATGCTTGGTGGACTGAGTAGAGCTTCTAAAAGAATGGAATTTAAAATTAACACGGACAAAACCAAAGTCATGGTAAACATATGGATGTTATGATGTGTGATGACTTTGATTTTGACCATGTACCCACTCTTATCCAGGTCGGAGACTTTATATTCTAATTTCTGGACTAGTACGTTTACCTGGAATGGACGGTCCAGTTGGGTAGGTTTAACTTCGAAAAAAAGGTCAATCGTCGAATCAGACTCAGCTGAACAGCATTCGGGAAGCTGCGTGGTATTTTCTCGTCTATTATACTTACTGCAGTGTCCGAAGAAGAAAGTCTAAGACCAGCGTGTGTTGCTGCGTAATGATATATCACTCCGAAACGAGGTAACTCAAAAAGGCCACAAGTCACCCAAGTCACCCAAAGAGCAATGGAAAGGGCTATGCTCGGAGTTTTTTGTGTGATTGCATTAGAAACGAAGATATCCGCAGGAGAACCGAGGTTACCGACATTTCCCGAAGAACCGCCCAAAGACGTTCAACGGTCGACCGTTTTTCGGCTGAAATGATGATGATGATGAGGTAATTTTTATACAAAAATATTTTTAGTTATTGTAAGATTTAAAAAAAAACCTATTTTAAAAATAGCTGAAGTCAATTCGGAAGCCTATTCTAAGTATACTACTTTCAGGATGTGGGTTTAAAAAGAAGTTGCTGTATAGTGTTACAATAGTTAAGTTGTAATACTATATCCCAAACTAGAATACCCTGCATCGAAAATTGGCGAGTTAGTGGGATAATAAAAGGTTGATGGATGTATGCGAGCTTACTGACTAAAACTGATGCATTTTGTGATTTATCGTGTTTACTTAAACTTGTAAATAAACAAGATAAATCGAAAATGCTTGTTTTATTTATTATTCCTTAATTGAGTTAAAAAAGTAGTATTGTATTTAGTATTGTTTCCATCATATCATCTATAGCATAATATAATCAACCTTTTAATGATCCCAATGCTGGGACTCAGGGCCAGATCTCTAGAAGAAGAAATGAGCTGACATCCACCACGCGGGCGGAGTGCGTGATGGTGAATGTCACATGTCTTCGAATTTTTGGTTCTATTACATGCCGGAAACCATCTATAACTAAACATAAAGAGGACGATGTCTATCTATAAACAGAACACAACCATATACCTACATAAAGCTATATTAATTTAGTTCCTTAACCAAATAAATTTAAGTTCGTATCTCTCGGTATTGGGTACACAAATACCGCTGACCCGTCTCTACTTACACACGGTAAAGTGCTCTAAGCTGAAAATCGATGCAATTTCAATCCGAACATGTATAAAGTTCGTATTCCACATCGCCGATGTTCTAACAAAACTAAAAGTTAATCTGCGTTAACAAACAACGGCTGGTGTACTCGTAGAACTGGTTTTTGTCATAGAAGTGATGAATATTGTTGCAGCATCTGCATACTGATGTACGATCGTGTCATTTATACCTTCGTCAGGTTATTTTTGTCTTATCATGGCAGAACTTTCTGACATGATACCTGCTGCCACTGCATTGAAGCACGGATCAATCTCTAAATAGTAAAAAACGAGGTCGATTTCCATCTGTCTGTTTTTCTTCTTACTTCTTCTAAATTGCAAATCGTAATATGATAATGTTTCCACTAATAGATAGAAGAATAAAAAGGATAGGTTCTGTGTAAACTAACTATGTGAAACCAGGCCAGGTCACTAGTATATATCTATACATTTAGGGGTTCATGTCTACATTAACCCCACTTATAATAATATCTAATTGAAATCATACTAAAACTTTTATGATCTGGCAATTTTATTACATACTAACTTCAATCCGGGCCTCCGCTTCTGTGAAATTATTTTCCACTTTTCAATGAATTAAAAAAAAAACTATTTCTTCTCTCTTTTTTTTTCTTTTTAAACTAACAAAATAAAAATTATTAAAATCGGTAAATCCGTTTTAAAGTTTTAGCAAGACTAACGAATGTCAATTGATTTTTACGTATAAGATTACTATACTTAATTAATTAATTAAACCCCAAGCGAACGCCGGCGTTTGCTCTCTCATTGTGTCTCTAATAACAGTCTTCGGAAGGTTAAATTCAATTCATTTAACCGTCCGTACTACTGACACTACTATTTAATAAAATAGGTTAGATGAACTCAATTAAATTTACAATCACTTAATAATAATCGCTACATTAATTTAAATCACTATTTTGATTAGCAATTTAGCGTCGTTAAAATCAGTAAACTGCAGCCTATTGTGAACAGTGTCAGTGACATCAAGTGCAAACAAGTTTACAATGAAAATAATTTTTTCATAGCAAGCTTTTATAGTGCAGTATACCTGTATATTTGTATAATTAATACTCGGCAAGACAAATCATACGAGCCTAATCTCGATGGGGTTAATGTGTCGTTTAACCACTGAGTTCCTACGTTCATCTTTTAGTTCCATCATCAGATCAGCTCCATGTCATGATAGTTTTGTATTGTCATCTGATTTACAAATGCATGCAAAATTTTTACTCAATCAGTAACCCGGAAGTGGATCAAATTTGATTTGCAAGATTTGATTACAGACAATTATTACAAACATCGGGACAGGTGAAACTAAATAAAAGCTTGTAAAAAGACAGACTGACAGTTTTCATGATGAGTTTAAGCAATGCCACTACTATTTTACTGCTTCCATAACCATTAACATTTCCTTGCTACAGACAATTAGACGATATTGCAGCTGTAGGTAACTGACTTAGGTATTGCGCCAATTGCTTCGCTCGCCAAGTGTCGTCGTTTGGCTGCGTTGTTTGCATTCAGAACTGGACACCTATCTTCTGTAGACACATGCCATCTTAACTGTGCCTGAATGAAAGACAGACAGATAGCGAATAGCTTACAGGACATACTGCAAGAAAATTGAACTGAAGTTAAGTAAATAGGCAGATGTGAAAGACTTTATCGAAACTTATTTTCAAGTAAATATGGGTAAAGTGTTGCATTATTTTTAGAAAGACTTAAGGTACTACTACACTGTGCACACGTATGCCACACACGCCGATCTGGGCGCGTCGCGTTGGTCTCCATGCGTTTTAATTGGAAACTAGATTTGTAGAGCTACACTTGATCCACACCACGCGACGCCACGCGACATTGTTCTACGCACTAATCAGGCGTGTTACACGCGTGCGTCAGTCTAATGTAGTTCTAGCTTTACCGTGGTCCTGAAACGTAAAGAGCAGCTGAAGGAATACAGGTGAGTTTTCATCATTTACAATCTGACTCCCTGTCACTTCTTAGAGTCCAAACTTAAAAAAATTAACTGTCAATGATCTGATTCAAAGTAAACAGACCATTTGATTTGGTGAAAATAGAGATTGGAAACAGCATAGCATCACGGGCATCATTAATCTCTGTAAGTAGTTGATGTACTGCTAGTGTCCCAGTGATACCGTTCGACCTTCATTATATATAAATAGATGAATTATTAGGAGCTTCACACATGAATAAAGCAGCATGATTTTTCAATGCCCTTTTCATTTGACTTCCATTTAAACGCATAACGTACGAGTAAATTTTATTCCTGTTATTTTTTAAGATCCATTTAATGAGTAAATTAAGATGTATTGATTTTTTTATATTACAAGGCAACAACATGCCTCCACGTCTCCCTAGTGTTCCTAGCTTTTTGCCAACCAGTGGTTGAAAACTCGTATTTTACGTGGAGCGACTGCCTATCAGACCTACACAACTCAGTTACTGGGCGACACCACAAGATCTATCGTAAGCAATATGTTTACCTGCCTGTAACTTTTTTTTTTTCGATGGGATAAATCATCCAATGACAACCCCCGCTCTTGGGCGGAGTGGGAGATAGTGTCAGACTCTTACTGACTAAAAAACCCATCCCGTTCCTTCAAGCCTTCATACCGGGGCTCGAGCGCCTACTTATCGCACATTATTTCGCCTCTAGAGGGATCAGATCCCAAACTGTGACACATCAAACGTCATACAACTTGTTTTTACACGAAAATTTACATATTTTTTAATAGGAGTTACGTCCTTTTTAATTTAGTTGCAAATGAGCGTCGTTTCAGAGAAATGTGTTGTTAGTGTTAAAATAATATGTCGTTTCATTTTTAATTAAACTTTGCATATGTTTATAACTTGGTAAATAATATGGAAGAGTTAGTTTTATTATTTTTGTGAGTGAATTTGTGCAAGACAAACAAGGGCTGCATTCACTTTGCCATTTCTGTTGACGACCTATTTTTTTGTTTCCAGAATTGTGTTTCTTTATAAACAACAATAAGTACCTAGTATATGCACTGCTTCTCAGTTTTAAGAGATTTTTTTAGGAAGGTTCAAGTCACTGGTAACTCAACACTGTATTGTGTGCTAAATCTTAAAGGAAGATTTTATTTTTATTTTATGTTCTTTAAAATGCTTCATGTGTGATAAACTGTTATGATATGAATTTAAAGACAAAGACCATCAGCACCTGGATGGTCTTTGACCATGTTATTTGTATATATATTTATAAAAAGAGAAGCCCTGAGTCACTGACATATTAATGCCTAGGCATTGGATTAAGAACATAGTTTTTTTTAAAGACGTAAATGAAAAAGTTTTTTTTTAGAGTTGGTAATTTTATACCTATATAAGTTGGACACTTTAGAATTGAGAAAAGTAGATCTATACTACCTCAACTTTAACGCAAGCCAAAGTGCGGGAATAAGCTAAGATAAAAATAGGAGTTAAGTAGTACAACTATATGGGCTATCTACAATATTCGAACGAGGTAGAACAGAAAAGACTTCGATGTCTAATTAAATCAAGTGGTTCTTTTTTATTAGGTCAGGTGTTATCAACATAAAATAAAACCATTTTTTATAATATTGTCATATTTTTATTGGAACTTATGTTGAAGGAAAAAGCTGAATGCTTCCAAGCCCTGAAAGAAAATACAAGTTATAATTAGAAAAATATGAATTAAGACGACGCTAGCAAATACTCTGACGTTAAGACTACGTATGCTACATTTACATGGGGGCCCAGTCTCGGCCTATCGCTATTGTTTTGCCTTTGCATAAACGGGGAAACCCCGTAAACACAATGGCGATTGGCCGAGGCTGGGCCCACATGTAAACGTAGCATTATCAATACAAACGGGTAAAGGTGTTGCAGGTTTAATGCAAATACCGTAAGTATTTAATAATAAAATCGTTTAAGATTAAGTATAAAGCGGAGATACAGACATATGAGATAAAGATGCGGATAACTATGGCATTCGAATAGTATTTAAAACAATCTGTACACAATATATCGAAAGTTTATTTTAATTTAAGTATCGATATTTTTTAATTTAGTTTAGTCTCGTAAAAATATAAAGAAAAACATATTTGATGTTTTCAATAATCCAGTGAAGTAGGTACGGTGCACCTACTAAATATAATATCGCATTGACAGACTGGTCATGTGTAGCAAATTATGCCTAAAGCAAATGACGTGATTACCCGATTAACTAATAAGTTGAATCACGTAAGTACAAGGCTACATCATCACTAATCGGTGGCTTGCTTAGTATTGAAAGCCTAAGGAGTTACCTAAAGAGCTACTGTGGCTCTGGAATGCAACTGAATTAACACAGGAATGGTTTTAGTCAGTAAAAGTCGGTCACACCCTCTTGCTTCACCCAGAGTGGGAAAAGAAATTTGATGAGTTTCCAACGCTAAAAAAAACCTAGCAGACTTTGTCCGATGAATTCCAGCTTGAGAGGAATAATAATAATCAACCTAACAGTATACACTTGTAGCCACATCTATGGCATCATATAAGAACTAATCCTGCGTCGCGCAATGGAAGTTCTCCGCGCGATTTGAACTTATATAATAGTCTGAAATTATCTATCGGGCAGTTGCCCACCAGACATAACACCCGTCTGGTCGGAGGATCCTCCTTTTACACCGGAGGTATGTGGGACTTTACTCTCTGTTCCTCATACCTTCAAACACTCTTATGCAAAATCACCTTAGCATAGGGCTAAACTTTGCTGACGATTGAAAGTTGGGAAATAGTTTCCCGGCGGTGGACCCGTAGATGGCAACTTATTCAACTTAAAACTGTCATTGTATTTTCTCTATTTTAGGCATATTTACAGCTATATTTTAAAAACACGACCGCATAATTGATTTATTACTATTGAAAAAAAGAAATAACAAAATCTTATTTTTTCCACATTTAGGTCGTTCTACCGAATGCCAAAGGACTTTTTAGATATAACGATTCGTAATACACAAAAAAACTTACAGATTTACAGGTTTCTAGGACTGCCTTAGGAATAGCCGTTGCAAAATTGAATAACTGAAAAAAAAAGATATAGTACCAATTATTATGAGGAAATTATTTAAAATAAACGCCAGCTATTATTATAGGTTACGGAACAACTTATATAGGTAACACCAGTTAATCAAAATAGTTTATGGTGATTGGTTCAAAATGGAGGAAGTCTTTGCCAAAGTTAGGCTACCAGAAGAAGTTGAAGGTATCATCGATTCAGCAGAGTCGTCAAGTTAAGTTTATTTTATGTTAACGCAAGTTCTTCTTTTGATTAAAGACTTGTATTATTATTATTTAATAAAAATATTTGAATGACGGGACAGGACAGGAAAGAATGGAAGAAAAAAAAAGTATGTAGAAAGTGTAAGTACACTGACCCCAAATAATATGGGATAGGGGCAGGAAGAAGAAGAAGAGTTGAACTTTTACAACGATTATCATGTAAAAGGAGAAACTGACTGACTGACATATTAACACACAGCCAAAACTGGGACTAGGAATGACTAATTTTGCTCAAGGCTTCCTTTTTTGACGTAGGCGAGCATTAAGGAGATGAAACTGGTTTATACACCGTTAAATTTTAATCGTTTTAATCCCGTGAAGAGTCGATCCGGTACATGAAACACTATCGATTTGTAAAGATAAAATTTAAAAATAAAGTACCTCTTTTTCAAAACTCGTATTAAGTTACGCATGTACCAAATTAATTTCTTTAAGAACAAGTCAGCTCAGCGAGTTCAATGACCTGAAGGTACTTTGTACGCAACGCCGACTATTAACTACAGGTCATGAACTCGCTCAGCTGACTTGTTCTTAAAGAAATTAATTTCGTACATGCGTAACTTAATACGAGTTTTGAAAAAGAGGTACTTTATTTTTAAATTTTATTTTTACAAATCGATAGTGTTTCATGTACCGGATCGACCCTCCACGGGATTAAAACGATTAAAATTTAGCGGTGTATAGAGAAGCCTACATTCATGCGGGCGAAGCCACTGAAATAAGCAAGTTATAGATAAACACAAAAGGAACGATGAGAATAAAAGAAATTATAGTTAAAGCGTTTACTTGCATCCCTAAAATGCAAGCAGAAATAAAGATCAGATCTAGAAAAACATATTGGTTTGAGACTTACAGAAGTTGAAAAGTTTGGTCTAGTAGAAGTAGTAGTGGTCGTCGATGTCGATGTAGACGAGGAAGATGATGAGGTCGCAGTCGCAGGGGGGGTCGCTGCTGCCGTCGTGGTATTGGTGGCATTTTGACAGAAACCCACCCCCACGAGGAACACCAACACCAGAAACAGTTTCATGTGCACTAGAGCCATAATCGCTAACAACTGTACATAGAAATCCCTCAACACTAGCTTATATACCTTCCAATACTTTGTGACAACCGAAACCCATTATGCCTACACGTAAATAATATCTAAGTTATATTTAGAATTTTTCATGGCATCGCTTTGAACGGAGGCCACTTTAAATTTTGTTCAAATGAATATTCAGTATGTTGTAAGCAGTTCAAGGCGCAAGTCTAGGGCATTACTTGCGGTCAAATCTGATTGTTTAAATGCTACTATGAGGTTTTAAGATGCGATGGTCAACTTTTTTATTCATGTTTTTTTTAGTAGGGAAATTATCAAATAATTACTCCCGCTCTGAGTGGAGTAAGGGGAGTGATAGACTTTTAATTTAATGACTTCTTTCGCTCTACGGTGGAGGACTACATCCGCACCCCACACCTCTGTTCCTTCTGTTGTCCTTTGCGTTCCAGGACCATCAGTAATCTTTTCAGAAGTCAACCCATGGCCGTGGTAGGCTTCGGCCCTGCTGGGTCCTTTCGGTTTGCTGACATTTCTTTGAGGTGCGCGTGGCACATTACGCACCGTCGACGACTCGGGTTCGGTCCGAACGGTCACTGATCCGCCAGATAGCGAGCTACCCGTTGCTCGCCCTCCGCAAGCTGTCGCCTACGGTGGCTGACAGTTGGGGTTAAAGTCTCGGTTGACCCGAACTTACCATGAGGATCTGCGTTATTTAAAATGTGAGGACACCGTGACGCCTCTCCAGTCACTCCTCAAACAGGGGATTTACTGCTATGTTTATGGGGTGCCCCAGACTTTTACTGACTAAAACCCACCCTGTTCCTTCATTTACACTTTCTTTTCTAGGGCCACAAGTTATCTTCCGAACAATCTCGCAAATCTCTTCATCCTTAAGAACATAAACGAAAATATTCACGGGATATCCAATAATTTATCGAGCGTGACCTAATTCGATTGCACTCGGCAGTATTTTTTTATTAATAGGTAGGAAGTTCCCCACTTCAGGGTAAACAGCCACCCTCTTTCCACTTATCTCCATGCACAGCTTCTAGGGATAGTCATTTCAAGTAAAATCATACCGGAAAGGTATTAAACATAAGCAATATTAATTAAGTACTAGCTTTTACACATGTACATAATATATAGTCTATTTCACTCAAGGATAATGCAGCTTTCTATCAGAGAAATAATTTCAGCAATCGAAACAGTACTGTCAGAGATTACCTTCTACAAAATATTAGTGTAGACAGTTTTTTTTTCATTTCAGTTGGGTAAATCATCCAGCGATTTCTCCCGCTTTATGGCGGAGGCAGAAACAGATTAGAGATTTTCAAGAAAAATTTCGTATAAAAAGTATCCTTTGTCCGTTTCCTGGTTCTATGCTGGCTAAACCGATTTGGCTGAAAATTGGTGGGGAGGTACCACCAATTTTCAGCCAAATCGGTTTAGCCGTTCTTGAGTTATAAATAGTGTAACTATAGTCTGTCTAAAAATTCAAACGACTTGGGAATTTTGTATAATATTTAATCATTTACAAAATACCTATATTCGATACTTTTTATAAGGTTCTTTTATTAGTAAACAATGATCAAGATCTCTTAATCATCCTTGATTATTGAACCAGTGTTGATTACATAAGATTTCATTTCACTTGAACAATTACCCAAGTCGTTTGACTTTTTAGACAGACTCGAACACGATTTTTTCACTTATCACGATAATGTACTGATCAATATTGCACTACACAATAATCCTTCTTTCTTTACACATTCTGATATTCTTACAAACATCTATATTAAACAAACAAAATCCTCCACATCTGTAGCATCTGTCCATTTGCACGACAAACTCAAAAACTGCTGAACAAATTTTTGCGCGGTTTTCAGCAATAGTCAAAGTGATTAATGAAAAAAGTTTAAGTGTATAAAAATAAATTTCAAAGATTTGCAACACCCATGCGAAGCTGGGGTAGGTCGCTAGATTAATAACAATACACATCAAATTAAGAGTATCTTTAACCTACACATTTATATATATGTATATAATTTTTGTATACGTGTTGTTGTCACCTAACTATTAAACTCTTTGAACGATTTGGATGAAACTTTGTGTGTATGTTTGAGTGGGTCCCTAGACTTTTTGATAATACAATTGAACCTGGTAGATGGCGCTGCAATCCTCGGCTTTTGGGCACGACAACGTCTGCCGGGACCGATAGTGATCATATAAATCCGATTCTTTCTCCTTTCTCTATCACAGGAACACCAGGAAATAGCTGAACACAAACCAATTTATATTATCCTATCGAATATAATAATCAAAGCTAAAAGCTGGTATTCATAATGAATAACAGGAAACGCTGTGAAAAGCTGTCACACATTTCACTGCACTTTGCTAAATATGCCAAAATGTCAGAAGTCAGGTGTTGGTTTGCAAACTAAGTTTGAATCTATTGTGATGTTTGGAACTTTGGATGGTAGTTTTGGCTTATACAGGTCATTGAGGAAAACCTTATTAAGTAAATAAATTGTATCCTCGTCCTTTAAGGCAGTCTTGTGTTGAAATTGTATTTAAACCTTTCCTTTTTAGGGTACCTTTACCTTAAAAGGAAAAAACGGAACTTTTATCATCACTTTGTTGTCCGTCCGTCCATATGTCACGACCTTTTATCTCGGGAACGCATGGAGGTATCGAGTTGAAATGTCAACTATATACTCAAGTCTGCATACTCATGAAGCTGTAAAAAAATCAAACTTGTAAACTAACGAGAAAAGATACTTTGGTTATATGTGGCAAAAAACGTTCATTTCGACACTGTCGAGGAAATCAAAATACATAGGGTACTGATGACCCAGAATTCTGAAATTTGGCATAAAGGAAGGTCTTATAACACAAGTATAGGATTACATCTGAAAACTGTAAATTTGTTTTTGTTTTTCACAATTTTTTTTGCGATTTAGAAAAATCATCCGAGACTCCATTCCGGAATTGAACTATTTACATGGGTAAGTTTGTGCGGAACCTTCAGGGCGCGAGTCCAACTCGCACTTGCCCAGTTTTTTTTAAGATGGAAAATCACCTAATAACTTCTCGCGCTCTGAGAGAGAGAAGAAGTTTCAGACTTTTATTGACTAAAACCCGTTGCGTTCCTTCAGTTGTCCTATCCAGGACCATAGTAACTCATTCTAATAATTATACAACCCTGGCAGGGATTGATCCTCGATTGAGTACCGTACGAGATAACCGGAAGCCTTGGAAGGCCTACAAGGTGGACCTATGACCGATGAAAGTCACGGGTATCCGATGGATGCGAGACGCAGAAGGCCGGTCATTATGGTGACTCTTAAGGGACACCCATGTCCAACAGTATCTTTTGGCTAAATTTATGATGACGACGATGACGAGATAATCATATCGGTGCACCAAAAAATATTTACAAACTAATATACAGTAAACTCGTTTATGACTGCTGCTTCGCCTGCATGCAAAAAATATAGCCTATGTCACTCGGGAATAAATCGGCTTTCTATCGTCGAAAAAAATATCGTTATTAGACCAGTACTTTCAGAGATTACCTCCTACAAACAAAAAACAAATCTTTATCTCTTTACATCGGTGTAGAACTGTAGATATGATGTCAATTAAAAACACAACAGTACCTCTGTGCAATATTATAATACGAATGAAATGGCAGATGCAAGCATACAAAATGCAGGTACCGTCAACACAAAAGAACATTGTGCGTTCCACCTCGTCGTTATGTGAATGCTGTCTGTACAACTAAAAACTGGGCAAGTACGAGAGTGCGAGACACGCACTGAGAGTTCCGTACAAACTTACTTATGAAATGCTATGAAAACAGTTCAGTTCCCGAATTGAGTTACGAAGATTTTCCGAATAACAAAAAAAAATGTGAGGTAACTCCAAATTTAGTTTTCAGATTTTTTCCTTGTGCTATGAGACCTTGTTTCATGCCAAATTTGCGGATTCTAGGTCAACGGGAAGTACCCTATGAATTTTCATTCCCTTGAGATAGTCGAAATACCCGTTTTATGTACTCAAAAGTATGATTTTTTCACAGCTTGAAGGGATCACAGACCCGAGTATATAGTTTTTAATTTCAACTCGATACCTCTGCCGCGTTCCCGCGATAAAAGATATTGATAGACAGACAGACAGACAGACAATAAGGTGATACTATAAGGGTTCTATTGTCTTCCTTTTGAGGTACGGAACCCTAAAAACTACTCCAGTTACCTTTTCCCTGCAGGCTAGACATACATGATTCAAAACGTTTGCTTCACGTTCGCTTACAAATGGAGACACAGTAATACAATGCTTTAACTATTGCAAATTGTGATTGGCATCCTAAATGAGAACGACGGAATTGTGCCTTTAGAGGATTTTAGTTATCTATTTTGCGAGTTCTATTAAAATATAAAGGAAAATTACCATTGAAACTGGTTTATAACTTTTTCAATACACTTTCTCAGAAAGTGACTCTTATTGCACTGCACTTAGGTACAAAATGGCCCTTGTTACCAAACTGTGACATTTTGATTACCGTTACGCACTAGTGCTATAATGTAGTTAAAACCTTATTGTTCAACCTTTCCCCCGCCATAATTATATTACATTAATTGTATCAGGATGGGCGCAGGTCGTCCCCCACTAGTTGCCGGTCAACCCCCGTTTTTTCATTTCAGTGAGTGTATTGAAAGGTAAATTTATAAAAAAAAAAAAACATTTAAAAACATAAAAAATAGTAGCCCACCGGCATTGGGACAGGGTCCAAGCTGCCGGTGGTCAGGGCTCCTGAGAGAGAGGAACCTCTGGATAATGCTATTATTATTATTAAATGAACCACTCATAATTAAATTTCATTCATATCCATCTATCGGTTTCCATGAAAACGACCCTAGTTACTTAGCTCTTTTGTTGACTGTACACACAAGGAAACTTTCTCTACAGCGACAGAAGATCGATCGCTAGTCTCGCTCATGAATGTCGTAAATTCGTCCTAATTGTATTTTCTCGAAATGGAAACAACGATTTAAAACAAATCAAAATATGTATGAGTATTTTTTCCGTAAACGCACTTAATCCACTCGATTATGCTTGTTCAATTCTAGAAATTGAAAGCGGTCTGTATTGAAATAACACTCTTGTATATACGCAAGAGGAGAGTTAAGCTAAAACTACATTAGACCGACGCACACGTGTAAGGCGATTAACACACGGCACCGCGCACCACCGCGGAGGGCGGTGGCGGTTAAGCGGATTTCTTAGCGGTGCTCCGCGCGGTTAGGTGGTTTACGCGCCCAACCGCGCGGATGAATTTAACGCGGTTTTAACCAGTTTTATCACAGACACTGGCGAAAATGAACGCTGCAGTGGGTGCAACAATCTGGCTTTTATGGCGTAGAAAGAAAAAAATTAAGAAGATATTGGGTTCATCCATTTTTACGTAGCAGAATTCTAAATAGGACTTTTATGTTATTTCATGTTCCTGCACCCACAATAATCCGCGCGGTTATGCGGCGCCTCGTGTGTAAGGGCCCGGCCACACGAGCGTTGTGGCGCCGCACCGCAAATATGTCGACGAATCGGCGGGCTCACGAGTGACGCCACCCCGCTGGTACGGCCCGCCGATACGTCGACATATTTGCGGTGCGGCGCCGCAACGCATCGTGTGGCTCGGCCCTAAGGCGCCGCTCCACCGCGCGAAAATCAGCGCGGAGGGGCGGCGAGCGAGAGCACCGCTCGACCGCGCGGTCGGGCGGTGTACGTGTGTTAGGTATCAACGGATTTCTAAGTGACCAATGTAACATGAGATCCGCTTCACCGCCAACCGCAGCGGTGCACGGTGCCGTGTGTTAATCGCCTAACACGCGTGATTTGAACGTAGAACGACGTCATGTGGCGTAGATCAAGTGTGGTTCTACTAGTTTAGTTTCCATATAAATGTTTGTGTGATGAGCACGATCATTTGTTCTGTGTCTGGGTGTAATTTATATATAATATGTATGTATTTAGAAATATATAAGTATGTTTATCAGTTGTCTAGTACCCATAACACAAGCTCTGCTTAGCTTGGGACTAAGACGGCGTTGTGTGATAGTTGTGGAATAATATAATATATAAACGTTTTGGGAACACTATTATTATATAAAATGAATGGAGATTGACGCGCCCAGATCGGCGTACGTGGCACACATGTGTGCAGTGTATTTCTAACTTTAACCAAGTTACACTTAGCATAACTAAGGTACCAGTAACTGGATAAATGGCCGCTTAAAAGCGAATTGTCGTCAAACAATTAGTTCGAGACGGTTTTGTCGAGTCGCTCGACGTAGTACCTACCTACATATTAAGATCGGTCTGATTAGTCCTCTCAGAAAAACAGTGTGAATTTACATACTAATAGTGATATGAATAAGTGTTAATAGCAGTTAATCTATACTAGTCTATACTAATAAATATTATAGGGAGGAAAGATTTGTATTTTTGTATGTTTATATTTTTATTTGTAAAGAATAAACTCAAAAACTACTGGAACGATTTTCAAAATTCTTTCATCAGTAGATTGCTATTGTATCACTAAGTGACATAACTATAGGTATATTTTTATTATTCACACGGATGAAACCGCTGGCAGAAGCTAATGAATTTATAAACTTGTGCTGGTCATTCAAAGGAGAATCTACTTATCTAAATACTTTTGTGCGAGAATTATGGGTATTCTGATGAAAATCAATGACTGGATGCTCAATGCAAATTAGTTTTTAATAATTTTCGGTGTGAACAATATATTTTACAAAAAACAAGTGAAGACAAGTGACAAATAGAAGTGTCATATTTTTTCTTTAATTTAAGAAGCTTGCAAGAAGGTTTTATCTCCAACATTTCCCCGGGCGTTGAAACCATTGGTTTCAACCAGATTCTGAAGACACAGGCAAAGGGCAGATTCGGTTGAATGCCCGTCGAACGACTCCAGTAGACGTCCGAATGTCAGCTACACGGGCGATACCATCCGTTCCTGGGTGAACAGCCACGATCCGTCCAAGTCTCCACTTCAACGGAGGAAGATCATCTTCCTTGATCACCACCAAGGAGTTCAGCATCAAACCATCCTTGCAGGAACGCCATTTGGAGCGTTGTTGCAATTCTGCAACATACTCCTTGCTCCATCTGCTCCAGAAATGCTGGCGAAGCTGCTCGATCCTCTGGTAACGAGACAGATAATTGGCAGAGCTATCCTGGTAATCAGGTTGCGGCAAAGAAGTAAGTGGCCGTCCCACAAGAAAATGTCCTGGCGTGAGCGGAGTATAATCTGCAGGATCTGAAGACAACGGCGTCAATGGACGAGAGTTCAAGATGGCTTCAATCTTGGTTAGTGTGGTGTACAGCTCCTCAAAAGTCAAGTTACAATTTCCCAACACTCTCTGAAGGTGATACTTTGCTGACTTGACACCCGCCTCCCAGAGTCCACCGAAATGTGGGGTGTAGGCGGGAATAAAATGGAACCTAATTCCGTCGTTTGCTGCACTTTCACCCAAGGACAAACTATTTAATTTTAAAAATTTGGAAAGGTCGTTGTATGCACCGACAAATGAGGTACCGTTATCGGAAAAAATATCAGCAGGTTTACCTCTCCGAGAAATAAACCGATACAAAGCCAGTAAATAACTATTGCTAGTTAAATCACCAACGAGCTCCAAATGAATGGCCTTGGTTGTGAAACAAATAAAAATAGCGACATACACCTTTACTAACCTACATCCACGGCCCTGGCGACTAGCACACATAATAGGGCTAGCGTAATCAACGCCTGTGCTTTCAAAGGGATAACCTGGACGAAGGCGTTCTCGTGGTAAGTTACCCATTAAGGGAGCTACAACCTTACCCTTCATACGGTGACACAAAACACACTTATGATAACAGGCTTTCGCCAACTTGCGACCTCCTATTGGCCAATAAGTTTCCCTAATGGAAGCTAATAATAATTGTGGGCCAGCATGCATCAGTCTTTTATGCTCAAAATTAAATAATAGTTTAGTGAAATCATGAGTGGACTGTAATAAAATAGGGTGTTTCTTACTATAAGCAAAATTAGAGTTATCGAGACGTCCTCCTACTCGCATTACATTATTATCGTCTAAATAAACATTAAACTTTAGAAGGGCGCTTTTTTTAGGTAAACTCTTTTTGTTCAAAAATAATTGGTATTCAGAAAATGACTGAATCTGACTCTTAATAATGACAAGAGTTAGTGCATCTTGTACCTCATCACGTGACAAGTATTTGGTTTTAGGGTAATGCTTTCTACATGACTTAATAAATCGTAATACGTAGGCAACAGATCGTACGAGCCGTGTGTAATTGGAATAACGACTAAAATCAATTAAAACTTCAGGTTTCGAATCGTTTACAACATGTAATATGATTTTAGGTCGAGTCTCAGGTAACGATTGTAGTCCTGGGCTCGTAATTTTATAAGGCCATTCAGACGAATCTAGTTTTTAAAAAATCTGGTCCTTTCCACCACAGATCTGACTCCTGCAGATCACTAATATCCATGCCACGAGATATTAGGTCTGCTGGATTTTGATCTGTTGGGACGTGCCTCCAAGTAGAGTTACCCGACTTATCCAAAACCTCAGCAACGCGGTTGCGCACAAAGGGCTGAAGTCTGGTAGGCATCATCTGTAACCATCCCAAGACAATGGTTGAATCAGTCCAACAATAGACCCGACTGATCTTCACTCGAAGTGAGCTCATCACCTTCTCGTGAAGACGAGAACCGACTACCGCACCACATAACTCCAGTCGCGGAATTGTCGTGGGCTTGATGGGAGCAACTCGACTCTTTGCCATTAACAAGCGAGCCATGTACTCACCCTTAGCATTAACACTGCGAATGTAGACGCAAGCACCGTACGCGGACTCAGACGCGTCTGTGAAAATATGGAGTTCTAACTCCGTAAATGAATTGCAGACTACAAGTCGCGGAATGCGAACATGATTTAAAAGAGGTAAAGATTTAATAATAATCTCCCATTGTTTACAAATCTCATTAGGTAATGGTTGATCCCATGATAATTTATCTAACCACATTTTCTGTAGCAAGATCTTCATAGTAATAACAATAGGACCTAACAGACCTAAGGGATCAAAGATTCGCGCAATAACGGATAACAAGTCACGCTTTGTGTACCTAGTCGAAGATTTAGTCAGACCTATAGGAAACCCTATCTCATCAGTGCCGATATGCCAACAGAGACCAAGCAACTTTTCTGGCTCATTTTGTCCAATGTTCAAATCGTATGACGCAGGGACAGCATTCGACAATAATTGAGAATCATTTGACTTCCACTTTCTCAATGGCATACATGCCGACGCAAGCGCTTTGGTGACTTCAGTGCGAATGAACTTTACTTCATCTAAGTCATCCCCTCCGGTCAGCAAGTCGTCGACATAGAAGTCATGTTGGATGATTTCCGATATCTTAGGGTTCCTACAGTCGAGTCCTACTTGTTTAAGGCATCGTGTCGCAAGGAATGGCGCACTGGCCGTACCGTACGTGACGGTGTTTAATTGATAAACATTAATAGGATCACTAACATTATCACGCCAAACAATCTGTTGTAAATATCTGTCCAACGGGTGGACGACTATTTGTCTATACATCTTCTCCACATCCGCAGATAAAACATACTTGTGGACTCTAAAGCGAAGAAGTATAGACAATAGACCGTCCTGTACGGTTGGCCCAACCATCTGTAGGTCATTAGAGGACACTCCCGTCGAAGTAGAAGAACTAGCGTTGAAAACAACACGAAGTTTGGTCGTGGTACTCGACTCGCGTAAAACTCCCATATGTGGAATAAAATAACCCAAACATAAATTAGGTTTATTAATTTTTGTCATATGACCAAGTAACTCGTATTCTGACAAAAAGTCATGATACATTCTACTAAAGTTCGTCTTAACCTTTAATTTACGCTCTAAAGAATGTAAACAATGTGTGGCTTTATTAAAAGAATTTCCTAAAATTGAAGGATCTTTCTTAAGGGGGATGCGAACACAAAAACGACAATCGTGTCGTATTTGTAACGAAATTGTCTTCACACAATTTCTCTTCAGGCATATAAGAATTCGAAGACTTCGCATTCACCTCCTCTAATTGCCAAAACTTTGTCAATTCTGACTTAAGGTTTTCCCAGTCACCATCGCTGTCGGCAACCATTTTAGACATATTGCATTTTACATCATTCGTCAGCAGTGAGATAGTATTCTGAGTAATTGGACCGGAAACTATCCATCCTAGACGGGTTTCACATAATATTGGTTTCCCGGTACCTAACTTTAGTCTTTGAGATCCTAACAAATCCCAAAAAAGATCAGCGCCGATTAAAATATCAACATCGGCAGGGTTATAAAAAGTAGGATCAGCTAAAGTAATATTCGAGGGTAAGTCGAAATCAGAAATATTTATCTGACGACACGGAACACTACTCGTAATGAACGGAAGAACAAAACAATTTAGTTCGAATACAAAGCTATCATCTAATGGCGTACCCTTAACCCGACATATTTTACCTACGTGCGAAGTGACGTTATTGATTCCAAGGATTGATCTATCTACCTGGCTAGTTTTTAAGTTAAGTTTATTGCACAACCTATCTGTTATGAGTGAAGACGTGCTACCACTATCGAGCACCGCGCGAGCGAGATGCACACACCCATTGTGGTCTCTTAATTTGATCAAAGCGGTTGATAACAACACATCTCGTTGCGTATGACCACACGGAGATGCAATGTTTGCGGATAAAGCTACGTTATTCGTTTCAGTCGTAGCAGACAAGTTATTCATCGAATTACCACTAGGTGTATTCGATACAGTGCCATTAGAATGTACGTGAACTAATGTGTTGTGCCTACGTTTGCATAGTTTGCAGCCTGGTTTTTTACATTTGTTAGCATAGTGTCCGGAACGAAAACAGTTAAAACATACCTTATAACTAGGTAATGATTTGAGACGGTCATCGTTACTCAATGCGAGAAACTGTGGACAATTATTTAATGTGTGATCGTTGTTATTACATTTAGGACAAGGTTTAGAAGCTGAGTCAGTGCTAGAATTGATAGGAGATTGTGCTACCATTGACTTGATCTTAGGACCTGATTTACCTGGTGATTGCGAATAATGATTGCGGGGGAGTTCCAGGGTCTCGATGAGGTCGGCTCGATTGCGTAAGAATTGCATAAATGCGTTAAACGTGATTAAGCCATCCTTGTCTATCCTACCTTTGCACTCCTCCCACTCACGATAGGTTTTTTGATCAAGTTTTCGTGTGACAATGTAGATTAAAAGTGTATCCCAGTGTTTCACGGGCTCCCCTAATGACTCTAAAGCTCGCAAGTCTTTATTTAACTGATCGATCAAATTCTTTATGGCAACAGAAGATTCTTTTGTAATTGATTCAATAGTAAATAATGAACTTATATGCTTCTGAACCAGTAATCTTTTGTTGTCAAACCGATCACATAACAATGACCATGCCACAGAGTAATTACTTGAAGAAAACTCAATGGATTTGATAACTATAGCAGCTGTTCCCTCAAGTGATGTTCGCAAGTAGTGAAACTTATTGATTGCGTCTATGTCATCATTACAATGAATTAGGCTAGTAAAGGTGTCGCGGAATTCAAGCCAATTACAATATAATCCGCTAAACTTTGGTAACTGAATCGTTGGCAATTTAACCGGCTGCTTTATGCTAACACGAGTACTTTTACAACTTTCCATCGATTTATTATCTTTATTGTAGTCAGTCAGAATATTCTGGGCTCTAGATAAGGTTTTATAATAAATAGACTCAAACTCGGAACGCTGAGAATATTGTAAGTTGATGTCGTCAACAATGCATTCTAGACGTAACTGTACCTCATCATACTGCTCATACAACGCCTCTATCTTGCCCATGCGCAACTGCAACTCGGACACATCACAGCTAGATAGCTCCTTGTCCTTGAATGAGTCCAGAAAATTGAGGAAACTAGTCAAGCGACCTTTGAAGCTGCCTCGCTTCTTAATTAAATCCTTTTCCTCAGACATTCTGGGAGACGAGTGTTGTCAACCTGGCATTGATACAGGAATATAAAAATTAAAACCAACAATATAATTTCAATAATTATACGCCTAGCTGTAGTCTATGCCCTTTCTGACTGCTAACTATAATTTATAACAATGACTTGTACTAATATCTAACACTCAAATATTTTTATTATGTCAAGATACTTGTTAAAAATTAATACCACTGTTAAGTAGTTATGTAATTAGTTACAGCTTAATATAATGTAAGTTTAATAATGTAGCAAAATAGCTAACTATACTGTTAAAAGTATGAGTTTAAACTTAACATTGCTGTTGAATAAAATACTAATCACAATGCAACAAAGTACCTAATGATTTTACTCAAACACAATATAATTGGTAATTTAATAAAATAGTACTGACCTTAGTATGACTACTTATATATACTACCTGAGTGTTGGGTGACGATATTAGCGTAATTATAACTGTACACCTCTAACTAACTTGCTTGAAATCAATCCAGTTCTCCAGCAGTGAACTCATGAACCTCCATTCAGCGTGGAAGTCGGTCTCTATTCTTTTTCTTGAAAATAATCGCTGATCTTCTTAATTATATTTCATCCGGCTCGTTATGGACCATGTACGAGAATTATGGGTATTCTGATGAAAATCAATGACTGGATGCTCAATGCAAATTAGTTTTTAATAATTTTCGGTGTGAACAATATATTTTACAAAAAACAAGTGAAGACAAGTGACAAATAGAAGTGTCATATTTTTTCTTTAATTTAAGAAGCTTGCAAGAAGGTTTTATCTTCAACAACTTTTATATACTAACATTTGCTCGCGGGTTCGCCCGCATACATAAAATACATATAGCTTTAAATATCTATCGGTGAAAAAAATTTCGCAGTCGGTAAAGTACTGGTACTTTAAAAACTACGTCCTCTAAACAAAAAAAAAAAAACAAACTACCTCTCTTTATAATATTAATGTAGGTTTAAAAACACTGGAAGCGACGTTGGAAATCCAAAAATTGGTACTAGCATCTGCCAATGACTTCGAACGCGAGTAAAAAAAGACGTGTGGCACTCCGGGACTGCCGCGGTAAAGCTATTGCATAGCATTTTTTATCAACTTATGCAATAGACCTCGCCAACAGCTGCTTAACCCCACCCATCTAAAACCAGACCTCGCCAACAGCTGCTTAACCCCACCCATCCAAAACCAGACCTCACCAACAGCTGCTTAACACCACCCATCCAAAACGCCGACAGCTGCTTAACCCCACCCATCCAAACACAGACCTCACCAACAGCTGCTTAACCCCACCCATCTAAAACCAGACCTCGCCAACAGCTGCTTAACCCCACCCATCCAAAACCAGACCTCACCAACAGCTGCTTAACCCCATCCATCTAAAACTAGACCTCGCCAACAGCTGCTTAACCCCACCCATCCAAAACCAGACCTCGCTAACAGCTGCTTAACCCCACCCATCCAAAATGAGACCTTGCCAACAGCTGCTTATCCCCACCCATCCAATACCAGACCTCGCCAACAGCTGCTTAACTTCTTCCATCGAAAACCAGACCTCGCCAACAGCTGCTTAACCTCTTCCATCAAAAACCAGACCTCGCTAACAGCTGCTTAACCCCACCCATCCAAAACGCCGACAGCTGCTTTCACTCATTTGTTTTCTTATCGGTCACCACGCTCAAAAAACAAATGAGTGGGGGGTGTTAGGCTATTTTCGTTACGGAATTTCTGGATTCGGTCTCCACGCTCAAGGCCCGCGATAGAAGCTATGCAATAGCTTAATAAAGTTATACGAAGAAAGTACTTTCGAGATAAAAAGTATCCTGTGTTGTATTCCAGGGCATAGTCTACCTGTGTACCAAACATCCAAACAATAATAATAATAAAGGACTAACCCAAAACCATCGTCCTATATCTTTATTTTCCATATGTCACAGACTCACAGTAGGTTACCTCCACGGGGGGTTGTCCTTGGGTGTACTAGCATAGCGCGTACAAGGAAAATTGTCAGTTGGTTCCACGTTCCATGAGTGTTTGAGACTTGGCTTTGGCCCTCGTACGCCTTCCGTGGGCCTGGGTCCTGAGATGAATAATTACATAATGGAATACACAAACACGTAGAAAAAAATGACTCCTTTTTTAATTAATATTAGTGTGATATAACTACGTTTAAAACCATGAGCGGCCTGCCCCCCTAGCCAAGTTACCTACAACCGTCTCGCTTGCGCCGAACGCTTCGAGTTGACCTTGCCGCCAATTCTTTTGTTCTGATCACGTGACTGAGCGTTAAGACGACGGCATTCCCGTACATTTGAAGCTTTCTACAAGCGTTAACTATTGCAGATTAGGAACTTGGCTAGGGGTACTGGTCATGACTTTGATCTTAGAGACGTGCGGCGCGGCGAGCTGTGCGCGCGCGTTTTCGCTATGAGCGACGTCTTGTGACGTCCTTCAAACATTTTCATACTTTTGATGTTACCACTCGCCGCCCCGCACTTACTTTCCGCTCACAGCGGCAAGGTCGCGAACGCCCCATAATCGATATTATTTATTTCATACAACGTTACATATTTTACAATCGCTACTATAAAACACAAGTTATAAACGAACCTGTTTACAACATCTCGCTCCAGATAAAATGTCTGACTTTAAAGGGTTTGTGTAAAATTTAATCGATAAACGGAAACGGTTCAGCTCTCGAACTGAGTACGTACTCAAGTAGCCATTGACCTTTTTTTAGCCTGAATTGACGGCACTTTACAACATACAAATACAATATGTGGGTATGTCCATTGAAATCTCAACCTACCTGCGCTATTCTACACCACCAAAGTATGTAAGTATCTTTTGACGAACGAAATTGAGAGTTTAGGGCTGAAAGTATAAGGTTATTTTCTTTTCTGTAAACAGGATAAATAAATTACTTTTTTTTTCACAAAGAGCTCCTTCGACATACAACACGTACCTATATTATATACCGAGTCTGTAGATCAGGCATTACTTGGCCAGTATCTTTCTAACAATTAACTATCTAATTCTCGAGTACATACGAGTATTTCAATTACAAATAAAGTAATTATTCCATTTCACTGAAGGTTGACAGAAAGAAAACTCCATTTCATTAAATAATAAAGTGTAACGAATGTTGTAGGTAGAGAGTGCTCTTGACACGTTGGACAAAAGCATCCTTAGGATGTGGATACACTGAGAATAAAGTATCCCGAAAACTGATGCTCTGTAACTATGTTAGTAACATGGTTTGAAGAGCGAGGTGGCTCAAGTAGTCGCATGTCAGAGACGTGAACTGGATCGAGTTTGTCGTGTGTCCCGGGCTTAATCCATTTGGTTCTCTAGTTTGGAACGTCTGCTGGCACTTTGAGGTAGATTACATGTTACTTTTGTTTTATTTTGTTAACGTTAAGCTTTAGTTTCATCTCTTCAATTTAGCTTCACTTTGTTGAGTGATCGACATTTTGACAATTCAAAAGTGCCTGTAATTGGTGTATTTGAAATAAACATTTCTGATGTCTTTGCTAGTATCGTTAGTACATCGAGGAAGGTCATGTCGAATGAGCAACCATTATATCATATCTTAAATAACCATATTGTTACATGAATTGCATTCTTAACCCAATATATTGATACCTAAATCTAACTTGCATTCAAAACATATAGTAGACGTGGCTCAGAAAGCCACCCACTTTAAGTGGAGCTGGGCTGGATATGTCTATCGCATGCCGATCGAGCGGTGAATCCATAAAACGAACTGGTGCCCTGAAATCGCGAGACAGAGTCGCGGCAGATCATGAAAGAGTTTTTTTTTTTATACAAATCTTGCCCCATATTAGGAATTGCTCATGTATTGTGGGTCCGTTTACAAACATGTATACTCACTTGCACATGATACTCAGACCCGGAACAACTATCTATCACAAATAATGGTTGCCAGTGAGAAACGAACCCACAGCTCGCAGCGCAGTAGCCAAGCACTCTACCACTGCGACAACAAAGGAAACCTCAACAAATAAACTTATTGTATATAATGTTTGTCCTGTTTTTTTTTTTGTTTATTTGGTGTACAAAAAATAATATAATAAATAAATAAATAAAAATCCCTTTACATATTCATATGAAACCAGTTAACTTGGTTTTAATATGATATGGTAATATTTCGTCAATAAAAAAGAATTAACTTACCCAATCTCTTTGATGCCAGAGAGCTCAACAATATTTTGTTAATAACGTTAAGTAATGCAACCATACTAAGATATTTTTGCATAAAAATTTGGATTAGCTTCAGTAATTTTTTTGTTTTGATGAGGCACACCCAGTTACGAAACACTTGTACTTGTTGTTTGTCCTTTGTACTACGAAATACTTTGTTCCAATTTGGATGCTCCAATTTTCAAAAATCCGACTTTCATAATAACCAAGAATTAAAATGTTTATCAATAAAAATGCAATCACATGTCTTTGAATTTTTGGTTCTAGGACATGCCGGTTTCCTCACGATGATTTCCTTCATCGTTTTGAGAGCGGTGGTGATGAAGTAAATTACATAAAGTAATGCGTCTGGTTGGGTTCGAACCCACGACCTACAACTCGTAAGTCGGGACCGTTACCACTCCGCCACCACTGCTCTAAACACTGTACAAAGGCGGATTCCCGAAAAGCTTGAAGCCGCGTCAAGCGTTTTTTTGTGGCGGCATCGCCGCACACGAGCCACAAAAAAAGGCTGCCTCAAAAAGATGCTTGAAGCGGCGTTTTTAAGTGGCTTGTGTGCGGGGACAGTAGGCATTTTCTATTAGTCGACCTTAGGGCAGAAACATAATTTGGTAGGTGCAGCTAAATGTATATACCTGCATCAGATAGCATAATCTATTTATTGGGCTAGGTTAGAACAGTGACCATTAAAACGCGAAGGCGGGATCGGATCTCCTCAGTAAACACCTCAGACAATGGGAGTCACAGAGTGATCCCTGGTCATCGTAGACGTGGACTTGTAGACGACGAGCAAAGGGTAGTTCTCCGTCCGGTTCAGAAGAATCTTCGAAGGTGCGCAGTGACTACGAGCGCCTTAAAGAGATGTCGGGGAATTTCTGAAGAGAAAACCAGTAATCCTAAAAGGCAAAAGGTGCGGTGAGCTGAAGGACAGAGGTGTCGTTTTAGTCAGTAAAAGTCTGAGTCAGTAAAAGTCTGACTCGCTCTCCTGCTCCACCCAAAAACGGAAGAAGTCATTGGAAGATTTCCCAAGTCCCAAAAAAATAGATACATTCAAAATCTTTAAGGGTGAGTTGCACCATTTAACAAACCTTAACCAGCCGTGACACTGCCGCCTATTGGTCAATTCGACGATTTGACAACTGTTAACGGCTTTGTTATCGTTATAGCTAAATGGTGCAACTTAGTAACGTTTATTGTAATTTAGTTATTTTTTGAGTTTTATCTTCTCCTTATTACCTAAGTCTTTTGAATGTTATGGTCATTATTTTAACCTAACCTAGGTTAAAATAATGACCATTAAAAAGCGAAGGCGAGTGAGCGTAGCGCGCAGCTGTCGCTGAGCGCTAGATCCCTCTATTGTTGGTTACTATCAATAAAAAAAAAACTGGGCAAGTACGAATATATAAATTATAAACTTAAATATAAATATAAGCGAAGTTCACGAGAACGCCCTGCCGACAAACTGCTATGCAGTTTGGCAGATGTTATATTAAGGGCCAAGCGCCCGAAAAGTGCCATATAACAGTGATTTTTGAGGCCTACTCCTCCGTAACGGCTAGGTCAATTGGTTTGAAAAAAATATATGTTTATTATAGATTCATGAACAATAATATCAACATTTGATTTTTTCGTGCAATTAATACTTTTGTCAAAAAAAAATATTTAGCAATTTTGCAACTTTTCCCTACTCCTTCCAAACGGCTTGGACCTTTAGAAACATTTTTACACATAAAAATTGGTGGTTAAATATTCTTCAAAGTGAACATTGCATATGTAAATCAATCAATATCTCGCAGAGAAAATGGATTTAAAGCGCTTTCCGGGCGCTGCTGGCCGCAAATAAATGCACAGATTTGCCTACTGCCGCCTAGGCGAGTGCGAGAGTTGCGTTCACATAATTTCGGTCAGATGGTTCAAGGGACTATACGCCTTAAGATTATCGATGTAACAAATGAATAAAATTAAATAAAAAAAAAAAACGAGTCGAACTCGCGCCCTTAGGGTTCCGTACAAACTTTCCTATGTAAATAGTTCAATTCCCGAATGGAGTCTCGAAGATTTTTAGAATCGCGAAAAAAAGTTTTTGTTCGTGACATAACAACAAAACTGTTTTTAGATTTATTTAACTGTTTATACATTTGTGCTATAAAACCTTACTTTATGCCAATTTTTTGGATTTTTTTGTCAACAAGAAGTATCTTCTGAATTTTGATACTCTTGAGTGTCGAAATATACGTTTTTTTGCGACATAAATAGCCGTATCTTTTTTTTCGTTAACTTTAAAGTTTGATGTTTTCACAGCTTCAAAGGACCACAGACCTGAGTATATGGTTTTAATTTCAACTTGATAACCCCACGCATTCCCGAGATAAAAGATATTGACAGACAGACCGATAGACAGACAGATGACTAAGTGTCATTTATGAGTTCCGTTTTTCCTTTTGAGGTATGGAACTCTAAAAAGAAGAAAGATGTACCCATATAATTCGATATTTTAGTAATGGGAATTCGTATTTTTGATGTTTCGAATTAACATTAGGTTGGACTTTTTGTTATTCTATCTATTGAAATTCTGCGTTTTGTAATGATAAACGAATGAATGATAAATCGGAGATATTAGGATTTTAAAACATTTGGAACTAATGTAAATCGATATTTTAGTATATGTGACCGTCGGAATAAAGTTTTTTGTATATTTTATGTAGTGTACCCGTTTTGATGATGCATAATTTTACATACGTCCCAACAATGTTTTTTCATTTTTTTCTTCTTCTTCCGGCCCTTATCTCATATTACTTGGGGTTGGCGCAATCTTTTTTTCTTCCTTTCTTTTCTGTCACACGTCACACTATGATTAACTCCCTTTTCTTTCATATAACATATAAAAATATATATATATAAATATAATATAATATTCGCGCTCGTCGTTAATATTGCGTACGTCGAAGAACTGGAACAATTTGCCTGCTGCGGTCTTCCCATCCGACTATAATTTTGGTGTCTTCAAGGATAAAGTGAATAGGCTCTTAATAAACTAGTGTGCCTCACATCAGAGATTGCATCACTGCTTACCATCAGGTGGGATCGCAGTCAAGCACTAGTTTATATCAATAAAAAAAAAATATATACATAGGTATATCCTCCTTACACAATCCATCCATTTTTCTTTGGCCTCCCTCTCCCTCTCCATCCTTCATCTATATGTATTCTCAGAACTCTTTGAATGAATGTTTATGAAGTGAAAAATAAATATCTACTTTCAAAAGTCAAAAGTCAAATCATTTATTTCAAATAGACCATTTACAGGCACTTTTGAATAGTCAAATGTCGGTCAGTCCAAGAAAAGTGAAGCTAAATTGCACGTTCCAAAGAGTAGGTCTCTATGGAGAAGAACGTGCAAGAAACTCCATGGACACTCTTTTAAATCATATTATGTGTTACATATAATGCTTGGTTACATATTACTTGTTGCTTCTATCATGTGAGCACAATGTCGATAATGAAATAAAAATGTAAAATAATTAAAAGATAGAAACTGAATTAAGCCACTGGCAGCTAAGAGATTACCAGTCCCATCTGACGGCACCCGTTCACGAGCATGACGCGTGCATCAGCCCCACTCAGCTCAACCATTTTGAAGGGAACTGAACGACCCAATAACACGTGCCACCAACAGCGAGACATTTGAGTGAGCATGACAAACTCTCAACTGCCATGCTCGTAATGTCAAAAAAAAAAAAAAAGTTGTAACCTAATAAAAAATGCTCCATGGTGCTTCACATTCACAAACTTGAAAAAAGTGCTTCTACATTATACAATGCAATTGTCTTTCAAATTAAAAAATAATAATATTAGTTTCCAACTAATCAACTAATTAGTACGCCCTAGTGGTAGTGGAGCTGGACCAGCATTGAGCCAAGCATTTTTATCTTGAATATAATCCTCCAACTTATAATATGCTTGTCTGCATAGTGTGCGTTTAATACAAGATTTAAATTTCGTTTCATTGAGGTCTAATATTTGGGGTGGTATTTTATTATAACATTTCAAACAGTACCCCATGAAAGAAGAGGCCACTTTAGCCAGTCTGAAACCTGGTTGAACTAATTGATCCCTATTTCTTGTAACATAATTATGTCTATCGCCTCTTTTGCTAAAAAGATGAAGATTTTTTCTAACATACATGATGTTTTCATAGATATATTGACAAGGTACCGTCATTATGTTAATTTCTTTAAACAGTTCCCTTAAAGAATCGCACCGGCGGAGATTGTAAATAGCTCTGATGGCTCTTTTCTGTAATATAAAGATTGACTCGATGTCTGCAGCCCGTCCCCATAGTAAGATACCGTACGACATGACACTATGAAAATAACTAAAATAGACTAGCCTAGCGGTATCAACATCCGTAAATTGGCGGATTTTTCTAACAGCATATGCAGCTGAGCTAAGCCGCCCTGCAAGAGATGTTAAGTGAGGACCCCATTGTAGCCTTGAGTCTAGCGTAATCCCCAGGAAAATCGTTTTATCAACAAATTCTAGTTTTTCATTATTCAATACAATGTCACAATCACTACTTTTGACCTTCGGTAAGGAAAATCTTATGCATTTAGTTTTTTTCCCATTTAGAACCAGATTATTAGCAGTGAACCAGTTTTGAACCTGCAATAGGGCGCTATTTTCGTTGTCAAGATTGTTTGTCTTTCTATTTATCTTAAAAATCAAAGAAGTGTCGTCAGCAAACAACACCATATTAAGTTTATTTTGCAACAAATTGGGTAAATCAATAATATAAACTAAAAATAAAAAAGGACCTAAAATTGAACCTTGGGGCACCCCCATTTCAACATTCAATCCCGACGAATTGACACCGTTTATTTGCACTAATTGCTGTCTATTATTTAAATAAGATTTTAATAAGCTTAACGCTGCATTGCCTAGTCCGTAATGCTTGAGTTTCAGAAGCAATGTTTCATGAACTACACAATCAAACGCCTTAGATAGGTCGCAGAAGATGCCTATAGCATCTTGTGCCTCTTCCCACGCATTAAAAATGTGTTTTAGTAAGGAAACACCCGCGTCAGTTGTACAACGTCCTTTGGTGAAACCATACCGTTTATCATGTAGGATGTTATTGGAGTTAAAATGACTAAGCATTTGATTTAACATTACCTTTTCAAATATCTTGCTAAGAACCGGCAAAACGGACACCGGCCTATAATTATTAGTGTCTCTACTATTCCCGGATTTAAAGAGTGGTATCACTTTACTATATTTCATTAGATCTGGAAAGACTCCTTGATCTATACACAAATTAAATATTAAAGCCAAGTACGGCGCTATAGTCTCAATAATTGAGGTACAAACTTTGATAGACATACCCCATAGATCTTCTGTCAATTTAATCTTGATTTCTTTAAAAGCTTTTATTACTGTTATGGGGTTTATATGTTTAAAGTTAAATTCAGTCGAACAGGCTGCAACGTTCGCCTGTAATAAACCAAAAGCATGCGATGGCGACGAATTTAGGGCTTCAGTAGTTTTAATTGGTATACTGGTAAAGAAATTTACAAATTCTTCTGCAACTAGTTTGTTATCGCTAATAAGACCATGATGAGTCTCTAATGTGTAATCATTATTATTTCTTTTGTTTCTGTTGGTTTCATTATTTATAATATTCCAAACCGTTTTTATTTTATTATCTGCTGTTTTAACTTTGTTGCTAATGTATAAGGCCTTAGCTGCCTTACAAGTATTTTTAAACATTTTAGAATAAGTAGCAACATATTTATTAAAAGTTTCAGTGTTAATAATAGGCTTAAGGCCATACAACTCGAAAAGTCTTTCCCTACTTATTCTGATTCCTTTAGTTGCCCAGTCACTAAATCTAAACTTAGGGCAGATAGTTTTAGTTTTAGCTTTATAACTTACGAACGATTTAGAGCAGTCCTATCCAGTGATATTCATAGAGTTTCCGCGCCCACGTTCGTCATCCCACATCCTTCTGTCCTACAATCAGTAATATACCTCGAAGTTCTCTGTTTCCAGAATGTAACTTCGAAATCTATACTTATAATAAATCTGTAGAAGTTTTAGTTATGCGCGCATCACGTAAAATGTACGAAATCGAAGTAGACAACTTTTACACATTAAAATTGTGTGTAACTTGATATATTAGGCTTTGTTTCATCGAAATTGATTGACTACATCGAAAGATATACAACATTTTGTGACTGTTAGGGCGTACGAAGTTCGCCGGGTCAGCTAGTTGACAAATAAAATCAAAATCTGACTTTTTATCGAAAAATTGTGCTTCGTAATTTCACCACGCGGCACTCTCTCGGATAGCGGTGAAATAGAATTATCATCCGTTTCGGCGAAAAACTGCAGTGAAATGGCTTTTAACGTTTTTTTTTTCAAGTTCCGTCGGTTCAAAAGTTAAACCGCGATATTGAATTTTATTGTACCCCTTCAGCGGTTACTGAAAACCTGATAAGTGGTTGGTTATACTTTCTACATTAAGACGATAAGAGTCCATTTAGAAAGGTTACCGTTTGGAATTCTGAAAGAAAAATAGCGGGTTGAACGCTTTTTGCTTGACTTTTTACTGTAACCTTTAATTTAGGTAAGGGTACCTAAAGGTTTTAAACTAAATTTCATTACTTATCCATCTATTTATACATAAAAGGAGAAACTGACATATCAAAGCACAGCTGAATCTATAGAGCCTAGAAATGAGAAATTTTGCACAAATGTTCCTTTTATGACGTAGGCAAGTACTAAGGGAGAATTTTTTCAAAATTCACCCCTTAAGTGTATGAAATAGGGGTCCAAAGTTTGTACAGAGATACCGACTACAATGCGGGCGAAGTCGCTAGTATAAGCTAGTTAAAATACACCGCTAAATTTTAATCGTTTTAATCCCGTGGAGGGTCGATCCGGTACATGAAACACTATCGATTTGTTAAGATAAAATTAAAAAATAAAGTACCTCTTTTTCAAAACTCGTATTAATTTACGCATGTACGAAATTAATTTCTATAAGAAAACGTCAGCTGAGCGAGTTCAATGACCTATAGATAGTAGTCGGCGTTGCGTACAAACTACCTAAAGGTCATTGAACTCGCTCAGTTGACGTTTTCTTTAAGAAATTTATATTGTACAAGTTTTGAAAAAAAAGGTACTTTGTTTTTTAATTTTATCTGTACAAATCGATAGTGTTTCATGTACCGGATCGACCGTCCACGGGATTAAAACGATTAAAATTTAACGGTGTATACCTAGATTTTATAACAAAAAAACCTCGTCACGTGATGTCACTCAGGTGTAATTTGCGTACTGTTGATAATGTTGGAGGTAAAGTCAGAAGTGACGGAGGCTTTCTCACTTAACTAAAACATGTTTACGAAGATCCACGCAATTTAAATACGGAAATGTGGCGGGTGTATTCCGGCGCGCCTCACTCGCCTCGCATCCGGATTTAGAACCGGAGTGAAAGCTAAGCCTGCTCATACTTACACAGGAATTACCTTATTAGTAAATCCATTTCTATGAGAAAACAAAAAGGAATTGTTATTTCTTTCAAAGAAAACGTCGTTTTCTGGTCGAGGAAATCTCAGTCAGCTGTGATGGATCTCACAGTGAAATATTTAGGTCTATTTAGACCATATATTTCACTAAATATACATATTTGAGATTAACGTACTTTTTATCTATACTGTCAAACTATAAATACATTTGAATTGCCTGTTTATAATATCATTTATTTTTTACTAATTGCATAGAAAGTGAATTCACTTTAAGAAAAATGCAATTTTAAAATTTTTATCTGTCTGCCTGTTACGTTTGATCTCTGAAACGATTGGCAGATTTTGAAGGGACTTTTACTAGTAGATAATTAATGTTATACTTAAGGCGTAACTTAAGCTATTTTTATTTTAGAAAATCAATTAGGGTTTTAAGCTTTAAAAAATCTTAAAATTGTGCTGTTCTGCGAGTCTAACACATATATAATTCTTTCTTTATCGTCATCTAATTATTAACAGAAATAGAATATAACAATAAATTCATTTAGCACTAATATGTAGAATTGTACACTGGCCTTCAAAACTTAGTATAACACTTTCAAAATTGCAATTCGTACTAAACTATTGAAGTTATAGTTTTTTTTATCTTGCTTTTTGTGCATTTTGTGCTTTGTGTTGTTGTAGTGGGGTGGAGCGGTAGGGAGTGTCACCTCTACTGACTGAAACCCACAGTGTTGCTTTAGTCGCCCTATAATGCATGGGCTACAGTCGGTGACTCCTTCGAACAATGTGCTGTCAGGCGACGGCCTTAAGTGACCCCATTATTGCCAGATATCCTAGTTGACCACAGAAAAGATGGATGAGTTTAGAAAAGAAATACTTTTTGATTTGTACTACAACGAGCGTCACCGCTTGTCTCCCGCCCTTTAACTGCACTACAGGCAATAAACCAATATGAACGCGCATTACGCAAATAACAGACCACGCACACTTAGATCGCAAGTTTGCTATTGGTTGTATCAATTATGAGCACGATCATATTTTGAGGCACGTATGCCCCGCCCACAAGGTGGAAAAATAGGACCACAAAGAGGTTAGAATGCCTCTTTCATCTTTTCTGTGTAGCTGACACTAATATTCTTTTGAATCCCTCCCTGCACGAGTGCTAATAGCGGACAGTTTCAACAAAATAAATTAGTGTTATAATGTGTGCCTGTTAGATTAATTAACACGTTAAATATTGAAAATAATACAGGCTATTATTTATTTAAGTATCTATAAATTAATGAGTTTAATATTGGTATAATACAATGTAAATGTTGGCTGTAAAAACAGTTAATGTCTGAACCGTAAAGCATAGCTTTTGCCAGTGGCTTTGCTTGCAGAAAAGTAGGAAATATATATTACTAGCTTTTGCCCGCGCGGCTTCGCTCCCGCTCTTGCCTACTTCAGCTTACTATACCCTACTCTACCCTACTATACCCTACTCTACCCTACTCTACCCTACCCTACTCTACTCTACTCTACCCTACTCTACCCTACTCTACCCTACCCTACTCTACTCTACCCTACTCTACCCTCCTCTACCTTACTCTACCCTACACTACCCTACACTACCCTACTCTACCCTACTCTACCCTTCTCTACCCTACACTACCCTACTCTACCCTACACTACCCTAATTTTCATTTTTTTCCCATAAGAACCTTCTCCTCATAAGAACGAACACAACAAAAAAGAAATTAGCGAAATCGGTCCAGGCGTTGTTGAGTTATGCGCTTACCAACACATTTTGCGATTCATTTTTATATTATAGATTTAGCCCTGTGTCACTCAGTGATAAAGTGGCATTCTACTGCTAAAAGAATTTTTCAAACCGGTCCAGTACTGTTTTGAGTTTATTCGGTATAAACATAAATACAAATCTTTCCTCTTTATAAAATACACTTAATGTTAGTATTGATTTGATTTATTTCTGTACAAGTTAATTTTATTTTTCTGAATTCTGTTGCAGCGTAGGTACATGAAACTGCCCTTAACAAGGCTACTGTCCTCTGTTTGCAGATATACAGGTGCAGTGCCGATAACAAATTGTCTTTTATGATCTATACCTAGGTTATTATCGCGAGCGAACACATCCCCAGAATAAAAAGTACCCTATATGCTATATGCCCAAACCAGGTAGGTATAACACCCGTCTGGTCGGAAGATCTTCTCATCTAGCACCAAACATACCACTCTCCCAACTATTACCTTGTTAAACATAACAAGGTATTTAGACCATTATGCTATTTCGTGTAAATCCTTTCAGACGTTTGAGTGTGAAGGAGTAATAAATATACACACGCACACATACGTACAAACTTTTCCCTTTTATAATATTAGTGTGATGTGATAAAGCTACACGTGGAAGAATAAATCCACATTTGTTATTCTCACAACAATCGGAGCCTGAAATCGATACTTGTACTTTTATAGATGTTCTATCGACGGAACGCTCCAAATTGAATCGAATACAAGGAGTGGGTACAACAAATGCTTGTCATGCTTACCCTATGGCCCGGGCCTATTTAAGGCAGCCGTAAACTCGTAAAGTCGTAACACAGTTTGAGCAGCCCAGGATGCTCCAGGAAATTCTACTTGCCTTATCCTTTCACGTAGAAAATTAAATGTCTCGCGTAATATCCGCGGGCCTGACTCTGGTTTTGGCAGTTGATCTACTTGGGTGTCGTACCTGCTTGCGGCCGCCGTAATGCTGGCTATACAAATAAATTGTTCTTACCCAATTCTAGAACGGTATTCCACAAATCGATAGCAGGTACCTGCTTGGGTATATAGTTATCAGGATGTATCGCCTTTGCTTTGATTCTAAACAGAACTGAAATTACGCTAGCTCTCTCGCTTTCGTGTGAGGATACCGTTGCTTTAGCATAGTCTAGTGATTATATTCGATAGATAAGTTTAACGGAAAAGCTATTAGCCGCTAGTGGCTCATACAAAGGCTTTTCATAGGCAATAACGTAGTAAAATATTGAAAATGTTTTCCTGCTTTTTCCTCAGAGAGCTAGAGTGTTTCAATGGAGTAGGTACCTACATTTTTTGCTGTGGGATATCATCAAATAATTACTCTCGCTCTGAATTAAGGGGTTGGGAGGGTCTGACTTTTACTGACTAAACCCATCTGTGTTCCTTCAGTTGCACTTTGCGTTCCACAAACGCTAACTCTTTCGACCAATCCGACATCCGCCCTAGTAGCCCCTGTCCATTTTGCTGACCACTATTTGAGGGGCGCGTGGAATACATCGCACCGTCAACTCGGGGTTTGCACTTGCCGGACGGCGAACTACCCGTTGGTCACCGTCAAAGGTCGGGCTTGCGCCTAAAGTAGCCGCAAATCGCTCTGTGACTCGGGAGTTGCAGGCATCGGGATGCCTGAGGCTTTAAAAGACGTATCATATGACTTATTTAAAATACATGGAGGTTTAAAACACTGATATTACCCAAAAAATAATATAATACACTTTGATCGTAAACATTATGAAAATAATAAACTATTTATAAAATTAAAATAAGTAATAAAAGAAATTTTGACTTACTAGACAAAAGCACACACAAACAGATACACATTTTTCCTCTTTGTTCATTTAAGTCATGTCGTTCCCGTTGTAACCTAATTTATTCTACTTTCAAAGGACATTTACTGGGAACTGTTTAATGTGTCTGATGCTGACAATAAGTCCCCTTTAAACAAGTATAATGAAATAAAACATCAGTGGAATAGAAAACCTTTTCGTTTTCTTTGTAGTGAGTTGAAGACTGAAGAGCCTCGAACAATGTGCGGTGATTGCTTGTCGGTTGATTGTGCGTCTGTTGTCTTTACTGGAGTAACAGGTGGCCTTGCTCATTTTAAGTTTTCTTTATAAACCTATGAAGAATATGGTAGGTACACAAATATACCCCGTTAAATTTTGATCGTTTTAATCCCGTGTAGGGTCGATCCGGTACATGAAACATTTTCGATTTGTAAAAATAAAATTAAAAAATAAAGTACCTTTTTCTAAAAAAAAAGCGAGTTCAATGACCTGTAGGTAGTACGCAACACCGACTACTACCTACAAGTCATTGAACTCGCTCAGCTGACGTTTTCTTAAAGAAATTAATTTCGTACATGCGTAAATTAATACGAGTTTTAAAAAAAGGTACTTTATTTTTTAATTTTATCTTTACAAATCGATAGTGTTTCATGTACCGGATTGACCCTCCACGGGATTAAAACGATCAAAATTTAACGGTGTATATTTGGGGAACAAGACACATTGTATCTAGTGTACCTACTGGAGCCATGGGTTTACTTCCAAAGGGGAAATCCGTGGTCCTGGAACGCTAAGGGCAAAGAAGGAATATAGGTGTGGTTTTAGTCTGTAAAAGTCTAACACGTCCTTCCGCTCTTGCCCTCTAGGGTAACAGAATTCATTGGAGTCAGTTCGCACCTCAAAAAAAAAAGGGTACCCATAGTACCTTTGTGCATTTGTGCATGCATATAATTATCAGTGATTACAACCGTTATAGGTATTCAGATATAAAAATGACTTTAGGTAACCAATCAATCATTAATTTCTGTGAAACTTTAAGAAATACGGAGCGTATAATAATATGGAGCAGTGGTGGCCGAGTGGTAATGGCGCCGACTTACGAGATGTAGGTCACGGGTTCAAACCCTGCCAGGCGCATTAGTTTGTGTAATTTATTTTATTACCACTGCTCTCAAAACGGTGAAAGAAAACATCCTGAGGAAACCGACATGTCCTAGAAGCAAAAATTCGAAGACATGTGACATTCATCAACCCGCACTGGGCCCGCGCGGTGGATTACGGCCCATTCCCTCTGCTCGATAGGAGGCCTGAGTCCCAGCAATGGAAACATTAAAAAGCCTGATGATGATGATGATTAAAGAAATAAGTTTATATTAATTCATTAAACCCCAAGCGAACGCCGGCGTTCGCGGACCTATTGTCTTTCTATTGTGTCTGTAATTTCCACGATTGAAAGGTAAAGATCGATATATAATGCGAGCAAAATTGTTATTAAACTATAGTATAGGTACTAGTTATTTAGCAACTTTGTGTACTTATAGTCCTCCATAATATCTGTCAAGAGAATATAATTCTATATTTTATAGGAGAAGACTTGTTATTGGCTGTCAATCTAACTTACTTATTTATTTCTTTGTTTTAGCTTAAAGTCTTCCATAGCATTCAAATAAATAAATAAACAACGATTCAATGGCTGTGACTGTAAACAAGTAACATCAAATACTGGAACAATGTAAAAACACTAACTGAGCGAAGCTTATCATTCTGCCGACGACTGTGTTTACTGCTCAGTCGCTGAACTCGTAAATTCTGTTTAAAATGAGTCTAATTTAATTACTCGAGGTCTGATGGTTTAATTCGTGATCTCTTTAGATCCAAGCCCACTCGAGCGAGCTGTAGAAATTACTGCAATCACCAATTCAAATCATAGTGAGCCTGGCCACTCAAAATAATTACCTATGTAGTTCGTTCCACGCGGCCTCTGGTCAACCGACTGACATGTCACCCACGTGAAACAATTTATGTTCTGCGTGTGCTTTTAAGTGATCGAATTAATGTACTCAGTTTTCATTATATCAAGTTTAAACGACCCTAAAGCAGCCCCTTTGTATCTAATGGGATACTTCCCAAAGATTTTTTTTGCTACTTACAACCTCACCACAAATTCGTTACGGTGCGTTTATCGAGTCAATGTATCGTATTTGGTTTTATTTGCAAAATGGCCCCAGCTCAGTAATTTATAAAGCCCCCAATTTTATGAAACCGTATTCATTACAGATAATACTTATCTTAAATATTTTTGTAAAGAGCTATTTAGTCAGAAATAACGAATGTAGGAAAACGTAATCTTATTTAGGTTTGTCGCTTTCTCCTTTGTGTAGGTACATATATCTCTTGAAATATTAAAGAGGGAAAAAGAAAATGTTTCTTACACGCTGTTGGATACATATTTTTCCATTATTGAATATTGATGTTCCGTATTTATCTAATGATCAACATAAGCTGCTACTTATTCGAAGTCGAGTCAAAGTCGCTCAGATCAAAGAGATGGTACCTACTTATAAGTAGTATCTTTTGTTTCGATCCGAAGGTTATCTGTAGCTTTGAAACCGTTCTAATCGTTCGATTAATTTTATTCCACCAACGTTTGGATAGCGGTTAAAATTTTAGAAGTGGGTATGCTTCAAAGATTATGATCTTACTCCAGACTTTGTGGAGCTTTCTTACACATAGATTACCTTATTATACACTAGCTGCCCCGACAGATATTGTCCAGTCTTAGCTATGAATTGTGAAATGCATGAACTGTCAAACGCACGAAGATTAAATAGTTGTAGTAGGATTCTGAAACTTTTCCTGACAATGACAGATATATCAAAAGAAGAATTAGCGAAATTGGTTCAGCTGTTCACGCATGATGACATGCCCAGGGTACAAAATATATAGGTACAGAAGTCAATCTACATACAAAGCGCGCTTGAGCAACGCACACATAGACACCGCTACAGACACGATATCTCGGAGCGCCTCGGCCTGCTCGTCGAACAGTTGCGGCTCAAACGCTCATTAGTGTGCGTCCACCGAGCGTAGGTATAAAGAGTGAAGTACATAAATGAGATTGTCTTCTGTACCTATCTATTTTGTGCCCAACGGCCATAGGTACAAAGGCGAGCTTAATACCTTAGGGATTTTATACTAGTCAACCTCGGGTGGTGGAGAATCAATATGTCAGGTGCATAAAAATAAAATATTATTTAGAAGACAAGGATTACAAAAGTATATATATAGGTAGTTAAAATAAACATATTATTATGTAGATATTTAATGTAATAAATACCTGTATACATATATGTATATAGTAAAAAAGTTGTCGAGACGATAGTTTTTGACAGTTTGCCATTATACCATTACCACACCAAAGATATCTTAGCATCCAAAGGCAATTGGATCAGCAATAACTATTAGCCGTGTTCTAATGGCAGCATGCCGTCGTCACAAGTCCGCTCGTCGGGCTTAGAGATTGGGAGCACCTTACCAGACAGCTTATGCAGCTATCTCCGGGAACGACAGATGTTTTGCTATTGAGAGAGATAAACATGCAACTGCTAGTGACGTTTCTAGTTCTCGATAGCTATCCTAAATGATTAAACTAAATCAATTTACTTCGTTTGCTGTCGGTAGGTCCATATATGCAGAAACTATAACACTAATTGTATAAAGGCGAAAGTTTGTGTGTTTGTTACACCGTTACGCTCTACTGACATTACAGAATTGAATGAAATATAACATACTAGCTTTTGCCCGCGACTTCGCCCGCGTACATAAAATATAGCCTATGTCACTCAGAAATAAAGCAGCTTTCTATCGGTGAAAAAAATTTTAGCAATCGGACCAGTACTTCCAGAGATTATACAAACAAAAAACATAAAAACAAAAAACAAAAAAAACTTTAAGTACCTCTTTATAATATTAGTGTAGATGGGTAGGACATGCTCTGAAATTGCACATATGATACTTTTTACCCCAGAAAGTTTCTGTAGAATAATTTTCAACTTTCACACGGGCCAAGCTGTTGACGGAAGTCAGTATTTGAATCATCATAATTACCATTTCATGCGAAAGACGTCCACTGCAGGATATAAGCCTCCCCCAAGTATTGCCATAACGACCGGCCCTGTGTGTCTCGCATCTATCGGATTTCTGCGACTCTTATCAGGTCATCGGTCTACCTTGTGGGAGAGTTTCAATAACCAAAGAAAATATAATTCAATAAATAATAATAATATAAAAAAAATCCCCAACTATCACACAACGTCGTCTAGTCCCAAGCTAAGCAGAGCTTGTTTTATGGGTACCTACTAGACAACTGATAAACATACTTATATATTTCTAAATACATACATAGGTATTATAGATAAATTACACTCACACACAGAACAAATGATTACGCTCATCACACAAACATTTGTCCTGGTTGCTAATCGAATCCACGACCTCCGGCATAGCAGTCAGGGTCACTAACCACTAGACCAACAGGCCAGTCGCGACCAATATAACACGCAGCCCACAACTGCATTCTCTATATCACGGTTTCTATTAAATTCACAAATCACACGCACAAACAGACGCGAAACAAATATCTGTAGCTCATAAAATATTTGTACAAAACGAGAATCAAACACTACACATCCACGGCATACGGCACTTTGATTTTATTCAGTTTTATTATTAAAGAAGCTGCTGAAACGTATCCACTAATAAATTACTGTTATCTTGTTTGTACTAAACGCTGGCTCATCCCCTTCGCACATAATAAAGTTAGTGATCGCTATGCCACATCGTTGTGCGAGTACGTAGCTATGATGCTTTAATGGACAACGGGCTCATCCTGTTTGTTTTTCTTGCTCACCTCGCTCGGTATATGATGCAGTGCGGATGCTGCATTTGCATAAAAGCGTCCATTATCCACAGCTTCAAACAAATAAAAAATCAATATCCGCCAGTGCACGCGTATATACACCACGTAAATATAATATAACGCGTTTTCAATTCATGATATCAAAAATTTTACTTGTATCTGCGTTAAAATTGAAAATAAATCGTTATTAATGTGTTGACAGATGGTCTAAAATAGAACTTGTTTATACATATATGTATAAAATCTGTCAAGCTTATATATGATATCGTAATTCGACAATAAAATAGTCTGAATTGTCGGTTGATGGTAACAGAGATTCAGTGGCGTAGCTTGTCCCAAAAGAGCCCTGCATCAGAAATATTTTTATTATTGATAAGCTCACTTTTGACCACTACCTCACCTCGGGCTTGCGGACAGTGAGCAATGGGTAGCTCGCTGTCCGGCCGTCCGGTAACTGTCCGGACCAAGCCCAAGTCGTCGACGGCGCGCGCTATTCCCGCGCGCCTCAAGGAGTTGTCAGCAACAGCAGGGGCCCAGCCGGGTCGAAGCCTACTGGGGCCAGGGTTATCCGAAAGGGCGCTCAAGCCCCGGTATGAAGGCTTGAAGGAACGGGATGGGTTTTTTAGTCAGTAAGAGTCTGATACTATCTCCCGCTCCGCCCAAGAGCGGGGGTTGTCATAAGATGATTTTTCCCATCGAAAAAAAAAAAAAAAAAAACCACTACCTCACCTGATGGTTAGCGATGATGTAGTCGATAATGGAGCACGCATGCTTAGAAGTAACCTTTTCACAAATGACTTAAAAACCCCTGGTTTACCGGCCTGATCTGGGTGGCCCCTGGGTTAATGTTAGCTATCAGGAAACACAGATTTTAGTAGGGTATCCACTCCTTAGCTGTACTTATAATAAATGTGTTCTCAAAATATTTATGTAACTGTCCGGACCAAGCAAAAGTCGTCGACGGCGCACGCTGTTCCCGCGCGCCTCAAGGAGTTGTCAGCAACAGCAGGGGCCCAGCCGGGTCGAAGCCTACTGGGGCCAGGGTTATCCGAAAGGGCGCTCGAGCCCCGGTATGAAGGCTTGAAGGAACGGGATGGGTTTTTTAGTCAGTAAGAGTCTGACACTATCTCCCGCTCCGCCCAAGAGCGTGGGTTGTCATAGGATGATTTTTCCCATCGGAAAAAAAAAATACCCTAGCCATTTTAGTATGTATTTGCATCTTTTAAAATTCAAATTCGATCTGTGCGATTATAGGTGTGTGCTATAGCCGTAGCAGCACGTAACAAGTCAAATTAAATTTGGAGATGTGTTTCAGTTGCAAAATGCATTGATTTTACTGCGTTTTTGGTTGAATGAGGTGTACGATAAAATAGGGAGAGCCACTTCTCTCCAGTTTATTGTGATTAATTGTTTTCTTTCAAGGGTTAATTTGTTTCAATTGTGTCTGGGTGTGACTCCTCTGTGGGCTCGTATTGTGCCTTGTATTCATCAAACGGGTCAGCAGACAGGACACAAATCAAACGAGGTCGCTGCGCCTGTCGCGTCAGCACATGCGAATAATGCCTTGAGCGGTGACAGGTGATAATTTATGTATGCGCCGTTATATGTGTGCGAGGCCAAAGAGCGTCTTGAAAGCATTTGTTCACAAAAATGCCGTGTAATTTAATTAAGAGCATAACTAATGAACATGTTGTGTTAATATTTTCTTAGTGTTTGACACAAAGGACATACCTAATCTTATGTCTTACGTAATAAGACATTATTCATGTAACTAGATCTATAATAATGAAGCATTTGAAATCAAAAGAATAAATATGAGCACTGAATCCCACAAAAAGCAGCAAACGAAATTTAGCTGCAAACACATGGAAAATCGATTGGAAAATGACTCATTTTCAGGTGGTTAAATTTTCCATGACAAATCACTCGACCACATACGCGTCGGTCCGTAGTCCGTACATATGTACGCTGTTCGTACATTTATATAAAATTAGTGAGTTGTAAGAGCGGGTGGGTGGCACCTGCTTCCGGCCACCGACGGGGCACTAACTCAGCGATCCCGGATCCTACCGACGCTACATTTAATTCTTTGTTATGAGCCATGAAATAGGCGGGGGACGGGGACCGACGAATTGTGAGAATGAATTGGGTTCTTTGGTTTTATTCACGATTCAAGGGATGTGTCGCGAGATGAAGCTGTTTAGGTTTATTGGTTACGATTTTTCTGTGAGTGTATGAATCAATTTGGGAGAATTGGGGTTCCGTTTTTTTTTGTATGTCTAGCGTTTGTATAAGTGAAAGTTGGATTTATTCAGTTTTATATTTTTCTTATACTAGCACACCGCGTTTTCGTACGGTTTCAAAATAATACACTGCTCTTTCTATTAGTTAAATCAGTATGAACATTCATGACGTGGCTTAGGAAGTATTAGGGAATAAACAAACTGACATGAAAAGTGTCTTTATTTTTTAGCAACTTAAAGATGTTACCTATATGGAGAGACTGCATTAAAAGTATATTCTCAAAAAATTATAAAGGGGAAAGTTTGTAAATGCGTGTATGTTTGTTACTTCTTTACGCTTGAACGATGAACAGATTTCAATGAAACTTGGGACGGGTAGACGAGGTCCTAATAAAGGACAAAATATACTTTTTATTGCAATAGTATGTTCCTTTGGGTTAATTTTCTTCTATCACGAGGGCGAAGGGGCTAGCAGGAGTTCGTTCTTAATAAAACGTTTTTTCCTTTCTTCCTTCTAGTCCTAAAGACATCACTATATACCAAATATCTAACAAATGATTAAATAAAACTGCTAGGGTACTCCAGGAATCTAACAGTGGTTTTCGACAGTTTAGATATCCACGATCATCAGATCAAGCAGCTTTCTTCTACATTTTATATGATCAATAAAATTCTTAGCTCACTGAACAAAGAAATTCAATTTCCTATTGCACTCAACCAGCAAATTCAATCGATGTGTATGAGTGTGAGATTCTTAAACAAATAAGTATTGTGTCACCTGCTTAGGTTACCTCCCTCGCATAACGTAACGGTTGAATAAGAGAGTTATTTTACATGAGTAGGTAGGAAGCGACGGGGTGGCAAAATATTATGAACTTTAATTAATAAAGTAGACTTAAGATTATTTACTTGTCGTTCAAATGGATATAGGGGTTATTGTACAATGTAAACTCTGTATAGCGATCTTCCATTTAACACTAGAAACGCAGAATATCAATGTCAATTTTGGCCATTTTATTTTTGCTACAATAATATTGAGAGACCATCGACTGATAGCTATAGTAATGAAACTGGTAACTGATACTATACTATTTTTATTATGTACTAGCTTTTGCTCGCGGCTTTACCTACATACATAAAATATAGCCTATGTCACCCAGAAACAAAGCAGCTTTGTTGTCGGTGAAAATTTTTTTGTAATTAGACCTTCTAGAGATTACCTCCTACAAACATAAATACAAAACCTCTTTATAATATTTGTGTAGATAACACATATTTTGGTGCATTTTGCGATTCTACTCATAATAAAACTAGAGCAGAAAGAACATAGGAATGGGTCAAAGGGACGCTCGCGCTTCCAGTGTTAACTGAAAAAAACCTCCATATAACGTAGTAATTGCTAAAGTTCGATTGGTTTCTATTGGCATACATTGCACCGCTCGTTATAATGTAGCAGCTCTCTATAGCGAAACAATACATCATTTAGATCCCTACGAACTCACTAAATTAATTTCTATTCACTAAATTAATTAATTTCATTGATCACAGAATACTCTTATAGATTTTAAATATTTCGTACGTGCAATAGAATTCTCAGAATGTGTTCATTTATTTGTACTTACTAGTTTCTACTATCATTTTAATACTAGCTTAGTAAAATACGACTATTAAAGATAACATATGGTATGTAATTTTTTATTCAACTAAAATATATTATAGATAAAATTAAAGCACTAAATCGTAATTTTTATATCGCAATACAGTATCCGGTCCTTTCAATTTCTCTATGTAGAATTTACACTGTATGTTCAATTAAGTATGTATAGTTATAAAAAAGAAAATATTTCTAACTATCATTAATAAGCGCAATTTACTACACTACGTAGGTAAAGTACCACTGAAGCACCGATACCCGCTGGAGTCACGGGGAATTTCTGAAGGAAACCTGTGGTCCCAGATCGCAAAGAGCAGCTGAAGGAATGAGTGTGGTTATAATCAGTTATAATCAGTAAAAGTCTGAGACGCCCTCACGCTGCACCTTGTAACGGAAGACGTAACCTACTAAACAAAAAAAAAGTAATATCTGGTATGCATTTTTAACCCGACTGCGCGCCGCAAAGGAGGGTAATGTGTTTTAAGATCAGAATCAGATTTACAGTGAACACGCCTCAAAGAGGTGGTCCTTATCTACACATTAAGCCAGTTTTTAGGGAGCTGGCCGTAATTCCTTGAAGCTTCATATATCTACAGGCCTAGCCAAGCTACGATCGTTTCGTTTCGATTCTATTTTGTCGATCGCCTCGAGTCGGCAGCGCCTCCGATTCTTTTGTTTTGACCACGTGACTGACCGTGAGATGACGTCATACCTATACATTTTTGAAGTTTTCTACTAGCGTTAACGGTTGCAGATTATCAACTTGATTAAGCCCTCTGAGGGCTGAAGAAAGGAATCGGAGGCGTTACCGACTGTAGAGAGAGATTCGAAACGAAACAGTCGTAACTTGGCAAAGCCTGCTGTACAACACTTCATCTTTCTATACACGTGTTCGTAACCACCCCATTTGAAAAATCAGTGACCTATCAGGTGAATCCTATTAAATGGTCACTAAAAAGCCAAACGTACAGTGGGTACAACTGAAATGATTGCACAAAACACGTCGAGTAGTTTGCGGTGGTCTCATATGTTCAGCGTCTATGTCCGGCAGTTAAATCCTGAGCTAAAATCTGCTTGATCCAGGTGTCCGGCTGTTACCACGGGCCGCTTATTTCATAGCCAATCCCTACACTGCTGCGGTTTCTGCCCCCGCCGGCTGCTGCTGACTATTAACTTAATTTCAATTCAACTTTTTTTCTTTCGTTAACGTTCACATTGTTTTAGTAAATGTTCATTTGTTTTATAGCTCTTTCATTTCAATATTATTTTTGAGCTGGATTTGATTTTTGATTTTGTTGTGATCTGTATTCTTTTGTAAAATGGAAAGAATAAACTAAAAAAAATCTTTCTTCCCAGGAAACTTCAGTTTTTACGTCACAAAATAATAGACATCATGAATGATATTCATTTTGCAAATCAAGTCGGGTTAGCTGCAACATATACAACACAAGACTCCTACCCCAAATATTAGAATAATTATTAAAATATCGAAAAGATACACATAAACACATAAATTAAAAAAAAAATACCAAAAAAATTAATTGAAAAACGGTACGAAGTTGGCAGGTCAGCTAGGATATATATAACACTTTTACACATCAATTTAAACCAAATGAGGCTGTTATACAACTCTGTAATAGAGTTACAGCCTTACTGAACACTTTCATTTTGATATTTAATATCAAGTTCCAAAAAGCAATAAAACAGTTCAGATGACAAAGAAGTTAATGATAGAAACAATAAAAATGAAGAGCACGGATCAGATTGTGGGCAATAAGAATTAAGAGTTGGGTGCGGGACTGCGGGTCCACAAGCGCTGAGGCAGGCCGCCCGCGCCCGCCTGACTCCAGGTGCCTGCGAAAGACTTTTACACTATACTACCTATTTATTTATGTTCTTCCATTTATTTTAAAATAGCATAGACTTTGTATGGCCGTAAGCTGAAATTTTGCATGCATGTGTAAATCAGATGACAATGCAAAATTATTACGACATGGAGCTGATCTGATGATGAAACAGGCAGGTGGCTATAGGAACTTGGTAGTTAAACGACACAACCTCATCGAGTTTAGGCTCGTATGATTGGTCTTGACGAGTATTATATAAGTATTATACCGTGTTATAAAAGCTTGCTATGAAAAAAATATTTTCATTAAAAACTTGTTTTTATAATATGTCTATAAAGACATACCTATGAAAACGTTTAAAATATTTTTATAAGTAGCTAGGAGGACACGGTTGTGCTCCGCCCAAGCGGGGCACTCTTCCACCTGTATGTATGCTCCACTGTGTCCTCCAGGTGGTTCACACAATGGTGACACCTGAATACGATACAGGAACCCCCCGAATTTTCAATGTCCGGTAATAACCAGCGTCATACCGGAGGTGAGGATGCCATGACTTCTGCTACTCTTCAAAGAGGGGACTTACCGCCAAAATTTTAGTTTTTACCTTATGATCTCGCTGAAACTCTTTCTGCCATGGAGTTTCACCCCGGTATTGCATTTGCATGCGCAAAACGTGCATACGTGCAAGGATTGTTGCCTCCAGATCCCACGGTAGCAGGCCGGCAAAGAGACTCGCTGCTTCGTGGGAGACGGTGCGGTATTCTCCATCCAAATGGCCATGGCCCTCAGGGACACGTTCAGCTTGGCCGCCGGTCGCTTTCGCAGCGACAGCGCTCACACCGGCGCTCTGTAAAGAGCCATGGACCGCAAGATCCCATTGGCATTTTGTACGGTACAGTTTAAAACTTTTTCATTTTCTTGTATGTTTCCTGAAAGTTAGTGAGTTTTTTGCAAGACAAGTTCATAGTTTATGTAAGGTACACAAACTCAACCGAATCGATGCAGTAGGTTTGAAGCAAATCGATTGTGACAGATATATACGGGAACAAATAGACGCACGAGTGATCTTATGACGGTGCCCTTATGTTCGTAACCTGAAATAACTCTTTTTACAGTCGTCGGGTAAAAAGAGAATGCAACAAATATTAGGTATTGGTATTTAACAGTCATGTGGAGTTTCATAACAAAGGGCTTAACTAAGAGCGACACGATTTTAAAAAGATGAAGTTAGATTTTGGGAATCGTGTCCTGAAACCCTTTATTTTGATACCAGATGATAATGATTAAAAATTAGTAAGACAGAGTACAAAAAAAAAATGCAGTTGATAAAATATACACCGCTAAATTTTAATCGTTTTAATTCCGTGGAGGGTCGATCCGGTACCTACATGAAACACTATCGATTTGTGAAGATAAAATTCAAAAATAAAGTACCTTTTTCTTAAAACTCTTATTAATTTACGCATGTACGAAATTAATTTCTTTAAGAAAACGTCAGCTGAGCGAATTCAATGACTTGTAAGTAGTTTGTACGCAACGCCGACTATTAACTACAGGTCATTGAACTGACTCAGCTGACGTTTTGTCTTTTTTTAATCACGAGTGTACGAGTATGTGTATTGCATAATAATTTGTGTACCACTGGTCAATATAATGTAGTCTAAGACCATAATAAAACTGGTTTTAACTACGGGGACTTATTTTGAATGAGTCAGCACATATTCGTAAATAAAATCTGGCTGAACCCGACATCACTGGAATAGCTCAAACGTCACATTGTGTCACTAGGTCGGTCCTATTTTTATGTGATCGCACAGCACATATACATACATTCGCAAATATAGGCTTGTTCTGAAATAACCTAAATCCGGTTTCAACTACCTGTATATTTCACTGTAACAGAACCTTTACTCACGTTTTCACTTTATCTTTGTCAGTTTTGTCCCGGTTAATCTCCGAAACGTCTAGTCCAAGTTCGACAGTGCTTTCACTGATAGATAGCTGGTATTATAAGAAATAACTTAAGCTATTTGTATTTTAGAAAAATAATTAGGTTTCCTCGCAAAAAAAAGCTTCTTGAAATTGCGACCAATCATATTGTACTGTTTTACAAGTCTGACGTGGACGAAGTCGCAGGCACTAGTTAACTAACTGGTTGATTGAATATTTTTATAACAGCGTTGTTCGTGTTGACAAGAAAAAACGAGAAGGAATTTAAATACCCACAAAACCTAGTAAAGACAGACAGAAAGAAAAAAACGCTCGAGTGTCACTTTTGTAGTGTTCGGAGGACATAATGGAACATAATATGGTGGAGGAAGCGGGGCCCGCTTGAGCGGAGCACCGCCATGGTAGAATATAATTTTCGACAGAATTCTGACACGCTATCTCGCTCCGCCCTAGAGCGGCGCAGAAGAAGTCATAAGAAGTATTACAAAAAGAAAATCGAATAATAAAACTATTAAAGATATCAATACTTCCTTATAACTAAGAGAGTCTATCTAACACTGAATCTATAAAATATGAATAGGTACATCTGTTAACGTTAGGTAACGTTTAGTTTTGAAATTTTTACAGTCAACTATTCCAAGGACAAACATACAGTTAAAATAAACCTTTCCTACGTGTTTATCTGAACTTATACAATACGTAAATAAATTCAGTTACGTAACTTGTACTGAAAATATATTTTTAAGTTTGTAAAAGGTTATTTTCAGGTATGAATTGGGTGAAAAAATCTTTCATTACATAAATAAATACAAGTTGAAAACATTTTTGATCCTGAAAATTTTGCAATGAAAATAAGAGAATACAATATCCCTGTTGAAATAAAAATAAATTAATAGGGTGCGGATAGAATGAAATTTTAACAATAAACTCGTACTTTATTTGGGAATTTTATGTGTATGTAGTTTTTGACGATTCACTAAAAGCATTGTTGTCATTGGTAGCTGACTGCAATACAGATACGATCAAGATATTACAAAGGTTGTGTATTATTGATCTACCGAATATCGAAACGACCAGTTTCCCGTTTTCCCTCGTGGACTCATACAACCGGCATTGGATTGCAAGTAAAAAAATAAAAAAAAGAATGAAAATTCGCCCCCATGGGATGCAATGGAATGGTCACTGCAACAGCAATACGCGCACAGGTTTTTGAACTAATTTAATATTGTTATTTTTTTTATTAACGTTTCGACGAACAAAGGGAAATTTTACTTAATTGGGTCATGCGTACTATTTGTTTTTTCCATTTACTCGTAGACATAAAACAGTAGTGTGAACGTCATAAATGAACATGATATATAGGATGCAACAGATTTAAGTAGAGCTTAAATCGTGTTCTACTGCTTATTTGCTTAGCTTAGTACCTACAATATAATGCATGCTTCTTTCACAAGCATCATTTAACATCATTAATTTAACCAATAGACATTCACTGTTGGGCATAGGCCGCTTCCAAGTATCACCATTATGATCGGTCTTGTGCATCTCCCATCTATCGGATTCCCGCGACCCTCATCTGGTCATTGGTCCACCTAGCGGGAGGCCTTCCAACGTTACGTCTTCCGATACGTGGTCGCCACTCTTGTACCTTTCGGCCCCTTTGACCATAAGTTCTGCGTGTAATGTGCCCTGCTACTTAAGTTTGGCGATTCTTCGGGCTGTGTCGGTAATCTTGTTTCTCCTGCGGATATTTTCATTCTTGATACGATCACGCAAGGAAACTCTGAGCATAGTATCATTTGACTTATTAAAAACGATTAGGTACATAGTATCTAGCTTTTATGTTAGTAATTCTCCGCCTCAGCATGAAGTAATGTTAGTAGATTTCATTATTGAAAACCATTTAATCGACTAAAAACAGGTAATATAATGACCAAAGCTCATAGCATAGCATAATCAGCCTTTTAATGCTCCCACTTCTGGGACACAGGCCTCCTGTCTGGGAGAGGGAATGGGCCGTAATCCACCACGCGGGCCCAGTGCGGGTTGGTGAATGTCATATGTCTTCGAATTTGTGGTTTTAGGACATACCGGTTTCCTCACGATGTTTTCCTTCACCGTTTTGAGAGCAATGGTGATGAAATAAATTGCACAAAGTAATGCACCTGGCTGGATTTGAACCCGCGACCTACAACTCATAAGTCGGAGCTGTTACCACTCGGCCACCACTGCTCTTCCCTGACCAAAGCTCAAAAGGACTGATTATTTAGTATATATAAAGTTTGATAAGCTGGTGGAATTTTGAGGAAATCTTACAGCTATTTTGCTTATAGTTGTAGCTAACATTTAAATTAAGATTGTTGTTTATTTATTACCAGCCAGCCAGCCAGCCAGTTAGTTTATTGCCAGCTAGTAATGAGGCCGATTATATTAATCGTCTTATAATTAAACTGACTGAAAACAAAATTGACGTGTAAAAGTGATTTTTTTTTTAAACCTATTTGCAAAATAAAGATCATTTATAAAAAGACAAAAAGAAGAAAACATAAAAAAAGCCAGGTGCAAAGGTGATGATTATTTCTAAAGAAATCTCTTCGTGCGATAGGAGAGTTGGAAAAAGAGACGTGGGCGTTGTTTCTAACAATATAGTAAAAATAAATGAAACAATTCATTTATTTTGAAAGCATGTGAGTGTGTGTATGTTTGCTACTTCTTAAAGCTCGAACGGCTGAACGGATGGTGCAAGTAATGCCGCTAGCAGCAGTTAGTATTATGTCACAAAATGTATAAATATACTGTCATACATACACCGTTAAATTTTGATCGTTTTAATCCCGTAGAGATCGATGTAAAGATAAAATAAAAAAAATTAAGTACCTTTTTTTAAAAACTAACGGTAAATGATAAATGATCTTTATTTTGCAAGTAGGTTTTATAAAAACACTTTTACACGTCAATTTTTTTTTTTCGTCAATTAATGCTAGATGAGGCCGGTGTTTCCTAGCTGACTACCCTGAGCAGAAACACCGAAACAAACTCAGGGGTCAAAGTCTCTTTTAAAGTCCATACAGCAAAACATGCAATGGTCAAATCATATGAGAACCATGCAGATTGAGCCTAAGATGGTCTTCCGCATGACACAGGTCCTCACCGGAAATGGCAAGTTCGGGAGGTTCCTGTTCCGAATAAAAGCGGAAGTGACGCCCGGGTGTCGCCACTGTGCGGAACGCCCGGAGGACACGGTGGAGCACATAATCGCGGTGTGCCCTGCTTGGGTGGAGCATCGCCGTGCCCTCGTGGGGGTGATCGGCGGCGGAGACCTCTCGCGCCGGGCCTTGGTCCGGAGCGAGGAGGAGTGGCAGGCGGTCGCCGACTTCTGCGAAGTCGACGGCGCGCGCTGTTCCCGCGCGCCTCAAGGAGTTGTCAGCAACAGCAGGGGCCCAGCCGGGTCGAAGCCTACTGGGGCCAGGGTTATCCGAAAGGGCGCTCGAGCCCCGGTATGAAGGCTTGAAGGTACGGGATGGGTTTTTTAGTCAGTAAGAGTCTGACACTATCTCCCGCTCCGCCCAAGAGCGGGGGTTGTCATAAGATGATTTTTACCATCGAAAAAAAAAAAAAGCCTGAGATGGTCTTTTGAAGAAAGAACCACACCGTTCTAAGTGGACCTGTCCAGTCAGTGCAAGCATTTGTCAGTATGCGTGTAGCTCAACTCAGGACTACTAAGGAGCTCATCGACTTGACGAACAATGCCAAAGAAAGGACATTTGGGTAGGCCACATCAAATACTCAAAACTGCCAGACATCATGTGAAAATAAAAGAAAAGGAAAGAGTAAACCACATAGTTCTCACATTCACAATAATAAAATTTACAAAAGTGTAAATATTGCAAATTGTAAAAAAAAAGGATATAAAAAAAAATCCAGTCAAATAGTAAAAATAAACATGTCATAATTGTAAAAAAATAATAATATATCCAATATCATAATTGTAAAACAACAACAATCGTCAATAAAAAAAGGCAGTTAAAACAAAAAAACATTCAAATGATAACAATTATAGTGAGTAGGTACTGGAGCAGGTCAATCCCAAGCCGTTTTATCCTCGAGATACTCTTTTACAGTATAAAAAGCCTTTTGGCAAAGTTTTCGCTTTACAAATGTTTTGAATTTATTAATGCTAAGTTCCTGAATAGGACTGGGAAGCTTATTATAAAAATGTATACTTTGGCATCTAAATGAGCGTCCTATTTTTTTGAGCCTGGTGGCAGGAACCACTAACTGGTGTTTGTTCCTAGTATTAACGTTATGAATGTCACTGTATTTTTTAAACATGTTTTTATTTTTATGAACATACAAAATTTGTTCATAGAAATACTGAGATGGCACAGTCAAAATATTAATATTTTTAAATTTATCTCTGAGGGAGTATCTGGGACTTAATTTATAAATTGAACGAATGGCCCTTTTCTGCAAAACAAAAATCGTTTGCATATCGGCGGCATTTCCCCATAATAGTGTTCCCCCTGTAGTGTCTTCAGGACTCAATTCTTTACCTTTTATTAGCAAAAGAAAAGAAAAGAAAGAAAAGTATTTATTTTGGCGCAAAAAACATTGTAGACAACAAAAACTTAAGACAAACACAAAACAAAAAATAAATAAATAAAAAGTAACATTGTCTGTCACACGTTTGCTAGTTTCTACCTGCCTTACGTGAGGCATCGTAAATTTAACAAATTTGGTTTTCTTTTCATTAAGGAGCAGGTTATTGACATTAAATCAGTGTACTATTTTTGAAAGGGCGTTATTTATGTCATCAGTAACCGACTACTGACGTTTAAGCTTAAACAAAAGCGAAGTGTCGTCTGCAAACAACACTATATCTTGGTTATCCTTTATGAGGTATGGCAAGTCATTTATATAAATAAGAAATAAAAATGGACCAAGAATCGAGCCCTGGGGCACACCCATTGATACTACAGACCCAGGTGATCTTTTTCCGTTTACATCAACTCTCTGAATCCTATCACTCAAATAAGAAGTAAGAAGATCCAGAGAGGAATTCCTGATCCCGTAATGGTGTAGTTTCCTGATAAATGTTTCATGGAGAACGCAATCAAAAGCCTTGGACAAATCACAAAAAATGCCCAGGACATCGCATTTATCTTCCCATGCATTATAAATATGTCCTAAAAGTTCAACCCATCGGTTTTTGAACGACCTCTTGTAAAACCGAACTGTTTATTATGTAACAACTTATGTCTATTAAAAAATCTTTGTAATTGATGTAAAATTAGTTTCTGAAATATTTTACTAGAGGTGGGTTGCACTGAAATAGGTCTATAATTTGTGGGGTCAGATGTACTACCCGTTTTAAACAATGATATTATTTTACTATATTTCATTAAGTCAGGAAACTCGCCACGATCAATACAAGGTAATTAGTACGCAACGCCGACTACTACCTACAGGTCATTGAACTTGCTCAGCTGACGTTTTCTTAAAGAAATTAATTCCGTACATGCGTAAATTAAAACGAGTTTAAAAAAAGGTACTTTATTTTTTAATTACATGTTTACAAATCGATAGTGTTTCATGTGCAGGATCGACCCTCCACGTGATTAAAACGATCAAAATTTTACTGGGTATAATAGTCAAACAAATATCACAAGAATATATACTAAATCATACTAAAAGATAATACTTAATGATACATAACCTATATGACATTGTGACGTAACAAAACTTCCACACTTTTTTTAAATACTACAACAGTTTGTGATCCCTGATGTCAGGCGCGACAAGTTTTTTGAATTAAAATTCTTACACTAATGCTTGTGATTGTGATTTTGACATGGTTCTTGTAATATTGACATTATCTTATAATTTTTACATTTATATACTTAGCATTTTGAGATTTTATTGTAAATTTGACATTTATATTGTAATTTTGACATCCATACTGTCTTGACAAAAATCTGTTAATTTTGACCTATAGTTTTTAACTTTGACATAAATCTTCTAATTTTGACATATATTTTGTAGCCTTGACATTGTTCTTGTTTAACATTACTGTTTTTAATTAATTTCGAATGCTAACATGATAAGATAAAAATAACTTCGAATTAAATGGCCTAAGTTATAAAGTAAGTGAAATCCCGGCTAAGTTTTATATGTTAGGATTTATTATCAATAGTATTATTTTTAGTTTTCAATTTTATAAATATTTGTACGCCGATACTTATGGCATAAACATGTCTGGACTCAAACAATAAACCTACATCTTGCATGCTTTTGTATGTATACAATGTTTAAACAAATAAAGAATATCTTATCTATCTTATCTGTCTTCACTCGGCGATTAACTGCAGCGATATGGGCAGCCCACGTTAAGTAGGAATCCATGATTACCCCACAGGTTTTTAACCATCTTTGGTCTTTGAATAGTTAATCTGAATTCCTTTCAACAAATATGGAGACAGCGACGCAACACCAAGCCCTTTCTGCTTATTCCGGCCGTTGATAACCATGGCCTGAGAGTTTCTTAGTTAGGGTGTCTCTGGCCATCTCAGTCTTATAGCCTGCGTAAAGTGATAAGAAAAATCCTCTGCGATACCATGAGCATCCGCCAGCTTACCGAAGCATTCACCGATATGATACGACATCTACCTACAAAGTAGAAATTCACTTTCGTTTCGTTCGCCAGTCTACGCAGGCTGTCAATGTAAGGAGTGAGCCAGGAATGGGGATTTAACGGATGTTGTTAGGTATATTGGAACCAAATTCCAAAACGGAGTTTTCATATTTGGTTAGTCGAGATCAGAACCGGAATCGGAGGCGGAGGTAGAAGCGTAAACTAAAATACTAATTAAAAACTTGATTAAATGTAAATTAAGCGTGAACTAACAACATGCCATAGAGGAATAAAAAAAACAACATTGAAAGAATGAATAACAAAGAAAAGATTTAGAAAGGGAGTTCCTCGGCGCAACAAGTACTATAAACTTGTTTGTATATCCAATATATGTAAGTTCTGATAAAAACCTATCGGAACCGAAAAGGCAAAATCAATAGGAAGTTAGTACCTTTCGAAATCGGAATCGAACCTCCGTAACATCTCTGGCTGGAACATATTTCTCTCTAATCATTAAGACTTTCTATAAACGTACCAAATTCCGTTTTCTCCTACAAAATAAAGCTTTATGACTCTACCAAAGTCGGAGAGCATAAAAGTCACTTTGTTGTGAAGGTAACCGACGCCCGGTGTTCAATCACATACCTTATTGTATTTTATTTTGTCTTGTCTTGGATTTACTTCAAAGGACAAAACATGTTACTTCGGGCTATTTATTACGACTCTATTAAGTATTTACTTTTGTTTTGAACATAAATCTCATTACCTATTGTACTTTCTTAAATTTTTGGTGCCTTCCTTGATTCTAAAAATAGGTCTAGGTGATTGTTTAAAATATAATATTTTCATCTGTAATATTTTGCCAATAGTAACTACCTGTTAGTATATAAGGGCTATTTTATTAAATGTTAGATTTATTAACACGCTTATATTAGCTTCACCTGTATGTTTGTAACCAACGCCTTTGAGCTCGATTTTGACCAACTTTGGAAGATCAGATTTTCTTCAAACTTTGTACACCCATCGAAGACTGATGACAATACAATAATCCGTTTTTTTTAATAAAAAATAAAAATATAGTTTAAAAAAACTAAAAAACACGCTTTTATAGCATATCAAACTAAAAAGTGTAAAATAATTTTCGATATATGTAGAAAATAATAATAATGAACGAAAAATATTAATATCATTGTGAAAAAAAACCGGCCAAGTGCGAGTCGGACTCGCCCATGAAGGGTTCCGTAGCAGCAAGTAACATAATACAAAAGTTCTTGTAATGTGTTGTAACTTTGATCGATGTTTTAATAATACTGTATTTTTTTCGATTTATGACGCATTAAAAAAAAACTACTTACTAGATTTCGTTCAAACCAATTTTCGTTGGCAGTTTTTATAGTAATGTACATCATATATTTTTTTTAGTTTTATCATTCTCTTATTTTAGAAGTTAGAGGGGGGGGGACACACATTTTACCACTTTGGAAGTGTCTCTCGCGCAAACTATTCAGTTTAGAAAAAAATGAAACTAGAAACCTCAGTATCATTTTTGAAGACCTATCCATAGATACCCCACACGTATGGGTTTGGTGAAAAAAAAATTTTTGAGTTTCAGTTCTAAGTATGGGGACCCCCAAAATTTATTGCTTTTTTTCTATTTTTGTGTGAAAATCTTAATGCGGTTCACAGAATACATCTACTTACAAAGTTTCAATAGTATAGCTCTTATAGTTTCGGAAAAAAGTGGCTGTGACATACGGACGGACAGACAGACAGACAGACAGACAGACATGACGAATCTATAAGGGTTCCGTTTTTTGCCATTTGGCTACGGAACCCTAAAAAGCGTGGGGTGCTCGATTTACGAAAAATATGGCACAAAGCGCCCCACGCTTTTTTCACTATGATATTAATATTTTTCGTTCATTATTATTATTTTCTACCTATATCGAAAATTATTTTACACTTTTTAGTTTGTTATGCTATGAAAGCGTGTTTTTTAGTTTTTTTAAACTATATTTTTATATTAATTATATTTGATTTCTGGTATTCATTATGTACATAAGGGTATTCTAATATCGTGCGAATGTCATCACGCATGCGGGATTGCTCCACTTGCGTGGCCTCCGCATATGTCCTTTTCATTCAAATGACGCTTGGAATAAGCACGCGGGATGCGGGGCGCGATATCGGGCAGGAGCCCCGCATGCAAAGCAATTCCGCATGCGTGATGAAATCCGCACGATAATAAAAACACCCTTATATATAAATATTAGTTTTACTAAGAATCGCGTTTAATGCAAATGCTACTCAGATTTCCAGTCAAAATAAAATGCACTAGAAAATAAACTTCGGTTCAATGTTTCAATACAGAATAATCCACTGAAGCAAATAGCAAGTATTTTCTATTAGTGCGCGCTTACGGCATTACGCGATTCTGGCTGCGCAAACCAATTAGCTAATAAGAAAATAATTGGAAATTCTACGGATATTGGTTGATACCGATCGATGATATTACCAACATTAAGTACCTATTACTGATATGTTTTTCAAGAGTTGTGGAAACAATTTTAAAGATCTTTATTATCTAAAATATTGTAGATACCCAAATATAGACGAAGTGCTATGATAAAGGTGCAATGATTACATGCCCACAATGCCCTTTGCGTGATAGGTACTACGGTCAATAGGACTTATATGTCATAGGTCCTAAGCGACATGGGTCCTACACTCGATAGGTGCTACGAGTAATAGGTCCTACATGCGACAAGTTCTTCGTGCAATAGGTCCTACGAGCGATAAGTCCTACTCGTAATAGGTGCTCGGTGCGTAGTATTTAACGCGCGCCTCAAAGAAATGACAGCAAAACCATTGGGGGCCCAGCAGGGTCGAAACTTACTGGGGCCATGGGTTATGTGAAAGTGAACCCCCTGGTTTCCTGGAACTTAGGCAAAGAAGGAGCATTGGAGTGGATTTTAGTCAGTAAAAGTCTGACACGCCCTCCCGCTCCACCCATGAGCAGGAGCAGTAATTGGATGATTTCCCGACTAAAAACAGCGCGCGATATGTACTACGTGCGACAGGTCCAACACACGATGTGTTCTACACGCGGAAAGTACTACCCGTAGTAGGCGCTACGCGCGATAAGTCCTACGCGTAACAGTTCCTACGCGCGCATTCGCCATGTACTCGCGATAGGTCTTAGGCATGATAGATCCTACGTGCGATAGGTGTTACATTAAGGAAATACTACGCCCCTAACTTTTTAGCCGTAAAAGTGCTACGTGTTTAATAACATGTGTTCAATCAAATTGAAGTATGATGTTATAGAAGAAAAGTAAAGTGATAGACGTAATTTAATCATGATCGTTCGAATCGTCATGGGGAAAATATACTTGCGTATCAACCCAATGTGTAGCGAGCGTATGGGCTATGACCACATGTTATGACCGTCAAGCACGATTATATCAATGGGTCGTCGGACAAAGCAAAGAAGAAACATAGCAAATAAAAAATATAAACACAAAGCAAAGAAGAAACATAGGAATGGATTTTAGTCAGTAAAACCCTGATACCGATGAGAATGAGTACTGACTGGGGTGGAGCGAGACGGCGCTCGCTCCACCCTAGAGCGGTTCATTGTCATTGGATGACTTCCCACCCTCTCTTTTAAAATTAAAACTGCTTGCAAAAAAACACTAATGTAATTTATAAAACCCATTTCGGAAACCCATCCGGTTAAAAAGTTAATTATGGAAGCGAAAATGATCGATATAAAACTAACAGATTTATATTAAAGTCCCATTATGATAATAAGCAGTAATTAGTAGGGGATGTATTGTGTGCCGCGGCAATAAGTGGATGTGTCCATATTAATACCGCCCGGGGCCAAATGCGTTGACACTGACAGTGCCCGTAGCACTAGGCTTTTTTTTTTAAATACATTTTGTTTCAATACAAGCTTTCAATTGAATTCTTTTGTCATCAGAATTGGAATGTATTCATTTAATCTATCAACAGTTGTATCTATTTTGTAAACAAACTTCATAATGTCATAGTTGTGTTTTTTTTACGATTGTCAATGAGAAAGAACTACGGAGGGTTTAACTAATTTTTTGGGATGAAAAATCATTAAATCACCTACTATAGGGCGAATTAACAGTGCGTTTCAGACTTACTGTCTACAACTCACCTGAGTTCCTTCAGATGCCCTTTGTATTCCAAGGCTACGTTAAATCTTTCGAACATTCACGCAATTATAAATCAGTCTCATGAAAGCAACGTCTATAGAGCATCATTGTGAATGATAACAAATATATTAAAATTTTGCACGTCCATTTGTCATAATAATAATTATCTGCCATATTAAACACATGCAGAATAGTTAGAAAATTCATGCAATTGGAGGATGAAAATACACGTGGGGGTAATGAATAAAAACAATTAAAACATTATACACGCTGCATTTACTTGGTTTTGGTCCGTAAATGTGGTTGTTACCAGGAATGAGTTGAAAAAAATAACACTTCCGAAAATTCAAAATTCTTTTCAACACACCTGCTCAGAAAGTGACTCTTATTGTACTACACTAAAGTATATAAAGGCACTTGTTACCAAACTGTGACATTTTGATTACCATTAGGTACACACTAGTGCTATAGTGTAGTTAAAACCTTTTTGTTCAACCTCTTTGTTTGCAAAACAAATTTTGAGTACGAAAAAATTTCACAAAGTTATAGCGTTCCATGGTATAAATTAGTTATGGTAAAAAACATAAACGTAAGACTAGGCAGTATGATCCCTCCGCCTCGACTGTAATCACTAACATTACACACTTACATCATAATGTACTATTACAGAATAAATTAATACATTCTTAAATATATGTGTTAATTCTGAGTCCTATATTACCTGAATACCTTTCCGTTGCCCGAAAACGAGAGAGCACTGGTGGCACAGTAGTAACGGCCCCGACTTACGAGTGGTTCGTCTGTGGTTCAAACCCAGCCAGGCGCTTTACTTTGTGTATTTATTTCATCACCACTGCTCTCAAAACGGTAAAGTAAAACAACTTGAGGAAACCGGTACGTCCTAGAAACAAATCCAAAATATAATTAATATAAGGCTAATTATGCTGTTATGATATATGCTAAGCCTATTAAAACGAATCAAATTCCAATTAAAAAATAAACTTTAAATTTTAAAATAAACAACTTGCAAATAAAACTCGCTAATAAAAAGTTTCAGACTACGTCAAAAATAAGTCTGGGTAATTAGCTTCGTATTTAGAGAAGCAATTTAGTAATGCAAAAAACTTGTAAAACAATTCTCATAATGTGGGTTCGGCGAGTGTTTCCTTTGAGGGGCTGGACAAAGTTTTGGGTCAGGTACGGCGCCAGCGACACTATCACATTAACGAGTCACTTTGTTCTCAACTAGCTTCCAATTTAATTAGCCTCCCCAGTTCTTCGACGAACCTGATGAAATCGAACGAGAACTACGCATAATTTATCTTATTATCGGCTCTTTACTTTGAACTTCTTTCACAAATAATTTATTTGTGTGTTCTGAATTCGCAACCTATTATATATTGTTTTCTAAGAAATATCTCTTATTTTCAAAGAGAAGGTACTTATCTACTTATTATTTTCCTCCCAAATATACATAATTCATCTGTGTCGTTTTGATGAGTTGTTGAATTGCACCGGTACGAAACTAACGTGTAGTGATCGTTCCAATGTCGGACGCTAAAAGCCACACCCTGGCTATTAAGACAAATTTATTGTCCTTTGCCGGTCGGTTGGCGGTAGTGGCGGTGTTACTTGGGTCCCAGCGGCTATACAAACGGTGCTAGCGATCGTGCAGACGTATTATAGAAATGTTTATTGGCGGCGGAGTCCGTCCAATGGCTCACTTAATCAAAGGCGTCGTGGCGCCGGCGATGCTGCGGTCCACCTCGCCGCGGGCGCCACGCGTCGTCAAACCTACATAAATCCCGGCACAATTACTGAGATCCAGGTCGAACCATGAATGTTTGCTTGTAATTTACGATAACGCAAATGTTACCGAACACCATGTGGGTAATTGACAAAACGATAACATAAAGATATCGAGGTGAATAATTTAAAGGAGCGCGGAATCGGTTTTAGTATGTGCTATAAATTCGTGAATAAAATATTACGATAAACTTCAAAGAATATCAAAATAAAGCCGGATTGTTAGTTGCATTCAAATGGCTTCATAACTTGTCTGAAATCTGATACAGACAATAGACATAGTTCATGACCCAGCTTAAAGCGTACATATGCTGGGTTTTATTCTGAAAAGCGAGAGGACAAAGCTATGGATTGAATTTGTATTACAATACGAATGCCTACTATTTATGTATTTTCACAACGAGAGTGGTCATGGCAAAAATATCAGGTTCCAACGCCTTTGCCAAGTTTTGTCAATCTCATAGATGCGAATATCATAATCACTATGTTTATCGGTATTTCAGTTAAAATAATAAAATTAGAATGTAATAAAATGATTGACTTAACTCAACGAGCTTAATAGCTGCAAGCACTACAGCTGAGCATGAGGTACAGGCTCAGGCCCAGGGATGGGCAAAGTGTTATTGGGGTTTTCATCAGAAATCTCTCAGCAGGCCCGAATTTGGATTTATGCCCGGTCGATGGCAAAGGTCTCATACTAAATTAAACATAACTGACGAAGTGGGTCTTTATCTTCTCAACTTTTGGGGATTATTGGTGTGATGCTATATTATGAAAAATGATTGACCTGCGTAATATCTCAACGAAAAAAATACTAGAAAATATGTAGCTAGCGCCCACGGCTCCGCTCCCGTGAAATTACTTCCCAACTTACAATTAATTTGAAATGTTTCAATTGTTTTTCCACTAACTTTTAAAAGCGAGCAAAACCATATAAAAAATATTAAATGATGAGTTCTAACGAGACTAACTAACAGCGATTAATGATGTTTATATATAAGAAAATATAAAGAAGATAGAAGATAAGATTAGATTACCTTAGAATACCTAGACACTAAACTTATTAAGGACCTCATTAAATCTTTATTAATGTTTAGAAATACACGACACAAAGGTCAACAAACAAGCTTAGCTATCATGAAATATAAATAGAATTTTAACCTGTAAATGAAGTGAGTGCTCAACGGTTCGAAGGTTAAGCCCATTGTGTTACAGTTTTCGATATACGATATTTTACGTAAAAGGGGTCGGGTATGCTAAGTGGTCGACAGGGCAGGACAGGCCGCGACATGCGACATGCGACGTGTTTGCGGTTGTCGCATGTCGTGCGGTCGCACGCGCCCTGTTCCCCCACACACTACACCATCATATAACACACGCAAACATCTACGTACCATGTACAAGTATTCGTGGTACTTGCTACGTATTTCCACAGTACGCTCACTGCCAAAGTGTTATGGTCTGCGTTCATAATTGACCACGAACATGAGCGGGTACTGAACGACTGCTACAGCTTCCAACATACAACTATCCTCATTATTTTGTGTCTTTGACCTTACTGTGACAGACCTTTAGTCAGAAAACACAATATTTTTTCTCATAAACTAGGACTTCTCATTATCGTGCAAAGTTGAACAACTTCTAGCAGTCGTAATTTACGTCGAACTAAATTTTATTCTTATACTTTTATTTTCAGTTTTCTGGATGGAAAATTATATGAGGGAAGGGGAAAACATTACGAACCACTTTAGGGACTCATAATTCGTAATAAATGTCAAAATAAAAAAAAAGTTTATGACAAGTTTATTCTATCACCTACACTTACCTACAGAATGTATTAGAAAGGTTTATTGACATATTTTATCCAAGCACTTAGTTTTATACTAAAACATTTCAGATATCAAATCGGAATGACAGTTAACAATCCTAAAAGAATATTTATTAGGCACACTGTCTAAATAAATGAATATTATTGAATGCGAATTTAAAAAGTTCATTGTCCCGTATCAAATGATGAGAAAACAAGATAACCTATACATAAATAACTGTTAAAAGCATAGAAGGAAGCGTAATGAGCACCCACAGGAAATTAGGCTTTTCTCAAAACGGAAAACCTTGGGGGGTGAGGGGAAGGTAACATCTTCCCGTTTGGCAGACAACGAGCAACGATCCCCGCAGCGCATTAACTTGTCTGTAAAACATATTGAACAGATTTTTATCCCGTTTCGATCAATCGTGCGCCTATCGGTTTTCCATAATCATAAAATGATGACGAAATGAGCACGACTATTAATTTGGTGAAAATTTTATGGATAAATGAAAAATATAATTCTCGAACGATCGCTTGCAATCACCGCAATGATTTGGTTTCGGTTTACGTCCGCGTTTTATCACTTGTTAACGATGATAAGTAGCTGATGTTACTTGCATCGTTTTCAGATTTAGGTAGTAAAGTATCACTTAGCAAGTAATTTTCGAACTAGTTCTAAGTTTCGAATTATTTAGTAGGGACCGATACCGCTACTATAAAGTCTGGTGCCGACATTTAGGTGCGCTAGTCACAGATATTGTGGTCCAACCCTGTTTACGCAGAAATCTGTTGACGCAATATTCTCCGGCACCGAATAATAATGGCTAAACTGATTCCCATTCCGGCTAACACCGCAACAAATTAGGCAAATTATAAATCAAATATCAGGTGAAATGTTGGTAATATTTGTTATGAGCCGACATGTGGTGGGTAGCGGCAGTCGGCCGCGTCGGTCGGTCGGTCGGGGCCCGACGGGCAGGCGGCCGCTCCATTAGCCACTACACACGTGTTGCTATTTGTGCGGAAACCTCGTTATCGCGCCCGATGCGCCACTCACACAATTCTTTTACTATGAAAAGAAAGAAAAGCTATCAATTTTCGCGCGTGTTCACTCGCCTGATAAATAAACCCATTGTTAGGGTATTCGCGAGATACATGTTGATAGCCTAAATATGTATGCGTAGATTTTTATATTGCATGTTTCATCAAAATATTATGTTCAAAGAATATTAATATACGCAAACCCAACTCAATAAAGGAACAAAAACAAGAATCGAAGAGCACTTTAAAACCAATATTTTAGTTCAAGACTTCGGATCAAATCAAGTACTTTGTCGTCTATTGTAAGACTAAGTTGCCCTTCCACAAACCCAGTAGGAAGAACTAAGTGAGTATCTTGTCTGTTGGTTGGGCTAACTTTAGATCCAGCAGGGGTACAAACACTAGTTAAGCTGATTTGATCACAGTTTCGTACTTGTAAAGCTCAGGTTACAAATACTGAGTGCTATTAAAGTTTCTTTAGTTTATTTTAGGAGCAAACTAAGTGTGGAACATTACTCGTATTTGTAACAGATGCAGGTAATTAATCATTGCTCACGTCATGCGGTCTACGCCGTAGCACTACTGCGGCGTAGCACACTGCTCGTAGATGTCTTCATTTTCCGCGTAGCAATAGTTAAGAATATGGTTCTATTTTAAAAGATCTTATCATTTGCGTATCGGTTATTAATAATAATAACCATCAAATAGATGTCGAATAGGTAAGTAACTAATACTTACTGCAACTACTCCTTTGTTATAATAGGACAAAGTTATAATAACATGTGACTAAGCGTCCCCGCACACAGGCCTCAAAAAAACGCCGCCACAAAAAAACGTTAGAAGCGGCCAAAAAAAAGCAAGTAGCGACCGCAAAAAACAGCTGAAGCGCGCGATAACCTTGTGTCCGGAGAAGCTTGAAGCCGCTTCAAGCATTTTTTGTGGCGGCACCGGCGCACACGAACCACGAAAAAAGGCCGCCTTAAAAAGAAGCTTGAAGCGGCGTTTTTTTGTGGCCCGCGTGCGGGGACAGTTAATGTATTCACGTAACATCTCTGAAGCATACTCAACTTGAATAAGAAGAATTATATCATGTATTTTATCCTTACTGTCTCTAGCTCAGCAAACCTTTGATATTCATAAATGTTTGCTTAGCTTCTGAGGTGCACTCTCAAAGATCGGCTTAACTTTCTACTTTAGCTATGAAAGCAAATGATTGCTCGGTGTAATGTAGCTTAGAAAATAATCTTAACAAAGATCTAGTTTTTTCTGTAGATCATTTTTGTTTTATTGTGTGTTAATCTATCATTTAACTTCCCCTGCTTTGGGTGGAGCGAGATAAAATGTTAGACTTTAACTGACTAAAATCCATCCGTATTTCTTCGCTTTCATAATAATTTAATAATATATTTTTTATATTTTTAAATGTTTTTTTTTTCATTATTTATTTTTAAGGAATATTTAAAAATGTACTAAATATGTTAAAATGGAAAATAAAGGAAATAATAATATATTTTTAAATGTTTTTTTTTTAAATAATTATAAATGTAAATTATATGTAAAATAGAAAAATAAAGGAAATAATATTCTACAAGTATCACACGACGCCATCTAGTCCCAAGCTAGGCTTGTGTTATGAGTATTAGAAAACTGGTAAACATACTTATATATTTCTAAATACATACATACATAAATAGATATTTTAATTAATTGATATAAACTAGTACTTAACTGCGATCCCACCTGATGGTAAGCAGTAGACAATTTCTGATAGTGAGGCGCATTAGTTACACCCAGACACAGAACAAATGATCATGCTCATCACATAAACATTTGTCCTGGGTGGGAATCGAACCTACGACTTCCGACATAACAGTCAGGGCTACTAACCACTAGACCAACAAGTCAGTCAAACAGATCTTTGCATTCCAGAACCGCGGACAGGACATGGATTATAGAAGTTGGTCTAGTGGTTAGTGACCCTGACTGCTATGCCGGAGGTCGTGGGTTCGATTCCCACTCAGGACAAATGTTTATGTGATGAGCATAATCATTTGTTCTGTGTCTGGTTGTCATTTATCTATAATATGTATTTATTTAGAAATATATAAGTATGTTTATCAGTTGTCTAGTACCCATAACACAAGCTCTGCTTAGCTTGGGACTAAACGGCGTTGTGTGATAGTTGTGGAATATTATTATTATTATTATAATAAAAGGGTGAGCCAGTTGTCATTAATTGGACTTGGGTCCAGACTCCAAAATCAGCTGTAGAATATATAATTATATTCGTACGAGATTATGGAAATCACACTAAAATTTTAAAGGAAAAAGTTTATGCATGTATATGTGTGTGTATGTTTGCAAATTCTTCATATTCAAATGGCAGAACGGAATTTGATAATTTTTTACACACGGGTAGTCCAAGTCAAGTGCAAATAATTTCCTACTGTCACGCGTGCGAAGCCGACGGCAGAAGCTAGCATAATTCATAGGTACCTATTTCTTGTCTTTCTATTATTAGAACAGCCAGCAGTCCACGTCTGGCGCTTTGAAGTTAGCCTCACTATCTCACAGACTACTTAATCATGACACGAGCACGAGTTGGCACGAGCTATTCTTGCGACAATCGTGCCCACCTACGACGAAAAGTACCCTGCTTGTTTATCAGTAAACATTTTAAACATTTTTTTCGACTAAAAGGGTTAAAAACCCCTAAGGTAAGGCCCCCTGAGAAAGGGGCTAAGCTTACGGTATCGGTAATCTCTAGGGATTGCGAGTCAGAAAGCAGTCGGTTTGCATAAAATTTCTCTATTCTTGAAACTAGGAGCCAAGAATTTTGAAAAAAGGATATGCAGATGAATGTTTTTGCTAGCAAACTTGGCTCTTGTATATGCCGCAGCCATCTGGTTAAATTAGCCATCCAACTGGACGCCTAGGGCGTTCGTTAAACGCCGGCATCCAATTGGATGCCTAGGCCGATAGTTGTTGAACTAAAATCACTCGACGTTTAACAGCTTGGCGAATTGAAAGTTAGCACTTTCGAAATGACTGATCACGACGCAGCCAAGTGATTCAAATTTAGTTCCGCTATTTATTAATTTAATAATATTTCACTATTACTTGGTGGACACTATTACTAAAAAGTATCTAGTTTTATGTAATTTATAAACTCAAGGTTACGCTACTAAACTAAATGACTACACAACGTTCAGACACCTGGTTAAACGTAGCGGTCAACGACATGGCTAGTTGTTCTTCAGCCATTTCATTGGATGCCGGCGTTTAACGAACGCCCTAGGCGTCCAATTAGATGGCTAATTTAACCAGATGGCTGCGACATATATATAATTAGGGATCCTTGACATTCATCGCTCAATTATACACGTAATGTACACAATCTATTAAGATTGCGGCTTTCTGCCCTCGGCTGCCGTTACACCTCATTCCCCTCGTTGACTTACAATTTGCGTGGGATCAGGGGCACCTGATAAACTTTGTTTTTCTTTCATTGTCAGATTGCCAGTTCTGTTATTTATGTTTTGACAACAAAATGAGGTTACTACAATGTTATTCTGCATAAAAGGCAATGTCTTGACTCACTTACTGACTAATTAATGCCCAGTCCAAACCCTTGGACCTAAAAGGCTTAAATTTTGCAAAGAAATTTCTTTTATAATGCATGTAAAGAATTTCCCAAAATTCTCCCAAACAGTATAAAACACCCCCCAAGTGTGTACCGATAAACCTATTTTCACGCAGGTAAAGCCGCTGGCATAAGCTAAGTTCTAACATAAACGACGAAAACATCGACAAAAGCACCCATAAGAAGTAGGTATATCGATATAATAAGAATCTGTTTATATCAATACTTGCTACAAATTCAACATTTTGAATTCTCTCCAACAATTAGGTTAAAGTAATTCAGCAATATATAAATCTTTTCTCGAGTCCTTGTAAAATTATTAAATACGTGTTCGGAATATATTAACACAACTTATTATAGGAAATAACGAAGTCGTTCTTATTAAGCAGGTTCTCTGCAGACTTCCTTATTTATAGAGTTAAATGAAAGTGTACTTAATGCAAAAGTGCTTATACGTGAGTTGATATTGTACCGCGGTTCTCTTTTCTTGTTCGTTGTTTTTCATTTTTGAACACTATGCCCGACGGAGTTACTGACGAATTGCTTTCAGGTCAGCATTTTTCAGGCCTCCGCCGGGATTCCGATCCCGATTTCCGGCCACTGTAGGCGCGGGCTTGCGGACGGCGAGCAATGGGTAGCTCGCTGTCCGACCGTCCGGTAACTCTTCGGACCGAGCCCAAGTCGTCGACAGCGCGCACTGTTCCCGAGCGCCTCAAGGAGTTGTCAGCAACAGCAGGGGCCCAGCCAGGTCGAAGCCTACTGGGGCCGGGGTTAACCGAAAGGGAAGCTCGAGCCCCGGTACGAAAGGCAAGAAGGAACGGGGTGGGTTTTTTAGTCAGTAAAAGTCTGACACTATCTCCCGCTCCGCTCAAGGGCGATGTCATTTGGATGATTTTTACACACCAAAAAAATAAATAAAAAAAAAGCATTTTTCAGGCCTGTTCCAGGTTTTAGCCTATTCTCAGGGGCAGTTATCATAAGCCACAGTGTTTAGTCAGCTAACCTGTTCAGCGATTAGGTAAACGTAAGCGTTGTCTTACGCCGTCTACTTTTCCCAGTACAATCAGAATTTCTAAGTAACTATAATTACTTAAAGGAATAAGTTTCTTGCGAAATTTACTGTGAAACTTTACATATGTTTGAGTAAGTGGAAAGGTAGGTAACTAATTTGTCAAAACTGTTGCTTATTTAAATGTCTACGATATAACAGTAGAGGTGGTTGGAAGAATCGGCACGTAACACACAACACACTGGTGCATTGCCCTGAAATATCTCACAGAGTTAGAAGTTATTGACCCCGAATATATTCTCACAATATCTTCGCTTATTTTACGCCTTGTTACATTTCATGATGTACGATTGTAGTAAAAGAATGACTAAGTTAGTACCTATTACAAAGAAAATATTTTTGTAGATATTTCCTTTGTAAATAGGTACCTTATAATACAATTGAAATAATATATTTGTCTGTAATATATTTTTTTGTTTGGATGATCTATAAATATATGTTTTTAATTTGATTTTCTTATCAATGTATTATTTGGAAGATTGTTTGAGTGCTTTTATTATGTTATGAGGACTGAAGAAATTTAGATTGAATCTGCTACACAGATAAAAATTCTAAAATATTAATCCACAAACATCAGAATATATTAAATACTAGCTTTTACCCGCAGCTTCACCCGCGTATAGTATAGCCTATGTCACTCAGGAATAAAGCAGCTTTCTATCAGTGAAAAAAAATTTAGCAATTGGAACAGTATTTCCAGAGATTACCTCCTACAAACAAAAAACAAACTTTACCTTTTCATTCATTGGTGTAGATTAACTAAAATATCAAATTGTACAAACTACATACATCTGTAACTGACATATTTGCACAGATCTAAACTACTGTACAATTATACAAATATAAAATTTCTTATAAATCTATCGTTCTTGTTCCTAATAATATCCATCAGAAATATTATTAGGTCATTATCAAAATACTTAAATTCGCAGCCACAACATACAAATACGACATCATAACGTTATTGATTCAAGCATGTAATCGATATGTCACGAAGCGGTAACCCAGTAATCATATCAAAAGTAGTTCAGCAGCAACGAGCTTCATCTCAGTGAGGATTTCTCACAATCTAAAAGGAAATAGCGCAAAATGAGAACGAAGCTACAGTTAGCAATGATAGGCAAGTCTGTTCCACGAAACTGTTTAAAGCTGACTCGGCCACGAACTTAATGTCGGGGAAAAGTAGTTCCAATGTTTGTGTCAAGTTAATTGCTAGAAATGGGTGGAGGTAAAGAGCAGAATGCGACGACTTGCCTGAACTTCCACTAAACCGTGTCACACTCTCGAAAATTTGTGTAGAGCAACTGACACCCAAGTAACTCTGAGAAATCACACAGCAATTTGCATAACGAGGTGTACACAGGTGCTCTAGGCTCTTTGAAGCGCTAATTCAACGCAACTGCAAGTGAGCAATGCTATCCTTCATTAAATTAGCAGCTCATAGCACACACAACTTGGATAAGACAGTATAACACTCCAGTCAGATCTTGAGGTATAATTACATCATCACTGTCATATCATTCAATCAGGCAAAATGTTCAATTAGAAATATACACCTAGAATGAAAACATTAAAATAAAACAGTGGAGTTAATACTAAAACTTTGGCATAAGTTTATACAAAAGGATTGGGTAATTTAAGTCCGTCGGCAACTTCAAGACATCTGCCTAATCAGGCCGTTTAACGTAGATTATTAAAATCAGCCGCCGCCTTTACAAAAATCTGTAATAATGTACAAAGAACGTGGCGGATTGGAACATTTTCGAGAATTTGTACTTAAAAAGCCGCGCTTCATTTTAGCGAGGCGTCGAAATCTGTTATGTAAATATGAGACCGTGGAACCGGAAAATAAGTTTGGTGTTGTGCCCTTTTGATTTGCAGCAACAGTCGGCCGGCAAGGAGGCAGGGTCGGGACCCGCGCGAACCTCGCGCCGCGCCGCGCGCTGTTAGGCGACGTAATAATTTTGTTTGCGCACAACTCGCCACTTTATGAATAGTAATCAAACCACCATCCTCCATTCATTTATCTCGCGAGCGACCAACGATGAAATGTAGATGAGGCCTTTCTGATAAGCTCCAAGTATTTTGTATATTTACTTTGTAATTATATACTGCGGGGAATAAATGATCGGCTTAAATTATTACAGGCACTGTACTCGATAATATTCAGCAGGATGATTCATTAGAACATAATATTGAAATGTCAATGAGTAGTGATTTATGTAAGCGGCAAAAATCTAAAATGGAATAGACAGGTAAGTACTGAAAATAAAATTAGATTTTCCTCTGGACGAAAGAATTGCTCGGGGATCGAGTAAAAGCTGGAGGTATTTCTGCCTGAAAATGATAAATTATTCTGATAAAGATTTCTCCTCAATCAATAGTCTATACCTGGCTATGACACGGGCGAAACATTTTAGAACAAGCTGCTTACAGTGTTGCATTATATTGTTCTGTAAATGATCTTGTAAATACTTGAGAGATATGTTGTACCTCAACATAGAATTCTTAATTCTCATTGATAGTTTGAATATGATATATCTAATATTTTATGTACTTACTGATATTTAATTTACTTTCTACTTGATACATAATAAAATATTCATCTACAAACACCCCCAGAAAATACAAGCCTTATAATAACTTACAACACTACTTCACCTTGGAGAAATCGAACAAGTAAATTCCTTAAGTTTCTAACTAAATTCCACAAGTGCGGCCCTACGCCCCGGGAATACCCTATTGTGACACAAAATAGTGTGCGCACTCCATAGACATTTTGACAGCTGTTGAATAAAAAAGTTGAAATAGTAGGTAAAAACTTTCCGAGAAAAGTGCTCACAAAGAAATATACAGGCACGCTTTATTATCCTCTAGCACAAAAGTGATGTGTGACACAACTCCAGAACTAGGTTATTTTTCTTATGATTTGGAATATTTTTACTTATGTGTGATCTTATTACACATTTCTATGGTAATACATAAAGAAAATCATATTTGTTGATATGAAAAAACTGCTACCACACTTCTTTGTGAGATTTCATGTAGCCACAGTTTCTTTGATGGTGTGATAATAAGTTCTTATTGACGCATTCGGCTTTTAGAAGATATCTTCTTTTATAAGTCTTCCTAAAATAGGTAGACCTTTATGTAAAAGTTCCTAAATGATATTTACGCGTATTAGGTACAATACAACGTTACAGTAGTTTAAATAAGATAACGCGGAATTGATATTAAAATGTCTTAAAATATTTATATGGTCGGCAGATGTTTACTCAATGGGTCTAGTCTATGCTTTGTTTACCATACAGGTATGTACAATGAATAGTTTAGAAGGCTATTTTTTTAGTAACACTGATGCATAAATCCGACTGCAATTAAATACCAACGAGTCTAAACTAGTGCATAATTAATTAGGTACTTTAGTTCCGATAAAAAAATAAAATAGCCTTTTATTTCTTGCATTACATTTTTTTTAAAGTAAGAATAAAGAAAAAGTTATAGTTAATATTATTTACAGTAATTTTTGAATAAATCAAAATTGAATCCTGTCCATGTGCAAGAACCCCCCTTCGTTCCAATACTTGAGATTTATTTCTAATTCAAAAAATTATAGTATTTTACGAATATTCAATTGATGCGTAACTGTTTATGCTTTCATTAACTGAACGTCCAGTAGTTGAAACACGATCGAAATTCAATTTAAAATGCTTTCTGCAGTCCCTCTCCGCATTAATTTCACAATGTACCATATGCGTAATATGTCTAAAAAGGGGTTCGTTTCCTTTTGACGTATTATTATATAGATTTGTAAAAAGCAGACAAAATCAAAAGTCCTATTAGAGGCAAACAAAAATGGCTTTACAATCAGCTAAAAGCTACGTGAGTAATAGCTGGTCCGGGACACATGTCAATCTGGCTCGTCGATGCGACGTTGGACATCTGTCAGGTTTCTTGTTATCGCGACCCTCATCTTTGAAGAAATTACGTTCGTGCATCCATGTCGCTGCCAGCGTGACACGCCCCTACGCCGCGTATTCGATCGCCGTGTACGTTAATATGCCCACATCACATCACCCACGGTTAACATGCCCGTGCCCCACATACGCCATTTGCACGGCATTCTCGTGTTTATATACGCCAGTATTATTTGCAGCTCATATTGCAAGGTTAAATATTATTAATGCCTAATGAAAGTCGGGTATAGTCACGTTTTGATATTTTCCGATAATCAGTATCTAATGTATTGTCAACTAAAAGGATTTTTGCGGTAGTCGTTATTTTATTCAACTCATCACAAACAATGGTTAACTTAAATGAACCAAAATAAAACCACAGATTTGTTAATCGTGATTTATTCGTTGAATGCTTTTCATTCACCCGAAATATTAAATAAAACAAAAAAAAAACTCTTGTGACTAAAGTACAATACAACGCTGCAAGCTTTTCTCTTTTGTGTCGTTGATTTATTCTACGTAACACTGTAATTCTGTACGCTACACTATAGAGCCACTTTTCAGAAGTTACAATATGAATAGCCCATATTTAAATAAATAATAACTAAATAAATAAGGATCCCGCGCAATGAAGTCTATAAACGAAAAAAATATGTAGACGAAAACATTCAAGAAGCGTCTACAGTTGAAAAATATACCTCATTAAGGAATGTTTAGCCGAGCTAATTTAACTAGGGCCCTCAGACATCTCCGGGGAAATTACGAGCTTTGTGCGTATGTACTCGCGAAACTTTAAGGACGTCTTTGTTTAGAGTTTTGATGATCAAGAATTTCATTAGTATAGTCGACTATCTGTAAAAGTATTCACGAGATTCACTGGTCTGTGTCATGATCATGTCACATAGAGTGGCGCAACACAATACAATAATTGTGTGCGAGGACCAGATAAAGGTAAATCGGTTAGGTATTTGAACGAATGAGACCGGTTCCCGGTAATTGTACCTGTCGCGTGGACAAATGTGCTGTCCGACGTGTGCCAGATAGTCAGTCTAACTGCCGCCATTAGCCCGAGAGATAATCTTAAATTACTATCCGCACACTCAATTGTTGCGTCACGCCCAAATGTGCAACTAACTGAAATATTTGCGTTAAATAACAGCGTGCCGATACCGTGGCTGAACGCTAATTGACATTTACGAATAGTTACATCATTAATTAGAGCATAATGTAACTTATTACAATTACCGGCGTGTCAATCTTGATTGATAACAAACTAACGCAACCGTAATTAAGTGTGGAGTGGGGGAAAACTCCTGCGATATAATTGTTAACTAGGAGCTGAGCGCTCTCACGTCTCCCTCGTATTCCTTATGGTTTGCGACTAAGGGCGGATATCTTCCGCCGAATGGGCCCACGATATAGATACAACCTGTTATCTTCACACGTATTCCCGTTATTTAGTGCCAAAGTACACTACTTAGAACAAAGCAAAGCGTAACTTAATATAAAGCATGTTAGGATGTCCACAAACTTAGGGCGAGTTTCAAAGACGATCCCTTGAGTCTCCTTTATGCAAATCTCGGGTAATTTCTTTGGTGAGAGTCACACGGGACCCTTTGCCAAGATTGCGTTGACTTTTCAACCGTGCGATACCTACGTCTTGTTTTATATTAGTTTACATAGGCGCGTTACGTCAAAACTAGAAACAGGTCAGCCGAAACGTTGTTTAATAAATATTTGGTCTAAAAATGCGTAAAACAAATGTTTCATTGTCAGGCATCAAGGCCCATAGTATGTTAGTATTGACAAACTATGTTAGTAGGTCATCACAAAAACAAATAGTTATAATCCTATCTGCAAATCTGAATAGTTTACGAAGCTCCATGTAATACACGTAGTTTGATAAAACTATCCATTGTAGGCAAATAATTATTAATTTTTTGTTGGATTCAAAATAGTAAATGCATTTAGAAGCAAGTAATAAAAGTTGGTCATAATTAAGACGGAATACGCGCCCAAGTTGAAGCTAAGAAACGGCAATAACAATCGTCAACGTAATATTTTGTATATTGTGAGAAATGGATCGCTGATTGTTTATAAAATAAATATATAATCTGTGATGAGGGCTGGCCACCGCACTTTTTCATTACTAGTGCGAAATATATTGCATTGCTAGCCTAAACGCGCTAAAGAGTAGAGACGGGTTTTCAATTAAGTGTATAAGAATATAAAATATCTTTATAAACTAAACACTTCCTACTTAGTATTTTTATGGCTAAGTATTTAGCTTCCACCGCAAAAAAAAACCTTCGATTTCTCAGACTATCTGGAAAAAAACGTACAAGGTGAAATAAGATAAAAATATCATAACTGTTTATATATAAGGTAAAAACCATCATAACATAACCGGGCTATTGCATACCATCACCAGCGACCACCACAACACAGTACCGCAATAATATGCCTCCACACTAGGGATGTAACGGAACTGGTTTTATGGGAACCGAAATCGCAGATGGCGGCGAAGGTAGAAGAGTCATGTGTTTCCACGGTCGCCAGTCTCGGAACGCGCCGCCATTGAGTTCCCAACTAACGGTAGGAGGAGTTCACATCGGTGTCGGGTCGACGATGAAGTACCTGGGACTCGTCCTCGACAGCCGGTGGAATTTCGTGGAGCATTTCCGACGTCTGGCTCCCAAACTCAACCGGGCTGGGGCTGCGCTCAAGCGGCTCCTGCCCAACCTTGGGGGTCCAGACGCCTCCTGCCGGAGGCTCTACGCGGGGATCGTTCGGTCCATGGCCCTCTACGGGGCGCCGGTGTGGGCGCCGTCGCTGAAAAAGCAACCGGCGGCCATACTGAACGCCTGCCAGAGGGTCATGGCGATAAGGATGGTGCGGGGATACTGCACGATCTCCCGCGAAGCGGCGAGCCTTCTGGCTGGCCTACCACCGTGGGATCTGGAGGCAACAGTCCTTGCACACATGCACGATATGCGCGTGGAGATGCAACGCCGGGGTGAAAGTCCGCTGCCGCGACAGGTCACGGCATGGCGGACAGAGCTCCGGCGGGATCTCATGGTGAAATGGCGTCAGCGACTATCGCAACCCAGTGCTGGGCACGCCACAATTATGGCGGTAAGTCCCCTCTTTGAGGCGTGGCTGGAAAGACCTCACGGCGTCCTTACCTTCCGCATGACACAGGTACTCACCGGACATGGTTCGTTCGGGAGATTCCTGCACTCGATTCATGCGGAAGTGACGCCCGGGTGTCGCCACTGTGCGGAACACCCGGAGGACACGGTGGAGCACACAGTCGAGGTGTGCCCTGCTTGGGCGGAGCATCGCCGTGCCCTCGTGGGGGCGATCGGCGGCGGAGACCTCTCGCGCCGGGCCTTGGTTGAGGCCATGGTCCGGAGCGAGGAGGAGTGGCAGGCGGTCGCCGACTTCTGCGAAGCAGTAATGCTCGCAAAGGAGGAGGCCGAACGCATCAGGCAACGGCGTTATCGCCGCCGCCGTCGCCGGGATTCTGATCCCGATTTCCGGCCAACGTAGACGCGGGCTTGCGGACAGTGAGCAATGGGTAGCTCACTGTCCGGCCGTCCGGTAACTGTCCGGACCAAGCCCAAGTCGTCGACGGCGCGCACTGTTCCCGCGCGCCTCAAGGAGTTGTCAGCAACAGCAGGGACCCAGCCGGGTCGAAGCCTACTGGGGCCAGGGTTATCCGAAAGGGCGCTCGAGCCCCGGTATGAAGGCTAGAAGGAACGGGGTGGGTCTTTTAGTCAGTAAGAGTCTGACACTATCTCCCGCTCCGCCCAAGAGCGGGGGATGTCAATGCATGATTTTTTCCCACCATAAAAAAAAAAAAAAAAAAAAAAAAAGGTAGAAGAGTCAAATGAAATACTAAAATCAAAAACTCGGATAAGTTTAAACGAAGAAAGAACTCACCATATACGAATAAACAACAAGTGAAAGAGTAATCGACAGAAGGTACGGAGGAGGAAGGCTCCCCACGCGACCAGTATAAACGTGTTTGTAGTTCCGATATCAGTTCCGATTAAAATTTATCGGAACCGAAATGGAAAGTGCAAAATCAATTAGAAGTTCCGAACTTCCAAATCGAATCTCCGTAACATAGTGTATGCAGAGTCTCTACACATTACTAGATGTAATTCCTTGTTCTAATCTGTTTTCCTAACTTTATAGCGTTTTATTACCCAAAATGAATATTAAAGCTACTCACGAAAAGTAAGCTACCATACTTATAGTGCTTCATTATAGAAAAAAAGTTCATCGACAATAACGATGTTCCAAAAACTTTCCTACCTTGTTAAATAATGTAAACATTCGCGATATAATTAAAAGGAAATATTATAATCAAACGTTTAGTCACGAGTATCAGAAATAAGTAGTCGAGCGATATTGTGAAATAATTAGAAACAGATTGTGTTTGTAACAAATTAGAAAAACAATTTCGATTTGATACCATTGTAAAAGGAAGAATTGGAAAATCTTTCCAGCCAACAATTGGGACACAATGATTAAAACGTGAAAAATATTCGTAAATTGTTATTATTATACTAAGAAATATGACAATATTAGATGGAGGCGGGCTGAGTGAAATTAAGCTATTTGAAAACCGTACTTTTTCTATAGCTGTGTTACGTCACATAACGTTTCGTATGAAATATGTTTAGTAGAAGTAAATATTTACACACTACGTCGACTACTCTTAAGAGCGTTCTTTTTTAGGTATATTTGCATACAACGGCTCTCACGTAATTATGATGTTATTACACATCGATCTCTAGATATTTTAGATACACAGCTATCCTGTGGATAGGTATTATCTAAACTTCTATAGAAATCAAAAAATAAAGTTGTCTGAAACTAATGTAGTAAAGACCTCTGAAAATCTGGTATTTAACGTGAACTTTTGGCCTCCATAATCTACTTACTTATATATTAAAAATATAAAGAAGTATCTTAATAGAAGCCTTGCACATTTAATCGAGATTCTGAATGAAAATAATTTTTCTAAAAAACATTTAAGGGTTAAAAACAATTTCCTGGAACAAGTTTTGTGTTATATTCTAGTAGAAAAATCACGGAATTACTAACTGCTAACAGAGTTTTAAGGCGTTAACTCTCTTTTTTCGCGTTGCCTCTTCGTCAAACATCGCATTGGATTGCGTTAGAAGGAGCAACAAGCTTTTAAATCATGCTCGATGTTGACGATAGGCGATAGAGAAAAAGGACTCTTAAATGGTCTACTAGGGCTGAGGAAACGTTTGAAAAAGTGACCATTACTTTTTTCTTCCAGCCATTTTTTTTAACTATTAATGTATTGGTTGACATCAGCTTCCAGTCTAGCCAGATACAGTTGAGAACCGTCACTTTATATGGAGAGACGGCTTATCTGAACTCCACAATCTAGTTATTGAGTCGCAAGGTACCCTTTAGCAAGACTGGTGTCACAATTCCTGGCCTCCAACTGACCACAGCGACTGTCAAAGATCTACAAATGACAGTCGGGATCAACGGCTTAACGTGCTTTTCAACGTACGAAGGAATCTCAGTATGTTAGGATGGTCATAGATCGATAGACTCCAAAACTTGTTATTATTAAAATTAGACTAGAATCGGTACTATTGGATTATCAAAATTTACAAAAGACGATGCCTTTAAACATGCAATCTCACGGCCTATGATGAAAAGTTGAATTCACTATATCCCTAACAACACTTCACAATCAACCTAGCTATAGTATCTATTATATTAGATATATAATAATTAGTAAAATAATTATTAATTAGTACAATAAAAATGGAGTTCTATCTGTTCCTGTTTCTAATCATATTTGTACAATCAAAAGTAAAAAGAAATGTCCACGATTTGTCATAATTGGTAAATTCGTAACTGAATCAATTATTCATAACAATTTCTATTAGAAAATACTACGTGCAGTGTTTTTCCATTGTTTCATCAATAGCCTGTACCATCTATACGAGTAATATAAAAATGAATCGCTGTGTTGCTAAGCGCAAATCTCCGGTTTCACTAATTCATTTTTTGTTGTGTTTGTTATTGTGAGGAGAAGGTTCTAATGAAAATTAGGGTAGTGTAGGGTAGAGTAGGGAAGAATAGGGTAGAGTAAGGTATAGTAAGGTGGAGTAGGGTAGAGCGGGAGCAAAGCCGCGGATAAAAGCATTTAGCAAGTATTTTACTATAAATTGAGTGGCATTTTAGGATATAAATAAACGCTCATAACTTTGCCGTTTATGAATATTATTTATTGAGACTTATTCTAATAAGCCCTTTAACTTTTTAATAATTAAAAAATAGTGTTGTACAGTTTCCCTTTCACTTCTACTCTTAGAAAAACCATCCTCCTCAAACCAGGCGCATGTTTAGAATTGGAGGCAGACGAGCCAACTGATTTAATTAGGTTAACTACGCTACGTAGACGCTCATGCATGATAACCAGTCGCCACTAACGTGACACGTTGTAGCGAAGTGTGGCTCCAATTAGCACAGATGCAGTTATATTGTTATTAGTTGAAACAGGGGTAAGTTAGCTGGTAACGCAGACCCAATTTGGTCAAGTTGAGGGACGAAGTAAAATGTCCACTTTGTGCTACAAAAAGGTTTACGGCGTGGTCATGACTTCAGTTTTAGAGGCGTGCGGCGCGGCGAGCGGGGCGCCGTCGGTAAGCGCGCGCTATGAGCGGAGTCTCGTGGCGGATTTCAAACATTTTCATACTTTTGATCTTACCGCTCACCACCCCGCAATTAGCTACCGCTCACAGCGGCAAGGTCGTGAACGGGTCGTTATTTAATATGTCATTATCATCATCATCATCTTCCTGCCCTTGTCCCAAGTTTTTCTTCTATACTATCCTATCGTCATGCTATCACTAACTCCCTTTTCTTTCACATCACTCCTCACACAATCTATCTATCTTTTCTTTGGCCTCTCTTTCCCTCTCCAATACGTAATCTATACATACAATAAATCTGCAGAAGTTTTTTGTTGTGCGCGTATCCCGTAAAATACGAAATAGATGTCGAATGGATATTACTTAGGCTTTGTTTCATCGCAATCGGTTGACTATATTGAACAAACAACGCCAATGAGTCCCAAACTAAGCAGAGCAGGTGGCATGAGTATTAAACAAGTAATAAACATAGGTACTTACTTATTTCTAAATAGATACGTATTATAGATACATTACACCCGAACACAGAATAAATTATCGTAGTCATCACACAAACACTTGTCCTGGGTGGCAATCGAACCCACGACCTCCGGCATCTACGTCAAGGCAACTGACTACTGAACCAACAGGCCAGTCAGTCAATTAATTCATTTTCAAGTACCTAGGTAAAACCTCTATTGATAAAAGAAACTTCAAATGTATTTTAAAGCGTGGTCAGACTTGACTAAAAATATTTAAATCTATTGCTGAAACATATTCTTGTAATTAAATAACAGAGCACTGTGAACCTATGTATATTGACCTCGTTCGTCCGAACAAATGAAAACGTAGTTAAATTATTATTACATAATTTATATGTTGTTTGATATGGGCGTGAAAATAATTTCCTTTGTCTCTTTCATAACCGGAGCACTAATATAGAGTTATACCTATACTTTACAGCTCTTGACTACTGCACCCAAAGCACCATCATATAATATGCTTTATATTACACATCTTTATGTATTATGTCATATTATTCATAGCCACATAAACGCATGAACTCGACTACACACCACACCAATTTCGGGAACAGTAAAAATTACGCCACAATATCTTTTATGTCATTACTTCCATCTTTTATTATATTTTCACTAAATAGATAACTTCATGAATTTTAGATGTAAGCAAAGTTCAGAACTGGTCTTCAGAACTTTCCAAGAAAGCCAAACTAGGGTGCTTTATTTAGGAAGAACAGAGATTAGCACAAACTTTGGTAAGATTTTAATTAACTTCAGCTACAATAAAGAGTAATGTCACAATCCATAACTAAGAAATTCTTTAGTAAACTATGTTGTGCTTGTTCTTAACTTATTTTATTGATTGAAGCTTCATTTGTAATATTCTGTTTGTAACGAGAGCTAACGTGTTACAAAACAAATAATTCTCGCTCGCCTCTCACGTCGTCGTCTCAATTACACGATAAAATGTCGTACACATATATTTTAATATTTTATTCGCATCCCTTCACATTACTTCACAACCTTTCTGAGTTCGCGTCTTCAGAAAGTGGGTGGCATTCAGAATCACTCATGCTTTTATTCGTGACGGGGTAGAGCTCCAAATTGCACAATTAGGGCCGTTGGAAATAGGACTTCCAATATTGCGGGATTGGAAGCCCTATATTTCAGGACCCCGTACCGTTTTCCAGTTCCATGCAATACTTGCGAGTGCGGGATCCCGCGTGATTTGAGGGACTGGCGAGAAGCATAAACCCGACTAGTCTTTAGTAAATGCCACTCTAGAAGCACACTAAAATTATAAAGAAAAAAAATTGTGAGTGTGTTACTCCTTCCCGTCGAAACTACTAAAGGGATTGGGATGAAATTTGTACACGGGTGGAGCACATTCTGGAATAGCACACAGGATACTTTTTATCTCAGGACTATGTTCCCTTGAGATTATTTTCAACTATCACTCTGGCGAAGCCGGTGGCAGTGGCTAGTATGTTATATTTTCTTCATAATCATTTTTATACCTCTGTGGCCTGGCAAGCAAAAAGGCGGCGCTTCTAACCGTAAGGAATCAGGATTACCTTCGCCTATGACATCAGCAATATCAGCAGCTCAATATTTCTGAGGAGTCTTTAATTAGTTTTTGATTGGCCGCGTTTGTTTCAATAAACGCCGATTGCCGATGCCAATGTTACGAGTAGATATGTTAACTTGATCTAATATTGTCGCAAATAGTCCAACTATGAATTTCAGTCTCTGTACTAGAATTCCTAGTTGAAAACTGTTGTAGAAATACAAATAAATATTTCAACTAATGCGCTAACACTACACTGTAATTCTAAAACTATTGCGTTGGCGATCCATCACTACGGGGCTATTAATCTCATTCATTTGACTTTTACGCAGGAGTAAGCAGCATACATTTAAATCCAGCTCCACAGTCATAAATAGCAGTAGCAGGGTGTGAGATCGCCGGAGCGACACGTAGTGATCGAGTTCATCTGTTGACCAATGATCATTCATGTTTCATCGGCCGTCTGGTCATGCGTCAATGAGGAAGCGATAAGGTACAGTGAGCCGCAGCGATAGTTCGGCAAAGGAACATATTGTACATGCAATTCAGTGCCGAACCGATAGTGCCCGGCTACAACACTTACATGCATCTACACCAATGTTACCTACCGACATACGTATGAACATATCTGCTCAATACATTTTGTACAACATAGTTTAATCTAGCACGATCAGTCTGTTTTAACACGGTATTCAAGTTAGGTAGGTACTCGTCAAAACGAGTGTTTACGTTACTTACGGTGTGTCGTTAACACACCGTAAGTAACGTAAACACTCGTTGTCGTCGTTGTTGTTACGGTGTGTCGTCGTTGTTGTTGTCGTCGTTTCCACGAAGTCGCTACCGTTAGTAGCGACTTCGTGGAAATCCTCTGTGTTTGACATAATTAGCATATCACATTAAGGCGCATAAACACATCAGACCCTGAAACTTTATGTATTACCTAATTTTGCTAGAATAAACAAGTTTGGAATTTAAAAAAAAAACATACAACATTAGTTTTAATATATGCGAAACCCGAAACACGTGTTTAGTATTTTTATGTAACGAATCTATGTACAAAATTTCATAACTGTATCATGAAAAATCACAAAGTTATAAGCTTGTTATTTCAGCAAAAAATGATAGTCACCGGGCCATCCAGGCGACAGAGGAGTTATTTTGCACTTGCACCCGCTGTTTGTTGGTGCCTAATATCCGCTATGACCATCCGAAACCTGTGCTGTATTTAGTATCGGTGGTATTCAACTTGTGACCTTTTTAAATATTTTTGGGAAAAAATATAACATGGTGTAAATTGGAATCCATTCAGTTACTGATTCTGAATAAACTATATTAAGGTTTCGTGTAAACTAAAACTTAATGTTGTATTTTGTGGTTATAATGAATAGTAGGATAGCAGACTCGACTCTTCACAGCCTATGGCTACATTGAAATAACTTTGTTTGTTTAACAATACAAGTGTTCAAAAGAGTTTCTTTAATAATTCAGAAATTTTATCTATAGGGCAATCTTAATAGTAGGCTATGAAACTAGTTTAGGAAGATGCCTATCACAGTAGTGTAAGGTCTCACAGTCAAGCTTCTAAAGTTTCCAAATTAAGATCGCAATGGGCAAAGGCGCATACAGCTTTAGTTTATAGCGAGGAGCCGTACAACGACTCCCAACTCGAAAGGCGCAAAGTTCTCGACAAAGTTTTTGTGTAATATTTAGTAAAAGCCTAAAATTCCTGAGGGACCATAGCTCCTAGAACTCCTCTGACTACGTAGACGTTCACTCACCAGATATTTAGCTTTAAAACACCACTTTGTATAAAACAAAAAAGAATCAGTACAAAAGCTTGTCGTTTTATTTTTGGCACAACACTCCGATATAATTGGATTTATTTTTTCAACTTGCAAATGAATAACAATCAGTTTAAAAGGTCGTATGGATGGATATGCACTGGGCCACGAAATTAATTTGTTCCGTCGTAGAGTTGTTGCATAATACTCTATTTATTCGATCGATAAGCATGCAGAACTTGTTTAATAAAAAAATAAAAAAAGAAGAGAGTTTAACAATCAAAAATTATAGCAACGCATTTAATAATCACATTATTATTCGTAAATGCTAAATAAATCTGTACATTACGAGTAGAATTGTCGTGTTTCGAAAACTTTTATAATTTTATTTAACGCGAGCTTTTCAGCACACATTCACAGCTGAAATAACCTAATTAAACACGGCACACCAATATACGAACATCATACGTATGATGTACGTACATATTTTAATTATATGCCACAGAAAAACATGACATATCTACATATAATAAAAGACGCTCGCTTCGACATGAGCGTTCATTGACGGTGCAACGATACGGCAATGATGCGTGCCGAATCCTTTCGGATGACGTCCGTCGCCGGACGACTGACTGACGAGCGCTGACGATAATCTGCGCCCGCGGGACTGCCTCGATGATCACTCACTTGTCACTCACGGCTTATTCGAATCTCTGAATATAGCAATCCGATCGATGAGAAATGTACTGACAGGTGGTCCGTTTCCTCTATTTTTATCTTTTCCATTATCTCACAGATATACACTACCGCACAAAAGATTGGACTCACACGATTTCCAAAATAGAAAGCAACGACAATATGCGGAAAAATTACAATAAAATTGAGTTTAACGACCTCTAAAGACTATTTATACAAAAAAAGAATATTACCATCCCACATTGAAGAAGTTTCAAAAAATTCCCTGATTTTGACATCGGAATTTCTTATCAAGGGGTGCTCTATACAAGCTGCTAGAAAGCATTACTCTGGTCTAGAATCTAGCACGTAGCCTGCGTAAACCAAAAAAACAAGAAGGTACCATCATCAGGGTGCTATCTAAATGCAATCGATGCTTATCTGCACCACAAATAATTGCAACTCTAAATGACACATAAGCAACAATGACCACAGGAGTCAAAAGAAGTTCTGTCTTCGGGACTAGAAGGATATGTTGCAAAAAACAAATCTATAATTCATCAACTAGAAAAATAAAGGGTAAGGCTGCATAAAAACTGAACAATAGATCAGTGGGAAAATTTCCCTTAGAGTGACGACTCACTTACTGATTTTCGGGTCCAATAAGCATATACTTGTAAACCATTGATCCTGGATTCACTTTTCAATAAGATAATGATCGTAAGCATTCGTCGAAACTGTGTCAGAAAATTTTTAACAAGAAAAAAAAGGAAAAGATTGTAAAAATCATGCTATTGCCATTTCAATCACCTGACCTTTCTCCCATTGAACTTGTTTGGCTTGAACTCGATAGGAGGGTGAAAAATCGATCTCCAACAAGCTTTGAATGTTTGTGGCAATTATTGGAGTGCGAATGGTACATACAAAATGGAGATTATTTTAAGATATGAATTACTAGAATGTACAAAATATGTGAAATAATAAATAAAAGAAAAAGGTGGATGCAGCTTAGTTTAATTCCTATGAAGCTAAAATTTAATTTAGTTATTATGTTGTTTTGAAATGTAATCAGATTCAGATTATTAACCACATATTTTTGTGATCAAAAATATTGTTTCATTTACATGTACACTAATATTATAAAGAAAAATTAAAATTGTAGTAATACAACTCGAGGGTATCGCCACTGTACAGGCTATTTCATAGCCTAGCAAGGAGAACAGAACGTCACCCACTTGATTGTCAGAAATGTAAAACTACCCACTTTGTGAAAAATGTAAAATGCTCTGCAATCTGTTTTATATATAAATAAAGATTATTATTATTATTAGAGAGGTACATTTTTTTTTTGTGACTAAAAGACCCACCCCGTTCCTTCTAGCCTTCATACCGGGGCTCGAGCGCCCTTTCGGATAACCCTGGCCCCAGAACGATAGAGAGCTGCTTTATTCCTTAGTGACATAGGCTATATTTTATGTACGCGGGCGAAACCGCTGGCAAAAGCTGGTATTTTAAGTTCGGCTATTGCAATCCAATAGTTGCGCTGACAATACCGAATTGTCATTGTCTGTGGTAAAGCTGTCTGCACTACAATTACTATAGGAGGGAGCGGGTGACAGCTGTCCGATTCATACAATGTAGCTATATCTAACATTTTCTCTCATCTTAAAGATGCATACTTTCCTCCTGCTGTCACACTTTTGTACATAGCGTGGGTAGGAATCCATGCTATGTAAAAAAGACGACGAGAATGTTTTAATATTCTATACTAAAAAGAGTGGTTTTATTATTTAAATTGTATTCTTTTTCTTTTTTTTAATAAGTTTACGTTTGTTCAAGAAAACGTACATGGCGTTGTTCTCTTTTATTTGATTTTACTTCGCTGCTTCCATATTTTTAGTCGGTAGTTTTTTATCCCGTATTTCAATAAAATAAAATAAGAGTGCTGTTTGTGTACAACATGTGACGATGTATTCCTAATGTTCCTAACTTTTCAGTCGATTCAAATCCCGTCATTTCTATTACAAAATCTATTGTTACAAACTTTAACATTGATATTCTAAAGTTTGGAGGAGATTGAGAGCGTCCTTGATAGATATTATAAGCAAACATAGCATAACTTTGTATGAATATTTACTCTCCTATTAATGTTAGTTTGAACAACAGTTTTGACTTACAACCAGAAGGGTGCGTAGGACCATAAGGATGGAAATTTTCCTTCTGACGATTTCATTGGGATACAGGATAGTGAGACCCCGAACTTAATAACGGTACGGGTCGGGTGACAGCCTTATGTTTGTAAAGTACCCAACAGATGAGTACAGTCTACAACAAAACTAAAACAAATGCAGGCACCAACTTTGCTCCGACAATATCAAACGCATATTCACATGCAGAATAAATATAGAAACGCCACGTGCAATATTTCCTGCAAGCTTTATTATATGTGAAAGTGTGAAATTTTACAGAGCTCACTTGTGTTGTTGAATATACCCACAATAATGCGCAAAGTTTTGCTTTACTGGGTCAGGGGGCTTCTTGAGAGCTCGGCAACACGATTATACCTCCTGCGTATGTATGGAATAATTTTGAGATGTGCAGAACAGGAAATTACCTCTATGTAAACGAGAAACTTTTGTGTGTGGCCTTATCATTATCCTTAAAACACCCCTGGCATTTCTTGGGGTGAATAAACACTTCAACTAAAAACAGTGCGCACTCTTAGATGAAGAGCAGCTTGGTCATCAGAGCCGTTACTACTTAAGAGTAATTTCGCTAAACGAAATTACAGCGAACATAAATTTCACGATTTTAAGAAAAATTTGGTATCGCACCTGTGCCACGTAGAAACGAAAATGAACGCCATTATCCCACACCATAATCTTAAATCACTTCGGCTTAGTGTTTCGATTACAGACAAAGGTTCGAAGGAAACCCACATTATGATGGTAGTTGAATAATTGTATAGATAAGTGGAATTGATGGCCGCCGCCTTTGTTCCAGGCTAACCCTAAGGATTTGAGAAAATTCACTCAAATATCGAAATAGAAAGAAAACTATAAAAGTGCTTTTCATATTATGAATTCAGCTGGTCTAGCAACTGGCACTGTTTCATAAAGTACAATCACTGAACTGTACAACGTCGATAGAATATTAACAACTGATAAAAACGATATTTTATATGTAGGTACCGAAGTATCTTAATTACGCGGCGCCACGTCGAGGATATTGTTGCGAGTACCTAATGGATGATTTGATTGGCTTAAGTGATATATCGTCACAATGCAGAGGTAGCGGGATACGCATGTTAACTGGTGTAACAATTTACGTGACAATCCTAAACATTGCGAGATTGTCTTTAAACAAGTGTTTCCTCTTATTTATTACTTGCCCTTTAAGAGTCCAAAAAACTTCAGCGTGAACACGCTCATAGGGATGCGTGGACCTTTTTGTTTGTGACCCTATGTACTAAGGTAACTAGTATTTGGAACAATCGTCAGTAATACAAAAATGCTATTGCACTGTTTGCATTTAATATCACTAAACTGAGGCATAAAATTCACAAGCTAAATAACAAAAAAGGCACAATGCGTCTATTTTAACGTGTTTTATCAATTAATTTGTGGCAATGTAGCCATGCCATATATTTGTTAGCAGCAGGGAGTGCAGCACACAATGCGATCTGTGAAGGCAGCGCCGAGCGCGGGCGAGGCCCCGACCGCGTGCAAGCAAACAGTTCTGCTCGAGAACCCTCTAGCTTTCCCCACTCTACTATTTGCCTTTCTCTCTACAGGTATTCTGTTTGCCCACTTCTAAAATGTATTACAATGATTATGTGCTGGAAGTACCACATACATCATCACCAATATTTTCTTTCAAACCTGTATCCGAACTCAAACAAAATCACATATTTATTTAGGTACCTACTTATTTCTTATTCCCGTGACTACGTGTATAACTTAGTTGTGCTAACAATCAGATTTATAGCTCCAACTTGAACCACTTCATAATAAAATGCAAAGAAACGGTAGCAAGGGATATTCCTGCTGAGAGACAGATGTTTACAAGCAATAAAAATTGTTAGATGGTTATTGAGCAATAAATAATAATAGAATCTGAGAGTCGGGCCGGACGGCGGCGGCGACAACGGTGCGAACGCACACAACTTTTCTCGTTATGTCTTTTGGAGATGTTTTGAGATTTGCAGGAGCTCGCTAGTGCATCGGGCACAATGGCCCCTTTCTTATCCTCTTTGCGGGACACATCTATTTGGACTTTTTGTCAAGGCTGTGGAACAGTTGGTCGCGTGGCACGTACGCCCGCTCGTCGCAGACGCGCTTAGAATTCAATATCCCTATTTCACGTTACCGTCTTTCGCACATACATAAAACAACCAACGATAGGTAGGTAGTTACTTGGGCTTTGTTTATCCTATTTGTTGATGTTCAAACTAAATCGATATTACATAAACATGTGTTAAACAAACTTCGGCTCTTTGACTACTCGCTATGGTTGGTTATTTATGGCGGTAGGCAGCTTTCAGCGTCCACAACTTCTGCACAGTTGTCACGGATAAATTGTTTGATGATCTAATAAACGTAAAAGCTCTCCAGAGACTCCTCTAATAATTTACGAGAACGAAGGTTACATCTGAAAGATAGACAGGTGCATGATTGACAATGATAAACGGCTTTTAAAACTTTGCGTTCGTAATAATTTGAAGTTGAAAATAACTTTTGATAATTAAAGGCGACGGGCTTTTACAATTTGGATTTAGAATTAAAATAAACACTCAAACCATGTATGCAAAAGTAATATCATTAAAACTTCATAGCGCGATGCTTTTTATACCTCTTAATATGCAGCTATGAAGCTCTAACTTTGCAATTTAATTACACTATTCCAGTAATTGTATTCAGTCCGGTCACGGCGCGGCGGCTCGTTCACAGATCGCTACTCGCAGCCGCCGCATCATGGTAATGTGTCTCCCGAGCTAGATTATCAAAGTATTATCACCCATGCCCGAGATGTTCACTGTCACGAAGATACAGGAAGGAAGGAGAGGCAAGTCTTGATATCTCCAACATTTTTATCACTGGTCGAGGTAAATGGGGCACAAAAATAAAACTTTTTAACGTGTTTCATTGTAAAAACGACTCTATTCTGTCTGTTATTATATTTAAATTTTTGGAAAAATAAACGCGTGTTATTATCGAATTCAATTTCGTTCGAACTGGGCTGATTGAACTTTGATAAACGGTCGGGAAATTAATCTAGAAACACGAACCCGAGGGATTCATAATATGAGCAAATAAGATATAATTATGTTGGTATTGTGCTGCTGATAATGTTTATAAACCATTTTCATTCGTATGTGGTCGTCCAGTTCGTGTTTGTAGGAGACTAGAATCGCAGTTTTCGGAAGAAATAGTTAATGAACGGACCGTATTGATATTTAAGCAACTCACGTCTAGTGCTCCTCGTAAAACGTTTATTCGCTTACATAAAATACGAGTTACTAAAATTAAAGACTCCGTTTAATACCCCATTCAGAACATAAACTGACACGTAAGTAGGTCTATCTCGTTCGTACACTTTACAGGCTAATTAATTTTTAAATTTAACACGTTTTCACAACTAAGAAACGCATAAGACTCAATTTGAATTTGTTTACCATTGTAGGTAATGCTGAAATAGTTATTTACGTGAGAGTTTAACTAACACAGAACTTTACTTGAAAATATAAGGAAAACGTAACTCGTAGCCATAGTAATTATTTGTGATGTTCTTGAGAGTTCATGTATAGAAGTATTTAGGCAAACAGGTGAGGTCAGGTGAAGCTGAACGCGCGCGGGCGGCGCGTCGGGGAAGGGGCGCGGGCGGGCCGTGCGCGCACAATACATGTGGGCTGCAAGCTCCTGCTTCATCGCAACTTGCCACAATACGACTTTCCAAACCTTTCTCATTTCGTTTTTGTTTCGCTTCGCGTCGTTGTTGTCGCGGCCGCAGATGTTCCTACGAAACCGACGGCTCATCTACGGATTAGTACCCGTTAGGTTTTCGTATTATGTGTCCTACATTACAAATGGAAGCTCTCGGAAACATTCAGAAGGCTGCCGTTTAAGTATCGTTATTATTTCTGTATTATTCAACACAAGTCTAGTTTTTTGAAGCGACATCTTTCAGGCTACAGTAAACGATTCGTCGTTCACAAGGGTTTTAAGTTAATTACACTAAGCGAAGGTTGATTTGCTTTTTAATTTGTGTCCGTTTAAACGGAATCAGCATTTGTAAATTTACGTTGTCCTTCAAAAATTGAAGAGCTCAGGTAAGTATTAATGAGAGGCCACTCGTGTTACAAAGTCTGGCCGGCGTACTCCCACCGAGAAAATTACGCGAAAATTTACATAATAGAGAATCCGTGGCTGCCCTAGTCCTTTGAAAGTCGGAGCTGTGGGTCCGCTTCGAGTGACACCGACGTACATTAAATTAACATCTCTCTCACTTTGTTTGCGAAGGCTACACCGACGGAACCTAATTTGCGATGATAAAAAGCTCGCACTAGCCTCTACGTGTCACTGCATATTATAGTTATGGAAACTCAAAGGGCCATCAATACTTTGGACTTTGAAGCTTCAATATATTTTTCAACATACTTCTTTGAGAACTCGCTCTCATCCCTACCGCTTTTAGATACGTAATGTATTTTCGCACCAGTGCGAAAAAGTGAAGCGGTCAGCCTCCGCTATCATTTATTATATATCAGATTTTGCCCGCGGTTTCACCCGCAGACATAAAATATGGCCTATGTCACTCAGGAATAAAGCAGCCTTCTATCAGTGAAAAAATTTTCACAAATGGACCAACACTTTAAGAGATTACCTCCTACAAACAAAACAGCATAAAAATAAAAAAACAAACTTTCCTCTTTATTATATTAGTGTAGTGTTTATTGTTAGTACGATTAGCCTGGTGGCTACCCCCACCAAAGCGTATAAAAACAACTTGGAAAATCTTCTCACAGAAATTTATTACTAAATGTGAATAGAAAGTTATACTTAACATTTTCGAATGTGTCAAAAAACGTCGTTTAATACTCATTGTCAGGCAATTGCAATTATTCGTCTAAAAATTACTTTGCCATCGGCTCAGGATATTTATTCCACCTCGGATGCAATGACACAGTTATTAATTGGTATCAAAATATGTACACTATCAATGGTCTATTGTAACCTCATGCCAACATATGCAGTCTCTTTCATAATACACAACCACACACAGCCAGCTGACGTTTTTATTTGTGGTGCCAATCCGCGAGTTTTCAGCACTCGTGTTCAGTGAATTATCGAGCAAAGCGGCTGAATCAGCGGAACTAAAAACGTAAATGCAGCGGTAGTCGCTGTAATTGGGTAACCGCTGCGCATCATTAGGTAATTGCAGCTGCGGCCCCAGATCCCGAACTCACCCGAACGCTTTTTGTTTTCGGATTCCCTTATTCTGTGCCGAAACATGGGTCACATACGATATATTGCCCTGATTAGTTGTAGTTATTACACACATAAATGTTTGCTCTAATTCGTTTTTATTAGTCTTATTCCTTTTTACTTTATCGACTTTCATAACTTTAACGTCTGAAAGTTTTTTTATACGAGTCGTTGCTTAGTAATAAGATTCAATGAACCCATCGCTATAATGACATCAAATCAATAATTCCGTCCTTTGAATAGTGTTTATCAGTAACTCGGCGTGATCTCAATTCTTTCATCTCGTGTTTTTTAGATATCAGTTTTTTCTTGTTAGCATCATAAAAAGTCTGAATTATAAATCAAAAAGACAGATTTCAGGTCAGGTGATTTATTTTTTGCATAGCATAGCATAATCATAAAGCCTTTTTAATGTTCCCACTACTGAGGCTCAGGCCTTTTCTCTGGGAGAGGGAATGGGCCTTAATCCACCACGCGGGCCCAGTGCGAGTTGGTGAATGTCACATGTCTTCCAATTTTTGGCTCTAGGACATGCCGGTTTCTTCACGATATTTTCCTTCACCGTTTTGAGAGCAGTGGTGATGAAATAAATTACACAAAGTAATGCGCCTAGCTGGGTTCGAACCCGCGACCTACAACTTGTAAGTCGGGCCTGTTATCACTCGGCCACCGTTGCTCTCTCTCAGATTTATTTTTATGTTTTCCTAAATGAATGTTAAGGAATAAAGCAGTACATTAGTTTCCACATTAGTATGTTAGTGATCGAGCCGTGAGCTGTGCAACATGTCCGTTGTGACGTCAGCCGCGCTCGCCGCGCCAACGTTGCACCGCACGTAGCACAACGTACCAACGCCACAAAGTAGATAGACACAGAAGTCGATCTACAAGACACCGCTCATGGGTTCCAATTTCCGGCCACCGTAGGTGTAGGCTTGCGGACGGCGAGCAATGGGTAGCTCGCTGTCCGACCGTCCGGTAACTGTCCGGACCGAGCTCAAGCCGTCGACGGTGCGCACTGTTCCCGCGCGCCTCAAGGAGTTGTCAGCGAGAGCAGGGGCCCAGCTGGGTCGAAGCCTACTGGGGCCAGGGTCTAGTTCCGAAAGGGAGGCTCGGCCCCGTTATGAAAGGCAAGAAGGTAAGTAGAGTCAAACACTATTTCCCGCTCCGCCCAAGGGCGGGGGATGTAATTCGGATGATTTTAACCCATCATAAAAAAAAAAATTGCTCATGAACACAATATCTCAGCCCGGTTGGAACCTTTGCGAACGCGAGTGTCATCCATTTGAGACATGCATCTATGTAATTTTTTGTGCAATAATGGAGCAACAAAAAAAAGTTATAACTTTTCAGTGGACGGTTGTTTAAATTCAACATTAATTGGTAAATGATCGTTTTTTTAGCTACTAGTTGTTTCAAAGAGGTAAGTTGGTTATGGCGTGTATTTTGATAATTTGTCTTAACGTAACGCAGAACAATAAGGTAGGTAAGTACCTCAGTGGCAGCCCCGCGCCGATAAAAAAAGCGAACATGACTTTGTGGCCATATAATATTTTTACAATTTATATTAGGTATTTATGATCGCACCTGAGCGCGCTCGGACAGAGCGGCTTCGACCCTAACGCGACCGTTGATCGTTGGCATAAAAAGTGAAGTTCATACATTTTTTTTTTATGGTGGGAAAAATCATCCAATGACAACCCCTGCTCTTGGGCGGAGTGGGAGATAGGGTCAGACTCTTACTGACTAAAAGCCCACCCTGTTCCTTCTAGCCTTCACCCTTTTGTTTTTTTTTTTTTTTGTCCTTTGCTTTTTTTTTTTTTTGTTTTTTTGCTTTTGCTTTGTTTTTTTTTTTTTTTTGCCTTTGCCTTTTTTTTTTTTTTCTATCGGGACTCGAGTTCCCTTTCGGATAACCCTGGCCCCAGTAGGCTTCGACCCGGCTGGGCCCCTGCTGTTGCTGACAACTCCTTGAGGCGCGCGGGAACAGTACGCGCCGTCGACGACTTGGGAAGTTCATACATGAGATTGACTTCTGTACCTATCTATTTTGTGGCAACGCGCAACGCTGCCCGCACCCCCACGCCGTACACCGAGTCCGACACTACAATTAGATAACCGTTTGTACACCCGCTGCGTACCTAATATTTCTTATTCTCTTTCTTTCTCTCAATCAGCCAATAAATAATTGATTTCCACAAGATTAGGTTCACGTCTAAATCCAGGATTCTTGGTAAACTATACTTAGTTGAACTTTAACAGAGCTTGTTTGCCTTTTTTTTTCTGATGGGAAAAATCATCCTATGACAACCCCCGCTCTTGGGCGGAGCGCGAGATAGTGTCAGACTCTTACTGACTAAAAAACCCATCCCGTTCCTTCAAGCCTTCATACCGGGGCTCGAGCGCCCTTTCGGATAACCCTGGCCCCAGTAGCTTATTTTGCCTGAATTTACTCGTGTAACGTAAGTAGTTATTTTGGTAACCTTCATGTACTTTATAGGTAGATACCGAATACGCTGTTGATGGCCTAATCGATGAGGGTAGTGTTTTCATTAAAAACTTACTAATCCCATACCCAATAAATTTGAAATTGTATTGTTTGAATAGTTCGATCGAATAATTGTGAAATGTTTTTACAGTGTTTATAGGGTGACTGGTAATTAGTGTACGATACTTAAACACGTGATTGTGCTCATGATAACCAACAACTTTTACTATGGGAACAATCCTGAAATCGCGAAAAAAAAAACAGCTGTTCAGTACATTTGTGTTTGCCTAATGTACTGAATAGCTGATATTTTTTTCGCGATTTCGGCTTTGCTTCCATAATAAAAATTGTTTGTTATCATGAGCACAATCACGTGTTTAAGTATCGTACACTAATTTCCAGTCACCTTATATATCCATGTGTTCCACATAAAATATTTTTCTTTCTTTCAAGTTTTTTTAGACGAACATAATTAATATATTAGTTAATATAAAAAAATATAAAACTTTACCTCTGTATTAGATTAGTGTAGATAAATATGTATCTACATTATTTTTTATTGTTATTAATTCATTTATTTCCTATTTACACATATTAATTATATTTTTAAACATTTCTTAAAAAAAAGAACATATTAAAAAAAAGCGTTGATTTGTTATTATTATTAGATATATCCTACTGCTAACTGCTATGTACTGTCCTACTTCTGGGCAAAGGCCTCCCTCCTTCCATTGTGTCCGGCTCTAAACAACAACAATAACAAATAAAAATAACAAAGTTCATTATAACTTAACATTAACAACTAAATGATATAAAACGATTTGTAAGGTTTGTATCAATAACGAATAAATGTAACGAAGTCTATATTAACTTTCACATATATTTTATAGGGTCACAAAATTTTCGCTACGATTTTGCTACTGGAAACGGATAATTGTGAAATGGGATAGCTTCCTAGAAAATATTAGGACAAATTACTTGCCAACCATTTTAATCATAGAAATATGTGTTGAACTTAAGCCCGTATCAATCACTCACTTACATTTATACTGACCTTAGTTTTGGTTGGGTTAATTAAATACTCGTATAAAATATAATTCTGAATAAGAATCTCTTCGATAGGATTAAGGTAAGGTAATAACAACTATTCAAGCTCGTTACTAAGTATTTCTATTTCTCCAATAAACCACAAGATATCTGACAAGTGAGCTTAAGGGGCCGGCGGATGATGAATTTCCATACAAACGTAATACCACGCTCATTTGCAGTTGGAGCATATTTCCAACATATTATGATGATATTTGGTTATAGACAATATTTATCTAGGTTCCTACATCTTTCTTTTTTAAAAAAACAAAAAGAAATTTAAGCAAATTGTATTTCGCACTTTTTTATAGCGTAAATGGCAAAACATGCCATTTGGCTTTTCTTGTATTAAAAATAACAATATTTCTAATATTCTCGACGTAGGAACCTAGATAAATATTGTCTTTAACCGAATATCATCATAATATGTTGGATATATGCTCCAACTGCAAATGAGCGTGGTATTACGTTTGTATGGAAATTCATCCTCCGCCGGCCCCTTAACAAAGCCGAACCTATTCGAGCGATAAATACTAGAGAATACCTCTCTCTAAAACCACAAAAGATAGGTACAGAAGTCAATCTACATACAAAGCGCGCTCGAGCAACGCACACATAGACACCGCTCACGGACACGATGTCTCGGTCGCGTCTCGGATCACTCGTCGAACAGTTCCGGCTCAAACGCTCATTAGTGTGCGTCCACCGAGTGTAGGTACAAAAAGTGAAGTACATACATGAGATTGTCTTCTGTACCTATCTATTTTGTGCTAAAACTCTTCATATCATTCAATTCCTGAACACCAATCAACCTAAAGCAGACTAATGATAATTACAATTAGTCACTATTATGATAGAGTATTGAAGCGACTGATATAATGACGTCATTATTAGGCCTAGTCTTCGCTCTGGATGAAGTTACATTAAGTTTGCTGTTCAGCTTAAGTTAGCTGGTCGGCCAGCCTCGGCAGCTATTACCCCACTCCGAGCAACTGTTATATACAGGGTGTAGATAGACGTGATCTCCGTTTGCTTGTAGATTAGTTCAAATTGCCTTGTTCAGTTCAATGCTTCGCGTAATACGTATTGCAAACAGGGCCTTTTAGTTCATGATGTCTAATAGTATTCTGCGCTGAGAAGCTTCGGCCGTTTATTAACGCCGAGTGCAGACGAGTGTTAACCGTTCCATATATTAACTGAGGACAGTAAATTGATGCCGCGATTTAAATGTGTTATTGTTACATTCATATTGTTTTTGCTCTTTGAATACATCTTAAGTCGATGAATGTGATTCAACGTAAGGTACTACCGTAATTGTACGGCTTCAAGCATTCAACTATAGCATTCAAAACCACCCGAGCGTACAAATTAGTAGTATGGAGAGCACAATTTGTGGCAGTATTGTGCTGGAAACCTGCCACAGATTATATAGTGTACCACCTACACACCTACCTAATTAATTAAACCCATTTACCTAGTGAAATACTTAAAGATATATGTGTCAATAAGTCTAACATACATAACAGATAATCAGCCCTAGGTATATTGTTTCCACTGCTGGAAATCAGGCCTCCCCTTTAGGATAGAGAATGGGCCGCAATCCACCACGCTAATTCCGGGTTGGTGGTTGTCACATGTCTTTATGTCTTTGATTTCTTTTGTTCTAGGAAATGCTGTTGAGCAGTGGTGATGGATTAAATTACACACATGCGCCTGAGCTGGGTTTGAGCCCACGAACTACGAGTCGTAAGTCGGGGTTGTTCCTACAGCAGCTCCATATACGAGTAACATACTAGCTGCCCGGCGAACTTCTTACTGCCAAACAGTCAATGAATGTAGTATATCTTTCGATATAGTCCACCGAAAACGATGAAACAAAGCCTAAGTAATATGTTAAAAGTAACACAATTTTAAGTATAAAACTTATCAACATCGATTTCGCTAATTTTAAGTGATGCGCGCACAATTAGAAACTTCGACGGATTTATTATATGCATAGATAAAGTTCCTTCACATAATTTAGGTAAAAATCAATAGATCAAGAGTGATTGCAGTCATAAACTGTGCGAGTGTAATTGGAAATCAGATTGAATAACACCTGTAGATGAGTGTTGTCCTACAGGACGGGTGTGATACGCGACACTTTATGAGGCAGCGTCGCCCGCGCGGGACAGGGAATACTAAAACAGAAACGACCGCTTGTTCATACAATTTATAGCAGCTCTTATGAACTCACAAAACACTTGTGATCGACGCTCAATAAAATTCGGTGATTATTCTCCCCCCCCCCCCCTCTAAAATTGATCCAAATCAATTTATATTATTTACACGCGTTGCACGGATATAAATTGAGTTTTTGTGTTTTATGTTTTCCAATTACCCGCTCGACCCTTTTCACATTGAAAGTGTCCCTGTGTTTTATTTTGAATGTTTGTACTGTGAGGTAGTGGATCAGATGGGGCTCTTATTTAGACAACTTCTAATAAATAACGTGACAGAAATGTCACGTACCTTGTTAATGGATTTTAATAATAGTCCAAGTAATTTATTTTGTGTTACAAAAGTTCCGTTTACGGGTAAAATCTTTCTAGCTTTTGATGCTGAAACAATATATGAAGGCAAGAGTTGTTCGTTTACAAAATACAGCTTCACGCAAAATGTTGTACGTGATATGTTTTTACCTTCAATGACATGTTTTTTAAACGCCTATTCAGAAAACTTCTTCAGATATGTGTGTAAATGTAGTTATGATTGTCACGTGAGCTTGCTCGGTTTGTTTTATATCAATTTGTGTGTGTTCAGTAGTTGGCCTCGGTGAGCACGTCTAGAACTCGTTTAATTAAAAGGGAATCTACTCGTCTAGTGCAGTTAAGCCCGTGTTTGTTCACTTTGTTCTACATCTGTGTTCCCTCGCCACAGCCGGCCGAGTAAACTAATACATTATGTTCTTACATTACATAATACATGTACGTTTCATATAATAACTGTGTTCGTGTTTCATTATTTTCCCCTTTGAGTTATAATTTAGCTAATAAATTGAGTGATTACAAAAGGATACTGTGCTATAGAAATTGTTTTGTTTTGATCTTTGTTATCGCTTTGTTTTTATGAACCTTTGACCTTTGGGTATTCGGCTTAGAGGTCACTTTTAAATAAAGGTTGCTAACAATTTACTACTCACTTTTTGGTATCATGTTGTGGAAATTATGATAGGGTTGATTCATTGGCTGGGCCTTCTCCTATAACTATCTACCAGTTGTAGGGTTGGTTCCTTAGGAAACATTGTGTTTTTTAACTCACTGTTACAGTACAGCACAGGATAAGAAATTCGTAGCGAGAGTTTATTTAATTAACTGGAGCTGAGGGCAGCCAACCCTCACAAAACAGTTTTTCTCGTAGATATTTTTACTCACTTACTTCAAACATCTTTAGCCTTTGCATCGCCGTATGGCGGAGCGGTGCTAGCGGTAGTTCAATTGTCTAGCTAGAGGTGTACCTGCCCCTTTGTGTACTAGTTTATTCGACATCTCCCCAGTTCTCGCCAGCATTAGTTCCGACTCACGAGTTGTTATCCAAATGTTTATTGTTCTGTGTCGGTTACGATAGCAAACAATAAATATAGAACGGGATGTCCTACGCAATATTTAAAGTCCATCTTATAATAGTTATTTAAACTGTTGAAATATCTGGTAAGTCAGCGAGGTGGTTTCAATAAATTAAAGTTAAAGTAGCTTGGTCTTATATACTTTAACAAGCTGTTGCCCCTACTTCGTTCAAAGTTCAACCCCCACTGACTCGCCGGGTGGTAAAGTTTAGAAAAATCCTATCCTAGTGCACCTCCACACCCTCTAAAGAGCATGTCTTCTATTAACTTGATTCTTTCAGTGGTTTCAGGTAGGACGTGACTGCCAGTTAGTCAGACAATTAGTCGATTCCGGAGCTGTATAAGAAACTAAGTATGGGTGGTTAGTTTACTTATTATTCTCTCGTATTAGGTTGACCTATGCAAATAATTATTGCTAGTGTATTTTTAAATTAAACAGATCTAATTGTCTGTAAGTCAATAGAAGAACTAATTTTCTAGGATGCACTTTGAAAAATCGACTCTCGGATTGGCTATTTTAACTCCTGACAATTGATTGTATACTGACATAACTAATCAGAATACGATACGGGTACAATAGATAGAGAAGTGGTATTATTAACTATGAATACCTGGATGAATAATCCACTACAGCAGATTACTGTGCCTACCTTTTGCAACAGTTTGTCTTTAGTAGTGAATTAACGGTATTCGATGTTCCAATAATGGTAGTACCGTTTCTAGTTAGGTTATTATCTCAAAAAGACCTAACTTCATACCTACATAACAAATTCTTATATCAGGTTGCCTCGGGTAGAAAATATGACAGACGGACGGTAAGAGTGATGTCTAGAAGTTTCCATAGAACGAAGAACTTAAGAACTCATTGTGTTTTTATTTGTTTCGTGAAATACATTTCATTTCACATAAATAATGTTTCTATATTTGCCAACTTAAAAAAAATGCGATACTGTATGATAATTTTATGTCAAATCGAATAGCTTTCATAGTCGGTTTTATTTCCCTGGAGTAGTGTGAAACAATACATTTGTAACATCGAACCAAATCTCGTTGTTATGTAAAACAGTAAACGGTTCCAACAATAAATCTAGTCGATCTAGCTCCAATTGATTGTACAAACACCGACTAAAACTATCATTATCGAGTCGTATTCTTAAATAGTAGTCATAGGGCTGCCAGCTACTTATTTTTCTATTAAATCACTATACTGTATTATAAGCCGTAGTTTATAAGATGAAGCCTAAAAGTTTTAGAAAGGAATATAAAGAAAATTCTGTGTAAAATACTATAAATTAATGATCGAAAGACGAGATTGGCTTTTTATCAGTATTTTTTAATCTTTTAGTATTTTATAATAAATCATCCTAACTTCAAATATAGAGGTATTTCAGGTTGCCTGGAAAAGATTGTGGAATGCGAAATGACCGCTTTTATTTACTTTTCAGTTAAAAGGTTCCATTACCTATATTTTATTCTTGGGGTACAATAAAGTTAAATCTATTTTTTAAATGATATAAACTAGTACTTGACTGCGATTCCACCTGATGGTAAGCAGTGATGCAATTGTTGATGGTGAAGCGCACTAGTTTATTAAGAACCTGCACTCTAGCCTTGAAGGCATCTAAATTATAGTATAATTATGAATATAAGAGAATGGTTATATGTGTTATGAAACACAAAGCTCGCAACTGACTAGACCAATGTAGATGATCGGTAAGACCCCTCTTTGAGGCGTGGCTGGAAAGACCTCGAGGCGTCCTTACCTTCCGCATGACGCAGGTCCTCACCGGACATGGTTCGTTCGGGAGTTTCCTGCACCGGATTCATGCGGAAGTGACGCCCGGGTGTCGCCACTGTGCGGAACGCCCGGAGGACACGGTGGAGCACACAGTCGAGGTGTGCCCTGCCTAGGCGGAGCATCGCCGTGCCTTCGTGGGGGCGATCGGCGGCGAAGACCTCTCGCGCTGGGCCTTGGTTGAGGCCATGGTCCGGATCGAGGAGTGGCAGGCGGTCGCCGACTTATGCGAAGCAGTAATGCTCGCAAAGGAGGAGGCCGAACGCATCAGGCAACGGCGTTATCGCCGCCGCCGCCGCAACCGGGATTCTGATCCCGATTTCCGGCCACCGTAGGCGCGGGCTTGCGGACAGTGAGCAATGGGTAGCTCACTGTCCGGCCGTCCGGTAACTGTCCGGACTAAGCCCAAGTCGTCGACGGCGCGCACTGTTCCCGCGCGCCTCAAGGAGTTGTCAGCAAAAGCAGTGACCCAGCCGGGTCGAAGCCTACTGAAGCCAGGGTTATCCGAAAGGGCTCGAGCCCCGGTATGAAGGCTAGAAGGAACGGGGTGGGTCTTTTAGTCAGTAAGAGTCTGACACTATCTCCCGCTCCGCCCAAGAGCGGGGGATGTCAATGCATGATTTATTCCCACCATAAAAAAAAAAAATATAGATGATTTTTTTTTAAATTATATGTTGAAGTGTCAAAGTTGTATAAAAAACCGTAGAAAATACATTTTTAGAGCTCTGTACCTCAAAAGGAAAAACAGCACCCTTATAGAATCACTTTGTTGTCCGTCCGTCTGTCTGTCTGTCTGTCTGTCAAGACCCTTTATCCCAAAAACGCGTGGAGGTATCGAGTTGAAATTGAAAGCATATATTCAAGTGTCCTTCAAACTGTGAAAAAATGAAACCTCTTAGTTGACGAATAAAAAAGATAAGGCCGTTTATGTCGCAAAAAAAAGTATATTTAGATACTCTCAAAGATCGAAATTCATAATATGGTACTTCCGTACTTCAAAATTTGGCACAAAGCAAGGTCTTATAGCACAGGTATAGGACAAAATCTGAAATCAGTAAATTTGGCCCACAAAAAAAAAATGCAATTCGGAAAAATCTTCGAGACTCCATTCGGGAATTGTAGTTAGTACGGAACCCTCAGTGCGCGAGTCCGAGTTTATTTTAACATTACGTTTAGCTGTCAATCCTTACTTTAAAATAATAAGATCAAAATTTACTCGTAGATTTGTTATTTTTCTTTTTGTGACGTTTGAATTTGACTAACATAACTGTGAGTTTGAGAGAAAGGCGTCTGTCGTCAGTTAAACTTACATCTTGAGTATACTCAATGCCACACTTTGAAGTTAAAATAGGACTTGAATGAGAAGAAGATTGAATGTCCACGTGAAGTCCCTGTGGGTAGATAATACCGTTTAGTGAGTGTCAAAGCTTTCAGCCCTGGGACCGTCTGCTACGAGCGGCTACGACGTCGTAGCGTCGTAGCGTCGATCGTAGCGAACGAGAGGGCATCGAGCAAATGAAAACACAGATAAAATCGAGCACTGGCTCCCGGGTGACGTCATCACTGTGCTCAGTGCTCACGTTAATAATTGTAAAAGTAGTTCAATTTCAACTAAAAAAACAATTCTACATTTTAAATTGTTATATTGCGTATAGCAAAGCAAAACATTAGTATTGTCATGTGATGCCCATTACTAATATCCCAGCTAACTTTGCCAATTACACTAAGTGTGCTTGTGGTTGAAGTGGTTTTACTACTTAGGATTTCAACTTCGAGTCAAGCCTAGGTCTGGTTTTGTCAGATATTTCTTTTTTTCAGATTTGGCAAAGCACAATAACTTACTTTAAAGATCCATCAATCTTGAAAGTAATTTATTGAATTTTTGAAAGGTATAGTGTAGCCCTGGGATGTAAAAGGCAACTGAAAGAACATACGGGTGGTTTTAGTCAGTAAAAGTCTGGCACGTTCTCTCGCTCCACCCTAGAGCGGGAGAAGTCACAAGATAATTTCCCACCTCAACAAAGGTCCATCAATCTTTTGTATTCTTTAACACGTTCATTTCATAAGCGGATGAATCATTCATAACTTATAAAAGAATCCAAAATAACACAAATCAAGCAGCAGATCGTGAACAAAGGCGGATAAAAAACGACAAAGCTTCGCGTTTGAATCAGTCTATGTCATATTCAGTATCACACAATGACGCCTTGTTACACTGTAGAGCAGTTTAAGTGAACACGATGAGGTTACATGATACTGGCTATCGCTATAGAATCTAACGCGTTAGTTGTGCTAATTCAAACCATCATAGCCCAGTCACGACCATACAAGCCTACTTACCTTCGAACCGAACGGTAATTACCACTTAGCCATTTAATATCGGCAATCAATAAGTTGCAGTAAAGTAGGCGAGGTGACGACGCGCGACAAACGCTCCACGAACCCGAGAGTCGAGTGTAGCCCGGCCCTTACACCGTGTGTACATTATTAATCATAATAATGGCACCTACTCCTCAACCAGCGGCTTAATTTAATTAATTAAGCAGTACTAAATATTGTAGACGCACAGTTAACCGACGACGATGAAATGTTAACAATGTTATTGTTCTAGTGGATTAAATCCAACAGTGGCGGATGGCTCTAATATTAATTTGAATGTTTGGGTAAAATCCTCAGACAAGGTCGTTGGCGTTATGATGTATTAATTTAACGGAGCGCGAAGTTTATCCAGAGTGAAGCCATGAAATTTGATTTGATGTATTATGTCGACAGATTCATTTAAAAGTTTTTGGTATCATTTATATGGAAGGGCACATCTCTCTAAGATAATTGAACATTGAGGAAACTTTCCTATCAGTGTTTTTCCATTGGTTATAAAGTTTCAGGGGTAACATGGAGATAATCGATTAATTCAGCGTACGTTTGGGAGCAAATGCTAAGTTTTACAACAAAATTGAGTAATCAGCTAAGGACTCGAGATACGATCCTCGCGAAACTTTCCGCGAAATAAGTCTGAGTGAGCAGTAAACTCCGCTGTTTCACATTTATATTTCTACTTCTGTTTTATCATACGTTGAGAATTTATATTATTATTCATATTAAGACGTGGTGTATGTTTGTTTTATACAAGTAACTTGGATATGTAATATACAATTAGAAGTGTAGTTGGTTTGGTTAGTAGCTCTTGTATTGTCTTAACTGTCAGATATCGCTCTTTTCGAGGTAAAAAGGTAGTCAACTAGGTAGTTGACACATTTTTTTTTAATCTTTGGTATCAAAAAGTAAAATCCAAAATAACATATAGACGGACCTCGGTAAATGTTGCTTAAACCTGAAGATCGACCCAGCTTTTAATATTTTTGCCACGAGCTCCGCATATGATAAAGTGTTATAATAATTAATAACGCTACCTTTTACCCACGTTCGTTTCACGTGAATGTCGGTTATAGCAGAAGCGGAGTCGAAGTCGAAACTAAACAAAAAAAACAGCTTTTGTCCTTCCTTGGGATTCAAGCATATACCATTCCAAACATCAAAATTTGTTTATTAGTTTAAACGTGAAAGCGTAAAAGACAAAGTTTATTTCACATTATCATTGTGTAGATATCTAATCTACACAAAGCAAAGAAAAGTACATTAAGGAATAAGCCCGATAGTTATAGTTTTTAGCTCTAGGAACAAAATAACCGTTACAGAGAATACTCAAAAGAAAGCACTTTATTAATGGTATTAGATTAGCGTCATCTTTGTTCCAGCGGTTTACATAGGTATTATATTTCCTGGTACTATTCCTCTTAAGATAAAAGTACTTAGTAAAGTCATTAGTAAGCACAAATACTTAATCATTTTCTTATATTGTTTAAGTGAGTAGGTAATATACTTGTTTCATTTTAACATGCTATTAACAGTTACTGCCTTTTTTTTTTAATACATAAAAATAATAAAATAACTAAATATGGTTTTTTTCATTAGTCAAAATTACCGGGGTTTGCAAACGGTTTTTCGTTTTTTAAAAATAAACATGTTAATAAACGTAACTGGGTCAATGAACTTTATTGCCATGCTAAAAGATAACAGCTATAGTCAATGAGTTACAAAGCGTTCACGATGGCTTTTCAAAACGTAGAACCATTTTAAATAATAAGACGAAGGTACAGAACCCTCCAAAATAAACAAAGCTACGGAATCGACTGTCAGTCATTGTCGTGAATGCGTGACACCCTTGTATCGTAACGTCTATTATTTTACTCGAACGTGACAGATGACGGAAGATTGTCTTCTAAAAACTATCCTGTAAACATGCCCCGCGGGTTTCCCTATTTCAAAACAGAATACTAAATAACCTGATAATAAGGTAATATTATTTGTAAAACATAATCTCTGGAAGTTTTATCCGATTACGAAAATTATTTCACAATTGATAATTTATAATATCGTTGAGAGTTATAAGCTTCTTTTATTCCAGTACCACTTAGTGATCTGCCCCGGCTTTATAAGTGCTCAAATTATATACATAAACTTTCCTTGTTGATTGTTCTTCCTGTCAGTGAAAGTCGCATCAACATTCGTTTTGTGGTTTAGGAGTAATGAACTGATAAACCGACAGACGCAGAAAGCGTCTTTGTTTGATACTACGTTTTTAGCTAAATGTGCAATTTGTGAGGGATAAGCCACGGGAGTGAGGCCAGGGGAAAAAGTAAACAAGTTGTGTCTATCAAAGTAAAAAAGTTTGAAGTCATCCATTAAATGTAAATTAACCTCGCTCAGAATCATACCAATATTTTATATTTGCAAGCGATTAAAGCCACTAAGCAGCAGCGCAGCAGCAGCAGCGCAGTAGCAGCAGCTGCAGTAGCTGGTCTCATCATAAAAGTAACTATAATGACCTCATTTATTTTCGTGTAATCTCTGCCAAAATATGCAAAACGAAAATTCCTACTAATGAACTATTCTTCGACTCCAAATAAAATATAGATAAAATCTTCTGCATAATTCATCGCCAACACACTCCAAATCAAAAGAAATATCTTAAGTTGGTAGGTAGTGGTTTTAATAAACTTTACTTTAAAAAACGCAGTGCTAAACACAGAATTGTTTAAGAATATAAATCGTCGAGTTGGTCCAGTTTTTCCATGTACAACGTACCTAAGGCATCCAAAGAGAAATACCACAATGAAATATAATATTGAAGTCAGTCTAATGGGTTGAAATGCGGCGTGGTGAGATCGGTCGCTCGAGTTATAATCTCACAGGGACGAGCGGGGAGCAAACAGCACAGATTGCCACGTCCACAGCCTCCCACTTGCAATCTAACTACGATCAACATGGACGATTTTACGCAGTAATGCATGATATACGATTTCCCACTTTCATTGTTAATTAATGTAGCGTTAAGATATGTGATATGTAACCCTTGCGAGCCCACTAACAGAGTTAAGTGCTCCATGTTCGCGGTTAGTTTATTTTGGTAGCACAATTATTTCAAAACCAACACTTAATTACGATGCTTTATGCGGCTGGTGAACAGTACATTACATCGTATTAAATGTAATTATTTCAGTATTTAAATTACCGAAAGGTAGTAAATTTTCCCTGGCTTTTCCCATCTACACTATTTCTACTATTGAACTATTTCAATCGCTTTCTGCCATTTCACGTCGACGTCTCCAATAAATCTCTCTGTTCGCCACCAAACGCGTCTGCCGCAGTGATAAATTCATGAAATGGAGTAATAAGAATCATCTTGCTAATGACAAGGCGCGTTACAGAGGGAGAGTCATACTACCTACAGTTGCGGGAACGTCATCTTTAAACAGTAGCGTGTGTTTGTGTGTTCGTGGAATAGCTTAATGTAGGACGGGCCAAGTTGGATAACACAAATTTGTTGTTGTGTAAACACGGTGCGATGGCGGCGGTCGGCGGCGGCTCGGCGGTGAGACGAGGAACTGTTTCGTATGCGAGGTGCGAGCCTCGTTACCGGGTCTGCGCTGCCGCCGCGGCGCTCCGCCCGCGCCCGCGGGGCATTGCGACGTCTCAATTATGTTTAACTTCATTGCTCAGATTCCGTCATGAGCATAAGCTCTAACTTGTCACGAAGTGTATGTGTTGCGTACGAGTCTGTTTGTGTAATTAATTTGGTTTCCCCAATGGCTGTAATTCCGCCGCTCGACACAACGCAATTTTGTTCTTCTGTAATCTAAACGTTGTTCAATTAGAACTGCGCCGAGAAATATATTAAGATTAGTGCGGCTTCCGTGAAACTATGGCGGAAGACGGTACAGAAACAGCGTAAAATAATAATAACAATTAATTATTTTTGTGTTATAACGAACAACCGTTTATGCAACTGCGCGATGCAAAGGAGGATAATTTGTTTATCAGTCTACGGGTTTTTTTAAGGTTCCGTACCTCAAAAGGTGAAATGAAACTCTTAAATGTCCAGTTTGTTGTTCTTTTTGTCTGTTAAAACCCTTTATCTCGTGAATGCGTGGAGGTGTCAAGTTCAAATTAAAACCAAATACTTCAGTCTGCGGTCTCTTGAAGCTGTAAAAAATCAAACTTGTGTGTCCCAAAAAAGTATATTACGACACTCTCAAGAGAATCAAAATTCATAGAGTACTTTCCGTTAACCTATAATCTTAGGCATGAAGCAAGGTACACTCAGGTAGCACAAGTATTAATCTGAAAACTGAAAATTTGTAGTTACATAAGTCACAAAAAATAACTTTTTTTGCGATTCGGAAATACTCGTTTAATTGAAGTTTAACTCTGAAATGTTTTCTGTTAAATCAATTATAACTTACTTAAAATGTAACGTTAAATGATAACATTTAACGTTTATTCACAAATATTTAACATATAATTTTTTCCAGTTGTGTGAGTTGAACTGAGTTACACTGAACCTGCAGTTCAACAGTTGTAATACTGGCATAACTATACAACTGGACAAAATGTATATTTGTTATATCATTTCTCAGAATGTTTTATCAACTGCAGAATTACCAGAATGTATGTTTGATTTAGGTATCATTTCACAGAATGTTTTATCAACTGCAGAATTACCAGAATGTATGTTTGATTTAGGTATCATTTCACAGAATTTTTCATCAACATGTATTTTTTTTTTTATTATTATTGATAGGCTCGCGTTTGACCACTATCTCACCTGATGGTAAGTGATGATGTGGCCGACGATGGAGCACGCTTGCCTAGAAGTAACCTATTCACTCTCGACTTAAAGACCCCTAGGTTGTAGCTATCAGGAATCATGTATTTACATGTACTTCACACGAAGTTAACAAAATCAACGAATCATTGAAGCGCAAGTTATGTTGTTAGTCAAACTTTCAGCTCAACTTAGTCGGGGGCATGTTTAGCCTGATTGGAAAGTCGAGTTGATACGATTAAAAGTTTATTGAATAACGTGGCTAACAACGTTTCCAGCAGCTGCAACGCCGCGGTTTCGCTGGAACTTGGACTTGCAGTTTGACCTTATATCAATTACTCAGTAATGGACGCCGTTAACATTCTTATCAAGTACCAACTACTTCTGGTTACTGAATATTGAAAGTTTTAACAACTGCTTGAAAGCGGTACTATGCAAAGTATGATGCTGGTGTTTAGGTTTCATAAATCGGGTCGGATGTTGCAGTCATAAACGCGAGCTCACGTACGCATAACAAAACAAAAACATTCAATCAAGGCTGCGATGTGTTCATTCGGAAGGGGTCGGCTAACGAGCGTGAGCGTGCGTACTCCTTACAATAATGAAGCAGAAGTAATTTCTTAATAATTGTTGGTGAGAAAGAGCCGAGGAAGTTGTCGGCTGGAGCCGAGACTTCAAAGAAATTAATGAGTGTTACGAACTCGCGACGTGCGGCCGACTTGATCAGTTTGGACGCCAGCCGGAACAAAGTTGCCGCAAGAGCTTTAAGAAATTTCCTGCTAATTGCAGACGGACCTCAATTGCTATTTGAAATGCCTTATCAAACGATTCAAATTTTATTCAAAACAGCGAATAAATTTGCCGTCACTTGGGGCTTTACTATCTCAACTTATGAATTATTAAACGCAATTATTGGGACTGGAAGTTTGTTTAAAGTTAATTTCATAACGACACAAATAACAAGGCCATTTGAACTAACTTTATATATTGTTTTATATGCTTAGGTACTTACATCACTCACAATCCTTTAACCATACAATACTGATGACTACTTTTCACTACCCCGTTAGTCCCATGGTCGTGAGCGCGACTTTACAGTTTTCTTCGTTCGATTCCCTGGTTAAGCAAAAAGCGATGTTGGGTTTTTCTTCTTCTTCTTTTTAACTTCTGAGTAGCAGCCCAGTGTCTGGAAGTATGTGGTATGAACCTACATGGTTCGGAAACCACGTAAAATCGTCCCACCGGACTATGAGAGTAAAGGAACAGAGTGCATCGGTGTTTGCGCTCACACTATTGTGCACTTAATATCTCCTGCGTACTTAGCTAATTTCTGTTGGGATTGGCCACCGTTACCGGAATCCGATCCGGCGAATTATTATTACAATGCTACTGACGAAATGAATACAAAACATCAACAAATACACGCTGTTAAATATCTACTTCCTACATTAAACGTTGTATATTTCACTTCACGTTCATTCTCAATTATAAAGCTCTCTTCATTAAACAGGAACTGACTTACTAATTGTGCATGTAATGTTGGCGCCGGAGCAAAACCCATTATTACCGAAACGTTCAAGTTATATTATTTAGTTTCATCATATTGTATAACAAGAACGTTACAGTGTTTGTTTTTTTCATGAAACAATACGATTCCAGTTTCCTCGATTAAATTACTGACTCTTCATCTCCATAACTCTCACCCTCTTTAATTAGAATTAACTTTGTCCTAGTTTTGAAACAAACCAGTTCGTACATAATATTACCATAAAGAATGCCGTTTTTTATCTTTTTTTTTCGCAAAAACAAGGAGCATTGTGTTCTTCCTGTTGCTCGCGGAATAAACTGATTCCTCTTACATTATAACTTTGCAACTACGTCAGTTTAAGTTACTCATGTATACCGCATTCTTAGTTTTGCCTTTATAATACAAGCTTCGTATTATGTTGGAGCTGAATTCTGAAAACTAAGTCGTTGCGAAAAACGGTCTCACAACATTTTATGTTTTACAATAGGAAGTAGGGGAATTAAAAAGGTTAAAAAACTTTTAAAAGTCTTTTTCGTTAAGTACAAAAGAACTTTACAACAAAACACGTCAAAAGGGATTTTTATTTCCAATTCTCAAGTTCGATTCTAAAACAGAGATACGATTGATTTATCTGAAACAATATGTGCAAACAATACAACACACAGTAACGACTGTCTTTTTGTATCAACATTCCTTCTTTTTCCGATCACATAGCAACAGTCAACTCCTATTAAAATGATTCCATTCTTTTGTTGCGCAGCCCTATACACTCGTTGTCATAACTCTGGGAATATTTGTTCGTAAACATTTTCAATGTTCAAACATTTAATTTAATAGAAATGCGTTAGCTTTTTATTATTTAATGTGTCCTACATTTGTTTTTTAATTTCTTTTAAATTAGATTTCTAGAACTTGAAGATTTGCGCAAAGACACCCGGCAGTGACATGCCCAAAACGCTAAACTGACGTTGATATTCGCTACGAATTTAATTCAAAGAAAAGTCGAGTAGGTAAGAAAATAGTTTTCCACGAGCTGTAGACACGTCAGCATCTCAACGAAGCTTACAGCAATAAGGTATTGGATTTATGTATTGCAGGAGTGCATGGATAGAAAGAATCGGTATCAGTTTAGTATTCGCAAGAGTTTTTATTTCGCTTTTCACGATTACAGCTTTTCGTAGTATATATAAACTGTATAAACTGGGTTGATATCGTCAAACGGGGTGATTAGAAACGCAGGGGTGAATAGAAACACAACTTTGATTAGGACTCACTAATTTCTCTAAGGCTGCTTTTCCACTCGCGTATCGTCAACATCGAGCATGGTTTAATAGCTTGTTACTTCATCTAACGCAATCCAACGCGATGTTTGACGAAAAGGCAACGCGAAAAATGAGAGATAACGCCTGAAAACTCAGTTAGCATTCGGTAATTCCGTGATTTACTCGATTTTTTTACAAAACTTGTTTCAGGAAATAAGTGTTTTTTTTTAAACCCTCAAAAGTTTTTGATAAAAATGGTCGCCATTTTAAATCTTGATAAAAGCAAGACTTCTATTTTTATACTTTTTTGACTTTTTAATTTTAGAGTAAATTATGAAATGTCAAAGTTCATGCAAAATTATCAGATTTTTTCAGAGGTTTTTACTAGATTAGTTTTATACAAATTTATGTTTTGATTTCTATAGAAGCCTAGATAATCTCCACAAGATACTGTGTTTCCAGAATATCTAATGAAGAATATTTTATTCATAATATTTCTAACTTTAAAATTGTACACTTGACCCTGCCCTCTATTGTCATCTCTCTCTCTATCGCTCAATGGTTTGCTGGAAGAAAACTCAACTTTGAGTTAAGCTCGCCTATGTACATGAACTTTGTTATCCACTTATTTTATAAGTTTTATAGTGTACAATAAAGAATTAAAGAATGTCATAATCGCGTAAGAGCGGTTGTATGAAAAACAGTGAAAATTTATGTCGAGTTGCATCCCCTTAATATAGATTTCTAGCAAAGCTTCCATTATTTTTGTATTACAATGCAAGAAAAATTGCAATATTTACTTAAATGTTGCAAACAATTTCTTAGTAATCTGAAAAAACCCATCAAAGTTTTGTTTCTATTCACCCCTGCGTTCCTATTCACCCCATTTGGGTGTACTGGTTTATAATTGTGTGAGGTGTCTCTGGTGATCCATATGTGTGGCCGTTTGATTCAACTTTTATGCGTGAGCAAGATCGGACATAAAACTTTCAATCACGCATGAGCAGAGCGTGTGAGGGAGTGGCTCGACGGTGCAGGTCCATTAAGGCAGCATACAAACTGCCCTCGGCGGGGCAATGCCGTGATTAACGTAATGCGATTGCGGCCGGCCGGCTGAGCCGCTTTGGGCCGCTATGATTTCAAGCACGTGCTATTGATTATTGTCACTACAACAGAAACAAACGTAATGCCTAATTGGCGGGCGTTGCTTTGTTGCTGATTTGAGATGAATGTCGTAAATATTGTGGCATCTTATTACTAAGGGTCGTGGAATAAATAGTTGGCTAATACTGAAAGTTCGTGGGGAATTTTAACCTCAATCACCAACACATATCTTTAGGGGTATGCGTAGAACAACGTTTAACAGGGTGTAAAGTCCCACATACCTCCGTTGAAAAGGGAAAATCCTCTGTCCAGGCGGGTGTTGGGTCTGGTCCGGGCAACTGCCCAATAGTTTATTTCAGATTGTTATTTATGTTTTAATTGCGCTCAGAAAACTCAGATATTGTGATACAGGATCTTGCATTTTTAGTTCCTATGTTGCGACATAATGTCGTTACATATCTACATACATATATATAACGAATAGGATAGGATGGGATGGGTACATTTGGTGCTTACCAACTTCGATGAAACCTAAGTTCAACTTTTCTCTATTTTAAGCGAATGGACTGCGGCTAAAAACGTACGTAACTGTCCTAAAGGTATGATTCAAACTTAATTTCTATTTTTGCGGACGATACGACACTATAACTGTAAAGTGGAAAAACGGGCTGAAGTAAATAAATTAACAAACGCCGCTAACAATTACTTGTTAGCTATGCGATGGCTATTTCAACAGTTATTTCAACTTAAGACCTACCAGATAACGTTCAGCATAAAAAAAGAACACACAACCTCCCCCAAATTCTATAAACATACAACACACTTGTACATGTATTATGTTACTGCTGAGCTCTGACCAAGGCGTCAGCAATTCAGTATAACTATAGAATGGTATTGAATAACATTTATTTGGTAAGAATTATTTTCCACTACACGTAGCCCGTAGGTAGTCAGGGCTAGCTGCTAAAGAGCAAGGTGGGGCACTACCCCAGGGCCCCCAAGCTCGGGGGGCCCCAAACTATATTGGACAAACGAAAAATTCTCCCACCCACGAAAATATAAAAACTAGTTTTAAAATCTGATACTCCCCTCCGTTCCACCCAGAGCAAAAGAAATTATTTGATGATTTCCCACGTAAAAAAGGGGTCCCAGTTTTTTTTTTCTCCAGGGCCTTTATCTAGTTACGCCACTGTGGATACTTCTTTGTTTGAGACACTATGTGAACACTTTTTTAGGATGAATATTAGTTCACTTTAAATACCTACTGTTTGGTTGATTGTTCGTTTTAATCTAATAATGTTACCGTTGTTGTTACTTTTAATTGTCACTTTTGTTAGCAGTTATTGTTGAACTAGTTACTCTGATAACGTTTACACTGGTAAATTAAGCCTTTATATACCTATTATACTCAAAAGTACGATTTTAAATATTTTTAACACGACATGTATAGACGGAGCTTATTTATCGATGTGTCAAGCGGGGCAGCGCCATCATGTACCGACCTCCTATCCTTCCGCATCAGGCAACGGCGGCGCTCACAGGCGCGGGCTTGAGGACGGCGAGCAATGGGTAGCTCGCTGTCCGACCGTCCGGTAACTGTCCGAACCGAGTCCAAGTCGTCGACGGCGCGCACTGTTCCCGCGCGCCTCAAGGAGCTGTCAGCAACAAGGGCCCAGCTGGGTCGAAGCCTACTGGGGCATGGGTTAATTCAAAAGATAGCTCAAGCCCCGGTACGAAAGCAACAAAGGAACGGGGTGTACTTTTAGTCAGTAAGATTCTGACACTATCTTCCGCTCCGCCCAAGAGCGGGGGTTGTCATTGGATGATTCTACCCACCATAAAAAAAAACCCTCTATCCTCCGGAATTATACAGATTACGGTTCTATGTACACGGATATATATATGAGTTATTATACAAGTAAGGTGAGTTACAAAATGTTATCCAAGTGTTGTGTTGTGAGAGTTGCGGCAGATTGTGACACAATGCACGCAGGATACTGCGAGTCTGGTTCAAACACCCGAGCACCTTTAGTTCATGTAGAGTGCAGCTACAATGTTACGTACTATGTAAGTTCGGCGGTTTTACTATCTATTATACTTCTAAACTATATTACAAGCTTTTGCCCGCGGCTTCACCCACATACATTAAATATAGCCTATGTCACTCAGGAATAAAGCAGCTTTCTATCGGTGAAATAATTTCAGCAATCGGACCAGAACTTTTAGAGATTACCTCCTACAAAAAACGAAAAAAAAAATCTTTACCTCTTTATAATATTCGTGTAGAGTATAAAGAGGAAAGATTTTTACATGTATGAATTTTCATTTTTGATGAATAAACTCCTAATGTCCCTTCATTTGTTCGAAGGAGTTACCAAAGTCTTCATATGAGGACTTTGGTAACTCCTTCGAACAATTCAAATTCCTGACAGGCATCGGCCCTAACTAGACCCTACAATTTTGCTGACATAATTATTTTATGACATAAGGACCCGGGTGCAACCGCTGACAAAAGCTAGACTACATTATTAAACTAGCTAGCCTAGGAGCTTTTCCAGGACACGGTCTACCTGTGTACAAAGTTTCATCGAAATCCGTTCAAGCGCGAATAAGTAAAAAACATACACACAAACACACTTATTCAAAACTTACACTTTGTAATATTAGTGTGATTACACTTTGTAATATTAGTGTGATTACACTTTGTAATATTAGTGTGATTACACTTTGTAATATTAGTGTGATTACAATTTGTAATAATAGTGTGATTACAATTTGTAATATTAGTGTAATTACATTTTGTAATATTTGTGTGATTATGCACAAAAATCATCATTCAAGTGCTAGGCTAACTGCTTACTTAAAATGATCCGTATAATCACATCTTCCGACACTACGGATGACGGCGAAATTACTTACATAATCTCAGCTAAGCCACATGGTGAGCCTTCAATTAAGGTTCTATATACATAAGTCACATCACACCATATGATATTGTGATATCGAAGGAGATCCTATGGAAAATAGCTCTTATTCACTGGCGAACTGGTTAGACAACTATACTAAATAAACTGAGCAAGACAATGTTTTTTTTAACTACCCAGTACTGTCGCACTGCTGAGCAAAGACCTGCCCCAAGTCCTTTCAAACTTTCTTCTTCTGCGCCGTCTTTAACCAGTCCTCGCGGCACGTGTCCAAGTCAGTCCACCACCTCTTCCTAGGCTGGCCTCGACGGCGCCTTCTTCAGTAGGAACCAGTTGTATGGCGACACTTGCCCAGCGGTCCTTGTGCATGCAGCTGACATGACCCACCCAATCCCATTTGACCCTGGCAGCCTTTTTTCAGTAAGACAATGGTGATGGTGAAAACTCCCAGCATAACAACCCTCCCGGCCGAATTTCGACAGTGGTGGCAGTTTGCAAGAGACCTTTCAATCGTGGAAATTACAGACACAATAGAAAGACAATAGGTGCGCGAACGCCGGCGTTCGCTTGGGGTTTCATGAATTAAATTAGTGCAAAAGTGTGAGCTCAAACAGGTGCACTCTGTGTTCCTTTGGCATGACTGGAGAGATGTCAAGCGTGAGACCAACAGTTTTACGTGCTTTCCGAGGCACGGAAGTGTCACACCACGAACTACTAAACTACGGCTGCTACAAAGTAATTCTTAAAAGAAAAACACAATAACACTTTTGAGAAACGAACCCAAGACATAAGACCAAAGAGGCAATTAGCTCCTATCATAATTATATATATATATATACATAAACTGTATCTTTCATTTCGTGAAACAAAACTATATTAACCCTTAAGATTTTTTTTATGTTGGAAAATTATCTAATGACATTCCCCGCTCTTGGGCGGTACGGGAGATAGTGTCAGACTTTTACGAAAAACCCACTCCTGTTCCTTCTTTACCATTGTTCCAGGGCTCCTGAGATTTCTTTCGCATCACCCATAGGCCCAGTGGGCTTGACCCTGCTGGACCCCTACGGTTGCTGACAACTCCTGGAGGCGCGCGTGGAACACTACGCACCGTCGACGACCTGAGCTCGGTCCGAACTGTTGCCTTAAGGTCGGACAGCGAGCTACCCATTGCTCGCCGTCCGCAAGCCCGCGTCTACTGCGGTACCGGAAATCAGAATCGGAATCCAGGCAGCTTGGGCGCGAGGGCAAATTGCCTCCCCCACACAAGATTTTAATGCTAAATTGTTCCACAGGACCAAATAGCCACAGATAGGGCAAAGCTCAACACAAAACATCATTTAAAATAAAAATATGAGAGTTTATTAAACCATCAATTCATACGAATAATGGTCCAATTTTTCTGTACAAAAGTTATCATTACAACTTAATAAGAACATCCACACAGTCGTTTAAATCACAACAAATTGGCCAATATTTAGGTTTTACGACTGTTTTGCTCGAATTATACTGGACACAATTTGTTAAAGCTTTCAAAACACAACGTTCAATTTAGAATTTATGAAATCCTATTAGGTGAATCGATAAATGCTTTTCATGCTGGCTTTCAGCGCTGTTCCATGCACCCATGCAGCACTATCGATCTCTAAACGTTGTTATAGAGCAATATTGTCTCGAGAAACTCGACCACACGTTACCACGTGTAAACATATAAGTAAATGGAATAAGTAAGCATGCGAGTGAGATTTCCCCGTCTCTGAAACTAAAGCAAAACTTAATGCTGAAAGCTAAATCTGCAGACGAAAATGCACTCGCAGCCAACTCCAAACAAGAATGTTATTAACAAATTAATAATGAGACTTGCGCACAAATTCTGCGTGTCAGCATACTAAATGTGGACTTGTACATAGTTAGTGAGACCTGAAATGTTGCTCTAAATGTTACTTAATAATTACTTTGCTCCCCGGACTTTGCTAACGAACCCTCGAGAAATGGGGAAAAATGTTTCCCTTTTTTTGCGTGGGAGGTTCATGAACTGGATGGCGAGCCTATGATTGATTTAGGTATGATAGCCCATAGCCTCTATACACAACACTTCGTTAGATATTCTTCATCACGATCCATCCATAGTAATTAATATTCCATCAACGGGCGACGAATATCGGCCATTGTGTATGGAACCGTAAGAATTTAAATTCTTTTAAATCCGTAGTGCGCAATAAAATGGCGCATGAGCATAAACTTACATTTCTCCGCTTAATATAATAGTGTAGCAGTTACCGTGACTTACTATTATGATGTAAACTGTTCTGAAATGTGAATGCATAGCTTAAACGTTTTGTTTTGTATTATTCCGAAGATATATAAATAATATTCTTTCTCAACGAATTGGTTTTTGTACAATATTTATAGTATACTTACTGTTTGTTTGTTTGAGATGCGAAATCATTAAACGACTTCTCCCTTTATAAGGTGGAAAGAGAGGACGTGTCATACTTTTACTAGATAAAACTCTACTGTTCAGTTAAATAACTTATCAAAGGTTTATGTGGCCCTAGCGGGCATCGGTCGGGCGGGGTCGGACCGATTACCGCTTAAACAACAAATAATACTACAAAGAAATCTTTTCTAAAAACAGCTTCAAAATTGGTAATTAAATGAAGCAGCAATTAGCATTTCAAATATTGTTATGAGGAAGGCGTGGTGCAAACCTCTCGCTATTCCTTTTGTAAGCATGTAACCTAATGGCAGTGGCATCACATTTCGATTTGTGCATCCTTTTTCTGTTTCTTGACAGTTTCCCCTCCACCAGATTAGCAATGTTTCTAATCTACTTAATTTTGAGGGAATTTGGTAATATAAATAACAAAATACATCCAGACAACAACCCATTTCGAGGAACCTAAGCAGCCACTTACCAAATATTTGAGATATAATGACGACTTTTTCCAAGAATGCGAAATTCGGCTAGTAACCTAACTGAAACCACCAATCCATCTACCAAGCATTGTGATTATTATAAATCTTTACAGTGTATAAGGCACAATGGGGTTGACGTATCCGTGTGGATAAAAACCCCATAAAAAGTAAAGAAATAAAAAAATTACAGTGTCCTTCGTTATGAGATGCGGCTCGTTAACAATACACTACACAAGCAATACATAAAGCTTACCTAAAGCTGAAAATATTGTAACAAGCTCACCCACAGTCTAATATAATATTAAAGGTTATTGTATAATAAAATATTTTCTTAATAATATTAGCTAAAGGTAACTAATTGCTACATTGTTAACACTAATAATACAACGAAGGGAATTATTAGTTTCAGGAAAATCTTTTGTGTTCGCTGTCCATAATTCACGTTACGAAAAATACTCGTTGTTACAAGATGACTAGCTACAGCCAATGGCTTCTTCTGCGTGATTGTCGAAAATTATTCTAAGGGAAAAAAGTCCCAAAATAAAAAGTATTCTATGTCCTTTTCAAGGACATGGTCAACCTATGTGACAAAATTCTTCCATATCTGTGCAGACATTTGAGCGTGAAATCAAATCAAATCAAATCATTTATTTCAAGTAGACCATGTGCAGGCACTTTTGAATAGTCAAATGTCGGTCAGTTCAAATAAAAAAAAAAAGTGAAGCTAAATTGCACGTTCCAAAGCGTAGATCTCTATGGAGAAGAAAGTGCAAAAAGCTCCATGGACACTCATGAAAGAGTGACAAATACACATGTGTCATGTAAAATGTTTACTTCTTCAAGATTTTCCGAAACTTTGTATGTATGTGTTGGGTAATATGTATATACAAACGTTCACCTTTAATATTAGTGTGAATATCATTGTGTGTATACCTACTCATTGTAGTAATTTTTCTTTTTGTAATTATAAACTGGGCTGTGAAAGAAAGGCGGACACCGAAACGAGGAAATGAAATTTTGTCAGAGAAACATCTAAAGTCTGGAACAGACCTCGCGGAAAATTAATGATTATTGGGTGGAGGAGGAAAAGCGGCGTAGCCTGGACTTGAGGAAACTAATGCTGCCAGCGTTCTTGCCAGCTAGGACATCAAACAGGTTTTTCATAAATGTCAAAAAGTTTCTTAGCTAACGTTTCCTTCCGATGGAAATTATGTACACTGAAGTTACCTACTTATTACGAACTGACACGACATGGTAGCCGAGTACACATCTAGTACTTACGATTATATATTAACGTATTTAACTTGTTGTTGTGGTTCCGTTAGGTACCAACCGAATTAATTATTTGGTTTTATATAGAAGAATAAGAAAACAGGAATTAATGAGCTATACGATTACTGATAAATGCTTGCACTAACTGGACAGGTCCACTCAAATCTATGTGATTCTTTCATCGTCATTTATTAATTCATTTCAAATCAAAAATTCAAATCCTGCCTGTACAATATTTCCATAAATTGATATTTTGGGATATAAACAAACGCTAATAACTTAGCTGTTTATGAATATTATTTTTTGAGACTTTACTTAAATACTTAATAATAAAACCTTTTCTAATAAGTTCTTAAAGTTTTTGTACTAATTAAAAATTAGTGGTGTATAAAAAATTTGGTGTAAAACCAAAATACAAATCCGTGCTATCGTTTTGTCCATGCCTCGCTCAAAAGCTACAGGACGAATTTTAATAAGACTTTAATTGCTGCAGTACTTAAGAGCTTCCAAACTAAATGGAATATAATATTTAAATATGAGCCGGATATTTCTGTGGGAGACTGGACTGTCAACTTCTGGAGTGTTCTCGAAATATAACAAGGACCTCCGAGGAAAACAAAATTAATGCAAACAATGCCCTACGAACGGTGATATAAATATCGCTCTACTCTATTTCTATAGGAGCAAAAGGTGACGGCATCCCATGCCCTCCCGTTCCGTACCATGGCCTGAGAGTCGCGAGAGATCGCCGCCGCACCACAATACCTGACAGAGTAAAATATTAGACGTCTGCAGCTCCATAATGGGAAACCTTAACACTGTATAAAACAACAAAAAGACGATAATACTGTACCTTGTTTCATTAATATTTTGCTATCAAAATCGGTAACAAAGGAATTATAATTGATTTTGCTCCAATTTTCGTTAATTTATTTGCGAAACCCTAAAGGGAACGGAAGCTCGAGTAATTGCCGTAATACCAACAAGTCAGATTATTATCTTACCCAATTACTGATATTTTTCCTGTCTTTCAGCTCAACTAGCCCTATCGCTTTTCACTGAATTCCGCCTTATGATCTTAAATATTTTGACTTCAATTTCGATATTATACCTACTATTAAAAAAAACATTGCAAACTAGGAAAAATTTGTGTATCTTGTGTACCAGAGCGGTTGATAAGTTTGTGGCCTAAAATACTTACCTATTACATCGCAATTTGATTAAATAAGGAATTTAATCAAATCGCGATGTTCCAAATTGCAAAAATTAAACAAAGGAAACACACCCAAAAAAATATTCGATGAGATGTCATCAGTTCTTCAGGATTCCGCGACTTCATACACGATGGTTAAAAAATGGGCTCGGTTATTTTAACAACACAGAAAGACATGTGAAAACGACGCTTGCCCGGGTTGCCCTGTGATGGTCTTCACCGATGAAAACGTCAAAAATTTGGAAAAATTCGTACTGGCTGATTGCAGAAATCGAACCCACGGCCACGACACGCCATACACCGCATCAGCCAATCGCTCAACCGATATGCCAACCGTGTCGTCATTGACTTTCAATCCTGAATCATTATCGGCATCACGTCAGCTGGAACTGCTGCACACGTGTCTTTCCTAAGTGTCACAATATCCACCGGTCCAATCCTTCTTTAAAGTAAAAATCTGGTTAAATGCAAATACACGAAAATTAAAAAATATACATTCTGAGAAAATTTCGACTTTCTACCTTTTACGATTCATGAGATATAGCTCGCTGGCAGACAGACGAACCGACAGTGGCTACCATTCAGGTATCTAAGCAACCCTAAAAAAGTTTTAACTTTATCCATTACGATGTTTTCCATTTCTTTTACCTTCGGCCTAATCATGTTCCTATAATTACGAGTAAGGGATAATGGGCTTAGCCTCCCACTTAGTCAACTATCTGAAAATGTCGCAAAGAATTCATCATCATTTCAGCTGAAAGACATCCACTGCAAACCTGTCCCCAAGTGTCACCGCATCAACCTGTCATTATACCTCTCACATTTAAAAAAATATTGTAACTTTCTCTGTTACGGTGTCTGCTGCTTTTCGCGGTCACACCCTGATGAACAGTTATGAGTAGGCTTAACCTCCCTCTTAATAATTCATACGCCGCTCTTTTCATCTTTTTATCCCACAAAACGACATACAGATAACTGGTCTGTATTTTCCAAAGACTCATTAACCAGTTGCTTCACCGTAAATTTTATACGGAGCGTAATATCTAAGCATGTTCACAATTCATTACATTGTTCTCACCGCTCGCTCGGCTGTCGGTGTGGCGAGCTATTCCGCTGAGATGTGCTATTCTGCTGTTCCTAGCCCGCCTGCTTAATTGGGAGCGCTTTACAACTCTCATCCTGGGTTAGCTTTCAATTTAGATGGTCACTTGTAGACATCACTTTACTTTAAAACTTAATGGTGTTTATGATAAGTAGTGAGTACATTGAAAGGTTTTTTTCGCTAATCTCTCAAAACGGGGTTAACTAATCAGTTGTTTCTAAAAGCCTGAATAGATTTAAGTTACAAAATAGATTTACCGCCTTAAATAACATTCACAGAACTGTTACTAGCTGTATGGTAGTACCGGCCAGTTTAATCCTAACTAATATCACTGTGTGATTTTCATAAGAGTACAATATCTTTTTTAGTATAATAGCTTTATCTGTTCCTAAAAAAAAATACATTAGAAATCGGATCCGACCCATTTATTTTGATAAATCCGATAGTAGCCCACGCTTGAACCCCAACTTAGGTCAGCTAAGTTCAACGCTAAGATCAGCTTTGACTATTTTTAGACATAAAGTAAGGAACCTGAGTGGGGCTTGTGGTTGAATAATATCAGCGGCACAGGGTTAATCTTCAAGGTTAAAACCATTGATATCTATCGAGATCGCTTCGTCCGTTAAAAAGAACAGTACCCCTAGCCAAGTTGATAATCTGCAATCGTTAACGCTAGCAGAAAACTTCAAATGTACGGGTATGACGTCATCTCAACGCTCAGTCACGTGGTCAGAACAAAAGAATAGAGGGCGTGGTCAACTCGAGGCGTTCGACGCAAGAGAAACCGTTGTAACTTGGCTAGGGGGGCAGCATGTATTCCGGTTATCGTTCGTAGATATTTGATAGTCGTTACAGGTGATCACTTACCACGTGATATCCAATAAAGGCTATGTAGCTCAGATAGCATTAATCTTTCGACGGTGACCTTCACGTCCGGCCCTGGTTTAGGCTATGATGCAGAACGCGAGGAAATGAGAAGCGGTTGCCTCCTTCAGCGAAGCAGTACCATAATGCAAAGGTTTCTTTTTTTTATGTGGTTAAGAATCATCCAAATAACATCCCCCGCCCTTGGGCGGAGCGGGAGATAGTGTCAGACTCTTACTGACTAAAAAACCCACCCCGTTTCTTCTTGCCTTTCGTACCGGGGCCCTAGCCCCAGTAGGCTTCGACCCGGCTGGGCCCTTGCTTCTGCTGACAACTCCTTGACGCGCGGGAATAGTGCGCGCCGTCGACGACTTAGGGTCGATCCGAACATTTACCGGAGTGTAGGAGGTGGTCGAATCCGTGAGGGACAGAACATTCTCACGCCCTAGTCGCCGCGCCGCCATAGAAGGTGCTCCAGATGTCGGGAGTCGCAGGGCGATTCTCTGCCACCGTAGACGTGAGCTTGCGGAGAAGAGATTTCAGCAAAATTGGAAGGGCCCTTCAGGACCGATGCTTGCTAGGGCTGCGGAAATGTTCAAAAGAGTTACGGTGGCCCTGGAATACAAAGGGCAACTGAAGGAACATCATCATCATCATTTCAGCCGATTTACGTCCACTGTTGGAAATAGGCCTCCCCCAAGCGTCGCCATAGCGAACGTTCCTGTGCGTCTCGCATCCATCGGTTTCCCGCAACCTTCATCAGCTCATCGGTCCACCTTGTAGGAAGCCTTTCAACCCTGCGTCTTCCGGTACGTGGAACTGAAGGTACATGGATGGGTTTAAAAGTCAGCAAAAGTTCGACACGCCCTTGCGTTCCTTTTAAAGCTAGAGAAATTATTTAAGGACATACACAGGATATACACACACTTCAAAAAATATAGATAGTCGTTTCATGTAAAACCTTTGTCCAGTCAGACTTGGAGCTAACTTAGTTGAAATATTGTAGGCAGATGATGAAATATGATAAAGTAAGAAACACAACACAATAACTGATCTTATCCAATACAATAAATAAAAATAAATGTATTACATACATACATTTATTTTTATTTAGGTCTACAATAACTGGTACCTAGATAACGATCTTGCTCTTGTTCTCAATAACTTGGGAATTACTGGGTGTAGGGTAATTGTAATTGTATTATGTGGTGATTTGTTATAAGGATTCTGCTGGTCAGAAATAAATGTATTATTATTATATTAGACTCTACTAATCAACGAAGTGCTATCACTTAAAGCCATCTTCTATTTATTTAAATTCATTTATTTAAGTATGTATTTATTATTATAAATAAACAAAATAATTATCAAAACCCTATCATTTAAAGCCCACATCAAACTTATGTCTGGTCATATAAGGAAATTATATACATCATTAGGAAATTGAGGGACCGCACTCCAATCAACATAATGTGAATGGCTTATTTTTGTATATACCCGTGCATTATACAATATGGCGTATCTATTGGGTTGGAGCTGGAAAAACAACAATGAGCGAGCTCGAAAGGGTCAAAGAGCTGTTATGAAAGTTACATTAAAAAAACCTTTTTCGTCCTTCCTTGTAAAGCGAGTTTCAAGTTTTACGTATTCGTAAATAATGCAATACATCATTTCAGCCGAAAGACCTCGACTGTTGGACATAGGCCTCCCCCAAGCGTCGCCACAACGACCGATCCTATGCGTCCCGCATCCACTGCATTCCCGCCACTCTTACCAGGTCGTCGGTCCACCTTGTGGGAGGCCTTCCAACGCTGCGCCTTCCAGTGCACTCTGGAATCTATCGGCCCTATCGACCTTCCGTTCTAAGAGCAATGTGCCCATGTGTGTTATATATAATACATTCTTAGTTAATTCCTCTGTACTCATAAAACTCCGACCAGACTATCAAATGTGGCGTTCAAAACCACTGCAATATACAACCTCTTTCCTAGCTTAGATGCTGTCCTACACATCTTCGTGTGTAACAAAGTCACTAACAACTGTGATAAAAAAGAGCTTTCTGTCTCTCTCCCTGTGTCCTTAATTTCATTTTTAAGCAATAGTGCATAGCTTCTATCGTGGGCCTTGAGCGTGGAGACCGAATCCAGAAATTCCGTAACGAAAATAACCTAACACCCCCCCACTCATTTGTTTTTTGAGCGTGGTGACCGATAAGAAAACAAATGAGCGAACAATCAATCAAAATTCAATTCAATGTGTGAAAGTGTAACTTCAAATAATATCAAAGAAAAAAAAAAGAAAGGAAAAAAAATACTGCATAAATAAAATAAATAAATAATTATAATTGCATAAGTTGATAAAAATGCTATGCAATAGCTTTACCGCGGCAGTCCCCGAGTGCCACACGTCTTTTTTTTTTCTTTTTTTGCCATGCTTTGTTCAGTGCAACTTTTAGTGCTACATTTTATCATACAATTTTAATTTTGTTTGATCTTATTTATCTTTTGTCTATATGTCTAAGGAAAAACTGAGGGGTGACATATCTACGTATAGTCGAAACTACTGGGACTAGGACTAGGAGCGAGAATTTTGGCACAAGGTTTTCTTTTATGACGTAGGCGAGCACTAAGAGATGATTTTCTAATATTCACTGGGATAATACGGAGGTTCAAAGTTTATATGGAGAAACCTACTTTAAGGTGGACGAAGCCACCTCTCGCGCCGGTCCTTGGTTGAGGCCATGGTCCGGAGCGAGGAGGAGTGGCAGGCGGTCACCGACTTCTTCGAAGCAGAATGCTCGCTAAGGAGGAGGCCGACCGCATCAGGCAACGGCGCTCTCGCCGCCGCCACCGGGATTCTGATCCCGATTTCCGGCCACCGTAGGCGCGGGCTTGCGGACAGTGAGCAATGGGTAGCTCGCTGTCCGGCCGTCCGGTAACTGTCTGGACCAAGCCCAAGTCGTCGATGGAGCGCACTGTTCCCGCGCGCCTCAAGGAGTTGTCAGCAACAGCAGGGGCCCAGCCGGGTCGAAGCCTACTGGGGCTAGGGTTATCCGAAAGGGAACTCGAGCCCCGGTATGAAGGCTAGAAGGAATGGGGTGGGCCTTTAGTCAGTAAGAGTCTGACACTATCTCCTGCTTCGCCCAAGAGCGGGGGTTGTCATTGGATGATGTTTTCCACCATAAAAAAAGGTGGACGAAGCCGCTGGCAAAAACTAGTTTATTTGTATATATACTACTTATATTGCACACTAAGAAACAATGATATATGATACGATGGGAGCCTTAAATTGAGATTGCATTTGATGCATTTCAAAACAAACTAAACAGTTGGTGGAAAAACAAAGAAACAGGTGCATACAAATTAAGGCAATTTTTCCACTATCAACAAAATATATGCAGTAGTAACTCGAAAACGGACACCAGGTGAGTACACCTGGTGACCGTTTGGTGGCACAACCAATTTGGCGGCACGACCAGTAGCGCCTTCATGGTGTCCTAGTATAGCCAAATATAGCCCTAAGCTATCAAACTAGACACCAAAGTTGCCACACTTTCGAACTGGTTGGACACCAAGTTATCTCCTCTCTATAGAACTGTATACTTTTTGTTGGTAGCGGCAACTGGTCGCGCCGCCATGGTGTCCCGGTGAATTCAAGGGACTACTAAAATGAATACTAGCTAAAAACGAAACGGCCAGGTTCCCACTATGCCGGACCGGCAAACCTGCCGGACCGGTAAAACTGCCGGAAGGGCAGCGGCTAGTGGATGTACTATGTATATGAAGCTATTCACATTATCCGGCATTTTTACCGAGCATTTTGCCACTGCGAAGTGCCAGTAGAAATACCGGACCGGAATAATGTGAACGAGGTGGTGCCGGATCACTCGCCCCGCCCGTCCTCCCCTCGCCTTGCCCATGCTCCCCTCACGTCATTCGGCTCGCATTTTCGATATAAGTAAACGCGTCATGGACCAAATTCAACTGAGGTGAGTACTTAACTGTCCGGGATCCGGTGTAATGTGAACACTCTGTTCCGTCATCCGAGTTCCGGTAGATTTACCGGTCGTGATAGTGGGAACCCGGCGGAACAAGTAATATTTCTTCACAACCCTTTTAAATATAGAACATGATTACGTGCGTTTCATTGATACTGGCAATGACGTAAACTATACGAGATGCGGCTACAGTCACGCAGAACATTATCGAATGTAAATCGGTTCGGTTGACGAAAGACATGTTGCCGTATGGCTCTGTTACGTGGTCGCTCACAATAGTCACAATGGACCTTATCACAGCTCACAGCGGGTGATTTCAGGCCAAAATAATGACCCAGCCGCTGTCGGGATTCTGATCCCGATTTCCGGCCATCTTAGGCATGAGCTTGCGGACGGCGAGCAATAGGTAACTCGCTATCCGACCCGAGTCGTCGACGGCGCGCACTGTTTCTGCACGCCGCAAGGAGTTGTCAGCAACAGCAGGGGCCTAGTTGGATCGAAGCCTACTGGGGCCAGGGTTAGCTCCGAAAGGTAGCTCAGCCCTGGTATGAAAGACAGTAAATCAGTAAGAGTCTGACACAATCTCCCGCTCCGCCCAGGGCGAGAAATGTCATTTGGATGATTTTTAACCACCAAAAAAAAGGCCAAAATAATGATACGAGACTTTATACTTACCAGTAACGCTAAGATTTAGTTTAACCAAGTCGATTCGGCCAACATCCCACACATTCGCAAAAAACCTTTTGGGAATAGTTTCATCTTGCGCTGACCAGTAGTAGAACTCTCTGCCACAGTATGTGTTTACTAGTCAATAGTGAATAGGTTACTTCAAGTTACACGTGCTCCATCGTCGACCACATCATCTCTTACCATCATTCATCATTAATATTTAAAAAATAATTGTTCTTCCGCTACATCGCTCAACCGTAGGGGCTCAGCAGGGTCGAAGCCTACTGAAGCCACGGGTGATGCGAAAAAGAACCCCGGGACCCTGGAATGAAGGCAATTATGGAACAGGAGAGGGTTTTAGCCAGTAAAAATCTGACACGAAAAGGGCGGGAGATGTCATTAGATGATTTTCTCACCTAAAAAAAGTCTTCATCACTATTTACTCATGTTTGATAGTAAAATACAGCTTGTTAAATTATCCAAAGAAATACTACAGAACAGTATGTAGTTATGCATACAATTCCAACAAAATACGTACATACGTGCGATCCAAGGAATACCAAACTAATAAATAAACTGGAAGCTGGTTTAGCTTTCGAGACTATTGTAAAAGCAACCAGAGAGTTCGCTAAACTTATTTGATCTGCAGTGGTCTGAACTGCACACACGTGTTTTGCAATTCCTGGCTTGGAGACATTTTCAGCCAATCTCCGATGTATTTACAATTATAACATTAATTTTCAACGAATTCCTGATGTATTTACAGTTAGAACATTAATTCTCTGAATTTCTGTTGTATAGTTAGAATATTAATTCATTTCACCTGTAAACCGGTACTGAGTGTCGTTTAAAACTGGTTTACACTATCTCAATTAGATTAAATATGGTTAAAACCGCTTATTTCAAAATCATTTGCAAACCACTTTTGGTTAGTTGGTAATGCACTTATTTAATTATTTGTTTAAACTTTGTTGAATATATACAAGGTGTAAGGGACAGTCCTCCACAAACTTTAAGGGCTTGCTCAGTAGACGAAACTGAACCTTCCAAAAAATTTTAGAAAAAATAAATTCATAATCCTGTAGTCCACGAAGTCGCTGGTACAGCTAAATAATATAATTGATTCCAGACTTTAATTTATGAAACAAATTCCACCGCATAAAACAGACATATTTAGTGTAAACCAAAACTCGTTGTAAAATTAAATCCAGAAATAAAAAAAAAATCATACAATGAAACTTCAGCTTTAATTAAGCCATGTGAAATTACGCGTGTCCATTTCGAAATGTAGTTTTTAAAACGGACGTCTCCTAAAAAATGTCCTGGTGGGTAATTAATTTTTTTACAAAGTTTCACCGTGGAAAGCTAATTGCGAGTATGCGTTTGCTTGAAAAGCCACAAGCGACATTTTGAATGGATGCTGCTAAAACAATCTGCAATAAGCGGTCGTTGTGGTCCGCTGTGGTCGGCGAAACAAAGCATTGTTTTGTCGCCGTGTCGCATTGTCGGACGCGACACTCTCGCGCTCGCCGCAAACGCTACTTAATGTAAAGAACCCTTTACCGTCACGTTTATTTTTGTTTCAACTGTACCAGACAGACGTCATCTGCAAGATCTTTATGTCGTACCTAGATTATACGATGTAGTATTTATTTTTGTATTATACTAGGTTTTATAGTCTACTTTCCGAATCACATTTTTCTCACTAAGTGCTTGAATTTCTGTTACTGCGCGTTTTTTGTCCAAATTTGATGTTTAATTACCATTTTTTTGGAGTGGGAAATCATCAATCAACTTCTCCCACTCTGGGTAGAGTAAGAGGGCGTGTCAGACTTTTACTGATTTTAACCCACCTGTGTTCCATCAGATTGTTTAGAAGGTAACTCTTTTGATAAGTTTTGCTGACATCTTATTGAAGCACACATAGAACACAATGTGCGCGTCAAATCGAGCTTCCTTACCGAACAGTCGGGCAACTAGCTACACATTGTGTCTCCTGTGGTGGCCGTTGAGGTGGCTGGGGCGTGAAGATGTTCTCTGCCTCACGGTTTTGGCATTCCCCCTCGCTCCGGATTATGGCTGGAACTAAGGCTGCAAGTGAGAGGACACCGCCGTCAATAACCTCCACGAGAATACGGCAGTGCTCTACCTAACCGGAGCAAACTTCCACTCTATGCTCCACCATGTCTTCCGGGCGATGTGCGCAATGTTGATGTCCTAGTGTTTCTTTCTACTGAATTCGAAACTGGAACCTTCCGAAATAGCCATGTAAGGTGAGGACCTACGTCTGGTGGAAACTGAAGTCACCGGTCACCAGGCGGCTGTCTGCCACTCCTCAAAGGACCTACCACCACGATTGTGGCGAGCCCATTTTTAAATATTAGAGCCCATTTTTAAATACTCTTGGTCATTTAAGCATTATATCCAAATATCGTCCCAAATTACAACTGGAAAAGTAAACTTGCTTTTAAAATGCGCTCCGGGAAAATGCCTGATTATGCGGTTTCTCGTGTTTGGGGTTTAAAACTTTAAACTTATCCAGTAGGTAAATGTTAGTTACACACAGTTATTTCGATTATAAAAAAAAAGAATATTCGGAATGTAGGTACTTGCAGTACCAAATTCTTTTAGGTAGGGTCAACACGTTAAACGAGTTTCCTGGAATTTTTAACGTTTGACCTCGACTGACCCCTGGAATACATTTCGTTTGCAATAAATCTAAGTAAGAAGAGAGCTTTTTGAACAAGTAATCTAATCTCCGTATGAACTGAAGTATTTACTAAAACGCCTTTTTGAATGTGTAAACATTCACACAAATTGGAGATCTAATGGAATTTCAGATTGATTGGGTGGAATATTTCATGAATGCGCTGAGAGCTGATCGTATAGAGTAGATCGAGATACCTTTTCATGCCAAAGGACACCTTGGAATTTAGATTGAATTATTTATATGCGTGTGACTGTAGTCGTAGGTCTTCCGGATAGTAGAAATTAAGCTACTTTCGTTAATTAGTCGTAACTTATATGGTCGCCGAGAAGCCTACCAACCGGTAGCCACAAGGGAATCTATCAAAGAAATGCGATACTAACAGCAGGTTCAGAATATTTATGAACATAAATGTTCGTCTTTAAAATTATAGTTTGTTTCTCGAATAACGAACCAATTTGATAACCTGACTCGTTCAACACTGAATTTAAGCAATTTTCAACAGGTTGATCAAAAGGTAATTTAGGCTTTATCGTTTCACTTTCAGAAACTAAAACAACTCTAAGCGAGTGCTTTTTGAAAGCTCTCTACCTGTTTAAAAAAACTCTTTGAGAGAAGCGATGACTTTCCTCAATAATTCGTAATGCCTAAAGAGGATCGTGTACGTGCTATAATGTTTGAATTACCCCATTGATATTTTCAATGGGAAATAACCTAGTTTCGAGCATAACAGGCACATAACAGTGCCTTACTTTGATGGGGTTCAATATGGTGAGTGAAGTGTTTTCTGGAAAGCTTTAACGTGCAGCGGCCAAAGAGAAGAATATTTTATTACCTGCGCTCATAGGTAAGTAAATATGTGCTCAAAGTATTAGAGGGAACTTGAGTGAAACTTTTTTAATTCAAGCGAAGACAATAAACTCACGAAGTTGGCCGTAGCTTGCTCGGAATCAGTGCTGCACACCGCTCTTCAAAACATTATTTAAAAACTACTGCAATTTCAAAATAATTGCTTTCGGCGAAATTTATTTAATATGTTCCTTATTATCGTTTTACTTCATATACAGTTACTATAATATTGTTTTGGTACTTTGGTAAATATCAGTCGAGAAAAAGAAACTTCAAAATTCACAATTGCCTCAAACTCGAAGTATTCATTTCAATATATCCATTTATAGGCTTTTTTTTTAATCACATAATCGGTGAAGCCAAAAAAAATTAAGTGATTTGCACGTGACACGTGAGAAACTCCATGGACATTCTTTTAAATAATACTCTTAATATAATATTAATTTCTATCTCTCAAAATGGTTAATAACAAAATCAATAAATAGGTACTCAATTAATATTCTATCGTCATTAATATTGAAATTTAATATTTATGCGAGAATGATGTAAAAAGACGGACATTTAAAAAGTCAATATCTACATCTACACTAATATTATAATAAAGAGATAAAGGACCTATGTTTTTTTGTTTGCAGGAGGTAATCTCTGAAAGTACTGGTCCGATTGCTAAAATTTCTTCACCGATAGAGAGCTCCTTTATTTATGAGTAACATAGGCATATTTAGGTACACGGGCGAAGCCGCGGGCAAAAGCTAGTTAAAAAATAAAAGGACAAACAATTAAAAGGCACAGTGGCAGCTGAGAGATGTCCAGTTCAATCCGACGACGGCTCTCTTTCACGAATATATATTTCAACTTAACCATTTTGAGTTTCCGAATAATTCAGTCCATCATCATAATAATAAATATATAAAGGTATGACTATAGTAAATGATGACCTACTTGCGGTTTGACCGATTTAGATGAAATTTTGTGTATATATTTGAGTGGATGGTTTGAAAATTTACAACAGGTAGCACTGCAATAGGGTTCTTGATTGTTTTTGCTGACAAAATACCAGCTTTTGGACAGAACAACGACGGTCGGGACCACTAGTATTTTTATAAAACTTGAACTATACTAACTATTAGGTACCTACTTTAATCTACTGTCCAAACAGTTGTTTTTTTTAATTAAATTTGACGTAGAGCATTTCAAAAAGCAGTTCTCAGAAAAACAAAGTTACGTTACTAGCTTTTGTGGAAATATTTACATAATTAAGAAAATAAGCATGCAGCCTAGGCGCTGCTACTTCAAAGAAGTAGCTGATACAATCAGCAACTAGACTTAGTGGCCGATAAATACAAAAATACGGATTAGTTAAGATTAGCCGTAGTCTGATTTAGTGCTAAACTTTGACAACAGTAAAAGCCAATGGGCGAAGTTCCGTCTTAACTGATCGTTCGCGCCTGATACTGTAACCTACATAAGGGAGTAAAAATAGACAATTCGACGCCATCACGGACAAAGTGTATTAAAGTTTCCGGAAATAAAACATGAAGTTACCAGCAGCTTTTCCATTTCCATTATCACTAGTGTGAGAAAGAACAGCGAAGGTGCGTAACTTGCTCCTCGGAGACCCAACTCTGCCTGCCGCCCAACCGGCTACTAAACTTAATAACACAGCGAGCAGAAAGAGTATATTTTAGTAATTCCTGGTATACTCCGCAGGATCTAATAGCGACCGAAGGCAATGTTTAAACGCCTTCCTTAGTTCCGTTTCTTTTGTGTAATTACTGTGTGTGCGGGGTTCATATACGTAACAGAAGTAACTGGTATTGCTATCTGAGTGTAAGGCTACGGGTGTGGAATTTAAGTGATCTTATTTGGTGGCCGGCGAGCCGATTCAGGCGCGCCCGGGCGCCGTGCGCGTGTTGCGAATCGACAATTTCCTACGTACCTGCCCGATCTTTTTGCCTAATTATTACTTCGAAGTCTATATTCAGCTCTATTTAATTCTCCAAGTCGTACGTTGGGAAAATTTTAATTATTGGTTTCCTTTAACTATGTGCTGGTTTCTAATTGATTTCTAAACAAAGGAACTTTCGGAGATTATAAATCCATTTATATAAAACGTTTGGAAATTAAGATACAAAGGAGAATTCTCTCTCTGAGAACTCGACGTTTAAATATTTTATATATATAATGATGTTGAGTGAACTGGAGAGATTTACTCCATAACTGGTGGCAAGGAATTCAGAATTCCATTCTTAGTGAAGATAAAAATATTTTTCCGTATTGGCACGTGTAACAGTGGTACGATTAATACCCACAGTAATTGGTAGATATATAAAGACAAAATGAAAGAAAGTATCGCGTGAGTACCTGTTACTCGACGCATGTAACTTTATGTATTTCTTATCGTATTCCACAAATAGACGATAATTAATGAGATCTCACAGAAATTTCATTCCTCTTACGACCTATCTAATTGTTAATGCTCCTCTCGCGAGTCAAGAAACTTAATATTAATTAATATAATTAATAATAGACTTCAGAATTACGTTCAATAGTGTAATGAGAGTTGCTGAACGTGCTAACGACTGAACACTTGAGCGCTAGATAAGATTTCAATGTAATTACATTCTACAGTAGCTAAGTATCTTTTTCTTCAGATCTCATAGAATTGAGAAACCTTTCAGAACTGTTGTTGCCGCGTACAGACATTGCGAGGCGTGCGTCGCGAATGGTTCGTCACGCATGCCTCAACCTGAGACATACGACGGTACATTTATGCGTGCGTCCCGGACGACACATGCACAAGCTGAACACGCAAACCACCACGCACTGTGTTCGTCAGTAGAAAACGCAAACAACAGCTGTCTGTCCACACGGAGCGCACGGCTCGTACTGAGGCTGCGTTCGCAACGATTGTATGACGCGAATGCTCACACACGTCCACACAGCCCGAGGCAAGCGAGCCGAACCATTCGCGACGCACGCCTCGCGAAGCCTGTACGCGGCTCTACGTGTATGAACTCGATAAAAAAATAAAAGGCCCGTTTTGACATTTGAGAAAGACACTAGAATGTAACTTGGAATATACCGGGTAAAATGGGGCGAATAGAGGCTTAGGGGTGAATAGAGACAAAATTTTGGTTTTGGTTTAACACTTTTATACCATAATATCGGCCACTAACAAAGCATCGATTTTTTAGAATAACAATTCATAAATTAATTGATATAGTTAAATGCTGCAAAAAATATTAAAAAATCGAGAAAATACCCTTTAAAGTTTTGTCTCTATTCACCCCTAAGTCTCTATTCACCCCATTATCGGTAACTAAAATAAACAATAAAATAATAATTAATTACAAAAAGTGTTTTAAAAAATACATAAATTTTTTGGCGCGTTAAATTAATAATATGATAGAATATAATGCAAGTGTTCTTTTTAACCGACTTCTAAAAAAGGAGGAGGTTCTCAATTCGGATGTTTGAATTTTTTTTATGTATGTTCGCGCATAACTTCGTCGCTTGCCAACCGATTTGAAAAATTCTTTTGTTGTTAGAAAGGGTATACTTCTCAAATGGTCCCATAGTCACCAAGTCGGGATCTGATGATGGATCATGGAGTTTCTTGCCGGTTCTTCTCCATAGGAAACGACCAATTACGAACCGTGCACTAGCTTCTGACGTTTTTTATGTGCCCATGTAAGCCTATGTGAAATAAAAAACTTTTGACTTTGAAATCTTGGCGAAATCGAGGGAACTCCTCAAATATTATAGGTAACCATGTAGTTCTTTTAGTATTTTCACCAAAGACTTAAGCAGTTACAGTCAAAAAATGACATTTGATAAAGTGGAACTGGTGAAGAAGACCAGAAACGCCAACGGAAGTTCATACTCACACAGATATCACAATGAATATAGTTATGCAACTACGATAAAACAAATAAATGAATGGTTTGAATAGGTATGTTGAAAATGGTATTATCGAAGTGACCACTCGATGATGATGATGGAGCCGGAAGATAGGCACCGGCACTCCGTAATTAATCAATGTATCCTACCCGTGTTTGGGCTGAGATGCACTTTGGCTATAAGGTACTATCGAACTGATCTGATGATGATGATGTAGCCGGAAGGTAGTGTGACGACCACGAAGGTCACATAATTAGTTGAAGTAGAAACTTCATTGTAATGGACCTTTTAAGGCTTATGGTATTAAGAAGATAGGTTCGAAGATATGACGGAAATTGTCAACAAGGAAAAATATTTAATTTAATTTTATATTATAATATAATTTAAGGCTTGAAAGAATATAATTAGTAAAGTTCAATTCAAAGCCTTTCCTTAGCGTCTCCCCACGTTACAGTAGACACGGGAACTTCATAATAAAACAATGTATCCTAGCAGGGTTTGAGTTAATTGGAATTATCATGAGAAAAAGGAACTCTGGCTGTAAGTGTATTGCCACTAAAAAGTGTGAAATAAAAACTTTAATTCTTCTAGGATCAGGTTTACAATCAGGTAGAAAACATTATTGAAACAGAACGTCGTCGGCGGGAAGTCGGGCCGGGCAGTAGTTGGCCGTCAAGTCAGTTGATTTTATTTTGCCACCGGCCGAGTTCGCTGGTAAACGTCGTTACCCGGGCAAACTTTAGCTATCGGGATCTTCCATTATTAAAGTTTTATCCAACTGGGCCACACGAGAACACCGATATCCATACGAATTTTGCAACCAATTCCAGTTCCATTTGGCGTTCTATAGAGCCGTCTTCGCACTGCCGTGTTACCGCGTCATTGTTTGATCGTTAACAAAATCGCTTACAAAAACTTTATACACAAGTACAGGAAATTCTACGTTCAGTAAGAACTAGTATTTTTAACACTTGAACAGACTTTCCACGCCTAATGATTGCCTAAAGTAATTAGTCATACCCTATCAGTAACCATAATTTGTAACCGCAAGCATTCAAAGCAATCAGCATTATTAGAGTTGTAGCTACGTGTTCTGAATTGATTGTGTTATGTATGATTAATTAGGAAATTGAATTTATGTTAAATGCATCGTTGGATAATTGTGTTACAATTAATATCACGTTATAATCCGATATTCGAGTTCGTGTGTGTTTATGAAAATACGAAACATTTACATTAATTTCATTGTTGGCTTAGATACTTACGATGGCCCTATTTTGAATCATGCGTAGCTGTACTACTGTTATCTAGCTTTTCAGCCCACGCCTATAGATAGGTATAGGCTACTTTATGAAGAACTTCTTATTTACGTTAAAATGTTTATAATTTACGCGGACGCTTGATGTTTAATCGAATGACGCTAAATGAAGCGCTAACGTTCAATTATATCGACTGTAATCTGCAAATGGCAACATAGAAATAAAAGATACTTTAGAAAAAAATAAATGTGGGGTAAGATATTCTGCTCACGAACGGATTATAAAGCGTCGAAGCCAGCATTACGGACTGACCAAAATTATTATGAAAGCTTTGCCTTAAATCCTATTAATTATAACACATATTATGAACAGTCACGAGCAATAACATATTCACATTATCAAATTTGATTGTGTTTCGTGTTATACCAATGTATTATTATTATGATTTGACACAGTTTGATGGCTAGGTAATTGAAATCAAATTGTCGTATTCTTGGATGAAGTTGATATGAAGAATAGATATTTTAGAAAATGTGTCAAGGTATATTATTGCTCTTGACTGTACATTGGTCGGTGGAACGTAAGGCGTTTTGACTAATTCAATTTCCACAGCTCATACTTTGAGCCACGTAAATAAATGCAATTTATACACTGTTTAAAGGCTTTTCCTTCCAGATTTACTTTCTTTATTTTTATAAAAGAAAGAAAGAAGAAAAGAAAAAGAAAGAAAAACGTTTATTTGTGCCTCACACAATAATATAAACTAAAAATACACAATGAAAAGAAAAAGAAAGATATAATCAGTGCGAGGCCAAAAAGGCACCTAACTCAGCATATGCTACGTTATTTAAAGCGATAAATAACGCAGCGCTGATATTCTGTTAGGGCCTGCTGTGACGTCACGAACATATTTACGGATGTTACATAACAATAGTCTTTCAAAAAAGAACAAACAAAGAAGAGATAGAATATATATATATATGTATATAAAATTCGTGAATTTATATGTGTGTAATATATAAATATAGTGCATATAAGAATAATTAGTAAATCATAGACCGACGCCTAACGCTCCTACATACATCATTTGTCAATACCATAGACAAACGGAGGAACGCGGGCGTCTGGTGAATCAACTGTCAAAAAAAGAGTGAAAGTGAAAAACAAAACAAAAGGTGTGTAGGTAAATACATATTATTACATAAATGTCCATTTTAAAAGTGATTCGGGTGTATCTAAAATGTTACTGTGTTTAATTGTGAAGTGAAAATGTTTTGTTGAGTTGGAAACAAGAACAAGACGCTATGCACGACCGACAAAATCGCTGCAAATACAAGCCATTCACAGCCTAGGTAAATTACGTGGTTGTTTCCTTTTGGATATGCAGTAAATGGTGTTTATATTTGTAACTAAAAGTACCAACCGTCTTTATAGCTCGAAAAGGCGGTGGCAAGTCATTCCAGATTCTGCTAGCAGCGAATTTGAAACTCCCACGGAATGCAGCAGTTTTATGTGACAAAGTCAACAAAAGGTACGAAGATGCTCTGGTGTTAATTTTGTTTATATCTCGTGACCAAGTGAGTTTATTATATAGATAGGCCGGTTTTTTAGTAAGTATAGTGCCAAAAAGTAAGGTAGCGAGATGAAGCTTTCTGCGATCTGACATTCTCATTAGGTTACCTTTATTTAAAAATGGTGTTATGTGTGACCTCGGAGGGACATTGAAACAAAACCTAGCACATGCATTTTGTACTCGCTGGATCAACCTTTCGCTTCTGCCAAGAATACACGCCCCATACACAGTGTCAGCGTAGTTCAGCTTGGATAAAACAAGTGACTCACAGAGCATGATACGCATATCCACACTTATGTAGGGACGTACACGATACAAAAGCTTGAGACGGTAGAAGCAGTTGCGCACAGCTTCAGTAATATGAGTTTCAAAATGCAAGTGCCCATCAAATACCACTCCAAGATTACGAGCTTCCTGCACCCTCTCAATGGGACAACCGTCAATCCTTACATCTAAAGTACCATTACCCATTTTATTTAAAAAATCTCTTGATCCTATGATCAGGTATTTGGATTTACCTGGGTTTAAAACCAGTGAATTCCGCATAGACCAGGCTGTGATCCTATCCAAATCCTCATTTACTCTTTTCACAGTGTCGACAATCTGCTGGGGATGAAAAGAGATATACATCTGCAAATCATCCGCATAAAGGTGGAACTTGGTGTTGAGCAGGCAGTTTGTGATGTCAGCACTGTACAGGATGAAAAGAAGAGGGCCTAGGATCGATCCCTGGGGCACACCCCTGCTCACGCACTTTGGACTAGAGGACTCAATGATTCCATTACTTTCATCTGTTACCTGGACAAACTGAGAACGGTGAGTCAAGTAGCTTTCAAACCACTGAACCGTCTCAGGCTGACATCCGTAGTAAGACAGCTTAGAAAGGAGAAGCGACGTGTTAATTGAGTCAAAAGCACGTGAGAAATCCAGCAGGACAAGCATGGCACCCATTCCCTTATCTATGCCTTCAAGAATATTCCCGACCACATCAAGTAGAGCCGTGGCTGTACTATGTCCCTTGCGAAAACCAGATTGAGCGAGCGGCAATATATTGTGCTCCTCGAGATATGCTCGGAGCTGGTTGGAGACAACCTTCTCTAGGACCTTGGAGAGACATGGTAGTAGGCTTATAGGGCGAAGTTCTTTCACGCTGGTAGGATTAGATACCTTAGGGATGGGTCTAACTATAAAGTTAAAATATTAATTTATCTTACTTGATCAAATAAATGTTTATGTTTCGTAAGTTTTATAGAAAATATGATTTAGTCGCAAATTAAACGAATCCAATTTATCCATTCGGTAGGTCAAAAAATACTTTTAAAAGTATTTATTATGTATTTGTGTGATTTTATTTAAAAAATACTTAAATTAGGTAACAATTAATTAAACAAATTAAATAATAAAATACATTTAAATAATTAAAAATAATATATACACTAAATGCCTAACCAAATATGACGTCATATAACTCCTCCGCATCGCTGTCGACTGGAAGTGTGCCGAAAAGGCTGGCGGCATTGCCACGTTGTATGGCAATGCTTAATCTCTGACTGGGGTAAAAGCCCTTGGGTTACGCGAAAAGTCATCTAAGCGTTTTGATAATTCTTTAAAAAGCACATGAGCACTCGGACCCCACGGGCCGAGAGTTTCAACCCCAAACGCCTCAAGAATATAACTGCCGACGAGGCTGTTACAGCAGCTCTAATGGTTGTGACGCATATTATCCACATTTTTGTACCTATTATTATGATCTCTTCTTATTTCCCTTTCTTTTTTTTCAGGAAGTACACAAGCTCTTACTATGGGTGAATATGCATTAAGCGTTGTACTATAGTCGTTGATGACGCGTTAACGCAGCGCATACGTGACGCTTACACTACGTCAACTCACACACTGGACATCCGCTCAGTGCGAAGGCACTCATACTAATAATTACATACTGTCTCAATGATACGGGACCCCGGAGCTACAGGGGTCCCGACATATGCCTAAATTCGTAACAAGTTATCCACAATCTTAAATTCTCAAATTGATAAAAGACTAGGAGTGATTATGTAATGACTATATATACTATGTAAATAGTTTTTAGACCGCTCCTCATGCATTAGCATTTTCTACATACAATACGACAATAAAAACTCAATCTATTTTAGTAGGTACCTTCTGAATAAACGGTTAAACGAACTTATTTTTATTTTCAAGGCTAGTATTCTATGCTAGTAGACGCTATTTCGTACTAAAAACATACTTTCAAAAATATTTGACATTAGGACTATTTACGCCATTGGTACTGTCGTCACATCCTCTATGCCCAGAGCACATCTCCGATTAGGACTGCAGTACCATTCAACGAATCTAACAATTAAGTAATAGCATTGTTAAAACGGTTTTCCCTCCGTATACCGAAAGCCTGGTAAAGTCTTTGATCGGTAAACTTGTCTTTCAGGCTAACAAAGTTGATACTTGACTCAAATACCAATGTCAATCTACACTAATATAATAAAGAAATAAAGTTTGTTTTTTTTGTTTGTATGAGGTAATATCTGGAAATATTGGTCCGATTGCAAACATTTTTTCACCGATAGAAAGCTGCTTCATTCCTGAGTGACATGGGATATATTTTATGTACGCGGGAGAAACCACGGACAACACCTAGTATCAAAAAGAAACAGTCGTAGAGGCAACAAATTAAAAGTGTTAACTTCTAAACACAACAAATGCTCCAGTTAGTAAATAAAAGCAAAAATATATAAAAAAAATACAACGCGGAAGTAACATAATAAGTGGAACCAACAAGGATAACCGTAGTGGAAAATTACGTAATTCCCATATAAATCTAACTTGGCTTATATTAGATTCTTAACTGGCTATTCGTTACCAAGGAAACGAAATTATACTAGTAGGTGTAATAACCGTAATGAAATGCTAACATTATGAAATATGAAACTTCAATTTTGGTATGATAGAGACACAATCAACATTTCAGTGTCTCAAACTTTTTAATTTTTCGTCTGAATTGTGAATTAGACCTTGAGTAAAACTAGCGTTTGATTATTTTTTTATACTAGCTTCTGCCAGCGGCTTCGCCCACGTGAAAGTAGACAGTATATAGCCTATGATCTCAGTGATAAAACCGCTTTCTGCAGATGAAAGAATTTTTAAAATCGCTCCAGCTGTTTTTTTTAATTTATACATTACAACCTAAATATAAGCCTTTTCTCTTTATAATATTAGTATAGACAAATAAATGTTTAATTTTAGTGAACATTTTTTTTAAGTATCGCGGTCATAACTCATTACACAGAACGCATGATTCGATCCGTGCTAACACACTCACCCCGCTCCCAGCACAGTAGGTGCAGAGCATTACACGTAAGTAGTGAACGAGCACAGATAAACTCATTGTGCAGAATGGGATCACGTGCGGTGAGTGCGGGATAACGACGAGCCTTATTATTGAACTTGTTCCGCGACCGCCTTCGCTACAACACATGTTTTCAAACTAAAACTAATGGCTTCATACAACATATTACTTGCCTTTCATCCTTCTACAATCTTTCATGTTATATCGTTCAAGTTTTTCACAAAGAACAATTTAACACAAAGCCAAAGAAAACCTTCCTATTCGGTAATGGCAAGTGCTAAGTTCACAAGTATTGGCCGCTGCATTGCCCATCTCGGCGAGAAAATGAGAAAGACAAGTACGAGATTCTTTGAGATGCTCAGAGCTAATTAAAAATTAATAGTTACCAAGGCGTCCGTTCTTAAAATACTAAAAACTTAAACTGCACTGCGCTGGAGCGAATTATTATCGGAGTAGGTACGCAAAAGTTCCCCAGACACTTGTGTAAAGCGTGGTATTATCCGGGAGGGTTCTGGAGTCGTGTCTAAGTGTTTAATTACTCCGCCTTTGTTGTTATAAACAGTGGCACAGGCCGGCGAGGCGCTAGGCCACCGACCACATCTGCGGCGGCACGCCGACATAAATTGCTGACCGGACCCGCCTAAGCAAATTCACCCGACCCCCTCTAATCTGACACTTTTAAATGGATTACTTGCAAACTCTCTGTGAACACAAACATTTGGCGATATAGTTTGCCGAGATTTGAGGATGCCCCGCTTGTCACATTATTATGTTCAAGCAGTCGAGCCGGGAAGGCGTTAAGTTTGTCTATCACGTATGTAACCGACAACTGCTCTGGACAAACTTTATATTCGACAAATAACTGTTACTTACAAACTACCCTTTAGGGAAATACCTACTTTTATACATACACATCCACTTTATGTGAAGTATTTACTACGTACACATATAGCCTACAGTTTGAGTGTACGTAAATATCATGCAGCATTTCCATTGGGACATTACACCAATATCCTACTTACGTATGAGCCACATAAAAATTTCAGTTTTAAATAGCAAAGTTTAAGGATTTTCTTACATTGAAATGTAGTCTTCAGGACAATCTGGTGATCTAGAATAAACTAAGCTAATTGAGAAACACGGACGTTAATCTCCATACTTAAGTTGGAATAATTTCCTATTTTAACTTCTAAGTTTAGACTTAAACTCCAGCTTTATATTTTTGAGAATGCTCTAAAAGCTACTTTCTAATAATTGTTTATTTCTTTATTAAATTAACTTTCATTTTGTAATGAATTATTAAAAACTGTCCATCACATTGTCGTATAAAGGAGATAGTGGTTAAATGCGAGCTTATCTACAACAAAAAAATTTGAAATGGAATCTGGATCATGGATTTTCCAACTAAAATTATGCTCGCCTATTTTACCACAAAAACCATCGTCAGCTCCAAACTAACCGAAAGGGGACAATTTCTAGATTGTCATAAAGTTTTTACATCACTATAAAGTAACAAGGGTCGACAAAGAAACGAACCGACATTTATTCAAAACATAGACAGTAAAATCCTTAAAAGCTACAAATCTGTGTTAGTGTGTGTGAGCAAAAAATATTGGAGTGACACAGCAGTGTGGCCAGCCTCCCGGCCGGCCGGGATCAGCGAATGACTGCCGACTAACGGGACTCGACGAGATAATCCCCTGATTAGAAAGGCCGACGGCGCTTCTCTCTCACTCTTTCAAAACACTGAAAGATATGAACATATATTTAACATTTCTTTATCGCGATTTTAAATATTTCTTCGTGATAAGAATCTCATTTTTATAAAACTATAGTGATCCCACCTCACTGAATAAAAACAAACTGCTACAATGCTGTTCGGAGCAGTAACATATGGAGTGACAATGTTTCTTTAGAACAGCAGTTTCTAAGCTTTGAATGTATGACCATGTTCGATGAAGTCGAAAGGTTCTGGAGTGGCAACAGCGTACCATACGACGCAACGTTGGAAGACCTGCCAAATATTGGACCAATGACATGATAGCCTCAAAGAATTCAATCAAGTTATCTACACTATAATAAAGAGGTAAAGTTTGTTTTTTTGTTTGTAGGAGGTAATATCTGAAACACTGGTCCGATTGCTAAAATTTTTTCACCGATAGAAAGTTGCTTTATTCCTGAGTGACATAGGATATATTTTATGTACGCGGGCGAAGCCGCGGGCAAAAGCTAGTAGCCTTATTTCATGACACTTAACCCACTCTTGTATAATTTACACCTTATAAGTGGACCAAGCGACCCGCCCCTTTCTCCACTTCAATGACTCGGGCCCCAGAATAGCCACTTTGAAGCAAGTTTCCAATGTCAACAAGTTTGTTCTTGAAACAAATGTTCACATTAGGAATCCTGGCCTTAACCTTAGGGGACGGATAGAGACGCGCACTTTATGGCTTTTTGCTATTACATGTGTAGTTTACTCGACTTGCTAAAAGCCTTCATCAAATCGGACCTTAAACTTTCACCGGGACATATGTATTTCTACCACATATACCGCAGGAATAGTGGTCTAGAGGGAATCATTCCGTATTACTTTGAATTGGTATTCTATAACACATTGTAATCGATGTAATCAATGACACTAATCTAACAAAACAATGCTAAGGGTGAGTTGCACCATTTAACTATAACGATAACCAAACCTTAACCAGCCGTGAAACGGCCGCCTATTGGTCAATTCGACGATTTGACAACTGTTAACGGCTTTGTTATATAGTTAAATGGTGCAACTCACCCTAAGTTTCACTTCGCTATAATCTTTTTAATCGTTGGTTAAGTTGACCACAGATAGTGGCGATCTATCCCCAGTTCCCAGCCGACGCCAGTCACCCAACCGAATTATGTTTTAACGACGATGAAAATTCTTCTTTAACGTTTTATCTTTTATCTATTAGGGATCTAAATAAAACCGTTTTACATTGAAAGCTTGCGAAGGCAGTTGAAATAATGACCAATAAACGCCAATATTGTAATATTTTCAGAAGTCTAACTGCAGTATTACGATAAGACAATGCGGTGGAGTTTTATCAACAATCTTGAAGTCGTTAAAACAACCATAAAATAAAGTTAAATTTGAATCGTAACGTTTGACCGTGATTCTTTATTAAAACTGTGGAAATCGTTAAAACACCTATCAATAACTTTCACATAAGTACCATCGTAGATAGGTATACCTATGTATGTGTACCTACACTTCGCGTCATCCGCCTTTTTTATTTAATGGTTTTTTTTCAAATTCAAATAGAAAGAGTATGATCAAAGCCAGATGTGCATGCAGCCTCCAAAAACTTGAGAGTATCAAGATCTAATCTTACAACTTATATGAGGAGCATCGGAACAAAGAACGATATATCCAAGTTACCGTATTTTACACAAATTAGAAAAAAGTTTGTAACTTTTTTAATGTTACAGCTGTGGAAAAATAAATTATGTCAATATGCAGTTAAAAGGGACCCAGATTGATTTGTGAAACGAAACGGAAGGTAGATACATAATTTGGCGAGATATTGGGTGAACACGTTTGGATATATCGGTTCTTGACGCGATCATTTGGATATGTCGGTTTTTGAAATGATTAAAATAGATTTATCGGGTTTTGGTAAAACCAAATCATATTAACTGCAAATTAGTTTTCAAATTATGTACCTACATGGTATAAATTTGAGAATTACAGTAAATTAGCCTTGTTTTATGTAAAGTAGGTACTTAAATAAAAACAGATAGGTAGATATTATAATTTTTATTATTATACAAAATCGTAATTAACTAAAATTCTTAAACAATATTCGAGATTTCGTATTCTAGGCAATCACATTGTTCATCTTCACAATCTTGAATCTCGTGATCATCATTCTCCTCGTCTTCATCAATGTTTTCATCATTTAGTACTTGTTTATACCATAGCAATTCGCTGTAAGACTCCCAATCATTTCCATATTCCATATAAAGATTAAGCTTATTTGAAAACATGTATTTCTCGGCATTTGAACCGACCACTATTAAATTATGTTAAACTTCTTAAGGAATTATCGGTTTTTGATACGACAACTAGAAACTGAACCTCCTTAGATATGTATGTGTCGGGTTTTGATTGGACCACTGTTTTGTGATATTTTTTTAAAGCTGGAAATGTCTGTTTTTAAATAGATTTCTTTCCTGAAGGGTATGTAATACAACATTTAGCAACGGAAAAAAAATATAAAAAAATAATGGCATAAATGCGACATATCGGTTTTTGTTCCGACGCTCCTCATATAGTAACTCATTACCCAACTTGAACTTTATAATTTAAACGTTAATAGAAAAGAAGAAAGAAAGAAAAATAATTTATTTGGTACATCACAAGGCCTAAACACAATACTACACAATAAACACATGAAAAATAAAAGAAGCAAAAAAAAAAAAAAAATAAAAATATCATTGATGTCTGCCTCATGGCTGCACCAAAATAGGTCCAGTTCAGCATGAATGCCAGACAACTAGTGCCTGACGCTGGTTTTCAACTGAACCTGTGGTTGTGACGCAACGGACGTAAAACCGGTTTTGGAGTGCAATATAATATAATATCAGTGGTGGGTATTTAAATAATATATATAAGGTATGTTTACTTAAAAATCATAAAGATAAGATAAATATAAAGTTTGAAAATAAATAATAGATAATATTAAAACAAAAATGTAACAAGATAGAGAAAAATAAAAATATATACAACAGTAGAATAAATGCACCAAATAATTAAAAATGTGGGTAGGTAAATCTCGAGCGAGTTAGGAGGATGCAATCTGTGTATTCACTTACGTACTCAACCCACACCAGTGCGTTGTATGCAACTGTGCGCGATGGAGCGATTGTGAACATTAACACGTATTCTTGCTGCGAGTTCCGTTGAAAGTGTAATAAAAACATACATATAATAAAAAAGTTTGATGCAGAGTTGTGATAAAGTATTTTGCATATAAATTAGGTTGACAAGTACTGAAGGTAAGCGCAAATTGGTAAAATCATAATAATTCAAAATAATGATGAAAATCTGTGGTGAATTGTCTAATTTTCCATTTAATTTTGCAGAATAAACATTCATCACATTGAAACCAATGTGGAAACGGAGCGAAGACACAAATCCAGACAGCGCGCCGCGCCCGTCGCAAGCAAGTAGGCCAGAAACAGTGGGTATGTTGAGAACGGAACGTTTTTTTTTTTTTTTTTAAAGTATAAAGTTAAAGTCAAAAATAGTGGAAGTAATGTGCTGCTTTGCTTTTTACAGGTCCTATACCTGCGACAGGACGCCACGCTGCCGTGGACAACACAATTAGCCTCCTCAGGGCTGAGGGACAAGGAACCTGAGCCGACTAGTGTGAGCAATTCCCGACATTATGTGAAAGCACCTAATTAGTTGACCTTGACCTGTAACACTGAACGATGTAAACTCCAAGCACTAAGAAGCATTCATCAATCAGGGCAGGTACACGGGCACATTATATAATTAATGTGAAGGTTTCAGTTGCAGTGCAATAAACGTAGGTAGGTACATGAAAAATAAATGGAAAAATAAAATGCTTTTCTTTTTCCATTCGCGATTCTTTGTAAAGTTAGTGAAGTAAATAAATTTAATGATTCGCACAATTTGGTAAAATAAACACGTGTGGTTATGGTATAAACTCTGCATTGTTCTTTAATTAGGTATACTTCTATTAGACATAACACCATTTGTATCATTATTGTTTTCATTTAAGTGGCTAAAAACGGTTTATGCTTAAGTCCACCCGATAGAAGTGATAACTTCATAAATGCGAGGTAAGTAATACAAAATACATTCAACTACAACTCTATATACATATATTAATATTATTAACAGCGAGTAAGTGTAGCAGTGACTATATACCAACTGTCTTGCTCCCTCGAACGAGTCACGCCGACCTTACCCGAACCAGCGTTACAAAGTCGAACATGACGTTTCATGTCACGCTTATTCAATACTCACAAAATAAAGCGCGCGAATAAAAAAGTTTTCAATTGAAAAAGCAATAGAAGTCACTGTTTTTAATTATTTTAATAAGAAAGATAAGAACACGGTCCGTACATTAGGGTTAACTACCTAATTATTGTAACAGTTCTTGTAGAAACTAACTTGTTTCACTTTTGTTGTACCTTCATTTTCCCCAAATTAATTAGGGTAAGTTTTTGCTAATGTTTTAAATCACTGGGGAACGCTAAATTCTAATTATCGTTTTAGACCATCAGCTTGCCGTAATGGAAATTGTAACTTTATTTTTGTTAATGCCAGGAGAAGCACCTTGATTTTATAATAAAACATGAATGAGTTTTGGAATAATATTTAATAGTTAAGTGGAATTTTGAGCATAGTAAACACCCATGCTATGATACTAATACCGTTTCTTCTCATGTTTAAATCCGTAGAGGATTGAACAATAAAGCGACAAAATTTACAACAAAGCAACCGCGCGGAATAAATTCATGCAAGATCATTTTTTATTCTCATCTGGCGAACGTTGTTCGCTTTCTGGCACTGTACGTACTGGTAGCATTCATCGAGCCTGTTTGGGACGTCACGTCGGACTGCAGACGGGACTCGCTGCTCGGATCGAACCATTCATTGGCTCCGTTGTTTCACTTTTCGACCGACGGCGATCTAAATCTGCAAAAGCTTTGATTGGCTTCCGTCAGAACGGGAATAAATCGGCTAGCACCACTACACCGCACCGACTTCAAAGGCTCGTCCTAGCTACGGTTAAAATTGGACATTCAAGAGAGCTCTATTCTTTCATGTTTCATTGTAGCTAAAATGGAGCAATTTCGACAATATTGGGCCTGTCTAAAACGACAATTCGCCGCTGAAATTTTAACAGAATATAACAGTTGCAAAACTGAAAGCAAAGTTGAACAAAAAAGTTTATTTCGTTTTATATTGACAATAAAATTGAATTAGCCGACACGCGCAGGCTTTCTAGGTCTGTCGGTAATCCTATTTGCGGTGCGGACTCGCGCCAGTTGCTCCTAAAAGTTGGGTGCGCGGTACCAACAACACGCGGCTAACGCCTCGGGAGACGGAGACTGGCGGCGGAGCCGTATGCCTACACTTGCGGGGCCTACTTATGTGACGGATTAGCTTTATTCCGAAAAAATACGCCTTTATAGTAAAAAATTGAATTGGAAACTTTCACCTCTTCACCTTTGTCACGATATCATGAACGTAATTTACCTAACCCAAGATTAAGCTATAAAATATATCGGCTTTCGGTTTAAAGAAGCGTGAAACTTCGCCGAAATTGGAAAGGTCGCGCCCGTCCTATTAACTTCGCTTATCAGAAATTAGTTTTCTTCCGATATCTTTTATTAGTAATTCCCCACTCCGCGCTCTGTAACACGATAGATTCCCTAAAGGGGGTGCCTACCGAATGCTGCAGCGTCATTTCGTCTCGCATTATAAAATATGCAGATAAGTTACGGGAATTGATTCAAGGCACAAAGGAGGCGAGCGAACTGTCTATAGGCGGGCGTCGAGATTTCGGCAGTAATTTCCCGTGAGGGTACACTCTTATTTCATGACACTGAAAATATTTTGAATAACATACGTTTAAGAACAACTTATTCATTAAAGGCTGAGCGATGCACCGGCGGAAATTATTTGCTACTCTATAACTGAATTTTGCAACTCTACTGACAAATAAATTGAAAAGAAAATGCTTTTCGTAGCATTTACTAAAGCCATTTATTTGTTCGCGCAACTAGCAGCTTCATTCTGAAGCATTTTGCAGTCACACAACTAAAGTTATTGCGGTGTATCACTTGATCCACGTTCTCATTATTAGACCATTAAAAGTTCGCAAGTAGTCGTTGCTTGCGAAATCTTAGCAATCAGCTGAGTACTTATATGTTTGGAGAAATATTATCCTCATAGTTATAAAGCGTGATGGGATAAAGCTGTGGTTTCCGTTCCCTGGCGACGAACTTTAAATCATTAGCAAACTCAAAGAGGAGCGCAGAACTGCACCGAAGTGGAATCAAGTGAATTAAAAAGTAAATCTGATCCTTCCGTGTACCAATAATGCGCTCATTTGTTTATCATTCAAGACAAAAGTAAGTAAATGAAAATCACGTTCAAATAATAAACGGAGTAGGATAGTAAATCATAATTTAATTATCTGTTCATAATTGATCAAAACATTCAACAGCCTTCAGGACATGACAGAGGTACAGCTCAAGACAAAATAGTTAAACACGAAGCCTAAAAGCCTCCCAAGCAATTAGGTAATGTAAATAACAGAGAGGATATAAAATCATAGAGCAGTATACCACATCCGTTTTTGATTATGTGAGCAATGAGTCTGTGCTCATTTCACAACGCGATCGTTTTATTGATACTGCTTTGTTGTGCCTCTCGGATTGCCAGATAATCCTGCTTTTGTGAATCTACTAACGAACTGCGATCAGTTAGGATCGTTAGCAAGTAATACGTGCTATTGAAGTTCCTATACAGATTTAATTCCAAACACTGGGAATTTTTCCGTGTAAAAGTATATTTTACAAAAATAAAAGCCGTGTCCAGAATTTATCGATTCTTGTGCTAATGATGCTGAGCGTTCATTCTTCACACTATTGTGACTTTCTATTGAACGTAACGAAGTCTACTCCATAATAATAAAATTAACCGTTTCTGTGAGAAGAATTCGGTGAATTGAGTTGCAATTTAAGTTTAGATTTGTTTACAACCATTGTTGGTGACAGTTTCAACTAAGCCCGACATGATTCCATTCGCTCTACAGCTCCATTTTTTTTTTTATAAATAACTTAACAGTCTAATTTAATTAAACGCTAAGTTGCCTTTTAATCCTTCTTCATTTTCTTTAGGTAATCGAGTTTACGAAATAGCTTTTAAACAACTTTGAACCCGAGACCTTTCGAAGGTATTTAAGTTCACGTGTTTTAGGTAAGTAAGTAAATAGACAATGAAAATTAAATTTGTCGAGACTATATTACTGAGAAAACAAGAAATACACGCTTATGAGGTTCGAGAAATCTCTTTATCAGTAGTTTATACATAGTAAGCAAGTCAGAATTCTTCTAGAATTCTGAAAAGACTAAAGAAAAAAAACAACACTGCTGGATAAAAATGTTGCTTTTTACTGGTTTAACCAAAAAAATAATACGACGTCTGTCAGACTAAGTTCCCCGAAATATTCAAATAGCTGTGAACAATGTTAGCGCCGTAGCCCACGTAGAGATAATACACTTGCTAAACTATATGTTTGCAGCACCTAGGAGGACGCTGTTATGCTACCCTTAAAAGTTCTCACAAGTAATTTGCATGGTATAGGTGTCAATCAGGTAGTTGTTTATTTGGAGGTGAGGGCGAACCGGATCGTGTGCGGGGCGCGGGGGCCGGGGGTATTCGTTTGCCGAAACAAGGCCGAAACCGGAGAGTGCTCACGGAACTCAAACACGGCGCACTATAATGAATTAAGTTAGCAACTCTCTTGGAGGTGAACCTTCCTCGTGTCACACTTACGTGAACCGCCTTCTACCTGTGAGAATTTAACTGCATTTACTTTAATTTATTGAACCTCGATACTTACATCGATTCTCCTGCAAAATAAACAGCACTTTATTCCTGTACATCAGCAAAATTGTGGATTCTCGCTACTCCCACAAATTGGTGTGTTGCAAAATCTGTTTAAACTCCCATCGGGTCGTCATTATCCACAAAAAAGGTCGAATGATAACAAAAATCAACGGCAGTCGCTAACGAGTCGCGTAATACGATAACCATCAATTATGGACATGTTGATTGAATGATTGGTCCGAATGCGAAGCTGATTGAGACCCTGCCAAACGTGAAATTAAATAACTGCTGAAAACATTTACCGAACATGTCTCTTATTTGGAGCTCATCTTTTTTATAACAGATTTCATCTTCGTGTTTTAAATAAATTCGTGTACCGTGTTGAAATAACACAGTTTCAAAGTGCACAATAGTTTGAATCAATGTAAATACTCTCTACATTTGTTTTGCACCAAAATAAAATAGTATCCGTAATGATGAATGAATGACGAATGAAAAAATCGAGTACGCAACAGTTCTGGATCAGTGAATGCGTAAACATACGGATGTGTTTGACCTCACCGTGCGCGTGCCGAGGTAAAATTATTCAAACCGCAGTTTGGACGCTGTAACATATAAACAACGTGTAAAACATGGACAATTTGACAGCGAGCGGGAACGAGGCGCGGCTAGGCGAAACGCCCCAGCTGCAGACAAACGTGATTGCTAGAGCTGTGCGGAACCACTCCATGCTTCAGAATAAACACCTGATTTCGCATACTGGACTGACGGCCATACTTACTCATGTCAGTCGCCCACAACGTTTGGCGTAAGTACTACATTTATAAATAGAATAATAATACTCACCTATATATTATGAACATCATAACAAAGAGTACCCAACCAAGTACAGATTAAATTATTTTAAACTTACCTTAAAGTAGGTACCTATAATTACTTTCGGTCAATTAGAAATTGATAATTTAAACAATCCCACCTCTACTCGCTAACAACGTGTATCTCGAATGAAATTTATTTCACAGGTCAGGGGAAAAACATTGCCTTTTTGGGCGAAGATAACTCAAAATATAACGGATTTGCGTAAAATATGTGAAACCTTTTGTATGCTAATACGATCCCATTGTTCGGAGATTGAATTTTCGGGTTATCATGCTTAAGAATTATTCATGACAGATAGGTTGCGATTGTTATGATTTTTCACGGCAATGTTGTTACAGATAAAATATTATGTAGTTGTGAACTGCTTCAACATCGCGTCAGATTCGTTATAATGACTGCAACAAGCGTGCGGAAACTACACTGCGATAAGATGGAACGTATAAACATCACACATCTCCACTACACATTTATATTTTGTAAGCTTTTCATTGCAAAAAGATTCATTTTTCTTTGTGAAAATCAAGTGCTGTGCAAAAATGAACCAGGCGAGTGAAGTCTGAAACTCTGAAATGGAAATATGTACCGTCGGGCTGTTCAACGCCGTACGAAATATTTCACTCGGAAAAAAAGTGTGTCAGTTCTGTGAATTTAATATTGAATACGCATTAATGAACTGATCACGGTGTATAATGGGGCGCGAGAGAGACCGATCAGAAAGGGCATTCATTTCGGAAGGCTCCGCACGTCTCGCGGACGGCGAGGAAATTGAAACTTTATATTTGAGCGTACTTTATCTGACCGACGAACCTGGAACCTCTCTAGCGGAAAATCCTTAGTCGAAATAAAATAAAACTCCAACGAATTTCCTCAATACTTTCTACGACTGGAACATGCTTCACGGTTTTCACAGCGATTTGTGCAATGTATTTATTTTCGTTTTTATTCTGTGACGCTTAGCAGGTCGCCAGTGTCGCTGTTAACCTGGACCATTTACATTAATGTTGGCTTTTATTACTAACAAATTCGGCATCAGATTAAAAAAAGCAATTTGCAAGGCTTTACGTGTTTTTTAAAACATTTGCTGGTGAATCATTATATCTATAGGTGAGTTTTGTACGTAGAGAATTTCCCGATAATGAACAAAACATTTCATCACAAAATGTTGTGCCTATTTAAAAGTCTTTTAACATGGTGCTGCTAATGAAAATATGGCGGCGGAGTTCACAATATTGTGATTATTTGACGTTATTCTGACGCGGAACGTTGCAATCGAAATATTGTTTATCATTGCGGAAACAGACAAAACTCTGGAACAGTTTTAATATCGCTTCAAAAGCTATTTTGGCTGTACAGTGTACAGTTTGGCAGTTGTATTCTGTATAGTATACAACCTTAGTTTTCATATATATGCGAAACCCGAAACACGTGTCAAGTATTTTATGTAAAGAATCTATTTACACTGTATCATGAAAAATTACTTCGCCACCGGGCCATCCAGCCGACTGAGGGGTTGTTTTGCACTTGCACCCAGCTGTTTGCTAATGCTTAATGCCCGCTATGACTTTTTTTATGGTAGGAAAAAATCATCCCATGACATCCCCCGCTCTTGGGCGGAGCAGGAGTGTCAGACTCTTACTGACTAAAAGACCCACCCCGGTCCTTCTAGCCTTCATACCGGGGCTCGAGCTGTCTTTCGAAACTAACCCTGGCCCCAGTAGGCTTTGACCCAGCTGGGTCCCTGCTGTTGCTGACAACTCCTTGAGGCGCGCGGGAACAGTGCGCGCCGTCGACGACTTGGGCTTGGTCCGGACAGTTACCGGACGGCCGGACAGCGAGCTACCCATTGCTCACTGTCCGCAAGCCCGCGCCTACGGTGGCCGGAAATCAGGATCAGAATCCCGGCGGCGGCGGCGGCGAGAACACCGTTGCCTGATGCGGTCGGCCTCCTCCTTGGCGAGCATTACTGCTTCGCAGAAGTCGGCGACCGCCTGCCACTCCTCTTCGCTCCGGACCATGGCCTCAAACAAGGCCCGGCGCGAGAGGTCTCCGCCGCCGATCGCCCCCACGAGGGCACGGCGATGCTCCGCCCAGGCAGGGCATACTTCGACTGTGTGCTCCACCGTGTCCTCCGGGCGTTCCGCACAGTGGCGATACCCGGGCGTCTCCTCTGCTCAAATCCGGAACAGGTACCTCCCGAACGTGCCATGTCCGGTGAGGACCTGTGTCATGCGGAAGGTAAGGACGCCGTGAGGTCTTTCCAGCCACGCCTCAAAGAGATCGATAGTCGTTGACGTCATTTCACCATGAGATCATGCCGGAGCTCTGTCCGCCATGCCGCAACCTGTCGCGGCAGCGGAATGCCCGCTATGACTTGCCGTGACGTGTGTTGTACTTAGTGTCGATGGTGTCCAACTTGTGACCTTTTTTAAATATTTTTGGAAAAAAATACAACATGGTGTAAAAACTTTTGGAATTTATTCAGTTACTGATTCTGAAACAACTCTATTCAGGTTTCGCAAAAACTAACAATAATGTTGTATACAGGGTTATTTGTAAAACACTGGCAACCTCTTAGGACTATGTTACTAGCATCATAAACAACAACTTATTCTCGAAAAATATTTTAAAATTGTATCATATTTTCCTCATCATCATCATCATTTCAGCCGACAGACGTACGACAGAGTCATAAGCGGGAGGCCTATGTCCAACAGTGGACGTAGGCCTCCAAGTATCACCACAACGATCGATCCTGCACGTCCCGCATCCATCGGATTCCCGCAACCTTCACCAGGTCATCGGTCCATCTTGTAGGAGGCCTTCCGACGCTGCGTCTTCTAGTACGAGGTCGCCACTTCAGAACCCTTCGGCCCCAACGGCATCTGTTTGGAGAGCAATGTGCCTTGCCCATTGGCACTTCAGTTTGGCGATTCTTCGTGCTATGTCGGCAACCTTGGTTCTCCTGCGGATATCTTCATTTCTGATTCGATCACGCAAGGAAATTCTGAGTATAGCCCTTTCCATTGTCCTTTGGGTGACTTTAAGCCTTCTGATGAGGCCCATTGTAAGCGACCACGTTTCGGCACCATATTATGTCATCACTGACAACACGCACTGGTCATAGACTTTCGTCTTGAGACACTGTGGTATATTGGACATATTTATCATATTTTAGTTCATCAGATTTTCATACAAAAATAAAAATATTTAAATTGAACGTTCTAGATATTACGGAGTCTATGTGAAGCAAGCGACAGTACAATAGCGGAGGGGATCGGGGCTGGGGGTGCTTGATGCGCTAGCGTTGCGTCAAACAGACGTAGGTAGGTATAGTAAAATACAGAGTTGATAGTGATACAGAAATACGGAGACATATTAATATTTGTAAATATACAACATTAGCTTTCACGATCCGTTTTGCGTTCTGGCTCCATTGGATCTTGCCATTTTTTTACATTTAAAACACTAGACAAATGAAAGTTACAACAAAGTTGCGACAAGTAAATCTGTTTGGCCAAAGAGTCGTACCAACAAACTTATAGAGAACACAGGAAAATGCATAGATCGAGTTGGAGACAGTAGAGTACTTACCACCAACAAGCAGTGGCGTAGTTAGGCGTGGGCGAAGCGGGACCTCGCCCACGGCCTCACACCCAAAGGGGACTCACGTGTGCGAGGGCTCTAAAGACGAAGGTTTTGATTTATTTAAAATTATGTGTTATTGAAATAATCCTAACGCCCATCATCACATCATTTTTCAGCGATAAGACCGTCATTGTACCCACAAATTTAAGTTTTTGTATAAGCTGTGTTGCTTTTTTGTGTACAATAAAGTTTATTCTATTCTATTCTAACCTATTATAATAATTAAATTTATTATTTTCTAAAATTCCATACAATTTTCATCATTACGTATAGCTGATTTTTTTTTTAAGTTTTTAAAATTCTATGTTAATGAATGTAGGTAAGTGGACATGTACCGTTTTAATTAACTATAAATAAATCAATAATAAATAAATGATTTATAGGTTCTCGCTTGACCACTATTTCACCCTATGGTAAGCCCCACGATGTGGTCAAACACTGGGTTGTGAACTTGTGACGATCGCTGTCTCCTTTTTGAATTTATAAAAGAAAGGCTTCACAGATGCGCCTTCGCCTACGTCTAAGTTAATCCACGCTACGCCCCTGCCAACAAGTCTGCAAAACAATATGGCGATTACAATAAGTCTTACTCTTTGTTCATATTCTGACTACAGCTCAGAATGCCTTTCTCTTGTTCCCCTTACTGACCTATTTTATCACTAGTAAAAGCAAGTCACTTGTAACACCTTGAGAAAAGCCTTTCATAATAAAGTGTAACGTGTCCATATATATGGCCTCTCCTGCTCCCATAAACGACGCCATAACACTCCTGTGTTGCCATTCATCATCATTAGGTGCTCGATTAACTATCTCTGCCCACCTAGGATCATGCCTGTGAAGAGGACCATTGATATTTATAAGAATTAATAAAGAACTATAAGCGTCCATTTTATCTTGTACTAACTTTTGCCTGCAGCTTCGCCCGTGTACATAAAATATAACCTATGCCACTCAGGAATAAAGAAGCTTTCTATGGGTGAAAAAATTTTAGCAATCAGACCAGCCCCCCTAGCCAAGTTACAAACGTTTCGCTTGCGCCGAACGCTTCGAGTTGACCTTGCCGCCAATTCTTTTGTTCTGATCACGTGACTGAGCGTTAAGACGACGTCATTCCCGTACATTTGAATCTTTCTACAAGCGTTAACTATTGCAGATTAGCAACTTGGCTAGGGGTACAGTACTTTTATAGATTACCTCCTACAAACAAAGAAACAAAAAAACAAACTTTACCTCTTTATTATAAGTGTAGATGTAGACGTCATTACCACTGGATATTGTAAAATAAACAATAAAAAAATTGTTTTAATTGTTAATTACATCTACATATATAGGCGGTACGGTTGGCGCAGTTGCTAAGCGATTGGCTGCTGCGCTGCGGGTCGCAAGTTCGATTCCCGGTCTTGTGAGTTTACATGTTTATTAAAAAAAGGTAACATCTTCAAGGTAAAGCAAAGCTTCTGCAGGAGACGTCCCTGGGCAATTACTGGCCACTGTTGGTGCAGACTAGACGGTGCGCAATGGGTAGCTCGCCGTCCAACCAGCCGGTAAGGACCAACCCAAGCAAGCAAGACGAGGGTCTGACACGGTGGTCTTCGGGCCTGAACCCATAGTGACAATATCCTACTTGTAGACTTATCTACTTCTGGAGCAAGGTGGGCTGGTTGAAGTGAAGACCCCCATGGGTTACACACATTGGTCTACTAAGGACTAAGTTCAGAGACCAGACTACAATAGATAGATAGTTTAAAAAAGGCGGAGTCTAAATGGCAGATTACAACAGGTTTTTGTTTGTCTTGTCCAGCCAAACAAATGATAATCTATTACTAGAAAAGAATCTCCTAGAAATAAAAGTCAAATGTTGCTATTTGTATTTTACTTTTAAAATTCTAAGTAAATAACTAATACTATCCGAAAGCGGTATAATATTTTTCCTATTATATACAGATCCCGATTTGCTTTATGAACAAGCCCGTACTGTACTTACGATCGCAGTGAAACTCCTATTATAATTTATAAAACTCAATCAATTAATCAATCAATCCCTAATGCCTTGATCACACGTACCTACCGAGTAAAAGGGCGAGACAGTAAAATGTTGCTCGGCCGAGACAGTGATGAAAGCATGTTGTAGAGGTAAGTGGTAGGCAGAGCACTCGGTGCTGTGTTTACACGTACCGAGTACTCGGCCGAAAGCACTGTCTCGCCCGTTTACTCGGTACGTGTGATCAAGGCATTAGTTTGTTCCCTATTTGGGGTCAGCCTTACTGATACTGTTACGCGATTATAGGCGATTTTGTGCCATTTCTGGCGTTAGGTCCATAGTCAGAAGGAAGAATTCTGGATGGTTCGCTTTTAGGCAGTCGGTGGTCGACCTCTTCCTCTTTTGCCCTCTATGGCTAAAATGCGTCGGGTCATTTGATCTTTGTTTCTGCGCATTAGCGTGCCCATACCGTAGTCTCGAGACACCATCAGCTCTTCGCAGCATCTTCATCTCTGTGACATGCATTATTAGTAAATTATAAAACTAATTACTTTAATACAACCTACAAATAATACACAGATCACTAACTAAAACCAGCTCATATGGGTAAGCCACTTCCATTGTCTACGCGGGGCATAGGTACACACGCTTTACCAAGTTGAATACAGGACAATCGTACAAAGCATAGTCATGAGAACAAGACGGTTTTCCAGAATGTGATTCTGTGTTGAACTGACGCAAACAACGATCCCTGCGGCTATTTTACACCTGCACCAGTCTTATACCATGAAATGGAAACATTGGCTCAAAACCACAGAAAAAATGCCATTCTACGGCCAAAGTCACACAAAATTTTATATCTTACTAGCTTTTACCCGCGCTTTCGCCCGCGAACATAAAATATACCCTTTGTCACTCAGGAATAAAGCGGCTTTCTATCGGTGAGAAAATTTTCCCAATCGGTTCAGTACTTTCGGAGATTACTTCCTACAAACAAAAAAACAAACATTACCTTTTGATAATATTAGTGTAGATGTTGGTCGAGAAGAACCATTTCAAGGATGTGTAAAGTCACAAAAGATTATTATTAGGTACTTACTACTCTTTTTTCAGTGGGAAGTCATCAAATGATCCAGCTATGCGTGAAACGAAAGGGAGAGTGAGACTTTTACTGACTAAAACCCTCCTATGTTCTTTCAGTCGCCCTTGGCGTTTTAAGGCCACGGTAGCCAGCCCTGGCATGAGGTAAATTCTACCTAAAGAATATAAATTTTCCACATACCTCCGACATAGGAATACGAGTATTTCTGTTTTCGTGACGACCTTTCTAATATGTATTATTCTCGTCTATTTATTATCATAAATCCATTAACATATTTAATTCATTTTTAAATGTTTGTTAACATCTTCGGCCGCTGCTGTCGGGAGCAAGTTACCAATTACCAGTGATTGGGGCTCCATAAACAGAAACCTCCTCAAAATGCGACCCGTATCAAGGAGTACTGGTTTCTGTATCAGTTCTTTGACCCAACCGCGCAATAGCAGCTTAGACTGGTGGTGTAACCTATGTATATTAAAAACAAGCTACCTAATTTTGATTGTAATAAAGAACAATGGTCAATCTCTTAACATGCTTGGACTATAAAAAATTAGTAAATCGTAACTTAATGAAACATGTATCGTTTGATTTGCCTGAATGAATATTACTAAGTACGGCATTCAATATATTTTTAAAAGTACGGAGAAACTAGTAAATAATTAAAAGGTTTTTTAAGGTTATGTGGTTTATTAATAATCTGTAGCTGTAAAAAAATACGTCAAATATGTCATTTGTCCATTTCGCGCCAAATAGGACAAACTGTACCTTAAGAATTTATATATCCTACGGATAAACAAGATTATTTATAAGATTCTTGACTGTACCTAATAAATAGACGCAGCGGAATGTTGCTTTGTTTTTATTGGACAGTACAGGTCGATGGCAACAAAAGACTTTAAAACTTAGTACAGCCTAGTAGTCATTTTCAAAGACTAGTATACTGGTTAACCATTATGAAATTATTCTCTAGATTCACCTGTAAGCCCGCGCACGGGCAAAACCGATGTATGAACCAAACTTATTGGGGTCAGGTGTCCCACTGTTTTATAAACAGTGCTTAATTTATCGAATTTAAATCATAAGCCTTTAGATTTGTTTGGAGGACACACTATATCTGTTCCAAACATTGTAGATGCAAATATATGAATATGAATAAAAGCTCAAGTTATCTTTATTCATAAGTAAGAATCTTACTAAACATGCGGACACAAAAATTAAATAAAGAATTTTCGAGTTGTCTTGCTATCATTTAATCTTCTTCACTTGCAAGATCACAATCACTAAGGTACTGGTGAAAAATAATTATGTAAAAAAATTAAAACTGATTAGGTACTTTTATTCTTTATTACAATTCTCTTATGAATATATCATCAAGAAATGCAGCAGGAGCAGCTACATTTTGTTCGTATCTGGCCCATCCAAGAAACCAAACGATGGTCATAACATGAGCACAACATCCTAGTGTGCGTCGACCTACAAGACAATTACAGCAATATTCTCTAATGCCAGCTAACACAGATGTGTTATTATTTATTAAAATGTACACATAATATTGTTTCCTGCTAATGTGCCTTGACTTTATTCTACCTCTTATAATTGAGACTTCATTTACATCCAAATTGGAAAAATACAGAGAATCCGGTATTTCCCTACAGACTTCAATTCTGTACTGCCCATGAAATCTGATATGTTCTCCGTAGTAGGAGAGCGCTTGGCGAAGTTGGTATGTCCCAAGAGCAAATAAAATAAGGTCCTCATATTGGAGACGGGGAAAATTAATTAAATTATTTCTATCTGCACTTATACTAATAAAATTAGAACCACGTCTATTTAAATTATTGGTTTCTACTATATCTGCTAAATTATTTGGTAAGTGCATTCTTAAATAAATGTTATTTAATAATTGCTCAGCATTTTCGCGATTTTTGAGCCGCACACCAAATCTATTTAATAATGCCGCCGCAATCTGGAAATCTTGCATCATGTGTGGCAAAGATTTATGAAAAAATTCTTGACGAAATAATTTGAAATCACGCTTTATATGACCATTAACCACTTCTACTACCCATCTGCAAAGTGTTACACACCTACTTCTATTTGCCTGAGGTGTGGTTAATTGCCTTTCACCTTCCAATAGTGATTCAGGCATATATGGTTTATAATTACAATTTTCCAATAGATTAATGCAGTCTCGGAAACCTCGGTCTAATATAAAAATATCGTTGTCTCTAAAATACTGTCTCAGAGGTAAGTTTTCATTTTCAAATAAGGAAGTCATTATTTCAGCATCTGAGGTAGTGGCTTTATATGGACCAAAACAATCTAAAATGTAACCGTCACATAGCACTAACATAAATGGTTTTAAAAGATTTCTATATTTGTGCAATGAATATGATTCTTTTTGGAACATATAATTAGCACTCTTATGAGCATAAATATATGTTCCATCACAAATAACAATGGGGTGGTCTGTGATTGCCCCAGAATTCCCATATATTCCATTGGGAATTAATAAATTGTGGTTAATACTTTCTTGTCTGCTTAAATGTCCAATTCCCAAGTTGTTAGGGACAAAATATTGCAAAAGTTTCTCTCTTACATTGTTCATATAACGTTCGAGAGTTCTTCGTGATATCCCCATTAGGCTAGCTATCCTTTCATCCGAATCTCCATTCCTTAATTTTATTAAATATGCTACAAGACCAATAACTCCTCGGTGCAGAGTTTGGATTTGAGGAACTTCAATCAATAAATTGTTGAATTTTTCCTTAGTTAATCCAAGCCAATATTGGAACAGATGATCATCAATATTTAAAGGATCATTAAAATCAATTGAACTAGATTTCTTTGAATCAATAAAAGAAAACATATGTTCAACTTGTTCTACAGTGAAAACCGCACTACTATTATCTAAATAGTACAAAGTGTCCCAACTGTTACTCAATAAATGGTCTGAACAGATTCTAGCATGTGCAGGCAAGTAAAAATGGTGGTCAATTATTATTTTTATGCGTAAATCATCAGAAATTCGATGTAAGTCCCGATTAGTGCAATAAGTAAATACACACTGTGCAGCAGTATTGGGTGCCCGTCTGTAATTCGAAAGTGTAATAGTTGATGATGCAGGTACATTTTCGGTAGCCACTGATGGTACTGCTGGAACCCAATCAGGTGATGAAAAAGATGATATACTGGGATTAGATAACACAATATCCGCTTCATCAGATCCTTGTTCTGGGTCGACATTACCAGCCATCTCTGACTGCTCTATTGCTGAATGTAATTCAATGTCATGTTGTACTAATTCAGGTGCTTCTACCATATTTGTTGGAGAAAAATCAACTAATTCATTTTCTCTTTGTTCTGTCTGCATACGCAGAGCATTTCTTTTTGCTTTCATCCAGCAAGAATGACACACTCTGTCATTTGTAGTTAACTGAAACAAAAGAGAGAATTGGTAAACTCATCTAAAAATACTATTAAAACCTGTCCTAGATTGTAATAGGCACACACATTGATCACTGTTTGTTTGCGGCAGTTTGGCAATATCAAACTTAAATTAATTCATAAAACTCCAAGTGAAAGCTGGCATTCGCACTGCTATTGTCTTTCTATTGTGTCTATAATTGACGGTATTTGAAAGGTTAATTATGAACCCAGCTTTCATTGCAATGTTGTTTCTTTTATAAATAAGATCTAGGAGTTATAAACATCAAATCCAATTGATTACTATATAAAACAACAGCTAGTCTTAGTAATACTAAAAAATTGTTTAAATTACCTCTTGCGATTGGATAGAATTCATTATGCAGGTAGTAATCATTTGTTGCAGTTCTGAAGGATTGCTGCGTAATATTAAATCACTTTTTCTTCGAAGGATTGAACATCCACACATCAAGCAGATGCTAGAGTGACCCACCACCTGAGTTCGACTACTTCCGGGTAGTTGGTTGTCATGGCTTGATATTTCTCCATGGATAATTTGATTAACCCTCATCATCACAGCATCTAAACAGGCCTGGCAAATATTATCACTGTCCTCAATCTGTAAATAAATATTACTGTTTGTAAAACACTTCGATGACGATGTACTAAAATGAAATATCTTACGATGCGTTGTGATGCTAGTAAGTTCATATCTGAATACTTACGATACGTGGCGAAATCCTTTCAGCAATAAAAGACACCACTCTAGTATCTTGTTCTAGGACAATGTGCCGTGCAATGCGATTAACGCATAATCCACAGTTTACACACAGAATGCGCGAAGACATGACTACTTCCACTTCACTTCACTGACAAATCCAAAACTAGATGAAATCAAAGTCCAAAAGACGAATGCCAAGTTAACTAGTATAGAAGATTCGATCGGAGTCCGTAAGCAAAGCAAGATATGGTTAGAATTATAGGGAAAACACAAGATCACACAGAACACAGTCGTTGCCAAAGCTACAACACGGTCTGCGCAGAGACAATAACAATACATTGTTTGTTTGTCAAAAATAGGGTGGCTCCGTATTCAATCGATTTACTTACGGATTTATCGATTTTTAGAAGCAAAAATCATTTTTTAACTCATGACTTGATTAAATCATATAACAAAACACAAAAAGATGTGTAAGTGGCTTATCTCAGATTAAATAAATAACAAAATCATAAACAGCTATAATCTAACAATTATGTACTTTTTCATTTCTATTTAGAAATTAAATCGATATCGACCACTTCAAAAGTATGGACTTCTCTATGAATGTTAACATTACGGATGCGTTCATGAATAAAGATATTGAGACGCGTTCTATTGAAAAAAAAAATAATAATTAAAAAAATGAATATCTTTTTTCCTCCTGCTTTTAAAAATAAACTGAATCCACCATATAATTACATTGATAATATATTATGTTATGATGACAATCTCATTTCGTTAACAACACTTTTTTGGTGATGATCAGAGATGGTCAGCCAGTAGCTACAGATATCATGTCATTCATAAACCGTTTAGCTTGAAAGACACACTCATTCGACAAAACCGACTGTATGTACTCTCACGTCATACGAACAATAAAATTAGTAATTACGCTCGTAATACAATAAAAAAATACAGCATCAATCTGCTGCCCACATTATTGACACATAAATTGCTCTGTCTCCCGTGACGTGCATCGCGATACGTCATAAATATTAATGTGAAATTATCACTGTGGGACACAGACGACCAACTTTTGTGACCACAAATAATTAGATATTTCAACTGTGATCTCGCAAACTAATTGCGCGTCTACACTCTACATAATAGATAAGCTTGTTCAACCTCTGACGTTTAATTCACAAAACTCGACTGAAATTCTAACTATTTCGAGTTATACAAAATATTCAAACATCTCCGTTGCTAAACCTCGATAATTGTACCCGTTGAAAGAGACTCCTTCTCGATAATGAGACGGCAGGAGATCGTCTTTTATACTCGCACCGTTTTGAATTATGAGTGTCTAGGGAATTCGCGGTGTCTATACTGAAGTTACTTGAGCTAAGAAACAACATAGTTTGCGAACTTTTTCAACTCGTATTGTATTGAGTTGCTATAAATCGTAGCATACTATTTGTTAAATTAATAGATCACGTTTCAAACACTACACCGCGCTCTTAAATGCAAATCGTTGATGTGGCTCAAATAGCTGATCAGTTTAAATATGACTGGGCAGAACATATTTGCCGCTAGTCTAACGCTCTAAAGGCCCGCAAAACAGGATTGGTGGTCAAACACAAAGACACAGGACCGCCGCAGAGCACGAAGGAGATGGTGGAACGAACTGGATGTCTTAGGAATTGGAAAGAGGAAGCGAGATATTGTGATCGTTGGAAGTACTAGAGGGAGGCCTTTGCCCAGCAGTGGGACAATACGCACTAGTAGTAGATAATTTTATTGAGGATTAGCTTCTGTTAGCGGCTTCACCTCATTTAAACTCGAAAATTATATCAAGGAACATATTCTTGAGATAAAAAGTATCCTATGTTCCAGGACTTGATCAAGAAGCAAACACGATGCCTTCGTCATTTAAGGAACAATGCTCCAAACTTTACGACCAGCTACTTAGGCCGTGCGTTGATTCATCAGCAGTGATCGGAATAGGCAAGGCTATTTAGGTTCATTGACCGCAAACATTGATGTTAATATGGATATTCCACGGGATTCCGGCTGATACTACGAGATTTAATTGAATTTCATTATTTTTGTTAATATGTATAAAAAAAATTATGTAAGCCAATAAGCGCATGATATGCGACGTTGTAAATTTTACGTCAACAGCACGCTATAAAACTTTTTTCCAAGCGTGCGACGTTGCCGCTTTGTTGAGACGCATACAGATACCGGCACGGATCTTGAGCGCTCGGCTAATCTTTCTTTAGTCCCGAAGGCAAGATAGTTTTTTTTTTATAATTTTACTACTTTAAAACCAAATCCCGGGACTTGGTGAATATGCATATTATTCTAACCTATGGCAAGTACATAAAATAGCCCTACCTATTCCGATTTAGTCAGTCAGTCAGTCAGGACATAAGCTTTTTATACCTATACAGGGTTATTTGTAAACCACTGGTAAACTCTCAGGACTATTACAACATCATAAACAACAACTTTTAATCTATGACTTTTAAAAATGTATCATATTCTAGTTCATCATATTTTTCACACAAAAATAAAAATATTTAAATTGAACGTTATAAATACTACGGAGTCTATGCGAAGCAAGCGACAGTACAATAGCGGAGGGGAGCGGGGATCGGGGGGTGGGGGTGCTTGATGCGCTCGCATATAGGTAGGTATAGTAAAATACAGAGTTGATAGTGATAAAGAAATACGAAGATATTTGTAAATATATAGATATAGACTTCTATGCGAAGCAAGCGATAATACTATAGCGGAGGGGCTCGAGCGGCGGAGGTGCTTTATGCGCTTGCGTCGCGTCGTACAGATGTATGTAGGTATAGCAAAATACAGAGTTAAAATGTGTTAGATAGAACAGCGAAATCTTGAAGGTTGGTTTTTAGTAAATGAATGATGTTTTATAAAAAGTAATTGAACAAAATTTGTTTATTTTATGATGTTAGTAACACAGCACATAACCCTGTATAGATAAAAAAAAATCCTTTCTGACAAGTAAGCACTGATCAAGCAATCATTCGATACTTACAATTTGACCCATATCCTGTATAAAATGGTATCGTATGGTTGTTGAGTCCAGACGGATATTTCATTAGCTGGCAGCGCGGGTGTGTAGCCGGCGGACGTAGCGCCGTGACCCGGAGCGAACTTCACAAACATCAGACAGAAACTCGTTAGCCAACCCCCTGCTCACCTTGCCTCCCCCCCCCCCACCACCACCACCGACACACCGTTACTAAATAAATGTCTCACTCCAATTCCGCAGATTGGTACAACTTTATATGATGAAACAGCAATTTCTCATTTATACCTATAAATCTCAACAAAAGATTCAATTTCAATTATTCGATTAATAAAACAGTGTAGCTAAAAGGAAATTCTTATATTTTCCTCATGTTTCCTGCTCATTAGCTTTGAATTTTTCATGATCTCAAATGTGAAAATGCTATTTTGTGTATCAGCTTATGAAAAATGTATTCGACAAAGAAACAACTCCTTGGAATTTCGGAGAAAAAACTACCCACAAAGAATTTTCCTAAAAAGACTCATGCGTTTCCGTGGCGATATATATCTTATCATAGGATGCTTTATGATCATAAGAAAGCATATTGTTAAGTAATTTCCTTAGTAACCCATAATACAGGTACACATACATAGTAGGTACACTGAAACCATGTTGGGTGTAAAATGTCACCTGTGGCTTATTGTGGCTTTATTCTGAGAAGGTGTGGGCGACTTTCTTTGATTGCATTACACATTTTTTCTTACGTACAGTCAGGGAAATATTTATTTTATAATTTATGTACAATACAAGGTGGACCGATGACCTGGTGAAGGTTGTGGGAAACCGATGGATGCGAAACGCACAGGAAAGTTCGTTGTGGCGACGCTTGGGGGAGGCCTATGTCCAACAGTGGACGTTTATCGGCTGGAATGATGATAATGATGATAATTTATGTACACACGTACACAATACAAAAAAAAACATAGCATTATAAAAATTTGCACAAAGGTACTGCTTATTTCAGAAATAAATTTCTTCCAGCAGACCTGCGAAACGACAGATTAGAAGAAATGTAGACAATAGTATGTAAAAATAAGAAAATAAGAGTTTGTGAAATATTAAAAATAAAAAAAAATAACACATATTATTCATAAATACTTATATAACTGTATATACCTTATACTAAAAATATTTACATAAAATAATTTTCACACTACAGAGGAAATACAGTGCTCTTTTACTTGAGTTTTAAAGATTGAAACGGATTTCAAATCTCGAATACTCAGCGGAAGAAGTTTCACAACCTTACTCCATGGACAGAGAAAGAGTAGGAGTAGTAGCTGGATTTTTGAGGAGGGGATTTAAGAATGGATCTTAGGTGTGATCTGCACAGTGCGTCGCCAGGGCGAGCATAGGAAAATCAGTCACGCAGATAGGAGGGATAAGACGGGTTGTGCAGGATGTTGAAAAGGACATCAAATCCGAGTGTTCCTTGCGAAGTTCCTTGCGAAGATGAGAGACGTGATCATGTTTTTGTAGACCATGTTTTTAGTATCGAATGCATAAGTTTTGCAGTCACTCGAGTTTGTTTAATAGCTTATCAATAGAATCCAAGTAGCAAGCGTCGTCGGTATAGGTAATCTATAATCAGCTCAATAAGCGTTTGGTTAAAGATATTTTGGTTATTACTTTTTTTTGGAGATGCAAAAACCTATGCACCTGCATACATTCAATCTGAATATTATCCACCATAAACTTAAGGTGGAATGTCACTTGCCGTTGCCTTATCTTTCTAACGAATATACAGTTTTAACCTAGGGTAAAATTTCAATTTACTCGATTGTCGAAAATGGTTGCCAGTTAATTTCCACAATTTTTACAATGTTGTTTGTCTTAAGCCTAGTCCGAACTCTAACTTGGTAAGCGACTTCTAAAAATAATACTAATTAATAGTTAACCTACAAGCTTGACGAAATTAACACCCATTTAAAGTTTCAATTATTTTATAATGTATGCCATATGCGTACCTACATAAAGTCCGCAGATATATGTAATTATAAATGATAATGGCTACTATAATGCCGTACGAACAACATTTACATGATTAAATATCTACAAACACGAAAATAAGGAGCACTCAATACCTCATTTACATTTTACGTCAGTAAAATGATGGCCGCACAAGAATAAAGTCAAACAGAGAACCTTAACTTCCGCACAATACGGCAAGACAAGTAAAACAGTACATCACTTCGTATTTAATATGTATGTACCTATAAATCTCCAATAAAACGCTTCCACTCCATTAAGTAAATTGAAAAACTTTTCGATGATCCTTATTCCGAAACCACATCCAAATTGTGATTTAATTATCTTACACAGTAAATCTGTATCACAAATCAAATTAATAACTGTTTTGTGTAAAATCGGGAAAAGCTGAATATCCTCTGAGAATAGATAAGCCATAGAAAGTTCACAAAATCGTCGAAGTTTTGAGCCTTCCACCCCTAATCCCTGCCAGAGTCGCTCTAAATTTTATAAAACTTGCCTAAGATGTAGCGAAATGTGCAAATTCTTTAAAAATAGTTCTACTCTATGGCAAATTCTTTATAGCTAGTAAATTCTGTATATTTCCTCTATTAAATCGTCCTCAATTTCTAAATAGCATAGAATCCTAGAATCGTGATGAATAAACAAGAATTTAAGTAAACTTTACCGTAGAATTAATAAAACATTATAATATACCTATCAATATGCCAAAAATCTCTCGTAACTACAGTGAGAAAATTCATCGTGAACGTATATTCTGCGAAAATACAATCATAGCAAGGTTATAACAGTATGAATAGTATTAGGTACCTTGAACATAAGACACGCGAGTTGTTACTTGCTCCAAGTTAGTTATTCTAGCATCAGACTATTCTCGCAGAACGGTTGTTAAATTGATCCGTAGCTAACAACAATTCAAGCGAAGAAAATACGTGGCAACAAATCTTCTCCGCCGGAAAAGGTTCTACTAACCGAATCCAGATTCCAGGTGTCTGCGGAACAATGCAATTCCCGAACAAATCGCGCCGGGGACGCGGTGGCAGCGCGCCGACGAATCTCGCCCCCGCTTCGTCGCCATCCCTGAGTCGTCTCGATGTCGCCTCGTCGTCGGCTCCAAGTCGCCTCGCCGCTGCAGCGCTGACGCGACGACTGCCTACACGCTCTCTGTTCCCGTACTTCAAGTGACAGCTAACTAATAACTAAAGTCTAGTGAGCTATGAATCGAATATGCGAGGATACTTACTACTAGAGGTTTAGCAGTTTATATACGGCTAACTCCTAATAGTATGTTTATAAATGTGTCTCCATTCATGCCTTACTATACATTTTTTTGTGTGTGTTTTCAAGCTTTAACTTTAAAAGTCAGTGTAAATGTGAACATAAAAAGCTCATGTCCGTAGGTAATTGCGAAGATATGAATTACTAATCAATCAATCAAACCTTTCTCAAAAGAAGGAAACATAATATCTGTTCAACATTTATTTCTCGTAATAATATAACTGGCCAGATAAATTATTTCAACGATATTTATAGCAATAAAATTCTCTTGTTAGGGACAAATTTCTTAACCATTAAATTCTTTTGTATTAGCCTTGTAGCTGGATGGTTATGTGTATGGCAGAAACAATATAAGTTAAGATCAAGAATTTTTCAGTTTGTTTTTTCGCAGTAGATACATATCTTTACAAGTACTCATAAGCGTACGTCCATCCAGTGGCTGAGTAACTTTGTTGAAAAGAAAAGCGGTGGAAAAGGGAAAAAGAAATAAAACTGTTGGCTGACGAATTCGACAGAGATTTATCACCTCCGCGAGGTTTTAGCGGTTCCTAATTTACCTACCGGGGAGACGGCTGAAGGACGATAATTCATTTTTATACATTTTCATTTTATTATACTACGTTAGTCTCCTAAGGCCAAATATTTTATACTTAATGTACCCTCACGGCAACATTTCATAATAAAATTGAAATAGGAAATTTTGATATTCCAGTCCTTAATTACAGCAATTAATTTGATTATTTATTCAGATTAATAAATAGCTCTCCACACATTTGCGCTCATTTTAATTGCAGCCAGATTTACAAAGTTTAATTTCCCACATCAAACCTTTGTCGAAATAACCCTTCCAATGAATTCAGTAAAAGGTAATTATAATTTACATTTTTTTTTTACAATTTCCCAATAAAATAAACATGAAATAATAAATTGAGGGTTATTTGAAACAAGCCACTGGGCACGTTGTTTATTGTCGGTAGATAATCAATATTTTCCATTTCACAATACCACGATTTCAATCTTTGGGAAATCAACAAAAATTTGCATACAAAAAGCGCTATCTGTTTTGCATAAATCGATTTACCTATCCTCTTTCGAAAAGCTCTTTCCTTCCCAATTTCAACGGCAAGTTTATTTGTAAACAAAGTAGGAATTGCTCTAGGGTATTACCAAATAAAAGTTTGGAATGTAGCAGAAAATTATTCGGAATTTAAGTTTTTTATGGGCGGTGATAAATATAAGCGCGACTGTAACACGTCATTTGGTTATATTCAAGAAGTTTCCAAGTCACACACAGCCGAGTAGACGAAAAATATTAAAATTTCATGTTGAAATTTAACTTTAGTATCCGTACCTAATAGTCTAGTCAAATTAGGTCATTTTTTAATAAAGATTGGAATAAATTCTCTGGAGAGGCAAAAACGTTTCTGATGGTATTGTATGAGTGAAAAATAGAGTATAAAAAAAAAAATCATTTGGCACCCCTACGGAAGGGGGTGAAAACTGTTTATTGCTCATAACTAACCAGAGAATATAGGTGTGCTCACCATTTTTTTTTTTTTATGGTATATTAAACCTCAACCTACATTATTGCATTTTAATTATTTTAATTAGACCAACGCAGCATTAGAAAAAAATAAAAATGTTATTTTTGGCCATTGCGGCATTGGGGAAAATGGTGTAGTTTTGTAAACTGAGGAAAGTGTTATACATTTCGACCTAACTACATGATTGATTTTGCACCCCAGTGCGACGTATGGAAATTAGTTTTTCACGTTTTTTTGCTTCTGTACTTCGGGGGAAATTTAAGTAGTTTTGAAAATAATCACAATTACATTAATTTGGTTTCCTTTATATTTGCGCCCTATAAAAAATTAGCATTTTTTTAAGGAACATACGTTTTTCTAGTGTTGTCTTAATTGCCAAAGAACTATTACGCCATGGAAGTGACAAGCGCGCGACACGGAATAATAAACTGACAAGAAGAGATAAGCGTAGTCATTACCTAGGAGTGTTGTGGGATGGATTTTACGAGGAAGGAGTACTTTCTGATTGTAAATGCTGTTAGTAAGTGTAAGTAAAGAAAACTAATTTTGTTTTTATAAAAAAAAAAAAACAGTTAAAAAACCGTCTATGTTTAAACAAAAAAAACGAGAGTGTCCTGCAAGCATGTCCTTTATTTATCTTCTATACATACATATAAATAAAATTGGAGTATCTGTTTGTAATATTGAAGTAACAGCTTTTTACTACATGCATACATATATACGGTACATAGAGTTTGACCATCGAAAGAAGACAACGAATTATTAATCAAACGTTATGTATGGCAGCATTTAAAAAAATTAAGAATTTTATTGTCAAAATTGTTTTCCTGCATCTTATTATACTCATTTTGCTTAAAATAATGCCATAAACAATCACTAGTTCGATGGAAAGGCTACTATTTAATATAATGGACAAGTTTAAAGACGCAAAAAGTGAATTAAATTAAAAACATGCAGATAAAATGCGACGGTTGGATACAATAATATCATTTCTAGGTTAGTTTTCATAATTACTATTATAAAAACTTGATACTTTTTGATTAATTAATAATTGTAATATTACTCACACGGTGTATTATACTTTTCAGGAGGTTTCGGCAATGAGTAGACGAAACTCCTAATAATGAAAACAGTAAAAGACATGGAAAGTTGTATATTTCGTATGCGCGATAACTAGCAAAGTAGCGGCGGACATTTGAAAGATATTATATTCCATACATAATGACATCAATCGGCCATCCAAATTAATAAAAAAAATCGATAACACACAATTTGTTTTATTCTAAAGATTCCAGGGAAGTGTTTATTGAATGGCCCACACACTTTCAATTAAAAAAACAAATTGTGTTTTTTTTCCGTTTTTTTTACATGTTACATTGAAATTTTGCGGAAAAAATCGTTTGGGAACAAAATAGAAATCTTTCGAATGTTTTATTCATTGTTTCGGTTAAGCCTCCCCCAAGTGTCACCATAATGATCGGTGCCCACTGTTGGACACAAGCCTCTCCCAAGTATCGCCATTTAGGGCTTTAATGACTGCTGTCCACTGTTGGACATAGGCCTCCCCCTCGCTATAATGACCCATGCCCACTGTTGGACATAAGCCTCCCCCGAGTGTCGCCATTAGGCGCTAAAATGACTGCTGCCCATTGTTGGACATAAGTCTTCCCTCGCTATAATGACCTATGCCCACTGTTGGGCATAAGCCTCTCCTAGTGTCACCACGTAGGCTTTATAATAATTGATGCCCACTGTTGGACATAGGCCTCATCGCGATAATGACCTATGCCCACAGTTGGGCATAAGCCTCCCCTAACGTGTCACCACCTAGGCGCTATAATGATTGATGCCCACTGTTGGACATAGGTCTCCTCTTGCTATAATGACCTATGCCCACTGTTGGGCATAAACTTCCCCAAGAGTCGCCATTTTGGCACTAAAATGATTGATGCCCACTGTTGGACATAGGCCTCCCCTTACTATAATGAGCTAGGCCCACAGTTGGGCATAAGACTCCCCAAGTGTCGCCATTTAGGCGCTATAATAATCGATGCCACTGTTGGACATAAGCCTCCCCCAAATATCACCGTTTAGGCGTTATAATGACTGATGCCCACTGTTGAACATAGGCCTCCCCCTCGCTATAATGACCCATGCCCACTGTTGGACATAAGCCTCCCCCGAGTGTCGCCATTAGGCGCTAAAATGACTGATGCCCATTGTTGGACATAAGTCTTCCCCCAAGTTTCACCATTTAGTCGTTATAATGACTGATGCCCACTGTTGGACATAAGCCTCCCCCAAGTGTCGCCATTTAGGCGTTATAATGACTGATGTCCACTGTTGGACATAGTCTCCCCTCGCTATAATGGCTCGTATCCACTGTTGGACATAAGCCTCCCCCAAGAATCACCATTTAGGCGCTATAAGGATTGCTGTCCACTGTTGGACATAGGCCTCATAAACTAGTGCGCCTCACCATCAGATTGCGTCATCTAGTTTATATTAAAAAAAAGGACGCATTTGAAAAAAACAAACATGAAGTTTTCGGTTCTTTTCATATTTTTCCGTTTTTTTCGGATTTATTGGAAAAATACATGAAATTTATAATTTATAAATTTCTTGAAAGTTTCGAATGTTACATTGAATAAAACAACAGCATTTGAAAGAAACGGGAATATTCCCTGTTTTTTTCAACGCTAACCAAGGGACCCCCTACCATAATCAATTAATTTAGTAGTAAGATACTATTTAATTCAGTACTTTTGGAAAACCTAGATGATGATCGTTTTTTGCATACCCCGAATGATTAGAATTTTTCTTAGGACGTTTTAGGTTTTCTTCTGTCAAGTAATACAGAATTATGGAGTCTTTTCGATGCTGATGGCGAAGCCTTTGTGAATTTATACAGAAAAGCTGTACAGTTAAGATTTACTTAGGATTACCTAGGATGCAACATTTATTTTTCTTTGAAGTAGTCTGATTTAGCAAATTTTTAAGTGGAGTAATCTTTCTGAGTGATTTTTCTCATCAACACGCCAACATCGGTAGTCATCATCATTTCAGCTGAAAGGCTTCCATTGCTATACAAAAGTTTTTCCTATGTCACCACAACGGCCGGTCCAGTTTATCACGCCTCCATCGAATTCACGTGAACCTTACTAAATAAAAGGTTATTCTTACCCTTGTTGCGAGACCTTTCAACGTTACGTCTTCAGGTATCCGGTCGCCATTCCATAACCTTTTGGCCCCATCGATCATCTGTTCTGCGAGCAATGTACCCAGTTTACTGCCACTTAAGCTTATCTTCCTCTCCATTGCTCTTTGTGTTACTTAAAACCATCTGATGAGGCGCATTGTGAACGACCACGTTTCAAAGCCAAATGTCACTACGCACAGGCAATGTAATTTCACATAGACTAATTATGTAATTATGTCTAGATATGTAATTCCCTAAAAACCTTGTTTAAGCTTATTCTTAGTAGGGTTATTAAGATTGAACTTAACCTACACATATTAAAATTAAGTGGTTTTAGATAGCGCTGCTAGAAGCTGCCGGCTAAAGCTACCCTCTCTAAAATAAGCTTGGACAAGGCTTTTATTTACCAATAAATCCGTGGATTTTAAGATCACTTGCGTAAAAAGTACGATGATGGGATAAATTCTAAGAGATCTTCTATTCTGTAGTTTACTTGCAGGATAGTCTGAAGTAAAGTGACTATCTCATCACATCCAAAAAAATCAGCTGTATTTAGGTTTCACGCAGTACCAATATTTTGACTAGTTTTTTTTTATGTTCAAAAATGCGGGATCCCTGAACGCGCGAGGCCCCAAAATGGGGGGGTCTGTAACATTTGCTACTCTTGCTACATGGCTAATCCGCCACTGAGTGCCATCTAACCTTTGCATGAATGTCGAGTTTCCTAGCAGCTACCGTAGCTTTGTGCTCAATGAACTGTCCAAAGTTTAAGGAAATTTCAACTCCCAAGAGCTGAAAGCGGTCGATACACTCCAAGGATACATTCTAAAAAGCAGGTGCTAAGGTGATCAGGCTGCTTTTGGCAGTGAACGGACATGCTTGAGTTTTGGCGGCATTGAATATCGCGGCTAAATAAGTAATAATAAGCAGCACATGTTTAATTGTTAAATAAACATGCATCATATATATATATCGCTTACTAATTATTTTCATGAATAATCAAACGTATCAACTCTGTTTAAGTGGCGTACAGCTAGGGTGAAGAGCTTCATTTTTTTTAATACGGCCTCTTTTTTGTTTTGCCATCTTTCGTTGGTCAGAGTCTACACCAAAATAACATTTTTTGCAATTTTTGTCTGTCTGTCTGTTTGTCCGGACTAATCTCTGATATGGCTGGACTGATTTTGACGGGACTTTTTTTGGCAAGTAGCTGATGTAATAAGGAGTAACATGAGCTACTTTTATTTTAGAAAAAATAAATTCAAAATCCTGTAGTCCATGCGAACAAATTCGCGGGCACAGCTAGTTTCAAATAAATTAGTTGTATTTCGGTTGTCTTTAGAACTATAAACCGTCTGACAGCGCTGATTATTCTACGGCATCGGGTAAGGTAGGAACAATAAAATATTAGTATAAAAAATGTGGAGTTTTAAGTATGCGACTCAAAAAGAAACTGGGTAAGGGCGAGTCGGACTCGCACACTGAGGGTTCCGTATCAACTAACTTAAATAAAATAAATATCTAGCTTTTGCCAGCAGCAATTATTCCTATACTTATGCTATAAGACTTGCTTCGTGCCAAATTTCAGGGCTCTAGGTCAACGGGAAGTACCTTTATGATTCCCTTGAGTGTCGAAATATAATTTTTTTTTGCGACGTAAATGCCGGTATTTTTTTTATTCGTTAACTTAGAAGTTTTTACTTTTACACAGCTTTAAGGGACCGCAGTCATGAGTATACGGTTTAAATTTCAACTTGATACTTGCACTTGTTCCCGAGATAAAGGGACTTGACAGACAGACGTACGAACAACAAAGTGATTCTATATGGATTCCGTTTTTTCCTTTTGAGGTACAGAAAGAAATAAAGATCGACAGAGAATTGATATGATTATCATAATTTCTTGTTAGATAAATACTTAATACAGGGGCAGGTCGGGAGGTCACGACAAACAATGCAATACACTCCATAATCCATTTTCACAACACAGCTAATAAAAAAGAGGAAATTATAGTTATTAATTTGTATAGCGCAGGGATCGCTTCTTGCCACAAAAATGATCTAAATGCATATACATGCACGCACTTACTTACTCTCGACCCCGCCGCGCGCGCGCCGCGCGACCCCGCGTTCGCCCTCCGAGTGCCACGAGTCGCAGTATGTATTCACGTTAACTCTACATAAACTTCCAGTTATATATTTCTTATTTTTATTACGTGCGAATGTTTTATATATAGAATACATTATATATTAAAAAATTCATGACTACACTAATTTGCCCCGAAGTACAATCTACAAATATTGTAAAATGCTGTTTTCCTAGGGGTGCCAAATGGTGCAAAAATAACTGGATGTATAGGATGCTTTAAAAAGCTTATTATGAGTTTGCACCAACTGGCTAAATTTCTCTTGAGCCGCAAAATAAAAATAATGATTTATTAGTGTTTCATACACCTCACACTTTTTTCGTGAAAAGTAATTATACACCAAAGGGGTATCTACATATATCTAAACTTACCACAACGAAATACTTATGAAATTTTTAAATTTTGGGACTTTAATGTTAAAACCTAATATTAAACGATGTTCCGTACATAACAGGAATGGTGCAAACTCAGAGAAGACTTATATTCATGTCTTCTAATGATTCCACAAAAAATTACAACTACACGAATTAGGTCCAATCTTTTTGCTAATTTGACTAGACTACTAAGTATAACAACTATTGCCACCTAATTATTATTTGGTTGGCATATTAAATAAATATCGACACAAGTGTAGCAATTTGATACTTTATGGTGATTTGCTCCCGATTAGAATACGAAACTAGACGATCTCCGATTCAAGAATCGTCCTATATCGAGTGTTGAATTCTAGATACAGTTATTGAGGCCATCGACTTGCGAACGTCCAAATGTACGAGTACTATTCGCTCTAGACCTTTTGTCGACGAAATAAGAAATAATATAGAACGCGCGGAGTGTCCGTATCCAAATTAACATGGAGCGTCAATGGAACTGTCCCGCTCTATAACTGCAAGAGTGTCACAGTGACGAGTGTCGAAAGACATGAAACAGTCACGAACACGGCCATACGAATGTTTTTTTTTTAGAAATCCTCCAATAGAATAACTGACATAAAACTGGTGATGGTGTTTTGATATTTGTAATTGAAATTTAAAAAAAAAAAACAAATTTCAGAAACCTATCTGAAATTATCTCGTACAGTAAGTAAGTACATACTTATTTTTCTTTTTTCAATTTCAATTTTCCAAATTAAAAAAATTCTAGTGGCAAATCCAGGTATACTTGTGTATGCTTCAATTTGCATGTTTTTCATCACAATTTTTTTACAAAAGACAAAGGGAGTAATACATTTTTATTATTACTGGATTAGAACTCGCGTCATCGCATTTCATTCCGGCACCCCGGCGACAGCTCTGTCAGCGTCGCAGCTGCCGCAAGGGAATATGTAATCCTGAATAGGATCATACTTAAATGTCAGGTGCGAAACCTCGTCTGTAGAACAAATTCGCGGCTGGCCGTTTTTTGTCTCTTTGCTAACGAATCACCAAGCTCATGGGGCTTTCAGCGCGCCGCTCGTAACGGCTATTGTTTCGTGCCAGTTAGTTTTTTTACTTGTTTTGTACGTTTTGTTCTTTTATTCTAACAACTATCGATCTTCTGAATATCGGATATCGAATGACAGTTCTCAGTTCTACGCTTTTCGCTTCACTGTGTTTACGAAATATGAACCCCGCGACCGCTCTTTTGAAAATGGCAGCCATGCCTATTAATTATCCGGCTAGCTTTTTTCTCTATATTTTTTTTTCATAGGTACACATCTAGAATATTGATTTATTTCATTGATTTGTGGTTTCTGTTTTTTACAGTACCTATATTTTATTCATGGACACTCACCTACTGGAAACTGGAAAGCTACTGCAACACAGTATTAATATAATAATATTTCACAACTATCACACAACGTCGTCTAGTCCCAAGCTAAGCAGAGCTTGTGTTATGATACTTATATATTTCTAAATACATACATATTATAGATAAATTACACCCAGACACAGAACAAAAGATCATGCTCATCACATAAACATTTCGCCGTGCCCTCGTGGGGGCGATTGGCGGCGGAGACCTCTAGCGCCGGGCCTTGGTTGAGGCCATGGTCCGATCGAGGAGGAGTGGCAGGCGGTCGCCGACTTCTGCGAAGCAGTAATGCTCGCAAAGGAGGAGGCCGAACGCACCAGGCAACGGCGTTATCGCCGCCGCCGCCGCCAGGATTCTGATCCCGATTTCCGACCAACGTAGGCGCGGGCTTGCGGACGGTGAGCAATGGGTAGCTCACCGTCCGGCCGTCCGGTAACTGTCCGGACCAAGCCCAAGTCGTCGACGGCGCGCACTGTTCCCGCGCGCCTCAAGGAGTTGTCAGCAACAGCAGGGACCCAGCCGGGTCGAAGCCTACTGGGGCCAGGGTTATCCGAAAGGGCGTTCGAGCCCCGGTATGAAGGCTAGAAGGAACGGGGTGGGTCGTTTAGTCAGTAAGAGTCTGACACTATCTCCCGCTCCGCCCAAGGGCGGGAGATGTCAATGCATGATTTTTCCAAAAAAAAAAAAAAAAATATCACATAAACATTTGTCCTGGGTGGGGGTCGAACCCAGGACCTCCAGCATGGCAGTCAGGGCCACTAACCACGAGACCAACAGGCCTGACAATTTCAAAGTAAACATTTTGACTTGATAATACCATTAATATCATCAATCAATCAATCAATCAAAACATTTATTTCAAATAGACCATTTACAGGCACTTTTGAATAGTCAAATGTCGGTCAGTCCAAGAAAAGTGAAGCTAAATTGCACGTTCCAAAGAGTAGGTCTCTATGGAGAAGAACGTGCAAGAAACTCCATCTCTGAGCAATAAATTAATTACCAAATCATTAAAAGAACCATCTGTGTGAGAATAAGAACGTTAACTATTCACACTTGACCTGTTAGTTTTTGTGGTCTCACCCCGGAGACTGCGACATGATTGATCACCACAACTTCACATGTTCCAACTTCCGTGTATTTATTCTTACCTATGTATCTAGTCAATAAACGTCACATATACACTGAATAAATGTTGTATTACAAAAACTCGTCGCTTTCTTCCTAATTGGAATCATCGATTTTATGATTCTTGGAAAATAATTTGTAATTACTGCTTTTAATTGTATATCTAGCCTAAAAAACGGTCTAAATATATTTAGACCATTTAGTACTTAATCACCAATTATAACTGGTGAATTATAATTTGTGATTAGGTACTTCTTTTAATTGTACTAGCCTATCAAATGGTCGATTAGGGTGCTTTTCCACACAGATACAATACGACGTAGCGAAGCGGTGCGAGTATACATACCAACGCTATAAAAATGTGTAACTGTTTCTGCCAAAACTGCGAGCTAGCGAAGCGACACCAACGTGAGGATCCGTAGCAAAGCTGTGAAACAATATATATAGTTGAATGATGTGAAGATGTGTAGCGGATTCTTCTCAGCTGTACTCACACTCGTTCCTCGTCCGCAATTCGCATCTCTAACATTTTTATCCGTAAACTACCTAGCTCTAACATCCTTTATCCGCTAGATCTGTTTTTTTAAGTTGGGAAATCATCTAATGACATTTCCCTTGGGTGGAGTGGGGGTTTTAACTAAAACCTACTCCTGTTCCTTCTTTGCCTTCGTTCCAGGGCTCCAGGCTTCTCATTCTCATCTTCCATGACCCCAGTAACTTCGACCCTGCTGGGCCCCTACGGTTTTGCCGATATCTCCTTGAGGCACGCGTGCTGGCCGCCGTCGACGATTTGAGCTCACTCCGAACGGTCGGACTACTACACTAGATCTGCGCTAAGCCTGACTAGTAAGACTGTTTCCTCGCTTCGCTACCTCTCACCTATTTGGTGGAAAATCACCCTGTTATCAACATGTGAGAAAAAGTAACGAACGTGTCTTCTAACCGCCTTTTATAGAAAACCTCTTTGACCTTATTATTTATAAAGGAGCAATTTGTTCTTAAATCTTTTGTAAGCTATATTTGTCTTACAGCTTAAAGCTATAAAAATAAAATAAATTGAGTTAGGTTCCTCAGTATAGACACAACAATAAAAGCACAATATATTTGTCTTTGAAGAGAGAAATTCACTTATGAAATTAATCAATCTGCCTGTTACCTGGCCTATCCCCAACTGTAACTATACTTTTAATTTACGGCTAGTGTCTATCCACCCTTACGTTGTTGAAAACTCTATGGTCCGGACTAGACTAAGCGTTTCGCCTCGTCATTTATACCACATACATCGAAGGACTGGAACAATTTGCCTGCTGCGGCCTTTCCGTCCAATTATAATTTAAGTGTCTTCAAGGCTAGAGCGAATAGGCTCTTAATAAACTAGTGCGCCTCACCATCAACGATTGCATCACTGCTTACAATCAGGTGGGATCGTAGTCAAGCTCCAGTTTATATCAATAAAAAAAAACTATTTCGGGTTCTGCTTCTAGTATAGTATTCAGCTGAATACCAAGTATTTACCTAGAACAACTATCTGACCTCCACAACACAGTTAAAACTTCATTGCAACGAACTTCGCATTCGAACGAAGCAGCGTGCACAAGCCAGTATTATAATAAAAACCTCGATGTTTGTACCTGAGCAAGTGAAATGGTAGCAACGGAGACTGATGTTGATTATTCTCATTTATATGCAGACATTATTGCGATTTCATGTGATCTTGCACGTCGTAGCTGGCCGTAGAGACGGTATTTTGGTTGTGAAAAGAGAAAAACTAAAGTCGGAGCTTCTATGTCTTTTCACAAATTGAATAAAACTCCCGAGCACAAACCCAGTTGCTAGCAAATGGTCAGCGTACTGGCAAGCACCGTCAAATCTCTATGGACTGAATTAACCGCCGTACAACATACCTTTCTCAGTAAGAAAATACAATCACTATATTCTCGTAATGACTCTATTTTTTAGGCAGGTACCTCAGCAATACTGATGTTACCTCGGCTAACATCTAGGATATTTGGTGAATAAATGATTAGATACTTTCCTACTTACATGGTTACAGTAGATTAACCTAAATTATAGCACAATAAAATATTAAGACACTACTTATATTTTTTATTTTTTGTACATTACCATATCATTTTGCATATAAATATTATTAAAACTGATTAATATTAAAACCGATTTCAATAAAGTGCGAAATCAGGTTACGTAAGTAGCATAGCATAGCCGGCTTTCTAATGTTCCCACTGTTGGGACTCAGGCCTCCTCTCTAGGAGAGGGAATGGGCCGTAATCCACTACACGGGTTCAATGCGGGTTGGTGGATGTCACATGTCTTCGAATTTTTTATTCTAGGACATGCCAGTGTCCTCGCGATGTTTTCCTTAACCGTTTTGAGAGCAGTGGTAATGAATTTAATTACACAAAGTAATGAGCCTGGCTAGGTTTGAACCCGCGATCTACAACTCGTAAGTACATGAACATAAAAACATCCGTATTAATTCTTCACTAAATATATTGCAAATAGGATTTTCAATGAGTGAAAAATCCTATTTTACAATACGAATTCCGTTAATCTTTTCATACTCGTATTGAAAACGATTCGTGAATCATGCATTTGGATATTGAAAACAAAGGATATTTTTAAGCTCTGCGAAGTTTTAAATTTAATAAAAATAGGTTTCGTTCAATTCAATTAACATAATTGATGCGGCACCACTTTGTGTCTCGCAGTAATATCACACCAATGATGTTTTCGAAGTTAATTGGTAATTCATTCCTCTTATAATTACATGTGCTGACAAATTACTCATCCAGATATTTCCGTATTGATCGGATAATAACAAACAGCGTTAAACTGGAGATCATCTAACTAAAATACAATATGAACTAAGCAGCTTGTGCTGAGTACTAGATAGCTGATAAACATACTTTATATTTCTTAATACATACATATTATAGACTAGCTATTACCCGCTTACATAAAATATAGCCTTTGTCATTCAAAAATAAAGCAGCTTTCTATCGGTGAAAAAATTTTAGCAATCGGACCAGTACTTCTAGAGATTACCGCATACAAACAAAAAACAATAAATATATAAAAATTACCTCTTTTAATATTAATGTAGACAAATTACACCTAGACACAGAACAAATGATCGTGCTAATCACAAAAATATTTGTCTTAGGTGGTAATTGAACCCGCGATCTCTGGCATAGCGATAAGGGCTCACCAAACCAACAGGCCAGTCAAATAAGTAATGTAAAATTTTATTGATAAATGGCTAAACGGTTATGCCATGAAAGACTTATGTTATGACGATGATGATGCAAAAGTGATTTACAAGTTCCTTTAGAGCCTTCCTTTCAGTTCATAGACATTGTCCAAAGAGTATTTTAAGGGTCAACTCACACCAAAAGAGCGTCGAAGCGCAGCGAAGCGGAGCGCAGTTTCAGTGTCATATGAATTTTAACTTTATTTTCATTTCTATAATACTTATTATCGCATGAGAAACTCGAACGAGTCGCGCGGATGCCCGCGGCGCCGCGGGAATTCCAGCGAATTCTATGAACGGTAAACGGGTCGCTGCCCTTCGCCGCTCTTTCGGTGTGAGTTGACCCTAACGGTACGGTTTGCGCAGTAGTTAAGCGATTGGTTGCAGCGCTGCGATCAGCGCTGTGGTTCGATTCCCGCACGAAATAAATATCTGAATGACCTACAGGTAGTTGTTTCGATTCTTGGTGTGTCGTTATATGTGAGTTTACATATGGACGCACTCACGATACCTACGTAATACCAAGTGTTGGGTCAGTTTTATAAATAAAAGTATAGTGCTCTATTAGTACTTGATAGCCAGTATGTATTGTGCTCGTAATATTCTTGGCAAAAAACTCATTGAACTCTATTATGTTGCTATAGCTTGTAATACAAAGCTGTATCCTCTTTTTCTTCTTCTTTCTCCCCATAACCCATATTACTTGTGGTCGGCGCAACATGTTTTTTTCTTCCATTCTGTCCTGTCATCCATCACACTATCACTAACACCCTTTTCTTTCATATCACTTCTAACACAATCCATCCATCTTGTCTTTTTCCCTCTCCCTCTCCACGTATACCTACTCAGAACTCTTTTAGTAACATGCGTAAGCTGTATATTTTTAATAAAAACCAGTGTATAGTGAACTATATAATTTCGTCAAACGAGGACGTTCAGCAATCAATGTGAAGCACCCGGAAAGCCATGAGTAATGTTCTCAATTTTGTCACCCTTTTTTTTTTTTTTTTTTTTTTTTATGGTGGGAAAAAATCATGCATTGACATCCCCCGCCCTTGGGCGGAGCGGGAGATAGTGTCAGACTCTTACTGACTAAAAGACCCACCCCGTTCCTTCTAGCCTTCATACCGGGGCTCGAGCGCCCTTTCGGATAACCCTGGCCCCAGTAGGCTTCGACCCGGCTGGGTCCCTGTTGTTGCTGACAACTCCTTGAGGCGCGCGGGAACAGTGCGCGCCGTCGACGACTTGGGCTTGGTCCGGACAGTTACCGGACGGCCGGACAGCGAGCTACCCATTGCTCACTGTCCGCAAGCCCGCGTCTACGTTGGCCGGAAATCGGGATCAGAATCCCGGCGACGGCGGCGGCGATAACGCCGTTGCCTTATGCGTTCGGCCTCCTCCTTTGCGAGCATTACTGCTTCGCAGAAGTCGGCGACCGCCTGCCACTCCTCCTCGCTCCGGACCATGGCCTCAACCAAGGCCCGGCGCGAGAGGTCTCCGCCGCCGATCGCCCCCACGAGGGCACGGCGATGCTCCGCCCAAGCAGGGCACACCTCGACTGTGTGTTCCACCGTGTCCTCCGGGCGTTCCGCACAGTGGCGACACCCGGGCGTCACTTCCGCATGAATCGAGTGCAGGAATCTCCCGAACGAACCATGTCCGGTGAGTACCTGTGTCATGCGGAAGGTAAGGACGCCGTGAGGTCTTTCCAGCCACGCCTCAAAGAGGGGACTTACCGCCATGATTGTGGCGTGCCCAGCACTGGGTTGCGATAGCCGTTGACGCCATTTCACCATGAGATCCCGCCGGAGCTCTGTCCGCCATGCCGTGACCTGTCGCGGCAGCGGACCTTCACCCCGGCGTTGCATCTCCACGCGCATATCGTGCATGTGTGCAAGGACTGTTGCCTCCAGATCCCACGGTGGTAGGCCAGCCAGAAGGCTCGCCGCTTCGCGGGAGATCGTGCAGTATCCCCGCACCATCCTTATCGCCATGACCCTCTGGCAGGCGTTCAGTATGGCCGCCGGTTGCTTTTTCAGCGACGGCGCCCACACCGGCGCCCCGTAGAGGGCCATGGACCGAACGATCCCCGCGTAGAGCCTCCGGCAGGAGGCGTCTGGACCCCCAAGGTTGGGCAGGAGCCGCTTGAGCGCAGCCCCAGCCCGGTTGAGTTTGGGAGCCAGACGTCGGAAATGCTCCACGAAATTCCACCGGCTGTCGAGGACGAGTCCCAGGTACTTCATCGTCGACCCGACACCGATGTGAACTCCTCCTACCGTTAGTTGGGAACTCAATGGCGGCGCGTTCCGAGACTGGCGACCGTGGAAACACATCGCCTCGGATTTGTGAAGCGCCACCTCGAGTCCCAACTCCTGGATCCGATCAACGACCATCGCAACCCCGCGTGTCGCTAGAGCGACCGCCGCCTGGTACGACTCTCCCTGCGCTAGGACCAGCGTGTCGTCTGCGTAGCTGACCCCGTCAGGGAAGTCGCCGCGCAGCACGTAGTCGTACCCGATGTTCCACAAGGGTGGCCCTAGTACCGACCCCTGCGGAACACCGCACGACATCTCCCGACGTTTCCAGTCTCCCTGGTGACCGGGATAGACTATAAGTCTCTCCGACAGATAGGCCTCGACCACTCGACAGAGGTATTCGGGCACCCGGTGGTACCGGAGTGCCCTCCGGATCGTACTCCAGGGCAGGGAGTTGAACGCGTTGGCAATGTCCAAGGACACTGCCACGACACACCTGCCCCGGGACACCGCATCCCCCGTCGTAAGGGCTCGCACGCGCATGATGGCGTCCACCGTAGAGCGCATCCTGCGAAAGCCGAACTGTCCGTCCGAAAGGTCCGGCCCCACCCGTGTTAGGCGCCCGACGAGGCGGTTTGCAATGACTCTCTCAAAGAGCTTGCCCACCTCGTCGAGCAGCACAATGGGCCGGTACGCGGACGGAGAGTCCGCAGGGCGCCCTGGCTTCGCGATGAGGACCAGTTTCCCCGTCTTCCAGCAAAGTGGGAACTGGCCCCTCTCCAAACATGCGCTGAAGAGCCCTCTCAGTCGAGGCCCGAGAGCCTCCATGGCCAGGACCCAAGCCTTTCCAGGCAAGCCGTCGGGTCCTGGGGCGGTGTTTTTGGCACTCAGCCTTCGCACCGCCACTCTCATCTCTACCTCGGTCACTTCTGGAGCATCGTCGTCGTCGCTGTTGCGGTCCGCGTCAGACACCGCTGGCGGTGGAGGCGGAGCCATGGGCGGGGGGGAGTGTTCCCTCCGCGCAGGGAACAGAGCGTTCACCGCACCCTCTACGATCTGGGGCCGGAGACTCTGAGTCAGTGGGGGAGCCCAGGGACGGAGCTTTTCCCGTACCATATTGTACGGGCGCCCCCATGGGTCCGCGTTCAGAGACCCCAGCCACACGTTGCGGGCCTCCAGTTTGGCCCGCTTGATCTCCGTTCGGAGGGTGCGTTTTGCCGCCCTGTATTCCTCATACAGCTCCGCCTCTCTGGCCTCCGCATCCGGCGGGCGGATGCGGCGCCTGCAGTGTCTGGCGTACCGGCGCCGCGCGTGACTGCATGCGTTGCGCAGTGCAGCAATCTCCGGCGACCACCAGCACACCTGGCGCTTAGCTCGCCCTGGACGGACTCGGGGCATTGCCGCGTCGCAGATTTGCGACATGGCCTCCCGGAACCACTCCGCCTCGACGTCTATGTCGACAGGCCTGTCCGGTGCTTGCACCCAGGCCTGTACCGTCGCGGCTTCCAGGAGGAGCTCCCGGTCCATCTGCTTAAGCGCCCACCGCGGACCGCAAGGGCTCTGTCGGACCGGCGCGGCCGAGGTTTCGGCGGAGACGTCCAACCGGATGTACCGGTGGTCGGAGTACGTCTCCACCTCCTCCATAACGCGCCAGTCGACGACACGCGGCAGCAGAGCGGGGCTGGCGAACGAGATGTCCACCACTGATTCGCCCCGCATCCGCGCCAACGTGGGGACAGAACCCCGGTTCAGGACGACCAGGCCCAGCTCCAAAGCCCAGTCCTCCACCATCTGACCCCGTGGGTTCGTGTACCGGGAACCCCAAGCCGTATTCCAGGCGTTGAAGTCCCCGCAAACGACCACGGGGAGGGTACCAAACCCAGCGACGACGACATTTAGCTCCATAAGGGAGACCTGGAGTTCGTCGAGAGATCTGCTCGGGGACAGGTAGACGCCTACCACTGCAATGTCCCCGAACCGTGCTGCCACGCAGCCCCGCCCCCTCGCAACAGCCTCGAGGGGCGGGGTACCGGCGGCGGCCGACGAGATTAACGTCACCGAGCCGTCTAGGTCCTGAACCCAGTCTCCACGGGGATGGACGTAGTACGGCTCGGAGACGACGGCGACATTTATCGACCACTGCGCCATGCTCTGGAGCAACAGATCCTGAGCGGGGGCGCAGTGGTTGATATTCGCCTGGAGCAATTTTGTCACCCTCATTGCCACCCGGGACGCTCACTTTTTATTTCAATAAATGCCAAATGCCTGTCACCTAAATATATATATTGTTATTATACACCTTATATTTTAATGAAGTGCTTTTTATATTACCTCTCCTAATTTCGAATCAGATCTAAATTGAATTTCAGGAGACTCACAAATAACTTGAATACATTAAATTAAATTAAGATAGTCAGATTCCGGTGGACAATTTATAGGTTCACCTGGAACTACTTCTCAAATGGTAAATTGTATCTTGAATACTAATATTTCTAATATTATGCTTTTCTATTTTCTTTCTGAAACTTTTTTCGTCTGCGTGTCCTTATTAAGATTTCGTATGTTGAAAATAATTGGTCAATTAATCAGTAAAATGTACCTATCATAATTAATTTGGCAAGATTCCACTCGTCGCCTGCAGGCTCTTGGAATGAAGAGCCATCGGACCTTACAGTACACGTTCCCTACAGATTATTCAATTTCCAGGGGTGACTCACCCAATTATAATATCAGCACCAACTCATTTTAAAGGCTACTCAGTTCTAATTTACTGTAATTTCATTCGGGTTTCCCCATTTTATTCTTTCCGTGAGTATTTGAGGTATAAACATGGAGTCTGATTACGTTTTCTGATGTTCAAGCAAACTTTTCCCACGTCATATTGGATTCTGTCGAGTTTCAAAAAACGTGAAATGAGTTCACCTATTATTCTTTTATTAACTAACTTTTTGTTTTATTCCACGAATTAAATTATTGAAATACACATAACTTTGTTAGGAATCTGTATAATTATCATACTAATTTTATAAAGGCGAAAGTTTGCGCGTGTGTTTGTATGTTCAATACATCTTCACGCTCGAACGACTGAACAAATCTGAATGAAATTGGACGCACACTTGTAATATTTCAGATGATATTGAGATGAAATATTACATAGGATACTATTCCAGGAATATGTTCCCTTGGCAATTTTTTTACTCTCACGTGGGTGAAGTTGCTTGCGGCAGCTAGTTAGAAATATACCACAAAAAATACTGAGCATGACTACGTTACAATTCAATGTTAATAGACCACTGACCGAATTCCAATATTTAATTTAATCATTGTGGTTTTGAAATATTTAATTTATAGAAGAAAAGGCTTTCGCCCTGTTGATCAAGTGTATTGTTTAAATTTAAATTTCCCTGACATTTTGAGCACTTTACAGGGCTCACCGCCCCGGGTAGACAACCCGTGACCACGAATGGGGCGACTGCTCGTAACCACACCGGCTCAATATTCACAAAATTAAAATTTGAACAGCAGCCGGGAAAAGTATTTGTCAGTTCGGCTTTAATTCAAACAAAATTTATTGTTATCAGACCATACTCCTAAATACAGTTGAGTTGGAAAGCAAAAATCACTAACGTTGAAAACACGTTGAAGACCCCACGGCGTGATTGATGAACAAGAACTAGCCAGGTGTAGAGGGAATTAGGCTTCTTAGGTACTAACATAAAAAGGCCTTTCTTTCAGTCAATCGACTTTTACGAATTACTCAGAATGAAACTGAATGATGTAGGTACATTATTTATTTTGCCAAAGAAAATGTTGCTCTGTTTTCTCTTCAAGGTAAAATACATAAACTACGTTTCCTTCCTCGTATTTACAAACGATTAAAGATTGCTACTCATCGTTTCGTTTTCTGATGTACGAGTTATTTGTATATTTTATGCACTGGAAGTATGCGTTGTCATAAAGTTCAGTGTGCTCCCTCTGGTGAGATAACAAAGATACTCTACAGAGTGTCAGTGATGAATGCTTTGCACTCCCCGTTGCATTTAATGGCCAAAATACAAGAGCCGAAATGTCACGCGATAACCAACTCAAAAATATTCCTGGATATATATTATTTTTTTAATATCTTAGTCGTAAGTCAAGTCCACCTTACGAAGAACTGTTCTGAACAAAAAAAACATGTTATAAAATAGTACGAAGTTAGTTTTATTACAGCTATCTATTTCAGCACGGAGATGCAAGATTGCAGACTAGCTCCGTTTAACTAAGACATCTTTGAAAGTTCGCAGTTCTCTCCCTGAATAGAAACAGAATCGGAAGTCGTTTTGCTTCTCACGAAACTCTTCGCTCGTTATACGTTTGTAAAAATAGACATTTACTATACTTATCATTAGGAACTTTGGCCGAAGTAAAAACTTCCTCCCTTACGTTTTACCCTTCTCAACATGGATTTATTGTTTGAAGGTCACTTTGATCCTTATCTTGTCTTGTAATCGATTCCGCTGGATTTTACCACTTACACTTCTGTTAACCCCTTAAACATATATTTTGATTACGATGTAACTAGTCTAGACGCATTTGCTTGGCACAATGATATATAGGTTTTTCATAAAATTAGGTTTTTGATGAAAAACCGGAAGATGACACATTTTAAACTCAATTTCATCATAAACCTGTAACAATCCAGATTTTTTATCAAAAACCTGGACTAGTTTGGGTTTATGATGAAATTCTTGTCAAAATCATGGGTTTGCTTTGTTTTATGACAAATAAAGCAATTTCAATGAAATAAATGAAACAATCCATCATCATTAATTTGCAACTTAGTAGAAAGAAAACAATTATTTATTTATCAAAATTTTACATCCATGATCCAATCAATATTCTTGTTCTTCAATCCAAATATGAAATGAAATGTCTCAATTTCACCTGATTTTGATAAGGCACGAAAATTAAATTTCGTAACTATTAAATATGACTAAACCGAGTCAAAATTAAAAAAAAGTACCAATTTTGAATAAATCGTTCTTCTTATCAATTACCTTTCCTATAATGTTACTTGCATCCAGTAGTTGCAAATAATGATGGATTGTTTCATTTATTTCATTTAAATTGCTTTATTTGTCATAAAACAAAGCAAACCCGTGGTTTTGACAAGAACTTCATCATAAACACAAACTAGTTCAGGTTTTTGATAAAAAATTTAGATTGTCACAGTGTTATGATGAAATTGAGTTTAATAAAATGTGTCATCTTCTGGTTTTTTTATCAAAAACCTAATTTTATGAAAAACCTACGACATATACAATGCCGCTCGCGTTCGTGGCAGCACCAACACTTCTACTGAGTGTTTTTGCAGATAGGTGGGAGTCCCCCGTGCTGCAAAGATGAATACGCCTTCATGTCTTAGTGTAGTTGTGTGTGTAATTGTTTTGTGAAACGTACTTACACTACTTTTTAAGATATTGTTACTAACAACATATGGACCTCGTCCGAAATAAATGTTTTATTATTATTACATTTATTCATTACTAAAACATATAATTTACATTTTTAAATATTTCTTTAACAATCATATAAATAAACACATTTAAAAATATAAAAAATCGTAGCCCACCGGCATCGGGAACAGGGTCCAAGCCAGCGGCAAAATTTATTTCGGACGAGGTCGTCCGAAATAAATGTTTTATTATTATAACATTTATTCATTACTAAAACATATAATTTACATTTTTAAATATTTCTTTAACAGTCATATAAATAAAAACATTTAAAAATATAAAAAATCGTAGCCCACCGGCATCGGGAACAGGGTCCAAGCTAGCGGTGGTCAAGGCTCCTGAGAGAGGAGAGGAACCTCCGGACAATACGCGCCGTTATATTATTATATAATTATTATTATTATATACCGTCGGGTTGTTGTTATTGCATTTTAATTGATATATATGGGATGGTCTTTTTTACTAGGAATCAATCAGTATAAACAATATAACGAAGGCGTTAAATGCGCCACTTATATTGTACACTCAGTTCAACAAATAAACAAAAGAAAGTTATTAGTATCCAATCAGAATGTTTTTACTAATAAAATCCAAAATAAAATAAAATTGAGATACTTAAAAATTCCGAGCGTAAATACGATATTAACATAATTTTTCGAGGAGACAATTGATTGACGGTAGAAAAGTAGAACATCCCAAATATTCATATCAATCAAAAATTCATAACTTATTTATATCTATTTTTGTTTATCTTTGCTTATGCTTAATCATGAAATCTTTGGGATATCGATTACAAAATCTGTTTTGCTACAAAACTGCATCCTATAAGTTCACAAAATGTACTTCACCATAAAAATGAAACACATTTTTCGATTTTTTTATTTAAAAAAAGGCACGTTAGCGTAAAAGCGCCCGTCAGACAAAAGGTGGTTCGGAGCGATCTAGGGAAGCGTAGTTTTTGTATCGTCCGATTTCCTATGAAATACGTGAGACAAGATAACGCCGCGGAAAAATCCTGTGTGGGAACGATCCCATAGAAGATCGAATAAAACCCTGAACACTGCAGGAGCTAGCTCCAGCCGGTCCGATTGAATGGACTTAATATGTATTTAAAAGAAGCATGATTTGCATATTGTTTCAAGTTCTTCAAAAAACATTTTATGAGGTTTACTGTAGGTTGAAAAAAGAAGTTTTTGGTACTCTAACATAGCCAGAAAACAGCACCGATGATGAGACATGCTGGACAAAACCAATGACCACTGGTGCACATTAGCCCTGGATCTACAAACTGGAAGTCTCATGACTTTCATCATCCCACAGATGGTCAAAAATGTGCAAAGGTTGATGTGATAGCATACTGATACACCGACTTGTGTAGTTTCGAACCTTTATCATTACAAATGATGGTCACACTCAGTAAGAAAAGTTACGTGTAAGTAGATCCAAATATTAGATATTTCCTACCTGCTACGTATAAAGCACACAGTACCTGGAAGTTTTTAGTTAAAGAGGTTTCATATCTCACTGGCATTAAATTGAGGATCTCCTCTCTGAACGATGACAAAAGATATAAAATAAGGTTATGTCACAATGTAAAGACGTAAATTCTCCCCTTATCTCACAGGTATGCTGCCGTCAATCGTTGCTTTATAGGAAAATGCACCGAGTTATGAAATATACATTCATACGTGTAACTTGAAACGTAGTGTTTGTATATCAGCCGTCTCTGAAAATACGTTTTATGTTGAAATGCTAATCAGTTTGTTTATTTATAATTAGGGTACCTACAAACTTTTAAGCCTCGTGATATGAAACCAAAATCCACATTTGTAAGTGAAACTCGTAGTTTCGTAAAGCAGATTATTTCAAACTCAGTTGCTTGTTATTTACCCTTTCATAATTATTTCTACGCTTCGTCAAAATTCATAAACCAAAACTCATTTGCTTCAAAAGATGTAACCGCTCCGAGGCATGGCCCATTTACTATGTTTATCGCCTTTGTTGTGCTCTAGTCGTTTTCAATTCACCACATTATCTTACCGTCCATTTTCACTTACCTACTTATCTTAGTTAGCCTCATTTATTTTCATATTTCTCTGAAGAGGTCATCTCATCTTGCTCTGACATTTTTTCGGAAAATACGTAAATGAAACATCGAGGTACTTTTCTTCGCAGATATAAAATCATCGCAGTAATATTTTCTTTTATTCAGTCCCTTTTTTATGTTTGTAGCCGTCAGGTGCAGGTAGAACCGCGGGTCATTAGGACGACTCGCAGCGCGGAGCTCCGCCGTAGTACGGAGTCAAATCACACTGGCTCTCAATCAACACCAATGTCAAGTCTTGTATAGTTAGGTGAAAACTGAAAATATATTTTATAAAGAGGACGTGACTTAAATATAAACGATGATTAAGGAGTTTGAAGTTTTATTCCTCCTGGCTTTACCTATTACAGAAAATCCGATTAAGACATAGAATTGCTTGAAATCTACAAAACCGTGTATCGCCCACAAAAGATCTCGAAGAAAGTTTGCTCCTCCTTTCGCCACTCACAATGGTATTACAAGCAGGATTCAACGAAATGGGACGGAAAATCGCTTTGATGCGTAAATAATTGAAAGTTAGATGTAAAATTGGGGAAAGCGGATTGTTGGTCTGGAATATGCCGAAAACCTTGGGATTGTATCGGACGTGTCGAATTATGGACAGTGAAGTGAAGTGGTGTAAATTGCGACATCGGGAGCCGGGACTGCGCTCTTATGTAGTGGGCGCCCGATCGATAGCGCACTAATGAGCTGTGACATGCTGTCGACAATCGACATGTGTCGAATGCGTGCACCCGTTCGGACTGGAGGCCGCCGTGCCGCCGGGCCGTGCCGCGCACGTGCGCTCTGTGCATTCCCACCATCGCGGCTTTCAGCACCAAATGCTCGTTCGAATACCAATTAGCTCTCACGCAAAAATTAAACCACAACCGTAACGATTTTGATGCATGTCAAGCTGATTAACGGTTCATGTTTGAGCCGAAACTATTCATTTTTGGCTTTGGTGCGATACAAGAAAAAGTATTTGGTAACAATTCAAGTGGAGGTACTATCTGTAGGTATACCCCTCTTAGGTGGAGCACCATCGCATCCTCGTGGAGGCGATCAACGGCAGTGACCTCTCACGCTCAGCCCTGGGTTCAAGCCATGGTCCAGAGTGAGAGAGAATGGAAAGCGGTCATCTCCTTCTACGAAGCAATAATGCTAGTGAAAGAGAGGACCGCAACCGTGAGGGAACGGACATCCCCACGCCCAGCCGACGCCATAGGAGACACCCTGGGTATCGAGAGTCGCAGGGAATCCCCGACCTCTGTAGGGCTGGGCTTGCGATCGACTGGCTGTCTGGTAAGGAACGAGCCCGATTCGAGTCATCGACGTCGCATAGTGTGCGCAAAGAGATGTCAGTAGAACCGTAGCGGCCCAACAGAGCTAATATCCGCTAGAGCCACGGAATTTTTTTGAAAGAATTACCGTGGCTCTGGAGTCCAATGGGTTACTCAAAGACAGGTGGGTCTGACACGCCCTCTCGCTTCACCCTAGAGGGGAGAAGACTTCTGATGATTCCCTACCTAAAAAAAAAAGGTATTGACGCAAACTGACTAAATATTCTAATGTCTGAAAAACAATAACGTTTCTGAATGTTCAATTGCCTTAATGTAATTCATGAATGTCAAGCAATAGGTACTGAAACTCTGCAAGTATACTGGCAAGTAAGTAGTTCACATTCCAGTAGTTAAGAACAAACGATATTTGTGTGGCTGTGAGCGGCCAGCGGTCGGAGCCGCGCGCCGCCACCCGCCGGAACATTACTCAGCCGCTATCTGATGTCGTCTGCTAATTGACTAGAAATACAGATAAACGCTATTTTTACTCCACCATAAATCTTCAAATACCTTTGTGATTTAGGGATCAATCATTCTTGAGATTCCGTTGCAAATGAATAGATATATCATGACACTGTGTTTAACTTCAAGGGTAAAAAATAAAAACAGGCGTTTCGAAAGGCAAATTTTATTCATGGTCCAACGTATACACAATGAACGGACCCTTTCAATGTAAAATTTCGCATTATTATGTTCACTCGCATATATTACAATATTTACAATTGGATACAACTCACTTAATTGAACACCGAGGGCGGTTAACTACTCGCGAGAAAGACGAGCGTGGCCGCGGTGAGCGCCAGGCGCGGCGACGAGAGCGCGTCGCGCGGCCGGGCGCCGGCTCCCGCCGCACGCGCGCGCGCGCTGCCGCCCGCCTCGCCGCGGCAGCCCGCGCTGCCCGCGCCCACGCTGCCCAAGCTGCGGCCTCGCACTTTTAATGGCGATATACAAAAATTCTCGTCCGGGAAGTCTTGCGTCAGGGCTAGCGGATTAGCGAGAGGGTCCCGTCCGCACTCACACGGCACGTGATTACCGCGTATCACTATATTCTCAACTTCTAAAATGACCGCCTCCGGCGTCTCCAGCATATGGTTGCCGGTTAGTTTGAACGTGTTGACGCTGTTGTTTTGTACTAGGGAGAGCTCTTCGATACCATCGATTTTATTATTGCAAATTTCTAATATATCGATACGCTGCAGACCGTCGAATGCGCCGACTCGCACTATACCCAGATCAGATTCTCGAAGAGCGAGCCGGCCGACACGTACTAGTCCACGAAAAGTATCAGGCAGCACCGCCGGTAGATCCATGTACGCTAATTCGAGTACTCCGACTCCTTCCAGCCCAGCAAAAGCTTGAGGCTCAATAGATCTTATTCCGGATGGTAGTTCAATTTGCGCTACGTCATTAAGCCCCGAAAAGGCATGCGCTAATATACGTTTAATTGGATTATTTCGTAGGGAGATAAGTTTTATAAAATTAGTTCCTGCAAAAGCATATCCCTCAATTTGAGCGATTCTGTTGTGTGTCAGGACGATTGAAGTGATGTTCTGTAGAGCAGCGAACGCGAAGGCGTCGACTGTTGCGAGCGGCGTATGTTGGATGTAGAGCTCGCGCAGGCGCGGCAGGCCCCGGAAGGCGAAGGGGCGGATGCGCGTGAGGTTGCAGGCGTCGAGCGCGAGACGGCGCAGCTGGCGCAAATGCGCGAAGGCGTCGGAGCGCAACACGCGCAGGTCGGCGCGCGACAGCGACAGCTGCGTCACGCTCGCGCTCAGCGCCGACGGCACGCCGCGCAGCGTCGCGCTGTTGCACACCACCTGCCGCCAAACAATAATACTTCAATAAACATTTCACATTGTAATCAACGCTCAATCCTCTCCAAATATTTTCCGGCTCCGAGTCCGTGACAAACAACAATCCTACAAAAATGATTGAAATATCAGTTTTGCTGTGTCACGACCTTAGCATTATTTCCACTGTTTGCTCGGTCAATAAGGTTAATCCTTCCCGAAATATTGTCATCGGCGTACACAGGCTGAAGTCCAAAATATTTTGATTGAATTGTTCCAAACTTAAGCTTCGCACATAATCGACCAAAACAAATATCAATTTGATTCATCCCTGTAGGTACAATCATATAAACCGTCGATGTCGAAGCTTCAATTCAATTTAGTAGGTGCGTATCAATTCAATTTACGTGTATTAGTGGCCTGTTTGTCCATCCAATCAATTGATACGAGGCACGTTTTGTGTCACTGAATTATTAATATAGCCATACTTTGCAAAAGAAAAAGTGTAAACATTAGCTAACTTGCCGAGAGCCCTGGATCCCTGGTCTTACTATTTGAGAACTTTTAGGAGTTTCGAATCGAGAAAACTGACTTGATTTTCAGAATAAAACCAATTTAGATAGACTGTTGACACTACATTTCTAGTTAGTAACGTGATATAAACTGAAAGTGATGGAGGTCTAAAGAAAAGGCACCGATAAAGACTAAAAATTACCTTATTCGGAAAGGAAACCTAACAATTTGTCCGACAGACAAGCTGGGACAAGGGCGGACTTCAATCGTGAAGATTACAGTCTCTAATTTCAATTTAATCAATAATTTAAGATTCCTTTGCCTTTAGCTATGTCCCGTAAAATAGTATTAAATTCGGCGAACTGCGCAACTGAGAAATTAATTTATAATGTGATTGGAAATTGTTATAGAATTCAGGTAACAGTAGAGAGGATTGTTATTGTTTGTAAGTTAAACAAAAAGATTAAAGAAACAAATGAAGTTTAATTTTAACGAAATAAAGTACAAACGAGCAGCATGTTGTCATCGGCAGAGGTAACTGCAGCTGTTGACACTTCGGCGGCAGCTGTTGACACTTCGGTGGCAGCTGTTAACACGTCGGCGGCAGCTGTTAACACATCGACGGCAGCCGTCGACATTCAAACTTTAAAGATCAGCGGCAGCCGTCGTGTGTGTCAAGTGTCACTATAAGTCGTCGGCTGCAGTTACCTCTGCCGTTGACAACATGCCACTCGTGTGTATGAGCTCTAAAGCATCATTTTCAAGAAATAAATAATTGCTACCAAGTATTTTCATAAAGGTTCATTTTAATCAAGCAGCAATTAGAAAACGTTTCATATTTTCACTTCGTTTGAAAACTTTTCCGACGGAACGGAGTTGTCCACCTAAAAATGCAAATATATATTTCCGTCGATTATCATAAACGACTGTGAGTAGCAGATGGCGAAGTGGCGTGGAGCACAACGTTAAGACTAAATCATTTTGGAGCACCTTGCAGGGTAAGTTTGAGCCAATTTAAGTCCTTCATGAAGATATGATTTAGGTTGGTAGCTATATGCAAACCATTTAACTATATACCATAAATAGAGTCACTAAATTACGTAGGTATTGAATCAGGAAGCCAAGCAATATTGGCTTTTTTTCATTATTTTTACCGACTGCGGCGAAGCCACAGGGAAAGGTAATTGATCATTTCGCTTCGCTTGATTCTACGTTGAATGTAAGGTGCCGTTCAAAAAGATGCAAGACCGCTTTTTAATGCATGAGTTTTATTCTGTTAAAATTTTAAAGGAGGCAAAATAAAACGGAGATTAGTGCAGGAGCGTGGGTGCTGGAAACAAGGAAAGAGAGGCAGTAGATGCAATCGAGTTAATGATGATGAAGATGAAAACTGATACAGTGGACAGATCATAACCGAATTGGAGTAACCAAGTAACGTTAAAATAGTGACATTTGACATTTGTATTTCGACCACTTAGCAGCTTTTCCGGTGTAGTGTAGCTCTAGCTACTACTAAAATAGCTAAAATAACTACTACTAAACCGGACCCCTGTCGACGGCGCGCGCTGTTCCCGCGCGCCTCAAGGAGTTGTCAGCAACAGCAGGGACCCAGCCGGGTCGAAGCCTACTGGAGCCAGGGTTATCCGAAAGGGCGCTCGAGCCCCGGTATGAAGGCTAGAAGGAACGGGGTGGGTCTTTTAGTCAGTAAGAGTCTGACACTATCTCCCGCTCCGCCCAAGAGCGAGGGATGTCAATGCATGATTTTTTCCCACCATAAAAAAAAACCGGACCCCTAATTTTATTGTTTCTTTCACTTTCGTTCTTAAATGTCAAAACGGGCTTTTTGATTTTTTAATGAATTCAGTCTGCGTTAGTTTTTTGAAGACTCTGAACTCGCACTGTATGGTATTGTTCATAGAAGCTTTGAATTAATTGATCTCACAAGTAGGTTAGGGCTATTCTATACAGTCCCTTGCATTATTAACAAGCGTTGCTTTCGTACAGGTATTTGCCGTAAATATCTGTCGATCTAATTCTGGTCTGAGCTGCCCTATGCGTCGAATGGTGGATACTTACAATAGAACTCTTAATGATATTGATATTTTTGCAAAAGTACTCTAAGCCAAGAAGATAAGCAATAATAATAATAATCTGTGGCCCGGCTGTCAAAGTGAATGACAGAAAATTTTTTCTCGCCGAATTTTTTCCATTAATTTAATTGAATAATATATCAAATAAAATGCCAAACCACCGAAAAACAGTCCGAAAAAAAATAAAAAACCACATCACATCACCGTATACCAACTAAAGTAAATATACCATCGAACAAAGTTTCATACAAGACGACGTGGCGATGAAATTATAATGAAATGTTGACGAGAAGCCGGGCACGACAACAACAAACACACCCAACATCTTCGGGTTCGTCGTTCAGCTCCGCCTCGCAGCCGCCGGGACCAGCGCCAGCCGTGAGTCCAGTGATTCCGGTAGCTGCAGTTGCGTCGAGCTCGAGCGACGAATACTTCTCGCCGCCGACGACACCACCACCTGCGCGTCGGCGGGGAAGAGGCCGACCTCCGGCCTGCTTGGGACCTCGAGGCCCTCCGGCCTCTGGCGGGGTCCCCGCTGCCGGTGGAAGTGTGCAGCGCATGCGATGGACACAATCCATTAATGAAAATGTCATGCGCTCATACTTTGGGGCTACAGAGGGGGGAACTAACCTGACTGCGTACCGTGGTCGGATGCTCTCTCTGTTTCAGGTGCTTGAACCAGCTGTCAACGTTTCGGCTCAAAGATTATCGGATCAGGTGCGGGTCATCCAGCGTAACCGTATGTTGGATGACGCCGTACTTGATAGACTGCGCCTAGAATCACGGAATGGCCGTGTCTCACCTGTTTCACCACCGGCCGCGGTGCAACTGCAACCCAGTGTTTCACCGCGACCCGACCACGTTGGTGAAGATGATGATGACGGGGCTATATCCGTGAGTACCCAGTGCAATGCACGTTTGAGGAGCGCTTTGGAGGATGCATTCCGGGAGTATCGCTCTATACCACCAGAGCTTAGACCTCGTCTACCTCGTTTGCCTATGCATAGAAAAAATAGGGCGTTGGTGTGTGCTCTAGATTCGCAGCTATCAAATTGTTTTGATAGCAGCGAAGACCTTACCGATACCCACTCGATCTTATACTGTGCGGCTGCAGCGGCGTGTCGTGTAGCTCACGTCAAAATTCCAAATAGTGACAGAGCTACACGACCAGCTAAACCAGCTTGGCAGTGCAGGATCGAGCGTCGTATCGGTGAGGCTAGAGCGCTCATCGGCAAACTTATCTGCTTCAGGGAGGGCAACACTCGCCCTAGAGTGATGCGCTTTGTGAGGCGGGCGTTCTCGGGGACAGATGTTAGTCCTCGAGATTATCTACCCCGTATCACAGAGCGTATCGACTTCCTGAGGCAGAAAGTCTATGCATGGGCAAACCGTATACGACGGTATAAGCGACGAGTGGAGCGGTACACCCAGAATCGCGCGTTCCAAAGCAACGAAAGGTGAGTTTACAGGGCATGGGAGCGACCGGACCAAAGTGTGATTGATACGCGCCTACCAGATGATGATGCCATGTATTCATTTTGGCGCAGCATCTGGTCGGTGCCTGTCAGTCACACTAAGGGTGATTGGACTCGGGGGGTCGAGCGAGAGTGCGAACTTATACCAGAAATGGGGGCAATTACCATCAGCCCCCAAGATGTAGCTCGTGCAGTCCGTCCGTTACCAAATTGGAAATCTCCAGGGCCGGACGGGCTGCACAACTTTTGGCTTAAATGGTTTAAAAGTTCGCACGCTCGCTTGGCGTCCCAATTCCAATCTGCCTTAAAATCAGGGTCGCTGCCCCAGTTTCTGACGACAGGAATAACCCACCTGCTCCATAAATCGGGTAGTACTGCGGAACCCAAAAATTATAGACCGATTACATGTTTGCCGACGGTCTATAAAGTTCTTACATCCATCCTGAGAGCTAAAATTAATAGTCATATTGAGACAAATTCCATCATGTCTGCTTCTCAGAATGGATGTAGGAACGGGTCCCGTGGTACTAAGGAGCTGCTCCTCATTGATGTTGCCATTAGCCAACAGGTTCGTCGTTCTCGAAGAGATCTGTTGACATGTTGGATAGATTACAAGAAGGCCTATGATTCAGTGCCGCATACATAGCTCATGAGGGTGCTGGAGCTATATAAAATTGATGTAACTCTGCGCGCCTTTCTGATGTCATGTATGGGGCAGTGGAGGACGGTCCTTCACTATCCAGGGTGTCGACGGGTTTCGGAGAACAGCGAACCGTTAAGGATCGAGCGTGGCATATTCCAGGGTGACAGTCTGAGTCCACTGTGGTTTTGCCTAGCTTTGAACCCTCTCAGCACACTGCTGGAGGATTCGGGTTTAGGCTACCGGTTGAGAAGAGAGGGTCAGGTCATATCTCACCTTCTTTACATGGATGATCTGAAACTATTTGCTTCCAACAACTTGCAACTGATGGAGCTACTGAAGGTAACTGAAACCTTCAGTAGTGCCATCAGGATGGAATTTGGTTTGGACAAATGTGCATTCATGCATGTAAAGCGAGGGGAGATTATGGAATCCGTGGGAACCCAACTCTCGGATTCCATACACCTCAGATCCCTCAGCTCAACCGAAACTTACAAGTATTTGGGTATGTCGGAAGCGTTGGGCATCAATGCTGCTGACGTGAAACAATCGTTGAGGGAGCGCTTCTTTTGCCGCCTGAATAAAGTACTGAAAAGTCTTTTATCGGGCGGGAACAAGGTGCGCGCCTTCAACGGTTGGGTCATGCCGGTTTTGATGTACTCTTTCGGCATACTCAAATGGACTCAGACGGAACTCGACGCCCTGGATAGGAGAGTCCGCACTCTGCTTACCGCAAATCGGATGCATCACCCACGATCATCGGTGATGAGGCTGTATATCCCGCGGAAGTGTGGGGGTCGTGGCTTCTTAAATGCCAAGACCCTGCACAACCGTGAGGTATGCTGTCTCAGGGAATACTTCCTGGAAACCGACGTGGGGATGCACCGAGATGTAGTGGCGGTGGACAAAGGCCTCACCCCGCTCTCCTTGGCCAGCGAGAACTGGCGCAAACCTATAGTAATGGATACTAATGAACGCAAGGAAGTATGGAAGGGCAAGGAGCTTCACGGGCGCTTTTACCGGGCCTTACATGGGCCCGATGTAGATCTTTTAGCGTCCGTCTCCTGGCTACGCTTTGGTAATCTCTTTGGAGAAACCGAAGGTTGTGTCTTTGCAATTATGGACGAAGTTATGATGACGAACAACTACCGGAAATATATTGTGAAGGACGGCACGGTTGACATCTGTCGGGCATGCCACCGGCCTGGAGAATCAATCCGACACATTATTTCTGGGTGTTCTCATTTAGCTAATGGAGACTATTTGCACAGACACAACCTTGTAGCCAGGATTATCCATCAGCAACTTGCTCTTAAATACAACCTTGTTGAATCAGAAGTACCGTACTATAGGTATGTGCCCGACCCAGTTCTCGAGAATGGCAGCGTCACATTGTATTGGGACCGATCTATCATCACTGACAGGACTATTGTTGCCAATAAGCCTGACATAGTGGTGATAGATCGACTAGAGCGTCGCACAATGATTGTTGATATAGCGGTCCCTCATGACGAGAACCTCGTGAAAGCTGAGAAAGATAAACAAACTAAATATCTTGACTTGGCTCGCGAGGTTGTCGACATGTGGGAAGTGGATAGAGCAATCATTGTGCCGATAGTCGTGACGGCCAATGGCTTAATAGCCAAGAGCCTCGACCAACACCTGCGGAGGCTCTCGTTAGGCAGTTGGATCAAGGGCTTGATCCAGAAAGCAGTACTCCTAGACACGGCGCGTATTGTCCGGAGGTTCCTCTCTCAGGAGCCCTGACTACCGGCAGCTTGGACCTTGTTCCCGATGCCGGTGGGCTACTATTTTTTATATTTTTAAATGTTTTTTTTAATTATTTTTTTTTAAGGAATATTTAAAAATATATGTAATATAATATGTATTAATATTAAATAAAGGAAATAATAATAATAATCTGTGGTTCGACTGTCAACCTGAAGTGTCGAAAAATTTTTTCTCCGATTTTTTGCAAAACACAAATACTAAATACCTTACCAAAATGAGATTATCCAAAGAAAAAACCTTGTTAACTCTTTTCAATCCGGATTCAGGCCTGGTCATAGTACTACCTCTGCTCTCCTTAAAGTGACTGGTGACATTAGAGAAGCTATGGAGGATACCAAGGTAACTATTTTGGTTCTAATAGATTTCTCAAATGCCTTTAATGCTGTCAGTCACGATATCCTCCTATCTATCCTTTCCCATCTTATGGTTTCGTCTGAGGCGTTGGAATGGTTCTCTTCCTATCTTCGGGGACGTCAGCAGTCGGTTCGCGTTGACGAGAATTCCTCAAGTTGGCGTGACCTGGATTCTGGCGTTCCACAAGGCGGTATTCTTTCTCCCTTACTATTCTCCATCTTCATAAATTTTATAACTCTTTGTCTTCGGTGTTCGTATCATCTTTATGCCGATGATCTTCAGTTATATGCAGCTGCGCGGGTGGAAGGTTTGTCAGACGCTATAGATGATGTAAATAGGGATCTGGAAGCTATCAAGGATTGGTCTGATAGATTTGGGGTGTCCGTAAACCCCGCGAAGTGTCAGGCTATCATTATCGGAAGCTCGCGCATGATGGGTAAAGTGGTGGTTAACTCCCTTCCTCCAATTATTTAATGGTGCCATCATCCCCATCAGTCCTAGTGTAAAGGATCTCGGTTTGCATCTTGACTCGACGCTTGGCTGGCAAAGTCAGGTTTCTAGTGTCTGCCAAAGAGTCAACGGGACTTTGCGGTATCTGTATCGTCTGAGGAACTTTTTGCCCGCGAAGACGAAGACTACGCTTGTGCAAACTTTAATTTTCCCTATAATCGACTATGGTGACGTGTGCTACTTTGACCTGAACGCGGTGTTGCTGGATAAACTAGACAGGCTCCTCAACAACTGCATCCGGTTCATATTTAATCTTAGAAAATATGACCATATTTCGATTTACAGATCTGAGCTTAAATGGATGCCAATACGCCAGAGAAGAAATGTGCGCGCACTGACTACACTTTTCTCTCTGCTCAACTCTCCCACTCCCCCATCCTATCTCATAACTCACTTTCAATTTCTTTGTTCTTCACACGCAAGGAATTTGCGTTCTTCAAACAATCTCCTTCTGCTCTGTCCTTCTCATACTTCTGATTTTGTTCATTCTTCCTTCTATATACAGTCCATCCTTCTGTGGAATGCGCTTCCTCTCGATATCAGGACGGCCGAAAGTCGGTATGCATTTAAGCGGAGGTTGCGGAATCATTTTCTACACCAATAGCAGAATCGTCTCAAAACTTCTGTCCTTACTTTATATAAATATATATATGTAGTATATATATTATATTAAATATATATGTATGTGTATTTTATCTATAGTTATTTATACTTTTTACTCTTGTTTTAATACCAAAATTTTCTTTTTGTGCGCCTACCATATTGTCTCTTCATCACCCTAGGTTGACTGGTAGAGAATGCCTAAGGCATTAAGTCCACCTATGTACTTTGTGTTGCATGAACATTAAATAAATAAATAAATAAATAAAAAAAGGTCTAAAAGTACAATAAAACCACCGTTATTGTGAAACACGTGTACCTATCTGTGTAAAATGGCTTCACGTAAAATATACCATATGACATATTTATGACATAGAAAAATTTCGACAAGGAAACACAAATGTTGACCAGAGCCGCAGCTCGACGTGCATGCCCACCACCTCCGGCCTCGTCGCTCAGCTCCGCCTCGCCGCCACCGGATCCCAGCCCCACCGTGAGTGCTGTGACACCGGCCGTGGCAGCTGCGTCGAGCTCGAGCGACGAGTACTACTCGCCGCCGACGACACCACCACCTGCGCGTCGTCGGGGAGGACGCCGGCCGCCGTTATGTTTCGGACCTCGAGGCCCACCGGCCTCTGATAGGGTCCCAGCTACCGGTGGAAGTGTGCCGCGCATGCGATGGACGCAATCGACCAATGAAAACGTCATGCGCGCATACTATGGGGCTACAGAAGGAGGAAACAATCTGACCGCGTACCGTGTTCGGATGCTCTCTTTGTTTCAGGTGCTTGAGCCAGCCGTCAACGTTTCAGCCCAACGACTATCGGATCAGGTGCGGGTCATCCAGCGTAATCATATGTTGGACGATACTGTACTTGATCGCCTCCGAACGGAAATGAGTAACCATGCCAATGCTTCTTCGTCGCAACCAGTGGCACCAGTGATGGTACCACCGTCTAACCATGTCGCTAACCCTGCTGACGAGGAGAGTACTGACATGGTTATACAAGTAAGTACCCAGTGCACTAATGAACTGAGGAGTGCTTTGGAATGCGCTATTCGCGAGTATCGAAACATGCCGTCCGGACTTAGGCCGCGCTTACCTCGCTTGCCCATGCATAACAAGAATAAGGCGCTGGTGGCTGCTCTGGATATGCAATTGTCAAATTATTTTGACAACTGCAAAGATCTCACTGATACACACTCGATCATGTACTGCGCGGCTGTAGCGGCATGTCGTGTAGCTCACGTCAAATTTCCAAATAGTGACGTAGCTACACGAGCAAAACCAGCTGTGCCGGCCTGGCAGTGCAGGATCGAGCGTCGTATTGGTGGGGCCAGAGCACTCATCGGCAAATTAATCTGCTTCAGGGAGGGCAACACTCGCCCAAGAGTGATGCGCTTTGTGAGACGGGCATTTTCGGGGACTGACATCAGCCCCCGAGACTATATGCCCCGTGTCACAGAGCGCATCGACTTCCTGAAGCAGAAGGTGTATGCATGGGCAAACCGAATCCGCAGGTATAAGCGGCGGGTGGAGCGGTACACCCAGAATCGCGCATTTCAAAGTAATGAAAGGTGGGTATACAGGGCTTGGGAGCGACCGGACCAAGGTGTGACTGACACGCGCCTTCCGGATGATGACGCCATGTGTTCGTTCTGGCGCAACATCTGGTCGGTGCCTGTCAGTCATACTGAAGATAGTTGGACTGGAGAGCTTGAACGAGCGTGCGAATCAATAACAGAAATGGGGGCAATCACAATCAGCCCCCAAGATGTGGCCCGTGCAGTCCGTCCGTTGCCTAACTGGAAATCTCCAGGGCCGGACGGACTGCACAATTTTTGGATAAAGTGGCTACAAAGATCGCACGCTCGTTTGGCATCTCAGTATCAGGCTGCCTTGGAGTCTAGTTCGCTACCCGAGTTCCTAACAACAGGAGTTACCCACCTGCTCCACAAATCAGGTAGTACCGCGGAACCTAAAAATTATGGACCGATAACGTGCTTACCTACGGTCTACAAAGTTCTTACATCTATTTTGAGAGATAAGATTAACAACCATATTGACAATAATTCAATTATGTCTGCCTCTCAGAATGGATGTAGGAAAGGGTCCCGTGGTACTAAGGAGCTGCTCCTCATTGATATGGCCATTAGCCAACAGGTTCGGCGCTCCCGAAAGGATCTGTCGACATGTTGGATAGACTATAAGAAGGCCTATGACTCAGTTCCTCATACATGGCTCATGAGGGTGCTGGAGTTGTATAAAGTTGATGCAACTCTTCGCACCTTCCTGATGTCATGTATGAGGCAATGGAGGACGGTCCTTCGCTATCCAGGATGTCGAAATATCCAGAGGAACAGCGAACCGGTAAGGATCGAGCGAGGTATATTCCAGGGTGACAGTTTGAGTCCGCTTTGGTTCTGCCTAGCCTTGAATCCTCTGAGCACACTGCTGGAGAATTCAGGCCTAGGCTATCGGTTGAAGAGAGGTGGTCAGGTTATATCTCACCTCCTTTATATGGATGACTTGAAGCTCTTTGCCCCCAACAATCTGCAACTGATGGAGCTACTGAAGGTAACGGAAACCTTCAGTAGTGCCATCAGGATGGAGTTTGGTGTGGACAAATGTGCAATCATGCATATAAAGCGAGGGGAGATTGTGGAATCCGTGGGTACCCAACTCTCGGATTCCATACATCTGAGATCCCTCTCTCCAACCGAAACCTACAAGTATTTGGGTATGTCGGAAGCGTTAGGCATCAATGCCACTGTCATGAAGCAATCGTTGAAGGAGCGCTTCTTTGGCCGCCTGAAGAAGGTACTTAACAGCCTTCTGTCAGGTGGAAACAAGGTGCGTGCCTTCAACGGTTGGGTCATGCCGGTATTGATGTACGCTTTCGGTGTACTCAAATGGACTCAAACGGAACTTGACGCCCTGGATAGGAGGGTTCGTACACTGTTGACTGCATATCGAATGCATCACCCTCGGTCGTCGGTAATGAGGCTGTATATCCCGCGGAAATGTGGAGGTCGAGGCTTTTTAAATGCTAAGACCCTGCACAATCGCGAAGTATGCAGTCTCAGGGAATACTTCCTTTCCGCCGACGTGGGTATGCATCGTGATGTAGTAGCAGTGGACAAGGGACTCGCCCCGCTCTCCTTGGCTAACGAGAACTGGCGCAAACCTGTAGTGCTTGACACTAACGTACGCAAGGAAGTATGGCAGAGTAAGGAACTTCACGGACGCTTTTTCCGGGCCCTTCATGGGCCCGATGTAGACAAACTAGCGTCCGTAGCCTGGCTACGCGTCGGTGACCTCTTTGGGAAAACCGAAGGTTTTGTATGTGCAATTATGGACGAAGTTATCATGACGAATAACTATCGGAGATTTATTGTGAAGGACGGCACGGTTGACATCTGTCGGGCATGTCACCGACCGGGTGAATCAATCCGCCACATTATCTCTGGTTGTTCTCGTCTAGCTAACGGAGAATACTTGCATAGACACAACCTTGTAGCCAGGATTATCCATCAGCAACTTGCTCTGAAGTACTCTCTTGTGGAATCGGAGGTGCCGTACTACAGGTATGTGCCCGACCCAGTTCTCGATAATGGCGATATCACGTTGTACTGGGATCGGTCCATCATCACTGAGAGGACTATTGTAGCCAATAAGCCTGATATAGTGGTGGTGGACCGAAGCGAGAGGCGTGCAATGATTGTTGACATATTCGTTCCGCATGACGAGAACCTCGTGAAAGCCGAGAAAGATAAACAAATCAAGTATATTGACTTGGCTCGCGAGGTTGTCGACATGTGGGAAGTGGACTCAGCGATCATTGTACCGATAGTTGTGTCAGCCAATGGCTTAATAGCCAAGAGCCTCGATCAACACCTTAGGAGGCTCTCGTTAGGCGACTGGATCAAGGGCTTGATTCAGAAAGCAGTTCTTCTGGACACGGCCCGTATCGTTAGGAGGTTCCTTTCTCTGGAGCCCTGACCGCCGGTAGCTTGGACCCTGTTCCCGATACCGGTGGGATACTGTTTTTTATTTTTTTAGTTTATTTTTTTTAAGGAATATTTAAAAATATATTATAACATGTACATAAAATAAGAATAAAGGAATAATAATAATAATGTAATATATAAAGCTACTGCATTACCTTTCACTTTGAATTTTCCTCTCCTGGCTCAATTATATATTTTTATTTATTAGTATATTTTTTGTATTGTTTGTATGTATTTCTGTTATTATTTCTTATTAGTATTATTTCAGATATTGTACACTGACGGCCCTAAATCTTTCTCCTTTCTTTCAGTCTATCCAAAGGTTGTCTGTAAGAAATTGCCCTGTGCGATAAGACCTCCCATTGTACACTTATTTTTAATAATGTTTTTTCCTGTATTTTTTGTTTATGTGGTGTACTATAAATAAAATATTATATTGTTTTATTTGATAATGAATATAGGTTTAGTGATAAATTGAATTGATGTAGATATAATTTTTATGTTTATGGTATTGTTGTTCCGTATGGTGTCCGGACGTAAAGAATAACACCATCCCATTTCTTCCCGTGGGTGTCGTAAGAGGCGACTAAGGGACATTTTGAGACCGTGCGTAATATAAAGCACCGAAGGTCACCGCATGGTGATGCGTTAACCACCAACAATAGCGTTCCCAAGGAGGGTTGGTGTCAGGCTGGCGGCCGACTATAAAACAGTTGCCAAATCTTTTTGTAACATGTTTGTTAATAATAGAATGCGCGATAGGATTAGGGCGTACCCCACAGGCGACGCGCAGGGGCAGCACCCGGCTTCTGTGGGAAATGGACCAGGGTTGTTGCACCATCCCGGGCGGGTGCAACGTAAGAAGCAAGCTCGGGAAATGAGATTGAGGTATGCTAGTTGGAATGTTGGGACTATGACTGGAAGGGCCAGAGAGTTAGCGGATGTATTGAAAAGAAGACGGATAAATGTAGCATGTTTGCAGGAGACGAAATGGAGAGGAACAAAAGCGAGAGAAATTGGTGAGGGATATAAGTTTTATTATTGTGGAAGTGATGGAAAAAGAAATGGTGTAGGAGTAGTGCTAGATAGTAAATTGAAAGAAAGCGTGATGGAAGTTCAAAGGATTAGTGATAGATTTATAGTTGTGAAAGTTATGTTAGAGAATGTGATGCTGAATGTAGTTAGTGTGTATGCACCACAAGTAGGATGTGATGAAATAGTGAAAGAGAAGTTTTGGGAGGATTTTGATACTGCCTTAATGACCATCCCTGTACATGAGGAATTGATAGTTGGAGGTGATTTTAATGGACATGTGGGAAGAATGAAAGGTATTTATGAAAGAGTACATGGAGGATGGGGTTTCGGAAGTCCAAATAATGAGGGAGAGACGCTGCTGCAATCTGCTACCGCCTTTGACTTAGCAGTAGCCAACACTTGGTTCAAAAAAAGTGAGGAACACCTTATAACGTACAAAAGCGGTCACCACAGGACCCAAATCGACTACTTTTTAGTTAGGCGCAACAACATAAAGCACGTCAAAGACTGCAAAGTGCTGCCAGGAGAAGATCTAGTATCGCAGCACCGACTCCTGGTTATGGAATCGCTAGTCGAAATAAAACGTAACAAAGGCAAAGAGCGTCCTCCCCCCAAAATAAAGTGGCATATGTTAGAGAAGAATGATGGTGCGAAAAGGTTCAGAGAGCGAGTGGTGGACAAAATGATAGAGATGGGTGACATGAATGACCGAAGTATAAATGAAAGCTGGAATGAGATGGCAGAGTGTATTAGACATGCAGCGAAAGATATTTTGGGAGAAACGAGAGGAAAAGGCACAATAGATAGGGATACATGGTGGTGGTCGATAGAAATTCAGAATGTGTTGAAAGAGAAGAAAAGAAAGTTCAAGGAATGGCAGCGTGTAGAAGCGGGAAATGGTAGTCTGAAAGCTGAAAAAAAGAGTGAGTATGATATTTTGAAGAAGAAAGCTAAGAAAGCCGTGGCATTAGCAAAAGCAAAAGCCCAGGACAAACTGTACAACACACTAGACAGTCCTGTAGGCCAAAAAGAGCTGTACCGGCTTGCTAAAAGAAGAGAGAGAATGACGAGAGATGTTTGTCAGGTAAGATGTGTAAAGAATGAAGCTGGAATGGTCCTATCTAATGCTTTTACTATAAATAGTCTAAGCGCGATAACTCTACAATTTTGACAATTTTTGATGTGTTGTGTTATTAGCTTTAGTGAACAGGGTACAGGTGACATTGTAAAAAAAACCTTAGATAAAAAAGTTACCTAAGACTGTAACAGACAGATGCAGTGCGTCTGGCAGGGTGGCATGAGCACAGGCGTGAGCGCACGCCAACACACTGTGTTCGACTTACGAGTGACAATATTAATATGTTACCTGCGACTGTCACAGCAGCTGTGTAGTGCATCAGGCAGGTTGCTGTGAGCACAAGCGTGACCAAAAGCGTTTGCGCACTTCAATAAATTGTGACTGACGTACGTGTGTCAACAATAACAAGTTACCTGCGATTGAGACAAACAGATGCAGTGCGTCGGACAAGGTGGCGTGAGCACAGGCGTGAGCGAAGGCGTGTGCGCACGCCCGCCGCCGCACAGCGCGCCCCACGCCGCCGCCGTCACCAACCACCGCAACACCCATCTGATGACAAACAATATAGTGAGGACCCTTCTACTACATGTAGTAGGGATTCGGAAAATCTCCGAACTAAAAAATAATGTAAAGTCCAATTTCAATGTTTGAGTATTCTAGTAATCAAAAGGGAAAATTTACTCACTCCTAACTTGTAGGGAGAGAATGCCTGTTCAACTAGGATCAAAATGCATAATTTTCTCAATAAACCTCAGCGCTCCACACTGAATAAACCGATTACCGATATTCACATTCCTGACAATTTAAACACCTTTCAGGTGTCACGGTTGTATGCCGACACCGCAGCTGAAACTCATACTGAAATGTACCTTCATTTTACTAACGTTACACGTTAGGGGCACGTGATTATTAGACTCCGCGTAAATGTCAGAAATATTATCCTAATATCCACCTCATTTGTGAAAACAGTCAACTGTTGAAAACGAGTCCCTAGTTAGAATGAGACCCCAAAATGTCGACAGCTAAATTCCATACATATTTGTGTGTCACATGCTTTTGTCTCCCTAAAGGTTTTCACACTAAAATTTATGCAGTTAAAAACCTATATGACACCTTTTAAGGTCACAACACATCCTTATTTTCTTGTCAACGATATCGGGGGATGATTCTACAATTCGGATTGGATTGTATCGTACATACGCGGGAGCGAGCTATTCGCACTGTCATAATAATTCGAAGTGGCGATTGGTGTTGGTAGATTTGAAAGTGTTCGAGGGTTTAAAGCCACGTAGCGGTTCGTGCGGGGTCAAAGGTAGCTGTATAAGTTATGACAGGTCGTAGCCTATCGCCTCCGGACATGATCAATGCGCCCGAGTATGTCAACAACGTATTCCCGTAAAATCTAGAGGTAGAGGTTGTTCTGAAGTTGCAAACTTGTACTACATTTCAGAAATATTCCAGTGTAGGTAAATCTTTTAAATCTGAGTAAAATTTAATTGATAATTCCCTGTTCTATCGACCATCAGAAAATAACCCTGGGTAGCTGCTGGGTTCAATAACTGAGGTATCTGTATCATGCAAATTACTCGAACTATTTCAAATAGTTCGGTGTAACGATATTCAATAACAAGGTTAACCACAAGGTTTAAAATAAATTAAGCTGAAGTAACATGATCGAAAGCTATGTGGAGGAGTTCTTTGATCCCTGAAATACATTTGTATTTTTTTTTACTGTTACTAGTTTTTATTACGTTATTACATTTCAAATAGCTCACCTTTTTTAACTTGTTAATTTTAGACTACTTAGACTAAAATAGGAATAATAAAAAACAGTACGATTATTTTAAGTACCATATTTCATAACCTTCATTAAGAATTAATCATTAATCCTATTCAAAGATGTAATACAAAATGATTTGCAAAGTTAAACAATGTAAAATTAATTTTGGTTCGTTTATGTTTGTACCAAATTATTCAAAATCTATTACAGTGAGTAAGTAATTTATACGTTCTAAAGTTTCAAGAATTAGCACTTTGTTGTGCCAACAAACTATGAAATACGAACTATACAAGCTTGTTGCTGGTTCAATGTATTTGGCTTCGATAATTTAATGAATCTCAACGCAACAGTTTGGCAAACTTTACGATTAGGAGGTCCGAAGTTTGAGATCTAGTATCCAGTCGGTATTACCTCAAAGCGTTAGTATCAGTTATGTGCTTAATTGGCGTAGAAAACAAACAATAGTGGAATTGCGACGTATTGTAGAAATTCAATCACCAATTCACCGTTGAAGCGTGACGGATAATTATGGTAATTCCCATTTAGAGCCGCTCGGTGAGGCAGGGTATGGTAGGGCTTATGTTCGACGGTCGGATATTTACCGGTTGACGTAATCTGCAGAAATTAGTGAGCATATAATATGTACATAAGCACACGATACAAGCATACACACATTGAAATTGGTATCTATCTCAAACTAGGATTTATTCCGAATGTTTCTACAGTTCAAATATTGCAGCCATATTTGCAAAATTTTTTACAAAATTGAAGTTTCAGTATAAAGCTCCAGCATGTTTGTATAAATATGAAATACCAAAAACTTCGTGCGCAATGCGAATGGATAGTCATTTCGAAATAACAGAATAAATAAATACCAAACATTCCCCAGGTGTTATTGTTACAATTGCCTACCTTTATTCGTAAATTTTAATCGAATGAAAACAAGGTGGAATTGGTATCGAGCTCAAAGGCAGTCCACAGCTTTGATGTGACAGAGCCGGCGACCGTTCCCAAGATAGATCTTTGTATAAAAACATTGACTTCCATTAAAATCAAGTGACGCAATCCGTAATCCGATTACTAATTGACGATAGACATTATCTACAAACATTATTATTAAGATTGGTTGCGGTTCGAGACAAAAAGGTCATGATTACCTGACATTTGAATAGCTTGAAACAGCAGTCAATTTAATATTCCAATATTATACCAAAGTTTGTTTTTTTTTTATTGTAGGAGGTAGGTAATCTCTGAAAGTACTGGTCCGAATGCTAAAATTTTGAAACTGATATCAAGCTGCTTGATTCCTGAGTGGCATTGGCTATATTTTATGTACCCGGACGAAAGCACAAGCAAAAGCTAGTCAATTCAAGAAAAAATATTGTGCCGATATCTCCAAAAATACAAGCTCTTTAAAGTAGGTATACAGGTGCCGTAATATTTTCAAGTGAAAGGCATAATTTACAGCCTGTGAAAGATTAAGGGTCTTATACAAACATTCCTTTGCAGAACCATCATAGTTAGTAGAAAAGCATTTAAATAGGGAATGTGATTGTTTACCTGAGTCGGAGAGCCGGGGCCATGGGCGGACGCAGGCGCAGCGCCCGGCCCGCCGCGCGCCCTCACCGGAGCCCCGCCATCACGCTACAAATGCCTGTCAACAAATAATTAAACAGTTACTTCATCTACTTCCGTGAACGCACTAATCGCATTACTTCGTCCGCAAATTAATCTCGTACGATCCTATGTGGGCTTGGGTTTGTTATTTTAGGAATTTGAAAATGGAATCAATTTTTAGTTATAGCCTTGCGGTCATGACTTTTTGATGAATGTTTTTTTTTGTTTGAGTTGCCTGAAGCCGGTTATCAATTTATATCCGGGAAAAACTAGAACTAACCTTTAAAATTCTTGGAATAACCATATTTTTATGTCGAAATATAGCTCCAGCTCAATGGTTGATGGAGATAATCTCTTAGTTGCCCCTTACGACCTTACGACACCGCGAAAAGAGATGGGTGGCCCCATTTTAAGTCCGCAAGCACACATCATAAATTATGATACCCTGTATGTTTTTCCTAAAGGGCGAGCAGCTCTTTTAACTACACAAACACGAAATCCGTTGTTTGCAGTTAAAATCACAGCTTTAGCAATAACAAGTTGGATTAAATATTGCCTTAGTACACAATTAGTAACAACTTGTTTACTCTTTCTTTTGCGCAACTTGTAAACTGTTTCCCCCAGTTAACTTTTACAAGTTGCGAGGAATAATAAGCCTCTAATGACTCTGTTTTTATTTCATTCATTTTTATTTAGTTAATTTTGTAAAATGTTATCTTTTGAATACAAGCTTTTAAACTTGTGCAAATGTTTTATAGAGCAAGAATATTGGATAATACTAAAAGATATTTAACAACCGCGACAGAACATCTGCGAGATTGGCACTGACATGGCAAATAAAAAGCATATGCAAATCGATAAAATATAATATCACCCGGTCTTTCACGTAGTGAGAGAAAAATGCGCATATTCAAAATTCAATTATACTTAAACGGAAATTGAAAATGTCGAGATGATGGGTCCGCTATCGCCCGCGGACCCGCTCCCTTCGCGCACAAGTTTTTGATTTGTAACTGTCTCGCGGCTCATGCTAGTTTGACAGGTTCCACGTCAACTATGTGGCCTTTACTATAATTAGATTTAACCGCTAAATCAACCAATGCAAATACATGATTGATGTACATAATACACCAATGTAAATACTACATACTCTCTGAATTCAAAGTAGTGTTCAATTCGAGAGACACGAGGTGGTAAGTCATCAAACAGACCGTGTCAGACTTTTACTGACTGAAGCCCACCTATGTTCCTTAATTTCCATTTGTGTTCTAGGGTCAGGTACCTCGTTCAAACTTTTCCGCAGCTGAGTCATGGGTCAGTAAAGCTAGCTAGCTAGCTAGCTTTACTCAGGTAGATATCCTATCCTACACAACATGGCCTTTTTCAAAAACATAACGAACTGTATAAAATTGCTCTGAATACCATTTCGACTAAAGCCAGACAGCACGCTACGCGTCGTTGAGGCTTTGTCACATTTTTACTTTAAAAACCAGGAACAATTTCAACGAACGACAATCCTATTGTATTCTATATGAATTTGTAGAACAAGGCAGTTTTTATTAAACTTCATCTAAACTGAAAGAATCAAAAGATTCAACACTTTAATAAAATATAAAACCCGTAACAAAATACTCCTAAATGAAATAAGACGAAACGTTGCCAAGAATAAAATACAAAGCGCCACTTTACAGAGTGTAGTCGAAAATAAAGCGTTGGGAACATTGAAAGACCTACGATAAAGACATACACGTGATGACACACGTCTGAAGAGGTTCCTTGTAATACAAAACGCTTTGAATAATGTACATGTTGCATGCCAAAAACTTAAAATTGTACGAATATGTTTTGTGCTTCGCGTGGAGATTTCCTGCAAAGAATCGTCCCCCGGAGCGCCATTACCCCGCCCAAGAAAGACGCATACGCTTTTAAACTAAACCACGCTTAAATTGCTCGCAAAACAAATTATACTTTTTATAGAATACACTGGAGGATAGACCACCGCCACTAATCATGCAGGAGAAAGCAATTTAAGAGATAAAATATAAAGTTATGTAGGCACCTATAAATTAAGAGCCATATTAAAATGTGTTGGAAAATAGCTGGGGAAAGACTTTAAAAATATGTTATTTTAAAGAGCTTAACGCTATTTGTGACTCCGCTAAAAATTAGTCTAGAATTGAAAATTAAATTGTTTTTGTTTCAAATGTAATCACGCTAATATTATAAAGGTGAAAGTTTGTATGTGTGTGTGTATGTTTTTTTACTCTTTCACTCTCAAACAGCTAAACATCAGGTAAAACAGTGGTTGAGTGTCCCTCCCTCATTCTGAGGCACTCATGTGTAGAGAATAGTGAGATAGTTTACTATTACATCCTGTTTACATCTTGCCTCAGACACTCACTTCACTGTATGTTTTTATTTATCCCAATTATTATTTGCCAGAGAATAAGCATTGCCATTCAACGTGGCAATGCTGCCAGTATTCTGGGCACATTTCCGGATGACAGCGATGTGGAACAGAACTTCGATGCTAGTTATGTATAGTTTAGTTAATGTTAAAGTTTCCTACGTAGATTATAAGATATTTTTCTAACAAAATGGTCCATATTATGGTCTTTTAAAACGAAATTATTATTGTTATTAAACAGACTTAAATCAATATAATAATATTCCACAACTATTACACAACGCCGTCTAGTCCCAAGCTAAGCAGAGCTTGTGTTATGAGTACTAGACAACTGATAAACATACTTATATATTTCTAAATACATACATATTATAGATAAATTACACCCAGACACAGAACAAATGATTATGCTCATCACACAAACATTTGTCCTGGGTGGGAATCGAACCCACGACCTCCGGCATAGCAGTCAGGATCACTAACCACTAGACCAACAGGCCAGTCAAAAAATATGATACACGTGTAGACCAAGCCTGCGATTAACACACACACTTGCCATTCCGGGATTATGTATCGTTAGATCAATTTTCGATTTCTCGAGGGTAAAGCCGCAGTATTCAACATTTTCATGGCCCAATATATGAGATATATAATATGAATAGCTACAAGCATTATATTCAAAGTATTTCCTCTTTCCTCAAACTATCAAGTAATACTTTTATCTACGTTTTTTTAGGTAAAGGGGCATGGCTAGTTTAACATTAACATAAATCACGGACGGCATTATCCCTTCGCGTCCATGTTTTTATTTGACCGTCACCTGAGAACTGAAACAATGATTTCTTTTTCTTTCATTTTATCGGCTTGTCGACCCGAAAATTGTATTTGCCTAAGTGGATCTTTTATCACTTTAGGTGCTTCAGGGTATAACTGATGTGTAGTAAAATTTATCGTGTGGAAGTGCTAGTACAGGAGAAGAAAGTTTGGAAGGATTAGGGAGAGGCTTTTGCCTAGTAGTGGGACAGTAATGGCTAGGTAAAAAAAAGTACCAGTACACATTATCCACGACTTCATTCGCGAGATTATTTTCACAAAAAATTAAAACCTTTAAACTAATAATGACAGTCTCTATTATTCATTTAAGTTAAAATTTGTGGTAGGTTTTAAGTTCATTGACTCCAATAAGCAATAAGAATCCTAATCACCAGATTTGATAAATAAATAGTGACAAGCAAGTATCATGCTAGTACCCACAGAATACGATTTTGCATACAAACAAAATTGCCTACCCCTTTTCACCTCCTTAAAGGTTGACCTACGTCACAATAGGCAGCCTTGCGCAAAATTTCACATTCCTTGTCCCCGTAGTTTCGGCTGTGCCTCCTGCAGTTTCTCCTTTTAGATATGTCGTGGCCAGGTGTTAGAAATTAATCACTTCATGATATGGCCAAGTAACACCAGCCAGATCGTTTTAAAATTTAAAGTTTGATGATGTGTAAATCTTCGTTTGGCCTACTTTCTTTAGACCTTTTGTTATCATAGAAATCCTACACCAATAATAGGGCCCAATGAAGTTTGACATATCATCAAATGTTCGCGTTTAAACGATCTGACCAGTTTCAGTTTGCATATCAAGAAGTGATTAATTCTAAGATCAGGCCACGATAAATGCCTATATAGATTATTGCGATCAACACGCTACAACTCGCAACTGAATTTGAAAGTGTCCTTAGTGTGTCCTTGTCCAATCCCTGAAATTGAGAGCAAGCTCTGGGTGTTGCTCTTTGTATTCGTGCGTGAGGTATATAATGAGCAACTGACGAAACACAGATGGGTGTTTGTCAGTTAGTTTGACACGCCCCCTCGCACCATCCGGAGCGGAAGAAGTTATTTAATGATTTCCTACCTAAAACAAAGAAGGTGCCTAACCCGTTTATCGGCTTAAAACGTGGCGAATTAACCGCATCATATATACTAGATAACTACTACTAGCTCCACTCTTTGAGGAGTGGTTGGAGAAGCGTCACGGTGACCTCACCTTCTGCTGGACGCAGGTCCTCAACGATCAGATTCAGGCTGAGGAAACGCTCAGTTGTGACCGTTGTACGGACTACCCGGAGGACACGGTGGAGCATGCGGTGGAGGTGTGCCCTGCCTGGGGAGCCGTTGCCTCGTGGTGGTGATCCGTGGCGGTGACCCCTCGCGCAATGCTCTGGTTGAGGCCATGGCCCGGAACGAGGGAAATGGGCGGCGGTCACCTCCTTCTGCAATAATGCTAGCGAAGGACACAGCCTTACGCATGAAGGAATGGACTTCCTTACAAACCGAGCCTGAGTCTTGTTCTCAAAGATATAACAGCAAAACCGTAGGAAATCACTAGTCCAACAGGAACAATGCCTACTAGGGCCATAGGTTGAGTTCCGGAAAGGTAACTCGTAGTCTTCGAACACAAAAAGCAACTGAAGGAATATATTTATTATTATATTCTTTATTGAACACCACATCAACAAAAAAGATACAGGACAAATATTATTCAAAATAAGTGTACAATGGGCGGTCTTATTGCACAGGGCGATCTCTTACAGACAACCTTTGGATGGGCTGAAAGAGAGGAGAAAGATTTAGGGCTGTCAGTGTACAACATCAGAAATAATATTAATATGAAATAACAACACAAATACATACATACATTATAAAAAATATACTAATAAACATCAAATCTGTAATTAAGCCAGGAGAAGACAAAATCAAAGTGAAAGGTAATGCTCCTTCACCATTTTTTTAAAAGTTGGTAGCGTTTGAGCACGTCTCACTTCAATAGGTAACGCATTCCACAAACGAGCAGCTTGGACAGTAAGTGATTTAAGAAGGAAGGAATATAGTGTGGATTTAGTCAGTAACGCCAGAGTGCGCGAAGTCAATAGATGATTTCTCACCTCAAAAAAAGGTACTACTAGCTCACCAGCTAAAAGCACTTAGGGTCTTAACAGACGGACTGCATTTCAACTGCAATCCAAGTGCAAATTGCAGTTTAAGTGCAGTTTGAATGCAGTTGACACGACTGCAATAGAACTGCAAACACGACTGCAATAGAACTGCATCATACCCACCCGCTCGCACGCTCCGCCCTCCCGCGCATGGTGCAGTTCGGATGCAGTCGGTGTGCAGTTCATACGACTGCAATCGGACCGCACGTTTGGTTTGTAGTTCTATTGCAGTCGTGTTTGCAGTTCTATTGCAGTCGTGTCAACTGCATTCAAATTGCAATTTGCAGTTGGATTGCAGTTGAAATGCAGTCCGTCTGTTTAGACCCTTATGTACATAATGTGGTTAATTTCTGTATCTGGTCTTTCTGTGGCAAGATCAAGCTTAAATCAATGTGTGAATTCAGCAGCAGTGACAGATCAAAATTGCTATCTTTCATTGCATTAAGATTACTGTAAACTTGAATTTCGTCATCTTATAGATATTTTATGAACTAAATTCCTATTTTATTATAGTCGTATTTATCCCTTTTATTGCGTGATAACATGTTCAAGAGCTTTTAAAATGTCTATAAAATACCACGGAATGGCAAATATTTATAACATATTCCTTCGTAGATGTTAGTATGAATACTTAGAATGGATTCAGTGGGTTACTTCATGTAATGGTTAACAATTGATGTTAAATCTCATGTTCTACCGTTTTATAAAAAGATAAGTTGCTGTAAGATGGTTTTTCAATACACTTGCTTACAAAAGTGACTCTTATTGCACTGCATTTAGGTATATAAAGGCGCTTGTTACCAAACTGTAACATTTTGATTACCATTACGCACTCGTGCTATAATGTAGTTAAAACCTTTTGTTCAACTTCTTTGTTCTCAAAACCAATTTTGAGTACGAAAAAATTTCACATAAGTCGTAGCGTTCAATGGTATAAATTAGTGTCTTACTTACTTATTTCATGCAATTTTGACCAGTTTAACTTGTCATCATCATCATCATCATATCAGCCGAAAGACGTCCACTGTTGGACATAGGCCTCCCCCAAGCGTCGCCACAACGACCGGTCCTGTGCATCACGCATCCATCGGATTCCCGCGAACCTGACCAGGTCATCGGTCTACCTTTTAACTTGTACAAACGATTTATTTGATAAAAAAACATTTAGCAAATAGTTAAATCGTATAATCAAATAAAAATTGTTTTTTTTTTGTGGTCTATGGCGTATGGCATTTTAAGATGCACGCGGTTTTTGGCTTGATTTATTCGAGTGTAATTCAGTGGCTATACTGCAAAATACTGCAAAATCATTAGAAAATGTTACTACGAAAGACATTATAGTAAAAACTTTTCACGCAAAAAACATGAACGTAAGACTAGGCAGGATGATTAAATACCTTAGCCTTCCCCTAGGGGTAAATAAAAAAATTATGCGCGTGCATATGAAAACAGATTTTTACCGCCATGTCACAAAAAAGTTACTAGTTTCACTGTTAAAACGTCGTATGATACACGTGAGTAATTAATTATTACCGTTCTCAGCTCTCTTAAGACCCTCGCCATGGCTCGGGTCTAAATACCGCCTCGACTGTAATCACTAACATTACACACTTACATCAAAATGTACTACATAATAGAAAACTTATAAGAATGATATCGATGTTTTGAATAATATGCAATCAATGTATTAAACAATTTGAAACCATCGATATCGCATTTCACTTACTTTAATGCTCTGACAATAGTTCCTCATGAAGTAGCGAATAAAATAAGGTGTCGTAATTATGAAAATAATATAATTTTAGTTGCAGTTTTTTTTAAGTTGGGTAATCATCAAATTACTTTCCCCGCTCTGGGGTGGAGCGAGAGGACATGTCAAACTTTTACTGACTAAAACCTACTCCTTTGTTTCTTCTTCTCCTTTCGTTAGAGGACCCCGGGTTTTCCTTTCAGAAGCGAACCCATAGCCCAAATAGGCTTCGGTCGCCGTGGGCTCCTACGGTTTGCCGACTTCTCTTTCCGGATGGTTACCGAATGGCCGGACGGCGAGCTGCCATCCGCAAGCCCACGCCTACGGTGGATGGTCGAATCCCTCACGCTTACCGCCTCCTTCGCTAGCATTGCTGCTTCGCAGAAGGAGATGACCGCCTGTCATTCATCCTTGCTTGGTCACAGATTTGACTCACCTATTTACCGAACGTCGGAAATAAGAAAGTCCCAGGCCTAAGTAATACAAGAAAGGTATTGATCCCAATATTTTATGAACTGACAGAGTGTTATCATGGTTATGGACAGGGGATCAAGCAAAACAGACCCTAGGACAGCAGTGTGAAACATTGACATATCAATTAACCTTTCATATCCACCAACAGGAAGGTCCCAATAGAAACGTTGTTATAATGTTACCTACAACCTGTCACGCACAAGCCCGATGGATCCAGAATACAATTTGCCTTCAAATTTAGTTGGGCAAATGTTTGATGTTCAATATATCTTACTAAATTTTATGTCTGCCAGTGTAGTGGACAAGTTTAATTGGTTCCCGGCAGTGGACGATCAATCATAGCAGTGGCGGGTCATGTCGGCGCACCAAGAGCGCCCCGCCATGATATGTGGACGCTCTCAACCTATATACCTCAACATTTTCACCAATAAATATTCCCAGCGCTTTGAGAACACAGAAAAATGAAAATATGAATCCACGACCAGGCAATATTCGTTGACTTTTCAAACACGGCCTTTGAACTACCCAACTAATTGTATAAATAGAGCTGTGTTTATGACAAGAGAAAATATTTGCAAAGAGAGCTTCAAAGTATAATGTTATAAAAGAAAATATAAACGGATACGACGCTAAATATATAAACATATTAAAAGCTTTTGAAACGGTCACAGCTTTGTAAATAAAGGGAACATTATTTTGCATAATGATGTTGATATAAACACAAACAACCTATATACAACAATAAGTTCTTAATATTTTTGTATCACTCAATTTAGGTACTTATTTCTTATTGAAAATACTGTCAATGAAAAGCTGAAATATGTTTTTCCAAGAGAACGTCCGATCCTGGGTAAAAAAATATTGAAAATCAAGATTTAATTCCTCTTATTCTCGATTGAGTTAGCCTTAAAAAGAATTAAGAGCTGAAATAGTACCTACGTAGTTACAAGAAGTAATCAACTAGGTAGTATCAATCAGGTAATTATGAAACAAAAACAGTTGGTAGACAATACCTCTTTTGTACTTTGCTAGATTAATAATAAGCTTTAATTTGCAACAATAGTTCGTTAATTTTAATGGAAAACGTAATATGGTTACAAATTAATTAAAGTAAAAATCCTAATCATGTATATTGTGAAGGTTTGGCTATTTGTTAATGCGTCATGCGTCAAACGACTAAACGTATTGGGATGAAACTTGGCACACGAATTTGTTTGGATTAAGACAAATAAGGTTTTATCCGGATAGTACGTTCCCATGGATTAATATCGAAATTCGCACGGATGAAGCCGATGGTAACAGCTATAGATATACTTGTGGAAGATACACATTGAGTTCGAGTTGTATGTTATAAAAGTATTTTTAATCTTTTTTGTACTAGCTTTTTCCCGCGACTTCGCCCGCAAACATGAAATATAGTCTATGTCACTCAGAAATAAAGCAGCTTTCTATTGTTGAAAAAAATTTCGCAATCGGATCAGGACTTTCAGAGAGTACCTCCTACAAACATAAAAACAAACATTATATCTTTATAATACTCGTAATATTAGTATGGAAGTATTGATAACATTATACTTTGAAAGGTTAAACATGTAAATGCCTGTCTGTCAAGATAAGGTTTATTTTAATTTGCTTTTAGTTGAAAAATAAAAACGTATGAAAAATAAATATCTGCCGAATGTGTTGAACTTTGTCTGACTTTCTACTGGAGGTTAGAAAGGGCAATATATGTCAGGCGTTTAGTCAACCTATTTTGCTCCTTTCTATCTATTACGAGCCTAGCAAAAATCATAAAACTAAAATTTTATGACCTAGTTACTGGGCAGAAAATTGTAGTAAACAACAGACTAGGGCGATTTGGACACACGCATACACGTGGAGATTTGTCCATAACACCCTTTTTTTATGGTGGGAAAAATCATCCAATGACAACCCCCGCTCTTGGGCAGAGCGGGAGATAGTGTCAGACTCTTACTGACTAAAAACCCACCCCGTTCCTTCTAGCCTTCATACCGAGGCTCGAGTTCCCTTTCGGATAACCCTGGCCCCAGTAGGCTTCGACCCGGCTGGCCCCCTGCTGTTGCTGACAACTCCTTGAGGCGTGCGGGAACATTGCGCGCCGTGGACGACTTGGGCTTGGTCCGGACAGTTACCGGACGGCCGGACAGCGAGCTACCCATTGCTCACTGTCCGCAAGCCCGCGCCTACGGTGGCCGGAAATCGGAATCGGAATCCCGGCGGCGGCGACGAGAGCGCCGTTGCCTGATGCGGTCGGCCTCCTCCTTTGCGAGCATCACTGCTTCGCAGAAGTCGGCGACCGCCTGCCACTCCTCCTCGCTCCGGATCATGGCCTCAACCAAGGACCGGCGCAAGAGGTCTCCGCCGCCGATCACCCCCACGAGGGCACGGCGATGCTCCGCCCAAGCAGGGCGCACCTCGACTGTGTGCTCCACCGTGACCTCCGGTCATTCCGCACAATGGCGACACCCGAGCGTCACTTCCGCACGAAACCGGTGCAGGAACCTCCCGAACGTGCCATGTCCGGTGAGGACCTGCGTCATACGGAAGGTAAGGACGCCGTGAGGTATTTCCAGCCACGCCTCAAAGAGGGGACTTACCGCCATAATTGTGGCGTGCCCAGTCCATAACACCCTCACCTGTCTGAATCTTGTAAATTTCATCTCGGTTGCATTGACAAATTTTCTCCACCTGTATCAAAATGTACTATTTCAATATACCTACTTGAAAACCCACTCTTATCCCTAGCGATTTTAGGCACGCAATTTACTGTTTTCCGCACTAGTGTGGAAAAGTGCGCAAGCTTACATCAGCAGGCTGGGCGCTAAGCGAACCCCACGAGTCACCGGTCAACCCCCGTTTATTTATATCTTAGTAAGTTTATTGAAAAACGTCGTTTGATACACGTAGAAATTTTTCACGACAGTGCTCGGCTACATAACAAAATTCCGTCGTGGTCGCAATGACATACTTTTCCACTTGCTTTTCTCACAACAGTGACCCCATATTCAACAATTAAGTATTTATTTACTAACGTGTCCTTGAGTCATGAGTCCGTGTTCAGGTCACATTACTACGTAAGTATGTGTACCAAATGTAACTAAACTAGTCCACTAGATTCGGAGCAATTTGGCTGTGACAGACGGACCGACACACCCCCGACTAACTTTCATTCAAACATGAAGAGCCCAAAAAAGGAGTCCGACCCGGCGAACGGCGAGTATCCACATTTACGTTTTTGAAGCCTCCACACTCTGAACCAAACGTTTCGCCATGTCGTTTATACCGCGTTCATCAAGGGACTGGAACAATTTGCCTGCTGCGGTCTTCCCGTTCGATTATATTTTAGGTGTCTTCAAGGCTAGAGTGAAGAGGCTCTTAATAAATTAGTGCACCTCTCCATCAACGATCGCATCACTACTTACCATCAGCTGGGATCGCAGTCAAGCACTAGTTTTCATCAATAATAAAAAAAAACAAGCTCTAGGTGGAGTGAGAGGGAATCTAACACTAACTGAAACCCAATGTTCTTCCAGTGGTTCTTTTCGAGGGCTAAAGCCCTGTTTCAGTTACTAAAGTAACTCTTTCAAACAATCCGCATCCCTGTCAGACATCAGTCTTAATTAACTGGCTCCGTCAAATCTTGCTGACAGCTCTATGAGGGGCGCATGGAACACAACGTGTCCTTGACCCAGGCTTGGTCCTTACCGGACAGCGAGCTACCCATTGCTCACCGTCCACAAACCCGCATCTACGGTGGCCAGGAATCACCCTGCTACTCTCGACACCCGGGGTTTCTCCGGCGGAGGTGAGAGGCTTGCCTCCACCTCACGGTTTTGGCTGCATCCTTTGCTCGCATTACTGCTTCGCAGAAGAAGATGACCGCCTCCCAATCCCTCTCGCCGAAGTCGCCACCACGAAAACATGGCGGTGCTCCATCCTAACGGGGCAGACCTCCACCATACGGTCCACCATTTTTTTTGGGTAATCCGTACAATGGATGATACCCAGGAGTTTATTCCCGCCGAATCTGACACAAAAATCCTAAAACCTATGAACTATTACAATATACCTACCAAGTTTAAAACGTAAACCGTTCTGTTTTAAAATGAAAATTTCGAGGTCTCAATTTATATAATTACTATTTCAATTAAACTAATTGAGTAGACTGTAGACAGTGAGTATATATATATATATAATTATTATGAAAACTTACTAAGTCTCCAAGTATTCTTTCAAGACATTCGTGAAAAATTGATAATGATGCGACTCTGTAAATTAAATTCTAAGACTAATTTGCGTTTTCAAAACTTTCTACATTAGTAGGTTTATATCATTAGAAGTAAGGACTTTTGCCTAAGTGAATTTACTTTAATTATTTAAAATAACAAAATTCAACTTGAAATTTTTCAGAAGATTTTACTTTATAAAATCTTTTGTATATTGTGTGTATCACGAGAGATACACAGGGGTTGGCGGGTTGCACACAGTCACATAATTTGGAAACTTGACAAACTTTGCTTGTGGGGTGCCCACTTTGTAATTTACGAGTTTAGTATTACGACATTGTCTCAAATTGCTTCGTAATTTGTAATCGTCTCAGTTGTCTAGGAGTATTCTTAGGAATGGCTCTGAGGACAGGTAGTGAGTCTTAGAACTTCTAGTTTAGGAGATTAGATAAATTAGTATTCAGCCCGTGTTTTTTCAGGAATTGTTGTATTTCAACAATTCCTACAAGGACGGAAGAGTTAGATGAAAACAAAGAAGCTAGTTTCTTGTAGAAACTGTTTCTGTTAGTTAGTTTCATATCACCGTCATGCTCTGATTGTTATAGTCTAACTTCTGGCAGTGACTTTGTCAAAAATGATCCCAAAGGAAGCATAGGTACGAGTAGGTACTACCGAAGTAAAAAGTATTCAGTTTCATCCAAATCCAGTCACCTGTATGAGCTTGAAGGAGTAACAAATACAGGTATCATCATCATCATATCAGCTGAAAGACGTCCACTGCTGGACATAGTCCTCCCCCAGCGTCGCCACATCGACCGATCCTGTGCGTCACGCATCCATCGGAAATATAGGTATACACATCTACATTATATTACTAGTGCGATGATTAGTGATCATTACATTCTTGTAAATTCGAAGAAATGCGTTAGGAAACAATATGATTATTTAAAATGTATCCTCCTTAATTAAAATGCCACTCACAAATTCATAGCAATCATCGTGCTACCTCACCACTTCAGTAAGCTTACCCAAATACAATTCATCAGACTCTATTAATAAACATTCCGTCCATTCTAACCGACTAATTAGCAGGTACAAAACACAGCAATTATCTCTAAAACGTATGACGGAAACAATTTATACGTTAAATAATATGACGTTGAAACAAATGTTACAGAGGTAAAATTGGGTAAAATTGTTTTCGTTAACTGGTGTCGGGACCGCGGAATGTTTCCATTATCCCGAGATAAACGAGATGTTAGATGTTGACACATATAATCTTATACAAGACGAGTATAAGATTACATGTGTCGGCTAATAATACCCTGCCCTTCCGAACAGAACTTGCCAAAACGTTACTCGAAAATAAATAATACAAATCACATTTTCTGAGAGTAGGAGTGGTGGGCCAATAGTAACAGTCCCGACTTACGAGTCTTAGGTCGCGGGTTCAAACCCAGCCAGGTGCAATTACTTTGTGTAATTTATTTCATCACCACTGCCTGCTCTCAAAACGGTGAAGGAAATCATCGTGAGGAAAACGTCCTAGAACCAAAAATTCGAAGACATGTGACTTCCGCTAAGCCCCACTGGGTCCGCGTGGTGGATTACGGCCTATGGAGGGACTTCTAGAGAGGAAGCCTGAGTCCCAGCAGTGGGAACATTATGCGGCTGATCATGCTATTATGCTACATTTTCGCAATACGTTAAAATAATGTTAGGTGCGTATTCACATAGAAAGAAAGAAAAAAACTTTTATTCGTACCTCACACATACAGTAGAATTCGATTTATAAAAAAAAAAGATAACTTTAAAAACTATGCAAGACCAAAAAGGCGCCTATCTCAGCATTTGCAGCGATATTTCATATAAATCACATGTGGGATCAGTACCTATACAGTATATTAGGGTTTGATGTCATGCTTAAAAGCATTGTCTATCAGACACTGGTACCAAGAAGTTTTTTTTACAGAAAAAGCGCACGGAAAAAACGCCTGTCGCAACCCAGCGCTAGGCTCGCCACAATGGCAGCGATAAGTCTCTACTCTCACCTTCCACCGCATGTGCGGTGGAGCCGCGTCCTCAGGGTGGTCCGCACAATAGTGATACCCGAGTGTATCTACCGCCTGAATCCAAAACAGGAATCACTCGAACTTGCAATGACCGGTGAGGACCTGCATCATGCGGGAGGTGAGGATACCGTGGTGCCTCACCAGGCATCCTCAAAGCCGCGCGACTATGGCGTGCCGAAGAGTAAATTCCCTGTCGAGAAAGAATATATTCCTTGTTTTTTACTTTCACGAAGGTGAAGCCGTTCTTAGAAGCTAGTATCCTTTAACTGAGATTAAGTGGCTCATTTGGAGCTTAAAATGGTAACGGCAATCAAATATTAAAGATTTGTTTAATTAACTTAGACGCGCAAGAAGATATTGGAAACAATTTACCTGCATGTGGTAAGACAATAAATGCTCTTAGTAAAATTAAACCAAAATATCATTTCAAAGACCGGTTCACAAGCTGTCACTTCATAAAATAACTTCGTAAACAAAGGTAAAGGCTCCATTGGCACTTAAAAAAATAAAGTTGCGGCTGTATAAAAATATTTTTCATAAAACGTCGCGAAACTTGACACTTTACGCCTCCCTATACATACGGGGCCCGTAATTCTTGGGTGAGTGTGTGCGTGGAACTTACGTATGAAGAGCGACGTGCGGTGCGGCGCGGTGCGGCGCTACGCGGTGGAGGCGCGGCTTTACGACGTATTGTCGCGAACACAACACAAATCTTCTCTAGGGCGCGGGCGTAGTGTTTCCCACCTCGGGCTCGCGCCTCGCAAACCGACCGGCTCCCCATTATCATTCAGGCCCGAAAAGCTTTTAAAACACTCTTAATTTTATTGCAGTTCAGAAATTCTGAATCTGTAATTCCCCAAAAAACGGATTCTGTGTACCTGTCCTACAACCGGCAAAGTGTTTCTATATTTTTCATTTCGTTAATTTATTCAGTTACATTTGTTTTGTTTCGATTTACGCTCTAAAAAAAGTATTACAAACTGTTGCTAGTTACTAGTTTATACAGCGGCTTGGTCAGCAACTAAGTTGTCAAAGTCCACTAAGTAGGATTTCCTGTTACTAACTGTTGTTTTAAGTCCTTAAGTGGGTTACTTGTAGCCAGTCTATTTCATCACAAATACTCTAAAATTAAATTGGAAACGGCACGTAACTGTGTTGGCACAGGCGTTAGTGTTCGTAGAACTGTGTACCTGTTTGTCTCTTCAACTAAATTTTAACGGGTGAGGGAAGCAGCCGCTAGCCGTCAGGCAGCTAAAAGAGTTTCGACAGGGACATAGTTATGACACGAATAACTGATGGACGTCGTCCTCTCCTCATCACTTGATTAACATTCAGAGTAGCTCGCGACTCGCAGCTCGGCATTCTTGTAACAATACCCGCGCACAAAATAAAAGCTTTGCACGTTCACTCGCTGAAAGGCGGACTTCCCCAACTTACGTCATTCCAGTTTCCCGTAGTTGTGGAACTTTATCGAAAACAAAACACTGGTACCTATTGTCAATTGTAAAAGACTCTCTACATACTTTTGAACCATTTTGAACAGTGGAACGAGTTATTTATCAGATGTCGGAGTGAAATCAGATTTATTGCACGGAAGCCACGTCCTTGTGGGAACTCGTGGCCACGTAGCGTTGGAGACGCATCAAGTTGTTTCAAGACACTAAGTTATCTTGCATTCTGAAGAAAAATACGAGGCGGAAAACGGAATGTCGGTCGGCTACACATATGTACGTAAGAAAAAAGGCTTTCTTTTTAATAAAATCCCTGAGGTGAAAATACAAAAACGTGTTTAAAGTACGCTGCGGGAGCCACAAGAATGGCGAGATTCTCTTACGCTCGTTAATTTTAGTTGGGTATTTAATTTGTACTGTAGGTACATTTTACCCTGAGCATTTAACCTATGACGTAGAATCGTAAAATTCGTTATTGCCTATTCCCTTCCCTTTATTGTCCGCGCGTTTAGAGTTGCCATTGTCACCCGAAAGCTTATTAGCCGCCATTACTTTCCTCTGTCGGCGCATTTATATTTTAATTAAAGGGCGCTCTCCAAAAAAGTGACCAATAAAATGTTTATATTAACAGTATAGTAAATCAATTTTTCTTTATTGATATAAAGAAGTATTTGACCGCGATCAAACGATGGCCCACTTATTAGAGTGCCCAATGTGTTTGGAGGATCTAGAAATGCCAGTGATACCTCTATAAGCGTGGCAACATTCTGATCCCAAAAACTTTAAGGGAAGAGAAAACCATTGATCCGAGAAGAAGAAGAAGACCGCGATCCCATCTGATGGTAAGCAGTGATGCAATCGTTGATAGTAAAGCGCTCAAGTTTACTAAGAGCCTATTCACTGTAATCTTGAAGCCAAATATTGAAATAGTACAAATAACATTGAACTAATAGTTCAACGTTATTTGTATATAAATTTAAGGTATATATATATATAAGGTAGGTAGTATATGTTTTCAATATCTAGGTAGATACTTTGTCTTAATTTATATTTTACATAAGCAAAGCTAATTGTGTCAAAGCCTTGCTTTATTAGTTAAATGAAAGACAAGATAGTTACTAAGTCTACTTCCTCTGCATAATATAAGACAGAAATTATGAGAAACTACAGAAACTCTTGAAGACTAAGACGTTGGAATCTAATAGAACTTTCAGAACAGAATCAGAAACATGACAATTTACTTCAATTGAAATGCAGAGAGTTCATATTTAGTTGGTGGTAAAACTGCACGTCTAAAACCCTTGTTTATGACCTGCATTTTTTTTAATCTAATAAATATAAAGAAAAGTTTGTTAATTGTTCCTAAGAAGTCTGTAAGTGATGAGCCGCTTAGACGTAGTCCCCTCTTTGAGGCGTGGCTGAAAAGACCTCACGGCGTCCTTACCTACCTTCCGCATGACACAGGTCCTCACCGGACATGGCAAGTTCGGGAGGTTCCTGTTCCGGATTAAAGCGGAAGTGACGCCCTTGTGTCGCCACTGTGCGGAACGCCCGGAGGACACGGTGGAGCACACAGTCGAGGTGTGCCCTGCTTGGGCGGAGCATCGCCGTGCCCTCGTGGGGGCGATCGGCGGCGGAGACCTTTCGCGCCGGGCCATGGTCCGGAGCGAGGAGGAGTGGCAGGCGGTCGCCGACTTCTGCGAAGCAGTAATGCTCGCAAAGGAGGAGGCCGAATGCATCAGGCGCTCTCGCCAACGCAGCCGGGATTCCGATCCCGATTTCCGGCCACCGTAGGCGCGGGCTTGCGGACAGTGAGCAATAGGTAGCTCGCTGTCCGGCCGTCCGGTAACTGTCAGGACCAAGCCCAAGTCGTCGACGGCGCGCACTGTTCCCGCGCGCCTCATGGTGTTGTCAGCAACAGTAGGGACCCAGCCGGGTCGAACCCTACTGGGGCCAGAGTTATCCGAAAGGGAACTCGAGCCCCGGTATGAAGGCTAGAAGGAACAGGGTGGGTCGGTTAGTCAGTAAGAGTCTGACACTATCTCCCGCTCCGCCCAAGAGCGGGGTTGTCATTGGATGATTTTACCCACCGAAAAAAAAAATGCCGCTTAGATGTTAATTACTAAATATACAAGTTATAATGTAGTAGTGTACTTATTGTTGAAAAGCCTAAGAGCCATATTTCACCGGGACACCCGGGTAGCGCCACTGGTTGCGCTACCGTGGTGTCCCAGTGAAATATAGCAAGACACCAAACAAGACACCAAACAGACACCAGAGCAAAGATTTTATGTATCCTACGGATAATCTAGATTGCCTGCGCAGCAAACACACTCTATAGTGTTCTTTATTCTCATTGCCTTTAAGTTCATATTGACAAGCAAACGGGGAAAAATGTACTGAACAAGACAACGAGAAAGGGTCGGTGTATCCCTTTCTTACCTCTGTTTTAACTAGGGTAACCATGATTTTACAAAATTAATTGTTATTATTTTTGTCACTGCAGCATTTGATATTAATTAATGTATTTTTTTATATCGACAGCAAAGTACCAATAACACCAAACTGTCTGTCAGACCTGAAAACAAAAAAAATTACTCGAATTTTACTAAGACGATTATCGTATGATTTTGTATGAAATGAGTCAGAGCCTGCGTGAATTTACAAAACGCACCAACGCGCGTGAGTGCGTAAAAAACCCGTACGATGATGCAGATCTGCACTTCCGCAAGTACGCGCGTAGGTGCGTCGACACGCAACGTGCAGCGTCATGCGTGGCAGTGTGATAATCGCTTAAAACACGCGGAAAAACCTTTTTAAATTCATAGCGGTAAATTATGATTTTCTTGAAAAAATATTTTTAGGCGGTATTGGTACTTCACGGTCGATAAATATAATATTCTAGCATTTGCCCGCGGCTTCGCCCGCGAACACCCCACTCAGGAATAAAGCAGCTTTCTATCGGTGAAAAACTTTTTGCTATCGGACCAGTACTTCCAGAGATTACCTAATATGGCTTGTTCGTCAACTCGCTTAAGCAATTCGCGCGAGTCCGCGCGAGTTGGGACCTTCCGATTCACCTACTTTTTCTGTCGTCCTCTCGCTTAAACGTATAAAATACAGTCAAATAATAACAATTACTATAAATAACTAGCTATTGCCCGTGGATTTTTTCACGCAGGCTATACCGGTTATCTACTTAGATTTCGGGATATTATGTTAAAGGTGAGGAATGAGGCGAGTAGGATGTGGCCAATGGTACACGATACCCAAGTTACTTTAAAAACATTTTACGTTACTTTTGACTTTCTCATGTTACCTGCACCTGCATGGTCCTCACCGAAAATGGCAAGTTCGGTCGGTTCCTGCATCGGATTCAGACGGCAGTAAAGCTCGGGTATTACTATTGTGTGGACCACTCGGAGGACACGGTGGAGCACCCGAGGACATGGTAGAGTTGTGCCCTGCTCGGGCAGAGCACCGCTGTTGCCTCGTGGAGGCAATTTTTGGCAACAACCTTTCACGCAGGGCCCTAGTTCAGACTATGGTCCGGAGCGAGGAGGAATGGCAGGCGGTCGCCTCTTTCTGCGAAGCAGTAATGTTAGCGAAGAAGGAGGCCAAAAGACCATCGGCCGCTGAAATTCCGAGCCCGACAACGGACCACGGTAGACGCGGGCTTGCGGACGTCGAGCAATGGGTAGTCCGCTATCCGGACGTCCGGTAATTAACCGAACCGAGCTCAGTCGTCAACAGCGCGTAGTGATCGACGTGCTCCTCAAAGAGATGACATCAAACCGTAGGAGTCCAGAAGGGCCGATGCCCGCAAGCTAGGACCCCGGCGAATTCCTAAAAAGGAAACCCGTAGTCCTAGAATGCAAAGGGCAACTGAAGGTCACAGGTTAATCGTGAAATGGAACGCATCCAAGAAAGATTTTGTTCACATACATGACGTATCGATACTGCATATTCACTCACTTACGTGTATTTCTAAGTCTCCTATTCCGCTTACTTAAACGTGTGCTAACATTAACTAATATTTGGACGTCAACTTTGGTTGCTTATTGCTGATAATGTTGTGATTTGTTGGTAATTAATAGGTAAATATGCAATATTATATTATTGTAATGTTGATTTATAAGTGTTTTATTTTAAAGTCAAGTCGAATACAATTTCTAATACATTTTTAGTGGGTACCTATGTTATAATTTTTTTTTTTAGGTTGACTGTACATAAATACGTCAGATTTTCAAGTCTGAGCGAGTTGACGACAGAAAAAGTAGGTGAAATCGGAAGGTGCCTGCTCGCTTGGACTCGCGCATATCGCTTAAGGCCCAAGCGCCCGAAAAGAGCCATAAAACAGTGATTTTCTGAAGCCGACTCCTCGCTAACGGCCAGGTTAATAGGTTTGAAAAAAGGTTGCTTGTAGGTCCGGCTGGTATTTTTTATTTATAGTTTTTTTTTTATTGAGATAATAAAAACAACGAAAATTAAAAGCAAAATTATTTATATATTTTTGAAAAAAAAAATAGATACGTAGTCAATTTGACGAATATTTCCAGAATTTTGTGATAGATTCCATTCATCGTGATATGCTCTCTATGCAAATTCTGGCATCCTGTTGCAGGTTTGTGTTGTTGAGAGCTGCAATTTAATCAGCTAGTGTTTATATAACAATAATAATAAATAATTTATTAGTTTGGTGGTGATCACTTGCTAAGCGATCTCCTGCTTGGTGAGCTCCTACATGTTTTCAATAGCGTTCGTGTCTGGTGTATTGATTGACTAGTTTTTTTGTCCTATGATGAGTTCCCTGACAGTTTTTGTCTGACAATTATAGTGATGTGACCTAACGAAATTTAATCGATTTTTTACAATAACGAATCAGTTGGCAAAGGTAATGGAATCGGATTACCGATTTTAGATTTATAGATGATAAATGTGAAAGTTTGTATGTGTGTGTGGATGTTTGTTACTCTTTCACGCAAGAACTAGTCTACGGATTTTGAAGAATTTTTACAGTAAATTAAAAAATCTGACAAAAACTAAAAACCTGAAATAACGCGGGCGAAACCGCGGGGGACGGGTAGTGGTAAATAAAATGCAGTCTGTTTAAAATAATAATTTATTTATTATTCACTGTCAGAACTTGACTCTTGATTTGAACTCATATCCATATCGGAATCGGAATCTTCTTCAACTAACCGCGATGATTAATTATTAGTCCTCTGTTATAGTTTTTTGAGTTTTTTCTATTACTTTTTTCCAATTTTACATGCGATTACAAGATGGCCGCTCCGATTTTGTCGATTAGTGTGTCGTCGAGTAGTGTCAATCTCTATTGGCAGAAGTTCCGTTTAACGCATTACACATTTTTAAGTTCTATTCTTTTTTATTTTATTTACTTAATTTATTAACAGTTAATTATAACCACAATAACTTACTTAGTAATTTACGAAAGACAATATTTTTTTTATCATTTCCTTTTTTTTTGCCAGTTTATTTTTTTAGTAATCTAAAGTAGTATGCGTGCCACGGAAAAAAATGAACTGTCAGGGAACTCATCATAGGGCAAAAAAGGTATAGGGTAAAACATTTATGTTTTTTAGCCAAGTATGCAGTAACACCCCTGGTTTTGTAGCACAATGCAGATTCGGGCATAAAAATGGACTCTTCGTCAATAAGGAACCATTCTTCGAGATGCGGCAGCAGTCCAGTTTCTAGTACTCGCTTGTACTGGTCATGCCTCACGGTCCCTTTCACGATATGTAGACCCTTGCTTGAGATTAAAGACCACATCATAATACTAATTGCGAATTTAGCTGTCTCTTAACACCGGTTTTTATGGAGCTATTCTCCAGGGCTTCGTCGGAAAGGAGCATTTTTTGAACGGACAAAGGAGCTTTTGTCAACCAAAACCTGAAACGTCGATTCATCGGAGAAACACGTCTGAAAAATTATATTATTTCATCAGATAATGGCAGTAGTTTATTAACAATGTACTGTACTATTTAAAGTCTTATTTTTAACCGACTTCAGTCTGAAACAGTCATATTTTGATGTTGTTTGGCCCTGTGCAATAGTCTCTTCTTAATGACCTCGGTGAGGCGTGGTTTTTTGGCAGGCCGATGACCTATCAACTTCTCTTTTGCTTACTCTCGAAGAATTGTCTTATCGAAAACTTCTAGGCTCTCGTAGTTTGTAATCGTGGTAAGGTCTTACCTGTCTAATATACATATTAGTTTTTGATTAGTTTTCTAAAATATAATGTATTAATAACAACTTGAACTTCTTTAGAACACAATGGCTCGTAGTACGAACTAATCTATGGACACAATAGTAGAAAGGGATAGAGAGCGTTCTTGGGTCGCCACACCCAAGAATCTTTTATACTATCTGGATTGATTACGTCAACCTCAAAAATGTACTGAAGAGTACGATACAAGTACGCCCTTTTTTTAATTCTTTTTTATTTTGTTTTGTAGACTATTCCATAATGTGGGATGTCGTTAGATAGGTCTTTCAAAAATATTGCGAATGTGTGAAAACTATTTATCAATTTAGGGATCCTATTGTGAATTATAAATATAGTTTTTTACCTAATGCTAGTTTTCAATTGAACCTTATTGAGTTAACAGATGAAAACCAGTTTATTTATTTATTTCCACACTGATAAGGTGTAATTTGTTAAGCTTAAAATAAAGAAAAAACAGGTTAAATAAAGTAACACTTAAAGGTATTTCACCTAGTATGTTTCAGTACATTTGCTATTACAATCTTTGTCTTGGACGGCTTTTAATATTCTCACTTTACTTAGATTTCTATAAACACACTTGTTTTTCCAATTTACTATGGACTTGGCATAATAGTCGAAATTGGCTCGACTTGAATAAAGAATACACAAAAAAACACTAAAACGATCAAAATAACTTTAATTTCGGAAGTCGATGTTTCTGGTATATTTTTTTATATAGCACCGACTTCCGAATTTAAAGTTATTTTGATCGTTTTACAGTTACTGTAAAACAAACATAAGTAACTAATTGTTGTTATAGATAGTTTTTGTTAAAAAACTAACTATTAGTTTGGTTTGATTCTATAGTTTTGTACCAACTTTATGGTTATATATTTTTGTTAAATTTTTTGTATATTTAATTGGCCATTATTGGTCTTGTTCATCAGTTCAACTTCATCAAATGATACTTTTTGACTGTAGTAGAATGTAGACTATGAATATGAATACAGAGACTTCTTGGTAAAAACACCAAAATCCCTATAGATATACACAAATACATAATCAACCTTTTTAATGTTCCCACTGCTGGAACTCAGGCCTCCTCTCTAGGAGAGGGAATGGGTCTCCATCGAATTTAGAAGGAAAAAACAATCAAATTGAGAACCTCCTCCTTTTTTGAAGTCAGTTAAAAAAAATTACATCCACCTTCTTCAATTAAAAGGATGATATATTCGTAGCCACAACCCCCAAAAATGACTTTCATATCAATTTACTCAATTAAAGTTGTTAAAAATATTATTTTTAGTTTCATTCTATATCAGTAAATCAATACCTATCCAATTCTAAAAATAAGTGTGGTAGAGTCTGTCTAAAAAGTCAAACGACTTAGCTAATTATTAGGGTAAAATGAAATCTGATGTAGCTAACACTGGTTTAATAATCAAGGTTGATGAAGGGATCTTGATAATTATTTACTAGTAGAAGAACCTTATAAAAAGTATCGAATAGTATTTTTTTAATGATTAAATATTATACAAAATTCCCAAGTCGTTTTTTATTTTTATACTCATAACTAGGTACTTAATTTTATTTCGAAAAAGTATCAATGCATACAATCGCAGTATACGTTTTTTAAAGAAAGCGAAACGGCCCGTGCTTCTCAGAACGCGGACGCGTTCAGCGCGGACTGAGGCTTGGAAGTGGTGGGTTCAATGAAAAATGTATGAAGATTTTTTTAGAGTGGTTTTACTTTGGTCATAAATCATAAAGTTATTTATGTAAGTTCAAAATAATTAATTAAAGGTGTAGAAGACTATATAAGCTGTGGTATTTTATGATTTTTAAGCTAAAAATGTGCACTGGATTTAGCTTACGCGACCTATTCAGACCCTTGTATTTTGTAATTTTCTTGATTAGTGCGTTGGTAAAATCGTATTTAACTATATGAAAGTTTTATACAAAACCATAATATTTTTTTATGCCATCCTAGAGATGAATATGTATATTATCTTTTATTTGATACCGTGACATCCTCATAGTTATGATTCTTGGTGCATTATAATGGTACCCGAAAAAACGAGATATTTGTCTAAAACGGTCAAAGCGTCCTTAATAACATCTTGAACTTCTTTAGAACAAAATGTCTCGTAGTACGAACTAGTCTATACACACTGGTAGAAAGGGATAAAGATTCTTGTATGGTACTTCTTTATTACATCTTTAAGGTTGTCGTAATCAATCCAGATTGTATTGTACAAGATTCTTGGTTCACTGTCACTAACGTTTGACAGTTGGTTAATTATTGTTTTCAAAGGTTAGATTTCCATCTTATTATACACGTTCTTTGGTGGGGGGCGTGACTGGCGGCCGGACTGGTGTCCGCACTGGTTGCGCCGCCAAATGGGTTGCGCTACCAAACAGACACCAGGTGAGTAACGCTCTATAGAGCTCTATACATTTTACTGGTGGCGCAACCAGTTGCGCTACCAGTGGCGTCCCGGTGAAATATGGCCCTTATATTAAATAAATAAATAAAAAATCTCCGACAGTGTAATTTAAAACATCTTCGTTCATTCGTAAATGAACGAAGATGCTGGAAGCTTGATGAAAAACTTTTCAAAGATTGTATATACAAAACGAACACAGTCAGACAAACAGACCCTTAAATCTCACCATCAAGAGATTTTCCGTATCTTTTTATTGCGTAACCTTACACCTACAGATACAACAGTCGTTTAGAAGGCACCTATCTAAAATAAAAATGCAAATTAGAGTAAGACGAATTGGGTTAGCTAAGACTTTTTATATTTCTTTTCCCCTTGTAAATTAAAATAATGTGAAGTATACAGACAGAGGCACACGTCGGGAACACAATAGCTGTTCTTGTTGTAATATTTAGTGCTAGACCGGCTACAATTCCCAGAAGTCTAGCTTAATCTGGTGTGTTCCTGATATCTCGCACACATGTTCTTTGTTCCTTACTGCGATATAAATTCTCCCATGTTTATTTAAACAGAACAAACACGCGATAGGTTTATAATTTATCAACATTTTTGCATATAAGTATTCATAAAGTAGATTCTAGAAAGATGTTTGTTAGATGGTATTAGAGATCGTGTTCCTTTATACCTACCGACATCATTTAGCTAATAAGATTACGATAATAATTTTTGGAAGTCATCATCACCAGCCTTTTTAATGTTCCCACTGTTGGGACTCAAGCCTCCTCTCTAAGAGAGGGAATGGGCCGTAATCCACCACGCGGGCCCAGTACGTGTTGGTGAATGTCACATGTCTTCGAATTTTTGGTTCTGGGACATGCCGGTTTCCTCACGATGTTTTCCTTCACCGTTTTGAGAGCAGTGGTGATGAAATAAATTACACAAAGTAATGCACCTGGCTGGGTTCGAACCCGCGACTTACAACTCGTAAGTCGGGGCCGTTACCACTCAGCCACCACTGCTCTTTGGAAGTAGTTGCACATAAATAAATCGATTTAGCGCCTACATCAGACGACAAAGTGACAGTTTCGAAAAAATATAGAAGTTTTTTTCCCTCACGTTTTAGCTGTTAAAGGAAAATTAAAAATATTCCTGAGTAACATGAAAGGACATGCTGACGAAACTTACAAAAAAAATTCCCATCCCCTACTAAAAACCTCCTGTTATTCATTTTTTTTTCTTACCTTCCACCTAGTGCCGTGTGTTGATATTTCACACAAGAACAAACAATTCATCTTTAATCTAAAAACACAGTAAAAAGACACAAACGTGTCTTTAGAGCTTATTGTAAGTGCCCGTAAACGTGACTTTCACGTCAATATAACGTACCTTTACAACAGGAACCCAAGAGCTTTCGTCAATATCTCCTACAGTCCTACAATAAAAAGCTAATACATTAGAATTCTGTAGGTTAACAGCGCAAACACATACCTATTTGGAATAGAAATAGTTAAATACTTTTTGTTTCACACACAATAGATGTGGAAACAAAAGGTGTGCTTCAACACATGCATACCACTCCGACTAGGAAGTTGGAGCGCGCTTTCAAAAGTAGAATTCTTAGTATGTATTTGAAGACTAGAGTCGTCAAAGTTAAACAAAAATAAAACTCATTTAACGAACACTAGAGCGAGGTTCAAACGCGTCTTTACTTTAACACATATAAGTTTATTACACACACACATAGTTACGCGTTCAGAATTAGAGGAAAGCGTTAGAGCGCTTGTTTTAATTAGCAGCCGCTCGCTCGTCTCAAGTGTGTGCATAGCACAACTTTGTGCATAAGTGTATGGAACGTTTCAATTACTGGCATGTTATGGCTGACCACTATTATTGTGTGTTCGGCGCCTAAAATTTGATGTAGTGCTTCTGTCGTTGGATGTTAGCCTTATTGTTCCCTCTGCGTAGAGACATAGACTATAAGTAGGTTTATTAATTCATTAATTTCAGCCGATATACGACCAAAGCTGGACTAAGACCGCCCCCAAGTGTCACCACACAACACACCACGTGTTGTGGTAACAACGACCAGTATTTTGCGCCAGGGCTGCCGGACAAGTACGAGGAAATGATCGTACTAGATAAAAAATCTATCGTACAATTACCGATACCGTGTGAAAGGTGCTATTTCGCGAAACTAGAAATTTGCTAGGAATTTTAAGAAGTTGTGAAATAAAACTTATTTAAGTATTTTATACTTATAAAAGAGTGACCCATCGGATTCAGAATCACTATTCACATCTACCTGTCCAGTAACACTAGACGTTTTTGTATAGAGGACTGCTAAAGTCATTCGAGATAACATTTTAACAAGATTATATGAACAAACTGTCATTCCTTCGTTAGTTTGATAGATTCGAAAGATGCTTGACTGCGATCCCACCTGAAGGTAAGTAGCGATGCAATCTTTGATGGTGAGGCGCACTAGTTTATTAAGAGCCTATTCACTCTAGCCTTGAAGACACCCAAATTATAATCGGACGGGAAGACCGCAGCAGGCAAACTGTTCCAGTCCTTCGACGTACGCGGTATAAACCACGAGGCGAAACTAATCTTTTTATTTAGATTATATTTAGATCCGAATTCTTCGGGTCGGAAATTGTCGTACATTCGCGTACGATAGTACATATTGTATCGTACATCGTGCCGGCGTCGAAATTATCGTACATGTACGCTAATTATCGTACCTACATCTGGCATCCCTGTTTTGCGCCTCGCACCCATAGGAATCCCGCAAACCCTAGCAGTCATCCTGTAGGAAGCCATTTTTTCTGTAAGTAATGTGCCCTGGTCACTGCCACTTAAGTTTGGTGATTCTTGGGGTTTTGACAGCTAGGTAGGTACGTACGTTGGTATAACTATTAGCAAAAGCACGAACCTGTTATATTTTGAAATACATGGGCTTAGAGTACTATGTTTAGTTCTAATCATAGCAGCTACCAGTTGATCCTTATCTACATAAAGAAAATACTTGAGAGAAGGTAGATTTTAACCAAGCCATTAAGTACTAAATATAAACAGCATTTTTAATCGTATGCGTAAAGTTCCTACTTACATAGCTCGTTGGCAGGTAGGTATGTCCTGTGTCTGAATCCTCTGAGGTGGAATAAAACCCTTATCAGATGAAAACTTGTGAAATACGTGTAAATATGTAATTTATTGCACATGCTGTTAATACATCGTTTGTTAAACGTTTTGCGTAGCAAATCTTGGTGATTTGCGACACGTACATCTGTTTTGATCGATTAGGTACCATACAACACTATTCATACAAGCTTTTATTTAACTAACTATGTTTGTATGTATGTTTGTCTACGTCAAATCTTGCAAATTATTTTTTAAACAATAACCCTAACCAGTGGCGTTACTATGCAGCTCTATGGCAAAATCATTGAACGGGGCCCCAGGAAAATCGTCTTTGTAATTTAATTTGGATAAATCATTGAAGTGCAAACATAAAATATTCTTTATTATTAATGAATCGGCCAGTTCTCTTATACACGAGAATGTGGAGGAGGAGGAGGTTCTTCTGAGCTCAAGGCTTCTTTGACTGGAGCCCCACCGGACCAGGGGCCCGTGGCATTTTGCTAGCCTTGGCACCCTATAGTTACGCCACGGCCTCTAACCGATGGAGCCGAAATATTGTAAACATGTTCAGTTTGGAAAGCAATGCATGCTTAGAGCTTGTCCAGATAAGGCGTTATACGCGCGAGTTCACTCGCGCGTTCACACTAGCACGTACCCGAGATACTAGAGCTACGTATATCCCGTCCAGATGCCTAGGCGCGTTTCCTCACTCGTGCGTAAAACGCGTGCAATGAGCGGGACTCTCGAAGCTCGTGTCGAGATACTCGGGCGCCTTTGCTGCGTCCAGAACTTCGCGCGAGTCCGTTGCGAGTGGACGTACTTAACTAGAAAAGGACCGTGATAACTTCGAACGATGTTACTGACATCCGAAAGTATTTGAAAAACTTTTCATCATGTTCTCTGAGCTTTGGATATAATGCTATGCGTCATTCTGTCACGTAGAATTGGGTGCACGTTAAATCGTCGACTTTCTCTTTGTTTACGATGTTTCCGTCGACGAAATGCAAGCAACAACACAACCGCTGTTTCCGAGTCCATGTTTGTAACTGACTGGATCCCTCCCTGCGAAGAAACGCGCGAAAAACGCGACCGGTATTTGGACGCAATAGAAATTGAGACGCGCTATTGATCTCGCGCGTAAAACGCCTTATCTGGGCAGGCTCTAAGCTAAGTGACGTAGTCTAAATCCAATATGTTGGACTCCTGAAGATGGCGGACCAGTTATTAACCGATTTCAAAAAGGAGGAGGTTGTACGTTCTTTTTTATGGACCTCAAATAACCTCTTTTAATTGACATACATACCATGATACATGTATCAACTAAAAGGAATTGATTTGAATTTTGAGAAAAACGAAAAGAAAATTCTATTTCACAAAAATCTAATATGACGGACAATTTTTTAAAAGCTTATTTTATCTTGTTATACCTAACCTACATAATGTACGAGTATATTACTGACAATAAATTCTTTTGGGAATAAATATGTGTGTGTTTTGTGTTCAGCTTTTAATGAGTAAAGCACAGCTTTTAATTAAGGCAACTGAAATCAAATTATGTCATGAATGTGATAGTTTACGTAGCTGTGTAGATACGTTGTATCTGTGTCGACATTATGTAGTTCAACCGCACATTTTAAGCGCGTTCACATCCATTACAATGAATTAGGTGAGTTTCTGACGTGTACATACGCTAGATAATATATTGCAAGTGTCTAGTGTTATCTAAAGTAAACATCTTGTAACTAATTTAATGGAAACATCAATTGTTGTTTACGGAGAGCATAGTTGTTTTAAATGTTTTTTCTTGAATAGCCACAAAAGTGCCTTACCACATTTCCGTCTTGTCTTACTTAGCCTTAGCTTATACAGAATCAGGCTTATCTATGCCAGCAAAAAGGTACTCCTTATTGTATACCAGCATAATAATCTGAGATGTTAGACCGCCATCAGCGCAGTGTGGGCGAACGCAATTAATACACCTCTGATGGCTCCCTGGGATCAAAGGCAAACCGTTAGCTATAATAACAACATGAAACGTAGCCTATAAACACAGAGCCATTCAGCGAATTGTTTTATATGTTGCAGCATTTCCTTTGCCCACAAAAACAAACGAGGGCGACAATTTAACCTTTGTCTACGGAATATATGAAGCTCATAGTAAAATGGCTATAAAAAATTCGCATAGATCATCCCCGAGTGACCGCTCACGGTCCCCTTCCCCCCGCACCTCCCCCTTCGCGCGTCCAGCGACGTGGGAAGGCCTTACAAATCTCATTACCAACGTAACCACATATCAAATGCAACGGAAACAGCTATCGGCACATGATCTACTAATGGTTATTTTGAATCAAAATTATAACGATGATTTTCTATAGGCTGATGATTTTTTTTAGGCGGATGATTTTTTTAATTTTAAATGAGCTTATTTGCTTTACAGGTCTCGCAGAGAGAGAGATTGTTTTAAGAGGCCGTTTTCGACTATAGTGTTTCAAACAAATACAATTATTATTAGCTTTTGGTATTAAACCGGCATAAATCACTCATACCGACAGTGACACGATAAAGGTAAGGAATACAATCCTGAACATCGATCTTTCTCATTTTATAAATATATGAAAGTAATATAAAATTCTCGAATTCAATTAGGTTCAATTCAAATTTAAAGAAGCTCGAGCTGGATCTCATACGGTACGGTAAGGCAATATCTGAAATATAAAATGTACTAGTTTTTGTAGGGTTATTTGAAAGGAAAAGAATTGAAAGTAGGTAGGTACTTAAGGTTCGAGGGATTGTGCGGATTATCCTCACAAAGATGTGACAGAAATATTAAACTTTCCACAGTTTAGAGGGCGTCTCTTAACGATATAAATATATAATGGAAACTGGCCTACTGCGACTACGGATCTACATAAAAATAAAGTATTTATCTATCCGGCCCAGCAATAAAAGAAGCGATGCCGTTTCTATTCACAGCTACAGCCAAGCTAAATTATACCGGCGCTATAAAGGTTAGCTTGTGGATTTTCGCAATTATGGAAGAGCGAATTTTTTACTGTCCTGCGTAATGAGAGAGGTGCAAAAACTCTAACGCCGTTTCTGTGCTACACATCTATTAAAATGAGACTACTAATAGTGAATGCTCCTCCTGGGGCTCAGTACACGATTAATGTGTGTCGCCCACATGTAAATCTCTGCAAGCACACCAAATAAATGTTTTGTAAAATGCTTGCCCCCGACGGAATACAACACCTGATAAATGATAGCTACGGGCGTTTTATGAATATGTGAAACGATAAAATGTTGCCAACGTCACTCGCCGAGACATGCTCAGCTAAAAATACGAATCGACTCCACCATCTGCAAATCTAATACTGTGTAAAATATTTGAACCCTAATAAATTTTAAATAGCGGCACTTACACTGTGCATAATTCAAAATTTTGAAACGAAACAGCCGCATTCCGCTCGCACATGAAATATATTTCATAGCCCGAACCTATTCAATAACTTTACTGTTATCATTTTGAGTTTTACGGCTCACTAAACACTGCCATAGTGTTGCGGAAATGAAAGAAACTATGAGTAGTTTGCCAGTTGACTTCCCACGTATGTTGTAAAGGTCAATTAAATTAAGTAGGTCGCCATGGCATTCATAGGTAATGAAGCAAACTTATCACTATTTACGCACCACGCGACACTGTGAGCGTGGCTTCATTAGCTATTTATCCATCTCTTGTTATTTTATATTATACTCCTTGCATTAAAAAGGCTCGGCCTAAAGAAGCTTTTTTCACTTTTTATGTGTTCACACTTTGCAGTGCGTCAGAAACAAGCATCTCTGACGCTTATAAAAAAGGCAGGAGGAAGGTCACCCTGACAAAAAGTTTCCAAGCCCCTAATGTCGACGTACAAAGACATATTTAATGAACGTGAGAATTTTAATTAAATCACAGACAACGCAGCCGTCATTAGAGACATGTTTACTGAAGACATTAGATTCCTGCGTTAATGACAATTTACTCTAATAGATGCTAGGGACAAACAAAGTAGTAAAATTACTTACACAATGTTTGTTTAAGGGTTTCGCTTAAATAACAGAGTATAGTATGCGTAAAATTGCTAAATTGTTACTAGAGGTAGGTACTTTGCTTACGGATAATATATTTTATTGCAGGTAATTTGCTCCGATTCTAACTTAGTGATGCTAAATGCCATCTGAGTAACAGATTCACTTTGTTAGTCTTTCTATTCTATAAGAACAAAGCCTAGTATTATTAATAACATTCCTTAAAGATCACGATGAAAAATTCACGCGATCGTGGCAGTATTTTCCTGTGAAAATAAGCCAACGTAAAAATGGCGCGAGGAATTTCATAGATAACAACTGTACATTGTACAGCTCTCACATTTTCAGCAAGAATATTGTGCTAGACGTTTTAAATTTGTTCTTTCAAGAAATTAAATGGAACATTGAGAAATCAGATCACTGTCTAGTCTAGTCTTTGTTATAACGTGAAAATTAATACTTAAAATATTTCATGACAGTTTCTGAGGTACAAAGAAGTTTAAGGTTTCGTAAGCGTATCGTAAGCACTTTATAGTTATAAATTGTTTTCTTCTTTGTCTTTTATTAAAAAGGATTGTCTTATAATCTGTGTAACATTATAGTTTTTTTAGAGTTATACCAACCACAAAACTAAGTTCAGTATGCTAAACATTTTTTTATATTTATTTATTTAGTTTTGTCTCTTTTCTTTCAGTGAATTTCTTTTATTATTCTACTATATATACGAGTACCGTCATTTTTAATACCAAAATTAGATAAATAAGCAACCAGACAAAAGCTAAGTGTTAAAAAAACGATTAGTACCATGTCATGTGATTTTTTTATTAAAATAAGCTTTCTTCCGGGCTGCTATTCTTTCTATCCTGATTTGGATTCCGTCTCTAGTATTATCGAACGCTATTTTGTTTGCATTCACGGTCTAAAGTCGAAGCAAAGGGGAGATTTTCTACAGAAGCCAATCTTACTACAAAAATGTACCACGAAAGGTACATTGCTGTGTAGTACTTATGTTTTCTATGCATCACAAAATCACATTTACCTTCCAGAACACTGGTGACACTGAGCAACCTCTCCCCTTGACTACCAGGAGCTTGTCCTGATTTTGTATTCAGCCTCAAGGGATCTCCACGACTTAATAAAATAAAAGGTTGCTTATATACTTTGTAAATATATCAGAGCTCTAGCAGGCTTGATGTTGCCGCATGTGAAATTCCATTAGGATCCATTACTTTCGCTGAGGCGAGCTTGAACAACAAACAGACAGGCTATCGGATTTCTGTGTTAGATGGCATAGCATGACATCACGTAACTAGAGCACGTTTTCAAGCGTTTAAAAATCGCCAAAGCACCCCGGAATGACAATATCGAACCCAAATATGTTGTTGCCAAGCTTTACCATTATTCTTTTGGGATAAAAAAATACTACGTCGGTAACCATTCTTAAAAAAAAAAGGATTTATGCTAAGAGTACATCCCTTAATGCTGGCTGTACCGTACCCGTCCTTTGCCCTCCTTTGTTCTCGTGTCCTTGGAACGTTTCCTTCCTTATCACGCAATAATTCCAATAAAACTGAAAACTAAACTTTGTATTCCGAAGAATAAATTAATTTTCCAAATATTTTAAATTCCAGTGAGCGCGTCGTTCGCAACCTTGAAAGACTTACCAGTAACGGCTTGACTCCGAAGCCTTTTTAAAAGGTTAATAAATAAATTCCGGCCTTTATATTTCTTAAAGGTCTGTACCGCCTGACTTAACAGTAAAAAATTAGAACGTTAAATCTTAGTAAACCTTTTCTAAGAAAGTAGTTCGATACCTAAATCACAAACTGAATTAAAATGCCTTTCAATACGCTTGCGGTGAGGTGGTTTCATATAAGAGTAGAAGTCGCAACCACCTTCTGTTTGGCCTACTTAGCTTCAATACCTTCGTCACTTTTTATTTCTGTTCATCATAAAATCGTCGTAGGCTACGTTCTAATTAAGACGAAGCAAAAGCTAAAGTGAATTAAATTCCCGGCTACGACGCTGCGTAAAGAATGAAATGGCTAAGGTCAAAAATAAATTTAGCTAACAATTCCAGGCATGAGTAGCGAAGCGACAAGTCCAAGAAGGCGGCGAAAGGGCGGACGACGCATAAGTCACTGTCACAACCCGCGGCCACCGACACTTTTTTGTTCTCCGACGCGGTTTGTGCTAGCAACAATGATTAAATATGTGTACTAAGGGCGGTAGTAAGACTCACTCGAGTCGTAATGACCAGCGGCTAACCGGGCGACACGCTGCGACGCAGAGTTTATAAGTGAAGTATGCTGCCAGTAACTTCCAACATACTTCTCGCTGAACTTCGACTAACAACTACTTTTGGATTAGCGCATTTCTTCCACGTTGTGATAGTCTTATACGGATTAACAGAACGTATCGCCATTTTATTATCCTTCCAGAATCGTTAAACTTATCTAGAGGAAACACCACGAAACGATAAGCGATTTCGAGGCTTCCGTTGTAACTTTCGACTTTCTAAAATGCCGTAGACCAGCTTAATAATATGAATATATATTTTTTAACATCACCTCATTACATTTTTGCGTCTACAAAGACAGGTGCGGCTATATTTCTCGATTTTTTAATTAGTTTAAAAATTTCTTACTCATTTGACTTTTTAGACAGACATTACTTTTTAAGATATTGTAACTAACAAAACATCGACCTCGTCTGATAAATGTTTATTATTACTTCATTTTTTTCATTTATTTATATCAGGACTCTATGGTCCTGGACCTTTGGAAGGCTTACGACGGGCCGAAATCAACATACAGAGGCTTAGGCACACACGTGGTATGCAAGTGCACCCAAGCAAAACCCACGGATGGTGGGAAACTATTGCGTCATATGGAAAATACGAACAAATAATAATAATATTAATAGATATACGGGCTATGGTTTTGGGAAGCTTAAGTGGACTGGTTACCAAGAACTATGTAATGACTATGACCCCTACCTGAACAATAATATTAATATTATATTGTCATTGATGAAAGGGCAAAGGGTGACTTGCACGCTCAATAAAAGGGCTCCCAAAAACGGTCGCTAGCAAGAAGTGACGTAGCAACAAGGGGGCAGTGTAACCTACGGTGTTTGGTGATTAGAGAGGTATACCGCAGCTATCAGGACGATCCCGGAAGTACGGTCAAAATCCCTATGAACATCTTCATCTGAATTATACCTACTCGTAGAATAGATTAAAATAGAATACAATACAACACAATACAATATAATACAATACAATACAAAACAATACAATAAACTTTATCTCGTACATCTTTCTCCCGAGCACGTTTGCTCTTGCAAATCTCCTCTCAAGCCAGCCAATAAAGATATGAGAGAGGCGAAAACTCTGTCTCTCTTCAATGGTCACTACAGTCGGCCAATAAAGGTAAGCCAGATATGAGGAACAAGAATTGCCCCGAGAAATTGGATCCGTGTGGTCGCTACTGCCCAACAGTTCTTCGCAACAAAACTGCCCTGCAGATTGTATTTCTCTAAGTCTTATTTTATTATTATTAAATCGTCTTCGAAGTGTTCCCTTATTTAATGTACACGCAGTGCAACGATTAAAAAAGATGGAGAAGTCCCACAAAAGCCATAACGAACCTGTCAGACAATGTATGGTCACGACCACTCCACCAGGACTTTACGACTGATAAGATTTTTTTTTTATTATTTGTTAAAAGCAGTTGTGCAAAAATATTAAACTCTTTTTTGCACGTAATTCAATTCGTTATCTGCTTTGTAACTTTGAAAAAATAACAATATCATAAAGCTTTTTTTTTGTAATGTTTGAGATTACAATAAATGTTAAACCTCCCACATGCGTTAAACACCTTACTCCCGCGCAAAACATGCAGGAATTATGAGAGGCCGACAACGGTCATCGTAATTCATTCGTCCGCTAGATCCTTATACAAAAACGGGTTTTGGCAATTGAGCCAAAATAACGCATTTAACGTTTACTCCTCTATTCTCTCCTTTATTCCGCATAATAAAAGAAAAGAATACCTGCAATGCGTGATGCATTACTTACATTCTTATTCACCCCACTGAATAAGATAAATGTACCGTCTCCTACCCAACGTCCCGGTCTCACGGACGACGAGATGAAAATAAATCCTTTCTATTTTTAAATAGTTTACATAAAATAATTGCTCCGAAATATGAACCCGAGAGTTTTAAACAAACATAACTTAATGAGCTACATTAATAAGTTGGGGTTGTAGGTCTGCGCAACCCGGAGTGAACTTAAGTAGAGATTGTCCGTCCGGTCTAATAAATTGATGTGCGCGCGAAAAGGACAATGGACAGTTTTGTCTCAAGCGGAAGTCGATTGAGCTGATAAATCTCGCAAACAAACCTCTACACAAAATAACAAGACTAGTGATAAAATAAAACAGTTAACTAATACCGTCACATTATTACTCGTAAGAGTACGTATTCGCATCTGGATCAGATCAGTTAAACTGTTTTCATTGTACCAGAAAACTACTCTCATAACTACATTTTAAGATCTTGAGCGATTTATTATGTAATAATATAGTTTCTATTTCTAAGAAGCCGACAAAGAGCGATAGAACAGAGCAACAATGTTATTATTTCAAATTTAACTTTATCTTTGTTTGTTCCTACATTGTGTGTAGTCTATGTACCAAATGTACATGTTAACTGTCTTTCAACACACGAAGGAAAAAATATTTAAATTCCTGAGTTAAGTTTTGTTGATTTCCAAAAATTATATTAGTTTTTCCATCTAGATCTTCTCTGTAGCTGTAGTCTGTGTCCCTTCTCCAAAAAGAGACATAATAACTGTCGAAATATGAGTGATTTACAAGTAAACCTCTAACTAGCCCCTCGGGCAAAACCGGCGGAATTTTATTAAAAAAATAGGAAATATAATCTTTCCTGTTAAAGAAAAAATAAAACAACCTCTGCTCAACTGACGAAAACATAATGAGTAAATATTGTAAGTCGAAATAATAGTACAACAAAAAATCACCCATTACCTTCTAGCCAAGAAACATTATTGTCATAATACAAACTGTTTTCGATTAGCTTAACTACCTACAATTACCTTAATTAGTACCATTTACACAAAAGGTAATAATTTAGTAAGATATGAATCTATATTACACGATTGACTGCTAGTAAAGAGGTTGTATTCAAATGCCAATAGCGATACGTTTACTCTGATATATCTAATAAAAATTTACGGAACTGTGTGCGAGCATTCACGGCGGTGAGAAAACAATTGGCTCCTGTAAGGGAATCGTATCGGAACCGGGGATACCGAAATAAGAAATGAAAGAGCTAGCGGGATTTCAGTAAATACACTATCAATGGGGACTTACTCATGAAACCGTGGATGGAGAACTGTTCAACCATAAAAATATACGGTTCAGAAGCCGCATATTTCGTCATTATCGTCTTCAGATACAATTAGCTCAAAGTACTATTCAAATTTTTGAGTTTTTAATCATTTGACTGTAACACTATAATCCTGTTCAGCTTTGAGCCGCCAAAGACTGTTTATACCATCTTTCCTTTCATAAATTTAAAGCCATTTTGTTAAAACTTCAATAACCAATTTAAACTAGGTACTAACTAACAAGTTTTAGTTGATTTTAGTAACCTAACCTAAAAGTTCAGCAATTATTTAACTTTAGAATTTACGACGACGAGATGACTGCCTAACTGTAGAAATATTATAAATTACCACGACTCTAATATCACACGAACTTTTCTCATAGGCAAACTATACTTGGGGTAATTTTAATAAGCTCTATTATTAAAATTACCCTAAGTATAGTCTGCCAAACAGTACTGTCCTAAATATACATACTTGCTATTCGGTGTTTCTCTTTGCTATTCACATAACCGTCCATTTGGGTACCCAGAAAAGGCATATTATTTTATGCATTGTCCCTGGACAGGCAGCATTTAGTCAAATTCTAATAAGAACCAGTAGGACTACTTACATTATCTGTTTACACTTCTTAATTAAGTAAAGGCCTAATTTTATAGAAAATAAAATTTACTTATTTCAACAACACATGGGTAAATTGGCCGTTTCCTATGGAGAAGAACCGACAAGAAACACCGTGGTTACTCTTTTAAAAAAATTGTTGATGTTACAATATTTCCATATTACAGTATTAATAGAAATTATGTAAGAACAGTGTAGACCAAGCCAATATTGTAATAAAAATCATCATAATAAAAAAAACTTACTGGTTTGTTAGTAACAGTACTCCGTTTCGCAAGATACAGATTTTTAGTCTACTTTCATGATCTACTTTTTATGTTAGCCATTTATACAGCAGTGTCACAGTATAATTTAAAAAATCGGCTAAGTCCGAGTCGCACTCGCGCACGAAGGGTTTCTTACCATCCGTAGCAAAAAACGGCAAAAAAATCACGTTTGTTGTATGTGGGCCCCACTTATACCTATATATTTATTTTATTCTGTACTAGCTTTTGCCCACTGCTTCGCTCCCGCTCTCCCCTACTCTACCCTACTCTACTCTACCTTACTTTACCCTACTCTGCCCTACTCTGCCCTACTCTACCCTACCCTACTCTACCCTACTCTACCCTACTCTACCTTACTCTACCCTACACTACCCTAATTTTCATTTAATTTTCAATAAGAACCTTCTCCTCACAATAACAAACAACAAAAAAGAATTAGCGAAATCGGTCCAGCCGTTCACGCGTGATGGCGTGACCAAGGGTAATAGGGATTCATTTTTATATATATCGATTTACTGATTTAGCGGCAATGGAAATACATCATCTGTGAAAATTTCAACTATCTAGCTACCAAGGTTCATGAGATACAGCATGGCGGCTGCCGAACCGACAGACCGACAGATTGACAGACAGACAGCGGAGTGATAGTTATAAGGTCCCGTTTTACTCTTTGGGTACGGAACTCTAATAACAAAAAAATAAATCACCAATCATTAAAAACGAATACTACAGGTTTTCAGTATCACTTCAGGCGTAAATTGCTTGTAGCCTTAACAAAAGAGGTTCCAAATAACCTACACGATGAATATTACCGGTGATTGGAAATTCAGACCACAGTAAAAACCTATTTGCAGATACGAGTCCTTTTTTCAGATCATCATTATTCCAACTGAAAGACGTCCACTGTTGGACTTAGGCCTCTTCCAAATGTTGCCACAACGAGCGGTCCTGGCGTCTTGCGTCCATCGGAATCCCGCGTCCCTCACCACTTTTAGAGAATATTATAGGAATCAGACGTCGCTTTTCCATGTTTTTAATTTACATCTCATGTATGAAAAGTATAGATATAGTTTTGGTAGCTGCGTTAATGACACAGGTAGGCATTCAAAATGTTAGTATTATTATCTGAATTCTGTATACACCTAACTTTTAAGCATTCGTATTTTCTGTGCCATTAACAAAAACCTAAACCTAGCCGTTAAATAAAGTTCTATATAAATAGGTACGTCGTATCGACTTAATTCAAAGCATAATATTTATTTATCTAAGCAAATTTACTCAAGTTATTCACGTTTGAAATTATTCCCAATATAAAAACGAACCTACCAACGTCTGCCAATCACAAAGAAAATATTATAACTTAAGCCTGGAGGTAAATATTTATTTCTTTCTTCATTATTTTGCTTATCATGGGGAAGTAAATGAAAAATAAGCCAGATAAGGCTATCCCCGTTGGGGATAATATTATCTTTCGATCGATCAATTGATGGAGTCAGTAATCGGTGCAGACTTTTGCCTCCTATTCATCACTTCTCAGATCTGTTGATGCGATGATTTGCTTGTTAAATTCTCGTTTGAAATATCTAATTTTGTTCTAAATCCTTATTTTATCTATAAGGCACATTTTAGTATACTTCTTAAGCACACAAAATTTGTTTAACGATTTGAAAAACCTGCAGATATTTTTGCAAAATACCAAAAAAATCATAATTGATAAAATATAACATTTCAACATTTGTCAATGTCTGCGTTTTAACATACATACTACCTAAAATTAATGAATATTGTCAATAAAATATGATTTAAGCTCTAAAACTACAAAAATACTACCACTATCTACAACTAAATAGCTAATCATATCACATCCACAAAATGAACTTCAAGTACTTTCTCAAATAGATCCATCGGTAAGAAACATCGCATCCATTAGGTACAAAAAGTTGACAAATAACAGTCATAGAGATACGGAAAGTTCGATTCCACGGGGACTAAAATTTCTATTAAAGAAAGTGCAGCTTTCCAAGGTACGAGGAACATACACAGAAGTAATTTAACATAACAAAGTTCACCTGTTTTAATGTTAATATTAATCACTTGGGCTGTCACTGTTAAGTAGCAATAATCATGCAATCACGCGCGTGTGAACATTACGCGTCCGATTGTCTGAAGCCGACGCGAGCGAGCTACGACTGGGTCCGTAGCACGCGCCGTAGCCGCGGGAAGCCAACTGTCGTAGCGCCGTGCTACGAGCTACGGCTACGCGCTGCATTCCTCCACAGTTCGCGCAGTCGCAACTCTTGCAACCGTCGCTTCGTATGCTGCTCATTTGAGAAAATTATTTAGATAACAATTAGGTGCCTGCAATAAAATTAACCTTTTGAGAAAACTAATGGTATTTCTTTTTATCTAAATATTTTTAAATTGAAACTACATCGAGTGAATTAGTATGAGAGTAGAGAATAAGATAAAGATCATTTTATTTTGCAAGGAATGACATATTTCGTCGACCTGAAATAAATTTTAATAAGAACAAAAGTCGATAGCGATATATGATCTAGGCCCATATTGTTAGGAGGTTTCTATGGAGCCCCGACCACCGCAAGCCTCCCAGTTCGGATCGGTGGGTAGGTCCTATATTGTTTCTGTTTATTTTTTTTTATTTTTTTTTGAAATATTTAAAAATGTAATTTACTTATAGATAAATAAACGAGACAATGGGTAAAAATAAATAAAAACTGACACCGGGCTGGCAAGACAAATCGGAATATTTTTCAAACCCGTTGTTTTTTTTTTTAAATCAAGAGTTTTACCGAACATAAAAATGAATTTCACCTAAAAGACAGCAACAACAAATCTCTTGATTTTCTTCATTTTGACTGAACACTGTACTGAACACACTGAACTGAACAACTGAACACCAGAAACAAAATTATGTTATAAAAGAAATTCAATATACGTAATTAATGGTATTGAGCGTCGCGGACAACATCTCCTTATCGTCCACCCCTGGGCTTGTCACTCAGTTCAGCCTCACCGTCATCGGACCTCAGATCACCAGTGCTGCTGTCGCGTCTTGATCAAGCGGCGAGAGTTTTTTCCCACCAACCTCGCTAACACCTGTAAGTCAGCAGGGCAGGGGAGAGACCCTAATCGCCCCTGAAACGGTTCCCCGATTTTTATGTGCAACGCATGAGATGGACTCAATCCATGGATGAAAACGTCATGCGATTATATGGGTCTACAGGGGGGGACTATCCACACTACGTATCAAATCAGGATGTTGTCTCTTCTCAAGGACATAAAACCAATCGACGGCGACTTGGTCCAACGATTGTCAGATCAGATGCGGGTTACCCAACGCAACTACAAGTTGGACGATACCGATATTTGATCGGCTGCGCTCAGTACTGAGCAACCATATCGACTCGATACCGACTCAGACTGCGGTACCGCTGCTGGCTACAGAGGCAACAGCGCCGCGTTCCAATAAAGACCGATGACAAGGTTGGCACAGTAAGTAGCCAGAGCAACAATTGACTGAAAAACACACTGGAAAATGCGCTTCGCGAATTGACAGAGCTTAGACCTTGTTTACCTCGATTATCTATGAACAAAAAAAATAATGCGCTAGTGTCTGCTCTAGACTTGCCGCTTTAAAAACTCTGCTCTGTTTGTTAAAGCAGAGCAGAGTTTTCGGGAACTGGAATCAGCTCTCTAGAATACATGTTTCGTATCACGGAAGTCATTGACTTCCTGAAGCATAAAGTTTACACATGAGCCAACCGTAATCAGCGGTATAAGTCGTGAATCAATCAGTACCGGCTGAATTGCATGATCCAGACCGATGAGCAGTGGGTATACTGCACAGTATACCCGCTGCTCTATATAAGAGCTATGTGAACTAAAATTGACTAATGTGCACCGCCTAGATGCCATGTATCGCTTTACAGGAGGACACTATGAAATACGAGGGGATGCAAAAAATAGTACATTTTGATATAAGCAACCGAGGCGAAATTCGTATGTAATGCGAAATTGTTATGGAGCCGAGTGCTGCAGTGACAAATCTCCACATTTGTATCAAACGACGTTTTTCAATACACTTACGAAGAAATACTTACTTTCTCTGAAAATTACGACGCATTTATGTACATTTTGTACTGAAGAAAATGTTCCAAAGATGCCATACATTTTAGTTTTGATTTAGATGGCAACAGGCTATCGCAAGTACTTATTACCTTAATCACAATATCTGGCGGCGGCGGCACCATCTAAAGAATTCTCTTCAAATCTTAAATTCAATAATTTTTTCACAAAATATAACACAAATAAAAAGTATTATTTAATAGAATTTTTTCCCGCGCTTTACTTTTGCACATTGAAGAAGAAGCAAAGATATCAAACCTTAAGCAACCTTTGAATTTAGAACACAGATAATTGTTAATTTGTTGATAATAACAAATTATTTTGTAAATGATCTTATTTATTCATGATATTCTGTTCATAAACACAATTTTAATTTTCATTAAATAAGTGGTTATTTAATTAGGTGTATATTTTTAAGATTTTATTTTAAAAATGTCCACCTCTATGCTTTAACAAAAATAATAATCACGATTGACCGTGACGAAATAGGAATGAAAAAAGCCCTTGTTATGATTTTAAAAGAAACACGACGGTGATAACCATGTCATGTTGAACCTATTCGTAGTGCGATAAGAGCCAGTTTTCGAGTAAGTGTATTGAAAAATGTACATTTTGATACAAGTGGAGAAAATTTGTCATTGCATCCAGACTGACTGGTTTTATGGAGCCGATGCCGAGGGAGGGTTACAGTAACAAATTTCAACAGGTATCAAATGACGTTTTTACACACACGAAGACATAAATAAACGGGGGTTGACGCGCAACTTGTGGGGTCGCTTAGCACCCAGCCTGACATTTACGATAAATTTATTATTTTTTTAGTGGGAGCGAGCACGCTCACTTTTCCGCACTAGTGCTAAAAAGTAAATTGCTTGCCTAAAAGCGGTAGGGATAAGAGCAGGTTGTCGAGTAAGTGTAGATATTTGACTGGTATTTAATTTTTTTTATAAGAATATTCAAGGTTAGTTATACATTATGCGATTATATTGTTGATCACAATAGTAAGTGACTGATATAAAATTAATGATTACTTATAAAAGAAAGTTTTTACAACGTCAGTCAACCAGCAACAACCCTGCTCGACTTCAAGTTATATGGTAAGTACCAGTAAAGAGTGGCCATAACTGAGACTTTTAAATTATCTCATAAAAAAAATAACACTTTAGTCCAGAACCCCGTGATCAATAGACACACTTTTTTGTTAATCTTTGCCCCACACTAGCAACCTCCTGTATTGTGGGTTCGTTCACAAACATATGTATAAACTCGCGTACACAAGACACTTAGACCTGAAATACCTATCTGATGGTCATAAAAATATTTGTTCTGTGCGAGAATCGATCCCGCGACACGCAGCGTAACAGTCAAGCTCAACCACTGCGCCAACCGTATCGTTGTGCCACCAACTTGCGACCACGAGACCAGCCTGTAAATAAGTAAGATTTAATTTTAAAGTTCCTACTGCTTTACTATTTCATATACAAATGAAGAACAAAGTCGGTATAGAAGGCCAGATAACCGTGTAATAAAATACATTGACCTTTTCAAAAAAAAACAAAAACACAAATACATTGAAATAGCTACATTGATATCTGCGTAGGTACCCGAAAAAACAAACAATGAATTGCTTTTCATTACTTGATCATCATACATGTCGATTCAAGACGACTTTATGTCTTTAATTCTGTGCCGTCAATAGCGCGCGCGTGCGTTTAATTGTGATGGTGTGTGTGTGTGTCAATGGCCGTTATTCCACGTTTATTTGGCACCTACCTTAGTATGTACATAGAGCTATATCAATTGGGTACCCCTATCACAATCTGTATTATTAAACTCACATTAATGAGATGATGCTGTCCGTACGTCAGTATTCTCGTGACATGTATCTATTGGTACATATTACCTACCTATGTTTCTTGATACTTTTCTTATAAAAATGATAATATAGACGACACAAAGTTTCCTTTTATGCAAAAAAAAAGTTTATTTTGGGAATGGCTGTATTGAGCAGAAAATATACCAATTTGTAATGAAAGCAAATACAGGTTTTTCGCTTCGATTTTTGTGGCTTTCTGCGGGGGTGTCTTTACCTGGCCTGTCACAATATTTAACTTACATTATCTTGACCTCTTCTTATATTTTAATCTATCTTAATATTTACAACCTTATGTTATAATTTAGGATACCATTGTGAGTGTTATACCTAAGTATATGTTACTATAATATTCCAAGCTACAGCAAATAATAAAATTTGCCATCAAAATCTAAGATTTAGATCAAGTCTTACCGATAAAAGTTAATTAATGACTGATTGAATCTTTTACTAAAATAGTTATTCAATAGTGCCTATAGTAAACTAACAATACAGAAACGTATCTAAGTAAGTAGCCATCGTGCCATCGTATGCCTAGTTAGTGATGACTTTCATTCAAACATAATGGTATAATGACTTTCTTTCTAAAGCAAATCCTAATATTTACCAAGTACTATTAAAAGTCTGAAATAAGTGAGAGTTTGTATTTTTGCCAAAAAGGCTTTTTTTTCCGATGGGAAAAATCATCCAATGACAACCCCCGCTCTTGGACGGAGCGGGAGATAGTGTCAGACTCTTACTGACTAAAAAACCCATCCCGTTCCTTCAAATCTTCATACCGGGGCTCGAGCGCCCTTTCGGATAACCCTGGCCCCAGTAGGCTTCGACCCGGCTGGGCCCCTGCTGTTGCTGACAACTCCTTGAGGGGCGCGGGAACAGTGTGCGCCGTCGACGACTTGGGCTTGGTCCGGACAGTTACCGGACGGCCGGACAGCGAGCTACCCATTACTCACTGTCCGCAAGCCCGCGCCTACGGTGGCCGGAAATCGGGATCAGTATCCCAGCGGCGGCGGCGGCGGCGATAACGCCGTTGCCTGATGCGTTCGGCCTCCTCCTTTGCGTGCATTACTGGTTCGCAGAAGTTGGCGACCGCCTGCCACTCCTCCTCGCTCCGGACCATGGCCTCAACCAAGGCCCGGAGTGAGAGGTCTCCGCCGCCGATCGCCCCCACGAGGGCACGGCGATGATCCGCCCAAGCGGAGCACACCTCGACTGTGTGCTCCACCGTGTCCTCCGGGCATTCCGCACAGTGGCGACACCCTGGCGTCACTTCCGCACGAATCCGGTGCAGGAACCTCCCGAACGAACCATGTCCGGTGAGGACCTGCGTCATGCGGAAGGTAAGGACGCCGTGAGGTCTTTCCAGCCACGCCTCAAAGAGGGGACTTACCGCCATGATTGTGGCGTGCCCATTGCCAAAAAGGCTGGTTTAATTAATGTTTTTCCCATTAGGTTTTATTTCACTCACTGGATTCGTGGTATTCGTTTGTGCGTCGATGTCAAAGACACCCCGTATATGCATACTTAGCAAACATAATATCTAAACGCATGGTTAATTTGAAAAGAACAATAGATATTAAAGAACGCCACTCGCCAGCTTCTTGTTCAGTTGGGGTATTAAAACAGGCCTTCTGCAAGTATTAAGGTCATATCTTTTTCCCGCCAACAGTCTGACCGCAAAAACCGCTTAAGCGCTACGCAAAGGCCGGACAAGTTTGTCGAGCCCGCTCGCCAGATATTGTTATATAGGACCCACAGTTAAGACTAAGCCAACCCTTTCAGAGTGTCGTATGAAGCCACTTAGGTACTGTTTAAATACAAAGGATTAATAACTAGAATGATGTTAATCGTTACAGCTTACGAGTATTTTAGGTATTTGAGAGTACATACGCGAGTTTTCTAGTATTTTTATGTTGTTTAAAAAACCGTGGTCCCACACTATGTAAACTTACATAGGTACACCAGACACCTATCTGTAGGCCATACAAATATTTGTCCCGGGCAAGAATTGAACCTGTGACCTACAGCGCAGCAGCCAATCGTACAACCAACCGCGCCGGCGAATATATAGCTGGCATATTACCTAGTAAAGTAAAATTAGTAACCCACAGTCAATGATGATTTAGGAAAGTTCCTTCACCGGTTTCGTGCTGGGTGTCACCACTGAGTGGAACGCCCGGAGGACACGGTGGAACATACGGTAGAGGTGTTACTAGCAAAGGAGGCGGCCCCACGTGCACGCACGAAGGAACGGCCCGATCCCGATTTTCGGCCACCGTAGTCGCGGGCTTGCAGACGGCGAGCAACGGGTAGCTCGCCGTCCGACCGTCCTGTAACCGTCCGGACCGAGCCCAAGTAGTCGACGGCGCGCAGTTTTCCACGCGCGCCTCAAGGAGATGTCAGCAAACCGTAGCGGCCCAGCAGGGTCGAAGCCTACTGGGGCTATGAGTTCGCTTCTAAGAAACTTCGAAAGGAAACGAAGAAACTAGAGTGGGTTTTAGTCAGTAAAAGTCTAACACGCCCTTCCACCACGCCATAGGGGCGCGAGATGTTATCACGCAAAATAAAAGATGGGTGAGCATTAATTACGGAAGAGTCTCGTTCCGTACCTCGGATAGTATAGTCTGTCTAAACAGTCAAACGACTTGAGTAGTTTGAACAAAGTTACTAATTATAACCTTTCGCTTCATCAGATTTGTTTACCATAAACGGAATATGCTAGACAATTGACGTCATTTATTATCCCTCAGAAATGTTAATAAAAATAAAGTAAGTACTAAAATTATAAAAACTATTAAAATACCCAACTCGTTTGACTTTTTAGACAGACTCTAGGTAAGTTAAACTATTGGTCCTGATTATCATTTGTAGATTTTGATAATCGTTACGGATGGTTTTTATTATGGTGGGAAAATCTTCAATGACAACCGCCACTTTTGGGTGGAGCGGGAGATAGTGTCAGACTCTTACTGACTAAAAACCTACCCCGTTCCTTCAAGCCTTCATACCGGGGCTCGAGCTGTCTTTCGAAACTAACCCTGGCCGCGGTAGGCTTCGACCTAGCTGGGCCCCTACTGTTGCTGACAACTCCTTGAGGCACGCGGGAACAGTGCGCGCCGTGGACGACTTGAGGTCGGTCCGGACAGTTACCGGACGGTCGGACAGCGAGCTACTCATTGCTCACTGTCCGCTAACCCGCTCCTACGGTGATCAGAAATCGGGACCTGAATCCCGGCGGCGGCGAGAGCGCCGTTGCCTGATGCGGTCGGCTTCCCCCTTTGCGAGCATTACTGCTTCGCAGAAGTCGACGACCGCCTGTCACTCCTCCTCGCTCCGGACCATGGCCTGAACCAAGGCCCGGCGCGAGAGGTCTCCGCCGCCGATATCGTTACGGATGGTCAGAAGCCACCTGAAATCTGATACAGTTTTCAGCGAGAGTTTACAGTCCAAGTTGACTCCCAATGGATTGAAAAAATAAACTGGTATTCTGCTCATCCGATTCGACTGGAAATCGTCCATATTATACACTCGAGAGCAACCAAATTGACTCAACGAAAAAGTGTGCACTTGTAGATGTTTTCATCAAAAAATAATTAACTGCTTTAGAAAAATATATTCAATTGGAAACCCTGAAACTTCAGCTTCAAAACGGTATCACTTTTATAAAAATTTATTCATTAGATACTTTTTTAAATAAATAATTTAATGGGACGCATAACAAAATGTGTTCAGTACGGAACCTACGTGTTTTAGGGACAAAGTAACCCTATTAAAACACCTCGCAGCTAAATATTTTAATTTATTTATGGCTTATTAGAGGTTGATCTGTTATCATCTCCGTAAATATGATTCATATTTTTGTTGAAATTATGGATACAACATTAGAAAAAGCCATGTAGGTGGTTGCTCTACTCTACTGCAACAGGGTCTTAGCCAGCAAAAAGTTGCTGCTCAACTCAATTTGACCCAGTCTGCTCTATCAGTAGTTTACAGGGGTTTTAAAAGACCAGTTTTTTCATTCGGAGACTAAGAGCAACTCGCCACCGGTCCACCTCGGAGAGAGACGACCGTTTTATTGTTTCGACTTTGCTGCAAAATCATCTCCCGACCTTTGCCGATGGACAATAGAGCTGAGAATAGATCGAAGAGTGCCTGTCAGTGAGTACACAGCATGAAGATGGTTTAGGGAAGCTAACCTTATCCCAACAAAGGCTGCAACACAGGCTTGAAATAGATGGTAAGCCATCGGTAATCGCGCCTTCACCTGGCTCGAAAACATTTTGATTGGGGCATTGCGCAATGATACTGTTTCGCTGAAACAGCAATGGGGGATTAGTTCACCTGGACACCTGGTTACACAGGCTCTCTTGTCATAATAATGCACACATATTCTGCACTCATCAGTGAACAAAACCGATCACCATTACGCAGTGCTCCTATTCAATGTGTTTTCGGACAAATTTTGAAGGCGGGTGTACTGTTGGTGTACCTATCATCAATTTTAGGCCTGTGGTAGCCTTTTTTAGGATGAGGTTAGCTAAATTAATTATTTAAAAAGTCCTGAATCAATTTTCCAACAGTAAGTAGGTACCTATATTTTTTTTTTTAAACATTCAGTACCTACTTATTCTTTTTTTATATATATTACTAGCTTTTGCCCGCGGCTTCGCCCGCGTGGCATTAGGTACTTAAGGAATCGGGATAAAAGGTAGCCTATGTTCTTTTCCATGTCAAAGGCTATATGCATGCCAAATTTTATCCCAATCCGTTCAGCCGTTTTTGCATGATTAAGGGTGAGTAGCACCATTTAACTATAACGATAACAAAGCCGTTAACAGTTGTCAAATCGTCGAATTGACCAGTTGGAGGCCGTTTCACGTCTGGTTATGGTTTGGTTATCGTTATAGTTAAATGGTGCAACTCACCATAAGTAACAAACATCCAAACATCCACACTTTCACATTTATATAATTAGGATAATGGCTGCCTAGTTAGACTCCTCAACTTAAAAATTGCATAATACGATATCCCTTGCCAAAATTGTATCGCAGATTTCAGGTGGCTTCTGTGGTCGATTTGTCTGCTCGCGAGTGTAGTTAGGTTAGTCTAGGAAAATTTAATTAGTATAGTCTATCTAAAAAGTCAAACGACTTGGGAATTTTGTACAATATTTAATCATTTAAAAAACACTTAGATATATTCGATACTTTTTATAAGGTTCTTCTATTAGTAAACAATAATAAAGATCTCCTAATCAACCTTAATCATTGAACGAGTGTTGACTACATCAGATTTTATTTCACCTTAATAATTACCCAATTCGTTTGACTTTTTAAACAGACTCTATTGAAATGGTTTTTCTCATCACGTGTCGGCAATTTTGGCTCGACATTGCTATATTCATAAGTCATAGCAAGGCTGATACATCTGACAAGACAACATACTTTTATTTTTTCCGTTCCGTTTTTCATCAATTTCATTTTATTTGAGAATCGTGTAACAAAGCTTTACAGAAATGTCACTGTCAACCTGTCATCTGTCAACCGGTGACATTGACAATTGAGATCACGTTCCAAATTACGTTAAAATCGCTTGTATTGGAGCATCAAGAAAACAAAAAAAAATGGAGAAAGAGAATCAATATGTCGTTCCCCTTTCTACTTCGTTCCCTGACAATCAGGAATGGCTATTGATACGATTGACGCTATAAAAAGTACTCTGTGATTGACGCACGAAGTGCGCAAAAGTGATTTTGACGTGATTCGAAACGTGCCGTGACATTTACGTTTCCTTTCTCCTCTCCATTGTTTGTCAAATTATCAGTTTATTACCGGTTGTTCTCAAAGATAAACATTTCACTTGATTTACTTTTCAATTAATTTTACTAAAATAATAATGAAACCTAAATCAGGCTTAACTAGGTTCTACAACTGTTTTATTCTTCGTAATAGTAAGATTATTAAAGAGGACTTATGGATAAGAGATGGGAAAATCGAGAACCCTGAACAGGTATTTTATGTGGAGCAACTACAAGCAGATGTAACTGTAAACTGCGAAGGCTTGCTGATCGCTCCAGGGTTCATTGACATACAGATCAATGGTGAGTTTCAATTTTATGTAAATGATAAGCTCACTGCACTCCGAATATCAAATTAATACTGTTTTATTTTGAAGAAAGCAACTTTATTTTCACTTTGAGGTCACATAAAAAATCAATAGTTATAGTGGAGTTTCTCTTTGTCGTCTTACTTAAAATGAAGTTTACTTATATTTTATTTGATGAAAACCCAGGCATACATTTTGGTTTCGCTACTTTAAAAATAATAGAAACAAATAATAACTTTTTTCAAATTTCTAATAATGTATAAAACAGACGTAAAATACAGAGACTGTTGCATTAAGGGCCACTTCTGCACTCTTACTGTGTACCTGAAGTAATAAATCTCATTTGAATAATGAACTTTGTACAAAATACAAAATAAACACAAATGCTGATCTAAATGAGTCATTTGCAAATGAACTGGAATGTATTACTTATAAGGTAAAAATGTTAATAAAACCATGTTTCATATGATTTAAATTAATGTTGGATTTTTGTTTGTCTAATGAGATTCTTATAAGAACTCAATATTTTTAATTAGGTACACTTTGAAACCAAAGCTTTGTGTCTAAGATACAATAAAAATGTTTTTTTGTAGGTGGATGGGGTGTCGACTTTTCATATGACTCGGAAAATGTCAAGGAAGGAGTCAGAAAAGTATCAAAGGAACTCCTTGCTCATGGGGTGACCTCATTCTGTCCTACAATGGTAACTTCAGATGTAGAAAAATACCACAAAATCCTGCCTTTAATTAAAAAGACTGATGGTGGTTATCATGGGGCTACTGTACTCGGAGTGCATCTAGAGGGACCATTTATTAGTTTGGCTAAAAAGGGGGCTCATATGGAAGAATACATTAAGACTCCTGATAAGGTTTGTATCTTTATATAAAACTAGAGTCCCTTCCCGGCTTTACACGGGCAATAAATATAGTCTATGTTATTCAGGGTGAATGTAGCTTTCCATTGATCAAAGAATTTTTTAAATCGGCACAGTAGTTTTTGAGTTTATTCATTACACATACACACAAAAATACAAATTTTCCCTCTTTAATTCATTAAACCCCAAGCGAACGCCAGGGTTTGCACATCTATTGTCTTACTATTGTGTCTCAAATTGACAGTATCTGAAAGGTAGGTAGGAAATATTAATGTAGAAAACATTCACATTATTTCAAAACAATCTCTTTCTACATTCTGTCTTTGGTCAATAATTTTGTAATCTTCATAGAGATATGAAAAAGATATAAGTTCTACTGAATATTGTGTAAACAAAGTCATTGTTAACAATATAATATCATGCAATATTTGTTATTATTCATTTTATTGTGGTAGCAATTCTGCAGTAGATACCTATTGACATTATCAGTTAGCATTTATCACTGACCTCCTTTTTATAAGTTGTAAATAACCAGCACTGATGAACCATTTTAATGTCACTGTACTTTTATCAATTACTCAACATTATGTGTCAATTCTATTTACTTTTGCGTTTGTAAATAAACCATCATTAAAAAAATAGAAATACGAGGTATAATGGAAGGAAATGAAACCACATTTTATAAATAATTATTACCACAACAGATAAATGAATGCTAAGCAACTTATCAAAAAACCACAACCACATTTAACAGCTGATGCAAACTGAAAAAATTATCAGCAAATTTGAGATTTTCTGATATTTCCACCAACTTAGGTATTGTATTGCAGGCTGGAGTGCTTTTTTGTGTAGGGGTGGAATAAATACTAACTTGGGTACTAAAAATATCATATTCACAAAAAAGACAAAAAAGAATTACAGATGTCACTTTGTTTTTTGCAGTTTAACACACATGAAAGAAGATTGACCCACCAACTTATATCTACTTTAAAAGTTCAAGTGAAGCAAAAATTACAAAGTTTGCTTGGTGTTTGACATACATTATTTAAATATAATGTGTTACTTTTAACTTTTACAGGGTATAAAGACTATAGAAGAAGTTTATGGATCATTGGATAATGTTGTCATAGTCACTCTTGCCCCAGAACTGCCCGGTGCCACAGAGGCTATCAAGGAATTGACTGCAGTTGGTATCAAAGTAGCATTAGGACACTCAACTGCAAGTTTGGCTCAGGGAGAAAAAGCTGTAGAATGTGGAGCTAATCTAATCACTCATTTATTTAATGCTATGCTTCCTGTAAGTATTAAAAAATAACTTTATTTGTAAATTCCTTACATAAATACTTATGAATCCACAACAAAGCGCTACACCACATGCCCAGGAAGTGAAAGGAGGAGAAAGGTCAGGCGACACCAATGACAAAGAGCTGGCCAGCATAACCATCACTTCACGAATATCAGAGTTCTGGGCACACCAAATGCGACTCTGGTTTGTCAAAACCAGAGGCTGAGCGATGCAGCCAAACAGGATCTGGTGGTTACCAAACTGAGCAAGGCTGCTATAGAACAGGTGAGCGACTTGTTGCTCGCTCCACCGGAAACTCGGAAGTACCAGACGCTGAAAGAGAGGCTACTGGAAGTGTTCGAGGAGTCGGAATCGAGGAAGCTGTAAAAACTGATCAGTGAGATGGAGTTGGGAGATCAGCGACCATCACATTTACTACGGCGTATAGTATAGTATAGTTGGCCAGGGAGAGAGTACCTGACGAGACCCTAAACTTGATGTGGCAATCACACCTGCCGATTTCAGTGTGAGCCGTACTGACAGTCACGGACTCAAAGAGTTTGGATGTGCTCGCTGCGATAGCAGACAAGGTGTTGGAAAGTACAGGAGAGAGTTGCATCAACTGTATCTGAAGTCAAGACAGAAAAGGCCCAGAAAAAGACCGCAGGGAAGATGAGTGACGTGTCATCAGATATCGACAAAATCCGAGGGGAGTTGGCGAAGATCAACTTGCGGCTGGCAGGTCTAGAGCGAAGCAGAAGCAGATCACGTCGGGGTCACCGTCGGGGCCGTAAGAGTGAGGGAACATACAATCCCACACCCCAGCCGTCGCGAATGCAAATGCTCCGGACGCGGGACGTCGGAAATCGCAAAGCGATCTCCGGCCTCCGTAGGCTCGGGCTTGAGGACCACAAGAAATCGGTAGCTCGCCGTCCGCTCTTCCTGTGAGGACCGAGCTAGAGTAATCGAAGGCGCGTAGTAGTATTCCACGCGTGCCTCAAAGAGATATCAGCAAACCGTAGGGGCCTTGTGGGGCCGTGCTAGGGCCATGGTATAGGCCAAGTACGAAAATTATTTTTGCGGTCCTAGAACGTAAAGGGCAACTGAAGGAGCATAGGTGTGGTTTTAGTCAGTAAAAAATCTGACACGCCTTTAAGCGGTAGAAGTCATTAGATGTTTTCCCACTTTAAAAAAAAACCTTATGAAAGCAAATGAATATTCTCAGAGTAATTTGTAGTGTGTGGGTTTAACGCTGTATGCGTTGCTAGTCACGTTAGTTCTGTTTTTTTTCATGTCCTCTGTTGTTCGGGGGACTTTTCGTTCGCGGTACTTTTAATCCATTGTGTGCGTTATTCAATACGGTTGTAAGGGCCGTGCGTAAAGCGGACGCCCACGCGGTCCCATGCAAAAGTGCTCCGTTGCCGTGCCCGTTTTGCTAAATTGTTACATATATTTAGTTCTCCATCGATACGACTACATGCACACCGTTAAAGTTGAAGTAGAGACACTAACACTACAGTTAAGCCACGTATTCACTGAGCAACAATGTTTCGGATACACAGTTTCTGAAACATCACGTAACTGTTTCCAGGAACAATGTTTCGGAAACTCTGCCGTCGACACAGTCAGTTGCTTAGGTCATGTCGCCCGAGGCAGTAGTGTTGTTATGTGGTGCCTACATTTTTTTTGCATAACACGTCCACACTCACATGCACCTGTTGCGCAACTGATTTGTTTCTGGGTTATCCGCCGCAAGTGGGGAGCACCGAAACATACCGATAAACACGTAATGTTTACAGAAACAAAATTATTTGTTTCAGAAACACGTAAATTTTGTTTCTGAAACAGAGTTTATAAACAATCGTTGCTCAGTGAATACGTGGCTTTACACACGCGTTTTGTGACGCGACAGGTGCCCGAAGTTTTATGTCTCAGCCGCCCGCTTTACGCAGTTTCGGCCCTAGGGTGCATTTGAACTAACGCGGAGCTAGGCAGAGAGGAGAGGAGCGGACCGTGAAGTGACTAGATACAGTGCTCGAAAACTCCACTTCGCATCAGTGGAAACAGTGTAAGTGGAGCAGAGAAGAGCAAAGTGGCAAGTGTTTCCATTTAACCGGAGCGGGGCGGAATGGAGTTGAACTGTCCTCCGCTTCATGCCCTCTCCGCTCGACACTGTTCTGCCTGGTTCGGGACCGCGTGTTCTTTAAAATTTGTTTTATTTGAAAGCCCGCTCAGCTCCACTCAGCTTCAGTGGATACGAACTCTTAGGACAAAATAGTAAGCCTAAGATTGTCTCTCTTTTGCCCTTCTTGTGCATTTACCTACATAAGTGTGAAATATTTTTTTTTAGTTTTCGACCATTATTGTGTACTCTCCCGCAGTAACATAGGTACCAAATACGGGTGTATGTAGTCCTATTTATCAGAACAAGGTAACTACTTAGGTACATCATCTTTTTTTTTAAGTTCCATCACCGGGATCCTGGACTGGTTGGTTTGCTGGCATCCACAACTAAAAAGCAAGTTTTCTACGGCATTATATCAGACGGTATCCACACCCACCCAGCGGCTTTACGGATCGCAAGCAGGACTAACCCTGAAGGTAAAAAGTAAAAGAATCTATAATATCCAATCTGTATGAACAAAATATTTGGTGTAAATATACCCCGTTAAATTTTGATCGTTTTAATCCCGTGGAGGGGCGATCCGGTACATGGAACTATCAATTTGAGAGAGTCCAATGACCTGTAGGTAGTTTGTACGCAACGCCGACTACTACCCACAGGTCATTGGACTCGCTCAGCTGACGTTTTCTTAAAGAAATTATTTTCGTACATGCGTAAATTAATACGTTTTGAAAAAAGGGTACTTTATTTTTTAATTTTATCTTTACAAATCCGGATCTGGATCGACCCTCCACGGGATTAAAACGATCAAAATTTAGCGGTGTATAATAGAAGTTCGCCCGTCGCCGTCGCGCGTCGGCATCTACCATTCTTATTAGAGTTATTGAGCCTGATTGGTTCTGTACTACCTAGTTCGAACTAATATTATGGAAACTGCCTGCGCCGACAACCACTCGCGGTCTTCACGGTACTTCCAGCCGCAACAACTGCTCTACCTTTATCAAAAGCAAGCTCTATCGAGTATGAGGTACTACTCCCATCTTTGGGATGGATCTGCCATATACCAGCTTGACGCGCTTGGTATTGAACGACAAGCCAAAAGATATCGACGCCTAGTTGTTAGCCTGTCGGTGTTCTATTACATTTCGAAGTACACTCTTCGGAATTGCACAATTGGTTCCGCTAAGTTCTATCATCAAATAAGAATAGGATCGACTTAGCGCCATGTCGTGACATCCTCCTCCTCAAAGAGATGACACTGTTTGCTGACATATCAGGGTAGAGCTGACTTGAGTAGCGCGTGGATCACAACACGCTGTCGACTTAGGCTCGGTCCGGTCGATTATTACCGAACGGCCGGATAGTGAGCTACCCATTGCTCGTCGTCTGCAATTTCGGGACTACAGTGGCTCGTAGTCAGGGTCGAGCCACCGTAGTCCCGAAATTGCTGTCTCGGCGGCTATGGCGTGAGGAGGTCCGTTTCCCCATGCCGTAAGGCCGTCTCCTTCGCTAGCATTATTGCTTCGCAAAAGGAGACGACCGTCTGCCATTTCTCCTCGCTTCGGACTAGAGATGTGCCGTTGCCGGCAATATTGCCGAGAAGTGGGAATATTGGTGGCAATGTTGCCAGCAAAATTCCCACTTCGAGCAATATTGCCGCCAACGGCACATCTCTACTTCGGCCCATACCCTGAACCAAGGCCCGGTGCCAACCGGGGTGGTGGTGGGGGCGATTGCCTCTACTAGGAGGACACGGCGGTGCTCCGCCCAAGCGGGGCTCACCACCTTACCATGTCCGATGAGGACCTGCGTCATGCGAAGGGTGAGGATGCAGTGTCGCATCTAGGGCCACGGCCATTCTTCAAAGAGGGGACATACCGCAATGACTACAGCGTGAAGACAAGGCGTCGGATTCCCTATCGAAGACCCTGCATTTGCGGGATTGAATTCGCTAATTCCGACTAATTAACGACAAAACTCGGAAGAAAACATTTCCGCTAGGTGCCCTAGCTTTTGAGGTTTTGTTTGGGTCAAGCTGAGGAGATGCTCCTCAGATCAGCCATCTATAAACCTTAATAACTTTTTAACTAGTGACCGACAATATCTTATATTTGGCGACTTTCCAATGAGTAACTATATTTTTTTTTTATCAAAATTAAAAATGTGCTTGAAGGAGGGCCCATTTGTTAAAACTGTTTAGAAATATGCTTTGAACATTCCCAAAAGAATAGTAAGTTGGAATCAGAATATTTGAGATGGCGCCTGCCACACATTCTACACTAGCGCCACTAGCGGCGAATTCAAACGCGATAGTTCTTATTTGTGATATAATATAGCCTACTTTCATTTGCAACGTTTTAAATCCTTTTTCTTCACTCAGGGTTAGTGCTGGTGAGTGATGCAGTTGCTGCACAGGGTCTCGCCGACGGAAACTATCGCATAGGGCCTCAGCACGTCACCGTAGAGGGTGGTCGTGCCTACGTAACCGGCACCAAAGTACTCTGTGGCAGTACTACTGGCCTAGATGCGTGCGTTGCAACCTTCAAACAGTCTTTGGGTAAGTTAAAAAATTCCATGTATCGAACCTTCCCACGAACCAGTCTCCTTAAGGGCCAAGCGCCCGAAAAGTGCCATAAAACACTGATTTTCTGAGGCCTACTCCTCCATAACGGCTAGGTCAATTGGTTTGAAAAAAAAATATGTTTATTATAGATTCATGAACAATAATATCAACATTTGATTTTTTCGTGCAATTAATACTTTTGTCAAAAAAAATATTTAGCAATTTCGCAACTTTTCCCTACTCCTTCGAAACGGCTTGGACCTTTAGAAACATTTTTACACATATAAATTGGTGGTTAAATATTCTTCAAAGTGAACATTGCATATGTAAATCAATCAATATCTCGCAGAGAAAATGGATTTAAAGCGCTTTCCGGGCGCTGCTGGCCGCAAATAAATGCACAGATTTGCGTACTGCCGCCTAGGCGAGTGCGAGAGTTGCGTTCACATAATTTCGGCCAGATGGTTCAAGGGACTATACGCCTTAACGCTACTGCTTCTCTTCTGGTAATATTTGTACCTATTAAATTAATCTCTTCTTAATCTCATCCTTACAGACTGCTCCTTGGAATACGCCTTAGAAGCAGCTTCTCTTCACCCAGCCAGAGCTTTGGGCATTGACAATAGAAAAGGGAAACTTGATTTCGGATGCGATGCAGACTTTGTTATGCTTCATCCCGAAAAAATAAAAATCGAGTCGACTTGGATCGCCGGCGAATGTGTTTATAAATGTGATAAACAGTGAAAAAATATTGTGATAATAAGTTTAAGGGTCTGACCATTTAAATTAAAATGTTATTTTTATAGATTATGTAGGTATATGTAAATAAATCATTGTTACCAATATTACAATGCGATTGATATTGCAAAAAAATCGAAATTAGCATAAAATGATGAAGATGATTAAATCAAAAATTATTTACCCATCTATATTTTGTTTTTATTTGTTACCTTCCGTCTAAATTATAACTAAGGATAAACAGATAACTTAGTCCTAGTAACAGGCTAACTTATCAATCGTGGAATGTTTTATTAATATTTATACATGGGCAAGTATAATAATTTAGAAGTCTTGTTAGTGGCATGGAAAATCTTTATTGAAGTAAATATATTTATAAAGTCAGTACAATTTAAGTTCAATAGTTTCCAAAAATATTAAAGTGCAGGTTGCTGATCACCTGGCAATGTTAAATATGATTATTTCTTAATTAAAATACAAGCTAATATTGAGAAAACTGTAATATGTGAATAATAACATGTATATACCTAAATAAAATCATGACAAAAATATATTTTAGGCAGGCTCTGAATTACACTGCTCTGCTGTTGTTATCCTGGCCACAGTTCACATTAATAAAACTTATAATTATTAATAAAACCGCTAATGTCACGTGACAATTTGCAATCGCCATTAAAAAAAGTTAAAGAAAGAGTGCAAAATGGCAATCATCCAAATTATCAAGCAACTTAGCGGTAAAAAGAATTTGGTCAAAGTAAGATGTGCAACCAGTAACAAATAAATTCTACTTCTGTCCACAGTAAACATCAAACTATTCATCAGATACATTGAATAATATAGGTTTAATTATCGAATACACTCAATTCCTCCACATCTTCGTAGGTGTGGACAGAGAACTAGTTGGGCATCTTAATTTTACGATAAAATAATTAAACATCAAGTTACAAACCACGCAATGTATATTCATATTGTATACAATAATCTAGGTGTATGTATATAATGTAAATACATTTTCATGAAAAACAAAAATAATATCATGGAATATTCAAAGAGCCAAAATATTTGAGATTAACTCTACCTTGATACCATTAACTTCTAAGATCTAGGCACAATGCAGCAGAGACTCCTGTATGGATATATAACAATTATTTTCGTTGACTGTGGGGCTAAATAGTACAATAACAGTCAACACCATCACACAAGGTATACTGAAGACATTATATAAACTGCCAAACCTTTTACATTAATAGAACATAAGTATATTTGATGAGAAAAGATATGTCGGATAAAACTGGACCTATGCGGACAAAGCTTGTGTGTTGTGCTATTGCAAAACGAGCAGTATAGTATAATGGTTTCAGAGCCAGTGGCGATCCCATGTGCTGATGCTGCTGGCGCCCCTTGCAGCTTGCACTCTGCGGCAAGCCGCCTTGAAGGCAAACAACTACATCTAATAAAACTTCAACATTTAATTTCTTTCAAATGTTTACGGAGGGTATTGTCTGTTAGATATAATTTCGTGTCTGGAGTCCACATCAATACTAAACACACGGTGGACTACAACTAGGTTTAAAATACTTTTTAACAGAATTAAATTATTGAGCAATATATTCTTAAGAGAATATTAGTAGAGGTTTGCTCGGCTGCACCAACTCTACAGAATAATTCATGTTACTCCTAGTATCAAATACCAATATGCATACTACTCCACAAATGTCATTTCCGCAAAATGAGAATTAAATAATTAAAATAAAAGGAATAATGAAATCTTTGGATCAAAATTAAAATATGCATTTGGAACTTGCACCTTTCACACTAACTATTACAATAAATTTCACATTTCAACATAAAATGACAAGAACATAAGACAGTGTAACTTAGAATACTTAAATCTACATTGAAAACAAAAGAAATAGCCATTTTAACAACATGTAAACCAATGAGGAGAATAAAATCACGGGAGTTGCAGACAATTTCTATGTAAACTAAATTGATTCGGTATGATATGTTTTGTTGTTTACTGAAAAATTTGTGAGATGAAGAAATACCTGAATGGCCGCTTAAGAGAAAAAAATTATGCTTATAGTTATAGAATCAAAAAATAAGATCACTACAATACGTAAATACCAAGATTGTATATTAAAATATTTGTACTTTTACTGACTAAAGGAAAACATTGGCAACTGCTAATAATCCTACAATTGTAAAAAAAAAAAAATTGTATAATGTAGACTGAAAACGGTCATCTCAAATTCGTTCACTCTAAGATGTGGAATGCAATTAGAATTCTTTAACAATATTAAAAGGTATAATAATATATTAAATTTTTATAATCAGCTCAACAATGTATATAATCTATAATAATTTAAAAGCCTAGATCCAAACTGTGATATTTATTGCACAAGCACACATGTGGCTTAAAATTCCAATGGGAATAGAGCTCACAACCTTATTATTATTTATGTTGTTTTTAGAACAGTGGAGATTATATTGGTTAAGTGGGTGAAGTTCAAAATAAATTATATTATCGTTTGAGCATGCCGTCTTTCAAGTATTAATTGGAATCATTTCGAAATAAAATAATCAGGTAGGGTATAATAGAAATAATCTTAATCCCACCCACGGTTCAAAGTTGAACAAAATTGAATTGTAACGCCACAACACTCCACCGAGACCGTCGTGCTGTGCTTGGTGCCACTAATAGGCAATACGCCCACCTCCAATAGGGAGGGTAACATTAGAGCTCACCTTGTGCGCTGCGAACCCTACTTCTATCACATTACTTGGCACCAAGTATGCAAATGTCCTTGACATGTTCTTCCCAACAACGTGTGGCGATCCGCATACATAAGAGCTTTAATCATACAAGGAAATCTGCAATTATCAGTGCCATATAAAGTGATACTACACAACTACTGAAGTAATTTATTGCTGGATACATAAGGGAATATAGATTCAAGAGAAATATCTTTACCAAAATTGCTTTAAAATGTATATAGGTAACTTTTAAGATTCCCGAGAAAGGCTACTGTAATGTACTCTAATGATACAATTATTATCAAGTAATGTCAATGGACAATAGATACCATTTGACTGCCATTCATCCATGACATAGTGCTTACTTGCTACGGCAAATTATACAGCCAAGCAGACGCGACGAATAACCGCCGCGGCCCGCGCCAACCACTAATAAACATCTCTAAACAACACCACCATATAGGCAAACTTGTGATACTGTATGTGTGTATATCAATTGAAAAATACTAGTACCTACTAAACATTTCTACGCTGATCCCTACATAAAATACATGGCAAGAAAAGAGGAAAGTGTCGATATCACCAAAATTAACGATATACTACGGGGGGGGGAGGGGTTTGTTGACAAGTTAATACTTTTGAGTTAAAAACAATAGTAGTTAAAATGTTCATTGATGAAACATAAAAAATGGTTCGTTATAATAAAATATCTGACTTCGAATTTTAAATCGGAATCCACACATAAAATAGTATAATTTGTAAAATTATCCAAAACTTATCACACCACTTTTTAATAATTTTATGCAACCCTAAAGCAATATTATTAATAGCGTCAAACGCTCCCTTTGGGGCAATAATAAGTTCTATTTCGGTTAATTTTACTTCACTAACACACAATAATTTTGATCAATGACAACGAATTAAAATTGAACATTATAATATTAAAACCCTGAATATTAATAAAACAAAAAAATTGGCAACAACTAATAACTAATTTTTTACAAATATTATACAATAAAATAATTACTATGTGCATGCACAAATATCGTAAGAAAATAATTTGGCAGTAAAAATTCGTAAATCTAAAGGCCTAAACACACTGGCCAAAAATACTATTTATATAATATAGGCCCGGAACATATAATTAAACAAAACAATAAAACGACAAAATCAGAGTATTAATCACACCTGCTCTTCCGCGAGGGGTATGTAGACTCATTTTAAACTAGTTAAAATAATTAAAATAAAGAAAATAAGATTCCCTAATACTATTGGGACAAAAATCCTGAAAAACAAATAACTTAAAAACAATATGAAAAATAAACCCAAAAGTTACTCACTAATCAATAGAGGATTCAGACTCAAATGTCAAAATTCAACTTATCACTGGCTTCCAAAGATACGACGTTGCTCACTCGCCCCACGTCTCAATCTTTGCTCGTGTCTTTCAAAATATTGAGTCATGTAAGTCTTAAAATGTTGGTTCATTATGTCTCTCTATTATTGCTCATATCACATCTAATTTTGCGTATCGAATATTGTAAAACTGTTCCAATACACAACAAATACATAAAATAAATACCTATTTCTAATTAAGTACACATATTCATACATGTTACTCTTCAATTATGATTTTATTATTCAGTATAAATTATATGGCTCAGCAATACGAAGAGAGTGCTATCAACTAATTAATATTTAAACTTTAATTACAATTTAGTAACATGAAGGTGTATTTTTTTTTTTCGATGAGATGCACTTTATTTTTGGAAATTGAGGAATTAAAATATTTGAAACAAATTTAACCAAAAAATTAGAGAGCATTTAAAACTGACATTAACAATATTGGTAAAATATCACACTTAATTTTAGGTGGTCTGGTTAAGTACTATTTCCAAAGTGTATGTAAAACAAAATAATGGTCATGTACAACACATTTTATTTGGCTATCGTAGAATTTCTTTGATAATGATGGCGTAATAAACTTCATATTTCTGAATACTTATGTACCAGTAAGAACAACAAATATCGCACAATATGGCTTTTAACGTTATTCGTAGAACAAACGTAAACTGCTTTTTTAGTCGGAAAATTCGTTCAAATAGTCTAATATATTTGGAAGACCATGGATCCCTGGAATTAGTTATGGTATAAGGTAAAATTGTATCTGACCATTACTTATGCATTACAATTTTGATACCATATTAATAATAGGGATTTTATATGACAGTGCCCCATTTCCTAAATACTAATTTTAGGAAACCTAACAAGGGACAATTATATGATGTAAATTGTGAATATATCTAAATATGGTATCGCTTTAATAAACCGCATTTGTACCTACAATCTAAAACTATGAATTCTCAATTTTGAATATAAATGTGGATAGTTATAAAAATATATAATTTGGCGAACTGTATACTCATCGAACATATAAGTAGAAACGTTTTATAATGGCAAATTCGTGTACATAACAAGTGATATCAATTTGTTTTGTTTCATGCTTCCCTTAAATACTTGAATTAATACATACGTACTGCAAATGAATTCGTTTATGTGTGAGTGACTATTTCAACAACAATATAGGTGCACTAATATAAAAGAATAAGCTTGCATTACTATTTGTAGAAGCTCGCTATATACAAGAAAATGCCAAATAAACTAATTGTCTACATTAAATTTTAACTATCCAAATTACAATGTTGTACAAAATTACTGCAATGTTCTTATATAGCGGTTCTCTAATAATACAGCATGCATTACAATGTTTCATCATTATTAAGACATTTACTTACAATAAACCAATTCTTAACAATGTATGCTGTAATGCCTACTCATGAAAAATCTTTCAAATATGTAATAGGCTCTCAAAACAAGAGTACACGAAAAACATTTTGTATAGACACAAGAATTCTGTAAATGGTAAATATATTTTAACGGACAATATATAATATTGTATACGAGATTAACCTAAACTAGATGGCACGTTATTATGGTGTCGCCTCCTTTGGTCATGACAAGACTAATTTTTTATACTTTTAATAAACTCAATTGTGCGTTCATATTTGTTCTCATTCTGCAAATTACTGATATTCAAGAAAATCAATAATATAAAAAAAAAACAAAACGTACGTATATTGGGCTAAAATTCGAACAAATCAACATTTTTCTGAGGCGACACTCCCACGCAGTCCCCTAATTGACATGTTTAAACTTCACTCGAACTAGGAACCATACCAGCTGCTAAAATTTAGAAACAAAATAAAAGTCCTGTCGATGGGAATTGTTTAGTTAAATTTGGTTATGGTTGTTCCTCAGCAGGAAGTTTGAAGTTCCGGATGTATCTGAGTGGAGTTGACTACACTCAATTGAAGCTTATATTTCACTCAATAAAATAAAAATTGTCCGTATCTACCCGCTTCAGTAGTTATCATAGTTTATAGTCAGATAAAAAATAAATCCGAAACTTTTCTATCCTCCATGACCAAATATAACAAAATTATAAATTGGACTATAACGAATATAATAGAAGTTGAATATTATATACTAACCTTTGGATTTTCCATTACTAGAACTAAATGCAATTATAAAATAATAATGACAGATGAACAAAACCCAAACAATACGCAAGTATTCAGTACTTTGGAAATAATAATGACTTAAGTCTATCCATAGCAGTGAATAAAAATATAGTGTCTCTAAATCTAGAATGCCATAAAACAAAAAAAAAATCACGAAGCATATCGACATTAGGATCACTATAGTTCACTGCTTATGGACAGAGTGTTAAAATATCAGACTAAAATGAAATTTAACACAACATAACGAAATAAGTAGTCAAATACTGGTTTAGCAAAAAATGTTAAGCTTTGTAAAAACAGCAATTAATATAAAATATAGGGAATAAATGTGAGATCTTGTAGTATGCAGACTTACAGCCATCGAGTTACTCCTCAGACAATATAAAGGGTGTTGAGGACTAGAACATGATGATTATTTTTAGCCAGAGTGACAATATAACCTTCAGAAGTAATCTTCAATCCGCAGCAGCGAGACACCTGAAAACAATGATACACGTAAAAATATTAATAAGTCAACTTCATTAATAAATAAATGGCTCCTATTAAGTAGAGTCCACAATGTATCAAGTGTAAAACTAACCTTGACGTAGGGGCACTCGAATTCTGTGACGAGAACTCCGTCACGCGAGAACACGGCGACATGGAACTTGTTGCCATGCGAGTCGCCGATGAGCACGTCACCAGCGTCAGACACGTCAATGCCATTCGGAAAGTTTGTGACGTTCTCACATCCAATACGGCGTAGAAAACGCCCTTCATCGTCGAAAACAACTACGCAGTGCCCCTTAAAATCGCAGACGTAGAACTCCTTGCCTAAAACATGGAAGAAAACCTCACTTTTTATTGTTATGGAGACATATAAAAACACTAAAAATACCAGTGTGTAATTTTACTCAAACTTAAATTTCCAGAAAAATATAACCAGGCAAATCCATACTACTTAATCACTTACCACTGATAGCAATATCAGATGGCTCCCTCATGCACTCACTGCAATCAAACCAACTCATGAGGTCGCCTTCTTCGGACAATATGAATACTGTAGGTGTCACACTATCCACTGCCACAATGAGACCTTCAGCAGTTACTGCCAAACCAGCCACAATATCGATGAAACGCACCTAAAACCAACGTCAAAATTAGCATCAAATAGCATTAGACAATACTAAGTTTAAATATTGCAAATACTTACAGCAATTTTCTTCAAGAAATGACCATTTTTGGTAAAAATTTGCATGCGGGACCTCTCATTGCCACGGTCACATACGACGAATTTGCCCGTGGCACGGACGACTGCCACTTTGCGTGGGTACCACAGCTGGCCTTCCTCCTTTCCAGCAATACCAAAGTTAAACTTGTAGGTTCCCGACTTATCAAACACCTATAAAAAAGTTGCAATTTTTTAAATTTTTTATAGATTGAATTTATACTTGTATTACCCAAGCAAACAAATTTTAAAATGCATACCGTGATGCGATGATTGTTAGTATCGGCGACAATAATATCTTCATCGTTTCCGAGACAGAACCCATGAGGGGAATTGAACTGTCCTTTGCCACTGCCTAGTTGACCAAACTTGAATCGAATATGCATAGGTGTAGCTTTTGTAGCACGCACAAGAGGAGCCGGAGGAGGCACAAGTGCGGCTTCCTCAGCAGCAGTTAACAAAGGTCTTCCTGGAGACACGCCACGAGGGCCCACGCCGCCAATTCCACCAACACCGCCAAAGCCATTCACTTCTGAAAAAACACCATAGTAATGATCTTTATCTCCAAAACTGAGGAAATCTAGACATAATATATTCGGGACTTACCAGTATTCAACCCCAGTTTAGCAAGAGCTTGTAAATTGTTGTAGGCCTGAGGCGAATTCAGGTCACCAGCAAGTAGTTCAGCCAAAGTAAAAGTCGGAGCTGGAGATGCGTGGGGAGGCGGTGGAACATCTTTTTCAGCAATACTAGCCAACTGTTGCAAATTGTATTCAACCATAGACGGCATTGCTGGCACACCGCCGCCGACTCCCTGTACGCTATTCATGCCGCCAGTAATGACGCCGGTGTTAGCGACACCCACTCCAGTAACACCTCCCACACCAGGTACTCCAATAGCAGGTACACCCGAAACTCCCACCATGCCTCCAACTCCAACACCAGTAACTCGGCGGATTCCTCCCATTGGATAATCATCAAAAACAGGAGCATTAGTCACCGACACAGCGGGAGAGTGAGAATTTGATGTCACTGACACAATAGCAGAGGACTCGCTTGCACGTTTTCTTTCTTCTGCACGAGTCGCTTCTGTACGGAATGTTCCAAAAGTTTCTTCAGAAATATCATCAAACTTATCCATCTTCGTAACAAACTCCAATGAGTAATCGACATCGAATTCTGGCGCTCCTTCCAACAAACGGGCAAACTGGGAAGCGACTGTTTTTTTCAACATCACAATTTCAGTACCGTCACCGCGGCGGAGGAGTCTAGCGGCGAATTTACAGGCACAATCAATGCGCTGAACAGTTTTATCGACGCGGTCAAAGAGATCCATTACCTTGAGTTCTCTTTCCTTATGCAAACGCTCAAGTTCTTCAAGAGCCTTTTCACGGCACCTCTCCAAAGCAGCTTTATAAGCATGATAAGCTTCATTGATCACACCTTCAGCTTCATCTCGCTGACGTTGCAGATCTCCGAGTGCATCATCAAGCCTGGCTGACGCACTACCAGCTGTTGCAGCACGAGCATTAGCTTCCACGATGAAGTTGCGCAATTCAGCACGTAGGTTAGGTTCGACGTCAACGATTCTTTCACAGCGATGTTCACCTACTTTGTGATCCACAGTTAGGCATTCAGTGCAAGCACCAACTTCACATTCGCAGCAATAAAACTTAAGGCTCTCTCCAGCATGACGAGCGCAAAATATGGGCTTATGCACCGCAGATTTTTCCTTGGAGGACCTTAGAGCATCAAATGGTACTACTCTGTGATTTTCAAAGCATCTCATGAATTCGTGAGCAGAATTGCAGTTGGAACATAGAAAATGAGAGCAATCAGTGCAGCGAGCAACTGCAGGTTCCTTACTCTTGCAACAGGTGCAAACAACAGACTGATCCATAGCAGACACATCCAAAATGTTGGTAAGGACATAATCGGAAGGAAGGGATGCAGCCCCACCTCCAGGTATCTGGTAAAAAAGCATTCATAAGTTAGTTGTGGAACTACCCATGAGCAAGCTGAAAACCAATTATTTATATGTAACTGAATTTCTACCTTGGTTTCTTGTTTGCATATTGGGCATTCTACAGCCAAATCAAATTTTAGAGAATCGCCAGCTTCATTAACCATCAACTTGTCAATGCAAGCTTCACAAAATACATGAAGGCAAGACAATACACGGGGACTGCACAACTTATTGCTGAAAAATAAAATACTCATATAGAAAACTGATTTATATAAATATTTCAACTCGAAAAATTGTTTACTCACTCGCAAATTTTACAATTTTGCTCTTGTTTTCCATTATCGGTAGACTCCAAAGAACCCTCATCTCCCAGACTAACTAAACCACCCCCATAAAGATCCCCATTCATTTCTTCCATTTTAACTTACAATTATGTTGGTGTATAATGAATATATCCTTGACCTTATTTCAACAAGAATCTGGAACAATAAATATCAGTTTGAATTTGTTGCATTTGAGGCACTGTTTTGGCCTACTATGTGATGCCTAAAAAAGAAGCAGAAGAAGTTGTTATTTTTACTAAATTGATTGATCTATATAGATGAGTGGAACAGGGTACAAACTCCTGCAAACCTCCAAAGTAGATTTCCTCTGACCACACAGAGACCAGACTAAAGACAGGCATGCCTGATAATTGATTTCGAACTGTTGTACATATATATATATCTTTTAATCATGCATGTGCAATGAACTAAAAATTCAAAATTTTGCATCGCAGTTTCTGAACCGCGAGATTTTGAATTTTTAATTCATATGTGGCACAACATAGATATACAGATCAGTACCTACACTAAAACACATGCAAGGACATTTGTTTACCGCAATAAATCAACAGATTAATCTGAATTGTGCCATAAAATGGTGAACTAATGAATAACAAATAACCCTTTACATTGCAGTTGAGTAAAAAATATTCAGTTACTTTACTTAGCTAGAGGTCCATTTTATAGCAACATTTTATAAGATTTTAGTTAAAGGATAAATCTTTACTTAAAGAAAAAAGTCTTTTAATAAAATGCAGTACAAAAAGATGAGCTTGGTAAACAAATACCTATAAATTATTAGTTTCTCCTTCAAAAATAATTAATAATCAGATCACATTGATCTCAAAGCAAAAACAGCCCTTGACCATAATATTCAATATTGTCGCAGCTGGCAGTGCCTCTAAAGCTTTAACGAGTCACGGACCATCATCCAAAATTCAAAACGCGAGTCAATAATGCCGCTAAAAGAGAATGTGCGTTTTGGACTCGAGAGCTGTATCAAGTTGTGGTGTCATTTGATAGATAAAATAGCTTCATATTGTTGTACAGCACAAAAAGTCACATGTGTGCTGAGAAAAGAAATATAACCATTTTTATTTTAGTACAATATAATCAATGCTTCCAGTCAATGGACTGGATGTTAGGTGAATGCACTTAACATCGATTTTTGTCGTTATAACCCAACAATTTGAGTCTGTCGACAGCTTGTAACCAACATCATCTTCTATTGTATGTTTGTGTGTAGAAAATTTATAAAATAAATAAATCACTATCACTGGCAACACACTCTGATCAAAGATTGTCATCTTAAAACACTTGAGCTCCCTGAAAACTGTACAATCGTGTCTATTTTCTTAGTATCAGTATGTGAAAAGAAGGGCTACTGAACCTCAAAAAGCCATGTTAGCCAGCCATACATTAGGTATAGAAAATTTTCTCAGTGCCCATCCATTGATATTTAATTCAGGCGCTACCTGACTTCACCCATTTTACTTCAGGTAAGTAAGTGCCAGTGTTCAATCTATACAAAAAGTTCAGTAGAAAAACTAGGCTTCATTCACCACTATCCAGTGGCTTAATTTTTTTTTCTGACATTTGCTGTTACAATGATGATATTCTAAAATAAAATGAGTCAATGTCTTTCTCTGCACATGTCTGAGTGTTGGCAATAAAGCCATTACTAAGAGCTTATGCCACAATTTAATAAATCACAAACACTGAATATGGATTCCATACAAAATTGCCCATTGTCCTTTGTATGGAAATTGTTGACAGCCAGGAAGGTGTCTCGAGGCTTGACTTTTCATGATGTACAATTGACAGCATAAGGTAATTAAGCAATTATAAGGTTGAATATTAAAGGACCTATTACACTGCGCTGAATATCGGTAACGATATTCCGACTCGTACTATTTTTCATTCATAGAAAGACAGTCTAACCCTTATTACACTGCGCGATACGTCGAACCAGACTAGACTGTCTTTCTATGAATGAAAAATAGTACGATCGCACGCGATATTCAGCGCAGTGTAATAGGTCCTTAACTCGGCGAGCATAAGCCAGGGTATCTCATACCCTGGTTAAATTTAAAAGTAGTATATATTTTGACATCCTCGTCTAGCGTGACTAGCTCGCTCAGTAGCTTGAGGCAGGAGCGTGTGGGACGGGAAAGTGGCGTGATCACAGTTTGGCGCGATGCACCGGCCGGGATGTACCTACTTGCGCGCAAAGTTTTCTCGGGTATTTTATACCCTGCCTCATTTTTGACGTATTTATTACGTGACGATTTAATCATGAATTTTAAATGAATTAAGTACTAGTTTTTTTTTTCTATTATTTTTAGCTTTTGTTTTTGCTGTTTTTTTTATTTTGTTTGTTGTTATGGATTATTGTTGTTTCTTTTAATGATTCACAAACAAGTACATTCAAGAAACTAAAAAAAATATATTCTAAATTACATCCACCAACAAATCGAAAAACTGCTCAGTGAAACCTTATCTAGACTGAATATTTCAGAAGCAGGATTGTCCAAATAAGAAGAATAGAAAAACTAAACCATGTTTGTAGCATATAAAACTTACATGCAAAAATTGTGCTAATCTCAACAGCACTGATTAATCTTATTTTGGGGCTTCATAGCCCCATAAAAGCTATTATATTATAAAAAATCTAACTATTCAAAATCTTTCTTTTTACCAGATCCTTTTAAAAAACAAGCTCTATTATTTTAACCTCTTGTATGCCGTAATTAGAGACACAATTAAAAAGTCATTGTGTCTCGCGTAGATCTGCGTTCCGGCATACAACGGGTTAAGTAACTTTCAAATATTTCCCTGACATAATCTTGTAGATATACACATTTGAAACCTTAAGTTACAGTCAGATTCATGTTTTTTTTATTGAGCCAACTAATTTATATCTTATTTTGATTTTTACCAAGCAGTTGGCTATGTGATCAAATTTAATAAAACAAAATTTAAAGGTGTTTTTTTTTGTATTTCTGCATTTCCAAAGGTTAAAAAAAGTTCAAAATTAGTAAAACCCGGCCTTAGTATATTGTAAGTATGTATAAAGAATCTAATGTTATTAAATTAATAATTTACTTCCAGTTAATTCATTAAACCCCAAGCGAACGCCAGCATTCGGGCACCCATTGTCTTTCTATTGTGTCTCTAATCACCACGATTGAAAGGGGAACAAGTTTGAATTAGATTCTCAGTACTTGATGCTTGGCATTTTTATTTGAACAATAAAAAACAAGAAACAATGGAAATATTGTATGAAGGATGACACTATGTCTAGAAAGGTGGTGACTACCGAAATTCAGGGATATATGAAAGAAAATAAAAATATATTATTTAAGAAATGACCTTAAATATCTAAGGACAAAAGAATAATTTTGAATATAAACAATAAAATGTACTGAAGTGTCCAAAATGATGACATACACATTTGTTGTTTTCTTTGGGGTTTATTTAGTGCCAAAAACAGTTAAGGTAAATTTACACAATTTTTTTAGAGTTGTTAACAAGTGCCTTTTCTCAGGCACTATGCGAGACTGGATTTTGTGAAGGTAAATCTTAAATTTAAAAGCCAATTTGGTCTTTCTTCAGTTATTCAAGGCATTTTGCCAATCTTATGACATGGGATTCTGGTCCCTACTCGGACTCACCTAGGTACACAATTTGATTTAATTTTAGATACTTAATCATTTTTATTCATACTTTTTCTAATTTGAAAATATTTAAATTCGAAAGTAATATAAGACTTCATCTTGAACCAGAATTGCACTGAGAATCCAACTCATAGAAGATTATGTACCAATCTAAGATGCCAGATAACTTGTAGTGCTATGACATTGATAAAATCGATAGTGACAAAGGGCTGAATTTTTTCGACACGATACAACTCGAGAATCGAGAATCCGTAGTCGAAAATGGAAAATATAAATTTGCCGCCGATTACATGAGATAAAGTCAAATGTTGGTATGCAGATAGGCTAGGATTATTTCAAGATTCCAGACCCAAGTATTACATGGACTTTGTCAACAGAAAAAGAAAAATTCAGCGATAACAATGCATCATTTATGGATCTCATAGAAACGCAAAAAGCTTAAATAATATCGTCAAAATGGCTTCATATAATACTACCAATGTACGTACCTATCGCACAATAAACGCAATGCACCATGCAGACAATGGCGAAGGTCGATAATCCGTATCAACACGTTTTTACCCAAATATGGCCAAAATTCCCCATAGGTTAATTATTTCAATAATTCGTTCTAATTAAAAATGATTTACTAACCTTTAACAGTTTATAATTTGAAGGAAAAGCTGATAATCTACGCGCAGAAAGTTCTACCACGCCGTAACTATGAGAATACTCATCACTTTGTAAATAAATAAAAAATGAGCATCAAGTCTCAACAGATATTTTTTTTAAATAAAAGTGGTTTCTTCGATGAATTAAATTAATGTTTTGTCACGTTCTCATTTTAAAAAGGCGAATACATCACGGTGTATTGATTTTCTGCGTAGATGGTTGCGCTGTCTGTGGCTTAAGTGTTGCCATTTTATCACACATTTACCATTTATTACCCACATTTAGTTCTATTTCCCAAAAACGAAAACCTGTAAAATTGTAAAACGAACGTTCTTTGATTACATTTATTTCTCACGAAGGTCACACGGCGCCCTTTTGTAGGAAATTTTGAGAGTGAATATGTATTCGCCTTGTATTTGGGACATAACATGAGCTTAAATTGGGGTGGTAAATAAGAAAGACCTCGAAATAAAGGTATTGTAACCATAATAGTTTATGGTGAAAGATGGTAATATGCTTATTAAATTCGACAGGGAATAAATTAAATACAGATAACTGCTGATAATACTTATGATAGCGCTATCCACGCTAGTAAATTTGTACGAACCTAACTTACGCATTATTCGTGTTTGTAGGTTCTTAGCGTGATTATCTACATAATTCTTTGGAAAACCAAATACCGTCATTAACCAGTAGTCCACCAGGCATCGGTCTCGTTGGAGTCCTTAGGTATGTGAAAGTTTTACTATTAAGTATTCTTTATTTTTGTAAGAAAAGTTAAAGAAGAAATTAGTATCTTCAGGCTGCAGGTTTCGTACATCTTACCTAAATACATATAATAAACTATTCTGCGCACCATATGAGAAGCATTATGATTTGGCCATCCCAGGCCTCGAGAGGGTTAGTTCGTCTCTACTTGGGCTAATAAACAAAAAATATTTTATACAATAATGCTAAGGGTTAACAAATATTTTTATTAAAATGATTAAAAATCCCGTTATTCAAATCAGGAAAAAAAAAACATTGTGACATGACATTATGACGTGACATTTGTTGACATATGGTTTAGGGATGTGCTTTACTCATTTTTCCACTTATCGAAAAATTTTAATATTTGATTTCAATACTTTTCACTTTACGCAGCTTACATAATTTATGCTGTTTAACATAACGCATAGTCGTATGACTAAATAAAATAAACAAAGTCTCAATCAATTGAATTTATATTCTATGAATTACAGAAAAAAAAAATTTCAAGCGAAAAAAGTGAGAAAACATCGTTCGAATATGCGTTCTTTTTTCGCTGCCATTCTGGGAGGGCGAGAGGGAATTTTAGACTGTTACTGACTAAAATCCTCCTGCATTCTTAAATTACGTATTACGCTCCAGGGCCATGGTAACTCTTTCGAACAATCCCTTATTGAAACACTAGATGAATGTTTTGAAAAGTCATTTCTTCACCTTAAATTAATATAATTTCGCTTTATAAAAACATTTATCCATTATAGTAATTTAAGCAAAAGGTATTATAATTTTCAATAAATAAATTAGCAACATCCATTTTTAACTTGTTATGAAATTAAACTTTTTTCTTCAGTTTTATTTTGACAGGCCCGTTGGTGTAGTGGTTAGTGACCCTGACTGCTATGCCGGGAGTCGTGGGTTCGATTCCCACCCAGGACAAATGTTTGTGTGATGAGCACGGTAATTTGTTCTGTCTGGGTGTAATTTATCTATAATATGTAGAGTGCGTCTACTGAAAGCGTAACCTGGAGTTTTTTTTTTAAATTAAATTGGCAACATTGTTTTGCTGCCAAAATCACGTCAAAGTCTATGGTTGCAATTGTCAGTTTTTGGAAACAGATATTTATTTTTCAAGAATAATTGCTTAATTATGGCAAAAACAATAAACAGTAACGTGCGAAAACTGCTACACACTATGATTAATAAAATCAAACAAAAACAAGAAGAGAAAGAAGGTGTTTTCAATGAAAACCAACAATGTTTATATACGATTTCTGAATTTTTAAGTTAGTATGACGTTATAATCTTGATCCTTGTTGACTAATATTATTAGATAGTTATATTTGCGATATAATGATATTTTTTTTTTCTTATATTTGTAGATAATCTGACATATTACGAATTTCATATTTGACAAAAACATCGAACAAAGAAGGCTTTTGGTGAATTGACTTAATCAAAAACACATGCTAATGAGTGGTAGAATGCGTTCAAAAGTGGTTGAGATGTAATGAAAGATTTGCCTCACTCTGTCTGGTCGTGCATCAAAGTCTTCAACTGAAGTTAAAATCGCGAAAGTGAAGGAATTATTGAATGAAATCCTAGTTCAAGTTTGAGAGAGATAGCTGCAGAACTTTCTGTGTCTCATGAGTCGATCCGTATCTTTTGAAACAATTACTGGAGTATGAAACATGTTCCCGCTTGACTAATCCCAAAAGATCTGAATTTTCTCTACGCTAAAACGAATCGATTCCAACCCAACAATCTTGAAATACATTATTAGTGTTTGACTATTTTATTTGACTATCGCGGTGTTGTGCACTTGGTATTCTTGCCAGAAGGCCAAATGGTATATAATAGTAGTTTATGTGACTAGGGGATAAAGCAGTGTCTTTAAGTCGCGGGCGGCATGTTGAATTCCGAACGAAACGAAGGTTGCTGATTTTAATCCCGAACGATAGTGAGGGATTCATAAAATTAACTCCCGAGCATTGCGAGGGAGTTAATAAAGAAACCTGAGTGAAGTGAGGAATTTAAGCCGCCCAAGACAAAGACAGCTTTATCCCCGTGTTGCATACTCTACTTTTTACACCATCTGTGAGATAATTAAAAGACAATTTGGTCGACCAAATCATATATTAGAGAAATATAAGTATTATATTTACAAGTTGATCAAACAAACAAAATTCACTACTCCATGATTCTATAGTTTCAATTTTCTATAATGCTCCCCTGTTGTCAGTACGCACGTTTTATTCTATTTTCTTTTTTTTGTAAGTGGCCAGTTTGAATCATAGTGATTATTATACTCTTTGGTTTGAATTTCGAGTCAACTTGTTCGATGCGCCTACATTTTAATTCACAATGTTGACGATTCTTGATGATCCAAATTCAAATCTCATTATTCCCTAGGGATCGGCCATACTGCATTATCTCCCTAGGCATATAATGACTTGCTTTAAGTGAGGTTTATATGACGTGTAAAGCGACATTATCGAGCAGGTGGTGTAAAAAGAATATTATGTAGCGACATTTGAGAGAACAGATAAAATAAAATAATTTGGAAAAGTAACTAACACTTTGTGTGTTATTGACCTTTACCATCCACCCACCAATAATTAAGTCTACACACACGTTTTTGACTAAAATTTAAGTTCCTATACAACTATTATACAATTGTCATTAATACAAAAAATACTCAAGTATCAAAATATTTTTCTCCTACTATTTCAATAATACCAGATTCAAAATTTTTGGTTTTAACCTCCTTTTCTCAGGTCACGCTTTCATTAGACAGACTCTATGTATTTAGAAATATATAAGTATGTTTATCAGTTGTCTAGTACCCATAACACAAGCTCTGCTTAGCTTGGGACTAGACGGCGCTGTGTGATATTTGTGGAATATTATTGTGGAATAATATATTATTTAATTCTTGACTTCAACAGTAAAGCTGGGCATTGAAAGTCAGTTTTTTACGTCAATTGAACTGATGTCCATACAAAATTTGATTGTGAGAGGTGAGTGTCGAATCATCACTCCAGTCTTAACTGACGACGCACTCTAAAATTTTCCTTGGCTAGCATTAACCAGACCGGCGCGTCACGCCAAATTGCCCATAAGTGTGTGATCGTCATTGCCATGGCGTATTCCATACATTTGATATGAGTTTTAAAAGCTTCAAATATTTCGTTTCATCGATCCTTCCTCCTCCTTGCATCGTATTCCTCAATGCTGAGGGTCGTGACCCCCCTGTTTCATCACTCTATACTTTATGATATCCCTCCATCTGTTCCTGTCTCTGGCGGTGTGAAGGGCATTGTACATCGTGTAGTCAAGGACGGTGTGGATCTGGTCGGACCAACGTATTGGGCTGCGCCCGCGAGGCCTTTTCCCGTCCACTTTACCGGTCACAATTAGCCTTTCGAGGTTGCCACCGTCTTTCCTTGCAATGTGACCGAAGTATTGCAAAACCTTGCGTAGACACTCGGACGACAGCCGTGAGGAGATTTTGAGTTCTTGCAAAATGGATACGTTGGTCCGAAATGCTGTCCAAGGAATACGGAGCATCCTTCTCCAACACCTCGAGCAGCCATCTCAAAGGCGTCGATGCGTTTGCGGTCTGCAGCCTTTAGCGACCAAGTCTCAGCGCGATACGAAAAGATCGAAAAGACTAGTGTCCGTACCAGTTTGGTTTTGGTCTTTACGGAGATGTTGCGATCCCTCCAGACTTTATTATGCTGAGACATGGTGCTCTTAGCCATGCCAATTCTCCTGCGAACTTCCCCCTCACACGACCCATCGTTACTGATATTGGAACCCAGGTAAATAAAGTTGTTCACTATTTCTAGGTCTAAAGCGCCAGTGAGCTCCAATTTTCCAGTTCTATCCACCACCATGACCTTGGTTTTGGACCTGTTTACGGAAAACCCCATCTCCTCACTGATACGCTTTATTCGGGCTAGGAGTGCCACCATTTCTGACTCATTTGCTGCAAGTAGAGTAGTGTCATCAGCGTAACGCAGATAGGTAATTTTTACGCCACCAACTGTGATACCTCCCTCCCAATTCTCGCAGGTTCGACTCATGATGTATTCTCCATAGATGTTGAATAGGATAGGTGATAAAATATATCCCTGGCGCACTCCTCGGCGAAATTTAAAAGATTCGAAAGGGCGATCCTTATACACCACTAAATTTTGATTGTTTTAATCCCGTGGAGTGTCGATCCGGTATATAAAACACTATCGATTTATATAGATAAAATTAAAAATAAAGTACCTTTTTTATAACTCGTATAATTTCTTTTTTAATTTCTTGCATGCGTAAATTAATACGATTTTTAAAAAAAGGTACTTCATTTTTTAATTTTATCTATATAAATCGATAGTGTTTCATGTACCGGATCGACCCTCCATGGGATTAAAACGATCAAAATGTAGCGGTGTATAGTTTCTCCAGTCACTTGGTTCTAACGATAACTCGTTTAACAAATTGACGTGAGTGAATAGATTCCGTTTTTTAAGCCATTCTTTCATCCATTGCTTTCTTTCGTGTTTTTCTGTCAGTTTAAATTTCTTCTTCGGATTCAGAACTATTTTTTCTGACACAAACAGGTAGTACACTTCCTAACAGTCCGGCCGATTGAACACTGAAGAGCCGGAATGACGCCAGTGAGTGTGGATATAGTTGACCTAAAACCATTTAGATAAAGTGACGTAATAGTTTTACGTCTAGACTGACGTGAAAAACTGACCGTCAATGCCTAACTTTAGAAGTTATGGCACTTCGCCGGTAGTATTTCTGAGATGACTATTACACGGTCATGAATGATAGTTTTCGTCAATCAGTACTAAAAAACGTCAATCAACGCATTTGACGGTAGGATTTTCTTCAATCAAAACTGACTATGGCAAAACTGACAGCAAAACCTACCGTGTAATTTTCGCCTTGCTAATCTGTGCTTCACCGTTGATCGATAGTATTATAACATTACGGGCTTACGGGCAGCCCTATTCTAATATTTTCTTAAATTTCTTTCTGTCTGAATTTGACAATGTGCCCAAGTGAGAACTGAAAACGTATGTTTGTGATTTTTATTCAAAATATTCCGAAATCTTGATACTCAAGATCTACTAATTAATGTGATTGATGATCACACAATTTAACATAGACAGAAGAAATTAAACAAAATACAATGACTTTTATACCTAATTGGGAAGAGTTTGAAAAATCTGCAGAGATGTTGTATCTAAGGGACCCTATGAACACTCGCTACAGTATCAAATATTCTCATACGAAAGGTGTATTTGTTGTTAAAATTACGGATAACAAAAAGGTAATTCATTAATAATATTGTTACTATTTTTTTTTTTCAGTTGTTTACTGTTTTTAGGCATGAACCCTTCTGAACCTCATCTTTATGTGCTTTAAGGTATCCATACACGCTAGGGTATACCTGTCAAGTAAGCTTGTGTGGAAACCTGCACAGTTGTGCAACATACACACTCCGGTTTACCTGTACAACTGAACTGTACAAACAAACTTGACAGCTATAGGTACCCTAGCATATAAAATTTATTTATACCCTAATATACCTGATATATAAATAAAAATCACTGACCGCTCTCATGTCTTTAATTTTCATTTGATTACAGTGTCTCCAATACAAAACTGAAGTTCAGCAAGATGTTAGAAAAATAGATAAGTTTATATCAAATCTTATAAGACACATGGCATCTAATGACAACTGAATGTAGTAACTGTATAGTGAAATAAATATATTTTATATTTAATTGTGTTTTCTATTGTTCCATCTAGAAAACTTGGATGGCACAAATGACTTAATGTTCACACTTTACTGTATTGAAACAGTTTGATACAGTGTAATTTCATTGCAACAGCATTGTATTGCATTGGTAAAGTATTTGCAACCTTTTAAACTTTTATTTGCACCTGTCAGCATTTGATCTCACTTTGATTTTTATTATTAATTCATTAAACCCCAAGCGTATACCGGCTTCCACTCTCTCATTGCCTTTCTATTGTGTCTCTAATTCATAAAACTCCAAGCGAATGCCGGCGACATTCACTCTGCTATTGTCTTACTATTGTGTCTCTAATTGATGGTATTAGAAAGGTTAATTATGGTATTCGGAAGATTAATTTTATTCACGTATTTATTTACCACTACCAACAACTTGAACTTAGGCTGCTACAAAACTAATACATTATTTTGAATTTTTCCTTTATTTATACCAATGAACTAAACAAGTAGAGATTGATCTTTATGATTACTCATCAGTCATCAATCAAGTTGGTATATTATTTATGTTCATGTATTGATCTCTCACGGCAATTCTAAGCAGTGCAGATAACATCCAGTTATAGTGTATACAATTTTTCTAAAAATCTTTGCAGGTTACAGGCGGAACAGAGTAAAGTCCTGCAAACTTCTGTTGAAAAGGGAGGATCCTCCGGCCAGCTGGAACTTATGTCTGGTGGGCAACTGCCCGATAGATGATTTCGGGCTGTTCTATATGTTCAAATCGCGCGGAGAACTTTAATTACGCGATGCAGGATTAGTTCTTATGTGACACCATAGATGTCGCTACATTACTTCCCTCCTGAGATAGGAGATCGATGGTTCTTGATGCATGCCAGGCCGGTGGTTGGTTGATTCTAGTGGGTCGGAACCGAATGCCGTATAGTTCTTAGTGAGTCGGAACTGTCTGCAGTGATGCCCCAGTGAATCGGGTGATGATGCCCGCGCGAGTCGGGATGATACTGCAGGCTCCAGTGAGTCGGAGTAGTGCTGGTGGCTCCAGTGAGTCGTATCGGTGCTGTGCAACATAGGGCTTGACTGCTGGCGTCGACCAGGTGAAGATCTTCAGAGCTCTTTATGTGCTGGCCGAAGAACCGGTGTGCTTTGCTAAGATCGCTGATGAGGTAGGGGTGACCAGGTAGGCATGCTGGTGGTCAGGATACCCGTAATAGCCGTGGGTGCTGGCTGTATGGCTCGCTGCTCGAAAGCTCGAGCAAATGATGACGTCACGAAGTAGTAGCTACACGAAGGCTGCGCTGACGTTCATTGTCGAGAGTCACCAATTTGGACGTAACCGGAACAGAGATTAAAGTTCTGCAAACCTCCGTTGATAAGAGAGGATCCTCCGGCCAGCCTGGAGTAATGTCAGGTGGGCAACTATGAGTGACGCCATGGGTGGTGTAGATGGTAAAAGTTGTGTATGTTGAACTAATATACCATTCAGCTTAAGCATTCAGGATGTTTGTGCACTGTCTTTCTGTGGTTCGGGCATATTTCAATTTGCCTGACATGGACAGTTATTTAAAGGGTGGGTTCACGGGGGCCGATTTCAGCGTGTCTAAGGTGATTCGGACCATGTGTTATTTTCAGAAGAGCCCAGTAGCGTATTTACCCTTTTTTTTAAGGGTGGAAATCATCCAATGACTTCTCCCACTCTAGTTGGAGCGAGAGGGCGTGTCAGACTTTTATTGACTAAAACCACACCTGTGTCCTTCATAGGCCCTTTGCGTTCTAAGACTACGGGTTTCCTTTTTAGAAATTCCCCGCGGTCCTAGATAGCGGGCATCGGCACTGCCGGGCCCCTAAGGTTTGCTGACATCTCTTTGAGGAGCGTGTGGGTCATTACTCGCTGTTGACGACTGGGCCGGATGGTGGGCTATAACTATTGCTCGACGTCCGCAAATCCGCGTCTACCGTGGCTGGTAGTCGGGGTCAGAATTTCAGCGGCTGGGGCGTGAGGACTCTTCTTTCTTCTTTCTTTCCCTCGCGCGTGCCGCCTCCTCCTTCGCTAGCATTACTGCTTCGCAAAAGGAGGCGACCGCCTGGCATTCCGCCTCGCTCCAGACCATAGCCTGAACCAGGGCTCGGCGCGATAGGTCGTTGCCGCCGATTGCCTCCATGAGGACACGGCGGTTCTCTGCCCAACCGGGGTACACCTCTACCGTGTACTCCACAGTGTCCTCCAGGCGATACACACAATGGTGACACCCGAGCGTTTCTTCCGCCTGAATCCTATGCAGGAACCCCCCGAACTTGCCATGTCCAGTGAGGACCTGCGTCATGTGGAAAGTGAGGACGCCGTGTTGCCGCTCCAGCCACTCCTCTAAGAGGGGACTTACCTAACGCCGCGATTACGGCGTGCCCAAGCGTAATTACCCTTAGATCAAGAAGTACATCACCTAGCTTGGTGGACTACGAGGAACAGGTAAACCCGGGCCGTCTAAAACTACCTGTCGGCTGTCGTATTTTCATACAACAAGCACTACTATTACTGGTGGTTTATGCCACAGTCCCATAAATGGGCATGGACTGCTACCGCACGATTTCCTCATAGAGCCGGAGGCGTTTGAATTTGAATCACCTAGATTAGGCAGGAGCCGATTGAAGGCAACCCCGGCCAGCTCCAGTCTGGTAGCCAAAACTCGGAAGTGCTCCATGAAGTTCCACCGGCTATCGAGTAAGAGTTCCTGACGACGATACCTACCCATACAGCCATATGAAGTAGCGGTTACGACTTAAGTCGACATTTATTGTGTCGTAACGAAATTAATTTGTAACATTGTTCTGTAGCATAACGTCGCCGTGTCGACTTGTGGTTCGACACCGTTTCGAAAAGTGGGGAACAATCGTAACAGAATAACAGTAACTTTCAGTCACATTGTGACTTCGCCGTGTCGACACATTGCGACTTTTATGCGCTCACATGCAACGCATATTCATTCATTCATTTTTCCGTTGCGTTCATTCTTTAACTGTCAATTTTTATTTTTATTCGTTCTTTTTTGTGAATGTCATCATAGACATAAATCTTCGCCGCCATCAGAAAAAAATGTAAGTATTTATTTACGTATTTCTGTGATTATTGCATCATAGTCGATCGAAAATCCTCTGCGAAATTAAATGTATCGTGTAGTTTGATGTCACTATAATAAATTAACCGATGCGCCCTTCTGATTTAATAAAATACTTAAAATATTTTCTGTTATTGTGGTTGTTTTCAATTAAAAAATTACAAAGTATCGTATTTCCAAGCATTGCAGAAGATTTTATTGATACGGCCTACATAAATTTAACCAAATTATATTCTAGAATACTATAATAATAATATAAATTGTGTAAAATGATGTGGATAATTTTGTATCTACTTGAAAGATGAAACCCAACACAATGTTTCGTAACTGTGTTTACATGTGTCGGCAATATGTTAAGTTACGTTACAGTGTGACTGTTTTAACAAAATGGAGTTTTATTATTTTATGTTTGCAGTGGTTCTCAACATGCCGTAAAGTTAGTTTTATCAAAAAATGGAACTAGTGAGGAAGTAACTGCCGTGCCTTAGCTTATGACGTGAGAAATATGGTCCTACGAGGTTATAAGTGTTTTTCAAATAATCCTGTATATTATAATATTTTTTCAATAAAAATTCTTACCTGGTTGTCTATTTTCTGAACTTGTCCTCATCTTTACTTTTCTGTAAAAGCTCGAAGATAGACGAAAATGCTTTGGTTGCTTATGACTCATAGTTATAAATAAAATAAGTAAATAAATCAGGTAGTAAGAGTGATCCCTCTAATTATAGACCAATATTTGTGCTTCCAGCATTGAGTAAAATCTATGAAAAAATCATGCTCGACCAGATATTTTCTCACTTTAATTAGAATAGGATTTTACATAGTCATCAGTTTGGCTACACGAAAGGAAGGTCAACGACGGATGCAGGACTGAAACTCATCAGTCACATTTTAGAATCCTGGAAGAAGTCCCAGGATGATATTAGTATATTCTGTGACCTATCAAAAGCATTTTACTGTGTTGACCATAATACTCTGATCTGTAAATTACATCATTACGGAATTCGTAGACGAGCTGCTGATCTTGTTTTTTTTCAATTTATCCTACAGGTAGCAAAAAGTATCCATAAATGGGGTGACGTCATCGGGGTCTTTAATAAGGACGGGCGTGCCTCAGGGTTCAATTCTTGGCCCTTTCCTTTTTCTAGTAGTTTATATTAATGACCTTCCTTACATGATGACCAATTTATCAGATATCATTCTATTTGCTGATGACACTTCTTTTATTTTTAAAGTGGATAGAAAAGATACGGATGTCTTGCGTGTCAACGAAAGTCTGACTGTTCTTTCGAAATGGTTCGCAGCTATAAATCTCTTACTAAATGCAAATAAAATGTATAAAGTTTTCATTACCGAATGAAGAAAAATAAGGCAGTTGACAGATGTCGTCACAACTAGATTAGTTTACTATGCCTATTTCCACAGTTTTATGTCTTATGGCATTTTATTGTGGGGATTTGCAGCTGACGTAGACTCAATTTTCATATTGCAAAAGAGAGCAATCAGGGCTATTTATAAAATGGGTACTCGCGAGTCCCTCAGAAATAAATTCAAAGAAATCGATATATTGACACTGCCTTCTCTTTATATCTTAGAAAGTGTTTTGTATTTCCGTAAAAACCTAGGACTTTTCAAAATTAGAAGCGATTTTCATAACATAAATACTCGTAGTAAACACGAAATTATATTACCCCAATGGAGATTAGTCAAGACCAATAAGTCATTTTTAGTAAATGGCAAACGCTTTTATAACAAGCTGCCAAAAGCGGTGACTGAACTCAGCGAAGGAAAGTTCAAAACACATATTAAGCGTGTCTTAACCAAAAAAGCATATTACAAGGTTACAGACTATGTCGAAGACACGCTTGTTTGGCAATGACTGCCTCTGCACTTGTGGCCCCCTGGTAACTCATAATATTGTGTAAATGTATCCATTAACTGCTCCATCTTTTTTGTAACATATTTTTTTTTTCTAACACATTGCTTTTGCAAAATTTTTATATTGTCTGACTCCAACCACCTTAAACTCGTTAGGTAGTTTTTTTTGTTAACATCTCATTTATTGACAGTTGTAATTATTTAAAAAAATTATATATTCTATAGCCTCTTTTTAGAATGTAAATATGGAAGAACACTGTAGACTCCACGAATTCTTAGATTACTTCATATTTGACTCACTTTCTTAAAACGATTATTTTTATTGTGCTTTTGAGTACAATATAGACCGGTTTACACTGTTCTTAAATAATATCCATTAATACGGTAATATGAAAATATCGTAAGAACAACCACTTTTTTTAAAAGAGTAACCATGGAGTTTCTTGCCGGTTCTTCTCCATAGGAAACGACCAATTTGGAACCGTGCACTAGCTTCTGACGTTTTATAAGTGCCCATGTAGGCCTATGTGAAATAAAAAACTTTTGAATTTGAATTTTGAAAAGATCAATAATTTTATTAAATAGGTACAATAGCACACTTTGAGAACCCCAGTTGTTTTCTGTTTGGTCAAATCCAACACTACAGTATCGTAACTGTTACTACACTTGTGTAACTCCAAAAAATACTGTAGTTTAGTTTCGACAATGTGTCGATAATTTAACTTTAATATTTACACAGGAATTCAAAGTAAACACAATGTGTCGTAAATTAATTACGAAAAAATTTGTCGTAACTTGTTGACACAGATACAACACTTATTTACTGTAACATTTTTCAGCACAAAGTGTTGATATTGTTCCTACACGCTGTAACCAAAATCCGCATCGTTATTAAGTTTAGTAATAGTTACGACACTGTTACCTTGTCTTGCTAATCTGTGACTATTTGAGAATTTTGCGACCGAAAATGGTTGTATGGGTATGAACATCTCACCATATACGAGCTTAGAATATCAAAGGCGCGAGCGATCGCTTCCACCACGTCCTCCGGTAGGACGTGGTGGAAGCGATCGCTCGCGTCCAGGCATGGAATGAGAGATGAATGGAAAGCAGTCACCTCCTTCTGCGAAGCAGTAATGTGAACGAAGCATCAAGCAGGTGGCTGAACCCAGGAAGGAGAGGACCACCGTAGACGTGGGAAAGTCCGTGGCAAGCAATTACGTATATATAGCTCGCTGCTCGGCTGTATGTTAAGGATCAAGCCCGAGTTGCACTTTGTTTTCTACGAGCGCCTCAAAGAGTTGTCAGCAAAATGTAGGTAATTGTATTGTAATTAGCAATGTCCAGTCAAATTAAACCAAAAAATAGATGTAAGGTTGCAATAATTCGCACCCAGCTGAAAATTGGTAGGATTGTTCAAAACACTATCATAAATGAAATGTAAAAAGTCCTCATCGATCCGACTCCTGGAAAAAATACTCGGGGTCAGAGCTCACTAAAAAGAGTTTTTGGCAATTTTCAGCAAACGGTACCTACGTTTTATCATAAAATTAGCTCACACAAAAATTGTAAAGTTGTTTACGAAAAAAAAAGATACGGACGTTTATGTTGCTTAAAACGTATATTTCGAAACTCTCAAGGGAATTAAAAAAATCCAGTATCTACTTTTTATGGTAACAGTTTTTAATACAGGTTATATTTCACACTTGCTTCGGCCACGGCTTCGCCGGCGTGAATGTAAGTTTCTCCATACAGACTTTGGATCCACGTTTCATCACCCAAGGGGTTTTTTTTGGTGGATAAAAATCATCCCAATGACATCCCCCGCCCTTAGCCGGAGCGGGAGATAGTGTCAGACTCTTACGGACTAAAAAACCCACCTAATCTTAGCCCCAGAAGGTTTTGACCCGGCTGGGCCCCTACGGTTGCTGACAACTCCTTGAAGCGCGCGGGAACCGTGCGCGCTGTCGACTCGGGCTCGGTCCGGACAGTTACCGGACGATCGGACAGCGAGCTACCCATTGCTCGCCGTCCACAAGCTCGTGCCTACGGTGGCCGAAAATCGGGATCGGAAACCTGGCGGCGGCGGCGGCTGGGGCGAGAGCTCTGTTGCCTGATGCGGTCGGCTTCCTCCTTTGCCAGCATTACAGTTTCGCAGAAGGAGGCGACCGCCTGCCACTCCTCCTCGCTCTGGACTATGGCCAGTACCAAGGCCCGGTCGAGAGATCGCCGCCGCCGATCGCCCCCACAAGGACACGGTGATGCTCTGTCACAGCTCCACCGTGTTCTTCGGGCGTTCTACACAATGGTGACACCCGAGCGTTTCTTCCGCCTGAATCCTATGCAGGTATCTCCCGAACTTACCATGTCAGGTGAGAACCTGCGTCGTACGGAAGGTGAGGACGCCGTGAGCTCTTTCCAGCCACGCATCAAAGAGGGAACTTACCGCCATAATTGTGGCGTGCCCAATCCCCCAAGGGGGTGAATCTTGGAAAATCTTCTCTCAGAGCACGCTTACGTCATAAAAGGAAACCTTGTGCAAAATTTCGCGCTCCTACAGTTGCCACAACGGATCTTGAGCGGTTGCGCAGAAGTAAAATATTCGGTCTCTTTAGTGGTGCGAAGTGAGACGCGGGGGCGGGGAGTGTCAGTGATTGGCTCGCTGCACCATCGCGTCATAGACGTCACTCCTAATTCGTTCCCTGCGTTGCTGCATGTATCTAACAACGAAGACGATTGGCTCGCCACTGTATGGAATGCGCAAAGCGATCCCCATGCACTCTGACGCCGAGCTCTCAAGATCCGTTTTGGCAACTGACGGATGCCAAAACCGTGGCTGGGTGTCTAACGTCTAGCAAATGCTGAGGTGGTCACCCTTTCGGTGCGGGCACGCTCGGCGTACTTTGTACTTTTATTTTTATTTACTTTGTGTATAAATATAACCGTTGTGCTGTGTCTGTACCGAATAAGTTTTTCTATTCTATTCTATTCTATATGTCCGTCAGTCAGTTTCTCCTTTTATATACCTACTTATAGCTTCCACTGCCAGCAGCTTCACCCGCGTCAAAGTAGATTTTTCTATACAAACTTTGGATCCCCGAACACGCATTCACGCACCACGTAGCGTAGCGCGTGAAAACGCTCCTACGCACGTACTTGCATCTTGTAAATTCACGCAAGCACGCACTCATTTCATACAAAATCACGCACGGTAGGTACTACGAGACTCAGTGTGGCATACCATGCGTGTCGCCCCGCACCCATGCGCGTGAGTGTGTGTTTCTCCGTATGTAGGTGCGTGATCTGCGTGAACGCGCGTGGATGCAGTTTCAGTGTGTTGGACTGTGCGTGTTTTCTATACAAACGGATATACTTACAAGCAACGTTAAGACACGCATTCACGCACTACGCTGCGGGGTGCATGGCTGTGTGATACAACTCGTACATATTAAAGATAAATAACACCCAGACACGGAACAAAATTGTCGCACAAACATTTGTCTTTGGTGGGAATCGAATTATAGTAGTCAAGGCCACTATAATAACCACTAAACTAACAGCCGCCAACAGGCCAAGTGTAAGATCACTATCGATGATTCGATGCTTCCTTTATAGAATCCCTTGTCAAACAATTACAATTTGACCTTTTTAGGGTTTCGTACCCAAAGCGTAAAAACGAAACCTTTAACTAAGACTTCGCTGTCTGTCCGTCTGTCTGTCACCAGGCTGTATCTCAAGACCCGCGATAGATAGACAGTTGAAATTTTCACAAATTATGTATTAACAACAAATACTAACGCACTTAGCCAGTTTTTTCTTAGGGTTCTGTACCTCAAAAGGAAAAAACGTAACCCATATAGGATCACTTTGTTGTCCGTTCGTCCGTTTGTGTTTCTGTCTAGACTCTTTATCCCGATAACACATGGAGGTATTGACTTGAAAAAAAAACACCATATACTCGGGTCTGCGGACTCTTGAAGCTGTAAAAAATCAAACTTGTAAGTTAACGAGAAATAAAGATACTTCGGTTTATGTGGCAAAAAACGTACATTTCGACACCCGCGAGGAAATCAAAATTTATAGGGTACTTCCCGTTGACCCAGAATCCTGAAATTTGGCATAAAGCAAGGTCTTACTGCATGACTTAGCGTGTTAGGCCCAGGTGCAAGCCCTGGCTCAGAACCTCTTCTGCAAAGCAGTAATGCTAGCGAAGGAGGCGGCCGCTCGCGTGATGGAACAGCCCTCATGACCCAGCCGCCGGGATTTCGACCCCGATTTCCAGCCACGGTAGGCGTGGCTTGTGGACGGCGAGCAATGGGATAGCTCACCGTCTGGCCGTCCGGTAACCGTCCGGACCGAACCCGAGTCATCGACGCGAAGTGTTCCACATGCCCCTCGAGGAGGTTTTTTTTTCAGGGTTCCGCAACTAAAAAAGAAAAAATGGAACGCTTAAAGGATCACTTTGTTGTCCGTCCGTCTGTCTATCTGTCAAGAACCTTTATCTCGGGAACGCGTGGAGTTGAAATTAACCATATATTCCACATAGTCTATAAGTACTCTTACTCGTACTCTTGAAGCTGTAAAAAAATCAGACTTGTAAATTAACGAGAAAAAGATATTTCGGTTTATGTGGTGGAAAACGTATATTTCGACACTCGAGGAAACCAAAATTCATAGGGTATACTTGTAAATTTCAGGATTCTAGATTAACGGAAATCTACTTTCGGAAAATTACAAGTATAGGAATAAATCTGAAAATTGTAAATTTGTTGTTACGTTAATTTTTAGGGTTCCGTTCTTCAAAAGGAAAAAAACGGAACCCTTATAGGATCACTTTGTTGTCCGTCCGTCTGTCTGTCTGCTTGTCAGTCAAGATCCTTTATCTCGAGAACGCATGAAGTTATCGAGTTGAAATTAAAACCAAATACTCATGTTTGCGCTCCCTTTCAAGGTGGTAAAGGTTAAGCTGTGAAAAAATCAAGCTAATAAAAAAGATACGGCCGCAAAAATAGTATATTTCGATACTCCCAAAGATCGAAATTCATAGGGTACTTCCCGTTCACCCAGAATCCTGAAAGGCATAAAGCAGGGTAATATAGTACAGGTCTAAGAATATATCTGAAAACATCACCAAAAAAATATAAACTTTTTTGGAATTCGGAAAAATCCTCGAGACTCGATCCATTCGGGAATTGCAGTTCGTATTGACGAAACCCTCAGTGCGCGAGTCCGACTCGCACTTGCACAGTTTTTTTGCTGTTCGAAAAGATCTTCCAAAACTCCATTCCGGAACTAAACTTAGTTAAGTTTGTACGGAACCCTCAGGGCAAAAGTCCGACTCGCACTTGCCCAGTTTTTTTGGTTTTTGGATCAATCATCTAATAACTTCTTTCATTCTAGAGCAGAGCGGTGGCCTCTCGCTCGTAAGAATTTACTGACTAAAACCCTCTTATTCCTTCTCTATTTTCCTTCTTTCACTTGCGTTATAAGACCTCGGGTTTTTCTTTCAGAAGCGAATCCATGGCCCTAGTTGGGTTTGACCCTGCTGGGCCCCGTCCATTTTTTTCAGGTGATATGCGGAGTTGTATCTGTGCAAAGACCGGCAAAACGAACGTTTTGTGAAAATTGAACGCTAGGTATATTATAATTCGCTCAGCAGGAATCCTTACCGCTATTTTCGCTATGATAGCGTGCTCTGCGTGGAAACCTTTTTTTTGGAAATTTTGCTAACAAAAATATAGGTTCCAATTTTTTCCATCGCTCAGATTTCCTATGAATGTATGTGCTTCTTTATTGTTATTTATTGTTAGTACAAAAACAATAAATAAATAAAAAATACCACATAGCGGCAGAATGTTCTTTATATTTTTGCCTTCAATTTTTATCTTTGAAACAAGGTTTTTTGGGTAATATGGTTGTCTTTAAAAGCTTTAAATTATTACGTAGGCGCTTTTCAATTAAATAAATATTATTCCCTGATTAAATGGCTAATCTTGAGCTAATTTCATAATTTCTTTACTGTTGATATAATGATTAAATTGAATTATAAAAATCATCGATTTAAAAAACTCCGTGGACATCTCTATATTATCTATAACTCATACTGTCAAAAATTGTTGATGGACATTGGACATGTTATTTTACTGTCATGCAGTGTGAAACATAAATAAAGCATATTAGTTTTTGTAAAAATCATGACTTAATACTCAGGCCTAAACTGTTAATATGAAATAATAAATAAAATAAAATAACTGCCACTTACATATTTGTTTTAATTAATGACATTATGGATGGTTTAATTCACGCGGCATTGGAAGCTGAGGTATTTCATTGCTTTCTTCTATTTATTATCCGAGCTTTACATATCTAACCGTGCTTGTTAATAGGTTTATTAATAATCAATCATTTATATTTCAGGTAATACTTAACCGGGCGAAACATGTGAACTCAAACTTATCACATTTCAACAGTGGTGTCCCAGACCACAAAATGACTTGGACCCATGATAAGATGCACCTTGCAGAATCTGTTGATGAGTCTAGAATGAAATTTCAACGTAATTCGTCCGGCTCTGCTTCCAAAGCGACAGAGAAGTTTGATTTGTTTAAAAAACTTCATGAACTTTACAACGAGTTAAGTAGAGATGAGACATTACAGGGGAACTACGTAAGTACTAATCCAGTCCATTTAGCTTCAGACGAATGTGTAATGACTATTTTATAAGGATATTTATCTGTAGCTCCAGTTATATGATACATGTGGTATTTCTCCACGCACAACTCTTCTTTAATAACATACCGCTGAACACCGTGGGACTGCAGAAATATCAATTAAAATGAAATTAGAAAGTGCTGATAATGAAGGTTCTTTTTAATTAATTAAAATGATTATAATATTTATAAGCTAAATTCATGTGTCATAAATGTTATCTTAATTAGGGTGTTGATGATTTACTTCAGTCATTATCTTATTATCTTCATCATTCTCATATAATGCATGAAAAAGAGGTATAACATTGCATATTAGTAATCCTGTCAGAAGCAAAAGGGAAAGTATTATATTAAAAAGAAATTAACAACATTTTTATATTAATTCATTTTTTGTTCTTAATATTGCAGCAAGGCCTGAAGACCACATCATATCTATTGGAAAAGTTATTAGCAATATATAATCTTAATACCCTAATAATAAATCTGTATCCAGGCAATAAGGGATATTCTTTATCTTTAAAAGTAAATGGCAACTCGCAATATCTACATCCACCAGATGGCCATGTAAGTACCAACCTGAAAACTATTTATGAAAATATCACAGTAAAATATTTCCACTTTGACCTAAATACTAACCATAAACAACCGCAATTTTTATCTCATCTACTAGGAAGATTTAATAAGCAAATGTGACATTAAGTTACTATTTTATTCACAAGAACTTTTTATAATAGTACCTATCTATACTTTTTTCTTGTCTATAAGATTTATTTTATTAAAAAGCTTAAATAAGCAAGATATGCTTCTTCAATCAATCAAACCAAATTATTATAAATGGTTATATAATTAAAATAAAAAAAAAATTCTAATAGTTCTTAAAGGTCATTTTGTTTGTTAGACTTCTAGCAACTAATAATATTGCAAAAATAATTTATTTACTTAGTCCTTGATGTGATACGCCTTTTGAATTTCTTGTAAAATCTCAAAAATCATTTGTTGAACTTTAAAAGTTGACAAAACCCTTTCAAAAAGGTTAATATTTTGAATTTTTCTAGTATACTAATAGATTTTTACCTTTTTAGTCATCATCAAATCAAGAAGAGACATTAATTGAAACTCCCCGATGGCCATATGAAGAGGAGGAGTTACTGAGTTACATAGACAATGAAGAGCTGCCCGTAGTGCTGCTAGACCTGTTGGAGACTGAACACTCATGTTTGTTCTACTCTGGATGCATAATAGCGCAAATAAGAGATTACAGACAGGCGTATCCAAGCTTCCTCTGTGATACACATCATGTACTCTTAAGGCCCACGAATCAGGTATGTATATAATTGGTTAATCCTAAAATCTGAACAAAATAGTAATTATTTAGTTTTACTAAGCCATATTTTTCGCAAATTCTAAATATTTAAAGCGGTTTACTTCTGATAGACATTTATGTTTAGCACTATGTTCATAAATAAGTAATTCTCGTAGTGGGGGAGGTGGCAAGGAGTTTGTGAATGAGAAAACAAAAATGGTGGACGTATATGATAAATAGGCGTCCACATGAAGTAGGAAATAATGGTTCACATTTAGGCAGTCTGTCTCTAAAATCTAGACATGCCATAATAGTGACAATCCATTTAAATATATGTAAACTAGTAGTCACTGTTCCCAAAAAAAATTGAGAACCCGATTGCAGCACCACAGGTTCAAATGTACAATGCATTCCAAATGAGAATAGGATTGATCGCCATGTTGTGACGTCACGATTTACTGTCAAATCGAGGAAAGAAAGTTTTAAAGATTAATTAATTTATGAAAAATTTAATTTATTTATGAACTGTGAATGAAAAAAAGTTTAATCAGAATCCAGTTCTTTAATTTTACTCATATCTGAGTTCTTCATTTTTGCCAAAATTTCTTCGATTTGACAGGACGACGAGACGTCAAATCAAAGGAATCGGTCCTATTCTCATTTGGAACGCATAGTATTTTCAAACCATCCAGGAAAAACCCAATCTAACATACATATAATAATTTTATCCAAATCTGTCGAGCCGTTTAGGGGTTAGGTGATAAACACACAGAAGAATTATATAAAAAAAGATAGTATGTGGCATGCTTCTTTATACTTTTTTGTTTATGATATTTGAAAGAAATTTGTTGTATCAACAAATTAGTAGACCAAATGAAAAACTTTTTTGAAAAATTGTGTTTTTGTTCAGTGAGTGTTACTGATAAGGATGGTTGCCAAATATATCTGTCTAGTGCTGAAAGAGCCAAAGTACGTTTTTTATAACCATGATGGTTATTGAAGATGTATAAAAGGACTTTAATTTATCTTTTTATCCACTAGAAATAAATTTGCAAATAATTAAAACAGCAACTGAACTGTGATCGAGTGATCGAAAACAACCCTCCAAAAATTCTGGCCCTATGGCCATTTTTTATTTTTTTATGGATATTTTTCTTTTTTTTTAAAACTGTCTGTGGTCTGATGCTATTAGTAGCACTAGATCACAGATAGTTTTCTAAATAAATTATGCTAATTGGTTATGTACTAGTTATCATTTTATCATTACTAAAGTTTAGAACACAATAAAGTTTCATTAGTGGCAAACAAATTAGAGAGCTAATAATTATAATTATTGATTCGTAAAATGCATGCAATAATTCTCACATCTAGCTAGTTCTATGAAATTGATTACCTATATTATTTTAACTGCTACTTGATAACTTCATTTCGTAACCAATATTTATCTAAATCAGCACATTAAATAATTGTACAAAGTAGAAAATTATCCCCAAGGAACTTATTCCCAATTATTATCAAATAATATCCTATGTTCTATTCCAAGACATGGTCTACCAGTGTGCAAAATTTTTACTCAAATCCGTTTAGCTGTTCTAGCCTAAAGGAGTAAATGTACACACACCTATATACATATACATACAAACATTCACCTTTATAATATTTGTGTCTTAAGTAGTTCTAAGTTTATCAATTTATTAATTATGTGATTTAGTGCTAAAGGCACTGATTTAATTTGTAAACATATTATCATGTTAATTTAGCTGAAGAATACTATGACCTAGAATCCTAGATCTACTTTTCCTCATTGTTTAATCGAAATAGAGGAGTAACTTGTATTAGTCAAGTATTGTGATGTCATTGTATGTAATAGTTTATGGTAGTAATTACATATTGTTCTATTAGGAGCTCTGTTTGAGGGAGGGATGAAATAAAATGAATTCTGGGCAGCAGTTGGATGATTAAAGCAACAGATAGAGACAAATTGAATCTTGGAGGAAGCCTTTACTCAAAATTAAGATCCATGAAAAAAAAAATACATTAATTCATTAAATCCCAAGAGAACGCTGGCATTCGCTCTCTCATTGTCTTTCTATTATATCTCTATCTACAGTATTCGAAAGGTTAAGTCATGATTGTTTAACCGTGGTATACACCACTAATTTTTAATTAGTACAAATACTTAAAGGGCTTATTAGAAAAGCCCTTGTTATTATTTAAGTAAAATCTCAATAAATAATATTCATAAACAGCAAATTTATTAGCGTTTGTGTTTATCCCAATATGTCTCTCAATTTATGGAAATATTGTGCAGGCTATTGATTATGAATGAATAAATGACGATTAAAATGGAAAAACACTTCTCACAGTATTTTCTACTAGCAACAATTGTTATGTATGATTGAATCTATGATGAATTTACCTTTTCGTGGTCAATTTTAGGATTTCGGTTTTTTCTACTTTTGAATACAAAAATATGATCAGTAACGGGTACAGATACAGCCCCATTTTTTTTTTGTGTAGTAATTAAAAAGTAGGTGTGTATAAATATATAGTAAGTAGACTGTTTATTTAAAAAAAAATAATTATATTGATTGGATGAATAAAAGGCTGTAATATAATGTAATTTATTAGGAGCTCCGTGACATTGGGCACGGCACAATCATGGCTGTAAGTCCCCTCTTTGAGGCGTGGCTGGAAAGACCTCACGGCGTCCTTACCTTCCGCATGACGCAGGTACTCACCGGACATGGTTCGTTCGGGAGTTTCCTGCACGGGATTCATGCGGAGGTGACGCCCGGGTGTCGCCACTGTGCGGAACGCCCGGAGGACACGGTGGAGCACACAGTCGAGGTGTGCCCTGCTTGGGCGGAGCATCGCCGTGCCCTCGTGGGGGCAATCGGCGGCGGAGATCTCTCGCGCCGGGCCTTGGTTGAGGCCATGGTCCGGAGCGAGGAGGAGTGGCAGGCGGTCGCCGACTTCTGCGAAGCAGTAATGCTCGCAAAGGAGGAGGCCGAACGCATCAGGCAACGGCGTTATCGCCGCCGCCGCCGCCGGGATTCTGATCCCGATTTCCGGCAAACGTAGGCGCGGGCTTGCGGACAGTGAGCAATGGGTAGCTCACTGTCCGGCCGTCTGGTAGCTGTCCGGACCAAGCCCAAGTCGTCGACGGCGCGCACTGTTCCCGCGCGCCTCAAGGAGTTGTCAGTAACAGCAGGGACCCAGCCGGGTCGAAGCCTACTGGGGCCAGGGTTATCCGAAAGGGCGCTCGAGCCCCGCTATGAAGGCTAGAAGGAACGGGGTGGGTCTTTTAGTCAGTAAGAGTCTGACACTATCTCTCGCTCCGCCCAAGGGCGGGGGATGTCAATGCATGATTTTTCCCACCATAAAAAAAAGGAGCTCCGTGACATAATAGTAATAATAGCACAGGTAAATCATCAAGGTTAAGCATCACTTGCTGTGGTCGGTCCAGGGATGGATGACCAGCCATTATAAGTCGCTCCATGTAAAATACTGATCTGTATACTGGGTAGATTGATAGTATCTGTTTTTAAATCTGTATCAATAAAAATATCTATTAAGTACAAGCTGACTGGGCAAACATTCTTTACGAATTGGGTGAAAATTCTTTATGAATAATTTTAAAAGCAACCAGTTTTGGAGGAGTTCAAGAATAAACCGTAGGTATAGTAGGTGTCAATGGTTGTCAGACACCAACAACAAAAAAAGGTTTTATTTATATTTCATAAAATAGTTAGTCCAAATAAACTTTGCCCACAGGTAATGCCATTTTCACTTTTGATTTATAGTCATTTAATAGACTAGTCTAAGTTAATGCTTAGCCTAGTAGCTTATAAATACTTGTTGCAGCTCAGAACACGTATTACCTTTATGTGTTCTTGAATTGATGAACGTTAGAAAACCGACGAAATTATGTATTAACGGGTTGACTGTAAAATGGAAACTTTGTCCATCAGAGCATAATAACAGACGCGATGTGCATCGGCGGGCGGTGCGGCTGGGCGGGCGAGGAGCGGGGGGCGCTAGAGGCGGTGGAAGCGGCCCTGGTGCACGCAGCCGCGCCGCCCCTGTGCCTTGACCCGCGCCCCGCTGTCGGCTTGTTGGCTGCTAGATTGCATGCTGCGCCCAGGCTCTTCAACACACCACGGATTAGGCGGCAGGCCAAGAGATTCTCACAGGTACGAAAGAGTCAACTTTAATTTAGGAGCTTAGGTATCATTGAAATATGCAGAATCCGTCCCTATTTTTAACTCCTAATTAGTCAGCAGTTCAAAGTAGGGATGATAAAATAGCTCTTCTTAAAACAGCACCAATGGCACGGTTGGCGTAGTCGTTGAGCGATGGACTGCTGCACAGCTTGTTGTGGGTTCGATTCCCGCATGGGACTTTTGTATTGCGATACAGGAGTGATTCATATTGATGGGCATTTTTTTTTAAATGGAAGCCTGCCCTTTATTGGTTATCAGGTGAGAATATTTATTTATTTATGAATATAAACTTCTACCACATGTATTTTGTTATTCTAGGTTGCAGTAAATCGCAAGAGGAAATTGGATCAGTTCACACATTATCATGGTTTAGAGATATTAGACTTAATACATCGTCAAAGAGCGAAAAATAGTAGACAATCAGTGCCACTTACGAGACTTACATCTAAATATCCGAAAAAACCACCAGAGGTAAGTCACTATACTACTACCACCACCCTTCATAAATATTGCTAGCCAGGGCACGATCTAAGGGAGGCAAGCCGGGCATTTGCCCAGAGCGGCAAAAAATGAGGGGCGGCAGAATTGCCTTATTCCTATTTTCCAACCTAGCCATCCATACTTAAGTTGTCAGGTTAAGAATTTTATGTGCCACCTTCCAACCTACTTTTTTTTATAATGATAGGCTCGCGTTTGACCATTATCTCACCTGATGGTAAGCGATGATGTGGCCGACGATGGAACACGCTTGCTTAGAAGCAATCTATTCACTCTTGACTTAAATACCCCTAGGTTATAGTTATCAGGAAACACAGACTCTGGCAGGGAATTCAACTCCTTAGCTGTACGTATAATGAATGTGTTCCCAAAACGCTTTGTACGTATGGGTGGGATGTCCACTATGTACCGGTGGCGCAACGCCGTACGTCTTGTGGTCCGATGATGGAACGGACTTGGCGGAGTTAAATTGTGTAACTCTGGTGCACACTCCCCGAAGTGTAAACGATAGAAAACAGACAGGCTAGCAACTCTGCGTCGATGCTCAAGACTTTGGTGTTTTGACTTCACAAGACTTTTGACTTTAGGTTGGATAGTGGAAATATCTAAGACTTAAGACTCATGACTTAGGGTTTGTGTATGTAAAAGGTGGCGAAAGTTATCTTTGCCCGGAGTGGCTAAATAGCTAAATCGGGCCTTGTTGCTAGCATATAACATGCTTGAAAATTAAATATTTTTTTCTAGGTGTTCAAACCAATCGAGCCACCAAAAATGGATCCCTTATCACTAGCGGTGCCGTCGGAGCCGGGCGGGCCGCTGCGCCTGGCGCGCGCCTACGAGCGGCCGCGGCCCACGCCCGACTGCCAGCCGCAGCTAGTAGAGGAATACATCCTCGAGACTGAGAAGACATCGCCCCACGCCAGTGCCGGCTTCTTCCACATCAAATTGTCTATACTACAGAGGCCGTCCGATCAGGAGTTCCTTGGTGAACTCTATGTGGATAGAGATCACGTTGAGGGGGAAAGGAATGGTGCTGCGTGTCGGTTTACTTTAGGTTAGTACATGCATATAATCTACACTAATATGATAAAGAGGTAAAGTTTGCTTTTTTGTTTTTACGTTTATTTGTTTGTAGAAGGTAATCTCTGAAAGTACTGGTCTGATTGTGAAAATTTTTTCACCAATAGAAAGTTGCTTTATTCCTGAGTGACATAGGCTATATTTTATATACGCGGGCGAAGCTGCGGGTAAAAGCTAGTTTTTGATAATTTTCCACACATCCTGCCCAGTCCGTAAGTAGCAACAGGACCATGGTTGATCAACGGCTGTTGCAACTTAAAATAGTTTTGAAGCAATTTGTAGCTTCAAAAAATGTCAAAAACCTTATTCTACATGATTGTGTAAACTAAACAATAAATAACACTAAAAAAGAAATCTTTTTCTGCAAACAGCATCAAAATTGGATATTAAATGAAGGGCAATTGGCATTCCAAATACTGGTTTGAGAAAGAATGGGGGCGTGGTGAGAATATCTTGCTATCTCTTTTGAGCTCATGTATTCTAATTGCGATGACGTCACATTTCAGTATGTGCACCCTTGTTACTGTTACTTGACAATTTCCCTTTCTACCAGTTTTGAAAGGTTAATCTATACATATAATAAATCTGTAAAAGTTTTAAATTGTGCGCGTATCATGTAAAATTTACGAAATCGATGTAGATAATTTTTGTACATTAAAATTGTGTGTAACTTGATAATTACTTAGGCTTTGTTTCATCGCGATCGGTTGACTATATCAAAAGATTTACATTCATGGACTCTTAGGCGGTATGAAGTTAGCCAGGTCAGCTAGTATTGAACAAATTTAAAAGTGTCTTTCTGTTTGCTTTCTTTAGGATAAAGTTACTTTTTGATATAAACAATAAAAACAAATAGACTCAATTATGACAAAATTTCTTTGGTAGAATGTTCTGATGGTTTTTCTTTATATGGGCTTAAATTGCTTGGTAAAATAAATAATACAATGTATTTCGTTTTGATATAATAGGTAAATTAATAATACAACTACTTTATAATCTCCTTACATTATTACAAACCAATTAACTTTACGATTAATGATAAAATAATAAGCTTAGTAAACAATTAATTTGTATTACAGGGTCAAGATTGCAAGCAAACAAATACATACAACAGTTTACGGAGATATTTACCGAGGAAGGTCGCAAGTCTGTTAGGATAAGACACATTGTGCCTGGACAACTACCGAGGGTGTCGTTCACTGGAGGAATGAGAGAATTGGTAAGGAAATGTCACCTTTTCTACCTGTCTTTCAATTTGGGTTCAGAAACTTTTTAGCGTTCCATACCCAAAGGGTACTGGGGCCAGGGTTATCCGAAAGGGCGCTCGAGCCCCGGTATGAAGGCTAGAAGGAACGGGGTGGGTCTTTTAGTCAGTAAGAGTCTGACACTATGGGGCCATTCAAGTATTACGTAAGCACTATACTGGGGGTGGGGTGGTTTTAGCATTGCTTATTTTTGATGACATGGGGGAGGGGGGTCTAGATGGTGATTACGTCAGCTGTATATATTTTTCTTAGTTTTTTAAGAGAAAGATCTTGATGTTCCAAAATCACAAGAAAGTGAGCAGATACACATCACTGAGCAGCAAACATCCAATATCGTTGAAGATTTAGAGTCATGGATTCGTGTATCACGGACTCAGGACTCTTAATTTAAATTAATATGGTAAAATTTTAAATTTAGTTTGTTTTTTTCCCTTTATTTCAAGCCTATTCCTTATTTGTAGACTTACAACTATGCTCATAAATTAATAACGAAACCAACACATTGACAAATACTTGTACCAATGTTTACGTAAGCATGGGGGAGGGGGTGAGAGCTTTGCTTACTTTTGCTGACAAGGGGGAGGGGGGAGTTAATATTTGCAAAAAATCTGCTTACGTAATACTTGAACGGCCTCTATCTTCCGCTCCGCCCAAGAGCGGGAGATGTCAATGCATGATTTTTTTCCACAATAAAAAAAAAAGACACCCAAAGGGTAAAAACGGAACCCTAAGACTCCACTGTCCGTATGTCTGTCACCAGGCTATATCTCATGAGCCATGATAGCTGCACAGTTAAATTTTTGACAGATGACGTATTTTTGCTGCTGCTACTAAAAACAGAATAAAATAAATAATAATATAATATAAGGGGCTCCCATACAACGAACGAGATTTTTTTGTCTTACTTCTAACGTAGTATAGATAATGGTACGGAATTCTTCATACGCGAGTCCGACTCGTACTTGGCCAGTTGTTTTGTTGACCAAATTTTCCTTTTATTTCTTCGGAAGTCAGTTCTCACGTATTTTCATTTCGCAGGGTCAGCAATTGCTAATGCAGCAGCGTTCAGCCGCTGCTAGCGTCGCCACTGTCCAGACTCACGCCACCACAGTGCCTGTTGTGTAAGATACGATTAACCATTTATAACACAAAGCATCGCATAGCATAGTCGCCATTATATTTCCACTGTTGGCACTCAGTAGCCTGATTCACGTAAAATCAAACAAGCTAAATATCGTTGTAGTTTTATTGTCCTTCGATCGAAGTCCTTTCCAAAAGCGGTATTCACGATCTATTGACTTATTTCCAGTTACATTAATAAGTATTCTACCAGGATGATGTAATACAATTTTTTTTTTAAATCGACGAATTTCAAACGGCTTTAAAATCGGTGTCTTTCAAACTCGATTGATGGATGTGAATACGGAAATGGTCTAAACGACTAAATCGCTACGATATCGTTACAGTTTTGATTACGTGAATCGGGCTACTGACCTCTCTCTCTTATAGGAAATGGGCGTTGGTGGATGTCACATATCTGTATCCTAGCCTATCCGTTTTTGACTGACCATACATTACTTAACGAGAACCCAATGTCTCTTGGATATATGTATTTGTGCATCTTTAACCAGCGTCAGTTCAGCCACGTAGTAAGTGGAGCAACTGCTATGAGTCCCGTGTATTGGGGTGGGCCCTGCATACACGTTCAAAAACAAGGCAAAATAAAATACCTGTGTATTTTTCCATAAAGACAATTCAATTAAATTCTTTATTGCTGTATCACATGTGTTACATAAGATCTTAAAAATAGTTAAACAAGTGCATATCGACCCTGTCGGGCACAGCAATTTCATAAATAAGTACAATTTAAAGAGAACAGTTATAATTAGGAAAAAAAAATCGGATGTGCAACTCAAATTAAATGAAATACAAATGTCACTAACATAGTAGATAAAAATGGAAAATGTCATAAATTCATTAAAAGTAAAATACATTTTTTTAATTGTCAGAACTAAATTCATTATAAATGTCAAAATCAATTCACTATAAATGTCAAAATCAATTCACTATAAATGTCAAAATAAAAACATTATAATTGTCAAAATATTTTTTTTTATCTGTTATAAACTAGTACTTGACTGCGATACCACCTGATGATAAGCAGTGATGCAATCGTTGATGGCGAGGCGCACTAGTTTATTAAGAGCCTATTCACTCTAACCTTGAAGACACCTAAATTATAATCGGACGGGAAGACCGCAGCAGGCAAATTGTTCCAGTCCTTCGATGTACGCGGTATAAATGGCGAGGCGAAACGCTTAGTCCGGACCGTAGAGGTTTCAACAACGTAAGGGTGGATACTCGCCGTACGTCGGTTTGTCCGATGGTAGAATTGAGATGAGAGAGAGCTACTTTGACTTTGGACGTAATGAACCGCCCAAAAATGAGGTTGGAGGAAATTTCAACACCCAAGAGCTGAAGGCGGTCGTTACAATCTGAAAAGTAGGAGCCGAGTTGAACGGGCTCCTTTTGGCGGTGAACAGACACGCCTGTGTTTTGGAGGCGTTGAATCCCACCAGATTGGTTCCGCCCCACTTGGAGACTGCCTGAAATGAGATATTCGTACGCTCTACCATAGCCTCTCGTTCGGACTGAATTTCCTCCATTCTAGTCCGAGCACTTGGCATGTATCTCTCTTCAACTGTGCTATCATCTGCATAGCCATAGATACCGGGCATCAGCAGATCATTAACATGCAATAGGAAAAGAGTGGCAGAGAGAACTGACCCCTGAGGAACTCCGGCATTAGTTGTCATGGGCTCTGATAAGCATCCATCGATAACAACTCGAAGAGGCCGTTCTCTCAGGAAGTCTTTTACACGGTTAATCAGACCAGGGGAAAAGCCGTATGCTGGAAGCTTACTCAAGAGGCTGGCATACCGTACCCTGTCAAAGGCCTTCGAGACGTCTAAGGAGACAGCAATCGTTTCCCCATTCTTTTTCAGGGCCTCGCCCCATAAGTGGGTGGCATACACTAGTAGGTCCCCAGTAGACCGATTGCGGCGAAACCTGTGCTGTCGGTCACTGAGGAGATCGTTACCTTCTAGGTATGCCATAAGGCGCGAGTTCAATACACGCTCCATAATCTTGCAGAGTATGGAGGTTACCGAAATGGGCCGATAGTTGGCAGGATCGGCACGATTGCTCTTTTTGGGCTCGGGTTGCACGTTGGCAAGCTTCCAGGACTTGGGCACTATCCCAGTCCTAAATGAGAGGCCGATACAAGCGTGTCAATACAGGAGATAACTCGGGCGTACAAGCCTTGAGAACAATCGCTGGTATACCATCTGGTCCACTAGCTTTATTCACGTCTAGACGACACAGTGCTCTCAGAACTTCTTTGTTCCTTATGTGAACCTCGGGCATCGAAGAGTCGCAATGAGATAGAGTCGGTGGAGTAGCACTTCCAGTATCAAGACGAGAATTTTGAGCGAAGAGAGATGCAAAGAGACCTGCTTTCTCTCTCGCCGTATGAGCCAGTGTTCCGTCAAGTTTAACCAGCGGAGGCAATGTGGGCTGACAGAACCGATTTGGCAAGGGACCAGAATGCTCTGCTACTGGATGGCTGTGCAGAGAGCTTTGTGCTAATTTGCGGTCACGAGCATCAACCCAGGTTAGAAACGCCGAATGCATACGATCTTCAGCTTGAACGCAATCAGCGTTGAACCATGGGTGAGCTGAGCTTCTGATGGGTACGTCACTATAAGGAATGAAATACTCCACAGCTTGATGCATCACATCGGACACAGCATTCGCATAGCTCGACGGATTTTCAGAAGAGAAGCAGACCCGCTGCCAAGGATAAGATGCAAAAAAGTGACGCATCTCATCCCAATCTGCTGACTTGTAACGTCACATTCGCTGTTCACGACGAAAATCGCAGTCAAGTGGGGAGAAGGACGATACAGATTTTACCAGATCTGAAGTTCCAAATGGTGAGGAAACTATCACGATACATCTGTCCGGGTCGGTGGTCAACAGAAGGTCCAGACAGTTGGCAGTATTACCAGCTACATCAGGCACCCTAGTCGCTTGCTTCACCAGCTGGGAAAGGCCCATCGATACCGCAAAGTTTCGCGCTTCTCTTCCAGTGTGGTCGGTCTTCTGGTACGGGAAAAGCCAGTCTTGGTGACAGGCGTTAAAGTCCCCCAGAGCGACGAGCTGCGTATCAGGGTGCCGATGCAGAGCCTTATCGGCGGCCTCACTGAGGTGGTCAAACATTCGAGTTGTCTCCTGATCACCGCTGTGCGATCGGTAGACACAGGCATAGACAATTTTGTGCATGCCAGTGTCCACCAACAGCCATAGTGTAGAAAGTGTTATGTCCTCAAGGTGACGGAGACGCTGACAGCAGATGTCATTACGGACGTACACAAAGACCCCGGCACGCTGCAGGAAATGATGCTCCAATGAGTATCCCGGGTAGTTGATTATAAACGTAAAAATAAATAAATTACAAATACCAAAATAATTCATTACAAATGTCAAAATAAATTCAGTACAGATGTCAAAATAAATTCATTAAACAAGTCAAAAAAGAAAATAACATTACAAATACCAAAATAAATTAATACCAAATGTCAAAAAATAAAAAAAATACAATGGAAGCCTATGGACATGATTGCCTTGCAAAAAAATAGTTTAAGACTTATATAGGTAGATTAGTTTGGTAGAATTTGTTACAGGCCCTATGCTGCTCAGTAATTGGGTTGTCAAGGTTACACAGGCGGTAGCAGGAGGTGCGAAGCACCTAAATAGCTATATTTTACACTACTTGCCCCCCGCGTCTTTGGTTACTGTTTCGCTTCCGTGAGTCGTAGAGTGATGTTATATAGCTTATACTATTCGTCCATATAGTTTCAGAGATTAGCATGTTTAAACAATCAAAATATCTCTTCCGCTTCATTTTATTATTATAATTATTATACTCGCTGTTCCCCACGATTTCATCCGCGTCGTTGGTTACTACTCCGCTCCCGCGGGTCGTAGCGTGATGTTGTGTAATTGTATCGTCTATAGCCTTCCTAGACTTCAATTCGAACCAGTAGTTCCTGACAGCGAGTTCAAACAAACAAACTCTTTAGCTTTATAAGTAGATTAGTATACAGGGTTATTTGTAAAACACTGGCAACCTCTCTGGACTATGTTACTAAGATCATAAACAATAACTTTTGTTTTATGACTTTTGAAAATTGATCATATTTTAGTTCATCGGAATTACATACAAAAATAAAAATATTTAAATTGAACGTTCTAAATATTATCTACGCAAAGTAAGCGATAGTACAATAGCGGAGGGAAGTGGGATTAGGCGGCAGAGGTGCTTGATACGCTTGCGTCGCGTTATACAGACGTAGACGTAGGTTGGTATAGCAAAATACAGAGTTGAAATGTTTAGATAGAACAACGAAATCTTGAAGGTTTGTTTTTGGTAAATGAATTATGTTTGGTATAAAAAGGTCATAGAACAAAAGTTGTTGTTTATGATGTTAGTAATACAGTCCTGCAAAGTTGTTAGTGTTTTCCAAATAATCCTGTAGATATACTTACAAAATATTGGTGTTCAGGTGCATCTGATTTAACTAGAAGCTGACGTATATTGTTCAAAAAAGGTCTTGTGGATCATAATGAGAGATGTTGGTTCTCTAATCCCTACCATATGATTTACAGAACTGCAGCAATACAAGCAACATCAAATACTCATACGAATGCTCGTCAGCTACCCATACTTGTAAGTATTTGAATTTGTCATTGTCACACCATGTTAAATATAACTATCGGTCTAGGAATCCCTTTGGGTACCGACGTTTAATGAACGACCTAGGCGCCTAATTATCTAGCTAATTTATCCAGTTGACTGCAACATATAAATACATGCATACGATAATACAAATGTGTCTTACAGCAGGCGCAGTTACAACAAGTGGGTAGCGTGGCAACGGTAGGCAACGTGGTCAGCAGCGTGGGCAATGTGGGCACAGTGGTGGGCAATGTTGTGGGCAACGTAGTGGGCAATGTTACCGCCACAAGCGACACCGCGCTCAAGCAACAACCCTCCCCTACGACACCACGGCTCTCGCCACAGGTGCGTATTTGTGGTGGGAATGTGGTCGGAAGCGTGGGCAACATAGTGGGCAACGTGGGCACAGTCGTGGGCAACGTAGTGGGGAATGTCATCACTACTAGTGACAACGCGATTAAGGAGCAACCTTCACTAGCAGCGCCGTTACTTTCGCCTCAGGTTTGTGTTTTATTTTTTATAAGATAAAGAGATTGACCCACGCCTAAGAATAACCAATATGAACAGAACAAGGCCATTAATAACCTATTTGTAGAGCTTAGTTCAATTAATGACTGTTTTTCCTGCATATTGCTTTTGTGATGCTTTTTTTTAGCATGTGATGTTGCCTGGAATGCATCGTGTATCGTGGTGAAATAATGTCGATAAAAGCTATGTCTGTGATAGAAGGCATCAGATAACCGTGAAATAAATGGCGTGTAATCTGAGAAGCTCAAAGTAGATGGCGCCAGTGAACTTGGAGGTCATACTATCTGTCAAACTCAATACATTTTCAACGAAATATTGTGTTTTCAAGTAAATAACCACTGTTTTTGTAAAAATAAAATTCCCCAGTGTTGTGTTGTGCCTTTATGCTCATCGAGAACATCGGGATACAGGTTTCTCAAAGATAAATCATCTAAGCTGATAATATAATCATTTCTTCGTCTTAATCCTTTTTTTAATTCACAAACAGTTCAAGATCCGTATTTTTCTACCATAATTCACATAAATAAACAAATCACCATACAACGATACAAGGAGCTGTCAAAATGAATGACCTCCTAACACACAGGCGCCAACTAGCGGGAGAAAGAGCGGACATAGCCGCCATTACATTGGCCTTTTCCTAATATCTCTGCGTAAGCACCCGAAAAACAAACAATGAACTGCTTTTCTTTACTACATCATGTAAAGGATCACGATTCAAGACAGCTTTATGGCTTTTTTCCGTTTTAATTAAGAATGTCAACAAATGTAGGAAGCTCAATGACCTTTATTCCACGTTTATCTAGCACCTACCTTACTATTCTTAATAATACAATATTATAGGTTTCTTATGTATTTATACTTGATTTAACTATTCGAGACAATTCAATCCATCGCCATTAACTCAAACTTTAACTCTATAATTGTGTGTTTTAAGTTGATTTTTGAGTAACGATCTGTATAAAACAACCCTGAAAAAAATATGAGTTGCAGTGGAATTTGAACTGTGTCCTTTATGATAAAGTGTTTCAAAATGTTTTTCATTATTTCGAATTCTAAATTAAAATATAGTGATTGATAAAAATCTTATTTCTTATTATATTGTTCAAAATATACTGTTTCATTATCTCGAATTCTAGATTCAAATATAGTGATTGATAATAAGATCTTATTTCTTAATAGATTGTTCAAAATAACTGTTTCACTATCTCGAATTCTAAATTCAAATATAGTGATTGATAATAATATCTTATTTCTTATTAAATTTATCAAAATATCAATTATCAATAGCTTTTATTGAAGTTTATTTGTCCTCTATGCCTTCTCTCTCTCTCTCTCTGCTTGCTTTTCCAATAACGTTGTTTCACTCTTAACCTGCTTTCGAGTGTCATTGCTAAATTGATCTATACATGTGATATTTGACTGCAGGCGTCAACGAATCAGTTGTTAGCACAGCAGCTGACGAACCCTCCACAACCGCTCAATCCTCAGAAGATGCAGTCGGCCATCATACACATACAGCATCCACTTATGTCCACTGCTGGGACGTCGCAGGTTAGGCATACATAGATTACTAACTGATCCGGTAAACGTTATTCTGCCATATAAATTTGATCAAAGAAAAAAATGGTGGGTGGGAGGGTAAAAAATGAACCTACAAACACAAACAATTTCGTAAAAATCGGTCAAGCCGTTTCGGAGGATTTCAATAAAAAAAACTGTGACACGAGATTTTATATTAGACTTTTATTGTTGACGCGTTGTTTTCAATTAAACTACAAAAAAAAAAAAAATTACTTAAATACCCGCTGACTTTGAGACCATTGATTAAGATGTCGGTGATCACAGATATCAGAATTTCAGACAGTAAAAATATCGAGTAGATTAAATAGATTTTTGAGTCCGTTACTCGAAGACTATTATGACATTTTTCACTGACAATGCTTTATTGCAATCAGCGACTTCTGACGTCTTGCAAACATTGGGACATTTTTAATACAATTTTCTTTTTGTTCTAATTCATTCAATCACGGGTTGCAACAAAAAAACATCTTTCTATCTTTTATTCTTTGTCTTGCTCAGGAATTCTACTCACCTATATTCCAGAGTTGGAAATAGCATACATAGCTTTTCTGAAAAAAAGTACGTCAACCACTTTCGACAGAGAAAACCAGCCTTAGTGCTACGAAAGAAAGAAGAACGAAAAACGCTCTCAAAGTCAAACTGTTACTAAATACGTACAGTGCATGTTCGGGTTCTAAGGTCCTCTACGAAACCTCAAAACGTTTATCTCTCTGACCAGGTACAAAACATCCAGTACACGAACACGACGACAACACAGCAAAAGGCGACCATCTCCAAGCCCAGGACAACGAACCCCGCCATCAGCGCGCTTGTTACTAGTCTCATGAACTCTGCTCAGCAGTTCCAACAAGGTAAGTATTGTGTTAATGCTCTGTCCATACTTTATTCAAGGAAATAAAAGTTACGTTTGGCTTGTTTCTGTTAAACCAAGACAACTGTTCCGTTGGGGTCGAAGTCGCAAGCGATGCTGCTGAATTCAACTCTTAGGTTCCATTACAAATTTTTCTGTGGCAGCCCAGTTTGAAAGTTGGTGATGTGATACACCCGTGCCTCGGAAAGGACGTAAAGCTGCTGGTTTCGCACTAGAATTCTATCCATAGATATGGGAAGTGCATCTGAGTTTGTGCGCATACACTTGTGCATTGTATCATCTCCCGTGTCTAGTGGCTATTCTCCTTTGAGATTGGCCGCCATTACGGTAATCGGCTAGGAGGACCATTATCAATACCAAAGTAGCATACTAACATCAAAATTTTGTCCAGCAGCGGCCAGCCAGAACGCGGCAAAATCGGCAGTTAGTACAGCTAGCAGCAATGCGACTATCCTGAACCTACTTAACAGTGCACCAGCCGCCATGACACACACCTCTAGTGCAGACAATACCCTGGACGCGCACAAGCTGCTGGGTCGAGTATCCATAGCTGGCGCCAGGATTATCACTGCCACCACAGCCTCGCATACCTTACCTACGTATACACAGCAGGTGAGACTGTAGTATTTAGTTACGTTTATTGAACTAGACATGACATACGTCACCTTTAGCTCAGACAATCGCATAGACGCGTACAATCTGCTCGTACGAGTGTCTATAGTCGCCTCCAAGATTATCACTGCCACCACAGCCTCGCATACCTTACCTACGTATACACAGCAGGTGAGACTGTAGTATTTAGTTACCTACGTTTATTGAACTAGACATGACATACGTCACCTTTAGCTCAGACAATCGCATAGACGCGCACAATCTGCTCGTACGAGTGTCTATATCCGCCTCTAAGATTATCACTGCCACCACAGCCTCGGATACCTTACCTACGTATACACAGCAGGTGAGACTGTAGTATTTAGTTACGTTTATTGAACTAGACATGACATACGTCACGTTTAGCTCAGACAATCGCATAGACGCGTACAATCTGCTCGTACGAGTGTCTATATCCGCCTCCAAGATTATCACTGCCACCACAGCCTCGCATACCTTACCTACGTATACACAGCAGTTGAGACTGTAGTATTTAGTAAGCTTACTGAATTAGACATGACATGATATACATCACCTCTAGCTCAGACAATAGCATAGACGCGCGAAATCTGCTCGTACGAGTGTCTATAGCCGCCGCCAGGATTGTCACTGCCATCTCAGCCTCGTATACCTTATCTACGTATACACAGCAGGTGAGACTAGTATTTAGTTACGTTTACTGAACTAGACATGACATACGTCTACTGAACTAGACATGACATACGTCTCCTCTAGCTCAGAAAATAGCATAGACGCGCGAAATCTGCTCGTACGAGTGTCTATAGCCGCCGCCAGGATTATCACTGCCATCTCAGCCTCACATACCTTATCTAGACATGACATGATATATGTCATCTCTAGCAGCCCAGACAATAGAAACCAGAAATAATCTGCTCGTACGAGTGTCTGTACGTCTACACAGCAGTTAATACTAATATTTACTTATCTAGATAATCCTTTTTTTTACCTGGTAAATCAGCACGACTTCTCCTGCTCTGGGTAGAGTGAGAGGGAATGTCAGACTTTTTCGTACTAAAACCCCACTTGTGTCCCTTCAGTTGCCCTTTGCGAAGGCTACTGTAACTGTTTCGAACAATCTCGCAAATCATCTAGATATTTTGGATCCTTCTATAAAAGTATAAAGCAGGTGGCAAAAAAAAATAAAACTGCCTGTTTTGCGTTGCCAAAAGATTTTACTAGATAAGTAGCAATTCATCTACGATCCAACCCAGTCGGCATTGTCTAAGAGCTTCCCTGATCCCGCTTAATGCATCACTGGAGGCCATTATATGTATACAAGAGCCTGCGCCAGATTATAAAAAATAAATTATAATTTACACCATCAACCTTTGTTATTTTTACCTTCCTGCCAATAAATTAAATTAAATAAATAGTGTCAGCGAAATCTATGCTATTCAATGCAAAACGTGGCAAAACCGTGGTATTTGGTAGATCCATCTTTGGGATGGATCTGCCAAATACCAGCTTGATGCGCTGGAGTCGATTGAGAGGCGAGCCAAGAGAATCATCGGCAATGATGCACTTGTAGAGTCGAAGCTCCAAAGCCTTGAGCATCGCCGCCGAGTTGCTAGTCTGTCGGTTTTCTATCGTTTACATTTCGGGGAGTGTGCACTGGAATTGCACAATCTAATTCCGCCAAGTCCGTTCCATCATCGGACCACACGACGTACAGCGTTGCGCCACCGGTACATGGTAGACATCCCACCCATACGCACAAATCGTTTTGCGAACACATTTATTGTGCGTACAGCCAAGAAGTGGAATTCCCTGCCGGAATCTGTGTTTCCTGATAGCTACAACTTAGGAGTCTTTAAGTCGAGAGTGAATAGGTTTCTTCTAGGCAAGCGTGCTTCATCGTCGACCACATCATCGCTTACCATCAGGTGAGATATTGGTCAAACGCAAGCCTATCATTAATAAAAAAAAAAAAAAAAACGGCGAGGTTGGTTTTATAAATATCTGTGTGATTACTTTGTTATACCAATGTCAGCCATATGTGCTAGTAAAGTAAGTTAAATTTGGGGTGTCGCAACCTTTCAATCGTGGAAATTACAGACACAATAGAAAGACAATAGGTGCGCGTTCGCTTGGGGTTTAATGAATTAAAACAAGATTGAGATTTTATTTATTGTTCGGGCTATTTTAATGTTATAAATTCAAGTCAGTCTTATTTATTTATGGATTTCATTTCGCATATTATCAGAATACAAACATATGTTACTAAAAACAAATTTTAAAACCATAGTTTGATATTAATAATTTAATTTCGTATCGTAGGGAGTTGGTGTCCAAGTAATGAGCGGATACACGAGAGAGAATGAAGCGACCAACGTGTCGAGTAGTGAAAGCGCTTTACTAGAGCGACTGATGGGACCTGATACCTCTGCCGCGCCCAACTCGCAGCAACAACCTGTGTGCCATTTACAGGTAACAGATTTTATTCATTATTTTTGATAGCCTACATTGCAAAATTGCATGACGAAATAGGCTAGTGGCCGTAAAAAATGTAGTTAGTCCGTCTTTTAGATCGTAAAAAATGTAATTAGCCCATCTTTTAGATTATTCAAAAAGGTATTATAGGATTATATTAGGTAGGATTATTTATAAGGGACACGTATTTTTTTATTTGTATAATAAACCAAAAATGACAAAGATATAGCCCATTAAAGTTACGTGGTGACGTCACACGTAACTTTAATGGGCTATATCTTTGTTAATTTTTGTTTAATCGAAAAAAGAAAAAATACGTGTCCAAAATTTTTTATAATCTAAAATACGGACTAAATAAAATGTAATTATTTTGACCCTGGACACTACCCTATTGCAACACAATACTGGACGTGCCAATGCAATAGTTCTACGAATCTCAAGATTCAAAATCCAAGTGGGGGTAGCCGTAATTTAACTTTAGTAAATTTCTACCAGGAATGTGCGGTTGACTGTAGCCCACGTCCCCACATTCATGGCAGTCCGAATATGAGTGGTGGCAACTGATATTACTTGCGCTTCTTTGAGTATGTAGTAAGGACGGAATTCGTAGTTCAAATGTGTCTATTATATACTATGTCTTGCAAACCGTAATATGAAAAAGCGCTGTTTATAATTTCACTAGCTGCCGCCCTCTGCTGTGCTCTTGTGAGATTATAGTCTAAGATCCGATTAAGAACGACCTTCACCGGTCTGTTTAATGGATGAAACGTATTTTATTATAAATTTATTGTATTAAATAATATAACGCGGGTGGGTTGCCTAAGAAATTCCTGGCCAGACTATTATTAATTAAAAATTGAAAATTTATTTTATTTTTAGAAAAATGCACAACCGTTATCCATACCAGATTTTTTTGCAGACAACACTATTACATCGTATTCGTAATGAAACAGCGTTTATTTTGATATAGAATTTGTTGTATACAAAAAAAACACACTTGTTTATGCATACCTGTTTATACCTGGCAACCCATAGCTATGCCAGGAAACATATAGGCAACCCAACATTTTTATGTTCTAAAGGCTGCACTCTTTCGGTTAGTATTAAATTTATTCGTTAAACACACCGGTGCAAATTACAAAAAAAAAAAAAAATTGTTTGGCCAGGAATTTCTCAGGCAACCCACCCGCTTTATATTATTTAATATACTAAATTTATCATAAAATAGGTTTCATCCATTAAACAAACCGGTGAAGGTCGTTCTTAACCGTATCCTGGACTATTAGTACTTCCCACCTTTAGGAGGCAATTCCCAAAAAAATATCATTTTCGATATTTTCTATTTTCATCGGTTTTTGAGGGTTTTACTTTTTTTTCTTTTACAGGGTTGATCAACTTTAAATTAAATTAACAATGAAAAAAGAAATCTTATTGGTCAAGCCGTTTTTGCGAACCAACAACAATTGATTTTTATATGTGTGATCTATTTTGCTTCTGATATAATTGGCAAATGTTGGAAGAACTTAAAAAAAAGGTAGTGTTACACACTAAAATATTTTTTTTTCGGCAGGGCTTAAGTTTAGCATCCCTCCAAGGTCTCCAAGGCATCCAGGGTCTTCAAAACGTGCAAGTGCAGATCCCGGGGCTATCAGCACCTATATCGTTATCACTGAACGTGTCTGGCGCGCCCAGTGGTCTGCTCGTGTCGGTTCCACCTACAACGTCCGTCGTGCTCACGAATCAACCGTCGGTGCTATCTTTGCCTATAGGTAAGAAAAGAGACGGAGCACTAGGTTTGCCTTTCTCGTTGGTTTCTCCCAACGACCTTACAGCTACTAGTCGCCTCATGCTTGAACTAGCGCACTAAAACAATTCTGTCAACTAGCCGAAGTACGGGGGAGCGGGGTACTGCGTTCTGATTGGTCGAGACAATTTGGAAGCTATTCTGTGGCGACCTACATCAAATCTATAAGTCATATCCGTTGACAGACATGCGTTGCCTGTTATTAGACGTCTAATGGCTGTAAGGTTGTTGGTTTCTTCTAACGCTAACGCAGATAGGTGGAGCGATGGTCTTCATGTATGTAGATGTCCTGTTCAGTATTGGTTTGCTTATGAATCAGGGGCCATGACGTGTTAAAATAAAAGGTGTGCGAGCGAGAAAGATGGATGGCGCTATACACAACTAGCTTTAAGCCTGCAGCTTTGCCCGCGTGAAAATATAGGCCGATGAAGTAGTTTTCTACTGGTGAAAAAATTTTCAGTAGGTTCAGTAGTTTTTGAGTTAAATTGTAACATACAAATAAATAAAAAATCAAGTCTTTCCTCTTTATAATATTAGTATAGATATAGCTCCTTCCCTTTAACAACAGTTCGGCGGTAGGGCCTCAAGTTTTGAAAACGCCCAATGGCTGCAGAATGTGAATGAAATAAAAATACAATAATGAAAAATACAGGGTCCGAACGTGGCCATGTTCTGGCTAAATTGTTTTTAGTTTGTTTTGTTTTTAGTGAATGGGAGCATTATTAAGTAGTAGTAAGTTTATTTGCTATAGTCGGACATTCCATTTCATTGAACTTAGTTAAATTATTACACCTAAATTCACCTGATTCTGAATGGCCATATCTGTAACTGTAGTGCTTATGTGTAGCACTGTAGTTACTGCTGTTCGATCTGCGCCTCTACTTTTATTACAAGCTTTTATTTAACATGCATTGTAACTTATAGTCTATTCGCATTAAGAAAATAGTAGTCATCAGTGCTACAGTAAAGGCGTGTTCATACTGGGGTAAAAATTAAACCTAATAAACGCAACAAAAAAACGCAATGAAAAAAACTTTTTATTACACAGTATTTTCAGTATACAGATACATATATATTCACAGTATTTTTAGTACAGAATTGTTTTAAAATTTAATCAGACTTTTTTTTAAATGTTTCATTAACATTAAAAAAAAAAGTTCACCGGAATTCCATAATATTGTCAAGTCATACATTTTACCATATAGCCAGTATATTTTCTTTCATTTGTTTGAGTCTATTGATGCTATTCAATCATAATACAGCTATTCTATATTTTGAAGTTTATATGTTGAGGTGAGGTATTCATTTTTACTTCAACTGGTAAATGTTTACATAGGTTTCAATTTGATTAGTTTGATTCTGGTTTAGTTGAGAGAAAATGATGAGTGTCTATTTTCTTTTATCTATTTTTTTGCGATTGAATTTTAAAACATTTATCATACATGTTACATACACGTTTGGTTTGAATGAAAATGCATGGTTGGCTAAGTTATATAATTTTAAATTTAATTAGGCTTTCAAAGATGGCAACTATATTTTTAGCGCGATTCATTTATTTAATCTTTATGCAATACAAAGTACATAGGCGGACTTAATGCCTTAAGCATTCTCTACTAGTTAATCTAGGGTGGTGAAGAGACAATATGGTAGGTGCACAAAAAGAAAATTTTGTTTAAACATTCGTTTGACGACCTAAACTGAATTGTTAAAAGGATGGAGTCATCCCATTTTCTCGCTCGCACGCTTGATATTTTAACGTCATGGTAAGGCCCCAGGTGGCAGCATTGAATCGTTAGGTTCAGCTGATTGTTAAAACAAAACGTTTGTGATAATGACAATAGTTAAATTGAAGTCTACGTCATGATAATGTATACGTTAACTGGTGGCGTGAATTTTCTTGAAAACTCTAATTAGATTGTTTCTTTTGTCTTTTCCTGAATTGTACGGCTGAATATTAGGCGCTGAAGGTAGCATTTTTGTTGTTTCCAGCGCAACTGATGCCGAGCGGCGTGAAGGGCGGCGGCGTGCAGGTGGTGCGCGCGGGCCGGCCGCGCCCCGCGCCGCGCGCGCCGCGCCCGCCGCCGCCCGCCGCCGCGCCGCCCGCCATGCCGGCGCCCAGCACCATGCCGCAGACTGGTGAATAACTTTTGCTCAAATATCTACCCTTTAACTTCATTGTCTACCTACTAAAACTTCACACACGTAATTGTACATTACATTACATTTTATAAGTGTATAATGTTAGTGATTGCGGTACAGGTCGCGCGGTGAATCAAGATCGCTCGGCAAAAGTGGAAGGGGCATGCGCAGTATTCAATTCTAAGGTCTATTTGGAGACGTGCGGGCGGGTGTGCGCCGTCGGCGACACGTCATTGGTAGATAGAGTCGCTCTTCAATTCCCGCGTTGCGTTCTCGCGTCTCATTGGATACTGTTGTACTTGGGTACTGTTGCGTACAGCTTGTGTTATCGTATTAGTAATACGTAGTCTTAAAGAAAAATGGTTAAAAATAAAGTTTTAAAACGGCTAGCCAGAAAAATGGTTTACGACGTGAATTGTTACGTTAGGAAAGAAACTAACGAAATTATTTTTTTTTTATTTTAAAATTTAATTTTAAAAATTAAAAATTTTCTGAATTTACCTACTTACAAGATAAATTACAAGCAAAAACTAGTGTTATTATAAGTTATGTTACTAAGGTTCAAACATACGAAATTAAAAATAAAATCCTAACATACTAAGAATTTCTGTGCGCAATTGTACACATGCGCCGATTGCCCCCACTACTTTCACCGAGCGATCTTGATTCACCGCGCGACCTGTACTAACGGTAATCATTAATTACTCACATGTATCATACGACGTTTTTCAATACACTTGTGAAGAAAATAACTGTAAAACTAGTAAACTTTTGTGCTATTTTTTTTTCCTCGTGGGGGACGACGCTCTCCCATCCTGATACGATAAATGTAATAAAACTATGGCGGGGGAGAGGTTGAACAAAAAGATTTTAACTACATTATAGCACTAGTGAGTAATGGTAATCGAAATGGCACAGTTTGGTAACAAGTGCCATTATATACCTAAGTGCAGTGCAATAAGAATCACTTTCTGAGGAGTGTAAGTATTGAAAAATAATGAAATTTGAGAAACTTTAACTAACTGCATCCATGGACAGTTACTTAAAAATGTGTAAAAATATTTGTTTGTTTTTGTCTTTGAATATGAATACTCATAATTTGCAGTCTTACTAGTTTATTTAAAACAATAAATCACTATGCCTTTAATCCTTTAAAATTACTGCCTAAAATACTGTAATGTTTTGCAGAATGTCTCAGTTCAGTGTATAAAAGTCTCCTTCATTATTTTCTATCTCCAGTAACCTGAAATAGAATTTAAATATCCAGTGTTTAATTTGATTAAGGGCCTTATCATAACATTTTCAAAGTACAAAGTTGATTTTGACGAAAGTTAAAATAAGTTGACATTTCGTGAAAGATTTCTCTTTTCGTATTTTCAACCCCATATGTCATGAGACAAGACCTGTCTGGCAATCGTCCCTACTCATCTTTTCTTAGAACACAACAACAAAGATCTTTTATGATCTTAATGAGAGCAATGTGTATTGCAGGTACGACACAGTTCATAAGCCAGGCGCAGGCGCAGGCGCTGAGCGCGCAGCAGGTGCGGCGGAAATCCAACGCGGACAGTTCGTAGTGACGTCACGCGCGCCACGTCCTAGTGAAATATACTGTAAATATTAACCTTAGCTAAATTATTGTAACGTTAACGACATAGTGACCAGTGCCGTGCAGTTTACACGCTGTGATCCACATACGTACCCCGGCGGCCATTTATAAACACCGAAATTTGAGAAATAGACTTAACTTAGATATGTGCGTGTATGCAATAGTTGAAATATGGTTGTTTTAATAATACGTCACAGTTGTTATTACTCCTGTTAAGCGGCGGTCTGCCAATACCGTAAATGTTTTCTAATACATAACTAGTTTCAATATAAAATCTACATAAGTAGTATCCTCAATGTTGCTATATTCAATACAATAATGTCTGAAACAACGACTGAATTTTTATAACGTAGCAATGTTATTCCTTGCTATTATGCCTATAGATAGCTAATATTAAATTTTTCAGTTTCATCACACTACATGTAAATGGTCTACAATACTTATTACAATGATTTGTTTTTAATCATGTCTTTGACACATTTTATTTTATTCGAATTATTTATCATAATATACTATTTTCAATCATGTATTTTTATTATTTAAATGTCACAAATTATAATATTATGTATGAAAATTAAATTAAATTTTAACGCAACATTGAAAGTGATTGGATCATGACATGAATTGTGAGTAAAGATAAAGTGTTACTACATAGTAAAATAAGATTGTTGATAAATCCGGATATTATTATCTTAGTAAAGATTTTATTTTGTGGTTGGTATTATTGGCAACATCTGTATATAAGCGTTGTTAAAGAGTTTTCTAGTAAAACAAACAGCACACAGGACGATAGAGAACATACAGTAAAATAAATTGAATAGAATATGACTACGTGTGGTGATCCTTGACTAACAATACCTACACTAGAAAATTTGCGTAAATCAGTATTAATAAGAATTAAATCACTGGTAGCATGACAACCTAGTACTGATGTTTTTGGACCTTAATGAAGTACAACTTTGCAGTGATTCATGTATCTGTGTTAGATAAGTTGTAAATATGTTTTATATTAGTTTCGTGTAAGCATCACAGCTACCGTTAGTTGGAATGTAAGAATGTTGATTTTGTTTTCTGTACGTTGCTGTATTATAGAGTATGTGAATAGTAATGAACTTTGTGTTGATGTGTTATAGTAATTGTTATCGAGTTTCGTAGATTTCAGATTAGAGCTCTGTATAAATGTATTTATTTTAAATTGGATATTTATTTATAGTTTGTTTGCAGAATTATTGAATTCAACAGAATTAATAATCACACCAATTCTGCAGAATTGGGTCACTTAATTTATCTATTTATGAATAGTGTTTATAAAAAAATATATTATTTTATATAATCGTTGTTGTGTCTAAATTCATAAAGCTATGAATGTTCAATGAAAGATAAAGTGGAATGAAAATCTAAATACGTAATAATTTGTAGTATATTTTGTTACAAGCAAGACATTAGTAGACAAACGGCGTTATTATATAATGAAACGATGATCACCAAAGTGCATGATTATTCTAGTTGAATTGTTTTTAATTAGGAATGTATCTGAAATCTACGAAACCCTTTAAAACCGCAATTAACGAATAGAATCTAACAATGCAATGTAGATGGATGATATATTGGAACAGATCGATTTCAATACTTTGCACGTAAAGAGATTATCAGGGCATAATTTCCTTCCGAGAGTGATCACAGACGTGATGGTCGATTGTGTTATAAGTAACTAACAAGTTTGTTGATATGCTTACGAGTTTCTTCTGTCTTGTAAGGCAAGTTTCTAGTTTCAGAGATTAACAGTACATAATATTGGTAATAATTGAATTGAAGATTGGAGTTGGTATCTGTCCATTACACTTTACCGAACGCTTGAAGACTTATCACTTATAATATATGAAACTCGGTCAGTATGTACATACAAAATAGGGAACACAGATTGAATGCTAGGAATTCAAGGAGTCAAAATCGGTTCATACATCGTCAGCCTGTACGATAATATCTTAATTGGCGTCTCTATTAAGTTAACTAACAATGTTCATTAGATACCATCTACTCGTAGTAAGATACTACGAGTTTTGTCACAGGTGGGATCTGAGAATAAATTATCTACTACTTATTTCGTACCTGGCATTCAATGTGTTAATTAACACTGAATTACACGATTTCAGAATTTAGTAGAGTTTGTATGCGTTCAGTAGTCATAGTGCACTGGTCAGCTGTCCATCAGGGAATGTCTGTTTTCTGCATGTTTTTGCCACTACTATTAATAGATAAAAAGATATTTTTTTGAATGAACGAAGCTGTATTCCTTCATGACCTACGTCCCATTAGTTGTTCTATACTATGTTACAATTACTAGTTATTGTTACATTTGCACACGCACAATCATTGTGTTTATGTACTATATTAAATATAATGTTACTTGCCGAAATATTGCAATAGGCATACCATTTAATATATTTTATTGTGTACTGTTATTATGTACTCGTACGTAGCGATATCGCTGTATTTACTATTTATTAGTTGACGAGATGTGTTCATACTGGCATTCTATGACATGCCTAGATAAGAGAACTATTTTGTTTTGTAGATATTTGTATTGCCTAGGTGTATGATAGATTGCGTGGACATATTTTGCTATTAACACAAATATTGCATAAGTTGAGGTGTATATGAATAACTGTGCGTTTTATTGATCTCATTTGTTTACGGACATGTAGCTCAATATGTAGACGATTGTAACATAAAGTTTATTTGAACATGCGAATGTACCTATAATTTAAGAAATAATTAAATAATTATTGTATATATTTTCGAAAGGAGATTTTTATAAATAAAACAATATTACTCAGTTCGAGGTTGTATGAAGTTTTCAGTGTCAACTAGGTCGATTAAACTACATTGTAAATATTATTTTATTTTAGATGACATGTGATAATGCATTCAGACGTTTATAACATAAATGGTGTACAATAAAATTTTTATGATTGCGTTGACATGGATTTTGTGTATTAAATTGATATTGTAAAAATTAACTTGAATACGTTGTTCAAAGATTGACGGTTCGAACATAAATAAATAACTTTTACACAAAATAAATATTTTATTTATCTGGTAAATATTATGTACTTCCAAAATATGTTATTGATATTTTGTTAGTCTATTATTATATTATTTTCTAAAATACTTAAAGTCTGCAGTTCCATAAAATTACTCGTGTTCTCCAAATGAAACTTAGTCTTGATTCAGGAAGCGATACTTTTGAACTCTGTTCATAATTATTGATAATAATTATGTTGTTCTCTCTGCGCTATTATTTTTTTATGATTTTAAATGTTTAATTTTAATATGTTAAAAATAATAATAAACGAAATAATAATTTTCTGAGAAAGAAGGTTTGAGGAAGTTGGTCCTTTCGTATAGTGGCAGAATTACTTGTCTTTGCTAAAGAGGTTTTAAAAAACAAGAGAATCAATATTTACTGACTTACCACTCTAGGTTTGCTGGAATTTTACACCCTGTTTGTAATAAAATAGTCGACTGTCTAGGTATGATATTATGTAATTAGACTACTACCAATTTGCTCTTTTGTCCTTAGCAAATTTGAAAATTGGCGGATATGGATGGATTGGTGGGATTGCAATTTTAGTTTAGGCCATAAAGTACCTTAAGTAGCGGTAGTAGAGAAGTTTATATACCTAATTACGAAAGTAATGTTTTTCGATAGTAGATTTATTTGTAGATATTCTTCTCTTCTTTTTTGTTGGTTCTTTGAAGCTGCAGTAGTTTATAGTCCTGGGTTCTAACGATATCAATCTGCACTCTATGGTAGACCCTAACAAATCTCTGTATTATCGGCAACGCCAGGTATAAAAACCACTGCCTTTTTGTTATCTGTTGCGAAAAGAAAAGAAAAAAACTACAGTTTGGTTTGGTTAAAAAAGTATGCCTTTTTATTCTTTCAAATAGTCTTCATCTAAATTTATAAGAACATTGGACACAATGAAGCTTTTTTACCGATAAATAAGTATAAATAATTTCATATTCACATAAATCTTATTTATACATACATTACATTTATTTTTAATATCAGTCCTCTCAAAAGGTCCATTCTCTCCCTGCAAATTAAATTTTATTATTTACACAGCGATAGGGATTCGCATCTACCGTACATACATACATACATCAACAATTAACAATTAATAGAGACTATTTACAAAATATATTTCCACAAACACTCACTCGATCATTCTTCACCATTTGCACACACCTATTTCACATTCACACCATTTGGCATATGGATGGCGGTACGTCACTAGCAGAGTTCGTCCCAGGCGAGCCACCAGGCCCCGCGGCAGTCCTCGCGCTTCCGCCGCCGCCGCTCGGCGCGGTCCGAGCGCTTCTTCACGAAGCGAATGTTGTATGGGTCTTCGGCTAGTTCTGGGTATCGTGCCACATCGTGCACGTACTCTCCTTCGTAGCCTGCTGCTGATCCAGCTTTCTGGATTTCATCTAATTCGGCTGCGGACCAGTCGAGTGAGCCGCCGAGCCCGCTGCGCAGCGCCTCTCGCTCGCGGTGCCACGCCTTCCGTACGGCCGCGGCGCGCGCGTGGTGCAGCAGTCGTTGTCGCTCACGTTCCGCACTAGTGCCGTACCGTAAATTCACTATGCTTGTTTTTCCATGTATTTTGACGTCCGCGTAAGAACGTCCTCCCTCGGCAACTTCGTGGAATGTCACATTTAATTTGCCTTGCATTCGTTTCAGTTGTTGTTTATCATCTGCAGCACGCCAGGTGTCCTCTTTTACGAAATAGAAGACGTCTTGTTGATCGCCATGAACAACGAATGAGAAAGGCAGAAGATGGGATCGATTGAAAACTGAGGTATATACATCGCGGTAGATGGCATTGGCCGATGGCACCGTGGTGACGACGGCGCGACCGCGGGAATTGCGCGACACCAGGATGCCGCGTCCAAACGGTGGCTCTGAATCGGAGCCTATACGTTTCGGTGCCAAGTTCAAGGCATCAGTCTTGAGAGCTGACATAGCTGGTATAGACAGGCTTCTGAAATCAGCTATCCTCTTGTTCGACATGTGTGATAAGAAGCCTGATTCTATAGTGACTGTCGGAAGCAGAGACATGGCAGAAGGAAGGCCAGGGCTGGTATCGGCCGGTGCGGTGCCCCACACTGGCCGGCCACGAGGAATACTCGGCAGCACTGAGCCGCCGGGGAGTTCGTCGGGGTAGAGCTGCGGTGCCAGGCTCTTTGTGTCGTAGCCAAGCAGTTTCAGCCAGGACAGGTGATCTAGAAAGACAAAAGCCAATTGTTACAATAAGTACAACAAAATCAATGATTATTGAAAACGTACAATTATTGATTCAGTTTTTTTACCTGTTGGTTTTTTGTTCTGCGGCCGTACATTGATAGGATCGTTACCATTGAATCTATACAGGTGTAACTGAGTTGGATTGTGTATTCTCTCGATGAGATTCTCCCATAGTGGAGACATCCATTGCCCAATCAGAGGGTCGTAAACTTTTCCATTTGCCATGTGAACTAATGATGTCACTTGATCCAAGAGTCCTCCACAGAAGTCAACCGGAAGGTACAAGTATGGGTTAGAGTCGTATACTATATGACCGTATGGAGATCTCATGATTTCTCTTATTCCTTCTCCATATTGATTGAAAATCATCACTGGTGTTCCACATTGGTCAGTGGCGATGTAATACTTATGCCGCGCAACCTGTAATTAGATTAATTGATTAGAAGGTTGATAATACGAAGCAATATATTTTGGTTGATTATTGTACTTCTACATACCTGTGTGTAAATTAGATGCCCTCTGTCGTCATAGACTAGTGTCATGAATCTATTTTCTCGTGGTGAATAAATATGGCTGATTTCATGAGGTCTGTCTTTATTCGTATAGAAGAATTGGGTCACATTTCCAAAGTTATCTTTTCTAGTAGAAAGCCTGAAACAGAAAAATGTGTATTAAATCAAACTGATTCATAAAAACAGTAACCAAGTTACTTAGTTCCGTTTTTAGGGTTCCGTGGTCAACTAGGAACCCTTATAGTTTCGCCATGTCTGTCTGTCCGTCTGTCCGTCCTCGCTTAATCTCTGTGACCGTTAGCACTAGAAAGCTGAAATTTGGTACCAATATGTATATCAATCACGCCGACAAAGTGGTAAAATAAAAATTGGAAAAAAATGTTTTATTAGGGTAGCCCCCCTATATGTAAAGTGGGAAGTGATTTTTTTTTTAATTTGAACCCTAACATGTGATATATTGTTGGATAGGTATTTAAAAATGAATAGGGGTTTACTAAAATAATTTTTTGATAATGTCAATAATTTCGGAAATAATCGCTCCAAAAGTAAAAAACAATGTGTCCCCCCCCCTATAACTTTTGAACCATAAGTTTAGAAAATATGAAAAAAATCTGAAAAGTAGAACTTTATAAGGACTTTCTAGGAAAATTATTTTGAACTTGATGGAAAGAACAGTTTTTGTACAAAAAAGACAAAAAGGTTGTACCTACAAAATAATTTCTGGACTAAGTTTGTAGTATAATCGTATAGCATTTTTTTAAACTCATAAGTGGGTACACTTATTGTGACGGACGGGAAACTACGGAACCCTACACTGAGCGTGGCCCGACACGCTCTTGGCCGGTTTTTTACATACCTGTCGAGATGGTCATAGAAGTAGCGAACATCAAATCTTCCTCGTTTGGTTGCTCTAATCAAAAGTCCCTTAGAATTGTATTGGAATCTTTCTTCTCTCGCATTTTGGGATACTAAGCCACGGCTATCATATCTGTATTGACCCTCTCCAAACTTGACTATGCGATCCATATCATTGTACTCCATTGGTATTGTGTTGCCTCTGTAGGTCAGCGATAGCATATTACCATTATCATCGTATCTAAAGCCCCATGGTTCTTGAGCCTCTACTCCTGTCAGCTGACCATCGCAGTCCCAAGTATAGTTCTTCACGTTCGTGTATGTATTGACACCCACATTTCTTGTATGTGTACGCGTTTGAGATATTCTTCCATGTCTATCATAAGAGAATTCCATTCGGAATACTTCCAACCTGTGGATATTCACAGTAACTTCCTTTTCTAAAAATTGATCGTTTAGCAACCGAGAGAACATTGCGATTCCATCATATACAGAAGTTTCATTCCATTTTTGCTTAGATACAGTAAATTGACCTAGTATTTCAGGAGCACCAGTTTTGCTATTGTAAACAATATGATGAGGAATTAGTGTCTGTCCACCAATCCTGCCTTGGACAGAAGTTATTCTGTAATTGTTGTCGTACTCGTAAATTATTTTAGCATTGCTAAGTCCGGTTTTGGCACCATAATCAAGTCTTTCCTCAGTAAGTAGCCCACCAGCGTAGGTAGATTCCCATCGATAGTCTACGTCACGGTCAACATGTAATATTTCTGACGGTAACCCACTCGTTTCTGCATAATGAATCTGTGTTTGACCATCCCCATGAACTACTTCAGAAACTTTGTTTGTGGTGAAGTAACGATATACAACTCTAGCACCATCACCTGGGAATACTGTCTGGAGAAGTTCTCCAGTATGAGCATAATGTTGTAAATATTTCTTTGAAGATCCAGGTGGAGTATACGTGACTCTCAAAAATCCAATTGACGGTTGGACACTAAATGAATGGTTTGATCCCGAAGGCAAAATAACATGCGTCAAGCCACCATCATCGTCATACTTGTATTTGAAACTTCGTTGACTAGCCAAACTTATTTTAGAAACAAGATTGCCTTCATTGTAATAAATGAACTTTGTACCATCTTGTGGACTGGTTATTTCAGAAAGCATTCCATGTGGGTCATAGCTGTAGCTTTCTTCACTGTCGCCCCATTTCCAGCCGTTAATTCTATAGAATCTATCGTACGAAATATTGAGAGGAGCACTCGCACCATGAGGGTTGAAAGAAAGTGGCAGTCCAGCGACATCGTAAGAGATGGTAAACAGTGGGTTTCTGTCTGCGTTGAAGAAAGTTTCTCGGCTCTTGAACTGATCGAATTCAATTATAAGGACCCTCGAGTCGTTCACCCATATTTCTCTGTTCAAAGTTTGTTGTGGATTCCTTACATCACCCACTAATGTGTATAAGGAGTACATGTTGTTTACTAGTGAATCTCCAAATGTGGTGGTTTGATGTGACCACATGTGAAGCATCTCGGCTTCTATAGGTAAGGCAGCTTCTAGTAGTGGGTGTTTAGCAGCTGCAATGCTCTCAAATTTCCCTGCCCATGGTGTTTCAAGAAGTAATGTGTTGTTTGTATAGATTCGGCCTTCAGTTATTTGCTTCCCATTATTTATAGTTATTTGCTTAAACGATTGTCCGTGTAAAACGTATTCACATTTCTTTGCTACTCCAACTGGTATTGTGCTCGATGGATTTGACACAGTGACCGCTAATCCGTAATTTTTCGCAAGGCCAGAGGTAATGTGAACTTGTTCACCCGAGGGCATTATGATTTTAGTCACTCTTCCTAGTTCATCGTAATTATAGATAACGGTATCGCCAGCCTAAAACAAATAATATAGTAATAAGCATATTGGATTTTAAAATAATCAATGAACGTAAATATAAACTTGTCTTGTTTCGGAAAACTTACTCCAGATCGGCTGTTTAGTAATCCAGTACTAGCATCGTAATCAAATTCCATTTCAGTTGAACCTTTCTCGGCTATCCTGGTTAGGTAGCCAATTCCGGAAATCTTTAGTTCGAGTTTATGGTCTTGCGTATTTTCAATTGAGCTAACAATATTGCTGTAATCCCTGAGTAATTGTATTTTATTCCCTGATGCATCAGTAACCGTTGACAGTTTTCCGAAACTTGTATTTTTAGAATACAAGAATGAATATCTTGTTTTTCCTGATGTCAAGTCCTTAGTGGTGATATGTTGTCCATAGCGATTGAATACATATATTTCTGAAGTGGGTGGATAAGGTATTCTGAATTCCCCGTTTTCATCATGTGTTGGCAAGTAGTGTTTTAGAGCCAATATATGAAGAGATCCTGAAATAATAACATGGATTAAAATGGTTTCTTTATAACTGATAATTAATGTATTAACTATTTGTTTCTTGATTTTATTTACCTTGGTCAACTACATTTAGAACTCCATCTGGGGTAACAGCAAGAGCAGAAATCGTTTGGAATTTAGCATTAGATGATAGTAAAGTTTCCGTGCTTGTAGGCGGTTCATCACCTGCGGCTACACTGAGTTTACAAGGGCATCCAGCATCATCCCTCGAACTAGTTGGCACAGCTGTCGCAGAAGCAGATGAATTGCATTCACAGCTCAATTCCTTCAAATTCTCTTGTACTTTTCCTGCGAAGTGCATAATTTTTCCAGATGGATCGATAGATTTTATGGCGTTTGTTTTCTTCGAATCTGCCTCAGCCACATACAGGATACCGCTTGGTGCAAAAGCTATGGCCAAAATTGTGCCTAAGCTTGAGTCTTCTCTAATATCAGTATTTGTTCGATTAGCGGGTTTCGTTACAGGTTTGTCATCGTTTCCTATACGACAATGCGATGGTTGACCAGCCACAACTTTGATTTTCATATCTACTGTTAGTTTCAGTATGATTCTATCATCAATGAAGTAAAGAGATCCATCAAGAGGTGATAAGGCTACTCCTGTTGGCCATTGCAGTTGTGCTTCATAAGGTGGGATTGCTCCTCTACAAGGAACTGGTGACCAGTGATTATGGTGACCGTGATGTCCAACAAGAGTGTGTATAATGCCATTTGGATCAACTGCTCGGATGTTTGTTCCGTCTGCAATGTACATTGTTCTATCTGCCGCAATCGCAAGGCCTGAAACAGAAAAACATATTGAATTGACGAACAATTCACCTTAATAAAATAAAACATTATATTCAAAACATATATATATTAATAATTGTATAGGTAGGTATGTACTCGTTTATGTATCTTACCTTTAGGATGAGCCAATTTCGCTTTTATCGCTGGTCCTTCATCACCGCAATTGGAATCATCTCCAGGTACGCAACGATCTCCGTTACCAACTACAGCCTCAGAATTTGTGGCAGGGTCTCGTACTTTCTCTAAAGCTATCACTCTTCGGACTTGGTGTCTCTCAGAGTCTGATATGTAAAGATATCCATCCGCTGGTGATATGCAGATATAGTATTGATATGCAACTTGCGTAGTTCTGAAAAAAAATACAACCTGTTTAATACCTTGTATCTTATTCGTTAAAATGGAATTACTCGTATTTTGGTTCTATTGCTAGTAGTTCCAAACTTCTGTGGCTTATACTTACTGTAGTTGAAGAACGGTAGTAACGACGCCCTCAGGTGTGATTCGTCTAACAAGATTGAAATCACCAACATACAAAGAGCCATCAGGACCTGAGGTCAGTGCTGTTGGCGTCAAGAGACGAGCATCTGCGGCCTTGCCATTGCAGTGATCAGGACATTCTAAAGATCGTTGAAGGCCAGTTCCCATTACAACCTAGAGAAAAAATATGGTTTATCAGTACTAGTGCATCGCATTTTTTTTACTGAATTGTGTTATTTTCATCCAAAGTAGAAACAGGAGCTGTATCTTTAAATTAGTTTTTACCTGAACAGTTCTGGGGTATTGTTTCAAATGAAGAAGCGCCCCATCGCCCTTCTGTAGAATGCCTTCATGGAAGTTGTAATGATGGTGTATGTCCAGCCCCCATCCTCCAATATCGGAGATGTCTACGTCGAAACCGGTTAATGTCGCTGTCTGTGTTTCCCATACAATTGACGCACACGATGTGTATTCGTATCCTATTGATATTTTAGCTTGAGCTTGGCCGTATACCTGGAATGATTAAATAAATTGAAAAATTAGGCCAAGGAACGTATTTCACTGGTCAAGTTTTCTGCTTCTTTCCATAATCCCATTATTTGGGATCTGTCCCATGGGGGTTGAGTCATCTCACTTTACTGCGCCAAGTGGCTTAATCTTTTTTCTTCCTTCTAGTTTCTTTCAGTGGTCAAGTAAAGATATTTAATTGATTTATTACATAGCATATGCAGAAATTTTCGAAGTTGTTAATGAGTTCTCTTACCTTTTGTTTGTATACATTTCGTTTGTTCCATGCGAAGATATGAGTCAGGTCGGGATCAGCTTCATATGTATGAGTATGTAAAGAGCCTTCGATCTCAACACGAACATGCACTCGGATGAGGGAAGCTGGGACCACACGGCGAGTCAGTTGTACGTGTACGCAAGATAGGTAACCAGCAGATTGAGATGAGCGGTATGTCAGTTTCACCAATGACCCAGGAATGCCAATAGATTCGCTTACAATCTGGAAATGAGAAAACAAATTGCTTAGTGATACAGTTCGTAGCAAATATTTGCAAATGGTGCTATAAAAATTCCAAAAACATTGATGAGGGAGTGACTATTAGGTACTTGGCGTTCAATAGAACAACAACAGACTATATTCATATCAAATAAAATGGTTTTTCAATACACTGTGTAATAGGCACGTAATAGACGGTTTTCCGCTCTTGTGCAGAAAAGTGAGCGTGCGGTCCCCACCACGATGTTACTTATTACATGTATCGTACCAGGCGGGGCGCAGGAATGACAAACTTTCTGCACATGTATCAAAATGTACTATTTTGTTGTTTGTTCAGTTTAGTTTTTGGGATTGTGTTACTCTAAGCATGTAAAAATGTGAAACATTTCAGTTAAAACTGTTCTTACCTGAGCCTCCGGGTATATGACAGTGGTAGTGGTAGCAGACGAAGCAGCGGGCGCTGCAAGCGGTGGTACTGCCACTACTTCAGGTCTTAGTCGCTCGTGGTCGTGTGCCGCGCAAGGTGGGGTCTCAGATTCCCACCATTGTGGCGTTGGAGACCAGCCGATGCGAGGTGGAGCCCTAGAGATTATGATTAGTTAGGATAATAGAACGAACCATCAGGATTTTGTTATATTTAAAGTATCTATAGAGTAAAAATAAGATGGAGGATTGAATCATTACAGTTTGTACCCTATTCGCGTTAAGATTAGACAGTTAAAGAAACCTTTTTACTGTCTGTTCAATCGATTTTAACTTCTATTTCGTAGGCATAATGATAGCTCAAAAAGCAAAAAAGTAGTTACAATACCAACTATTTACTGCAGCCGCCATTTGTCATACCACCAACGTAATAAAACTCAAAATCGGTTGAACGGATAAAAGGTTTTCATAAATTTCTAATGTTATTTTGAACAGAGTATAGACTCATTCGATCAGACTAAACATATTAGAGACAAGTAATAATCTATTTTGAACGAGGGAGAGATAAGTAGTCAACTAAATTATTTAATAAGAATGGTAAATCAATAAAACACAAACACCCAATCATTAAACCATATATTTCCACCACCTTTTAATTAATAACCCATTAACTAAACTGCTTCTTACCTGGGCGTTGGTACTTTCACATTGTCGTCACTTAGTTCCATTTGCACTGGTGGTAATACGACGATCTGGTTCCATGGTACGAAGACTGTCTTCCTTAGCGGCTTGAACGGTGAACGCTGGAACTGCAGGGTCACGGCGCCTCCTCCATTCACCAGGACGTCAAACCTGAATGACGGCACATAACGTTTTAAATGGAGTAAGGATAGTGTCTGATAAATCGGAGGTATGCCATGTGATAGAGCTATGAAGTTTCTGTGGCCAAACCGAATTTTTTAGTCTGGTCACGACTTCGGTCTTGGCGATGAGCGGCGGGGCGAGCGGGGTAGCATTGGTCGGTAAGCGGGCGAGCGTTGCTATGAGCGGTGTTTCGTGGCGTGCTTCAAACATTTTTATACTTTTGAGCTTACCGCTCGCCGCCCCGCGCTTAGCTACCGCTCACACCGGCAAGAACGGGCCGTTAGGCGTTTTCTACATGAGAGAAGTAATTACACTCAACTGCTAGGTTTTCTGTAGTCGTTTAAAGTGAAACAAATTCTCAGTCATAAACCCGGATACGGAGTGTAGGAACATCACTAGTCCTCTCAACTTTAGCCTAAGGCTAAAAGTTGCATTAACTATAAAAGTCGGACCTATGTACATAGGTACCTAGTTCCGTGAAGAAGGCATTCAAAGTACTGCAGGATTTTTCGAAAGAGTTACCGCGGCACTGGGATGCACAGGTAACTGAAGGAAAACGGGTGAGTTTTATTATGTTAATTTCTCATTTATAAAAACAGCATTCAAAATATTATAGGTATATAGAACTCTACCTAGGCACCTATATGTTAGTCTATAAGGTATGTATCTATGGGCTAAGATGCATGTAAATAAATGATTTATTATTATTATTAATTTATATGCATCAGTATATCTCTGAACCTTGAGGTCCTGGACCTTGAGAAGTCATACCTCGTATGGCTGAAACCAACTCGCAGAGGCTCTTTGGACACTGATACCAACCGACAATTATCCCTGTACGCGCTATGCTAGGGGCGCCCAAGGACAAGCCCCGGTTAATGAAAAACTATTTTGAAATATGGAAAGCAACAGGGATATGGTTTGTTTAATCTAGTAGACTAGTTACCAGGAACTATGTTAAGACTATGGCTTCTGCCCGAATAATGCTATTAATATCCATCGATAAAAAGGCAGGGGGTGACTTGCACACTCAATAAATGGGCCTCCAAAAACGGCCGCTTGCATATCCTGAGGTGTTTGAGGAGTGCAGAGGTATACCACGCCTATCAGGACAATCCCGGAAGTACAGTCAAGATCCCTACCAGCACCTTAATGGATTATACATTCTTCTCCCGAGCACGTTTGCTCTTGCGAATCTCCACTCAACCCAGCCAATAAAGGCAAGTCGGAGACGAATAACAAGAATTCTCTCGAGAGATCGGGCTCGTGGGGTCGCTAATGCTAACAGTTCGCCTCTAAACTGTCCTGCGGATTGTATCTCTCTTAGTCTGGCCCCTCACCCTTGGTATGTTACGGCAAAGCACACTCTACCGATACAGACCTAGGGTTTATTAGAGCGCGCAAGGTCCAGATCTACGATGTCAGTAGAGATGTACGGTAATTGGGTTATTATTATTATAGGCAAAGAAACGAAAAAAAAAGACGTGTGGCACTCGGGGACTGCCGCGGTAAAGCTATTGCATAGCATTTTTATCAACTTATGCAATTATAATTATTTATTTATTTTATTTATGCAGTATTTTTTTTCCTTTGTTTTTTTTTCTTTGATATTTATTGAAGTTACACTTTCACACATTGAATTGAATTTTGATTGATTGTTCACTCATTTGTTTTCTTATCGGTCACCACGCTCAAAAAACAAATGAGTGGGGGGTGTTAGGTTATTTTCGTTACGGAATTTCTGGATTCGGTCTCCACGCTCAAGGCCCGCGATAGAAGCTATGCAATAGCTTAAAATAAAACCACTGATTCATTATCTTTTTTCAAATCATAATCCGTCAATCGCCAAATCAAGATGAACAGGCATCTTCTCGGTTCAGTAGTTACATCGTAGACCTCATTTATCGCATTTCACTAGGCAAGATTGAGATCAAAAACTGATTTATCATAACATACAACGGAACAGGTCGTAATCTAGCACGAGGAGGAAGTACGGGGTGGTGGATATCGCATGTCTTCGATTTTTTTGTTCTAAAACATATCAGTTTCCTTATGAAGTTTTAATTTTCCGTTTTGAGAGACTTATCACGAAATCAAAATAAATATGTTATATGTTTTTAGTGGATCAGAAATTAGAGAACAAAATGTAAATTCATAAGCTTTATATAATAACTGGTTTTAATTATCTTTCCTAATTCCTAAAGCAGGTAAAGGTATCTATGAATAGGTATCTTTATTCTCAGAAAGTCGCCGTTTAGCCCAAAAAGTTATGTCTACGCCATCGTTACCCCTCATTACTTCAGTTTAGAGTTTAATCGCATTAACTTTCCGATTAAGGGAGTAAATTCGAAGGTTTTGCCCAGAATTTGTAAACGAGGACGTAACGTATACACTTAAATAGAGCTGCGGGATCGTTCGAAAGAGTTACCGTGGTCCTGGAACGCAATTGAAGAAATACAGGTGGGTTTTAGTCAGTTAAAGCTTGACACTTCCTCTCGCTTCACCCAAAGTATTTTCATGATTATCATCATCACCCTAGCTTGGGGTCTTTTCCCAATTAGCTTGGGGTCGGCTTCTAGTCTATCCGGAAGCGGCTGAATTGTTTAACATGGAGTGATTGCCTATTAGACCACCATAACCCAGTTACTGGGCAAAACGGTGAGTACCTACTCCTTATTACCTCAAAAAAAGCTCTACACTCAAACGAAAATGAAAACATACCAGACTAATACGCTGCTGTATAATGAATTCACGCCTGTTCTGGGCGCGTGGTCATCTTTCTGTTTATAAATAGGTACTTATTCAGAACTCTGTACATCTCCTGTTTACCTCTCGGTACTAAATAATGTGTAAAACGCTCGTTAGTCCAAACACGATAAAAATGCAGTTAATAACGTAGAAATGCTGTAACAAGTACCGTAGGTCGGTACTCGTATTCCGTTCCTACGTTTTAATGATCCCTTAAAATATTTTTCTTGACATTAATTTAAGCAACGCCGTACAATATTTTTCACCTTTTTTCTTTGTTTCTTTTACCGTTTTTTTTTACCTTTAATGAGAGTTTGTTATCGAAACGTGTTGAGCAGGGGTTTAGTTTGATGATCAGCACTTCCAATAAAAGGAAAAAATTGCGACGTGTCTTTCCCTAAGATTTTTTTCAATCGTTCGTGACGTTATTTACGATCTTGAGGAGAAATAAAAAATTAAAGACGGCGAAAACTTTTTGTTTAATTCGAAGAATGTTGAAATTCGTGCTTCATTATTGAAACTGGAAATGTTACAGCTTCGAACTTTTAGCTGCGTTGAGTAGGACATCCGACTTTATAAGTACGTTGAAGCGCGGGTGTCACATATTTGATCCATTCCGATGTTATAACTCGCATTTTTTAATGAAATGTGATGATTGTTGCTTACAGGAAATTTCATAATTCATAAAAAAACTGGGATTCTTTGCATAATAAAATATTAATTATAGCTGGAAGAACCCGCGCTTCTAGTGTTAAAAGAGTTACCGTGGTCAAGCTGAAACGCAAAAGGAAACTGAAGAAGCACTGGAAAGTTTTCTTCCTTTCTTTTTAGAAGAAACGTTGCCACACCCTAGAAAGGAATTACTGTTTCATCGTGGGTGCGTTCACAAATATGTCAACTCACATAATATACAAGACATCCAGACCCAAAACAACTATGTATACCTACATATAGGCCATAGGCACAAATATTTGTTCCGTATGTGAATCGAAACCGTGACACGCTGCAGAGCAGTCAATTGCTTATCCACTGTGTCAATCATACCATTTTAGTCAGTAAAAGTCTGACAAGTCTTCATGCTCCACCAGGAGCGGGAGATGTTATTTGATGTGTCCCTCTCCTCAAAATTAAATAAAAATGGGAGCTACTGATATTTTTCTTGTAAGTTCGAACAAAAACTACACGTAAACATTTACTGAGTTACGGTAATTGATTTTTAAAAGCTTAAACGTGATGTGTTATTTAATTACATGTTCACATGATACAAGCTTCGTTCCGCCGCCTAATTCGATTTCATACTTGATGCTCTTACGTACGTGCAAGCAATATCAAACACCGTGTCCGAAAATTAATGACGATCCTATACATATAAACACAAATGTTTGTACAGATATTTGATCAAATATGTCTGTTTGTCACGCAATGTTCAATTACTTTCTTTAAGACAATTTAGTTCCGTAACTCAACGATCGTCGTGACTAATAGATTTTTCTATTTGTTGACGTTATAAAGTTAATATTTAAACATTCATTTGACATGGTGATTGCTTTGATAGCCCGATGCCAAATATTTTTATTTTTATTTTCGTTTCTTTTATTTCGGCTGACAGATGGGGTGTTACGGTGATTCACCATTAGTGAGCGAGTGCTTACGTATTTTCTCGTATTTTTCTCTAGTAAAACAATTACGTTTAAATGTTTCTTAATGGATGGCGTTTTCAAACGGCTATAATTACTAAAATTCCTGCCTCATGCTATAATGTCGGTTGACACTTAATTGAAGTAAACACAACAATGAAAATGACTTAACGGTCTAACGTAACTGTCACTGGCAGGTTTTACTTGTAGCTTGCCATGAAAAAAATAGGTTGTGAGCTTTTTTACAATTCCAAGGAAGATAATTTGTGTTATACGTAGACTTGTTTCTGCCAGCGGCTTTGCCTGCGCAGAATATTGTCCCAAGGAACTTACTCTTATCGCAGGGTCTACCCGTGTACCAAATCTCATTTCTGTCTGTTCAGCCGTTTGAGCATCATGGAGTAACATACAAACTTTCATCTTTAATATGAGTATGATTAAAAATTAAAATCAGTTTACGTTGAAAAAATATATATTTTTAAATCTGATGGTATTATTTCGAATAGTTATTAAGTCATTATATAAAGTCAGAATACTTTCGTTTTTCAGTGCACAATTATTACCTACTTTTAGTGAGTATAACTGAGAATTTGATTTCTTAAAAGGCCACAAAGCCAATTTGCAGATCTCACAGAAAAGGTACCTACTTATGAAAAGTGTCACAACACTTGGCTTCCAGGTAGATGACGAAAGAATCATCAAATCAGATCTTTAAGAGACCAGTTTCTGTTCACAATAGGTTCCGTAGAACACCATAAACTTACCATATAATGTACATTTGACGATATACACTCACCAAACATATGTTTCGGGAATGACGACAAAACCTAGATAAAACGGTAAACAAAATATCACATTACGGTGTTTACTAACCATCCACCCTGTCTCGTAAGCGTGAATCCGAAGCGAGCCTCTCGGTCCACGGAGACTCTGATGCCGATGATACCGAGGCCTTGCGGAGAGACCACCTGCCCCCTCATCACCGACACGCGGCTGCACAGACCAGCTCACGTCAGAATGAGCCACGAGCCACAGCACCCGGCATTCAGCGATACGGTTCACATGAAGAGCTAAGAGGCTACTCGTACATTTTAGGCATTATATTGTTACTTGACTCGACCAAAAAGAACTGAACTAAATAATTATTAACGAAAGTGGCTTTTAGGTCTAAAGGACATAAGACAATTGAAAATTTAGAGGCTGCTTAAACTCAGGGAAATTAATAAGGCCCTATTCTATGTCAGTGATTCAAAAATCCAATTTATTATTTATCTTTAGTGAGGTAAGCTAAACTACGAGATATTTTAAAGCCTTGTATTTTATGCATGGCTGAAATCCAGCAATAGCCCCTGATCTAAAAGATAGAATATATATTCATTCTTATATATAAGAATGATGTGCGAACCGTATCGTTGAATGCACACCTTCGATCATAAAACTTTGAGCGAGGTCTCGTGCTATGCTTCATATTTCAGAGTGTAAACGCTGTGAGAGTGAAGTAAAGTATGAAAATAATATCGAAAAATAAAATAAATAAGAAGTCTTAGCATTGCACATTCTCGTATTAGGATCAGCTAATTCTCTAGGACACATTTCTGTTTACATTTTATTTATAGATCCTCTCAATAGCCAATAAAATAAAATTACATTTAAATAAATTATCATAGAAAGTAACGTAAACGGAAATCTACCTAGAAAGGTATGTATGCATGTAACAGCTGCCACACAAACCATAGTCAATCAATTTTGTTATATTACTTCATGTTTGAATGTTCGGTTACATATTCATGAGAGATGAAATTGGTGCAAGAAATGTTCGCGAAATCATTAATATTGAGATTGGAAGAAAATTATTCGTTTTTGTTGTGTGGTTTGATTATTGGCAAAATATAAAGCTAAGTTAATATTTAGATGGAAAATGGTTTTCACTGCTTTATCCGCGTGAACTTAGTTTTACTTTTAATGTAGCGCTTGACTCGGATTCCCCGGAGCGAGTCTCCACAGGGGGCGCAAAAAGCTTTAAAAATACGACGTGAAACCCGATATCAGAGCCAAAAATCTGTCCGCTGAAAGTGCACAAAGTAAAATGGCGACGTAAACGATCGGAAAATAACAAGGGATTAGGTTTGCTTTTAGTTTCAATTAACATAACAACAGTCAGGTGAAATTATTGGCTTTAGACTGTTGTTTGTAAACAAGCTTTAGTTAGAAGTCTCATGTTCCTTACATTGTGCTTATTATAACATGCTATCAACTGAATGCTTTATAATCCAATTAAGTTTTTATCTTGTAATTATTATTTGTACTTATTTTTGAGTAATACAAAGAGTGGATATCTCTATGCGCCACAGTATAATTTATTTGAATTTAAATTCCCATAAAATGTGTAACATACTGTCAAGAATATAATAAAGTATACTTTATTATCACGATTGTGTTTATGATGAAAGTTAATGCAAGCGTCGTGGCCGTGGTCAATAACCGTGTTAATAAGCAAAAGATCTTAGCTAAGCTTTACATATTTTATTATCTATTATTATAACAGTTTTTTTTTTTCTACGATTTTGTCCTCGATTTGTCAACTAAAATTTTACATTGAAGGAACACATTCAAATATATCGTAAAATTTATTTAGGTATGAAGTATAAAACACTAGATAGATTCAATCAACAAAAAGAAATAAAATATTTATGTGTAAAGCTAAGTAGTAAAATATTTTTCTTATATGTTGCCAAGAACTACGTATTTAGCAATGCCACTTCTAAGAATATGATATCGTAAAAGTTTTCATCCTCTTCATGTGTTTCCGCGAAGCCCGACAGTAAATGCCATACGATACGGTTATCAAAAATATACCTAAAAAGAAACATTGTAAGTAGATTGGCACCTCCCAAAATATCATCTGTAACAAGTTACAGGGCACTTTTTAATTAATATCATAAAACACGTTTAGACTAACTAAGTAACGTTGTATCTGAAAACAGGACAAGTCATTAATATTATTGCTATGTTTCTGACAGTCATAATAAATTTAACATTATTTAAACGGTAGAAATTTCATTAAATCACATTGACAGTTGGTTGAGTTACAAACAACAAAAACAGTAAACAGTATCATACACAACGCTTTAAGAACTGTTCCGCCCTTCAGACATCAAAATGCGGAAGATTCAGTTATAAATGCTGGTGCAGAGGCGGACAGTTCTGAAAGCGATGAAACAAAATCGAGAAAAATACGTTCGTTGCACCAATTTCAAAGTGTAATAAAATGTCGTCGATGACTGATTAATGGAAGCGATGGTTGTAATGTACAATGTCGACAATTTTGCTAACGTATCGCTGTGAAGTAGTAGGAATACATTCAAATAAGTTGTGTTTTGGTTAGTTACAAAGGGTGAGGATCTAAACACATAAAGAGCTCGGGCGAAGGGTAGGGGGTTGGTTAACAGATGAAAGACGCAGACAAAGGGTAAGGAACACATAAAAGGGTAAGTTTATTTGAAGCTTAATTTGCGTGTTCGCTGAAATTTTGCTCAATTGATAATATACAATTCGCGTCGATTTGTATATTTTGCAAGCCCTACACCTATCGATTGTGTTAAAAACGTTTTGCGTGAAAGCGTAAATGATTTTCCTAAGTTTCATATAGTATAACAAAATTATTCCATAGTATATATGTGAACTATAATATAAGCACAGTAGACGAGACAAATAAACAGTACAAAATACAATTGTGACTGCGGCAAATCATATTTGAAAAGAGACGCGGCGTTTGCGGACCGTCGGCGGTGCTTGATTTACGCTGAGATTGCGAGGATTTTGTCGCAGTCACACGAAAACATTCAAGACAAACATACAGATGTTACATACACATAGATAATGAAACGAATACAGACAAAGGATTGAACGAAAAGTGAAAAAGCGTCAGTGGTACCGTCCGCGTGTCTGTAGTGGGACACGCGGAGGTCACCGGCATCACACTCATATGCAGGATTCGCAACAAAAGGGAAGAGGTGAACAGATACTGAACACTGAGGGGCGAGGGCGGGCTGACTGACACTTACCATGGTGTAAAGGAATTCCAGAACTCGCTAGGAGTGGCGGACACACGGCGGCACAGGGACACAGAAAGACAGGACAGATTACTACACAGATACCTACATCCCTCAGTGCAACCCCACCCCGGTTTTGCAACCGCTCCGGCCGATTGCACTCGTCTATATTGGTTAGCTTGCGTTTTAACACTGTATTTACCAATCAAAGTTCTGTTAATTACGAATCGATTCACAGACGAAGCCCGTTTGCATTAGAACAACCACCACTATTGATTGATAGGTAATATGCATTGTGATTCAATTCAAAATAATTTAGAAAAGTTGCAGGTTGCACCAAAGATTGAATGTGGAGAGTAAACATGCTGGATGGTGAATGCACGAAGGAACCCGTCGTGTGTACGAATACAAGGGCTGATGGAACAAATGCCAGAACGCAATATAACCACTCTAGACTTTTGAACTTAAATAAAATAGTGAAGCGGCTCGTGTTTTAATGCAAACAAACTTTTAGAGGCGCCTTTGCATATTAAGCGAGGTGGGTTGACTACGTTTATTTTTTTCAGTTTTGCTTTGTCTTATTTGTTGAGATCGTTCGAAGTTTTATCAACGCACACGGTATAGACTAGAGCAAATTAAAACTTCAAGAATTTGTTTACCAACTTAGATCATGAAAGTCGCGTTTCATTTTTTTCTAACAGATCGTTATCAAAGTAAGTGATATAAAAGTGTTCGTCTTAGAAAATTATATTAAACTTTAACTTTTACGTTTGCTTATTTTTACATGGAGCTTATATGTACCCATTAGTGATTTAAAAAATGCTTTCATGATTCAAGTTTCATTTCTATTACCTTATTTTCTTATGTAAATTTATTTTATTATTGTGAAGACAAACAAAACTGTTCGAAAGCTTTTGAGCGCTGATTTGGTTCTAATTTCATTTTGTTATTCATAATACGCTTTTGTTTTGTTTAGACAAACAGGTAGGGTAAGACACACACAAGGGATGAACATTAGACAATACACAACACATCGGATCTGGTGTGAAAAATAATAACAAAATATAAAAACTCAAAATTCAAATTATAAATTAAATGGTAAAACATAACCATGCTAGGATCGCAAACAATAAATCATAATTTTTACACGCGAGAAAACAGAGGAAAATCAAAACACTTCCACCAGATGAGAAAATAAATTGTAAGTTATAAAAGTATTTGAAGTTATCAATTAAATTAAAATAACCACACCAAATCCTCGGAGAGGTTTAGGAAGATGAGCGGGAATTATATGGTGAAGGTGCTAGTTCCTAAATCATTTTATGTCATAATGAATTTTGTATCTTCTTCTTACGGATATACATTACAGTACGGCGATGATATCACGGATCTAAAATCATTGTAAAGTGCAAATATAAATTATTCATGAATTGTGCAAAACCGACAGGTCAGTCCTAAACCAACTGGTGCAAAAGATATCGTTGTATTGTCTTTAAGTTTACTGATCCTAAAATGGTTAGTAGTATTGTTAGTACTAACGACATCTTTTACGATCATGAAGTGATTTGGTGTTTCTTAACATTTCAGACGTTTTCTTAATCTACACATACCTTTCGGAATATTCGTCCATGTGTGCGTAGCTCTGGACAGAGTTTTCTTCAATGAGGAATTTGACGCGTTGGTAGAAGGATGCGGTGACCGAAGGCGGCTGTTTTCTGAGGAGCACTTCTACAGGATCGTTGGAAGCTAGGCACATGATGTGCTCGGCGCACTCAGGTCGACTGCAGCATTCCGAGTCGGAGCAGTCCGTCATGCCATCTTCAAAAGTGTAGCCATTGTCAAGTGACAGCCAATATGGTTGGTTTGTTTTAAATTTAATTGGCCTCAATTTAGAGCCTATTTTCTGTAAAAGAGAGGCACTTACCTTCATCGTTATCTTCGTTGTCGTTGCAGGAGAGTTCGAGCGCGATGGAGCAGTCGGTGCCGGCCCAGCCGTCAGCGCACGAACAGCGGTACACACCATCTTCCAGGAGACATTGCCCATGGCGAGTACAGCCATTTGGACAACCAGCTGTTTACATTGAGCTATTAGTCAAGTGATAGTAAGTAATGTTTTTCTAAACGTTGCTCTTGCGAGTGCAATGCAAATGCATTGAATTCTAATAGAATTGAACTAAAAGTGTTGCGTTGGTTTGAAAAATCATCTTCATGAAAGTCGAAAATCCTTCATTATATTCAATACGTGCAGCATGAAACGAAAAAATGTGGTATTCAATTAAGTACGACTGTCGCAACTTACGCAAAGTACAGTGTCGGCCATTCCATCCTTGCGTACAGACGCACGTGCCATTCTTGCATTGTCCGTGATCGTGACAGCGCGTGTCACAGGGTCGTTGGTCACACATGGAGCCTGTCCAGCCGTCATCGCACCGACACACTCCCTCCGCACAAACACCGTGTGGCCCGCAGTCCAGTGAGCATACCACTGTAAGGTAGAAATGCAGTTAATACGCCGATGCACAAGTAAGGCAACTTAATAGTTCAAACTTGTTTGTGGTCTTTACCTTGTGAGCAATCATCTCCGGTGTAAAGTGGGTCACACACACATCTCCCTGCGTCTAGATCGTACACGCCACGTTGGGAGCATGCGGGAAGACATCGTTGAACCCTCGCGTCACGCTCACTGCAGGAGGCACCTCGCCAGCCCGCGCGGCACACGCATCTACCTCGCACACACGATCCGTGGCCTCCGCAGGTTGGGTCAAGGCAGTCCTCTGTTTATAATTAATTAGTTACTATTTGTATTAGTTCCCTAAACAAAACTTGAAAATGTTGTTCTAGTTTGTAAATAGTTTACCTTCGTCGCACTTTTGTCCTTTCCAGCCAGCCTTACAGTGGCAATGGCCGGCGATACATTGACCTCTTCCGGAACAGTCGGCCGGCTCACAGTCGTGTGCTGGAACGTCACATTCCGGACCTTTCCACCCTTCCAAACAGTGACATACACCACCTGCATACGCGCCGTGTCCCGAACAAAGAACTGGGCATACACCTGCGAAAACAAATGTGAGTTATTACTTACGCACTTCTTTATGAAGATAATTTATATAGTCAGTTAATGAGTATTTTCTACTTACTTTTCGAACAATCGTGTCCTTCGTAGCCGTCCATACACTCGCATTTCCCAAGGTAGCACGAGCCGTGACCTGAACAATCGTCTGGACACGAGTTAGTGACTCCTTCCGCTTCAGAAACGATCATTTCAACATTGTGTGGCTGCAGTTCGTCATTGTAAACAGATATAAACCATCTTCCCGTGTCGAGGTATTGCAATATGCTCACGTTTACTCTCATATCCGTTGACCTTTTGCTTATCGTATGGTTCCATCTATGCAGTGGGTTAATCGTGCTCAATAGTGCATCCCAGTCGTTAAGACTACTTTGAAACGGATTATCTCTAAACGGACTTCTTCTACGCCTTAATCTGTGGTCGACCCTGCCGCCTCGAATGAATTCTACAAAGTCGTATTGTGTTACGCTAGGAGCTACATTTCGTCTACCATATACGGCGAAATTAGCTCCCCAGGGAACTGTGAAGTTAAGGCTAACGTAGGCGGGCTGCTTGTTGCGGAATTCAGAACTCCAAAATTGGTAAGCAGGTATAGTTGCACTGTGTAACTCGTCGAATTCTCTAACTTCTAACGCGGGTGACCAAGGCGGCGGAGCGGCTTGTTGAGCTTGTTGTGGTATCACTACCGACTCTAACGCTGCTTCCGCTGTAGTTGACCACCCGCCTAAAGACGAAGTTGATATTGATTCTGCAATAAAACGTGCGAAATCTTTTACATCCTCTTGAACATGTCGGAAGTATAAAAATAAATAAACACTGCAAATTAAATTACTGTTTCAACTTACCATCTGAAGGTGATGACGTTGACAAAGCATCCCTAATTCCTTGTGCATGTGTTACTGCTTTTACATCTTGTACCAGGATACAATTTGAATTGTCTATATTACTTTTAATTGACGATAACGCTGTAACAAGGAAAAGGTAATATTAAAACAAAGTTTTAAGTCGTTGGTCCTATATTATCAATCGAAAATAATGTCTACGATCCAAATCTTTTTCTCGAAGCCGGTCATCCAATTAAGTTTCCGTTAAGTTTGTTTCTTATTGATGGCTCACATCGATAATGCCCAGAAGCCGAACAGTAATTCTATTAGAGTTCACACGGGCGCCGGGCGCGGGCGTCCGCATCGTTTGGGCGCAATGTGTTACGAAATGCGACACAATATCAGATGTCATTTTAAAGTTTAAGAGCTGAATGAATGCAGGGTAGGCGACGTGATGTCCCGTCGAGTTTTAATTAAGCGAAGCACGGCTGTGCTGCATTTCGTAGCGCTGTGACGGAGCGATTGGTTCCGCAGCCGCGGGCTGGCTCAGCAAGCACGTAGGTGGCTCGACACCCAACCATTTCTTGTTCGGGAGAATGCTGTTGTCTCCTCATTATGCGACAGTTGCCGGCTATCGAATCGATCATAAAATGCCGCGCTACGCAATCTAATTGGATAATTCTTCACGGTGTTCACTAAGAAAAGCACGGGCTCAGATGACACGAGTCTTGACGAAATTACTATTTATTTTGAAGCTACTGAAGCATCAAATAGGATCTTATCTATGTAATTTATTAGTAGTCAATATTTTTTTTTAAATCGCGGAAATATGTATAGTAGGCACTTTCCTTTTTAATGCCAAGGCGGAATATTCAATAGAAACTGCAAGGGAGCCATTGAATGTCTGTAATGTAAAGAGAATTTATTGTGTTCATTTATTAGTTCAGTAAGAAGCTCACGATCGCTCAGGATTTGTGCTCGGATGGGGATGCAACGTTTATTTGTTTCGGAGCGTGCGCAGGATGTGCGCTTAATATGTCGTGCGTTGCGTCAAGGGCAATATATCAATCCATATAGACTTAATTGACGCAACCCAGATTTTGTTCCCGCTAATTAACATGGTTAGTAATTTGTCGAGAGACATGTGGTTATGTTTTTATAGAGTCAATTTACTAATTAAATTTTATGTGTGAATATTTTCTCTGACACGTTGTCAAGTGTTTGCAATTACATTCCATAATTCGTGCAGATAACTCCCGGCAGTGTCGGAGCAATTAAGTTATCTGGCCGGCCCAGCAGTTGCCTATCTGTCCCCAAGATTTACTCTCAGATAAGATCGCGAAACGTTGACGCCATTTGGCCGTTTGCGCAGAGGATTGGACAATTTAACTTTACTATACCGTCCTGAGGGTAGATAGTTCAATGACAATAACCTTTATCGGCTTAACAACCAATACTTAAACAGGCAATTTATATTCAGTGTTAATGCTACATGCGTATGTCGAGATGGATTTAAAATCATACTTCTAAAATGAGATATATTATTGAGTTCTAAGACTTGAAGCATAAAACGTGTCTAGTGCGTTGCCCCGCATCAAATATTGATGGAATGGAAATAAACAGTATTCAACAAACAGTTATAAATATGAATTAAAACTTGAACGGTCATTGATGTTCCAGCGGTTTGTTTTGATGTAAGTAAGAGTGACCCCACAACATATAGCACTTTTATGAAAGATGAACATATTTGAACGATCCCCAGCCAACATCATATTCAGTTAGATAGAGCCCTACTCACAAAATAATAACACACATCGTACACAATGTTTTCAGATAAACGAGCAAAGATGACGTAATTTCCTCACAAGAAAATAAAATATGACAATGTGGTAAGTCGCGACTTTTCCCGATGATCCCTCGTAAAATCTATAAATTTTGTGTATTGAGCGGCGGCGGGGAGGAAATGGAGGGTGCTCACTGCTGGAGGAGCCGAGGTCGCCGGCCGATGCAAGCGACGATTGTGTGCAGATGGACTATGTTTGCTATCTCCACTATTTTTCGAGTTAATACAATTTATTGTAATACGATTCAGCATAGATTGCATCGTGCGTTGGGGGAGCGAAACTCGTTTGATAGTGTCCCCCGGGACGGACGCGCCGTCGCACATTCTCGCATTAGTCACGTGATAAATCTTCCCGTGTTCGTGTGTGCTGTCTCCTTTCATTACACGCAGGATCTAATATCGTTGTCCTTGTTACTTGCGCATGTTAACTGTGTTCGCACGAGGTCGCGGTTTGTTTGCCCCATTGTCTCAGGGAAGACAAACAAATCCAAATTTTGATTACATCATCATAAAATCTTGTCATTAAATAAAGTTATGCTTCATGAAACTCGTTAGCAATGGTTATATGTTGGCTTTGTTTATGAAATAATGTCGAATGGAAATTTTATGACGCCCTCTGAGTGGTTTTACAAATAGCGTGTTCTAAATTGTAGATATGAATGCGCAGGTATAATCGATACGTTAGTTTAAAAAAGGCCAATATAAAAAGATGGGCAGTAGGTACCGGTTACAACAGGATGTAAAATGTTGTTAATTTTTTTTGTATGTTTGGTTGATAATAATCGGAGTTTTAGAAGATACCTCTACATCAACGACAATGTTATGTGAGTATGGATCTTCATTGCAGCTGTTATCCAAAATAAATCAAATATAAGCTTTATATAAAACAGTTGACCACGTTCAACTAGTATTTTTTCTAACTTAGCCCTACAAATATTTAGTGTGCCAAACAAAATAGTGGTTTGTTATTTGTATAACAGTATTATTTTTACAACAAAACCATTACATATCGCGCGAAACGTGCGCGCGAGCCACTTCAAAAGCGTTAACGTTCGCGAAGAGAGCTTTAATAAAACATTTGGGGTCCTCACATTTTCAATTACATTAAAAAGTTGACGGAGCTGTATTTGCCCCCATTCATACACCATACACGTAATGAAGGGTGCAACAGATGGTTCACATTTTTTCATTACATCACTAAAACTACCGGCGCAAACCCGGAGATTTATGTCGGATTAAACTATAGACCCGGTTTTTATTTGATACAAATCCGGAACGCCAGGGGGCGTGGCTGAAAATATTTTATTGTTATTTCGAATCATTATTTTAATGAAAGTTCAGTAAAAAACTAGGAATCGATATTTCGAAAGTGGAATTGTTAAATAGGTAGCGTTTAACAGATTCATTGGTTTTGATATTATCTTACGAAAATCTAAATGTGGTAATTTCGAGGCGTGTGTGTCGCCGTGTTAGAAAAAGCGTATATCGTTTTGAAGTGGACAGGTCGCCGCTGCTCTCTGCCATCGATAGACGATATGCTACATGCTGCCTTATCTCCCCTGTATAATTTAACGGGTCTCTAAATGAAGTGAGATCCGATACGATAAGCCTCATTGACTTGAGACACCTTACATCCACCCGGTTCATTACATTACTTTCAAGAAGCATCGACTGACGTTATTTTATTGAATCTTTATGTAGAACTGTGTGATTTGGGATCCATATCTTGGATGAGTATAGTGTCGTTTAAATTGTAATTATCGGCCCATAACATAAATAGTATGTTTAGACAAAGGCGTTTTTCTTTCAGGAACATTTCATTCCTTAAGGAAAAACCACCCGTGTAGGTACGTTAATATTATATTCGGTAAATAATACTACTTTCTGTAAGAAAATAACAATAATACCAAACCCTTCAGTGCTCATAAGAGTTAGTTATGATAGTTGTATGTATGTAAACAAGTTTTTGTTTCAACTGAAGTAGTACGCGTAGCCGAAACTACAGTGAAGTTGTTAGCGGTTCACGTAGCGTGCTTCGAGCGTATTATTTAGTGTTTGTTCAAACTGTTTAATAGAACGCTGGCTTAACTTAAATTGAAACTATAGTTTAGACATTCGAGGAGCGTTTATAATTACTATTTTAAACGCTGATATACTTTAATATTTTACCTAATAGTAATAATTTTACTACTCCTGTATTCGAAAAATTAACTTTAATGTTTTTCTTATAAGATACAGATGTATTCTTTTAAGACGTCTATATCTATAAATAATGAAGTAAGCAATACCAAGATGAAGATAACTGGTCATTTAAAAAGGGTTTATAACCGTTACCTAAACAGTTTAGTTTACAAATACATAGATTGTATAAACAAACTTTTGATAGACTCGATTTTTATCTTTTATTTTCAGATTAGAACAAAGAAATAGAAGTTTAACTCGAGTTATAAGGATACCTTTTGAAAGCAACTTTATGAAGATACACAAGTGTTATTGAAGCTATACATATAAATATTCTTGAGTACAGGAAGCAATCTAATTCGGAATAAATGATCATTTAAGCCTCTAATTGAGTCGGCATTAGGTACATAATTTGCCATCGCGGCCACCCTCCACTTTGAAAAGACTTCGCTTGAAGGGAAATAAACAGAAGTAATTTCCCGACATTACAGCGAGTGAGCACTTTCAGTGTAAATGGCAATGCGGCTGTGCACCCAACGACATATTGTTTCTACGAATGTTCCACTGTTATACGGGATTCGCGTGACGTCGCCCAAGTAGGTGCAAACCATACATATACATACTTGTATGCTTATATACAGCCAGCTACTGCCACTCGAAACGTTCCAACTTTGACTGTGCTTACCTATATCTTCCAACTTTAGTTGTTAAAAACGCAGTAAAAGAATTTGGAGTTCATTTATGTTCCAAGTTAAGTATACGTAATCTTTCTATTATAGCTTTATTGCGAAGAACGTTATTGACTCTATGCTTGAGTGTTTTTACTTAAACGAACTTAGGAATTCCTGGAACTCGAGTGGCCACATTTATACGACGCTTTAACCGCACTTTATTTCCTTTTCTTATCCTGCCAAATAGCTCCACGACATTGACAGTAAAAACACATTTCTTTCTCACCCTCGTTAGAGTCGAATTTCGGAAATAACTTCTTTGAGAGTGCTTACGTCATTAATGGAAAATTGAACACTTTTGTCGGACTAGTATTTCCGAGTAAGTCGATAATTTAACACAGAACAAAGGCTTTAATGTTTTAAGAGTGTAAAATAGAGTTGGGATTATAATTTCAGTAATAACATACAAAGAATACACAGTCATTATCGTTCGAGTTGTTTTAGTAATTGCGAGGGCTCGGCATCGGCAGGGTAAATGTGTGTTGTGTTCGAATATAGGCCAAAAGTATTGCGCCGCCGCCGCGTCGTCGGCGGGCGCGACCCTGCCGCGTTCATGTTATATTGTGATGCCTCGTGTGCCTGCGGTTTGGGAGTAATGCTTGTGATCACTTACAGATAATGGCGTACTTTTCTTGATTGTGACTGTACTCATAAATTAAAGATCGATCTCTTCCACTTGTGTTGTAATACTGAAAGGTCGTAACGTTTGGCTTCTTCGGTTAACTAAGCTCCTAACTAGGTTGCTACAAATATAGAATCCACTTTGCCGCTGTTTTTATGTACACTTGCAACTGTGTAAGGTCCTTTATTTAGTTCCGTGTCTCTCCATCGTTAGCGCAAAATGCTTTCGCTACATGTAGGTACACATTCAGTACGGCAATAAGCATTATATGCAGTTGAGAGAATGTGCCATTCCATTAGATATAAAATGTAATGTATTGTTTTATTATACCGCAAGGAAGGGATTAGTTGTTCGTGGTTAAATCAAACAGGGATTTATTTTTGCGATTTATGAAGCATTTCGCATGTATAAATTATGATTGGTCGTTCGGCGGGTACCCGGTACGCAGGGATTGCGAGTGGCTGATGTATTCGTAGTGGAATAACATGGGACGTGGAAGTGTAAGATAATTTATAACGGCTGTAACATGGGCGCGCGGGCCCGAGGCACGCAGCGCGTTGCCTTGCGTTAGGCGCATCATTTATATTTTTCTGATGTTTGTTTTGTTTTTTTACGAACCTCTCTGTGGATGCCGTCTAAACAAAGAATGATAAAAGACTAATGGTCAACGTCTGTTTTCGTTGAAACATCAATGTTTAATCAACTCATTTGCATTGCGTGCACCGAGTGAATATTTGAATTTATCACCTTCAGTAATTGAGTTCGGTGTGATGATGGAAATATTTTTCTATTATGATTTGGTTGTATAACGATAAATGAATAAAAGTATTTTTATGGTTGTTTTCCGTTAGCATGACTTTGGACAACACGAAAAAAGGCTTTTGATTGAAGCGGTGTCGATGTTTAAACAGCATTTACGACGTATGATTACTGTTTTCTATAGTTATAAAACGTGTTGAATTTACATGCACAGGTAAACAGAGAGAATAAATAACTAAGTAGATATAAAATGGAAATGGAACTGCCGTAACTACCATTAAATAATAAACAGTTCCTTTGTTCATTGGAAATGTTTAGTCCACAAATAGGTTGCAATTTATGTGGCAAAAAGTAATATTTGCTACTGTTTCAGTGCAGAGTTAAGTCCGAGGGACTATATAATCTTGTGTAGCCCTCGAGGGCTATTCCTTTGTCGGTTTCCAATCATACAGTGCAGAACTAGCCCCTTAATTGGATGGAATCCCGCTTCAGGCACGATTCGGCATTAAGGGGATAAAGCATACGAGTGCAATTTTACATTGCTTTGTAATCTGTTGAAACAATCAGAGTGCGGGCTCGCAGGATTAGGCTCAGAGATGTAATAACGTTAATAGTTTTAGTCTGAATTTGTATTGCAAATAGCAATTTGAATAGAGGGCAATATTTTTGATTGGACAACAAAGGCATATCAACCGCCAACATTTTGCGGCATTGTTTAACCACAGTCGGCGGATCCATACCTAAATTAAATTACCTTTGTAACGAACGTGGGAGTCAGTTTTACTAAAAGGCTAACCGATACCTATGGGTTAACAAAACGATTTATTTTATTTTCGTGGTATTGAAATGGATTTAACCCACATGGTGTCATTATGGTTACAATAAACTTTTGTCTCATGTCTCTACGAAGGTCGTACAGTAACGCTAATGGATTGTGAAAGAATAATGTTATGAATATTCTAATCGGCATTCCGAGCGAGTTAATAAAAATACTGTCTTAACGAGAGTCTCGCGCATCCCGCTGTGATTTAAGAAACAAAGATGTATCGTCGGTAACTCGTACTTGGATATTTCAATATTAAAGACAACCTACACGGAGTTACTTTAACTGTCCAGTTAAAATTGTCGTTCGAAGTTGGAGTTCGTTAACTGTAGACTTTGATAAATCATTGAGAAATGTAGATTGTGCGCGCAGTTTCAATATAATTGTATATATAATGTATTATGGATACTTGAGACTTAAAAAAGAACGAATAACTAAGTATAAGTCCGCTTGCTCATAAGTATCAGGCCGCAACTTTTCAATCAAACTTAAGTACAGTAGTTATAAGTTTCCGAAGTTGGGAATTGCAACAAGCTTCTTGCTTAATGGGCGTAGAATGCATGAATTGCATAATTTTCTTCATGATATTAACAAATCTAAGACTAGACTGTGAGGACATGTAAACCTACTTGCATCAAGGCAGGAAGGCACGGTAAGCGCTCAATACTATCGTCTAAAAAGATATAACGTTCCCGCCCTGGTACCCCATCACTAAGGCAAGCTTGGTGAAACTTCCTAAAGATGCCTATTATAAGCTAATGACATGACAAACGAATAGCTTAAGGTACAAAGTTCAGATGATGTCCTTTTTAATATAAAATAAATGGTTGACGGCTTAGGCCTACCCTAAGGTACTAACATAGTTTTAAGATTTATTAACAATTTTATATGAAAATATGTGCTGAATTAAATTGTTACATAGATTGTCGAGTTACAGAAAATTTAAAGAGAAATAAAATAACTTTGTTTTTCTGTTTATAGGAAAGGCCTTCGATTAATTTAATCTTTTATACATATAAAAAATCTCGTGTCACAATGTTTGTTATCAAAGTCCTCCAAAATGGCTTGACTAATTTTTTTTTGTGTATATTTGTCAGATCTGAGTAAAGGATCTCTGAGAGAAGGCTACTTTTTAACACTCCTTCCTCCACCCCCTATTTTTTTCTTTGATAATGTATATGACATAACAAGGTTTGCCGAGTCAGCTAGTTAAAATGTATATATGAGAGAGGTTTTATAATTATATTCTTAAAGTCAGTATGTACTAAGACCTACCTATTTGAGAAATGTAAACGTGGGAACAAACAGACGTGATCTTTGAACGATCGCAAATTGAGAATCCGTGAGATTGTGAGTCCGATTTTGTAGGATTGCTATACTGCTGTCTATAATGATATTGGAGTTGACTCAAGCCAATGGTTGTCTCATTAAGTTGGACCTACTCGGTGAATATCAATATCAAAATCGATTATAAAGATTGGGTTAAGTATATTGTTTTTTTTTTTGGTATGAAATTATCGAATATCTTTTTTTTTGCGCTGGGTGGATCTATAGGGAGTGCAGACTTCCAGGACGACTACCAGCCACCGTAGGCGCGGGTTTGTAGACGGCGAGTCATGGGTAGCTCCTTGTCCGGCCGTTCGGTAAGACAGCGCATTGTGTTCAACGCGCGCCTCAAAGAGATATTAGTAAAATTGACGGGTCGCTTCGGGCTGACGCTTGCTAGGCCTGCAGATTGTTCGAAGGAGTCACCGCAACCCTCGCAATACAAGGTGGCTGAAGGATCACTGTGCGTTTTAGTCAGTAAAAGTCTGACACTATCTCCTAAGTAAATTCATGATTTCCGACATTAAAAAGGTAGTGTCAGACTTTTACTGACTAAAAGCCACCCTTGTTTCCTCAGTTACCGTTACGTTTAAGGCCCACAGTGACTCTTTCAAACAATCCTGCAGAATTTCAATATTCCAGGCCAACTGACTTCTCATCTCCAAAATCTGCATTTTGGAGATGTGAAGTCAGTTTGCCAGGCAAATGCAGTGGACCATTTTAATCTCCTAAATGCAGATTTTGGATTGAATTTTGAATTTATTTGTGAATATTTTTTTCTTAGTAAGCTACGAAATAATGAAGTTTGAAACTTATATCAAAATAAACATGGTATTATTTTATTTTTATTCGCCCGACGTTATGATAAATGGAATACATAGGTAGTTACGCGCTTAACTAACTACAGCATATTTTTTATTACGGTTAGGTTCGCGTTTGACCATTATCTTGCTTCCTTAAAAATAACCTATTCACTTTTGACTTAAAGACTTAGTCTATAGGTACTATGTTACTATTTGTACTATACAAACGTGGTTGCCAATTCATGTCGCAAGTGAGCTTTCAACAAACAGATAATTACCTTACATCTCATGTCAATGGATACTCAAGGACACTTAATAAGAGACCGCGACCCATCTTAATGGTGACTAAGGGACAGCGCCAAGTGGCTATCTTTTGTACCACTAACAATATACTACTTATAAGTCTGTACGCCTGGAGTTGATCATTTTAAATAAAATTAAGATAATGAGAAATTAAACCTAGAAACCGAATTTACAATTTCTATTGTCAACCGCATATTGCTATTACCTAGAAAATAGCTTGAGCTTGTGTTTATTTAAGAAATCGACGCCGAGTTGCTGGTCCGTCGATTTTCTATCGATTACATTTCGGGGACTGTGCGTTGGAATTGCACAATTTAATTCCACCAGGTCCGTTCCATCATCGGACCACTAGAAGTACGATGTTGCGCCACCGGTACATGGTGGATAGATATCCCACCCATTCGTACAAAACGTTTTGGGAACTCATTTATTATGCGTACAACTAAGGAGTGGAATTCCCTGCCGGAGTCTCATAGCTACAACCTAGGGGTCTTTAAGTCAAGAGTGGATAGGTTACTTTTAGGCAAGCGTGCTCCATCGTCGGCCACATCATCGACCATCAGGTGAGATAGTGGTCAAACGAGAGCCTATCAAAAATAATAAAAAAAGAAAATATGTAAAGTCAAAGTATGCAATCAGTGCGGCCTAAAGCTAGAAATAGACAAAGGAACTGGCAAAGATAAATCCTGGACGTATGTAGGTAGGTACGGTTGATTTGTATTTGAATAAAAAAATGGAACATTCCTACAAGAAGAAAAATGTTCTCTCAAAAAACCGGGCAAAACTTGTCTATGAAAACAGTTCAATTCCCGAATTGAGTTACGAAGATTTTTTCGTGACGTAACTATAAATTTACAGTTTTCAGATTTTTTCCTATACTTCTGTTATAAGACCTTGCGTCATGCCAAATTTCAGTATTTTAGGTCAACCGGAAATACCCTATGAATTTTGATACGCTTGAGAGTGTCGAAATATACGTTTTTTTTGCGACATGAACGACCGTATTTCTTTAACTTTTTTCGTTAACTATGAAAGTTTGTTTTTTTTTTTACAGTTTTAAGGGACAGAAGATCTGAGTATATGGTTTTAATTTCGACTCGATAGGCCTCCACGCGTTCTCGAGTTAAAGGGTACTTGACAGATAGACATAGATGGACAACAAAGTGATCGTAAGTGTTCCGTTTTTTTCTTTTGAGGTATGGAAGTTATGGAACCCTAATTCTCGAATATCCCTGTAACAAGAAAAATGTTCTCTCTAAAAACAGAAATAAAAGAACTTACCTATAAAGTAGGCGAGCATCGCCGCTAAGATGACGCAGAGGCATATCATGGCGATGGCGAGGCACTTCCACGTGCACCGGTGCTGGCACCGCTTGTCTATGTGGAACCGCGAGGGCGAGTACACGGGCACGGGGCTGGGCTGGCTGGCGCGCAGCGGGAACACCGGCATCACCAGCGGCTGGTTGGCCAGCTGGCAGTGCCCGCTGCCCAGCGTGCCGCCGCCCATGCCGCTCGACATCGGCGCGCCGCCCAATCTGTGACACAATATACTGGATTTAAAGCTAAAGTCGACTGTCGAAGACCTTGGAAATGGGGGTACGAGAAACATTGGGTCCTGAAAACAGTACAATGGAGCAAGTACCGTAAAAAAATCAAAATAATTAAAGCAAAATTTGGATTGCCAAGGAGCTTTGTTATTCTATAACAAAGCTTCAACCGTCTCAAAATGATTTCTCCTTCATAAACTTGTGAGATTATAATTTGACCTAATTGAGATAGAGTAGATTTTATGTGAGAAATTGAGCCTTTTAAAGATCAAAACAACAAGAGTTCTTACACTTTTCCATAATATTGTTTGTTTATTTAAAACTTCGTGGCCTCTGGGATCAGTAAACAAGGATGACGTTTATTAATTGGATATTTGGAATTAGGTCAATTTTAAACTTTGCTTCTGCTAACTTTCAGGAGTAAAAAGATGAAAAAACACAAATAATATGTCAAAACTCTTAAAAGTAGGTGACCCAGATGTCAAGTGTAAATTGAAAACATTGAAATTCTATTCCATAGCTTTATGAAACGCGTAAAAAATCAAGTTTCCGTCGATAGCAGGTAGATGAGAACTGGTATCGATGTCGTAACCTTATGTTATGACCAACTGTTGGCGGAGCGAATCTGTGGCCCGCGCCATATGGCGCTTCTTTTATTAAACCCTCGAAGACAATCAGAACGTATCATTACCGGGGATTCCGGCAAAAAAACGATGACCGTAGCGTTTAAACACGTCCGCCCTGTGAGCCATTAATCAATTATCCGAACTTCACTGTCACGACTAAATTTAAAGGCTCAGGCGAGAGCATATGGCGCATCGCGGCGTCCGAAGCGCTCACCAACTGACGCCGATATAATGACTTCTCGCATAAAGGAATAAGCAAAAAGAGAATAGAAATAATTGGAGCAAGTTTAGCAAGAACGAAGCGTGACTCCTAAAGGGTTTGTTTCGAGGAGGCTCTTGACTGTAATTTTCTTTTGAATAGCGGCCGAGGAGCCCGAGGAACGTTCGGAAGGACGAATTCATTAAAACGTGTACAGAAATCACAATGCTCCGGCACGCAGACTTTGGCCTTAAATGGCTTTTAAAATGTCCGCCGCCTTTGTACATTATGTGGACTTTATATATAATACTGGAGGTTAATAATGTTTAATTTTGGTGCTTTACTGTAGTCAAATATTCACAGCCTTTTATTTTTATCATCAAAGGAAATGTGCGTATAAAAATGCTAAACTTACGGACAATTTCCTCCTTCGTTAGCGTGGTGTTGAAATTGTACACCTGATAGCACCAAGTGGTTATTTCAAATAACTTGAAGCTATTTTGAATAATAGGCTTTTGGTTCCAATAACATATAATTAACTTAAATTACTAGTTCAACCTGGACGAGCTTTAACGATTTGTTTCTCACAGTTTATTTTTCTAATTTCTGCGAGAAGATCCGGTTCCTGGAGTCTATTAAAATTAATTAAATAAAATCATCTGGGAAACATAATATTAATGAGTGTATAATTAATTTTAGAGTTGGTCATGTATGGGCGTAATACGAGTCTTTCTGTGAGTGCTCGGTTGGGTTGGGCGGTTGATTGACTATTTGCGAAAGGATATTGAATGCTTACAACGGCTACGCGTTGGCATAAATCAACTAAAAATATGCCCATATATCATAAATTATAATGAAAATAACATGGCTCCGATCGATACAAGTCGTGATTGCGAATGCTGCCGACATTTTATAGATAACTGTACACGAAATTGATTTTTTGAATCCATCATCATTAGAGTAATGGATTTTATTGTTTATAATATAACGTTGGTGCTATTAGCGGCCGGTAGGCCCTGGTCCGCACGTTACCGACATGGGCCGAATGCTCTCGTTTTGTTTTTGTTAAAAAAGATTTTGTGGTTTAGTAATGAAATGTTGCGCAATACCGCAATGCGTTTCTTTCGGAACGGAAACGAGCATTCTATTTTACGAGCTCAAAAGTTGCGTTTTGAAATAAAGAAGATCCCGCGAAGGAGAGAGTCGACTAAGACAATTAACGAGGCCGACGACAGCGTTATTGTAGGACAATGCTGCGATATTTCAAGCGGCGGACGGACGCGGGACGGCGTTCGGCGAGATTTTGACAGGCGCTCGTCGAGTGAGCTCTTAATGAAGCGGTAAATAATGAGCAGAGGTGTTGCGCCGTGCGAGAGCCGTGTCTAATTAACAGAGAGAGAGGCCGACCAGTTTACACATACGACACACAAACAAACGCTAGCACATGGTTCGTTATTACTGAATGCGACGTAACTATCATTGGAAGTAACGGGAATCGTAATGTAGCATAAGAATGGCGCATTACAAAAACATCGGCAGGTAAGTGAAGGCTCGTTAGTCGTCGGGGCTCGGCGCTGTCGCACAGTTTTTATCTCTGCAATCGCGCGTGCAGCGGTCACTTCTAGTCTCGGAGCGAGCGATGGCGACCTCTAACTCGGAAACCAGATGAAACAAAAAGAAAGAAACGCAGCACGGGCCGTGAGAACGCGCCTCCTTGGTCCGGCGTGCCGGGGCCCGGACCTTCCATTTATCTTGCACAGTCGTGCGGGCATGGGCCGGACAGCGATGTGCTTTTATTGCATCGCGCCCCTAAATATAGGCCTGCGGAGGCTAACCACAACGCTTTTAGCCCTAAAATGATTGGCCGCTCAACTGGTTTAATGGTATGAGAGAAGTAGATAAATAAGTGTTTTTCATTGCGTGGTCAAGTGCCGATGCTCTTATTTGTTTACATGCAAATGATAATTATAATAAAAAAATATCTTTTTAAGTGATGTATTTTAATAACATTGCCTGAAGGCAGGAGCCATTGTTTTTTCATAGTTCCTAGTAACCGGTCCACTTATGTAACTCTCTCAAACCATATGCCTATATTTTTGCTTTCTACAACGTGTAACATTAAATGCGCAAAACCTCAGACACCTCAAAAGATTTTTAATTCAATTGACCTAATTGTGTGAGAAAAAGAAACATTAAAAAAATTTAAAGGTTTTATGTGCACTTTTAGTTTGTTTAAAATTCGTATCTGCATTGAAATTAGAACTTTTATTACCCCCTTATGAGAAAATTAGATTAAACTACGACCATTTGTGATCGTTTACCTATTTGGGCGGGTTTACGCACATGATGGCTTGGCCTATTAATAAATAGACAGGGCAACATTTAAATTAAGGTTTTTTTGAAAAATGGAACCTATATTAAAAAGTGGTTCAATTGATTCTGTTCGTCTGATCAAACTATTTTCAGGTTTTGCGCATTCAACGTTACACGTTGTATATGTTGCAATACCCACCAACACGGGGGTTGTCTTTGGGTGGACTTTCCAGTCAAGCACTAGATTAAACCAACAAAAAAAAACTTGCCTAGCGTATAAGTACAGAGATAATTGTTGGTTAGTACCACGTACCATGAAAAAAAATCTAAGGGCTCTTTGCTACTCACTTAGCTTAGGCCCACTGGACGTCTTTCAACTTTTGAAAATATAAGACAAAATATAAAAATAAATAAAAAATTAAATAAAGAAAACAGTTTAACAATTTATCATCTGAAAGACAAGAAGAAAGGAAGAAAATACGTTTATTTGGCACAAATTTAGTCACCGTACAGAAGTGAAAAATCACGTTCAGCTCAGATTGTTGCATTGAATGTTTGCCAAACGGCTGTAATTTTCAGTCTTTATGTGAATCGCGTAATATTAATAACATTAGCCGTTATGAAACTAACGCGCTAACGTTTGTAACGTAATTGAAATGTCAACATATTATTTTAATAGTTAATTTGCAGTGAAACAGGTGGCATATGACCGGCTCACCGGTTGTCGACGACACGCCGAAAGCTATTTTCGTAAACGTTTTGCAGATGACTCTTGTTTTCACCTAAAAACTGGTACGGCACTTGACATATGCAATAGACAACATATTGCTAAATGTTATCGGCGGCCGACGACCTGCGTGTGTACATAATTGAACCTGTGGAATTTAAATTATTGGAATGCTACGCATAAAATAGGTAGGTTAAAGGTTTTATGAAAAGGAAGTTATATCTGTTATGTGTGTAAGTATAAGTGTGTGTGTGCCCAAGGGCGGGAGATGTACCTAATTTTGATGATTTTCCCTCCTAAAAATAAAATATCTGTAGATTTTTCTTTATCTTTTACTTTTTAAACCAGTCTTCATCTTTAACCATCGTCGAGTTATTTCATCGATGTTATTGGTGTGGTTACGTTACTCAATATAAACGTTTTGTTTTCCTTTTTTGGTCGACTTCAAAACGCCCCCCACATTCATTGTGAGGGTCGAAAACGATCAAGCGATGTTATCGACTTTATTTTAATACGAACAACATTTCTTTGCATCGATATCGAGTTTATTTTAAGATACCTCGGAACTAATTGCCTCGTCGGTTGAATGAAGAACAATGAGATAAACGTTGAACAAGCGCCTCGAACCTGGGCGAGGCTTTCAATGATGATTGTTTCGCATAATTCATATTGAACGCAAATTAAAACGTAAAAGGTGCTTATTCATGGAGAATGTACAATAAGGGTGGCTCTAAAAGACTTATTCAAGTGTCCGACAAAAGAAAAAGATTAAAAGGTGCCCGAATAAAACACTTGGCGGATCAATCGATACAAGCACGTAGCCTTAGCTCTGAGCAGCCCTCGCCGCACCCTCCTATTGCAAGTCACGGGTGTAAATTCAAGAAAGCTCCCCAATTTAAAACGAAATGTATAACAATAGCATCGCCCCGCTATGCCAATTTCCTCCCTCGACGAACGTTTTCACTACAAAGAAACTGAATAAAATTATCATCCATACATACTGCTTACTATTATTTAAAGCAGAAAGTTAGATTGAAGCGTTCCGAAACGAGGAATTTACACTGACGAGAATCATAAAAAAAGGAAAAAAGCAAATTCAAAATAAACAGAACGCCAAGAAGTGGCGCTCAGCGCTCATACATCTCGCCGCGGCCGCAGACTGCCACGCCTGGAATCTGTCCACTTAAATAGCTGCCTTATTCGACACCGATCACACCCAACGGATTAATTAAAAACATTTGTCAAAATGCCCATTGAACGAATGAGAATTTTCTACGGAGAGTTTAATCTATAGCCATATTAATTACACGTTGAAGTAATAAACCAGGCTAACTATGACAGTCAATTAAGTTTATACAACCGTTTAGGTAGCTGGATGAGTTCATAAATATAAATTGATATTGTAATTGATTTCCGCAAAGCTGGGTTGGATTTTGTGCTCATTAAATGTGGAGCTGCACTAATCTGTGGCGATGGAGTGCACGAGTTCGGTGCGCATTGGAATGATACAGCGATTTAAATACGGTACATACGCTCGGATTCATTGAACTCGCAACTCTTATTAATAACTCTCATAGCTGATGTTTGTTTTAGTCGTCTCGTGTGGCGGTTAGGTAATGTTGAAGTTGATTCATGAATGGGAGAGCTCGCGGCGCGCGGCTAGCGCAAGTACGCGCCCACTCGTGTATATTTAGCGAATATCATTTTCCTAGAATATATTAGACGACGGAAGTGCCAACATTTACATTTTACGTTTGGTTTGACTAACGCTAGAAGCACGGATCACGGAACCAAAACGGATTAAAAATATGGTTTATGTTTTAAGTGCCTACGCGCGACTACGAACTTTGCTACGAGCCCAATACTGCGTAGCAGTAACATTGTCGGTAATATTAATATTTGAAATTCTCATTTTAATGAAGCTTTCAGGATATTTGCATTTAAGTACCTAATTAAATATTCATAGTGCTGATCTGTAATCATAACTACAGAGATATTCTTACGCGATATGATCTCCGGAGCTTACTGGCCAGTGTAGATGTGCCCTAGGCGCAACTAGGCAGGTTTATCGCTGGAAATGAATGGAAGCGATATCGAATAAGCGGCCAATTACTGGTCGGCCAGCAGACTGCGAGGGCCCGCACGTAAATAATCGTGCTCACGCGCAGAAACACGATAGTGATAAACAATTTTCCATTAGCCAAGCTGTGCAGCAGGGGGCGGACTCACGGGCCTTACTTACAATTTCCATACCTAACGGAGAGCCGTATGCGATAGCCTTTTATTACCGAGTTTGTCGTTTGAAGATGTTATTACGGTAATACCCGAGAAATGCAAATTAAGTACTGCCATAAATACTGAAAGAAATAGCCCGGGTTGGGTAAAAACCGTAAGACTTTACCTAACGGCCGTGATTCGAAACGGACGCGTAGCATGTAAAATAGACAGGTAATTGTGAAAGTCGTGAAGTTTCTTCCTTTAATGCGAGTAACACGAGAATGTGGGTTATAAAGTTTAGTAAAACAGTTTTATATTGCGCATTGACATAAAAATGTAATACCTATCACCTTGCGCGACCCGATTCCGTGAGGCAGAGAGTCCTAAACTAAACGCTTGCTATTGTTCAGCGAAACGGAAAAACGGTTTCGCAGGAGGCGTCCCTCCGCGGGCGCTCGTATTTCACCCGGAGTTCAATATTATTTCGACAGTGGGCACAAAGCGGCGGAAGGCCCGCACCGCCGTCGTCGCCGCTCGGCCGCCGCGGGCGCCTCTCGCCTATCGCTCGTCGCTCCACAATATTGTCCTCCCGCTTGCTGCCTCGGGTTACACAGTAAATATTTTTCGGCGGTTGCCTGATTGAAAAATTTTATCGCATTCCACCCCCACCTCCTCTGATAATAGATTGTATTCGCTTTTCGGCATACATTGATATGGGTACTGCCAATAGAGCACCCCCTTGCTCTGTGTTTACCGCGCACATGGTCATGGTGTAATAACTTTCACGGCCTATTGAGTGTAAATACCGATGTGATTTGGGTTGTTTTATTTCTACTTTTCCTTATAGCGGTTCAGTTATAGAGAACTATTTATGTGAAGGCTCTACGAGTCGTACTGTAGGCAAGTAGTGTTGTCTAACTTGGCTTCCTTTGGAATGAATAAATAATCGAAGAACAAGCCAAAGCAGTCATCTTTTGCTGTTTTGTGGTTTATTCACTTCAGTTGAAAGTTCCTTTTATTAAGCATTCATGGCGAGGACGAGAGTTGTCAGGACTCTAAACATTCGCCTTTTCATAATAACTTTCAAAATAATGGAAACTATGAGCATGAAGCGGTCTGCTTAGTTGGAAACTTTAGATGGTATTACTTTCTATGTATGGCTTCATTCGAAGTTAGCCAGTCAAAATAAATTGGGAGTGTTTATAATAAGAGTTGTCAAAATAAAGCTTTGAACAATGATGTATTTTCACGACTCTGTGGTACAAAAATGGAAAACGATCACAGAGCAAAAGCTGTGTTTTTAGTTAAATAGCGGAACAACTCGAGCGGGACAATGTCTCTCTAATTATATTTGTTTTGGGCGGCTGCGAGGCGTGCGGATCGTCGCTCGACGTCATTATTTATACAGAGGAAGATACAAATGAGGATCCATTACTGGATTTCCTCGATCTGGGCCTAATGAAAGACAAATAACTTCGAGTTCAAAGCGATCGATAAGAGCATTTGCTTTAATTTGAACTACGCGATGTTGAGGGAGATAACGTTAAACAGATACAAATGGTTCGAAATACATTCAAAGTTCTGATATAAAACGAAGATAATCGTAAAATAAAAAATACATTAAATATTGTTCTCTTCTGAGATTCGGCAACAGTAACAGCAATAAAAGTGGAGAGCCAATATAAACTACACCGCTTGACACAGCGGTAGAGACAAAGCTATTGACAACCTAACAGTACGAAGTGAACAGGGGTGAGCAAGATTTCGCCACATCAAATGGTAGCTGTAGAGTGCATTTGAATTCAATTTTAAACTTAAAAGCAAACATCGTAGAGGTAAAAATGGCTTGCCAATTGTGGCACACACTTGGACAAAATACCACTGAGATGAGTGAGGGCGCGACTCATTTGTTGCACTACATTAACCATGTCCCAGCAAGCCAGAACCCTAGTTTTGAATTAAACACGATTGACATTTTGTCTCATCTACATTTTTTGCCTATAACCGACCCCATGGTCCGTGAAATATATTAAACGACAATTCCATGTGTAATATTTTATCAATTAAGCTCGGTCGGTTTCAATTTCAAAATAATGGCGTGTCATTTGAAACTACCCGCAATTTATTACTTGCTATAATTTCATAGAAGAAAATGTCACAGTTGCATTTCAAATCGTGCAATTTGCTGAATTAGCAATTTGCATTTTTCATATTTTACAATAGTAAAAATGCTATGTCACGTCGGTCGTGGACGGTGGTTTGAGAATATTCATCCATACTAATATTATAAATGTGAAAGTAACTTTATCTGTCTGTTGCGCATTCACAGTTAAACTACTGGATCTATTTTGATGAAATTTGGTTCGAAGTAAGCTTGATTCCTCAAAAGGTAGTAGGTAGGTAGTGGTAGTAGGTAGGTCATTTTGATTCTGTCTTCGACTTCGCGTCCGGAATGACCAACATACATAATTCACGCAAACGAAGTCGCTGGAAAGAGCTAGTTTGTTATAAAGTAAACTAAAGCAGGTCGCTGTTCCGTAGAGCTGTAATGCCCATATTTCAGCAAGATGGCCGCGGCTTATAAATTATTACGTATAAAAGTGGTCGGTACGTCCGTCGCACGGTTGACCAGGCCACGCCAAATGATAAGGGTCATTCGTTTGCTTGCACCAACCCATTGAATTGCAAAGCAGTTTACTTGCGCGGTGAATATTTACACGTTTAATGGCTGTGACGTCCGCTAATGATGAATGCATAAGATTGGCATTTAGAAACTGTGAGAAGACAAACAGGTTGTCAGGACTTCGACACTTGCTGTTCAGTTTAATCTATTGCTTGTCTTCCTTATTAGTTTTGATGATGATCCAGTATTATTAATTCCAATTAAATATCATTCACTTACTAATTTGGTAAATTGATGTTTATTTATGCAGGCACCTCCATGTAACATGATAGGTATACGTACATATTAAATATAACACAGGAAATAGAGATTTCTGCTGCTGTGGGTCGCAATGAATGAATCAAAAATTTTAAAATAACCATAACTCATTTAAATTATGCACTAGTGGACAGTTTACTTTAAAAAACCTACGTATTGAAGTGGAATTCAGAGTAAGTTAATCAAACGTCGTCGGTTAATAAAAATGCTGGTCATTAAATAACCTCAAAAGATTACAGCATTTAGTAGAAAAACGATTTGCCGCCGCAATAATATATACGGGTTTATGGACGCTTGTGTCGTGGGCCAAACGAAGAGCTATGAACTTACAGAAGTGGCAAAATACGATAGTAAAAACTAGTTGGATCCACTAACGGTTTTTGCCGTCATGTTGTAATGCGATTACAAGGTAAGTGTAAAAGGGGAGATGTGTAAAGGTTGTATCAGGACTTGTGGTTTTTATTGAAGTAATTTATAATGTGACTGTTCAGAATACACAATTACAGTGATCCTTTGGTACTCAGAAACCATGTTATTCTTTACATGAAACAGTAGCAGATACTATTAATCTGTAGAGGTTTATTATACTCATTAGAACCAGTAATACTGCCCCCTCACCAAGTTTTAACGGTTTTAATTTATTCGTTTAATGAAAACAAACCATAACACGCCTAAACAAGCAGTTTATAATAAGTCAGACAATTTATGATTATTCAAACCAAAATATTTTTAAACGATGCGTCAGTCATATCTAATAGATTTATCAATCTCTATCAAAGTTTAAATGGCTCTGTATGGATTATTAATGGTTGTAAGATTTGAATTAAGTATGTACCGTTTCTACGTAGTCGTAGATAATTACGAGTTTTACATGCCATCGCCGATCGAAGTTGAGCAACATCTTTTTTTATCATATATTTTAAGTAATTAGTCACGCTAATCTTATAAGCCTTGCTGAGATCACTAATTTAGAACACTTATCTTGACTGTACGTTATCAGACATCTTAATTCTGACGCATCCAAGCACACGTTGTTTACTATTTAATCCAATCGTCACGGTGGCTCCGTTTATTTTTATTTGTACAAGCTGAACTGTATTAGGATCAGGATTCCTCGCGTCGTCATGTTTGATATACAGCCAAGATCGTTGACCCCTAATCAAAAGGGATTAATGTGTTTCAAGTGTTCGGTGTGTTATTGGTGTCTCTAATTACGTTTATGGGTCGGTGAGAGTTATGGTAATGTTCGGCAGCCTTCGTAGATGGCCGGCCGGGCGGCCTCGGCGCTGTCGTGTCACTGATACTTACGACTCTGAATTTAGGGTCTGTAGGGCGAGCCATTCGTTAGTCACGCCTGATGACGTGTACCTTGGACAAGACCAAAACTGTTATTAGAAAGATTTCGTCGTCCACCTTTTTTAGGTGCTTGTCTTAAAAGGTTTTTTATACTTGGAAGTCATATTGGACGGTAGTAATGTTTTTTATTTAGTAGCAGACAAATTATGCTTTCACTAAAATAGGACGCAGGTAAGTAAAAGTAATTGAGGGTCCTGTTATCGGGGGACCGGTGACTCGTCATATATAAAACGGAAAGGTCATTCTTTACTTAAGTATCTTCCTTTAACTGCACATTGCGGCAAAATGCATGAATTTCCGGACACAAACAAAGGCAGTCGGCACGCAAAGCATGCAATGCCGCGAAGCCCTAAAGGGTAAAAAAAGACGTTTCGTGGTAAAAAGTGAGTTAGGGTGCAGCTTTGTTTGTGTATGGCTCGAGTTAAGTGTTTAGATAAGTGCAGCTGAGAGCGGCGAGCACGTTTGTTATCTCTCGAGGAGCAGAGGAGCTCAGACAAATGGAGCCACCCTGTGTGGTCCGTTATTTGGTCGGTTCTCACCAAATATGTGCTCTCGAATCAAAAACTCGCCTCGGATATCACGAAACGTTGGGAAACATTACTTTGTGAAAAGTTGTGGTAATCGGAAGCACTAGGAGCCAGGCCGAGTGGTATTGTACGGAGAGCCAATATTCTGTTCTGCTTTTAAAATGGGAAATACGTTTTCTTTTGTTAGGACTATTGTAATATTACGAATAAACTTTAGGGTACTTTTATTATGATATTTATATATAAGTAAGGATTGTAGATAAACAAGAGTGGGTATAGTTTCGCAATAGGTTTGTGTTAGTGGGCAATAAAGATTACTTGCTGCAGTAATGAAGATGTTCATGCTACCTAAACTAACTTTTACTTAACTTTAGTCGTTTAATTTAAACTTATATTATGTATTGTTATGTAGAGCAGCTTTAAAGTAACAAGGCCACATACAAGGTGCACAGGTACCGTTGAATAACTTCAACGCAATTTTTTTTAAGGGTGCATAAATAATTGCAGGTGTTTAACCAATGTTTTGCACGTAAAAGAGCCCGATTCTTTTTCCAATGTATTGTTTAGAATTATAATCATCAAGTTATCTTTAAAACATCATAGTGTTTGTTAAACGATAGATCGCATTCACCAAACCTCAAAATGCATAATCTATTATAACAGAAAATCAAGTTCCCGATACGCGTGACATTATTATCTACCTATCTATCTAACGGTTAATATTGGTATTAATTAAGTTATAAATAAGCATTTACGGCAATTAGACACGCTTGTATAAGGTTTCGGAGTTTTTGTTCGCTTACAATATAATGTAGTATACAGTTAGGTATGTGACGCACCTTGTTTACCATCACGACCAAGTCTTTGTGCTCGTGTCGGCTCAGTACAATATTTCGTGTAACCAGCTGGCCAACGGCCGTCCCACCATTGTGACACTATAAAGGAACATGTCCTTTTCAATTATAAAATATTCAAATAAGGAGAGAAATAAATCCAGGCGAGGAAACGTCCACATTACATACATATTGCTGCGGGACCGCCAACCGCCTATTCATTACAGTTATTTATAGGAAGCACTGTCAAAGCGAGGCTTGTATTTATTCGGACGGTACAGCAGTTTATTTATTTTTAAAACGGGTTAGGCTGAAATACCCTATTCCGATAAGCGTCCGGCGACTGCCGGTGCACCGAAATATCTGGCGACGGCACTGATTCCGCTGATACCCGGTGTCACTGTCACACACCAATATGCGCTGTCTCCCGAGATGACGAAATATCGCCTCGCTATTAATAGAAATTCATTATTCGACGCGTTCAATGAACCCCTCTTTCTATCGATTCTCAGAACCTACCTGCTCACGCTGAAACCAATATCGTGGCTGATTATGATTCACAACGTATCTACCCGTAAATTTCAATCGACATAAAAAATACTTTAGCCATAATTTGACCGGAAAACAATTTCCGAAGCCTGGTATTTGTCGTAATATAAGAGATGAACTCAATCAATATGAAAGGAGACAATAGACATCTCTTATTCAAAACGGAAACTATTACAGCGTCGCCATTGTGTTCGGTGCCTCACCTCGACGAGTGTATTATTCAAACGAAAAGTGGTTTGTTTACAAACGCTAGAAGTAATAAGTATAGAGGACAGTCGACGACAGAAGGAGATTATGTGTGTGTTGGTGAGGAACGCAGTAGATGTCGATCGCCGTCAACATGAAAGATTTATGTCCAACTTTGTGACAGTAGTATCGGCGGCCACGATCCTGGATAATCCTTTGTTGGAGATGCAACGTCATACATCCGCGATAAGCTTTGTTGTGCTCCACTGACAAATTCTCGATATGGAACAGTTGAATTGAAAGACAATATTATGATTTCATCACGTTGTTTACACAGTGCAGGCGCTTCATATCCATTCGTATTTTGAGTGAGTTTTAAATACAGGTATGGAGTGAATCATCCGTGACATAAGTACATATATTTAGCTACTAAAAATACAATTTGGTTTAATGATAATGTAGAGGCGGTTTCTCATGGAATCGAGTCATAAAACGAACTTGTTATACGAGTAGTTTCTGTGACAAAGTTCGTTGTGCCTACTACTTGCATTATTAATTTATGCGTCCAAGTTACGCATATTGCATATACTCATCTAAGAACGTTCAGTAATTGGTCCGTTTGATCAGTCCAATTATGAGCGATTGAATCACAAAGATTCGGTTTAATGAAATGATTGTGTCGACATTATGCGTTAAAGTTAAAGGAAGATAATTGAACTTCCTGCGTTGGCAGCGATTGGTTTGAACGAGCCGCACGAATTCAGTGCCCCTTTCATAGTCGCTGAGGACATACGGTGGAGCTTGATGGGGCGTTTCCTCTAATTATACGAACTATTAATAAGATGCTGCACCAGTTATAATAAACAATCGATCACGAACATGCCTAATGGGCTTGGGAGTCGAGAGAGGAATGCTTTCAGGGTGAAGTTCAAGGGTTAGATTGTGAGCGCTTTTTAGATAGAGATTTTTACATTTAAAATTTTTCAAGTGAAACAGAACAGTGAGATAGTTTTTAAGAAGGAAACGTTTAATAAACCCTTTGTGTATTACATTGTAGATTATAAGGCATAGTTTCGTCTGTACAATCTCACTGCTTGTAATAACCGAGAGACTATTAGCAATCAACTGAAGCTTTGTTTGTCTACTGTCGTCGCTACCGTTTGTTAGACGACATACATACCCGCAGCTAGTACATGTACTATTGAGATGTGCATTCGGCTGTAGTTAGACGCTTCACGTCTCGGGGTTTTGGAAATGTTTAGTCAAACGTACGAGCTCTTTAGCTTTGTGGAACCGTGAATAATTTTAAGGAGCTACTACTGAGAAGTGACCACCCTTGACGGAAACACGGAAACATTGTGGTCTTGTGTCTTTAGTGCTAATTATAATGTTGGGAAATCTTGCCTTTTCTAAGAACTACAGTAGAGGGCAAGTTGGTTTATACGCAAATCCTCTAACGTCGCAAAATCAGCAACACAGATGAGGGGAACTGGTCGTGTGTTTGCAATTAAGGCCACGAGCCACAGATACTCGTAGGAAATCCAAATCCGATCCAACGCAACCTCTATTTTATATCCTCTCTTAGGTTAGTTCGGAAATTGAGGCAAAACTTGCACTTTGTACACAAATCGCTACATTATAAGATAATACGGAAGCAGCTAACAAACCGAACAGAATTGAAGCAATGCACAAAGCAAATGTGGATTTGGTCGGTAGGAAGGTTCGTGATCGTCTAAACGCTATTAACTAAGTTGCAAGTTTGTGTTGGACTTTGATGGGTGAACTGTGTTTGCGTTGTCCGGGCCGTATGGAAATCATTTCTTGCTCGGCCGAACTTCCCGGCTCCATATATGCCCAAATATTTGCTGCCAGTTCCCAACTCCTCAGTTTGGCGATCGTGTCTCTGCAGACGTATGGCGCATTTGCTCATGTTTACTTACCGACGTTAATTGCTAAACTTTGACGCTTTTAAGTTATTTTGTGACGGATTTTCTAAATTGTAAACACATTTATGTTGTGTGGAGAAAACGTTTAAGTTTATGGGAAAGTTTGTATTTTGTACCGTAATTAGAGCCTGAAATGAAATGGCACGCAGAAGCGCGGTTTCATCTTACAAAAAGCTTACAATATCAGGTAGTTCTATCAAAATTTTTCATTTGCTTTGCTACATCAAAACCCCTGCAAGTTATGATTATCCGTGAGCATGATCAAAGCAAATGTGATATAAATTAATTGGATACGTAAATACTTGGGAACTATTTCAACAACATCTATACATGTGTTTGATAGATCCAATCAAACTTTCCACATGGTTTCACTTGGTGCCTTAATTTATGCTTGCGAGGACATGTTTAGTTGCGCTTGCGTTGAAAAAGCGAAGCTGAGGGTTACCTTTGAATGTCAATTTCCTTGTCGAAGCGTGGCGCTTGGCGCTGCACGCTGCGAGCGCGCCTGCCCATGAAGGGCGCCTCGATGCTATCTACCCACCATTGTTGCGTGCACTTAACCGTCATATAGTTTGCCTCCATGCTCAGCCCTTGTTAACACATTGTAAAGGAAATTACATTCTTTACTCACCGTTAGTACGGCGTCAAATGATGTTTCCGTTATCTATCATCGCTCTAGCGTGTCAAATTGATATCATTAAACAAGTCAATAATAAATTTCATTTCTGACCTGGTTACTTTAATGGTCGACGGTGCGATTACTTATGAGTTATGACAGGTGGAACTATTTTTACGATATTAAAGTACGTTTATCAACAATTAAAGACAGCCATTTAATACAAAAGTCAGTAACGAAATTAGATAGCGGTGGAAGCGCGTGTTCGGTTTCATTACTGTCGGAACATTACGTATTGATACTGCGGTATTAATAGTTGGGATTCGCCCTCGAATCTGTTGAAATTAAGCTGCGGCGATTGGGGTGTCGCAGATGGCAGTAACTGCGCTATCTGCTGCCCGCCGCCGCCCGACCGCGCGCCAAGTATAAAAATATGATTTATGGCAGCATATAGAACCGCACATCCGCTCCGCGCTCGCCTCTTCTACTTCACTATTAGCGCAGCCATATGCATATTGTTGAGTATCCCTTACCGGCGGAAAACTACTAAACTACATTTTGGAATGGGAATTTCTTATTGTGAGAACTCCGATCGGAAACCCCAAAGGACACCCCGAATAAGAGCCGCAGAATTAGTTTTGTGTAGTGCCTTACTTTAATAATGTTCTGTGGTCTTCGGAGGTTTGAGGGGGTTCAGGGAGGCCCGTGTTTATGTAGTCGTGCGGTATATGAAATAGATGTTTTCTGGCTTCAGGCTCTTTATTATTACTTTGAACTGCGGTCATGAATACAGGGGCCCGCCCTTTGTGAGCTGGGGTCGGGAAGGTAAACAAGTGCCGTCAACTGATTCAAATACTCAATTGAATTGTACATTTTCCTTATTTCATTTAGTTTCTTTTTAATATTTCCCATTTGATAAGGCTTATCATCAAATATTAAATTGTCAAGAAGAGGCGCGGTATTAATGTAAGAAAGGTTTTGTCTTAAAAGGGACTTGGAAATAATTCAAAACTTATCACAATGGTCATGTTTTCGAAATGATTAAGGAACTTGTGCCGTGGTCTAAACGTCGGCTTTATCAAAGCTCCGTAATTTATGTGAGTTGTCATCGGCTTCACTAATGTGTTTTATCTTACTGTTGTTGAATGTTTTAGTTTTGTGTTCATAGTATTGTTACTTATCACGAAAGCTTAAATAATTTTATCTTAGACTATAATGTTTGTGTCTGTAAATCCAGTATAAAGAGTTAATCGAAGACAAATCACATAGATTGAGCGTTTAGCGCCTCGATCATCTGTTCATCCCGTTCATTGCGATAAATATTATACCACATTAGGATAGTTTTATCAAGTTCTATATTACGTTTAAATGTATGTAAATAAAGCAACAAAATCTAGTTAGAATTTGAGTTTTAATGCCAATATCTCTGCACACCTGCATCTTGTAGTTGTACACAAGTGTTATGTTAGTCGTTAGCTTGCTTGCATGAGGTGCAACTTACCTAGGGTCTACGAAGGGTTCTGCGTAGATGTTCCGGACGGGCTGCCGGCGCGGGAGGGGAGGGGGCACCGGGCTGAAGCCCTCCATCATCTCCTCCCGCTCGCTGTACTTCAGCGATTTCATCGTCATCCTGCTGTCCAAGTCCACTTCACTTCTGTTTGATCTCCAAACCCAACATTTCACTGTATCGTCCTATCTTATCACTTACATCGTTACACTGTCGCATTAACGTTCATCTTATTGGAAAGTAAAGAAAATCCACTGCTAAGTTCAAATGTTTCCTTTCCACATTTCCGTGTACACTTTTATTTTTATTTGTCGGTTTAAAAGCTTTTTACTGAAAGGAGAAAATTACGATGTTTGAGAAAACTCGTTGCGTGTTTTGATCTCGCGTAGTGGTGGCGCGGTGGTTGCGGTGCGGGTGTTCGCGGCCGACTGCCGAGCCGAACGTTGCATCTCCCGTGCGCCTGCCGACCCGCCCCGACCCTCGCTTCGAGCTTACTTGAGCTTTTGTCATTTTTTGCGCCCGCGCCGAGGTGCCGTCAAGCTCGTCGAGTTATTAGACTCTGGCACAAAAAATCCGAAACATACGCAAGACGAGGGACGATAGACCTGACGTACACGACGATAGCACACCCGTGTACAACATGTTGGCGTGCGGTTGAGTCTCCCATTGTTGCTAAGAATATTGTGTAAAGTGTGAATAAGATCTGTGTTGTAGAGCCGAGGGTGCCTTTTGTGATCTGCCGCGAACCTATTCATATTTTTTGCGAATTTCATATTTAGTAGATTTATCGATTTTTTTTTTACGTTAAATGTTAACACATGGTTCGCTTTTTTATCGACTCACACGTGAGACTACTAATAGCATTCCCAGTTTCATATTCAAATACAGAAGATTTGTTTCCGTTAAGTTAAGTGGGGAAGGCTAATGATGGCATTAGATCACGTAAAAATAATGCAAGGTAATCGAAGTAGAGTCGAGAAAGGAGAAAGTATCTAATCGATACGATTATCGAGTGGATGAGGGTCGGCTCGGACGAGCGCAGGGTTCGTCCGACTAAATGACCTATCGGGAATGATAAGATAAGCACTGGGTCGTACCGATTGATCTTTTGTTTATACATATTTATCTGTAAATTAGCTAAACCATTTTCTATTAAGTATATTACGTTCAAATGATTGACTTTGACGTTTATTCTATAAGTTAATAAGATGAAGAGCATTTGACGCCAACGCATGTAAACAGAAACACATGAATCACCTGAGCTATTACGTTAATGTTATGGAGCTATTATAATAATAAACGTCTTCGTACTAACGAGCAGTAAGTAAAGCTCAATAGCAGCAGTGCTTTGTCGCAGGCTGCACAGTGCACAGTGCATGTGACTGCATGGCGATGCTAGTTCAAAGACCTGTGGCTCCCTGCTGCGTGCGAGCCGGCGGCTGCTTGATCTCAGCACTTTGCATCTCCAACAATTACCCTCACAAACATTGTGTGCGACAAATGCGGCTCGCGCACACCCGTTTACCCTTTTTGTTCTCTAAAATGTTTGTTTTTAAAACTCGTTACATACCCTCCGCACAAATTTTATTTACGATCGCCGAAATTGAATTACACCCGTGTGATTTATTGAATGTTTTCTAATTTGGAGACGCGTTACTGTGTGACTAATAAAAATTTCGCGAAAAAAATGTGATTCCGCAAAAGCGGCCTGCCAATAGAAAGGGATGCGGTAAAATTATGTAAAAACCTGTCCTATGGGCCCGAATTATCCCACAAGGATAAGGAATAAGAATATAAAAGAGGCTTAGAGTTTTCCATACGGCTTTTTGAGAAGCAAGGAACGCAAGATTTACATACATACATGTGGGTAAACATGCTCGATGCCGAAGTGTCGCCGAGTACCTGTATAATAAATTGATTTAAGCGCCTCCTGACAGATTTAAGTATGTTTTGACAAACATTAGGGAATTTAAACCCCCAGTGACTAAACTTTGTTTCGTATGACTGGGGCGAGCGGAGTCTATCGTTGGATCGTTGGCCTCTCGACTCGGTTTTCCTCGAGTTTTCAAACCGCGAATACTTGCTACTACCGAGTTCAATGAGGTTAAATCAAAACTTCGATTCGATATTTGAAGTGTTATCAATTAAGCAGACGTTTGGAGGAAATAATAATAACCGGAGCAGCTAGCTAGTAGCTAATGAAAGTGAGTTGTGTGGGTTCGCGTAGAAATTCAAAGGAGCTTTGAAATGCTCGGAGCATATTGTTTCTTAATTTACGATCTACATTGTAAACATCGATACAAAGCTTATTGAAATCAATTTAATTGATCGGCATTTGTTATTGTAAATTCTTTTAGCGGTTAAAACTGGGTAGGAATACTTTGTATTTCTTTCGTTATTGTGAGCATTTTTTTCACTTGTTATTAAAGGTTTGTTTAACTTACCAACTTAGGTTATTCTTTAAAAACTTGATTTACCATGTAATGTGAATGGGAATATGTTTCCATATTTATGACTTGAGGGACTTATAGGGATGGCCGTAATACTTTAAACTGATTGTTATTCCTATGTTGTTTTTTTTTTAGGGTGCGTTGAAAAAAAACCTTACAATAGACATTGTCTCGAAAACAAATCTCAGGCTATGTATCAGTGAGTGAGTGAGCATGCTTGTGCAATAGCGGTAGTTGCATATAAGGCAAGTAGGAAGCGGCCGCGTCTCAGCCGAACATTTTCCCATGCCATACATTGACTGATGTATTTCTGACCGCCTGATGTATGGGCTTGTTCTTGCACTTGAACTTGCGCTCGCGCACGCTTTGATTCTAACATACGGCGCGCACCGTGCATTACTCCCCGCTAACTAAAGATAAGTAGTACATGCCACTTCAATTTGAACAGAAATAAACCTCACAATGGTCTCGTTATTGGTCCCGAACAACTCTGAACAGTAGACGTAACGTAAAAACAATGTTGCATCACTACACTGCACCAATTACACAGCATTGTTTGTATTTCGAGTGCTCTATAGCACACTTTAACAGAGCAGTTGTAGACTAATAAACACATTTTAGTCAGTGTATTTACACTAACATTAACAAGGCGCTCGTTCGTTTGAACCGTATTAATCTTCACTGGCTGGCCCAAATAAATTTCGGCATCCGTCAGTCGACTGTGCTACAAAAAGTAACTCAGCTATTTTAATTGGCGTAAAAGTTTGGAGTTACGACGCGGTAGGAACAAATGTCACTGATAGTAGGAATACGTGTTCCAAGTTTTTTTAACTTCAGCGTTTTCGAGGCTTTAACATTTTTGTTTTCACGTTTTTTGTTTAATGCTTTTTTTTAACAGACACGATTCACGAAAATAATAATTATAATAATTAAACGGAAAACTAATATCACAAGTCGAGAGCGAGATTTAATTAAATCTCCCGAGTTTTAGAGAGCGTGCGAACAAACACGTGCGAGAACGAAGAAATTTGGATTAATTATCGCTATCTGCCTGAGTATTTGTTCATTTTATTCTGTACTTTAGCAACCCTAGCAGAGCGGGGTGTGCGTGCTGCGAGCGGGCCCGTGCGCCAGTGTGTGTATGTGGAGCACGTTTCATAAGATAAAAGACGATATTGATTCCGTGACGAGCCGGAGCGGGCTGTGGGAAACGATTCCTGTCCGTTTAATAGATGCCCCGAGGATACGAGTACTTCGACGTACATCGCTCAACCTTCAGAAGAAGGCTCATTAAGAATATTGTTTTAAAAGCGAGCGCGTTTGATACGGGACACTAACAGTTATTCCAAGTTGTAAAATTTGAAACAGGTAAGTATATAAAGTTGTGGAGTGTAATTAACGAGTTAAGGGTACCGCACTGAGCACTTTATTCGTAGTTTAGCGACGCCGCGGTCGGAGGCTGCCGGCTGGTCGCGCCGCACTCGGCAGGACTCGGCCACATTCTCGTCGGGTAATTACGCACGCCCGTCTCGTTCCCAAGCCTCAGCTCTAACATTTTATGCCTCATTTCGTACTGTATGATTTGCTGCACACATTACTTGATGTAATTATCGTGGGAGCAATCCGCGCTCGCGTGCGAAGCGAATCATTTACTGGATGTCGATGCTGTTGTTTACATATATTGACGTCAACTGTATCTATCTATTCAAATTCTTAGGAATGGTTCCCTATCGCATTATAGTTATCATCTAATTAGTGCTAAGTATTATCATTTCCGTATCGCAGAAGACGTTTGTTTTTGATACAACAGACTTGATATTAGGGTTCCGTGCCTCAAAAAGAAAAAAACTGAGCAAGTGCGAGTCGGACTCGCGCCCTGAGGGTTCCGTACAAACTTACCTATGTAAATAGTTCAATTCCGGAATGGAGTCTCGAAAGATTTTTCCGAAACACAAAAAAAAAAATATGACGTAAGTAACAACAGTTTTCAGATTTATTTCTATACTTGTGCTATAAGCTTTATGCCTTTCAGGATTGTGGGCTCAACGGGAAGTACCCGAAATGTACGTTTTTGCAACATAAACTGAAGTATCTTTTATTCTCGTTAACTCACAAGTTTGTTTTTTTTTCACAGTTTTGAGAGTCCGCACACTTGAGTATGGTTATGGATAATAATATGGTTTTAATTCCAACATGATATCTCCACGTGTCCCGAGATAAAGGGTCTTGACTGACAAACAGACAGACAGACGGACGGACAACAAAGTGATCCTATAAGTTCCGTTTTTTCCTTTTGAGGTACGGAACCCTAAAAGCGGAACCCTTATAGGATCACTTTGCTGTCCATCTGTCTGTCTGTAAATACCCTTTATCTCAAGAATGTATGGTCTGCGGTCCCTTGAAGCTATGAAAAATCAAATGATTAAGTTAACGACAAAAAAGATAGGACCGTTTATGTCGCAAAAAACCTTTATTTTGACACTCTCAAGGAAATCAAAATTCAAAGGGTACTTCCTGTTGACCCAGAATTCTGAAATTTGGCACAATTTGGCAAGGTCTTATAGCACAAATATAGGAATAAATCTAAAAATAGAAAATTTGTTGTTAGGTACGCCACAAAAAATAAAACATTTGTGATTTGCGAAAAATCTTATACGGAATCCTTAGTGCACGAGTTCGACTCGCACTTGCCCAGTTTTTTTTCTTTTTGAGGCACGGAACCCTAATAACAAGTCTGTTGTGTCAACAACGAACGTCTTCTGCGATACGGAAATGATAATACTTGGCACTAATTAGATGATAATTGATAACTATAATGCGATAGGGAACCATTCCTAAGAATTTGAATAGATAGATACCAGTTGACGTCAATGTGCCCAGTTCTTTTAGGTCAAAAGGTCATAGCAGAAAATTATAAACAGAATGATTATTTATCATTATGACCTATGTTTGTTTTATAATACTCTGGAATTTTAATGCAAATAACGAGAAGTAGACGCCAACAAGGCTTGAAATAGAGATCAAACGGTTTTTGATTCAGTAAACGATGATTACATCCGACATCGGTTGATTTAAGTTGGTCGTGGCGCGCGGGCACGTGGGGCCGGCGACCGACGCCGTCCCACCGCTCCACTGCGCCGAGTGGACTTCGTCATTCAAAATAAACGCTGTCTTCGCGAAACACACTCCGAGATAAAAGCCACGACTCGTTACTTTTTACTGCGACTGTTTTTTCCTCTTTTCCCCGCCTTTCCACGAGTTTTTAACGGTTAATTTGTCATTAGCCCTGCATCTGTCAGCGCAGAGTTTTGTCGCCCGCAGATATTCAACAGAAACAAAGCGGTTTAACCCAAAAGTTTTTTAAAACTGAACCCGACACCTGAATCGACCTCGACTGACGCCAAACTAAGCGTTACTTCACTTCAGTACTTTAAGCAGTAAATTGCGTTCGCCGCTGTAATTCATTTTACTAGTAAACTATTAAAACAAACAACGCTTCAAGTTTTTCAATAAAGCAAAAAAGATCGCTACGGAGAAGAGCCGCGGCGTTCTGAAATATTGACTTTCAGATAATAAATTATGATGAAAGAGAAAATCAATGTAAGCTGGCTTAATGGTGGCGCGGCATCATTAATGATTATAATGGTTATGGAATTGTTTCTAGTAGGTAATGGCGGGAAGGTAGGGGCGGGCCCGGAAATTGTTCTGTTGTCGGCCACCGCAACATTAGCCGGCGACATTAGCCCGCCACACCGTGCGTGACGTGTACCTTGACATGTGACATATGACAGACGCCAAGATATGTGTTAAACAACAATTAATTGACAGATATGAGATAGATTTCTTAAAATGCGGCGCGCTAGCGTGAGAATACGAGCGCGGCGCGGCGTGCTATCACAGTCATGTGTCATGGAAACTTAGAACCATTAGCGTCCAACGAATCTTCCAGCAATTTAGTTTGAGCACATAATTGCGAGAACAAGTCGAACCTAATTGATGTCCGGACTTGAGTTCAAGTTGCCGTTAATACCTACACCGCTGAACGCTGGCTGGTTCTTGCATATGGCTCCACATCGTTAAGAGCTCTCAACCTGTGATACTTCCTATACAACGTAATTATGATGTTATTACACATCTTCCTCTAGATATTTTAGAAAAACAAATATTTTGAGGTAATTATCTAGGTTTCTTTTGAAAACATAACATTAAGTGTTAAACTGCCTTTGGATATATGTTATTTTGCAAAAAAATATGTGAACTTTGACCCTTCATAATATACGCATAAATTAAAAATGTAAATCTGCACTAATATTATAGAGGTAATGTTTTTTTTTTTGTTTGTAGGAGGTAATCTCTGAAAGTACTGGTCCGAATGCTATATTTTTTTTTCACCTATAGAAAGCTGCTTTATTTCTTATTTCTGAATGACACATAGGCTATATTTTATGTACTTGGGCGAAACCGCGGACATATACTAGTAAATTATATTCTTGAAAACCTTGTATATATAATCTGAATTCTGAAGTATGTAATTTTTTTACAAAACCTTCAAAGATATAAAAAAAAGACCTTGAATCATTTTTGGGAAATATTCGAGTGAGCGACAGAAGTTACCGAATGCCAATGGAGAGTTCAGGTACTATATCTCTTTTTTCGCGTTACCTCTTTATCAAAAATTTCTTTGGATGAAACAACAAGCGTTTCGACCATGCTTGAGTTAACGATAGACGGGCTGGGAAGGGCCCTCTTAATAGCAACCGTGAGACTTTACTGCACGTCTTTGGACGAACTTCTCTATACTTATGTCGTGCCATCATACGATTAAGTAAGCTTGTGGTAGTTACGGCGCAATTATACATGTTTAACTTAAAAATAATCACCTGTTTTTGTAATAAGATAGAATGCTTTTATAGACAGAACTGCTGGAACTTTAAAGCAAACTAAAATAAAATTTGATTGCAGACAAAAGTAACGCGCTTTACGGAGTGTTAATCCTTTTCTTTAGTCGCTTTAAGTGCTACATAAAGAGGGAAAATAACAAGTTTCTGTCTGAGACAGAACTTTAGCCAGCTTTATGAGTTTTCGTTTTTGCCTGAAAAGTTATGCGGCGACATAAAAATCTAACTAAGTTCTGTAAATTAATGAGCGGGTTTTAGGTGTTTGTATGAGTGTTCTCTGTATTTTGTTACGACAGTTCCTTTTAGCGACTAATGAGGAAGACTATCTTTAGCTGTAGATGTTAACAGGATGATACGACGTATATTTGTAGATAGATATACATTTTTTTTCTTTCTTTCTTATTTCTTTCATATGTTGATGTTAGGTATTGGGTGGGTACATAAACACCTGTTAAGTTTTTATTAATACCTCTATTTTCTCAATTAAGAATGTAAGATTGTCATGTGCAAACTTGATCTGGTTTGAGTGTTTGACATTAAATTAGAATTCGTTACATTCGTAATTTGAATGTTTAATTCAGACACGGCTCTTACTCGTAGTAATTATTTTATCTACCTATAGTAAAAAGATGAAATAGATCAGATTTCCATTTTTCGTCCTAATGAAATATGTATTATCATTAGGACGAAAAATGAAGATCCTACCAATCGTATCCTAAAATTAAAATGTTTTGCAATGTGAAGTCGGTAAAAAAGTTATAAAGGAATCAGTAAAAAATGCCTCTATTCATTTATTATTATGCCTACTTGATATAGGTAAATGTGGCAATACAAAAATACTTTAATGATACACTTTTTCATAACTAACTTGTTCTGGAACCATTCTTACAAGTACCTATATGTGGAAATTTAACTAATTTTCTCTTTAGTAAAGAACACTAAATTAACTGTTTCCCATAATAAATTTGTTCGTAATAAATAAGTTTTAAATTTAATACAATCAATAATAATATTAACGTTTGGTTATGCTGTTGTTTAGCAACCATAAAATGTAAGCTATTGTAGCTTTGGACAATATTTTTACCTTTTTTATTAGTTTTCATAATTAGATAACTATTTTATATCTATTTGTTGGCTTAATAACATAGGCAGCTCAAGAGTCAGGGAATTTTATTTAGTTAAACGTTTAAGAAATTAAAAAACAATGTACCTATTCAAAATAAATATAGGCTTGCCAGAATTACCTAATTCAATAAAAATGGCAACTGAGTCTTATCACACGTTAGCCAAATGTTTATAATATAGTGATGACAAATATAATTATCGAAACAATAAATACATATGACAGCACATTTATATATTCGATGTAAAAGACCCGCACAGTAGGAACGTAGTTAGTTGCTTTGTTCGTATCAGCATATATTGAAAGTAAATAAACTATGTTTACATAATGTCATCTCGTAAGATATGAGAACAAATTGATGTGTGAAATGCCAGTACTTACATATTTGTTTTGGCAGAAAATAGTTCTGCGGATTCAGCAGTTGGCAAGCGAACATGGTTTTGCCAATAATGACATTCGTAAGTTAATCTAAGACAGGAACAACTATCCCGAATACTCTGTCAAGTTTTCGTTCACATGGTGATAGATTTTATCTCTCATTAAGTATGCGTTTAGAATAATATTTCCAGTTTTCATTTCATGCTTTCCCACTACTGGAAATTAAGATACATATCAGTGACTACTAATTTCTTTAATCTCTTGTTATTTTTAAACTACTATCTACATAAATTGATCAACAGATCAAAGACAAAATCCATGTAAACAGATTGATATCGTACACATTTTTATGAATCCAAAAAGCTCAAGTAGATGTAGCAGAGGCAATCCATGAATAACTCACGCCTGCGTTGAAAGCCACCCTTACGAACTCACTGACACGACCGACTAAGTACATTGTTATTCCAGAAATTTTACAGCAATGAAAACACATTTAGGGAAACAATAAACACCGAAAAACAATAAAGAACAAATTAAAGTCGGACTGCGAGCGAGTAGTCCGGTATATTGCGCCGCTTACGGAAATATTGCTGGGTATCACGCTAGCGAGGGTCGGGACTCGGCACTGGCTACCTGGTGCATGTGGAGCCTGAAGGCGTACGGGAGGCGCGGGCCTACAGATCGCGGACGCCACGGGGCGCGGGTCAAGCGTGTTGTGATGTACGGCGTATCGGTCAGTGACCGCGAACGAGTCGCAACGGGCTCGCAGCGCACCTCGCCGTCGTCGGAGGTGTTGTGGCGAGTATCGCGCGGGAGACACAAAACGCGCGCGCCACGGCCGCCCTCCGCAGGCGATTTGATGCCCTCCGCGCGACGCCGCTGCGCGCGCATCCATCGCCGGCGGATAATGCCGCCCTATCCCACGACGAGCTATCGAGTTATCCGCTACGGGTGGATATCGTGCTTAACCCTGTCAGTTTGTACGATAGATACGTGAAAGCTCGAGGTTACTCTATGAGAAGCATGTCTTGTTTTTTGTAGTCTGTACGAAAAAAAAAAAAATAATATCCTTTCAGGTTTACCGATGGTTGGTTCTTATTGTTCAGGTAGAATTTGGTCGATTTACAAGTACAGAAAAGATCACGAAAAATTTGCATAAGAAAAAATCTTAATCGACAATAGACATCCCTAAACAGATTATAATTGGAGCATGCGTGGTGCGAGGGTTGAGGGTAACAGGAGGACGATAGAGGGTGGCGGCGTGCGGGTGTGCGGGGGGCGTGCGCGTGTCACCCGCGGCGGCGCGACGCAAGCCAACGTGATCTTGACACCGCATATGCACGGCTTGTGACGTTCCACGTTGAACCAATTCTGACCGATCACAACAAAATACACGACACCATCAAAAAAATAAAAGAATCAACGTCTGGACCATTATATAAAAAAAAAGCTTTTATTATCTCAGAACAATCTGTAAACAGACGTTGCCCTTGACGCTCGAAACTTACATAACGGCTTTTGAAATTGGTTTACAAATCCTCAAATCCCGTATCTGATATAAACTCACCCTTCAATTTCGGGTCCCTATATCCATTGTAACATTATATTAAGTTAGTGAAAACAATCGATGGTCTATGGCAGGCTTGCTACATCATAGGCTGTGCGAGGCTTTCGAGCTTTATAGGAGAGATGACGACGTGCCGAGTCTTAAGACGTGTGGTACCGAAATCCTTGGCGCGTGACTTTAGTTCACGCTCTATTGGACCTTAGGTATGCCATATCTGTCCGTCCATCTAAAACAAGGTAAAAACATGAATACCTTGTTACTCGGTGGTTAGTGTGCATAGCAGTGTAAGCTTCGTCGTGTACCATTACACCGACCAAAAATTACTTGATTGAAGACACTTTTGAAGTGGAAATATGAAACTTTTATGTTGTTCTGTATTTTTATGATCATAATGTTTTGCTACGAGTGCTACGAGAATTGCTACGAGATTTGCCTATTTTGAATAAATTAAATACAATTATTATTGTAACTTGTTCTTTGTCCTGATACCATTATTTGGAGTCGGGTCTCCTCTCAAATCGGCGCCAGGTTATACTATCCTGGTGGGGCAAAAGGAATAACTTGAGGTCTGTTGTTACATAATATCTGTTAATGCTGTAATAATATATGGAAATATTGTAATATCAGCCACTTTTTTTTTTTAAAGTAACCATGGAGTTTCTTGCCGGTTCTTCTTCATAGCTTCTGACGTTTTATAAGTGCCCATGTAGGCCTATGCGAAATAAAAATATTTAAATTTTGAATTTTTTGTCTCTCTCGATTCTAGGCCGCCTGGTCAATGGTGGGCAAACTCTATCTTTCTTTTGTTCTGGCAGGTTTAGTCCAATTTTTACGACAGTGTCCTAACTTTTCCTGCTAACATGTCCATACCAAATATTATTATTATAACTATGACAACTAATATTGCAGCTTGTAAGATTTTTTATTTATGTAGTTTACAATAAGAGTAAAAATATTATCTTAGAATTTTTGGCACGTTTGGCGCATTGATAGACATATTAGCTGCTGCTCTGCGTGTTGGGGGTTTGATTCCCGCACGGCCTTCAGATAGTTGTTCTGGGTCTGGGTGTCTTATGTCTTATGTCTGTGTGTTTATTAACAATGTTTATGAATGCACCCACGATACAGGAGAAATTCCTAGTGTGAGGTAATGTTTACACAAACTTTAGTACTGGGTATTTCTAGTGCTACGCGCAAACATTTTGAGTTTATGTTTACATAGACGAGTTTTTTTATAGTTATATTCTCATGTACTTGGAATTTAGTTGTATTTTGTGTGTACCTATATATTTAAGACTACATTTATTACCTACATATAAAGCAGCAATGCATAAAACATGTGCATAATGTTATCTTCATATGTTAATCTTATGATTTGTTTAGACTTCTACTACAACTGTAAATTATTGATGTAGTCCAAAGTGTAGCATTCTACATGTATGCTGCTCTGATACCAAGTATGTTCATAGATGATAAAAATAATATTATTTAGTATTCATACGGTGCGGGTAGTTAGCGGAGGTAGTAAGGTTTCGAGCCTCGCCGGGCGCGGCGCCCCCGCGACTCGCCGGATAAAGGGTTTTGTTTTCTTTATAAACAAGCGCGAAGGTGCTGCTAACGACCCCACGAACAAATACGAAATTCGATCTACCATTACGAATACAAATGGCTCCCCTACAACCCGCCACCGTGAAGGCATTGTCTTTGCTGCAATCTCGATCGACGCTCACTCGTATTGCTCCACAACTACAATGTCCTCTAATCTATTGTTTACGTTTATCGATCTTGTAAACTCCAGCCAATGGACACCTGCTTCTCATCCGATACAAAATAAACACGTCTCAATAACACGAAGATTGATTTCTGTAAAAATTTCCCGATGTCCTTATCGCTATATTGAATCCGTATTAAAAAGGAAATGAAGAGTAGGTATCGGTTCCACAAAAAAGTTGAAGTGCCGCTATCGCTTTGATCTCGGCTGGTATTGCCTTCAATTTTTGCCGAAGACATTTAAATTCGACGTTCTTTAAGTACCTATCTAATACTGGAGTACTCCAGTTTTGGAAATTGGATTGTCTTAATCACGGAATATCGAACGACGATTTTTTGATCTTAATAACTCTTATCATCAGTTTCCCGAGTTAAGGTTCTGTGTGATTAGTTAATTATTATTACCCTGTATAAATTATTTCCACATTTTTGTGACTGTTATAAATAAATTAGTGCATAATTCAACCAGCATGTTTGTTAATAATTCTATAGACCTGAGATTACCAACAGTATTACACAGGCAGCAAAACAAATCCAGAACCAACATTTACATGAATTTATAAAAATAAACTTCAACAACAAACACAGCAGCAAACAGCTTTATGAAAAATGTTATTCTATTGTCTCTGTCTCTTTAGCAAGGGATGCGCTGCAAATAGTTGTAGTTTATCCCGACGATGCAGCGAAACTCGCTACAATCACACGATCCTATGCAATACGTCAGCAAAGCTTTAATTTTATGTTATGGCTTGTGCCACGGAACGAATAAAAAAGACGTCTGACAAAAAGTAGACGAGGAACGTAAATCGAGGCATTTCTATTGAGGGCCATGACGTCGCATAAATGTCGACCACGAATGTTGTTTGTCACCGCAGGGCGCGCGCGGGCGAGCGGGCGCGGCGCGCGGGCAGATCGCGCGATACGCCCGCAGCGGATGGACAAGCGACAACCTACTTATATTGAAATAATATTGAAAAATAACCTATTCACAACTTTGTTTCACCATTACCATGATTGGGGATTGAAATAATCCGCTTACGTAATCGTGTGTGCCTCTAGCGTTTTCCTTTTCTTGGAACTGACAGATGAAAGCCGGCGAGGTGCCGATTGAAGTCACGTTTGTTGTTATTGGCACACGTGAGTTCTGTGAGCTCTCAGATTGCGATGTGGCTACAGATAGATAATAGCCTATCAACATCAGGCAATCTAGATCGTCTAGCAATCTAAGAGAACCGAGCCATATGAGTCCTTACACACTGCCATCGATTACGACATTTAATGCTAACTTTCAAGTCTGTGTTTCAGTGCTAACATCAAATTAGCTCGAACAATTTGAGACTAATTGAGATGAACTAGAGAGAACGAAGACTTAACGCAAGGTTAATCAGAACAAAGTACTATTTTCTATCTAGCCGAGAGCTAGAGCATTTAAAGTAACAAAGTAATTACCAACACAGAAAGTAGGTCTCGCGTCACTTCATTGTATGGAAGCTGTGTGTGCGTGATCTTAATTCGAACAGTTTAAAATGCCTTTTGAGTTGAAGCGGAATATTTTGCTACATTTGTTACCTGGTTCCCCTGAATAGTGGTTGCTGGCAGGAGTTCAGGATGTTTCAAACATTCAGTGGATTTTAGTATCTACCGAATATGTTTACAGTTAAAAACTATGTGAAGTCACTAGAAGCTGTACGAAGCTAGGTTGCGGAATCGTTCAAAAGAGTCACCTCATTTCTGGAACGCAAATGGCAACAGAAGGAACATTAGTGGGTTTTAGTCAGTAAAAGTCTGACATTTCCTTTCGCTCTTCCCAGAGCGGGGACGGTCATACAGAAGCTGAAAACATTAGATAATTTTTTTTTTACAACCGCTTCTATGTCATTATGACGTTTTTAAACATCTTTCCCCAGATATTTTGTAAACACAGAAATATATCTTGTGGATATTATCTAGGTTTCTATTGTGTAAAACTAATCCAGTAGAGACCTCTGACAATCTGCGATTTTACGTGAACTGTGGCCCTTTATAATGAACTCATTAAGGCGTATAGTCCCTTGAACCATCTGACCGAAATTATGTGAACGCAACTCTCGCACTCGCCTAGGCGGCAGTACGCAAATCTGTGCATTTATTTGCGGCCAGCAGCGCCCGGAAAGCGCTTTAAATCCATTTTCTCTGCAAGATATTGATTGATTTACATATGCAATGTTCACTTTGAAGAATATTTAACCACCAATTTTTATGTGTAAAAATGTTTCTAAAGATCCAAGCCATTTCGAAGGAGTAGGGAAAAGTTGCGAAAAGTTGCGAAATTGCTAAATATTTTTTTTTGACAAAAGTATTAATTGCACGAAAAAATCAAATGTTGATATTATTGTTCATGAATCTATAATAAACATATATTTTTTTTCAAACCAATTGACCTAGCCGTTACGGAGGAGTAGGCCTCAGAAAATCACTGTTTTATGGCACTTTTCGGGCGCTTTGCCCTTAAACATTAAAAACATAAAAAAACATATGTATGGCGTTTTATAAGTGCCCATGTAGGCCTATGTGAAATAAAAAACTTTTGACTTTGACTTTGACTTTGAAAACTTTTAAAGATTAAAAAAAAAACACGAATTTCCTGGAACAATTTTTGTGAAATATTAAATATTATTAATGAATAATGGCAGAATTACCGAATACCAATACAGTTTTCTAGCATTATAATTATATTATTTCTATTTTTTTGCGTTACCTCTTCATCAAACAATGCGTAGGATTGAGTAGAATGAAGCAACAAGCTTTTAAACCATGCTCAGATGCTCACGTTGACGATAGACGAGTGGGGAAGGGTGCTCTTAAGCTGCTCAGAGCTATACTGCGCTACGCGATGCTACGTCGCGCAATGCGCTCCTACGCGTTGCTTCGTGTTGCTACGCAGTGCTACGCGTTTCTACTCAGTGCTACGCATTACCACGCGATGCTACACGGAGCTACGCGAAACTTTGCGAAGTTATGATTTTATTTTATTTATTTATTAACACACACACACACACTACGCCGCTAAATTTTGATAGTTTTAATCCCGTGGCGGGTCGATCCGGTACACGAAACACTATCGATTTGTAAAGATAAAATAAAAAAATAAAGTACCTTTTTTTCCGAACTCGAATGAATTTACGCATGTTCGAAATTAATTTCTTTAAGAAAACGTCGGCTGAGCGAGTCCAATGACTTGTAGGTAGTAGTCGGGGTTGCGTACAAACTACCTACGGGTCATTGGACTCGCTCAGCTGACGCATATGGTGCATATCAGATAATTTAAAATGTTTTGTTGTTATAGTTTCAGAGAAAATTAGACAAAACGGTTATTGTGGTAATATGTAGCTCCAGCTCTATGTACAATTTATATACAACATTAGTTTTAGTATATGCGAAACCCAAAACACGTGTCCAGTATTTTTATGTAAAGAATCTATGTACATTTCATAACTGTATCATGAAAAATCACAAAGTTATAAGCTTGTTATGTTAGCAAAAATATATAGTCACCGGGCCATCCAGGCGACTGAGGGGTTGTTTTGCACTTGCATCCAGTTGTTAGCTGGCACATAATACCCAATATGACCTGCCGTGACCTGTGTTGTACTGAGTGTCGGTCGGTGGTGTCCAACTTGTGACCTTTTTAAATATTTTTGGGAAAAAATATAACATGGTGTTTTTTTCACTATTGGAATATTTAGTTACTGATTCTGAACAAAGTATATTCAGGTTTTACATAAACTAAACATAATGTTGTATACGTATACACCACTATTTTTGAATTAGTACAAATACTTAAAGGGCTTATTAGAAAAGTCCTTGTTATTTTATAAGTAAAATCTCAATAAATAATATTCATAAACAGCAAAGTTATTAGCGTTGGATTATGTCCCAAAATGTCACTCAATTTATGGAAATATTGTGCAGGCTATTGATAAATGAATGAATAAGTGACAATTATTAAGGAAAAACACTGCCCGCAGTATTTTCTACTAGCAATTGTTATGTTTGATTGATTCTATGATGAATTTACCTTTTTGTGGTCAATTTTAGGATTTCAGTTTTTTCTGTTTTTGACTATAAAAATATGATCAGTGACGGGTACAGATAGAGCCCCATTTTTTTTTTGTACTAATTAAAAAGTAGGGGTGTATAAGAGAACAAACTGACTGACTTAACAACGCACAGTCGAAACTACTGGGACTAGGAACTTTAAAGGGAATTGCCCATTTGAGGCCATGAGCGGACAATTGACTAGAGAAAAAATACTTTATTCATTAATTTTGCCATAAAAAAATATGTATTCCCTTAGTTCCAAATGAGCGCCACTATAATAAACAATAAGTGGTAAATAAAAAGTAACTTTATGGAAAAAACAATAGTTTTATCATTGATAGTAATATTTGATGTCCGTCTTTGGCCTGGAACACCATAGAGGCTGGGCAATCTCCTTTTTCACAATTCTTCCTATTGTGACTTAGGCAAGCACTAAGAAGGGATTTTAGGAAAGACCTTAAAGGGGGTTAAAATGAGAATTTTGTTTATATGCAAAAGATTACTGTTTGTGCTAAGTTTCTGGTATAAGATATTAATTTTATACCTGAACTTAGCACGAATAGTAATCTAAATAAATAATGTCGACACTATTTGTTTTTTTTTAAACTACCCCCACAAGACAACTAGAGGGTGTTAAAGATTTTATGAAATCATTCTCGCGAACTGAGTCGCGGGCAAACTAAACAGGACCGATTTCGGCCGATATTGATACTGATTATGATGTAAATAAAATATAATTACTAACCGACAGTGGTTGGTGAGATATAGGAACAAAGCAAAGCTTTTGAAAGCGTTGTTTCTGAAGGTGTACCCTCCATTAGTCGGTGTGGAGCGGGTTATTGAATTACGACACGTTCGTAAGGCTGTCACGGCGCGCCGTGCTCTAGCGTGTCATATCGGGTTACAATCACATGTTTAACTATAATCTGGTAGTCTTACAACCATCAAGAACGCGACCGATCGCCAGATTAGACACGGAACACAAACATGGACTTCATTTAATGACGTTAAAGTCAAACATGTACGTTGTTTTGTGTAGATTTTTTCAAAATGGAAACAAAAAATTGGAATATTTAAATAACACACGGTTGTAAGGGATTTAAAAGTAATACACACAATGAAAAGCCGCTAATCTTTGTATATTCAGCGGCTATTGAATTACAAAAGCATGATGTAATAAAACGGCAAAGTGTGCTTGGATTACAATAGAAATAAAAAAAATCACTGCCTGAATAAAAATGTATCCATTTTTTATCCTGCACGGTATAAGAAAAGAGATTATTTTTATTTAAAACTCCCTTTAAAAGTGTCTATCAGCACATGTTTTAACGTTTTAAGCCGTAATAAATCATAGTCGTTCAATTTTAGATTTTGCTTACAATTTTAAATCTGTTTACTACGGGACAAGTTGCTCCATCCTTGTAAAGTAAACACAGTAAATCCTTTAACGCTTTTAAATTCATAGACAGAATAAAATGCTCGTGTATCAAGCCCGTATCTCCTAGACTATAACTTACAATTTTTGAACCCTGCCACGAAATAAAAACAAAGAATTTATAGGTACCTAGTTGTTTTGTTCAGAAAAAATATATGTTGGATTCATTTTCATCGAATTACAATCTACGTACTCTCTGTGTAAACGTTTTATTTTTTTGTTTTGATATTTTTTTTATGTTATTATTGTTTGTAGTTTTTTATAGAATAATATTATGTTATTGACCTTTAGATTTAGATTTTTTTTTTCGGTGGAATCTTACTCGGTGGAACTTTAAATATAACTAAAACTTATCAGAGTTCCTTTCAGTTACCCCACGGTATCTCGTTCAAACAATCCTACAGTCTTGGTAGGCATCGGCTCTAGTGGGTTCCGTCCATTTGCTGACATCTCTGAACAGGTCCACCTTGTAGAAGTCTTCCAACGTTGCGTCTCGCCACTCCAGAACCCTTCGTCCTCATCGGCCATCTGTTCTGCGTGCAATGTGCTCTGCCCATTGCTACTTAAGTTTGGTGATTCTTGGAGCTATGTCGGTAACCTTGGTTCTCCTGCGGATATCTTCATTTTTGATGTGATTACCAAGGAAACTCCGAGTATAGCCCTTTCCATTGCTCTTTGAGTGACTGTAAGCCTTCTGATAAGGCTCATTGTAAGCGACCATGTTTTTTTGTGCCATATGTGATCACTGACTACACGCACTGGTCATAGACTTTTGTCTTAAGACACTGTGTTATGTTGGACGAGAAGATACCGCGCAAATTCCCGAACGCTGCCCAGCCGAGTCAGATTCGACAACCCAACTGGATTGTCTGTCCCAGGTAAACGTAATCATCTACAACTTCGAGTGTAGAGTCTCCGATCTTGATTGGAGTGGGTGTTACATGGTTATTTACCATGACTTTGGTTTTGTCCATGTTCAAAAAAATATAATTATTTTTTTCTTACATATTCTCTATTATGCGTACTTCAATTATTAATTATTTATTTATTGTGAAATAAAAAAATAATATTATTATTTTACTGTAATTATAGTTAAGTATTTTTTAAATGTAAATTATTCGTTTATTTATTATGCACACCTACCATAGTGTATGTTTGCATGTGTAATTGTGTATGTATTTTTATCTCAAAGAGAATGCCTTGTTGCATTAAGTCCGTCTATGTACATAGACTAATATACTACTACTGTACATAAAGTTTAAATAAATAACTACCTAATTATTTTATTTATTTATGAAATGTCCAAGTATCAAGTCGATATCTCCTAGCTAGACTAACAATTTTTAACCCTCCCACGTAATATAAAAATAGTCGGTATAGTTGTTACAGAAAAAAGTATTTTTGAATTCAATTTCACCTGTGTAGAATATACAATGAATTTTATTTAGTCTAGTCTTTCTTTACTTCGAAATGTTTTGTTACATACAACTGAATAATGTTCAGCTATTTATCTTGAGTCCTTTTTTCAGTGTGAAATTATCAAAAGCCTCCTCTCGCTCTGGGTGGGGAGAGAGGGTTCCTTCAGTGGCCCTTTGCGTTTCAGGTAACTCTTTTGAACAATCCCGCATCTGGTAAGCATCGGTTGTCGCCTCTGTACATCACTGCAGAGCCTATATGATATTATTTCTGCCTGATCACTTAAAAAAAAATTCCCTTGAATCCGGCGGCGTGGCGCCAAACCAAACCAATTGAAGTTTTCGTTTCGAGTGCAAGCAAAAATGAACTTAGCGGTGGTCCGGCGGAAGTGTCTTTGTTGACCTGTTGATGGGAATCCAAAGCAAAATAAATAATGTATTTACTAGTTTTTTTTTTCTGGTGGTAAATCCGATGACTTCTCTTGCTCTAGGGTGGAGTGGGAGGTCTTATTATTTTTACTGACTAAAACCCACTCCTCCGTTCCAGGACCCTGGGGTTCTCTTTCGCATACCCCATGATCCCAGTACACATTTACTAGATTTGGGCTTAGTTTATATTCCTGAAATTCTGTCGTTGCTGAAGTAATTCTAGTGAATAGATTAAGACCGCCTTCCGAGGTCACGTCCTTGGCCTTATTCTGCTAAGTGCTATTATCATTCCACTTTCGTGATTTGCGCAGGATAACAAACAATTTTCTAATTATTCCGAGATCGACGTGGAATTTCAATACGTTTCTTGTTCATCAAGCATTAAATTAACTATTGTTATTAATAATAAAGCTATTCTTGCTACACGACAGGCTAAATGTTGCAATAGTAATTCCTTAGTCGCACAGCAAGCCAGATGTTACTGTCATAACGTCACGTCGTGGAATCAGCCGCACGCAACCGCGACGACGACGCGCCGACGGCGACGCGCGCTCAAGTACCAGCCACGCCGACCAGAGCAACAAGTCACTACTATATTGTTTATGCCGAATTATATTCATAATTTTTGGTCTCACAGACCAGCCTAGCTCAAATTATGCTCGACGCGGATCAAGACAAAATGAACGTACGTTGGCGTTACAATTTATGAGGCAGCGGACTATTGTGCCGACACTGATTACTCTTTATGGAGATTTGACGTCCTAACACGACGCGCCCTACATGCTCCGTTTACGTACACCAACGGGTTGTATGGACGTAAAACTTTTATGCCTCCACCGCGTTTTACAGCGGGCCTTTTATTATTTAGTGAAAGGAACGACGGTGATGTCATAAATCTCCGCTCCTGCGTGAACTTTCGCCTCTTATCTCGGCAAAGAAATTATGGAACTTTCTGGCTTCTCCTAGACAAAGTGTTTGGCTTTCGGGATCTTGGGTCACTAAAAGCTTTCCACAAATTAATGAGGAATTTGTGCAGGAGAAATGACAGAAAGAAATAAATATCTTTCATTAGTAATATTATCTAATTGAAATTGAGTGGAGGATAAACGTCTAGATGTCAGCAAAGCATTTAGCGAGAACGGCGACGTAACGTTCTAAATGACTGCAATCATGAAAACGTGGGCATTAAATATGGCCGCTTGTACAGAATAAGTCATGTATCTGTATCGCTAGGATTCATTAATCTTGTAGTGACTTAGGTTCTGTGTGGGCTCAGACAAGCTTTATAATATGTAATTAAATTACATTTAAAGTCGTCGGTCGCAGCGGACGAACCTCTCTAAATCATATCGAGTCCGTAAATGAAAGCCAGAGTGACATGACAGACAGACCGGTCATTACGTTAGGGTCAAATGTTCTGTTCACTGCTTTCAGTGTCCGTTTGTTCGTTGTTTGCTTCATTGAGATGTGTTCAATAACATAGATCGTATCGTTTCTGTATCTGCGATTTACGAATACAAATAAAATTGTTCATGCTTTTGCATTATGCGTGGAAGATATAAGATTTACAGCTGTGACAAATGACGTGACGTCTCTTCTGCTTGTTTTGTTGCAAAATCGGCGTGCAGATATATGTTGTTCTAGGCTGACATTTACGAGTTGTATCCGCGGGATACAATATGTAAAGCAGATTTATCAGTTGAGGATATAAACATACCAACAGCTCGTTGCACCTCACTTTATTTAAGTCAGAATTTATTAGTGCAGTTACTTTTTGGTGGGTTCAATAAAATTAATAGGATACATTAGATATAAAAAGAATCTATTAATAATATTAAAGAATTTACGATGTCCGTATTAAGCTTGATCGACATATCATAGGATAATATAACAGGAACATAACGGCTCGGGTGATACTCAGATAATGCGCCGCCGACGACGCCGGAGGCTCATACAATTAAACAGATAACATAAAATTAACGAAGCTGACTCGTAAATACACTCACTTTATTATCTATAAAAGTCACTAATTAATTAATTGAATAATGATAAAGTGCTTTCTTGTGTGATGCGGAGTGGCGCGCCGCTTTGCGGTCCTCTATCGAAAAGCAATATTGCTGCGTAACTTGGTTGTCGTCACGTTTACCTTGTTAATGCTTTTATCTGTGATGTGGGTCATATAAATACATACCCGCTGTATATTACAATTAATTATCACATCAATTAAATTTTCATCAACGGGTGTGCATCACCAATTTGTGTTCCTTTGTGGTTTTATTTCACGAGCTCCGGTACCGTTAACAGCTTAGCAAAGCGCGTCACTAGTTATTTAGCAGTGTTAGAAGCTCTGCAGCTAGTAAATCTTCGCTTCTGGCTGTGACGGCAGTTAATGCAGTCTACCTAGGCTTCAAGAGATAAGCTAACAAGGCTCTTTAGCTAAACAAGAGGCGGCCAAACAATAAAGGCAAGTTAAGCGTCGTGAAATATGGCAGAAACGAGGTGCGATAACTCAGCGTGCTCGCTAGGCTCGCTGGGCTCGCTTCTTTTCCCCTAATTAGCCATTCAATTCCCGTAATCTTGTTTACTCGTCGGCCGGCTCGCGCTGCCCAGGTGCGATAATGGCCGAGCTATTTGCATGCCGCCATATTGTTTCCCCATGTTCGGCTCGCAGCCTCCGATCCCGTCCGATGCGACCCCCCGTTGTTTTGGCCGGGCTTATTGGATCCGCTTGCGATTACTTTGTATTGATCCCGCCGTCCATTATCTACATTCGTTTATTTTCGTATCACAGTAATGATACCGACTGATGTCCACAAATCCAATGAATCCACCCCTTATGTTGTTCTACAAGCACGAGTAATTAATTTGTAGTTGATATTGATTGTATTGCTATAATACTATGTTGTTGTAGGGGTCTCACCTCATAAATACCATTTTGGTGTTACGTGTACGTATATTAAACTAATATAAAGTTTACGTGCACGTGCACGCCGCGCGAATACAACTTTAGTGAACTACAACTTGAGAGTAACTTGTGTAATCTGACTTCCCCGAATGCCCTTTTACGACTGTTAGTTGCTTAATTAAATTATCACGATGTATTTATTCCATTACAATAATTAACAAAGTTATAAACAAACTCGTTTAGGGGCAGACACGACGGAAATCAGAAATATAGTAGGTAATTGATATTTTTGCAGTAGTGTTAGAGGGCGGTCGGTCCCCGGCGGCAAGTTTAATATAAAGCTCGATCGAAAGCTAATCGTAATCTCGAACAGTAAATTGAAGGCGATCCGTGCAACGAGGCGATGCCGGCACATCTTCTATAAATACATTACTGAACACGCTTTATTACTCCGCCATCTTCATCCAATCCTATTAAGTGTCTGTTCGCGAACAGCTTTCCTCGGAAGGCGTTCAGTTTTAGGATGGCCATTTTTTAAAATAGTATTAGGGTTCAATAATGGCTTTAACACGGGGCGCCCCTGAACGTCTATATTATGTCTCGGTGTGAATTTGGCGAGCTCAGTCGATATGCTAAACTGAGGAGGCGGTGGTCGCTGACGCCGCGTCTGCCCGCGCCGCCGCCGCACCGCCCGCGCCGATGAGATGCGATCATTTAACGACAACGCTTCGCAAGATTTCCCTTCGAGCGGCGATATTGGCGATATTACGTCCTCTTCCCGTGGACCACGTTTTATAATTTAGACGCCCGTTGCCTCGGGCTGCATAACATTAAAGGTATTTTATGAAAATGTTATTATGCATGTTAAACATTTGAAAGGATTTTTGTCTGTAATAACATTGTATTGTTATTAAATTCCCGGCCGAATATGTGTTTATGGAGTGAATTTGCACTCTATTTAAATGTTTGCATAGATTTGTAGAAACAGCACTGATCAAATGTTAGCAAATCCGCACCCAACGAACTATTTATGCGTGATAGAATGGGGGCGCGTTTCGTCGAATAACTTCAAATCGGGTCAAATTATATCTGCGGCGGGTATTAAGTTAATTACCATGCTTTATCTGCTCATATCGATGGACCTGTATAATTAGGGGTGTCAACACAATGCTTCCAAGCGAGTACAATATGTCTGCACAAACCACATGTCAATTTAATTTGACCCCCGATCCAAGATGGCGGCAACCCTCGCGCGGCGTCTGCTCGACCGAATGCCTGCGGTTTACGCCTGTTTACTAATTGACGTGTTTTAGAGTAACACTGCATGGTTTCTGTCAGCATACCGATGAATATATTTGAATACGTATGCCAGTAAGGTTGGCCTTTTAATTTAAACGTTGAACTAAGAAGTTATATTTAGTTTAGCTTTCGCTCAAATAAGTTGTGCGCTCTGTGAAGCTGTAGAAGTGAATGTTCTTGATTAAAGTACTGAATTGTACTGGCGTTATCCGGGCTATAATATTTTACTATTCTAAGTCTTCATGCAACAATTTTGATTAAGGAATCTTTTAAACTACAATATTAGTTGACAGCGCCGTTGTTTTGATTTCCCATTCATTACAAAATAAAGTCACGTTTAATCCTTTTTTATGGCCAATGCGGGTCGGGTCTATTTGCCTGTCATTCTAATATTTTAACTGGTCTCAATATAAATATTCATCGTGGTTTTAGTTTGTTTATTTTACGATCCGTTTAATGAGACATCCAGATTAGGGGTCTTAACTAAATCACATTGTAGAACGACCAGATTCTCTGTGTATTTCATGAATTCAAATAATCAAATAACCATTAAGTATAATAATAGTCACCTAAATCAGTACCCTTAGTTTATGGGCGAAGGTAAGAGTTGTAAATATTGTAGGACGCAGACACTTGTATAATTGATGAGCAGCGAGGTAAAGACGGCTGTACGGCGTACGGTGGCGACTGAGTCGCGATCACCGACCGACTGAAATATTTAATTTGAGCGATTGCACAGCCCTCATTTAGCGTAAATAAATCGCAAGCAAAGCTAGGTTTATGAAAATACTAATGCCAACATTGGGTGACACTAGAATGAATACCTATTATTGCACGATTGAATTCAACTTTGAAATTCCAATAATACGTGTGATCAATATTATTGAAAATTGACACATGAAGATCATGATTTGCAAAATCAGCTGATCAATTCATTTTCAATTTATGTAAGTACTGAGAACTGTAGAACTTTTACTTATCAATGAAATTTTTTTTTTAAAAGAGATCATTGGGTCTCAAACGGAGTAGGATTTATGTATGTACGTCAGTTATGTCTCCGCGCTCACATAAAGCGCACAAATCTGACAATTTAATAGAGGTAAGAAAATTACCGTACCTTCCCGTATCGCGTACCGGAAGACGCAGCGTTGAAAGGCCTCCTACAAGGTGGACCGATGACCTAGTGACAATTAGATGTATGCGGGACGCGCAGGATCGTTCGTTGTGGCGACACTTAGGGGACGCCTATCCAGTGCTGGGCATCTCCCCTCTTTGAGGCGTGGCTGGAAAGACCTCACGGCGTTCTTACCTTCCGCATGACGCAGGTCCTCACCGGACATGGCTCGTTCGGGAGGATCCTGCACCGGATTCGTGCGGAAGTGACACCCGGGTGTCGCCACTGTGCGGAATGCCCGGAGGACACGGTGGAGCACACAGTCGAGGTGTGCCCTGCTTGGGCGGAGCATCGCCGTGCCCTCGTGGGGGCGATCGGCGGCGGAGATCTCTCGCGCCGGGCCTTGGTTGAGGCCATGGTTCGGAGCGAGGAGGAGTGGCAGGCGGTCGCCGACTTCTGCGAAGCAGTAATGCTCGCAAAGGAGTAGGCCGACCGCATCAGGCAACAGCGCTCTTGCCGCCGCCGCCGGGATTCCGATTCCGATTTCCGGCCACCGTAGGCGCGGGCTTGCGGATAGTGAGCAATGGGTAGCTCGCTGTCCAACCATCCGGTAACTGTCCGGACCGAGCCCAAGTCGTCGACGGCGCGCACTGTTCCCGCGCGCCTCAAGGGGTTGTCAGCAATAGCAGGGGCCCAGCCGGATCGAAGCCTACTGGGGCCAGGGTTATCCGAAAGGGAACTCGAGCCCCGGTAAGAAGGCTAGAAGGAACGGGGTGGGCTTTTAGTCAGTAAGAATCTGACACTATCTCCTGCTCCGCCCAAGAGCGGGGGTTGAGGATGATTTTTCCCACCATAAAAAAAAATGTCCAAATGATGATGATGAAGAAAATTCTGAGGAAAATAGCGTGAGATTTGCATCAAGTCATGAAGAGCAGTATTCCATGCACTCAGTGCGTGCAGAATCCAGAGTTATGGACGTCACGCAGAAGTTTAATATTGTGATATCGAAGGAGGTCGCATGACTTATTTTTCTTATTAAAGGATTTTGCAGTGGCCTGTGCGACTCTCACCGATCGGACTGGTACGCATTAGCAAAAGGCAAAATTGTGTTGAAAAGCAACAGCCTGCTGCCTGCGGGTGACATTTGCCCAGCAGCGGTATAATGCGGGCTACATGCTTCTAGATATTTAGAAATATATGAAAAACCTAACTTTTATTTTCAGATTTTTTAAACTTTGGTGTTCAACTTTTTGACTAGGTGTCGTCTTTAATGATGAATAGCTTCTCATTGTACTCCCCTTTTCGGGATTAGGATAAAAAAAAAAATAGGTATTTACATAGTACTTAGTGTTTGCAAATCAAAATTTTGTATCTTCTAAGATCTACGCAGGCAACTCGAGAAAGATCTTCGCCTGGAGTCTACAAAGCGTGACTAAATACTTATCAGCAATGACGAATGTCAAAATGTTAGGCATGGGAGGTGGAGGTGACAAGGTTAAATCATTTCTCGACTTATTTTATTTCACGAGTCCTGGGAATTACTAAAATTATTTTTTCTAGATTATTTTAAAGAAGTTGTAAAGTTGTCAGTAGTATATAACTGACAATATTATGAAAACTAAGACTATTGCTGTTGTGAAAGTACTTCTGAGTACTTTCATAAAAATCATATTTTAATCGAAACATCGTAACATACGAATGTTACTTTGGACTTAGTTAGATGACAAACATACATAATTATGTTTAATTAAGTTGAGTTGAATTATAGGACAAATAAATGACATGATAAACAATCAAAGATTATGTATTATTTTACTAAGTTGATAATCAAATACGTATAATTGTCACATTTTCGCGACAAAAAATATATGAAAAAAAATTACAAATAATAATTGTCCGATTACCGGATGTTACCTGTGAGATATTTTAAATGGGGCCCTGGAGTATGTATAGTGGCTATCGCTAACAGTATTTTTTATTCTCAACTGATGGTAAGTGATTATTTGGTCCACGTTGAATTAAGCTTGCCTAGAATAACTTACTCACTCTTGACTTAACGACTGTAAGTGGTAGCTATTAGGAAACAAAGACAATGTATGCTATTTTACCTAGAGCTAAAGAAAACATTTTCATGAAAATGATCACTTAATAGGTAATTATGACAAGTAGGTGTATACTAAGTTTTTCAATTGACTAACAAACAACATCAGACTAACAAATAAAGTACGTAACATTGATTTACTGGAATTACAATGAAAATATTAATAGTACCAATGACTAAATGGGTAGTTCACAGTCGAACTTAATGCAACAAGACATTCTCAATGCCAACCTTCAGGTTGATCAAGATTACTCTGTGGTAGGTGAACACAATAAATAAATAATAGATATTTGAAAGAATGAAGTATCATTAATATTAGTTATAGTACATATATATACAAAAAAGGTACTTATACTATAATTTAAATATATTTTTACGATTCGTCTGTTAGATTAGGTATGTTACGATCAAAATAAAACTAAGCTTTACAACAGATACCAGTTTTAATTTAATAAAGCAAAAATGCAAAGCAACTGGATATTTTACAGAATAATTTATAAACTGTCTGCAAAATGACAAATTAAATGTGTATTTTTATTTCAAAATAACATCTTACTTTGTGGGCGCAGAAGATGGAACTGAAATAGGGAGACTTTGATGTCATAACTGAAAATAACTAAATTCCGATACTAAATATCTTCTTCGGGCCGTATTGCTACTTTATTACGGTATAAGTATGTCGTCGCAGCGCCCGGTTATGACTATTTAACTGCTATTTAAATCATATTCTAAGAAAAGCGATTTCGACGGAGTGATGAAAGCCTGTACAGTTTGATACCGGTAGAATACTCGACAGCACAATATTTTCGCGCCGGCAACACAATGGCGTCTATTTTTAAATTGAGAGCGCGGGAGCCCGTCAATAGACGCGAATGACATTAAATTGGTTAAATTGCTTTGCCGAGCTTGGTTCTGCAACTCCTTTGGGAGGTGTCCGTTCGTCCGTCGCGACGCTCGCTACTACACAGCACTCAATCGATTCACAGCTCATCTATTTTTCTCGATACATGTTTCCGTTTTGTATTATCGACATTGTGAACTATTCGAACCGGATCCGTTTAGAGTAATTTACAGCTTTGCTCCTCACGACGGTTCTCTTATTTGAGTTCATTATTTTTTCTTTTGGGTGGCAACGAAGTTTAATGAGAGCTCTTATTTCAGTACATAAACTTTCTGTTTACGTTCTGAAATAAGAGTTCATTTAAGCTTTAGCTAAACCTGATTAGGTTGCACCTGCAGCGTGCTGTCCGTCTGATAAAACAACGCGGTAAGCGCGCACCACCGCGCCGCTTCACTAATTCGGTGTAGAATGTAGTGGTGCGGCGTGTCTGTCGGCCTGACAGATACAAACAGGGCCAAAACCAATCAATCAGTCCGCCGGAGCGTCGCGCGATAATTGAACTCTTCCCTCGAAGTACTGCGATTCAATAGATAATTACAATCGCAAACCAAAAATTACACGCGGCATTTAACCGTAGGACCCTATTACGTTTCACAAAGCTGGGTCGGTCGCATTCGATCGGCGATCTTTGCCGGACGGAGGATTAACTCGCAACGGCGCACAATGAGGGCCTCGAGAGGAGACGAGTAGGGAGGGGATGTATTAATAATGGTCTCCGTAGTGAATGGAGCACTTACACGGTCCGGTGGGAGCTGAATGTGTGACTATCGCGTTAGAGCAAATCGAATCGGTCAGGTTGGCCGCTCGCACGCGCCGAATTCGCCGTTTAACCGGAAACTCGGCACAGGAAGAAACATGTTAAAGGTTAGGAATCACGAGTCGAACAACAAAACGTTGTTGGTCTACTTATGAGTCCATCCAGTCAAATCGGACCGATCTCTAGACCTCATAATATTTTAGAGACAATTTGGTCACTTACAAGTGTGTCATTCTTGAACTAGGTTACAATCAGTATTAAGGTCAATAAAACACAGAGCATTATGATATTCCGTTGCTCCATTCATACGTATGTACGTCCATAAACATTACTTCCGGAATAGTTATTACCGAAATAATATGTGATAGACGGGTGGTAATATGCAAATGCCCACAAATTGCTTTTGACAATGATACTTAATTGGACTAGGTGTGCTCATGGGTCTGCCTCTCATGGTCCTTTATACATATTTAAATATTCAACTTTGTCCATAGTAGCTTTTGGTACCAGAATAATAATTCAGATAAAATAAGTAGAATAAATGTAACGAAAATGGCACAGAATTTGAATTTGTTAGTACAAGAAGTACCTACAACAATCTTCAATATACTTGTAAGAATTATTAAGTGGCAGACTCTTACAAGTTATTTTTTCTTTATCCAAGTTAATAAGCGTTTTCGCACAATATTCCATATTTATTCATAAGATAATATTTATTAACTTCTTGGAAGTTATTAGGAAGAAAATCCCGGCAATTTTCTGATGCAAATCCATCAATGAAGACAATGGAAAAAGTTTGATGCAACCTCTGCATTGATGACGGGGGTACTGAACTCGCGCGCGCTTTGTTTATTCTGGAAGAGGGAAAAACTATTATAGTTATTTATGATATAACAAATAGATTAATTGGTTTTCTTCACAATAAAAGTTATAATGAGATTATAATATTTTAGCGTTGGTTTTTCTATAGTCATATAACTTTTACTAGAGGAATAAAAATGGCAGTTTGTCAAATTTTATATAGAAAGTTACTCTTCAATCAAAAATTATCGGACTATGCAAAACCAACCCTTGCTTAAATAAGTTCGGGAGGTTCCTGCGCCGGATCCGTGCGAAAGTGACGCCCGGGTGTCGCTACTGTGCGGAACGCCCGGAGGACACGGTGGAGCACACAGTTGAGGTGTGTCCTGCTTGGGTGGAGCTTCGCCGTGCCCTCGTGAGGGCGATCGGCGGCGGCGATCTCTCGCGTTGGGCCTTAGTACAGACCATGGTCCGGAGCGAGAAGTGGCAGGCGGTCGCCGAATTCTGCGAAGCAGTAATGCTAGCGAAGGAGGAGGCCGACCGTATCAGGCAACGGCGGCGCTCACAGCGCCGCAGCCGCCGCCGGGATTCCGATCCCGATTTTCGTCCACCGGAGGCGCTGGCTTAAGAACGGTGTCCGACCGTTCGGTAACTGTCCGGACCGAGCCCAAGTCGTCGACGGCGCGCACTGTTCCCACGCGCCTCAAGGAGCAGCTGGGTCGAAGCCTACTGGGGCCAGGGTTATCCGAAGGGGAAGCTCGGTCCCGGTACGAAAGGCACGTAGGAACGGGGTGGGCTTTTAGTCAGTAAGAGTCTGACACTATCTCCCGCTCTGCCCAAGAGCGGGGGTTGTCATTGGATGATTTTTCCCACCATAAAAAAAAACCCTTGCTTAAATAACCTGCTGAGATAATTTTAAATGATTAATATTACAATATTAACTTAACCATTTACACTTTATTTAAGTAATGTCTCAAGTGAGTTTCAGAAGAATTCAGTCTCTCTCAATTTAAAACCCATATTGAAGGTCTGCTTATATTCAAAATAATACCTAAGAAGGCGTAGAAAAGTTGCTAGGGCCTTCTTGTTTTTAGACAATACCTAAGTATATTTACTCAATCAAACTTATTTAATCTCAAGTTTTTAAAATCTGTACTAAAATTATTGAAATATAAAATCTAAGTATTTGGTACACTTGAAATAATTTTAAATTATAAACCTAATAAACTTAAGAGGCATTAAATACTTAAAATGATTTGATTCTGAAGTCTAGTAAGCCTCTTAAACTAATGTAAAATTGCTTGAATAAACATATTTGAGGTGTATGTATTTGCATAACAAATCTTCTGTTAGATGAGCTGAGAAAACTGAAACAGACTGAAAATTAGAGCTTATTAGAACTGTGATGAACGTTTTATTTACAGCGTCCAATGTGTGGCTTAAATTCACTTTCAGTTATATTTCAGGTAATTTATTTTCAAATCAAAAGTGTAAGCTCTTTTTGTCTGATGAGCTTTTTTTCAACTTTTAAAAGTTTTTGAAGAATGACAAAATAATATACTAAAAGCGAAAGTTTGTAAGTACCTATGTGTTATTTATGTATTTTTTTGCTTCTTTCTGCTCATATAGCTAAATGGACTTGGAAATACTGGTATTCAGCTGCACCCGGTTAGACTGAAAGTCAACCCCACATACACACTTTTTTTTAAGGTGGGAAAAATCATCCAATGACAACCCCCGCTCTTGGGCGGAGCGGGAGATAGTGTCAGACTCTTACTGACTAAAAGCCCACCCCGTTCCTTCTAGCCTTCATACCGGGGCTCGAGTCCCCTTTCGGATAACCCTAGCCCCAGTAGGCTTCGACCCGGCTGGGTCCCTGCTGTTGCTGACAACTCCTTGAGGAGCGCAGGAACAGTGCGCGCCGTCGAACCCCACATACACACTTGGGAAAAGGCTAGAGAGAAATTATCATTAAAAAATCAGTATGCAAATTTAAGGCGACCGGCTTTGGACTAGGCCATAGTACCATCGGAGCGAGAGGAAATGGGGAGCAGCCGCCTCTTTTAGTGAATCAGTAATTCGAGATCGAGATTACGAAAATAGCGTAAGGAGGAGACAATCACCGTACCAGCAGCCACCGTAGTCGAAGGCTTTCGGACAGTAAGCAATGTGTAGTTCGCCGTTCGATAAGAACCAGGACTGGGTTGACAGCATGTCTCAAATAGATGTTAGCAAAACGGATGAGGTCCACTAGGGCTAATGCGGGATTGATCGAAAGAGTTACCTTGGCCCTCAGAAAAAATAAGGCAACTGAAGGAATACAGGTGGAATTTTAGCCAGTGAAAATTTGGCTCTCCATATCACTCAACACAGAGTGGAAGAAAGAAACAATATTAATTGGACATCTCACACAAAACTAAAACGAAATAAAAAAGTAATAATTAACAAAAAATAAAACAATTAAAAAATAAAAACAACTGATCAAATATATGTTCGAATAGCATAATGCTACGATATTAAAAAATGCGCAATACCTAAGCGACGTAGCGCGGAAAAAAATACCACCAAATAATGGATGATTTCCATCGAAAAAAAAAAGCGTGTTGTTTTTATTACCACCGTGGGGCCAGGGTTAGTTTCGAAAGATAGCTCAGCCCCCGTACGAAAGGCAACGAAGGGACAAGAGTGGGTTTGTAGTCAGTAAAAGTCTGACACTATCTCCCGCGCCGCCCAAGAGTGGGGGATTAGATGATTTTCCCACCGAAAAAATAGAAAACCACCGTACATATATATTGGTACTATTATTCCCATATTTCTATTATACCTTACAAACAAATAGTAATGAATGTCATTATACGTTTACCTATTTCCAGACTTTGTTTGTATAAATGTAAATGTGACGTGGAAAACTTCCATTGAAAGTCGATTTTCGAAGTTGTACGTCGGTGAACGCGGCCGGCATTGTGAACAGTCTGGCAGCACCCTTTGCATACAACACAATGTCGTTCGAGATACTGAATGTTACCTATGTGATCTTGGCTCTTGTTGTTTTTTTTATTTTTATCAGGTTTACATGAAATGGTAGAGATTATTCCGGCTAGATTTAGTTGATGATTCGTTAGTTATAATAATATAATAATAATATTCCACTGCTCAGTGGTAAGAGCAGTGATGGCCGAGTGGTAATGGCCCCGACTTACGAGTTGTAGGTCGCGGGTTTAAACCCAGCCAGGCGTATTGCTTTGTGTAATTTTTTTCAACACCACTGCTTTCAAAACGGTGAAGGAAAACATCGTGAGGAAACCGGCATGTCATAGAACCAAAAATTCGAAGACAGTGACATCCACCAAACCGCGCTGCGCGCACGTGGTGGATTATGGCCCCCTCCTAGAGAGGAGGCCTGTTACCCAACAGTGGAAACATTATAAGGTCGACTATGATAATAATATTCCACAACTTCCCAAACTAAGCAGAGCTTGTGGTATGGGTAGTAGACAACTGATGACATATTATAGACAAATAATACCCAGACACAGAACAAATGTTCGTGCTCAACACAAACATTTATCTATGTGGGAATCGAAACCACGACCTCCGGCGTAGCAGTCAGGGCCACTGACCATTAGACCAACAGGCCTGTCACTCAGATTTTTGACATCTGAAATCTTTTGATTCTTGGCCATTTCACCGTAAAAAAATGGTGGATCCCAGCTTTTTTTATAATTTATTGAAGTCGTCGTTGTTTATGTTAGTGTACTTGTTTTTCTTATTTTCTCAAAAACAACAATCTTGTGTGTAGGGAAAACCAATGACTTACGAATTACTAGCTTCTACTAGTGGTTTTGCTCGGGTGAAAGTAGAAAATTATCTCAAAGGAACGTACATTCCAGGCTTAGATTATATCAAAACAGCGGAAGATAGGTGACTCGTCTCTAGCGCATGGACCGCTGAAATCAAGCCCCCGTGGCTTAATTTCAGTCAGTCACATAAACGGGCGTGTTACACAATTTTTTTTTAAGTGGGGTAAAGGTTATCAAAATGCCTTCGTGTGCTTTATGCGTTGTAAAACTCATATAAAAACATAAAACAAATCACATGGAAACATATTTCACTCGTGCTTCTAGTTGTGCATAGAGCCCAGGTTTTCTGATTGAAATGTTAGCGTGTAACGTATCTTTCCTTAAAATATACTAGATTTTACCCGCGGCTTCACCCGCATACATAAATTATAACCTATGTCACTCAGGAATAAAGCAGATCAATTATTTCAGGATGCAGTCTATCTGAGTGCGAAAGTTTATACAAATTCGTTAGAGCGTCAAGGAATAACCAATACACACACATACATACACACATGCACGCTTACACGCAAACTTAAGCTTTTATAATATTAAATCATTCTCTTTCAAGATTAGGTGTCTTGATTACAGGTGATATTGCCTTGAACATCAAAAAGTCCTTAGTTCTCACCGATGTATTGAGACGAGAGAGATATGGTGGCCTATATTCGTTCGGAATACGCAACAGCACTAGCTATCGGTCGGCCATTGTAAGCTTTCTATACAGACTATATGTTTCTGGAATACATTGAGAGATAGTGTGTTTGTACACCTGTCCGTGTGTAGTTTTTAGTACTACAAAAGCTCAGATAAACGCACTACGTACATATGTGAAACGTAGCTTCTAGGGCTTTTCAGCAAGTGAAAGCTACATGCTACTAGAATCAAAGTGCCAAACTTTATAAGGCTGAAACTTTTCGTTGTTTTGACTCTGTATAAGTGGGAGTAAGGCTATAAAATGTGGTTTGAAGTTCTTACAAGCTAGTATAATAGGTGAACTCAAATTGTACTGTTTCAGAGACGTAATTCACTGTTTTCATAGAAACGTCTTCAATGAAATCTAGATTTTTTTTCAAAAATATCTTGCATCACTATTATCAACAGCGTGTTCCAGTCATCTATAACCTAATCTTTTCAATACGTTTTTCGGCCTCTAAATATGACTTATAAATTTTATTTAATATTAGCTTTTTCAAATAGCTTCGTATCACTCAGTAATGGAATAATCTAATTCTGTCAATGACAGAGTTATTATTACTTTATTCTTTATTGTACAAAGCATAAGAAAAAATACAGGACGAATATTTATAAAAACAAATGTACAACGTGTGTGATGAATGTTTCTGATCGAATCAGTACTTTCTGAGTTTTACTTCCATAAACAAACATATCTCTTTTATATATTTGATACTTTATACGTATAAAAGCAGGTCCACGGGAATGGTCCGGGCCTTGGTTGAGGCCATGGTCCGGAGCGAGGAGGAGTGGCAGGCCGTCGCCGACTTCTGCGAAGCAGTAATGCTCGCAAAGGAGGAGGCCGAACGCATCAGGCAACGGCGTTTACGCCGCCACCGCCGGGATTCCGATCCTGATTTCCGGCCACCGTAGGCGCGGGCTTGCGGACAGTGAGCAATGGGTAGCTCGCTGTGCGGCCGTCCGGTAACTGTCCGGATCAAGCCCAAGTCGTCGACGGCGCGCACTGTTCCCGCGCGCCTCAAGGAGTTATCAGCAACAGCAGGGGCCCAGCCGGGTCGAAGCCTATTGGGGCCAGGGTTATCCGAAAGGGAACTCGAGCCCCGGTATGAAGGCTAGAAGGAACGGGGTGGGCTTTTAGTCAGTAAGAGTCTGACGCTATCTCCCGCTCTGCCCAAGAGCGGGGGTTGTCATTGGATGATTTTACCCACCATAAAAAAAAGATCCACGGGAATTTTAGAAAGAGTCACTGCGGATTTGTAACACAAAGAGCAACTAGTGCCAGCGGCCTCGTCCGCGAGAGATCAGGAAATTATCCCAAGGGAATATAGTTTCGGGATAAAATGTCCTATGTGCTATTCCAGGACATCCTCTACCTGTGTTCCAAGTTTTATCGAAATAAATTCAGCTGTTCGAGTGTAAAGACTTAGCAAATCTACATACACACTCACAAACTTTCACCACTATAATATTAGTGTGATGATCACTCAGGGACTGTTAGCGCTGTTATGATATTAGGTACTGCTAACTTAAGTATTAGTTGAAGTTTCACACTAATTGTCTACCTACTTAATTACTACTTAGTTCGTTTAGTAGGTATGTAAAAAAAAAACTCGTTAAAAATAAAAGGCCCGTTTTGACGTAAGAGAAAAACCCTAGAATGTAACTTGGAACGAAACAATAAAATAATAATTAGGAGTCTGGTGTAGTAGTAGCTATTTTAGTAGTAGTAGTAGTTAGCTACACTACACTGGACAAGCCGCAAGGTAGTCAAAATACAAATGTTAACCTTTCGAATACCATAATTAGAGACACAATAGAAAGACAATGAGAGAACGAACGTCAGCGTTCGCTTGGGGTTTAATGAATGAAAACAGTACCCCTAGCCAAGTTTCTAATCTGCAATAGTTAACGCTTGTAGAAAGCTTCAAATGTACGGGAATGACGTCGTCTCAACGCTCTGTCACGTGGTCAGAACAAAAGAATTGGCGGCAAGGTCAAACTCGAAGCGTTCGGCGCAAGCGAAACGGTTGTAACTTGGCTAGGGGGGCAGGCCTTTTATGTTTTGGCAACTTTAGGTAGGTAAGTCATATAATGTACTTAAGTGTTACCAAAATCTGAATACTTACATATAAATGTTTGTAAGGTACTTCCAGAAAACCAGCTGCGAAACCAAAGAGCTGTCAAACAAGTTTAAATTGAACCCAGATATTATAGTTTCCTGAAGCTAATTATAACAGACTTAATGAGAAAAGTTAACCATCGTTTACTTTATTAATTACAACGGGAAGAGGATCCTCGGAAATAATGAAACGAGCAAACATAGTTATATTATTATTTCAGAAATTCGGTCGGCAATGCGATGTATGAATAAAAATGAATTGCAGCTTCCAGTATGAAGACAAACTACCGCCTTGTTATACTTGGTTGAACCTTTGACGCGGTCATGAAGACGTATTTATGCAAACGAAAAATTGCTACCGAGTGTTCCCGAGTTCAAACGAAGTATTCCGAATCCGAGGATTTTGTGTAAGTACCCACATACCAAACGAATTAAAAAATGATTGATTAAATTCTTAATTCATTATCATCATCATCGTATCAGCCAAAAGACGTCCTTTGTACATTTTACACTGTATATTGGACATAGGCCTCCCCCAAGCGTCGCCACAAGGAACCTCCTCAAGGGTCCTGTGCGTCACGCATCCATTGGATTCCCGCGACTCTGACCAGGTCATCGGTCCGCCTTGTTGGAGGCCTTCCAACGCGGTGTCTTATCGTCCAATAAACCACAGTCTGAAAGTCTATGACCCGTGCGTGTTGCCAGTGATGACTTATAGCTCCGAAACGTGGTCGCTTTGAATAGGCCTCATAAGAAGACTCAAAGTCACCCAAAGGGCGGTGGAAAGGGCTATACTCGGAGTATCCTTCCGTGATCACATCAGAAATGAAGATATCCGTAGGAGAATGAAGGTAACCGACATAGCTCGAAGAATTGCAAATTCTTAATTAGGTAGCCTAATATGAAATTGATACATAAATGACTATTTAATTTGTACATATTATGAAATTGAACAGTTTCAGGGCATTTAGAAACTGAAAAATCTCGTTCTATTGACGTTTTCATTCCATAAAATATTGATAATAAATCTACGTGTCAATAACATATTATTTATTTAATCAAAATGTAACTGAAATTCTACTTATGTGGTTGTTTCCACAAAGGTTTTAAATATATATTTACTTACAACATAGAACAGTTGTGATTGTTTACTGTATTCCATAAAACGATTAATTATTTAAACTGAATTTTGAGCCAGTATTGGTAGGTACTAAATATTATGTATTTGTTAAATAATAATGATGACAGGTCATATTTATTACCAGGACTATGGAAACGTTCAGTGGTGCACAATTACTAATTAATATGACATTGCACAATGTGCTCTAATTAATTACTAAATATTACACATGTGTGCTTTAAATAAGTTATCGAATAATTTCGAGGTGCGAACAATAATATATTTTAACACTTTTAAGGTTTATTGAGGATGTAAAGGCCAGATGTCTGGCAACCGGATCGGCGCGTGCGCTTCCGTTTCCGTGTCGACCGCAGCGCGCCTGCGCCCGGCGCACATCCAGACAGGTGGTCACTATACTGACTGATCGATATTTATTGATATTAAGATTCATTTATGCGGCCATAAATTAATTTCTAATTCAATATAATAAATTGACTCAACTTGCAACTTGATTTATTGACGCAATAAAATTAGTTATGGAAAATGCTCGTCGCAGCTTCGGTGGTCACGGGTAAGAACTGTCGTGCATAGAAATCGCCTATTAATCTACGTAAATCCAGAAAGTTCCCCGAGTTTACAGTTTTCTTGGAAATTAAAGGTAATATATCTCTTAAACTTTAATTTAACGTAAATATTTTGAAATTCACCTAGAAACTAGAGGCAGTAAATATCGCAGTTCCAATTAAGACTAGTTAGTGTCTGAATACTTGTACTTCAAAGCATCTAACGACGGCCGCCGCTGGCACAGACAACACGACAAAAACGACAATAACACTGATATAAGACTGAAATAAACTCCATATCCTCGGTCCCCACTAAATAGAAGTGAATAAGAGCAAAAATTTCCAGCCGCTATTGCAGCGAGTCCGTATGTGTATTGTTGCAATTTCAGAAATTCCCATTATCGTGGAGCGTAAAAAGGAGAGAAATAAGAAGTGGCGGACAATAGTATACACCTATGGGTATGGGGAGGAGGCGCGGGGTTTCTAAGCAACGCTAACTCGCGTCCCACGCCACCGCCACGCTGCGTCCGCACTTCCAACTAACACACCGTTTATTAATAATAGTCTAGCAATACCATTCTTAGAATAATTATTGTATTGCACACATTAATACTAGAAAAGGAACAAGTCTATGAAGTTACACTGAAACACGTACATATTTTATGGTAATAGGAATTCTAATGTGGCACGTTCTCGTTAGTAAATTGTAATGAGTTGCCTATATTATTAAGTGAAATAGATACTTGTGTTGAAATAACATGATCATACTAGTAAATGTTATAGTGTTAAAGTTAGCAGCGATTGACAACGATTGATTGAGTAGTGTAAGGTATAATTGCGAGGCTCCGGCCACTCACATAAATACGTCAGTGAATTCTGTCCATACGAGAGGAAATCATTTGAATGGCCGAAATAACTGCCGGCTGCGCTACCTCAGGGATGCTATTTCTATTCCGTATCGGCTGTTCATATTTCATATGTTTGAAGCTCATTAATTATTCTTAGCACAGCCTCTAATAAGAGTACGGATGGCTAATAAAAAATAATGTGTGCTTATAGCTTTGCTTAATTGGGAATGTTGGGAGTGTCGACAGTAAACGTATCTACATCGACTTAAAAGCTTACATTCTTGTTGCTAGCTAACATGTATTTGTTTTAAAAAGCGGAGTTCAAACACAATGCGATTCTTTCGATTAGAATAATTCCTTTCTGTGAATGCTTACAAAAACTACAAAGAGGCGGCGTCTATATCTTACCAAACTTGGATATGCGGTCCGCAAACACTTCCTTTTCTAAACAGAAAATTCCGTGGATCGATTCAGTATACGGGCGTTCTAATAACATTCCGGGGCGATATTTCACACACCTCGATCGCGACTGTGTACATCACTTAGCCCAACACAATGGTACACGGACGATTTATTGTGTACACTCTGTACCCAGATAAAGCACAGACAATGGCCTATCAGATGGCGGTCGATCGACACGTGTATGCTTTTAGCCCTAGACTTCGACACCCAATTACGTGGCCGCTAGCGACGGCATCATTCATCACGTACAAACGAGCGATTTTTTATTACACGCTCTTCCAAGGTGAGGGAAAAACGGGCATCTTACGAGTGGATGATACTCTCCGAACTTGGTGTGGAGCAATTAAGGACAAAATTACTTGGCGACGGATTTTTGGTGGATTACGGGAAAGTTAAAACAGAGATTATATTATCGTTTGCCGATGGAAGAGGCACGTGTAGGCTTGTAGTATTATGCTTATCTTTTTTAATGAGGCAGTCTGGTACTGGAATTTTAAAATTATTCACTGAATATATTTATTATTGAAGGCTTTATTATAAATTGTTGTTACCGACATGTTAGACGGAGAAAGCTTAGATGGATTGATGAAGAGAGTTTTGATTTTCATTGTTTGAACTTACCTACAACTTGACACAATTCTTGCGTGTAGGTACAGCTTTAAGTTATTTGTTGGAAATCGATACATTTTCAGGAAAGCACCGAAAAAGAACGAAGTAGGAAAAGGCAAAAACAATGTGCCAAGCTGTACAACATAACCGCCAAATTAACCATCAGGTGCACTTTATTGTGTGGCAACTTTTTTTATTTCGTAACAAATATAGCTGTGCGTCAGAAACCACTAAGAGCATATAAATAGGTTTTACTATCTTTCATGCGAAACTCTGAAAGTATGGTCTGCCTATAAAGTTTTTATATCATCATAATACCATCAAACTTTATGATTAGACTCGTCCACTCAGACTACCTAGCTATCGCGGTCTGCTGCGCAAAACTGTTTCAGAACCAACTAATAAAATGTTAACGTTTACCTAACTAGTAAAATTAAAGAGAAACTAAATATTTAGCGCCGAAAATACGGAATGTTTAGTTAGGAACATAATACACATATTATGTATGTTTAGGGAGAGACATGTGGGGTAAAGTCTTCGTGTAAATTGACGATGTCAATTTGTCTAAATGTAGTATTTCGTAACACATTAAAATTATCATAGCAATTAATGCACTGCGTGTGACTAATTAGACCATTTATATTAACAAAAAACTTAACGGTCGGGTATGGTGTGCTCTTCATAGTGGGGTCACAGCTTAATCGTGTAAAGAATTTCATAAAAGCTATAAAACTGGTATTGTGACATAAAAGGTGAAGTTGGAATCGTAAAAAGCCGGGGTGCGAACGGTTCACCCCCGCGGCGTGGATCCGTGACGTCATTAAGCGGCACGCGTCTCTACAAGCCGCGGATCCGTCCACCGCACGCCCGCGCCCCGCACCCGCATGTCTCTTCTACTCTCACTTCTCACACACAAACACAACTAGCTGTCGACCAATAATAATATCACAAATAAAAACTGACATAAATGTTTTATTAAATAATATATAATGATATTTATTTTGCAAATAGGTTTTTTAAAAACACTTTTGCACGTAAGTTTTTTCGTCAGTTTAAACTAGATGAGGCCGGTTTTTCCTAGCTGACTACCCGGATGTCTCTTTTAAAATCCACAAACATGTAATGGTCCAATCATTTGAGAACCATGCAGGTTAGTGTCTGAGATGGTCTTTTGAAGAAAGAACCACACGAATTTGAGTGGATCTGTCTAGTCAGTGCAAGCATGTGTCAGTATTCGTACAGCTCAACTTAGCACTAGTAAGGAGCTCAATGATTTGACGAACAATACCAAGGAAAGTACATTTGGATAGGCCGCAGAACACCGCAGAAATACTCAAATTGCCAGACACAACGTAATAGCTATTTTATTTGTAAGCCATACCTACACGTGTAACTAATCAAATGATAAAAGGCCACAGGTGCTCCAAGGTCAAAAAGCGAAAATAGACCGTCTAAAGGTACCAAGGAAGATATTTTCGGGTTTCTACTTGAATGTCGGTGGAACTAGTCTTATGTAATTTACGGGTTCGTCACACCCAAGACCAAACTTCCACAAAAACATTGTTTACAAAGGTTCCCTTGTGTGTATGTGTCAACATGGTTTGGGGAAAGGCAGATTAATTTGGGTGATTGCGTTCTTTGCATTACAGTAACGCAACGTCAGACAAGTCGTACCTTCCTGTAATGAAATGTACGGACATACAGACCGGTTTTTACTTAAAAGCCGGTTGCAGACCGAAAACTAAGCAATGCTAGGCTAAGTTAAGCCAAGCTAAGCTAGAAATTAACGGCGTGCACACCAAGAGCTAAGTAAAATCGAAGTCAGTGTTGCGAAGTTCAATTAGTCGGACGACGCTCGCCGTGAATATAATCGATGAAGAAAATTCCGATGAAAAAGAAGATTAATACTGACCAATTATAAAACACATTCAACTTACGCATCGGCACACACAACTAACTTAGCTTCGCATATTTTAGTTAGCTCACATAGCTTAGTTTGCGGTCTGTACACAAGTATGGAAAACTGCGTCAGCTATGCGAGCTAAGCTAAACTAGCTTAGCTTAGCTCTTGGTCTGCAACCCGTAAAAGAACTGAGTGAGATCGTCGAGTGTCCCCTTCTTACTGGTGACATTTAACTACATGTTTTATGTTTGTACATTGGAATTGATTAATTTATAGTTACTGCATCAGTCATGGGGACGAGCATGTGACGAGCATCGAACCGAGACATTACGATTACGACATGCCTACTAAAGTGACCTACATTATTTTATATGGCTCTTGCTCGTAACTGAACAAGGATTGCGTCGCTTACTTGAACAGATTGTCCAATAATAGCATAGTTATAAGAATATTTATTTTTAAGACTTGAGAAATAATCAAATTGCTTTTCCCACTCTTTTCTTCACTCAACGCGAGAAAGTATCAGACTTTTACTGAAGTTTAAACCTGATGATTTTATCGAGCCGTCATCGGAGAGCCTCTCTCCTGGACACGAGTTGCCATGGCCAACCTGGAAAAATCTAAACAGACTCCGCACCTAAGTTGGGCGCAGCAGAGACAATCTCCACAGGTGGGGGTTCTCGGACGGTTCCGATCTTTAGTGTTTGTGCGGCGTCTCTCCACAGACCATGTCCGACCTTCCGTCCTGCATCACGTGCCCTGTTACCTGTTCATGTAGGGACCTAATGACAGCATCAGCGGACGGCATTGGCGTGGCCAAATTCTGGGCCAGGCAAGGAATTTAAGTAGTTTTGCCATTGATATGCTAAGAAGAAGAGACTAAAGCTCGCCTGTGTTCTTTCAGTTGCCCTTTGTATTACAGAGCCGCGGTATTTCATTTGAACAAACCCGCAACCCAGTGTAGCTCTTCATCTACATAATTGTTTTTTTTTGTGCTTTTATATTGGCCATCTATGGACCATAGATAACAGACTAAAACAAGCGATACATGATATTGAAGTCTAATGATGTATAGCAGAAAAAACTTACGAACCCGTGCAACTTCAGTTGCCATTTGTATTCGGAGTCGCGATAACTGTTCCGAACAATCCAGCAGTCCTGAGTTGTGAGAAATGAAGATATTTATGTGAAGACGATCTGCTGCAAGAGGCTTCGCCCACGTGAAAATAGAAAATTGACCCAAAGAAAAATATTCGAGTGACAAAAAGGAGATAGGAAATATTCTATTCTATATGTGTGGTAAGTTCCATCAAAAACCGTTAAGCCGTTCGAACGTGAAGAAGTAACTAACATACGTGACACACTTCGCCTTCATAATATTAGTGTTATGATTAGGATTATAAAGCGATACAGCGCACTATTTACGGGAGCGATCTAAATGTTTAGTACCTACTCTTGGTAGAGATTAGTCAATAATGCTAATCGTGACATTTATCCCAAGTACCGTTACAATAGGTATTATCATACAATCACACTCAACAATAACAAAAGTAACAATAAGTTCTACATAAGTATTTATATCATGAACTTGAGGCTTATTTTCAAAGGTCATTCTAAGGACACTTTCCATGTTCCTCGAAAGTTTGAGGTAGCTATAAATACTTAGGAAAAGTTTTGATAAGATATCATATCACTCATAATACTCCACAAAAGTAATCAGGAATGTTGAAACTGAATTATATGGAACAGAATACTGAGGGAAATGCTTCACTGAAATGATAAAGAAAAGTGAGTATACATTAGGATTTTTAACGGACTCACGCACGCCACAATCACGACGGTACTTCCTCTCTTTAAGGAGTGGTTAGAGAGGCGCTACGGCGTCCTTATTCTCCGGCTGCCGCAGGTCCTTACCGGACATAGTAATTTCGGAAGGTTCTAGTTTTGGATCAAGCGGAAAGAAACGCCCGGCTGTTATTATTGAGTGGAACTCTCGGAGGATATGCTAGAGGTCTGCCCTGATTGGGCGGAGTGCCACCTAGTTCTCATAGAGGCAATCGGCGGCAGCTACCTCTTGGTTTCGGCCCTGGTTCAGGTCATGGTCCAGAGCGAGAGGGTATGGGAAGCAGTCGCCTTCTTCTGTGAAGTATTAATACGAGTGAAAGAGGTGGTGGAAACCGTGAGGGAGAGGTCGTCCTCAAGATTGCCGCTAAATGATTTACCCCAGCCATCATAGGCACGGGCTTAGGTTACCGCTCGATAAGGACTAGATTCTAGCTCTGATTGATAAAGCGTAGTGTTCCAGGCGCGCCTCAAGGAGATGATGGTGATGGTGAGAGACGGGGATTCCATGGGACGATGCCTGCCAAGGCTTGTTGTTGGATAGTTCGAAAGAGTTACCTCGGCCCTGAAACGCAAAAGGCTACAGGTGAGTTTTTGTTAGTAGTTTATTGACACTCAATCTTGCTCCACCCAGAGTGGTAGTGTTATTTAAGGATTTCCAAGTTAGAGTAAAACAAGAAAGATCTCCACCTATTCCTCTATGTACGTTTTTTTACACTAAAATTGGTGTGTACCAAGAAGTTATAATAAGGTAGACAAATTGAAACGATATCAGAAAGTCACTAGACTTTCGTTTTCTTTCGTTTTGAAGCGATGCCTCACTGTATCGTGGGTGCGTTTATGAACATGCACAGACCCAGAATTTGAAGGCTAATTTGTCTTCTTCTTACAATCTTCCTCATCAAATGCCATGCTTCCAATACCTTTTCGTTCATATTCCTATAACAGATTGAGAGGAATGACTTTCACAATCCATCCGTGACTTCACTACAAAATAGGAGACCTAAACTAGGACATACGTTTCTTCCGAGTAAATTAAATAAGTGAATCACGTGGAAGCCGCTGATACCGCCAGGTAAATGAATTATCTTCCTGCCTCCCACATCAGGCAACCAGCCAGTCCTTAATAAGTTTATCAATTATAATTTCTGAGGACTTAATTCGATTCTGTAATCTATATTCAGTCAAGTGGAAACACGAACAAGACATAACCTTTTAGGCTTGGGTGAACTTTTTGTAAATAGGCATTGGATCCATTTTCCTGTACTGACTGATTTTAATGAGAATTTCTTACAAGGAATTCCTGCTAGTGTCACTTTTATGGATCTATGGCATATTCTACGATACATTGAAATAGTTTTCATCTGTTAAATCATGATTGAAAAGTTGAAAGGGAATCGTTTGTCTTGGTATGGTCATGTGAAAAGGAGGGATGAAACGCTTGTTGATAAAAAAGTTATGAGTTTACATGTGGATGGATGGAGGGGAAGAGGGAGGCCAAAGAAAAGATGGACGGATTGTGTGAGAAGCGATATGAAAGAAAAGGGAGTTAGTGATAGCGTGACGAGTGACAAGACAGAATGGAAGAAAAAAACGTGTTGCGCTGCCCCCAAATAAAACGGGACTAGGGCAGGAAGATGATGAGTTAAACCATGATTATTTGTACCAATAAACAAATTAAAAAAACCTTTTATTGAACCTTTTAATAATATCTGCCCTTTTTTATTTGGTAGTAAATTATCAAATATCTCCTCCCGCTTTGAAAGAAAAGAAAGAAAACATGTTTATTCCGAATAAATACACCCACAAATCATCACATAATACAAAAGCCAGTATCCCTGTCAGGCCATGTGTGTATCGGGCAGGAGGGGTGAAGTGAGAGGGAATGTCAGACTTTTACGGACTAAAACCCACTTGTGCTCCTTCATTCGCCCTTTGCGCTCCACGACCGCGTTTACGCTTTCGAATAATCTCGTAACTCTGGCAGTAATAATATTATATCTAAAGATGCATATTTTTTGTGTGGATTCGTTTGCTTAAGATGAAGCAAAGTGTGTGTAATGCATTACTAAGAATTATATTATCCACTTAAAGTACCAAGTTTTCCATAAGAGTTCATTTTCATCCTTTGTCTGACCGTTATCAACTCGAATCGTGGGTCTTATTTTATTGAAACATTGTTCAAAAGCTTAGGATAGACTTTAGAAGTTGTGAGAAGGATAATGTTAACAAAAGGTAAGCAGTTCGGGTATTCTGCATTGATACATGTAGGTACCTATGTATATCTGAAGTCAAGGATACTCAATAAAGGTCAATCGAAAAAAAAAACAACATGTACCTATTTTAACGTGTCTGGAATAATGCACACCCACTTAGGAAATTAAGTTGCATTCGTAATTTAAGGGCTGAAATTTTACTTAAATGCACTTAAGCAGTTTTTTTTTTTTTAAGAAATTAGGTATCCTAATTGCATGCGAATCGACGCAATAAAAGATTGTTAGTGCATCTGTGTTGGTATCTAAGCATACACAAACGCGTTAGTGACATGTATCAACATTTATCAAGAATTTATCCAAATAGTTGCGGACGGCGAGCAATGGGTAGCTCGCCGTCCAACCGTCCGTTAACCGTCCGGACCGAGCCCAAGTCGTCAATAGCACGTGCTGTTCCACGCCCGCCTCAAGGAGATGTCAGCAAACCATAGGGCCTAGCAGGGTCGAAGCCTACAGGGGCCAAGGGTTTGTATCTCAAAGAAAAACCCAGCCCTGGTATGAAAGCCAACGAAGGAACAAGAGTGGGTTTTTAGTCAGTAAAAGTCTGAAACACCCTTTTTTTATGGTGGGAAAAATCATGCATTGACATCCCCCGCCCTTGGGCGGAGCGGGAGATAGTGTCAGACTCATACTGACTAAAAGACCCACGCCGTTCCTTCTAGCCTTCATACAGGGGCTCGAGCGCCCTTTCGGATAACCCTGGCCCCAGTAGGCTTCGACCCGGCTGGGTCCCTGCTGTTGCTGACAACTCCTTGAGGCGCGCGGGAACAGTGCGCGCCGTCGACGACTTGGGCTTGGTCCAGACAGTTACCGGACGGCCGGACAGTGAGCTAGTCTGAAACACCCTCGCGCTCTACTCAAGTGCGGGATATGCCATTTTATGATTTTCCTACCTAAAAAAAACAAAACCCAAATAGGTAATTTTTACCTTAAAATACCTCTTGGTATTTTGAGATAAAAAATTACGTATCGATTCAGTAACCGATTCTTTACATGTCGTAAAAAATATTTTTTATTGAGGTTTCAAAGCTCACAAGCTACTAGTTACAATGACGTCCAATTGTTTCAACAGACCATAATTTTTTATCAGCCCAAACCGTATTTAAATTAAACTATCCAAATAAAATGTAGTCGCGACGGCGAACAATCAATTTTGTTTTGTCGTACAAAAATAATAGTCGGTTCGACGCAGCCTTTTCCCTTGTGACATCTATCGAGGCCGCATCGTGTGTCACAATGGCGATAGACATCAGTTCCCGTCGCAACGTAATACTAAAGTGATTTTTATTACATTCGATTCGGTTGCTTTGTTCATATTCCAAACCCTTGTGTGACAATAAGTCTTGGAAAAGCACCAGTGTGGAAAATAGCATCAGATATTCGCACATTTCTTTACAAAATTGGATATATGACACAGTTATTAGGTTGCGAAATAATTTTCTAATGCCGTTCGGGTGTGGAATACGATGTTACGCTGTCTTTTGAGGTGTGAGCGGTTTGATGTAGTAGGTACTCTTTTTGTGGTAAGATACTCTATAAGAGCTTTTTTGCTTTAAAATATGTTGTTTTAAAACAAAACAGAAGTGTTCCAATTATACAACATTATTTTTAGTATATGCGAAACCCAAAACATGTGTCTAGTTTTTTATGTAAAGAATCTATGTATAAAACTCCATAACCATAGCATGAAAAATCACAAAATTATAAGCTTGTTATAGCAGACCTGGGGCCCAAGTCTGCTATTTTTATAAATTCGTCATTCCAACACGATCACATTGTCATTTTGCGAAAAGTTTGTAGTCTGCTAATTCATAATGTTCGATCATTGATCGGTTATTGGTATCGTAATAGAGTTGTGGTAGAATGATAATATCGAGCATATTAAAACCAATAACTGCACAATAACGTTCTAATGGTAGAACACTGATTACTATTCTATGCCACTTCTTTCAATGGAGTGTCAGTGGTTGACCATTGGAAAGTCATAATGACGCCATTATATTAGTAGATTACCAAACTTGTCAAAATCGTCAATTATGTCATCAATGATAGACCATTCTGACACTATTGTAATAGCAGACTTAAGGCCCTGATTGTCACCACAAATACATAGCCACCGGGCCATCCGGGTGACTAATTTTACTCCCGCACTAAGCTGTGTGTTGGTGCCTAATGCTCGCTATGAGCTGCTATGACCTGTGTTGTACTTAGTGGCAGTGGTGTCTAACTTGTGAACTTTTTAAAATATTTTTTTGGAAATAATATAAAGTAGTGTAAAAATTATTGAAGTCGATTCAGTTACTGATTCTGAACAACAACATTCAGGTTTGGCATATAATAAAAATAATGTATAAGAAAATTTCCCGTCACTAATTTAACACATTAAGGTTCGCCCCTTAAAAAGGTGATGAATTCAGGTCAAAATAAATTAAAAAGCACATGCACAGTTGGCAGCTGTGGTTGCACGTGTGAAGTGTATCAAAGGCATGCAAACAATTGCTCGCCAGTTTAATAAGGTTTCTCTAGACGGTAGGTGCATCAAAATGACCATACGGTGCATCGGCACGCGACCGCGCTGTCTGACACCTTGCACACGGCTTCAGGCTGTCATTACCGTGGCAGGCTGTTCCTGATACACAATATGTACCTACTATATTTTATTACACAACGTACAAATAAACACAAAGTACAGTAGTTTTGGAAATATGTACTACATACAAAACTATACGGAACCTCTTAATGCTTCGCCAAAGCGTGTGCCTAAGTCAGATACTCAGATACCGTTAATTATTTTAAATACAACATCTGTAACTTCAAAGCGTCGCTATACAAATGCTCATCCAAATCTATGGTGAGACAAGTAATGTCTGGGGTATAGTTTGAATGGAGGTATGTCTGAAAGTGGCAGCTGAACATAAAGGAATGGAGAACGGTGTGCCTCGAGATAGGCACTCTGTGCAGGCTTGTAATTTTAGATATCGAGCCTCCCCCATCACCCGAACCCCCGCTCATCCCGCCTCCGCTGCGGATTAGAATGAAAATACAACGCTTTATTATCTTGCCTTTGACCGTATGTCTTACCTTCGCCGATCCACTGTTTCCCATCTCCTGTCCGCCCAAGGTGAGTGAATTGTTGATATTTTTTTTGTAATCTCCCCCTCCTTTGTATTCAATTATCTTTGTTGCCGAGAAGATCATCTATCTGAAATGTAAATTCGAATTTCACCCATACTCCTGAACGGCGGCAAAAGATTTTATTTAACTCAACACCCCGAAAAGTATGCGTTTTATAGGGATCCTCGAACGCGGTGGATTTTTATTAGAGACACGTTTTTACCGACAGTAGATCGTGCTACAGGCGACATTTATCTTCCGGGTGCGGCGGCGGCGGCGGGGGTGTCTTTGTAAAACGTTTGCGGATCAAAGATTTTCCCTCTTTTATTATTTCACATGTAATTTATGACACTTCTAAGGTTCACGATTTCTTAGAATAAAGAGACTTTTCACTCATAAACGAACAATTTTATTGGCGACGTTACTTTTTCAACTTTTCAAATCGCACAAAAGTCTTTTTTATGTTATTTTTGTTCTGAAACGAAAGTGGCATCCGGATTTTATTCTATCTTATAAGTAGAAAACATCTCTGCGATTTAATGCAAGCGGAGTGCGGAGATCAAAGGGCCTTATGCATTATATTAAAGTTTTATTCGACGGCGGTGTGCGGCCGCCGGGCCGGCAATTTCCTTTTCCATTACGCCTACTTGAAATAAAAATACAATTTTTATTTGGGTCCTGGTAATTAAAAAGGGATTCTGTAATGAAAAGGTATACCTCCAGTTCCGGGCGCTCCTCTCAATTTCACTTCCGTTTGTTTGTTCCACGGGGGCCACGCCTTTGGGGGCCAAGCAAAGGGTTGTCGTGCCGTGCGGTTCGGGGTGTGTTCTCAAACATTGCCTAAATCACAAACACATTAAGGAAGTGTCTCTAATGATACTCGCGTACATTTCTGACCACGTGCACTATATTCCTGAAGGCGCTTCTAGTCGGTACACACTGAGTGACGACAAATACAGCGTCGTATCAGACGGATGTGCGCCTGATTGCAAGCACGATGTCGACAGGATCCTACTTCCTGTGTCTCGGATGCTAAACAATATAGTTACTACTACGTATTCTTATATATAGATAGATGTAAACAAGATGTTTCCCAACACTACTTCCGTCAATATCTGTTGAGGAAAACACTTATGACGGAAACCTATTTGCAACGTAGTTTTCACTTGTTTAACTGATTTTTTATTCTACAAAGATTCACGAAAATCCACAAAAATTCTTATATTTTTGAAAAAAAAGGCATAAATCGAAGAACTAAGTCGACTTCTCCACAACATCCCTCTTCCTTACATTTATGTCAGCTTAGGACTCAAGGAGCCGTTGAAATAAACTCATGAAACATAAATGCGGCCATGATAGCTTCATGTGACTGCCGGAGATAGTTCACTACACTCTTTAATGTTAATGTAATGTTTACGGAGAGGGTAATAATATAAGTATAACTCCCGGCTCCGGTCGGCGGCGTGCACTCTACCCTCTCCGGAGGAGATTAGCCATCTGAGCGGATTAAGCAAAGGTAGACCCATATAATACAGTATTTAACTCGTTTATATGGCAAAAATATTCTGTAATTCTGAGAGGCGAAGTAGCTTTGAGAGACAACGCTTTGGGAATTAGAGGAACGTATTCTACAAAAGTGATATGACATTTTGTCGTCTATTAAACCTCAAGGCGAAATTAATTCTGGGCACAACACACGGAAATGTTCCTAGGTATGCCTACTTCGTGTTACTTACCGTAAATTTGTGAGATTACCGGAGCTACATAAAAGCTCGCGTTAAGTTGAGCCATATTAAAGTTTAATTTAGAAATACAATGAAATACTCAGCGGGATCTTGAATTTTATGAAGAGATAATGTCCTCGAAACGCCAGCGACCCTCTTGAAATATTCTAAGAAATTTGCGATTCAAATACGCAAAGCCGTTTAAAACGCCTAACAAATTAAAGGCGGACTCGTTAAAGCAATAATTACTGATTACATTATGAAATAATACCTTGCGTAGATGTGAGAAATAATACCTCTCGTGGATGTGAGAAATGACCTTCGTTTCGTTTGTATATTTATAAATTAATTCAAGCTTATTATATCAGCGTGGGTTTGTGAATGCTGAAAAGCAGTGAAGTGTGATGCTGCAAGTGAAACATTCATACAAAACTCCCAGTAGGTATTTGCAGTTGAAAACAGTGTTGCCGCGAGAGGTGAATGCAGGAATAACCCATGCTAGAATCAAAAGAACGAGTTTTCAGTAGTGAGTGAAGCAGGGCGTTCATGTTTTAATATTTTACCGAAAGCTTTGCGCTGAATCGCCGAATGCGCAAACAAAGCTGCTACCTTAATAACCGCGTCGCGGCGCAACTGTATGCGGCTGAAAGCTCTCATAATCCGACCTCGCTGCTCAGTGCTCGTCGAAAGAGAACGACTGAAGCATTTTAAAATCCGTTCCACCTTTAGATTAGCGTTGATAGAGATAAGTCTACTTGTCATCTTGGTCTCAGATATATTTTAGTCGAAAGTCTGTCGGGAAGAAAAATAAACAGGCGAAAGATTTAATCTGTGAGCGTTTCCCTGTCTGTTTAAATAGAAGTCACAGGAGACGGTGCGCGGCGTGTTATCGGTGCGGCGGCCGCGCGGTCCTACCTATTTGCCGAGGCGCAGCCGCCGCGCTCGCCCTAACTTCCCTTGTTTGCAAACTCGGATTGGATCTCGCGTTCTACTTTCCACAGGACATTCACAATCTAGTTTTATGACTTTAAAATGTTAACGCCGCCATCCTAACTGGTTGATCATGAGTTCACGTCTTTTAATCATGATGTTGAACTCTTTAACGTTTGTTTTTTATTGTTTGTGCGTTCTGCGTCAATATTTTGGCTAAACTATTCGGTTTATGTGATTTCAAAGGTAAGTTCTGGGAGGTACCTTATCTACAGATTGACGGGCGGAACGAGACCGGCGACGTCACAGTTGGAGTCCAATTCAACAATGGGATTCAAAAGACGTTTCCACGAGTTGAACGCCGCAATGAATGCATAAATGACTTTGACCAATTGATTTTAACACCACATTGTGCTCTCACAGAGAATGATGTGCGGTCTTTTTGTGTTTACCCTGTTCGATTTAACAAGAACCGACATTTGACCTGGTGTCTTTAATCAATGTCTCTGATAATACGCACGTAGCAGGTGAAAGTATTTTTGTAATGCATTTAGTTTTAACATTTTGTGACTATAAACTCAGTGTCAAACCTTCGCTTCTTCGTAAAGATTTATTTATACAAGATTCGTTAATGTAAACACTGAAAACATAAACACACGTATTTGTAGACATATGCTAGTGAACAAGTGCACGCGCAGCGGGTGATGTGGGGGCCCGAGTGAGAGGTGGGAGCGGGGGTGAGAGGGGGAGGGGGCCTGACGAGCCTTTGTTTAGAACATAAAATTATACGACACCAATAAATTCTTTGTTTACCCGATAAATGAACGTGTCCGTTCGTATGGGAGTGCGATCGACTCTGCGTGACTCGAGGATATGCATGTACCATTGTACACCAATAAAGATAAAAAACTATGTGACAGCAATAAACAATCCCCAGAAATAGAATAGCAACTGATTCCTCTACTAAAATTCTGTTCTAAAATACAATTTGTTATTTTAGATCGCTATCTTAATGAGAGACGTTTTGAGAATAAATCTCCTAAATAAACAAGCATTGTCAAAACACTCGACTCCACAAAAGTTTAAACGAAGAAATGTCAACTCTTTCTGAGATAATGCCATTATCTGGTTTACCTGAGGAGAGCTCGGGGTAACAATGGCGCCGTCGGCAGATGTCTCCGCAAAACAAACTTCACAACATTCCTAAATCATCGCGGGAGATAAAAAATGTAGGATTAATTATACCACATAGAGTCGCGGTGCGACAGTGCGACAATAAATCGTCATCATTGACGTGAATCGGTGTACAAAATGTTAATGCCGCGTATTATGCTGTGACTACAATGACGCATTGTGTGACGATTCGGGTTCGCGTTCGACGCACAAACTTACAAACGTCATGTTGTTTGTATCTTTTTTTTGCAGCGATGCACCCCAAAGTGCCAGCTTCAATATCCTTGATGTGGATTCATTCACTTTTGAAACTGTTAAATCGTAACATGTTGTAACGCTTGTTACTAGATTGTTATCTACGGTTTATAGGAGAAATTTATTGCACAAAAAAAAATATATGAGAAGAAGAGCTCCACCGAGCTGCGGGATTGTTTTAAAGAGTTACCGCTTTCCTGGACCGCAAAGAGCAAGTAAAGGAACATAGGTGGGATTTAGTTAGTAGTATGATAGTTCCTCTTGATTCATCTAGAGCGGAAGAAGTAATTTAATGATTTTCTACCAAAAAAAAGAAGAGGTTCACCACACTCTCTACGTAACTTGTTTTTTAGCACTAAAATTATTGGCCAATAACAAGAAGTCACTATAGGCAGAGAAATGAAACTCTCACTATTGCACTAATATTATAAAAGCGAAAGTTTGTGAGTGTGTGTGTATGTTTGTTACTTCTTTACGGTTGAACGGATTTCGATGAACGTGGTACAAGGGTAGGTCAAATCCTGGAATAGCATATAGGACACTTTTTATCCAAGGAGTATGTTTCGTTAGGATAATTATCACCAATCACGCGGGCAAAGCCGCTGGCTGCAACTAGTTATACCATAAATTCCTATGTCTAGTAATAGGTTAACCTGAGCAACGACAGCAAGGCACACGTCAAGGCAGGCCTATCGCACACTAAATCCAGCAAACATACTACGGCAGTATAACACGGTAACGATAACTCAGGAGCCACTGTTATCATAAAACTAACATTTGTCCCATGATAAATAAGAAAACTTTGTATATATTCTGGTTCAAATTTATATCTGTGATATCTATTATTTGGTTTTACAGTCTGCTAGCGCTATTTATTCATCGATCGTCGAAGATTTGTACAATGTTTGTGGCGGTTTCCGGGCGTTTGTCCGACTACCTGGGAGATAAGTTGCAATACATTTTCGAGCGGATTACGAATCGTCCTTGAGTCTCCTTTATCCTTTAAAGGAACCGATATTGTTGCTTATGCACGGCCGCTCCGCGAGCCCCAGTCTCGAGCCGGAGTCCCGGCCTCTTTCTTAAGAAGGATTCCAGAATATTTGATTATGCGACATCCTTATCTGGCTTTCAAGAGCTATTAACATTCTCTCTCTCTCCGATGGAAGAACCGCTTACAAATTTATTGTTACTAACTTTATTTGTTCATGCATTCATCGATGAAATTTAGCATACAATAATACACTTTTTGTGCAATCTTTTAAATTCAATGTCAGGTAGGAAATGTTTCGTATCCTATATCAGTTGTATTTGATTCGATTCATACAGCAGAAACAATATCTATTGTTTGCCAATATCAATCCGTTCAAGATTTATTCAGAGTACGGATACAATATTTAGATTCTCCGTTTCTTCTGTTTCATTACAGGTTGCCAGGGGCTCCGAGTTACGGTCGTGTTATTATATTAGTTGAACTCGAGCATGTTCACAGATGTCGCCATGTTTGCAACGGATAACTATTACGTTGTTGCCTTCGGGCGACGTACGAAAACATACGAATAATCGTGGTATAATAGCACAGCTGTTCGGCAGTACCGAGATATTCGCTTCATCCCCATAAATACGCCGCGAAAAACACAAAAGGATTTGTCTCGTTAATTCACGTGTATTATTTACGATTCGTTTCACCTCTTTAGCAGCGAGATGATAAGATCGAGTTACGATACACCCAATATTGTCTCATATTTCCATTGTTGAGAGGATAATCGTAAAAACTCTTCAGCCCTCAATTGTTTGGAAAGTGGGCGACCATATTAGGTACACGACTCGTGAATTTGATCTTAGATGTTTTTTATTACAAATAACTTGGTTAAATCAAATCTAACAATCCTGAGACAACAGTAAGGTTCAAGTAATAGAAATTGGGGCGCAAATAACAGTAATTGTCTACAACTAACTGTTATTTGAAAGGTCGCTTAATCACTCAAGGGCACGGAGACAGTTCAAACACAAATATTAATTAATGCGGCTATTCCGGCTTACCTAATTCGAGAAGTTCCCCGTATCTGAATAAACAATTAAACTAGCAGAAGTGTCGGGACCGGGCAGGGGCGCGGGCTCGAGTCCGGCGAAACTACCGACCGTCGCGCTCCGCTCTATCTTCATGTCCGTTTGGATTGAGGAGCCACTTCATGATTTTAAAAGGAAACTTATCCCTTATTTAGTAGGAAAGCAGATAATTTTGTAGGCCAAACCCCGAAATTTGTAGTAAAACATATCCAAAGTTATATCAATTTTAAAGTGGCTCCTCAATCCAAACGTCTGAACTGAGGAGCCAGCTGTAACACCGAAAGTACTCAATGAATATTATTGAAAATTTTGTGTCATTTAGTAGTAATTGTGTATAGTACCTACTAAAAATTTGAGTCTAATACTGTTGATATTCAAGAACATACAATACTTTGAATGTGGCTCCTCAATCTATACACAAGAGCGTGAATTTACATGAAAGTAATTGGTCAATTTATAATTCCACTGCAAAAAACATTTAGTAGTAAGTATGTTTGAATTTGTAGCATACAGAGAATGTAGTAAAACTGATTAAATTTAGTAAATAAATGCATTTTATTTGGCTCCTCAGTCCTGACGTTTTACATAATAAATGATTGATTGTATGTGCCTGATATCACAATGAAATCAAAAACCAAAAACACTAACATTTAGTATAAATGTCTACTAAATACATATGTACAAATCAAAATTGTACATATTCGGTATTTGATAAAAAAATACTTCTCAATATTCATTTAGAATTTGCTATTAATGGTGACCATGTTGTGATTGTACCTGGGACAAACGGTCAAACTAGGTAAGTCAATTTTTGTTAAATTAGGGAAGTCATGCCATCTTCTTTTCCAAAATCCCACAGTATCGCGAAACAAAATTCTTTGACCAGTGTGTGTAGCCAGTTATGACTCACTCACAATGAATCGTTGCGTTTTACTATAGGCCTCATAAGAAAACTCAAGTCACCCAAAGGCCAATGAAGAAGGCTGTGCTTGGAGGTTCTCAGCAGCAAATCGAGTTAAGAATAGAGTCGGAACTTAAGGGGAGGTCCAACAGTGGATCTCTTTCGGCTGAAATAAAATGAAAAAATAAATGATGTTAAATGAAATCACGATAAGTATTTTTGAAATTTAATTTTTAACAACTCGACACAGTAGGTAGGTACAGAGATTTTTCATATATTTTGGGTTTAAAGGTATTCAGAACAGTGTGTAAAGTCCTACAAACTGTCCAATCAAGTTTATAATTTTGTATGGAGAGGCTGATATTTAGGGTTCCGTAGCCAAATGGCAAAAAAACGAAACGAAGAACAAGGAGATGTCAACAAAACCGTAGGGGCCCGCCTACGGTTTTGTTGACATCTCCTTGAGGTGCGCATGGAATACTATGCACCGTCGATGACTTGGGCTCGGTCTGGAAGATTACCGGACGGTTGCTAGCATTACTGTTAAGCAGAAAGAGGCGACCGCTTACCACTCCTCCTTACTCCGGAAAATTGTTTGTACCAAGGCTGGAACCTTCCGAACTTACAATGTCCGGTAAAGACCTACGTCATACGCAAGGTAAGGACGCCGTGATGTCTTTCTCAACGTTTCGCTTTACTGCCAATCCTGTGTAACACTGACAAAATAGTGGATACCTTTACCAAAAAAAAACAATGTTTATGCAGCACAAATCCATAGGTACATATTATTTCTATGGATACAGGAAAATAGTGCAATTAACACATACAGCCATGGTTTTCGAACAAACGATTATCCAAATCACAAAGAATATCTGTTTAGTAAACACAAGCGGTAGGTCGATTACCGCACGGTGACGGTTTCCCGCGAAGCGGCGAGCCTCCTTGCTAGCCTGCCACCATGGGATCTGGAGGCAACAGTCCTTGCACACATGCACGACTTGTACGTGGGTGAAAGTCCGCTGCCGCAACAGGTCGCAGCTTGGCGGACAGAGCTCCGGCGGGATCCCATGGTTAAATTGCGTCAGCGACTGGCGCAACCCAGTGATGGACACAATTATTGCGGTAACCGGACCATGGCCTTGGTACAGGCCATGGTCCGGAGCAAGGAGGATTGGCAGGCGGTTGCTTCCTTCTGTGAAGCAGTAACGCTAGCAAAGGAGAAGGCCGACCGCATCAGGCAACGGCGGCGCTCACAGCGCCCCAGACGCTACCGGGATTCCGATCTCGATTTCCGGCCACCGTAGGCGCGAGCTAGCGGACGGCGAGCAATGGGTAGCTCGCTGTCCAACCGTCCGGTAACTGCCCGGACCGAGCCTAATTCGTTTACGGCGCGCACTGTTCCCGCGCGCCTCAAGGAGCTGTTAGCAACAGCAGGGGCCCAGCTGGGTCGAAGCCTGCTGGGGCCAGGTTTATGTCGAAAAGCCGTCTGATATATTTTCGCCGTCATCACACACATATAATATCCGCGTTCCGAAAATCGATATTTTCGATGTTAGCACGCCAACAGTTCTTCCGAATTACCGTACCGTACCGTACCGTACGCCTGGCGATTTCTTGACACAGCGGTGATATCATAATTCCGAACGCGGGGATAAGTACCACAAATGTACACACATAGATACACTTTCACGTCAATTGCCACAGGGTAGCCAACCTATTAAAATAATGTTTGTAGTAATGCAACCTTATAGTTTTAATAAACTTTAAAAAAAAGGGGGGCGAAAAATCTTATTTAATGCTCGAAAAAATCAAAATAATTATGCCCATTTAGCCTGTTTAAGTCAGATTGCTGTTCTTAATTATGTTTAGCCCAAGCCCCATACATTTATTGAACGTCTCCTGTATGTTTATGTCAATATGTGAGCAAACAAGTGAGTTTCATTGCTAGTGAACGTTAGGTTACTAAATAAATATTATTGAGGGTAGATAATAAGTATCGACATAAATTTGCAGTTTTGTGCTTCTATGCCATGAAACAAAGATTGTCTTAGTAAATAATGTATTCATGGTCACCCTTCAAAACCATTTCATAGGAAATGAAAGAATAGCTAATAACTTCGTAGATATGTATTTTTTTAAGGCGGGGATTATACGTACATTTAGTAGAATTTTATACTAAATATAGGTGTTTTTTGTTCCAAATTTCATCACAAGTATAGTAGATTAGAGGCCAATTTATTTACCGAAGCATTTCAATTGAGGAGCCACATTAAATGTCCTATATCTCTTGATCCACTCATGTTTGATATCTGGTTCTTATCCTACAAATCTAATATACTTACTACTAAATGATAACGAAATTGCGTATCGATTGAAGTAATGCTTTTCTGAAAAATGACGGGTCATGTGTATAGATTGAGGAGCCACATTAAAAGTATTGTATGTTCTTGAATATCAACAGTATTAGACTCAAATTTTTAGTAGGTACTATACACAATTACTACTAAATGATACAAAATTTTCAATAATATTTATTGAGTACTTTCGGTGTTCTAGCTGGCTCCTCAGTTCAGACGTTTGGATTGAGGAGCCACTTTAAAATTGATATAACTTTGGATATGTTTTACTACAAATTTCGGGGTTTGGCCTACAAAATTATCTGCTTTCCTACTAAATAAGGGGTAAGTTTCCTTTTAAAATCATGAAGTGGCTCCTCAATCCAAACGGACATCTATCTTCACGTTGATATCGATGGAACAATTAATTAAGCACCACGACTCTGACCAATAAAAATACACCACAATTGAAAACATACCAGAAATATTTGACACTATAAATCTAATTGGAATATTGGTGGCTATCGTGTTTCGTTTAATGCATCAAACCTCTCTACGGGACTACTTTATAGTTTGTCATCTATTATACTAAAATATGGAAGTAAACAGATGTTCCACAACCCATGCCGCAATCAGCCATCAAAAATTACATAATATGCACATTTATATGCCGTAAGGGATAGTTGATAAATGCATTCGATCTATGTCACGCAAATGAGAATGTGCATTGACTAAATGTAAATAAATAACAAACAGGCAGTCGGGAAGAGAAGCTAACGAACGAAAATAACTAGGAAGTATGAAATTAAATGAACTATAACATGGAATAAACTTCATAGAATTGACTTTGCTTCTTGTTAAACCAAATAAAGATCATTTCCAGCTAAAGGAGCGATCTGAAGCATTAGCTTAGTTAGGAATACCTACATAGTTTAATGTTAACGAAACAATATATTAAAAGTTCAAATATCAAAAATCCGTCGTAGCTATAACGTAACAGTGTGGTGTTCGAAACAGGAGCAAGCGTGTGCCTGACGAACCGTGCAAAATGATAATTAAGAGAAACCGCTCAGTCATCGTTAATACGATAGCCGCCCATGTAAATTACAACGGGCAACGCGCTGTTTATAACAATGGCCGCACTCGATGGCTTTCATTAAAATTTAAACAATGAAAATGCAAAAAACAACTATCATCTTGTAAACTTAAATTCGTGACCTTTCATAACTGCATCTGGAGTAAACTTTAGACATTTACTCACCATTTTATTGAGAATCTTTAACACAAAACCTAAGATTATTTACGGAATATTGAGTTCGCCTTTTCAAAACTTATATTTCACTTTCAAAGACGTTTATAAAGTGTGAAATATTTGAGAGGTAGGAGTCTTTTTAAAAACCTTTTCATGTCTTTTAGAAAATGCGAGGTTGACAGAGGCAGTGTTGATGACTGGCATTGCGTCGCAGTGGGAATGCGGTGTCGGCGGAGGGTGCTCCATCCATTGAGCACAAGTACTGAGGTAATGTTCAGCGCAAAGGGTCGCGCTCATGAGCTCATCGCGGTTTATCCACACACTATTCAACTCAAATTTTGCAGAATAATATGTTCACACTTTATTTGGTCGCAGTTTTCATCAGCCTTATTTACTTCAGTGCGCCATCTAACCATTTTACTTTGTAATTAATGTACTTGTTCTTAATAGGACCTTGAGATTAATTTGATTTCTAATTTAGCGTTTACTTGGGTCGTAACTTTTTTCTTAATGAAATATTTTCTTGATATTCATTATTTTAATATTTCTAAAAGAAAGAAAAGTTTCCCCTTTCCGTATACTCAACAGTGTAAGGTATATGAATTGATGTTCCATATTTTTCAATATTGGGTTGCGAGTGTTGTCTCAGGGCTGTGTTCTTACTGCACTCAAGTAAGAACATGACACTGTAAGGTTGTGAGGGCATGCCTAGTGGCGGTGGAGTGTCATTCCGCTAACACATTGTCTAGCGTCATTGTCTGCCGCGGCTCTCGTTACAGCGACGTTCAACTTTTTATTTACGCCCAAGTGCACTCAGCCTCTGTCGCGTCGAGAGCTGAATTAAGGTTCTCGGCGTTGATATGGGATCATTCAACCCGAGAATATCGAATTACGCGCGTACTGGGCGCTTTGTTGCTTACTTGCACGTGATATTCCTTTTGTACAGAAAAGTCGCTGCATGCTCTGTACGTTGTTTCACAAGTTCTCATGTACGATCGGCGCTCTTGTAATTCATTCCTCTAATAAGCTCACGAATAAGCTCTGCTTTACTTTTTTTCACTCAACAAAGTTGTTCGACGGGTAGAATGAACAGACGGTGTCTCTCGTATGTTCTAATTACCCATATTCTGTTCGGTTTGAATAGGAGCTTTTTCGGGTTGCTAATAATGCAAGCCGATTTTGGACTCTAATATAGCCAAATGAGGGTCACGTATCTCGAAGTTAGTCGTTACACTTTTCCAATGGATACCTTCGTATTTTTTGTTTTCAGTTTTTAACTTTACAGGGAAAATCTAAGTAAATTAAATATTTTGCATTTCGATTCTAATTCATCAAAAAGTGGAAGAAAATAACAAGAAAATGCTTGGGAAGTCCGTAGATTTTTAATTTATTTTTTCTACGTGAACACACAGAGTGAATAGTGGACTTATTACGCGACCGGCAGCGGAAATTGAATCTGGAGCTACGCACTTTCCGGTTGGCGCCGCGCTTCCGATTCGCTTGCTCCCCGCCGGCCGCGCCAACCGCCCCTCGTGTTACCTTTTATTGTAAGTTTTAACTTGTTTATAGCACAACCTGCTGTCCCTACAGTACAGACAAATATACATACAATAACAATATCATGAAGGGGAAATTTCTTTATACTTATGTTAATTTTAATTGTACGTAAACTGATATATGTCTAAGGACTCTAGAGACTTCAATAAAAAGTTATTAAAGTGAGACATTGCTTTAAGATCAAATTCGGCAAATAGCTTCAAGGCTAGAGTGAATAGGCTCTTAATAAACTAATGCACTTCACCGGTTGCATCACTGCTTGCCATCAGATCGCATCGCAGTCAAGCATTACTTAATATCAATTTTGAAAAAATGCGAATACACCAATATTGAGCGATATGAGAATAAATAAGATCTTATCCGTAGATATCTACGCTTTAGAATGTGCAATCAGTTTACTTTTTCTGACTGACCGACTTATTGACTATTCAAAAGTGCCTGCAAATGGTTTATTTATATATAAATGCTTTGATTTGAGAAATAAAGGGAAGGTTTCCATAGCTCTCCGGCAATTTGGGCATAAAGAATCAAAAGACGATGAAAATTAAAAAAAAAAAATGTATGCTGTGATTCTGTTTTTCTTTTTTTTTTGTTGTTTAAATATTATTTTGTATATTTTAAGATATCTTTCATCTAATCGGACTCGTATGTGCAATATGTGCACGCTATGGACTCCTTTAACTGAGGGCGCACACGTTAAATATGCTTTTATAAGTACAATAATTAATTGTGACTTAAGTTTTATCTGTGTAACCTTTAAACAAATAAAAAATATATAATTAAGAAAAATATCTTTGAAAGTTTACGGAATGGTAACAGTTCATGCAAATAACATTCTTTGGAGCTTATTACAGATGTGCAGGCGGGTTTGCTTGGCTAGACGTTAAATAGTCTCAACCACTGGGAACCAAGTGACTCAGGGTCACAAGTTAAAACATAAAATAGACGCACTGCATACCATTCACTTATTAGATGGCAACTAGAAGCATGGTCGTTAGCGGTTGATCTCTCTGACCCAAGTGTTCCGTTAGACTTAAGTATGAACCTTTATGTTTTTGCTTGCATAAATTAAGTTGCAGTCTCCAACCACAGTTCTTATGTCACAAACTAGCATAATTTTGCCATGAATACAAAATTATGTTGACAGTTGTTTGTATTTGTACGAGTATACGAACGGAGCACCAAAACATCATTGGTAATACAAGAATTCGTATTTCACGAACGCAATTATATAAATTGATTAATAACATATTAATTTTTAATTTGTCATTTATAATAAATAAGCGTGGAGCGTCGGTCATTGTTTCGCATCTGGCGAGCCAAAACGATCGCGTAAATGCACGCCATTTCACAAATTGAGATCATACATCATTCAATATACATTCAATTTGATACGAACAATGTTTTCAGAAGCATATTTATCTCGGCGGCAAATGAAAGCTTATGCATGCATTCACATAGGATGAAAATACTTACATCCGTACATATGCATATTGAATTACGATTTACCTATCAAATATTACGATCTTATAGCAATATAGGTAATTATATTATTGTATCTTTCCATCAATTTATCAATGTATTCTCCCCATTTTTCTTTTAGTGGTCGAACGGTCACCGCAGAGGTGAAGAACACTGCGAAGACCTGGAGCGACATGAAACGCAAAACTTAAGATTGTACGGGTTAGCGGTGTACTGTGGGCGCCCTCAGCTCCATCCCTCTGTTGCATCAGTTAAGACAGGAAGCCGACCACGACTTATTTGGGAAATTTAGGCAGGCTAGGCAAATTATGATTCTGAGCTTCTGATTGATTGAAAATTGGTCTGAAAAATGAATAGACTTTTTTTTTGTAATGATTTCATTATTACTGCTTATCATCAGGTGACCTCGCTGTGAAGTGATAATAATAAATAATTTATTTGCTCTAAATATGGTGGTACATATCTTGAAATACGTATAATGGTCCTTCATATTCCCCTTATGTTCAGAATATTTTTTTTTTGTGTACAATTGTGCATGGGCAATTGGGCATGACTCGAAATTATAAAAAAAAAAAAAAAAAATATAATATGTTAAATAAGTTAAAAAATAACAATAAATTAAATTAAAAATGTCAAAAAAATAAATAATAAAAAGTCACATAAAAATTACAAATTATTCAAGCTCGAGCGAGTTTCTTATTCACAAGCATTCAAGCATTAATTTTTACATAATTATATAAAAAAAGATTTAATAAATCGACGCCGGTATTGTATTCGTCAAATCAGAACCACATCTTTACCTGCCTGTTTAAAAATTCTATTGCTATGATGTCCTGAGGATATCATAATCACTGATGGAGACTCACATCGTCTTAATAATTAAGTGATTACGATGCACTGTTGTGGCTTTGAGCAGCACTCAACGATTAATTATTTGGTGTTGTTGCATAATGTTAGCTCGTAGTGTTTCCGATATCCATTAGTAGATAAACACACTGGTACAATATTATCTTCTTAGTTTATCTATCTATATGTCACCGGCATTGTAGATATGGGCTACGAGATTGTTCGAAAGATTTACCGCAGCCTTGGAGCGCAACGGGCAGCAGAAGAAATACTAGTGGTTTTTTTTGGTGGGTAAAAATCATCTAAATGACATACCCCGCCTTGGGCGGAGCGTGAAAAAGTGTCAGACTCGTACTGACTAAAAACCCACCCCGTTCTTTCATTGTCTTTCATACAGGGGCCGAGCCTCCCAGAACTAGACCCTGGCCCCAGTAGGCTTCGACCTAGCTGCGCCCCTGCTGTTGCTGTCAACTCCTTGAGGCGCGCGGGAACAGTGTGCGCCGTGAACCGTGCGCACCGTGAACACAAGTGGGTTGTATTTCTTCGTCCTTAATGTCAGTAAAAGTCTGACACTCTCACGCTCCACCCAGAGCGCTCTTTTAAAATACTATCTACTATTTCCATGGGTATAATGACGAGTTGTAGGTCGTGGTTTTAAACTCTGCCAGTGAGCCAGGTGCATTACTTTGTTCTCAATTAATATATTTTGTTGTGTTCGTAATTATCAGGACAGGGTCTTTGAAAATAAAACTGCAAGATATCAAAATAAAAAATTGCATCCGGGCGAAGCCGGGGTGGGCAGCTAGTCTGTAATATTCACTTAATCCAAAGAAAGAGGCAAGATTATGTAAATAGGTATACCTATTTAATTCTAAGAGAAATCTGACCATTTGCGACTTTACCCTTTACACAACATACCCACTAACACGTTTAGTTTACTGATCATGTCGTATTACATGCATTATGCAGCGATCTAATGCCTGATACTTGAATATTAGATGAGGATTATGACTGTCACATGTCCATTAGAAGTTGCTCTTGCTTTGATGTAAGTTCGTTAGCTTGGACCTATTTCTAGAACATAAAAGAGAAAATGTTGAGCTACGGGAATGTTCGAAAGAGTTACAAAGAGCAGCTGAAGGAACACCAGTAGGTTTTAGTCTGATAAAATCTGACACTCCCTCTCGCTCTCCCAGGTCGGGAGAAGTTATTTGATGTGTATGTCGTGGCCAAATTTTAGAATTGATCACTTCATGATATGACCTACTAAAACTGGCCAGACTGTTTAAAAGTAGTAACATATTGCATTGATCTTGTAAGAACAAATTATAAGCTTAAAATTTTAATTAAAAACTGCATTTAAATAAAAAGCCAATTGCAATTAAAATTAATATTTTCACAATGCCTCAAAAATCTTATTCTTCACTAAAAATACTTATTGGACACCAAATATGGAATGAACTTTTTACAATTATGAAGGGACTTCGGACACTCCAACTCGAATAGGCTGGGTTAGAAGGGGACGGCGGGGTTTAGTGAGCGAGCGACGCGAGCAACCACAGACCCCGGTATCTTTTTCACGGTTATTTTCTTAAACCTACCTAGAGGTGCATATTTTAGAGCAGAATTAGTTTTTTTGTTAGAACAAAAGCAAATTTTGTTGTAAAAAACAGGAATACGTTAAGGACAGTGGACTATCCTGGTGGACAACCTAACTTACGATATGATCAGTCATGTTTAACCATATCAGCAAATAATCATGCATTTAGCTGAAACACAGCTCATATGCTCATATATAATGTTGTACTTACTAATGTTAAAGTAGCTTTATTTTATTATGATACAGAAAAGAACTACGAGTACTACACTTAATCGAAAAATATTTCAGATGTTATGGAAATAGAAATGTCATCACAGCTAAGTAGACGTTTCATGGATATCCGGCGGTTGAGTGACGTCATTCAACATATTGTGGCTATTTTAGCAATGCTTATTCGAACTATCAATTCTACCTATACTCAGCAATTTATCACTAATAAAATATTTCCGATGCCGGTTTCTGGACGTAACTGGAAATCGACAATTTCTCGGAAATCGAGGCAATGTGCTCTGTCCGGCCACTATACTGTTTAAGAGTGAAGCTTCCGAGTACGAGGGAAAGTGGCGATGTTGGCGCTCCGCCAGAACCGCGCGTCTGTCAAAAAGCTCACCAATTTATTAATTCCACCTAATTTGTGAAATATATATAGCAGCACGCGACGATTATTAACATTTTTGTCATCAGAAGGATTAAGGATAACCAATTAATTCGTGAAATAGACCGACATATTTATTTGACGGGCAATAAATATGTAAACGTTTTATAACGAATGTTGGATTCTACGAAAAGCTGTAGTTTATGACCCAACTAATTATCAAGGTTGAAAGTTTAATAATGGTTTATTTAATTTAATTTTATAATACATACTGAACACAAATATATTTGTTCACAAGAGTTGTATGATCAGCAACATCGAGGAAAACTTTTGACGGTAAAATTCTTAATTACGTTCAAAAATTGGTAGACACGTTCCTGAATTTCGATTTCCATTGGTGCTTTAATTTAAATTCAAAGCATACAGCGATGTGTCGCTGAGTCAACAGAATATGTTTGTTTGTCGAGGTCGCGCCGAGGACTGTCAACACGCGTCCAATGTGCCGTGCTCACTTACTCGAGCCGCGAGCGGGAGCCACGAGCCACGAGCCACGAGGTGACTAGTCGACTACCCACTTGCTTTGCGCGCATCATATCAACACTCGCAGCGCAACACCACTAAACAAAAACATTAAAAGCACACTCGTTGCTCGCTCAACAGTCAGCTTCATTACTCTAGACAGGTCACTTCAGCAATGCTACTAACTTAAAAACAATATCGTTCTTCACTTTATTTAGAAACAAATTGATAATAAAATTTATCAAATGGAATAAGTAATGAAACTTTACATTTCAAACAATTTGAACAGGTAAATTAGGTTTTTGGTTGAATGATCCAATATTTGAAAGGCAAAGGCTATTTAATTTAAAGTTGAAACATTCTCAATTTGTAGTTGCATAATTAAAGGTAGAAGTAGAAAATGTCGTTGTTGGTGACAGTTGTCTGTGTTTGCGTGACAACATAACAGATTTCCAATCAGAGTCGACGGCGCGAAAGAGATTCTAATAACATTCAAAACTCGTCCCGCGGGAGTCGGTGTCAGTTTAATTACAGCACCGCGGCGGGACACGCCGTCTCTGCCGGCATCACAGCGGATTTTTTTCAGCGGGACAAAGGACGATTAAAAAAGTTCGTAATGAAAGTCCTCCGCCAAAAGCAAAGGGGTGAGATTCTACTGAAAATACCCGCAGTTTCATGTAGGCATTCACTACACTTATGTATTATAATAAGCAGGTAATAATTCAAGTATACACAGTCTTTAAATAGCCAACTCTCCGATGCTGACTGTCTGGTGCATTTGGTGAGAAACATGATTCAACAAAATGTCGGTCGTACAATGCACGGTAAAGGCAGTTCAGGACATTTTGACAACCGTAGGTAGAGTACAATAGAGGCGCGCTTCGGGCGTCTCTCGCGAAAAGGTAAATATATCGACGCGTAGCATAGAATGCCGGCTTAACTAGCTGTTATGAGAGGAGCTGAACTTTCCGCGGCGGCGTCTCTCCGCCTGTCACAAAGTTACCGACGCTATTCTCTGATTAACTCTGTTCTGACATATAAAGAGGAAAACTGTTCAGATAGGCCCTATCCGGGTAAATGAATTGATTGTTTTTTTCTCTTTCTACCAGCGGCAATAACCGTGCTACATTTTTTACAAAAGCTCTCACAGCATTTGTTTCACATTGAATACCTTACCTATCTACTATGGCATTTCAAATAGGTTATTGTATGATTCTTTTTGCATTCTTTCAGTAAGCCAGCTGAATACAAAACTGCGCAGGTATGCTGCCGATGTGTGATATTTTTCATTCGAACTCGGCTTCGTTAAAATCATACCGGCATTTTGTAAGCTTGTTAGTTAACTTTTTGCGCATTGCAATTCGTAAACCAAAATCAAAGAGACTCAAAGTGATATATCGGCTTAAATTTAGATAAAGTTCTTATCTGCGGAGTTTCAAGCCCGACGATACCACTGATATACTTACGCTGGGTAAAATAAAACATGCCTCTGGAACTGAGTACCTGTAACAAAAACAGAATTTTAAAATGATAAAACTGTTTAAAATTTAACGACGTAGGTGCTTACGGTTTTTTCAGGCGATCATTAACATAATTTGAGCGGCGTAGATGTGGCTGGTGACCCGAGCCTGAGCCCGACACACGCAGAAGGTAATGGTGTTGCGAGTATAACAAAATGGGCGCGTAACGCTAAAACGCCGCCCTCGAGGGCGCTTTGTGTGCTGCAGGAAGAGAAACAGATAACAGGTGAGGATGCCGGCGCGGAATTGATGCCGTTATTTGAAAAACGCCCTGATAAGTCCCCTCCGGTCCCAAATAAAGGTTGAATTTTCAAGCTACGGATAAAGGTTTCAAAAATGTTCACCTTCATTTAAAGTTACGCGAGCGTTGATTAGAATTCTCTTTATTCATTCGAATGCCCGTATAAAGTTGATTTTCAAACGGATACGGAGGTCTCTTAGGTGCTAATTCTTGAATATTTCAAGGGACATTTTAATTATTCTACGTAATGTCGGAATATATTTTTATTCAGCGGTGGCTTTCACATAGCGGTGCTCGGCGCAGGCTATCGGTGTATTTTCGGATGCCTAATTATCGGCTGTGTCGGTTAACTGGAGCGTGGAGCACAAATATTTACCGTCATTTGAATGCAATGTGGAGAGCGTCGTGAATAGTTTCCACAGCCACTGCAGCGCTCTACGTCCATACGAACTTAAACGTTGCTGACAGTGTTTACACTACATGGTAATTTCATCGTATTGTTTGACAAAAACATCAGTAAATTCACTTTGGAAAACGACGAAAGATAGTCTTGATACTTTGAGTATGGTTTTCGTGATGACAGCAACTATCTTTTGTAACTTATTGTAATCTAATCCACAGCCATTCTGCTCAAAACTCTCGGAACATTTTCCAGTTACATAGCTCGATAATTCGCAGAAAATGACGACAGCTTATTACCGGATCGAATAGACTTGGTTTCTCTTGTAATGTAATATTTATAGATATGAAACTTAATAATCTAGTCCCCATAATTCTGCGTTGCACTTCAAGATTATATTCAAATGCAAATGTTAAAAGCAACATAATTTAAGGAAAAATGCCTGTGGCATACCTAAGTAATATATTAGTGAGTGCATAATGCACGAAATGTGTGCGCCGGCGCAAAGTTTATTCCTTTCCCGGTGAAGGTGCGTGGGCAGGGAAGCCTCACAAGGATCGCGGTTCACGCCACACTTGGATAAGACATTTTAACCATCAGTTTGTATGCCTTTGAGATTTGGAATTTGAAAACATAACCCTGCTTCTGGCACAGTCGGGTAAAAAATAGAGCACATGACATGTGTTTGTTTATGTCTAAACCTTTGATTTCGATTTACGTGAATGATCTGTTCTCGGAAAGTGTTTGAGAAATTATTTGAAGCTTTTTGATTTAAGCCTATAAGTAGGAATTCTCAAACAAATAAATAGGGTCTTTATATTTGAAATAGGTATAAATATCATTTTTTTTAACGCGAATTTTACCATAACTTAAAATTTTACTTTAACAAAATCGTGGAAAGGTCTGCAAAATAGGTGCTTTTATTTTTAATTACAGACTTGGGTGAAAACAACATCTTACAAGACTTACTATGTCTACTTTGTCATAACGGAATAAATAAACCAAGTGATCATTCAAAAGAAAATGCCAAAACAAAAAAAAAGTCAAAAGGTTAAGAATACAAAAAAAAAAACCCTAGTCGCAAACTCCAAATCAAAAGCAAATAGTTTCCCATAGATTTTAGAAAAGATCAACCATTTTGATAAGAGTGCCTATAACGGAACGGAACTCGCCGGGAGCGTTCGGCTTTCATTGCACTATACGTGCCATTTCCTTCTGTTGGGAAACAACTAAAGAACTATAAAAGTCCCTTAGATACGAAACACATTTATTGAGATGGGAACATTATGCAGAAACATCTAAGTATGGAGGTCTTAGATAAAGGGTCCTTTTGGCTTGTGATAATTATATGATGTTAGCTCTAATAATATTGGTGATAATTCTAAAAAAACAAGCAACGGCTACGTTTAGGTTTAACATATTTATATTCATAACCAAAAGTGACATCCAATCAGCTATAAAGATGGTCAAAAAAATCAAAACTGTGTGTCAAAAGTGCTACCAAAATATAATAGAAATATGACGTGTTGAATCCGAAACATTCTGAACTTTTGATAATCACTATCGCTTTGTTTAGAGCCCCAAGAAGGATCTTATAATACTTACACCCTAAGATAGATGTCAGAATATAATTACTATCTCAAACAACGCCAATGCCTCCTTCAGATCACTTGCCTTCGCGCTTGAACGTGGCACTCCTACGCAGTCACGACGCGACACCGTCTCAGTCGCACGCCGTACGCAAACGACAAATGACACGGACGTTCCAAGAACAAACTACCGGAGTTATCTGATACAGCCACTTCGTGACAGCCTCCTCCGGCAATTCACTTGAACCCAGTAATGCTTTGGTAAGGCTAGTACGAGACTTGTATCGAACGAGGCTTTTTATCAAGAGCGTATAATTTATAGTTGAAGCTTTTTCTTTTGTCTTTGACACTGATAGGTTCTGGGATCCAACTTTGAATACTCTAAAAGTAAGGAAAATGGAGTTGTAAATCCATCACATGTCTTATTGCGAAAAAGGCCAGACTAGATCAGTTTAGCCGTTGAAAGCGATCTTCGTTTCAACTTAAAACAGAAGGTTTCAAGTTATGAAATACTAGCTTTTGCCCAAAGCTTCATCCACGTATATGAAATATAGCATATGTCACTCAGGAATAAAGCAGCTTTCTATTGGTGTAAAAATTTTCGCAATCGGACTAGTACTTTCAGAGATTACCTCATACAAACAATTAAAAAAAACATAAAAAAAGCTTTACCTTTTTATAATATTAGCATGGATGATTTGGACATAAAAAAATTCACTTAGCTAAATAAACTTTTAAATATATAAATATATCTAAAATAAGACTAAATTTAACGTAGGCACATTAGATATAACACGTTCAAAGATGATAAAATTCCTCAGTGTACTGACATTAGTTAACCTTAATACGTATGTCGCACAGGATTTTATCAATCTGCCGTAAGCCCAAAAATAAGCATGACTGTTATGTTCAAGAATGTGGATGTAGAATACAAAAGAATCGTGTCTTGAGATCGCAAAAAGTCCTGTAAGTAACTTAATCATATATCATTGTTTAAGCTTAAGTTATATTAAAAGACTAGCTTTTGCCTGTGGCTTCGCTCCCGCTCTACCCTATTCTGCCTTACTCTACCCTACTCTACTCTACACTACCCTACACTACCCTAAACTACCCTACACTACCCTACTCTACCCTACACTACCCTAATTTTCATTTTTTCCATAAGAACCTTCTCCTCACAATGACAAACACAACAAAAAAAGAATTAGCGAAATCGGTTCAGCTGTTCTCGAGACCTGCACATGAACCGCTAAATGTGTTGCTACATTTAGCGATTCATTTTTGATTGTAGATAATGAAAAAAATGTTAGGTATCTCTTTAAAAACTAAGGCGAAATAATTACACAGGTTGTAAAAAAAAGACAGCAAAAAAAGTAAACTTTCAAAGTAAATTATATACAGGGCGCTGTTCCTTGATAATATGGTAGCAAGTCAGTATCAGTTAGAAACTGAATACGTGACAAAGTTCCAATTTCGGATCTCAATGTTTCACGCCAAAACCTATCCAAACAAAATTTAGACAGAAATGAGTCAATGTTTGTCAAGTTGACCCTTTCAAGTTTTGGGTAACACGCACTTTTGGGCCTTGTATTGATCCTTGTTTAAATGTAAAAAAAATTTTGAAGGATGTACGATTCGTATTTTTGGTTAGTGACAGATGTCTACAAAATTACGGGAAAAAACCCATCATTTAGTGCGGTGTATGTAGTCTTTACTGTAGTCTGACCGAAGTGATTTTTATTAGAGAAAAATTTACTTGTATCAAAAAACTCGACAGCAAACCATAAACTAGTTAAATTTCTAGTACATTGAAGCATTTGGTGGAATTTATTCTAGTTCAATCACAGATTTTATACCAGCAACTATATCAGTCTGCTTAAATAAAGATTTGTCCACGTATATTGGTCCACCAAGAGCTGAGTGCGGAAACCAAAGTTCAATTGATGACTTGATTGGAATTTTTACATCGTTTATTTTTTTTTTAATGAAAAAAAAGAAGTTGAGAAATCCGATTTTTTTAATATAAATAAGTTTTGTTATATGCCACAATTTTTTTTGTTAAATTTTTGGAGCCATTTCCTCAAGTCCTTTACTTTGATACCTCATACGACTATGTAGGTTAAGAAATAACTAGTCTTAAAAAAATACATACTGGCGGTTACTTCTTAAAATGAATGTTTTATTTTTTTTAAATCTATGTAGACGTTAAGTCTACAGGGCGTCTCAAAGAACACATACAAACATTTGTACATACATGTATACTCTTGAAAAACATTGACCTGCGTTTGGTGCAGTAAAATTAAATGAAGAAAATGAAGCTGCCAATGCTGTCAGTGACATCTAACAACGCCCTTGAGAAGGGTTCTTTTTTGACTAAAACCCGCCTGTGTCTTTCGATTGCCCTTTGCATTCCAGGACCACGGTATACCTTTAAAAAAAAATCCCATGGTCCTAGCGGGCAACGGTCCTACTAGGCCCCTATAATGTATCTGATATATTTCTGAGGCGCGCGTGGAACACTATGCGCTGTCGACGACGGGCTCTGTCCTTAGAAGATGGCTGGACGGCGAGCTACCAATTTGTAGTTCATCGTCCGCAAGTCCGCGCCTACGGTAGCCGGGGATCGTCCTGTGACTCCCGATGCCCGGAGAAGCGGCAGAAGGAGACAGCCGCTTCCCAATTTTAACTCACTCCGGACTATGGCCTGAACTGTGGTTTGATAACCTCTTACCTTGGACGGGATGGTCTTAGCAAATACTATAAAATATTACTATTTTCGATTTTACAGACCAGTGGCAATATGTATTTAATACACTGAGTTGATTGAGACACCACTATCCAATGCTTTTAGGTGCTAAAATGACCCAATTAATAGTTTTATTTCATTGCATTTATATCTTTAGTACCTATCCGTTAAAACAATTGAAGTCTGATTAAGTCTTTACGGATAAAATCGTAAAGTTCTTAATGGAGCATTAAATATATAGCGAGTAGTAAAATATATACTTATTCCCTACTTGTCACACTCGTTGGTTCCCTTAGGCAAACAGTTTTATTATTATGACTCCATTTATTGCGTTAATAATATTATCCACTATTGGATCTATATAGATTATTATCGATATTTTATTAGGGTATCAACCTTTCGCGATTTAAAGAGCTATTCCGAATTATATTGATTTTACTTTACCATACTAGGCTACCCAATCTCTTTAAGAAGAAGTCGTAAGGTGTGACTATCATAACAATCTAGAAGATGGTAAATAGAATCTAACTGAATAACATCATAAGCTTTTATAGAGAAAACCTAAATATGTTGGTTGCTCTGAGTAAATTGAAATTATTTCACCAATCACATCACCCTAATGTCACCTTAATAGAGGTTAAGTTTATAATAATAACGTATGTTTGTGTATGATTGTTACTCCTTCGATTAGATGGTTTAGAAGAAATTTGGCATGCGAATAGACTATGCCCTAGAATAGCATATAAGATAATGTTTTCGATTGATTTATTTGACTATGTTTCCTCTGAATATTTTTCTAAAATCACACGAGTGAAGCCGCTTGCAGGAGCTAGTTCAGAATAAAACTTACAGTTTTATCGAAGGGGCATCTAAAATCACCAGTTTCAAAAGACGTAAGAAAACGATTTATCATCATCATTCATCTTTTTACTGGAAGCTAAAGCGTTAGAAACTGTAATAGTTCACTACGTATCTCTGCTATTTTTTACACCTCGCCATTCAATATTCAATCGTACGATTCTCTCTGCGTACACGTTCTACATATACATTTTTGGTCCTTTCATATCCGTTCGATCATTCGGAGCTGCAGTGCCAAAAACTGCAGGTGTGCATTACTAGGGGCGGTGTAAGGGCCGTGAGGGGCGCACCGACGACCAGCTAATCAACCAGCCGGAATGCGGAGGATGAGGGCTCTTGCCGCTACCGCACGGATACCATACAGCCATTACCCATTACACACAAGTATTACACTTGTTGCGAACGAGTAATTAATGGCGTACATTTTAAAAATGATTTTTCATGTTTTTGATTGAATACACGTTTTAATTCGTATGGATATTGAAAAGTAAGTTTCTCATAGACTGTAAATATTTATTTTTACATGCCATAACATTTCCAGTGGAGTATTTTTTATTCTTTCGACGATCATACATTTTTGAAAGTTTGCAAAAAGGTATAAGCTTGTAAGCATTTTCGTACAATTTCTGCAAATACAGCTGATTCACTAAAACAAAAAATGTTTTAGAAAAAAGTATCTCCATTCTTGCAATTTTCGGACCAAATACACATGTCGACAGCTCTGAAACACGAGCGTGATTTTTTTAGAAGCTTTGTACAAAAACCTTCACTGTATGAAAATGAAAAATGGTGACCAAATGAACCGTCGGAGTTCCATCGTAGCATAAACAGGATTGGAAGGGCGCAATTTGGTCGGTATTCAGAATCGCTGCAGTGTAAAAGCGCGCCATATCTAATTATCGTCGGGTTACAGTGGAGCTACCATGAGTTCGCAAATATTTCAACTCGAGAAACAATTCCCGTTTATTAGCCATCTCACAGAGAAAAGCTATGCAAATATTTCATTCGTCACCGTTATTTAACACTTCTTAATTTTAATTCAACAAACGAAAAACATTTTTAATATGAACATAATTATGCTAAGAACATTGAATTGTCAGCGGTATCCTTTTCATTTTTACGTAGGTAAATTTTTAAATAAGAAAAGAATTAATAATGGTACCTTGATTAAAAATTAACACTACTTACTACTTTTACTTTGTAAATTCAAAATTTAGGAAAAAGTAAAATTATGTTAGTACAATCATAACGACGGGCTTTCACCCTAGGTAGGTATGAACATTTTACAAGGGCACTTTTTAAAGTAAATCTAAACCCGACTCAAAAATTCTTTTCACGTCTGACATTGATAGTAAAAAGAAACCCCTTTTCAAATGTAATTGACAACGTAGAAGACGCGATAGCTTATTTACAAGTCTATATTTCGATTCTCATTCTAATATACCTCCCGTTATTCAAAGATCTAAATATATTTATGAGACATCAAATGTTGAAGGTACAGCATACAATTTGATTTATTCTACTAACTTATGCACATGGCATCGCTCGCTGGGACCTTTTTTTCGTTTTCGTATCAAAAGGGTTCCCTTTAAAGTGATTTTAATTACCCCGACCTTTATTAGACGAAAATGGGACAAAATTATTATATTTTAACCCATGCATGAACGTGGGATTACCCAAGAGGGCTGCGAGAATGAAGGAAGTGTTTATTTAATATTTATGTTTCCCGTAGTTTTTACCGTGAAGCGTTATTTCGGGTACAAGTAATTTCGAGCTCGACTAAGTGCGTTACAACTGCGTGCGACATTTTCCTTATTAATAATCGGGAAAACCTTACAAAGGGATACGAACATGAAATCAACTGGAAAAAGGTACTTAAGAAAAGGCACGTATTTCAAAACATTCGTAAATCTTTCCTTCTCTGCTTTCTGGTAAGTATTATCAGGTGCCTTCTGTTTACCACTAAATTAGGTCGTGAACACACGGCAGGCTAAATCTAAGCTCCTTCAAGTGCCACACAAAAATAACTTTAATGGCAGGCGTACAGCTTCTTATTTAATACCTAATCTAATAAATCAGATACCTGTAGACATCAGATGTTCAATCAATAACAAAAACATAAAGCGAAGTTGAAGGATTACTATATCGAGTTAATTGGACCTTGACAGTTTTAGCGCGTTGACTAATTGTCAGGTTGTGGCACGCTGAGACAGCCCAGGGGTCTAATTGTGTGGTTTTTTGTAAACCTACGGAAAACCTTTGATTTTATAAAAGAAAAAGTAGCAAAACCTCAAAATCAAACATCAACATGGTGTGGTTTAAGTCAGGTAGTCTGACATGCCCTCTCACTGCACCCTATAGCGAGAGAAGTGATTAAATGATTTTCTACCACAAAAAAAAACCCTAATATTGTAAAGGTGAAAGTTAGGATCTGTTAACACGTCAAACCGCTTACTCTTCAAATTAATTTCAATTTCAATCTAAAGCCAATCCGATTGCAATGTCAATTTTGACGTTACGTGATTTGGTACTCTTGAAATCAATACTGTTAACATATACGATTTCACTTAGTTCTCAAAATGGTCACGCAATTTTGAACCAATTTGGTGCTAGCATTGAATTCAAGGGTACGAAACGTCACAATTTCAATGTCGACCGATCGGAATTGAATTCAAGAGTAAGCCTGCTGATTTGGCACACGAGTAGACTATGTCCTGAAATAGTAGCCCATAGGATACTTTTTATCCTGTAAGTAAATTCGCTTGAGATAACATTCTACTTTCACTTAGGGACAGCCACTGGCAAAAGCTAGCCATTATCAAGCCCAAGTTCGATCGTGTATGGAGTACTGTTCTCATCTTTGGGATGGATCTGCCAAATACCAGCTTGATGCGCTGGAGTCGATTGAGAGGCGAGCCAAGAGAATCATCGGCAATGATGCACTTGTAGAGTCGAAGCTCCAAAGCCTTGAGCATCGCCGCCGAGTTGCTAGTCTGTCGGTTTTCTATCGTTTACATTTCGGGGAGTGTGCACTGGAATTGCACAATCTAATTCCGCCAAGTCCGTTCCATCATCGGACCACACGACGTACAGCGTTGCGCCACCGGTACATGGTAGACATCCCACCCATACGCACAAAACGTTTTGCGAACACATTTATTGTGCGTACAGCCAAGGAGTGGAATTCCCTGCCGGAGTCTGTGTTTCCTGATAGCTACAACTTAGGAGTCTTTAAGTCGAGAGTGAATAGGTTTCTTCTAGGCAAGCGTGCTTCATCGTCGACCACATCATCGCTTACCATCAGGTGAGATAGTGGTCAAACGCAAGCCTATCATTAAAAAAAAAAAAAAAAATAATACATCTTGATATCACATATTCCTAGAATCGCAACTCATCTCCAAATGGGTTTAATTCACTAACTCCATTACTGCCAGACTTTCAAGTTTTGCTTTAATCTAGCTACCAAAAATAACTAGTTTAAGTTCGAGTCGTGGCATTAGTGAATCATAGTTGGGTACCGAGGTACCAGTGGTGTGGTAAGTGAGTTACTGTCGACATTTTTAAAGCTTTTTGCAGAGTGTACGAGCGTTTCATAGTTAATCAGGCTAATATTGGGTGTCAAGCCTTGCAGCCTTGCACCATGGAACAGAGAGCGTCCCGAAAACCTCGTAATCTGATTAAAAAGAGAGTGCTATCCTGCAGCGATTCCAAGAATTGACATTAAATAGAATATGCATAGCAGCTGACTGGCCTGTTGGTGTACACTATAGTGGTCAGAGGCCCTGATTGCTGTGCCAGATGTCGTGGTTTCGATTTCCACTCGAGACTAATGTTTGTGTGATGAGCATGATCATTTATTCTGTGTCTGGGTTTAATTTATCTATAATATGTATTTATTAAAAAATATATAAGATGTTTATCAGTTGTCTAGGGGACTATAACACAAGCTCTACTTAGTTTGGGACTTGGAAATATTATTATTATATGGTTAACCAGGCATGCCCCAGTTAGTAACGTGCGCCAGTTGATAACTTGTAAAACTATGACACGCATTTAAAATTTGGTTGTTATTTGAGCCGATCTGGTTAGTTTATAAGTATGATGGTGATTAAACTATACAACGCAACTGTTATAACTGTTATAACTGCTGCTGTAACTTACGTTGTAGCATAACACATAATCAGCCTTTTAATGTTCCCACTGCTGGGACTCAGGCCTCCTCTTTAGGAGAGGGAATGGGCCGTAATCCACCACGTGGGCTCCATGCGGGTTGGTGAATGTCACATGTCTTCGAATTTTTGGTTTTAGGACATGTCGATTTCCTCACGATGTTTTCCATCACCGTTTTGAGAGCAGTGGTGGTAAAATAAATTACGCTAAGTAATGCGCCTGGCTGGGTTTAAACCTGTGGCCTACAACTCGTAAGTCGGGGCCATTACCATTCGGCTACCACTGCTCACTTGCGTTGTATAGTTTATGTTGCTTTAAATGCGTCTTAGTTTTGTAAGTGGGGCACGTTACAGATTGGGGCATGTGTGCCTTGTTGACTCTACATGTAGAACACAAGCTTGCAGTTTTCATTGAAATGAAAATGTGACATAATTCATCATCATTACACATGTCATCGTGAATAAAACCATTGCGAATTTTGAGTTTAATGCAGCTTAATGAGAGTTATCGATGGGTGTCAGCGATATATTATTTTGTCACAAATGTATAATTTACGATGAAACGTAATTCTGTCCGAGTAAAGCGATGCTGCACTCGTGCGATCGATTTTTGTTAATCAACAGGTTTCGTAAAGGGATTTTTTAGTCTGTTGCATTTTATTCTTTGTTGGTCGATTCGATGATTGGAATCGGTAGTATTTCGCAAAATTTTCAACTGCGAAACAATAGGTCGGTACTAAGCTACGCTAAGAAAATAGTGAGTCATCAGTGCTACTGTAAATTAAGGCGTATTCATTCTGGGGTATAAATTAAACTAATATAAAATTTAAGAAAACTTTTTACTACACAATATTTTCAAATATTAAGTTAAGTAATTATTTTAAAATTTAATCAGAATCTTCTTAATTTGTATTAACATTTTTCATTTATAAAAGATTTTACTTCAACAGGTTAATATGAACACAGGTTTCTAATTTACTATGAATTGATTGGTCAAGGGCCGGGGTTTAGCCGAGTAACAGCGATGACGTCATTATTTTTTTAACGAGAATAGACTATCAGCAGTGATAACGGTCTCGACTGGCCCAGTGGTAACGGTCTCGTCTTGCGAGTCGCGGGTTCATACCCAGCCAGGTGCATTACTTTGTATAATTTCTGTCATCATCACTGCTCTCAAAGCGGTGAAGAAAAACATCGTGAGGAAACAGGCATGACACTTCGAAGACATGTGACATCCATCAACCAGCACTGGCCCCGCGTTGCGCATCCCCTCTCCAGGAGAGGAGACCTGAGTCCCAATAGTAGGAACATTAATAGGCTGATTACGCTATACTATGCTATGATTGTCATTCTAATACTCCGACATTCTGAAAAATATTAAAGAAACAGTAAGTTTCCTTTAACCCTTCATTTTAATAAATAAAGTCATTACGTATTCAAAATATGATTAGAAAAACCCAGCGGAAGTTATTGAAAATGACGTATGAACAAGTCGAGTCAATGAGTGGCGACCGTCTGTCTCAACACGAAGCGCCTATGTCAGCTGGCATGCTTATGAATTACTGACGACCGATAGACGTTTATTAATATCGTCCTATTTATGTCTTGGGGGAAATATTGAACTCTCAAATCCGGCCCTTCGTATCGCGATGTCGCTCTACATTATTCAGATTCAATTATTTCCCGTGTAAAATACTTTAACTGCGGAGCGTTTCAATCAATCACTCTTCACCAATTTAGTGTGAGCGTCATTTGGCAAATTCGATTGCGTCTCTCATTGATGGCGCTAGTGAGAGAATAAAACAGTGCGACGGGTGCCATTGACGGTTGTGACAGAACGCACGCCCATCCCAGCGCTCCCGGTTTAATTAATCTCCTAAACTAAATTTAAATAGGTGGACGTAGTGGGTAGTGGGTGCATGCGCAATCTTGTTCAACCCAATTAAATCGAGCATTATTCAAGACTACTGAACGCAGCACCGAGAGCCCTCGTTATGACATGCATCACGTTTTTCTATTTTTTACACTTCTCTGTAGTTGTCTTGTTATGTCAATTAAGATTAAACGGAACGTCATAAAACTTAATTAAGATTGTTTTGTTTGTTAATTTTATAATTTTTTAAGTTTATAATTGACATTAAGTAATTTTCAACCCCTTGGAAGGATTTTATTTCGCAAAAAGTTAATAACATGTTTCATCTATCTATTCAGTAATTGTGCTGTGTGTATCTATTCAGTGCTGGGCGAAGACTTCTCTCTCATTTATCCACACACGTCTATCTTCAGCCCTTTAAATGAAAGAATAAAAAATCTATAATCAACGATGAACATCGAAAGTAAACTTCTAGCTGTTTCCGATTAACACCCAATTAAGAAGCCACCCTTTATTTTGATTAAATAGACACATGCCAAAATAAAGCCGAACTAAAATCAATTTTGCCAGCTTGATATCCAGGCATGGACAGAGCCGCAGGCGCTTTCCGATATCATTATTATATAGTTTCACTACTATACCATAGATGTGTATATTGTAGAGCTGCACCGGTTGAGAACTTGGCCGACTAGTTGACTAGCTGGCGTATAGATGTTTAAATGTCCGACTAGTTAACCGATTAGTTGTTTAATTGTGACCGTCTGACTAAACTTACTCAACTAGTCGTCGACCATACTTTTATTAATCGTTGATTTAACTACAAATGGTAGGTACAGGTGATAGGTAATAATATTAGGTGGGTAGGTAGGTGGCTTTGATAGTAGATACGCACGGAATATCCTTGTAAATCACATTTCATTCTTAAAATGTATAACAGTTACAGTAAATACTGGCAATATGTTTCTTAAGTATATATTTATCATTTCCCAGTCACGCAAAAATTGATGATTAGTCGGTTCTATTCGCAGACTAACCGCCCAGTACAAATATGGTCGTTAGTCGGCGTTCCTAACTAGTCGTCTAGTTGGTCCATCTCTAGTATATAGAAGAGTATGTATGTCGGTGCGCACGTTTAAGCCCGCGAAATTCACAAGGATGGCTTGGCGCCACGCGCGAACGCCTCCCACCCGATCTCATTACCAACCCCTCGACACGATGCTATTGATCACCGTCAATATCACGAATATAATAAACATAACATATGCTACTCTTTCATTATGGTGTTACAGGAAATATAGGAACCGGTGGACAGAAGAAAATGTATCCTTTCAACGTTGAACATGATAATTCAATCATTAAGGTTGTTTTTAATATCATGCGGATTTAAACACGCAAAAAAACGCGTTCCGCGTGCGTATTCCATGCTTTACAATAAATACTTGTATCAAATGGACATTTGCGGGGTTTTTTTTTTTTAATCTTTATTAAGGAGCTTTGTCACAATTTTGACCATGTCGCTCCATCATAGCCAAATTTTGTGTTTTGATTTATTTTAGATGATTGTAATAAATGTTGTATAAAACTCTTGCCTCGTCTGCGGGGGTTACGCGTGCGAAGAAATCCCGCATGCGAGATCAAAACCGCACGATATTAAAAACACCATGAGAATCAATAATTTTCAAGTAAGCATCTCGAACCAAAAGATTATTAAAACTTTATCCTATAACATTAACCAAATACTGAATTCTAATTTAAATACTGGTATGCAAATATGGCTAGAGAAAGTCATCGAAGAGCAAAAAAAGAAAACTTTTTCAAGAACAAATTGATCTCATTACAGTCGGTTCGATTACTCGAAATTAAAATTAGAAAATAATTTAAAAATTCTTCTAGTTTAAGAGCTTTAGATTAAGTTGTAATTATGAAAGGTCAATAACGTTTTTGTTAGCTCAGAGCTAATTACTTTCTTTTCTATTAGCCAACTACGGAGAGGTTTTAAGAAAAGATTCTTTATTTGATGAATTTCAATGTCTATATGGCTTAGCTTGTGGTTGCAATTATTTTCATCTTTCTATGACTTAAGGGATTTACTCATTTCAGAGACACTTGTTGGGACCACAACGTCTTAGTAGAATGTGTATTCGAATATAAAATGTGATAATTTATATTCTCATGATACCAAATCAACTTCAAGACATTGTAAAAAGGTGTTGTAGAAATTAATTAGGCTACAAATTAATTTAAGGGACAGGGTGACTGCTGCAGGATCTTCGAAAATCAGGGACTGAAAAATAAAGAGCAACTGAAGGAACACTGGTGGGTTTTAGTCAGTAAAAGTCTGACACGTTCTCACACTCCACCCAGAGCGAGAAAAGTAGTTTGATGATTTCCCACTTCAAAAAAAGGACCAGGTAACTTCAAGCCAAAACGTCTTTCAGTGACAGACTAAATACCAAAGTTAGTGTTCAGCTTGATACGTGTGAGCGTCTTTACACCTAATGTTTCAATATCATCATTTCAGCTGAAAGAAATCAACTGCTGGACCTGTGTCCAGCCGTCTTTCAGCTGCAATAGGTGAGGCCTATCCTCACCCAAGTGTCGCCACTACGACTAGTCCTCTAGGTTTCGTACCATCGGATTCTAGCGACCTTCACCGGGTCATCGCTCCATTTTGCTGGAGGCCTTCTAACGCTGCGTCTTCCGGTAGTACGTGGTCACTACTTCGACCATCTGTTCAGCGAACAATGTGCCAGCCTTTTTTTTTTTTTTTTTTTTTATGGTGGGAAAAAATCATGCATTGACATCCCCCGCCCTTGGGCGGAGCGGGAGATAGTGTCAGACTCTTACTGACTAAAAGACCCACCCCGTTCCTTCTAGCCTTCATACCGGGGCTCGAGCGCCCTTTCGGATAACCCTGGCCCCAGTAGGCTTCGACCCGGCTGGGTCCCTGCTGTTGCTGACAACTCCTTGAGGCGCGCGGGAACAGTGCGCGCCGTCGACGACTTGGGCTTGGTCCGGACAGTTACCGGACGGCCGGACAGTGAGCTACCCACTGCTCACCGTCCGCAAGCCCGCGTCTACGTTGGCCGGAAATCGGGATCAGAATCCCGGCGACGGCGGCGGCGATAACGCCGTTGCCTGATGCGTTCGGCCTCCTCCTTTGCGAGCATTACTGCTTCGCAGAAGTCGGCGACCGCCTGCCACTCCTCCTCGCTACGGACCATGGCCTCAACCAAGGCCCGGCGCGAGAGGTCTCCGCCGCCGATCGCCCCCACGAGGGCACGGCGATGCTCCGCCCAAGCAGGGCACACCTCGACTGTGTGCTCCACCGTATCCTCCGGGCGTTCCGCACAGTGGCGACACCCGGGCGTCACTTCCGCATGAATCGAGTGCAGGAAACTCCCGAACGAACCATGTCCGGTGAGTACCTGCGTCATGCGGAAGGTAAGGACGCCGTGAGGTCTTTCCAGCCACGCCTCAAAGAGGGGACTTACCGCCATGATTGTGGCGTGCCCAGCACTGGGTTGCGATAGTCGCTGACGCCATTTCACCATGAGATCCCGCCGGAGCTCTGTCCGCCATGCCGTGACCTGTCGCGGCAGCGGACTTTCACCCCGGCGTTGCATCTCCACGCGCATATCGTGCATAACAATGTGCCAGCCCATTGTTACCTAAGCTTACATGTGCTGGATGGTCTACATATCAAATAACTTAGTTCAGTCTGGTGGATAGATTTTTAACTTACGAAACACAAAAAAATATCTTAGATTTAACTTTTTTTGACATTCATTCACTAGCTTCTGCTAGTGGTTTCGCCCGCGTGAAAGTACAAAATTAAACAAAGATAAAATGTATTATATGACATATTCCAGGACATAGTCCACCTATGTGCTAAATTTCATTAAAATTCAACAACTTTCATCCCATTGAGCGTGAAGGAGCACCTAACAAATTATGTAGGTATGTGTGTGTGAGGCGTGTGTATACATAAATCACACATATACATAAATAAATATAAATTTTCGCCATTATAATGTAAGTAGACTTAAAGAACTAATCGTTTGCTTGATACTAATCAAACAATAAATTTTTATTTTATTTTGTGAAAACGAATTTACCTATTGTCTTTATTAGATGACCTATCTGGATAAATACCTAATAATATGTGTATCTAAAAGGTCAAATTCAAATAGAAAAGTTTAAATAAAATAAACCGTGTTGGAGTTTAGTAGCGACTTTGTAAAGTGGTACCCTTGAGAAAGTGCCTTTCTCTTAAGCCGGAGCTCTCACATCGCGACACATTGCTCGTAAAACCTCAGCAGGAGTTCCAAACATACCTCCTGATAAAGCTTTGATATGGCTAATCGATTTCATATCTTTTCGACTGCTAATATAGAAAAGTATAATCAGAAATACTATCTCTACCAAATTAAGCCTTTTTTTTTGTTCCTACCAGAAAGTACTTTAAGTTTAAAAACCTCTCCCTTTAGATAACTAAAACCTACTACAGCCTAAACTTTTTAACTCAAAGGTTGGAATGCCTTGTTTCATTAAGTCCGCTCTTTGTATCACTACTGTACATACATTTAAAACAAATAAATATGTACATATTTCTCTGCTATCATATCTATGTGTAATTGAAAATCAGTTATGATAGAGAATATAATGTTTAATGTAGTTAGTGTGTATTTGTTACCGGCACTGTATAATTCGGTATTTTATACAATACCGAGGCAATGTACACAATGCTTAAAACGTGTAGGTAATGTATGAAATATTATTTATTTATTTATTTATTTAAGGATCACCAACGAGTGTTATAAAATAAAAAAAAAAACTTAAGAAATAGAAATTGGTACAAGTAACCTGGTCCTATAATGAACACTCAATTATAGGCAATCAATCACAGCTTAAGCATAAATGAGTGAGCATGGCTTTAAATAATTATGAAAATATTAGATAATAAAAGTAATGTCAAAATTAAACTTGATTACAATACTTATGTCAAACTAATTATAATAGAATTGGAATTAATACATTACGAATAAATTAAATAAAATAAAAATAAAATTAAATAAAATGTCCTAAAATAAATTAAAATGTCCTGAAATAGATTACATTACATAAATTCAAAATTAAAATCCTAGACAATCGTATTTGATTTAAGCAATCCAAGTAAGTTAATTAAAACTTACTTAGACTACTCAAATCAAAACACGATTACTTAAATAAAATAAAATGAAAGTAAAAGATGAATCAATAATTAATAATCAATTATATTGTTGGAGTGATAAATCAAAGGTATTCCGCCTGAAAGTATTTATACAATTTTCTTTTAAATGAGTTCAGAGTGTCGTGATTTATGTCTATGTCAGCTTTGCGGCATATAGCGTTGTACAGTTTGGTAGCCCGTACAAGAGGAGAGTTGTCAACCAGGTTCGTTTTACGCGGAACTTGTTTGAATAAGTTGTATGTATGGGATCGTGGTAATCTACTAGGGACATTAATGGTCACACTTTACAGTAGGTCAATATTTGACTTGGAAGACATCAGTTTATGAAGAAAACAAAGATCCTGAACTTTTCTACGATTGGTGAGGCTTTGAAACTTATAGTACACCATACAGTCTTTATAAGACCTCAGTTTATTTATTTTGTAGCATCACCATATACTTTATACAATCCGTAGGAATTGTATACATTACCTAGTTAAAGTATGTGATGGCCAAAAAAATTCATAATATTTCGTACATTGCTTAGGTATTGTATAGATAACCTAAATTATCTTGTTTACCTAAATTATATTACCTAAATTATTATGTGGTGCACATTGCTGGCAATATGCATCACAGGTAAGATGTGATGGAATGGTGAAAGATAAATTTTAGGAGGAGATAGTCTTCATGACCATCCTGTTAATGAGGAGTTAACAATTAGACGTGATTGTACTTGACAAGAAGGAAGAATGAGAGGTGTTAATATACGTGGAGAGTGGGGATTTGGAAGCCTTAATAATGATGGTGAGACGCTGTTGCAATCCACTACTGCATTTCCTAACCTAACAGTAACCAACGCTTTTTTCCAGATTAGATATAAACATTTAAAATGGTAATCATAAGTCTCAGATCGATTACTTCCTTGTTATGCTCAGCCACATTAAGCACTTTAAAGACTGCAAAGTATTACCAAGAAAAGAATTAGTCTCACCGCCCAGACTCAGTAATGCTATCAATGGTAAAATTACACTGTCAGAGAAGCAAAATACGTCATCCTCCAAAAATAAAATAGCATATGATAGAGAGGACTGCATGTGTGAAGAGAGAGTGAGTGGTGGACAGAATTGAGATGGGAGAAATGAATGAATGAAGTGTTAATGAAAATTGGAATGATATGGCACTATACACCCAGTATTACCAAACCGCACTGGGCCCGCGTGGTGGATTACGGACCATTCCCTCTCCTAGAGAGGAGGCTTGAGTCCCAGCAGTGGGAACATTAAAAAGGCTGATGATGATGGCCCAGTATTAGTCGTGCAGTAAAGGATATTCTGGGAGACACGAGAGGAAAGCTCACAATAGATAAGGGTGATAGGGGTGGTGGTCGACAGAAATTCAGAATGTGTTGATAGAAAAGAAAAAAAAATCAAGGAATGTCAGCGCGTAGAAGCGAAAATCGTTAGTTTAAAAGCTGAAAAAACGAGTGTATATGATGTTTTGAGGAAGAAAGCCGTGACAATAGCGAAAATAATGCAAACACTCAAGACAAACTGTACGACACACTGGACTGGCCAAAATGAGCTGTACCGGCTTGGTTCAGCTTATTTTGGCCTGTAGGCCGAGAGAGTGGAAGGCACGGGATGTTTGTCAGGTAAGATTTAAAAGGGTTGAGGCTGGAATGGCTTTATCGAATAATTAAAAAAATTGAGAAGTGAAAGGGCTATTTTTAAAGACTGATGAATGAGGGAAAAAATTGGAGTGCGGTTTTAGAGAATAGACCAGTGAATGTGGTGTTAGTCTAAATGGTTAGCATAGATGAAGTCAGAATAGCAGTAAATGGAATGAAAAATAAAGAAGAAAGAAAGAAAGAAAAATGAAAATGGAAAAATGGAAAAAAATAAAAATGGTAAAACTATTTGTCGAGATGAAATATTATTTAAAGTGTAGAAGCTTATTAGATCAAATTCATAAAGTCGTTGCAAGATCTGGTCAGAACTCACATTGTTGTTATAAATTTCTTGAAGGCTGTGTAGGACCTGAACAGGCTTGAGAAGTACGATAAGAATTACGATGAATCGGTCTTATCGTGTAGTTGTACACCTCAGCGTGCCATTTTCTAGTCTTCTGACTTTCGTGGCAGTCTCTAGAAATCACTGGATTCTTTGGACTGTAAATAAAGATACTCCTACTGTTCTAGCAGTACTACGCTGACTCAGTATCCCTCTTTCTTGTACCATGGTAATAATTGTACTTTGTAATGAATTTTCGTCATGATATTGCACTGAATGCTATGACCAATCCAAGAAATTATTTATATCTAATGATAGACACAATGCGGTTTTTTTTGTTGTTTTTAATAATTAAGGGAATCTATTTTTCAAGCTATACAAATGAAATCCCTGTTTAGATTTATAACTAGAATTACTAATTTGCTTATAACATGTAATTTATACGAGCAATCTTTATAAATGTATAATTTTAAGAGACATCGCAGTTTTTCTATGTGACCCGTTATTTTTGCAGACCAGTGTATTGAATGATCTGATAATGCGATGAATTTACAACTTTGTTGATTAAAATTGATTGACATAATAAAATGTAAACATTATTTCACAAATTAACTTGCTCTTCCTGTACGTTGAACTAACCGAAATATTTGTAGCGGGATCCTCGAGGGACTTCATGACCAAATGACATGGTAGGCACGGTAATAACTTTTAATGTCCAATCGTAACTAGAACTTGTAACTACCACGCATACTAATCGCAATAATGCGTACCGACACTAAAATACAAATTGGGTCCATCATAAAGTACCTGACACGATAATAAATAAACAAGCCGAGAATTTAGCTTCGGACGTAGGCAATTGGCAAATTGGTTCAATAGTCGCTCGAACTGGGTCGGAAGCAATTTAAAGTTTTTACCGAATAAATACGCCGAGTCAAAAATTCACCCATGCTTACAACTCTACGAGACGGTACAAATTGAAATAAACTAGGCCAGAATTATTAGAACGAAATATAAATTAGAGCAGTGTTCAAGAATGAACATTGAACAATAAACCTAATTAAGTTGGCTTCAAGTCAAGAGTATATTCTAAGAACGGGGGAAGTTTATCTAATTATGTGGAGAACTGGTTGTCCCGTGCAATTGGTTGCGCGATCCACTTTATCGTTCACGTGCGAGCCCGTAAGGTTCCCTCAGTTTTATGACGTTAACTTCTTGCTCAAATTGGAAATCAGACTCGGTGATTGCTTATGTGTGTAGGTCAAACAGTTTCAGGTTTAGCAATGGTACAGTAATTTATAAAGGGATGCCACGTGATCTATAAAACCTGAGCGACCTATCATTTCTATACGTACAATGCCTTAATGACTTTTAAAGAACTTTTCAGTCACTAAAATACATTCTGCGAACTAAAACCATTAGCTACAGAAATAATTGAATAACCTAGAAAATAGCCTTTTTCGTTTTAGTTTTATAAAACTTAATGAACCTGCCAATGTTTTCTTTTCATTTGCGTATTAGAAACTAAAGCTTCGCAATCCTTTTCAAACAATCTCATTGGAAATAAGTTTTGCCTTTTATATAAAAAATATGAAATGAATTAAGATTGAGACAAAAGTGGATAATGTTTGTTTATAACCTAATGCCTAACCTTTTTGTTACGCCTTAGACATTTATGTTTCAGTTGGATACAACATTAACGTGTAGAACACCAGTCAAGGGCTACTTAATCAAACCGCGAAGCCCTTCGTTTTCAACTAAAATTGAATAATATTGCCCTCGCGGGAGGCATATCTAAATATTACTTATTTCTGTAGTAAGCGGAATAAAGCTGTAGCACTGTCGACGTAGCACTTCAAGTAAACAAATTGGATCAGTTCGCTCGGTTTATGTAAAGTTTTCTAATGCTTGTATATAACCCTCATTGATCGATATCATCTTCAAAGATTGTAATATCAATTAGGATTCTCTTACTGAAAATTATTTTAAACCCTTGAGCTCTTTTGAAAGCGTTAACATAATTTATGACAAATACAAAATAAACGTATTTTAAAGCGAGTCTGTTGTACAAATAACAAACATCAGCAGCCTTTTAAAATATTTCTATTAATGTAGTCAGTCAGATTTTTGATACACTTTTTGTAAAGGCAATAAAATAAAAGAGAGAGCGTTGTTAAAACGCCCTTTGAAGTCAGGGAATTTCCAACGGGCACCTAACAAAATTGTTCTTTTAGCTTTCATAAATGTACGCGTACTTTCGACCCAAGCTTTTTATGTAGTACCAAAGTGAGTCAAAGCGTGACAAAGAGACTGCAACTTGAATTTTCAACAACACATTGCGAGCTAAATAGGAAAGTTTTTTTTTTAGAATTTTAAAGGCCTTTAGGTACATGTTTATTTCAGTTTTAAGTTGCCGACTGTTCTTTTTATTTCAACTGTTAAATGTTTGACTCTTTGCAGACGAGATTTTTTCCAAGCTTCATAAAACTTACTCAAGAATCCCGAACTTTAAAACCGTTTTTACAATTCATTTTATAAAATGTGTTGCAGAAAAATACTTTTCAACTTTTTCGTTTAACCTTCAAATGTCGACGTTATCATTTCTAAATTAATGAACAAGAGGTACCAATTAAAATATTGCAACCAAAATTATGTTTCACATTTCTTGTGTTTTACGAAAAGGGAAGAGACAATTTGTCAAAAAACTGATTACAGGGAAATCTGTCGAGGTGACAAGTCATCAAGTAACTGTCGTAAGGGGTGGTAGACAGTAGGCCCCTCAGAGTAACTCGCGGCCCGATAGCGGGTTTGTTGACTCACACCGCTTTAAGTTTTACAACAAAATAGACGATTTAGAACAAACTACGTATTTTGCAAACAGATAATATATTGATTTTAGTGTTTGTACAAAGTAGAAATACATTCTTTGGTTGGTTTAGGATAGTATAACTTTAGTAGGTATGTCTATATTATCTAAAGTTTGCTGTTTATTTAAGTAGTACAATAATATTTTATATATTTTTATCCAATTTACTTCAAAGCAATTTAAACTATTTTATAAAATAAAAATGAACATTTTTATTTCATTGAGTTTTTACTTTCCAGGGCGAGAACCGCTTCATTTTATTATCATTTGTTGATATGAAAAAGTTTTATAAGGAATTATGATTGAATTTCGTTTTCTTAATTTCTGTACAATTTTGGTTAAAGTTTAAAGGCAAAGAAAAACATCGTGGGGAAAACGGCATGTCCTAGAACCAAAAATTCGAAGACATGTGACATCTATCAACCCGCACTAGCTGGCCGCATACTCTTTTTAGGAGAGGAGGCTTGAATCCCAGCAGTGAGAAAATTATAATGCTGATTATGTTATGTTTTTAATTTGTAACAATATATTGGTATTAGGCAGGCTATGTCATAATACATTACGTACTGCATCACCTACTTTGTCGTGTCTATAGGTTCTTCAAAGCGACATGGGCGAGTCGTTTTCCGGGAAAACGCGTTAGATTTTTTATGAACATGGTTTACCTCAAGATTTTTTCCGCTACGAAGCTAATGATTAACTGAGAAGATATTATGTCGGGGAACATATTGGTGAAAGTAGTCTTCATGCTCGGCGTCTTAAAGAAAAGTGTATTTTTTCGCGTGCTTCTTTGCGTCTTCTCTTTACTAAAAAGTTATTAGCTGCAGAATTTTCTTGGTTATTCGCATTTGGCTTTAAAGTGTTAATCTGCGTCTGTTTATCTGAAAAAATGTCTTAATGAATATTAAACTGCGTAATGTTAAGTGCTAGATAACTGTCAGAGAACGTACGATAAAACTTAAAAATAGTACTAAATGTTTAGTTAATAAATCGTAAACAAAATGTTCACCATCAAATTTAGTCTCATCCACGTGGCGCTTTCAACAAATTTTCAAGCAACGTAATCCCGAAAACATAAAGATTATGTATAAACCTAATTACCCTATCTCATAATTGCCTTGTTTTGACGTCTACCCTTTGAGAGGCCGTCGCTTATTTCCCGAGTCCTCTGAAGATATTAATAACCATCTAAGTCGCGGGCTGTCTTCCTCCCGCATCTCGGTCGTGTAGCGTCGCCTCTCTTCCCCTCTAGCTCGTGTTTTTCGCTAATACCCTTTCGGAGATGATAAGATGATGGCTTTACAAGCAAGCAGTAATTACGGCCGTCCAATTACCGCTCGTCGACGCCTGCCGGGGAGGAAGCTGTTCATTGTTCAACATTTTTGTTTTCACTACTAATATTTTTGTCGTTCCTTTGTTGCTATCAAATTGAATAAACTGCTTAATGTATATTCTTGGAAAATTCTTCCTTTTTATTAACCTAACGGATAAAAAATAAAGCCTTAGTGGTGGTTTGTGAGCCCTATTGCGAAGCATAATATCTCTCTTATGAGACTGAAAGGGAACTCGAGCCCCGGTATGAAGGCTTGAAGGAACGGGGTGGGTTTTTTAGTCAGTAAGAGTCTGACACTACCTCCCGCTTCATCCAAGAGCGGGGGTTGTCATTGTATGGTTTTCCCCACCGTAAAAAAAAGCTCACGAGTCTACGTTAACCTGTAATTTTTCCTAACGCCATTAAACGCTTCCGGTATAGGAAAACAAGAAGTGAGGGAAAGCAAACATACTAAAAAAAAATATGCCTGTAAAACTATATACGAGTATGTACTTACATTATGTCTTGAGAACACTGCTAAGAATCCTCACCTGTCTTGTTAAGCATGAGTTAAATTTTCAGTACGACGACTGCCTCTTAGGAGTTTTTTAAGCCGCCAGAAACATAAAGTTCACATAAGTTCATCAGAAACATTTTACAAAAAAAAACCGTGAAGCTAAATTGCACGTTCCAAAGTTTAGATTTCTGTGGAGAAGAACATGGAAGAAACTCCATGGTAAAATACACTCGTTGGCTCAATTATAGAGGTAACTATGACTAAAATCGGAAAAACGAATCCCATATATAGAAAGCTTTATCTCACTAACAGAGGTAATTTTATTAATTCATGCTAAAATAATCTAAGAATATTGTAACTATGTTGCCCTCATAAAGCCAAAACCAACAAACAATTTCAGTGTTATAAAGTCAGCTATCTACGAGAAACAAATTAACATTCCTATCTACCGTAATCTGCATCTAAAAGAACGCGTTACAGCGTCAAATTAGCAATGTTTCTCTAATTTTTAGAGCTCTAGAATCAAAGTGGAGTGCGTTAAAAGGAAACTATAATTAGAGTCGACAAGTTGCCGGCGTCGGTTTAAAGTGTAGGCGAAGGCGGAAGCGGGCGCGGTTGCTAGGGTTGACAGATGCGGAAAGTTTGGTGTGTTTTAACATAGGGCATAATTTTTATTTATAAGCATTGTTGTCCATTGATGAAAGACGAAAGACTTTTGAAATAAAATGCTACGCTTGACGCTGTTTAGCAAATTATTCCATTTGCCTGGGGTGTTAAAATCATCAAAACTTCAAAATTAACCAAAACACAAAAAGAAATAAAAAGCAAATTATGATGGTTAGCTAATAAAAAAATTGTGATTACGATTTAAAAAAAAAATGATTACAATAGTTCAACTAATCTCTCACGGGGTACTAGTTTGAAAAGAAAAAAAAAAAAACATTTTAGCGTTAAAGGCCGTTTATCGAAGAAAGCTATAAGCTATACATCAAGCTACAGTCAATAGGACTGGAGTTGAAACCAAAGATTCGGGTACATAATATATAATTATGTATTCGCTGTTTCCCGCGGTTTTCCTGGTAATTATTGTCTGAAGAATGTTTCTGAGTATCAAAATATTTAAAGTCAATATCAAGTTAAGAAATCGAGATCCCAATTTTTAACAAGTAAATTTTCAAATATGTGATTAGATAAACGTATCATATTTGCTTTTTTAAACATCCACAGTAACTGTAATCCGAAAAACCCCCAGGCACTCCACTAAATGTATAGAACATAATTTTTCGAAACGATATACATAAATGTTGTTTTGAAAAAGCGTCGTTATCTTTCGACTGTACATTTCACTAAACTAATCCTATAACTAAGTTAAAAATAAAATAAAAATTCAAAAAAAATGTTTAATCTTGGACTGTGGACAGCGGTGTCAAATTCCAGGAAAGTCCCGCATTTCCCGGCTACGTGGCGGCTGCAGCACTGAGCGGGCTGGGCGGCTGGCGGCCCTTCATCGACGCAGCCTTCCCTGTAATTTCAGCGAACGCTGTGCACCCGGCGTTTGCCAACTAATTTGTCATCCGAATATCAAATTACGCATGAAATGGCGCGTAACAGTAGACTCTCGCTCGGATATCGGGGTTTTAAAATAAAATTTAATTCACAGTCTGGTTGCAATAACGCAGGTAATTGCAGCCACTGTTCGCTGACAACTAATTGGCAAGTAAATTTAGTGGAATCGTATAATTGAATACAAAACTGTTGGTAAAATGTACTGACTATTATTAGCGATTATTGTTCTCTTCGTAAAATATATATTTCAACAATTGTTAGACCACTTTTTAAAGTAGTTTTATGAGAAAATATATCATTTTTATGAAAATTTAATATCGTTAGGCTACTAAGTGTTCTTTGTATTACCATAAAAATACAAAAAAGCTCAAATATTTTTATAACTTCTCTTTTGAAATACTTTCAACAATTTTTCTTTCAGTTAAAGCATTATATTAAAACATCACTTTTATCGTGTTACTTCGCTTGATGGAAAAAAGTGGTTCTTCCTTAAGTCGGAGGAAAAGTAGATTGTAAAATGTTCGTTACTTAATTTTCCGGTGGGCTTATTGTAATAGCGATACGCCCTCATATTTTGACGTGCAATGTGAATCCATTACACTTCATCTATATCGTCGAAGGGGATCGGTATCTCTACAGATTTTATGGTACGCTAAGTGTACGCCATTTTGGACAGACTGCACGTGGTCAAGGGGTGTTGCTATGGGATGCGTAGTACCCTAACTAGGGGAATGTCTGTAGCGACGATTTTATTGCCTCATTTTCATTAGTAGATATGAATAACGATATTATAGCTCAGAAGCTTTTTTATTTACTTTCCGAGCGTCTACCTAGAAATTCATAACAGTTTCATTCAAATCTTATTATGACTTAATCAATTACACGTTCTTCGTCTTTCTATTATCATTTACCTTCGATATTTTCCTTCTCGCAAAATAATACCGCAAAAATAAGACACGTGCTACCCTGCGGGCTCACGACGCCGACGCCAGTCGTGAGTCGACGCCGGCTCGCGACGTAGCGGGCCGCGTTGCCAAGGAAACCTCACTTAGGGCCATGGGTTTTTCCAACAATGAAACGGCATAAGACGTAACGACATCTAATTAATAACGTCTATCATATCTCTATTGCTCGGCTTATGTGTTCGGAGGGAGAGGGATTAACGTAAGAGGATTCAATGAGGACGCATGATTTGTTCCGGAGGTATCTTTGTAATGAGCGATTTTTGAAACAGCTTATGATGTTTAATGTTTTCGGCTTTTGAGCCGGTTTTTAATGATGAACGTTACGACGCGTTTTAATTGAAATTTCTTTTAGGCAATTTGTAACGTGTTTCAAGTTTCCATGAATAATTTACAACACTTTGCACAGATAATTTAGGTAATAGGCTATTTTGGTTTTATTTAAAAATATCTGATTCCTAGAGGTAGCAAGTTTCACTACGTGCGGTTGGCTGTGTTCATATCAGTATTCTGTGTACATAATAACACGAAGGGTTTTATTCAAAGTTGTCAGTCACGTAGATATGTATTATTAATACAAAAGGTCGATAATTAGTGGCACAGCGGAACATCAGTCTGCATCAACGCTTGACATGTTTCATGTTAATTGGATAGCACAGGACAATAGCGGGACTACCGATGCACGCTGGAGAAGGGGCGCCGTGCAATTATTATGACATATTGTTCCCGATTCCAACCATTCAGCGTTTTAACTGGACTTTATTAGTACCTGCCTGTCTATCAATCAGACATTCATGTCCAAGCATAGACAATGCATTTAGCTCATGCCTAACAAATAGTTCCGAATTGACGTTAAAAGTGCTTTTATAAATTTATCATTTTAATTGACTGACACCGCTGCATATTAATAATTTTAATCAACCATAACAGCATTATATTGAAAATTAACCGAAAAATGTTAACTATCACCGGATGCATTTAAACCACGAACGTAACTGCTTTGCCTGAATTTAAGTTTTAAATGGTGCTCTGTAATAAATTTATTGCCTGTTAAAAGATTCAATTTGATAACTCCATACAGTGCTCACGCATATTCACCCTCTAAAAGCGGAGGCCCGTGATAAAAGCAATTAAAACTTTAACAACATCAACTCCCGCGCTTCTCCAATTCCGCCACATACTTCATGTTCTATTACGTCCACTACTCCAACAATAATGAATCGATAAATAAGTTGTGTAAGTAATAAATACGTTTTAGTAAGTTTGATGCGAAAAAATCTGAGCAACTCATATTTATAAAGATTTGCAAAACAATTCGAGTTGTTATTTACAAAGTTTTCCATTTCGAAACAAATTTGTTTTTAGCTTTTATGACAGATAATTTGTCAAGGGTAGCTTTGCGCAAGTCAAAGATAATTTATCTGTCTCAACCGCTTTATTTATTACAACGCGTTCGCATCTTCGTTGAGCCCTTAAAGTTGGTGGTTAATGGAGCTTCTTTGAAGCTAGTACGTCAGTCACTCCACGTGAGGTGACGAGGGGGGGAGGTGAGGTGCGGGTCAGTCATGTGGGAGGGGCAGGAAGGGGGGGGCGACACGTCTGCATGTGGTCAGCCGTCAGACGCGCCCAAGTTGTCTTATTTTTTTGCTTCCCTTTAGTAAGTGACGGGTTGATGTGAAACGAATGAACAGTCCCGATGTGTCTTGTAAATACACTCCACTTGTTCCCCTCAACAGGAAAACGTCGACCTAACACCTTCATTTCAGTGCTCTTTAGTGGCACTGTTTTTACATTAGGTAATTAGTTACCAAAGGCGAGTGCGTGTAATTTAACAACGTAATGAAAGTCTATTTATTAAGGCAACATTGTCAGAAAAGTCTTTTGATTCCCTGTTAGAATATCTACTGTCCAAAGTTTCATGTCAAAAAGAGGTCAAAATTATAATAATCGTGATGTAGGTAACCGTAACAAGTTTGATCAAAACCGTCAAACCCTATGACAATGACTATACCTCGGTCGTGATAATGACAGACCCTAAGTAACAGGTGGGTCTAACTATCGCAAATTCCAAGTTAACTCTATTTTCGGCATGCGGGCGTCCTTTAGACGTCGTCCTTTGAATGTTTGTAAAAGTACATTTTTATTGTGAAAGTGGATACTTAAGTACCTACATGCTTACTTAAGTTTTTAAGCTCAGACAAAAAATTTGGAGCTTTTTAACTTTCTTTTCTGAAAACAAACAAAATTAGGATCTTTGCAGAGGCTATGGATAACTAGAACAGACTTATGAGGGCTTTTGACATGAATCAGCATTTTTTTCGTTTACAAAAAAGCAAGTCATAGATTCCTATAGGTTTCTGATAGTCGAGACCTACGTCACAACCCTAACAATAGGGCTGGCACCTCATGTTTTATCTTTTTAAGAAACAAATAAAATTAATAAGTAAATTAAATTAACACAACAGGCAGTGGGAATCCATTTGATCGAGGTTGCTGAAGAGGGAAGAATGATGATTGATGATAGGATATGATTCGTTTCCACTTAACACATTGTATAAGGGGTTATTTTATTACCCCGGCTCTTGTTCCTGAGGTCAGTGACTAATGAACGAGATGACTCAGCTGTTTTAAACTAGTTGTTTTATGAGGATCATATCATTGATAAACTTTTTTAGTTTATTGTTTCTTGAAAAGCCATTAACTTTTTATGGTAATTATCGTTAAACGAGGGAACTTAACACCATGTGCGCTGTTTGATGTTGATAGTGTTACTAAAAAGTTGTTGTTTTCATGTTTTAACTCGTTGGGAAAAGAAAGATCTTTAGATTTAATTTTAATTTTTTTCTTTAAAATTATTTATTTATTTTTATTCTTAGTAACGTAATATGCTTACAGACTATTCCTACTCAATAATAAGATATGTTATTACTAAATTACAGACTAGATAATTATATTAAGCTAACCGTAACAAATTTCAAAAACTGGTATCTATTTACTGCGTGGTCAAGTAAATTGTTTGAAATGCTGAAGTTTTCTACAAGTTTTTATTTTACTTGCAATGTTTTTTTGTTTAACTGCTACAAGATTTATTTGCAAGACATACCGTCTTGCAAATAAATCTTGAAGCAGTTATCATCTCTAACCGATTGAGTTGAAATACAGACAATTTAAGTTTGGAAGACAACACATGCTTGGATAAGTGACGTCATTTTCAATCCAATATGGCTGAATTTTAAAGCTTGTCGCGAGATTATTGGTTCATTTACATAAGAAAATCTCGGGACAAGCTTTTATGCCATATAAATTGTATAATGTAATAAATTGATGAGTTGTTTTTCTTTTAAGAGCATTTCAACAAAGTATTGTTTTTAATTATTTCTTACTATTAATTAATTTTTGATCAATATAACAAGCTTTTTCAACAAGTATGTCATCTCGGTTTATGTTGAGGTTAAAATACAACCCTTTTTCCTGCTACGTGTATTTTGTTCAATTGTTACGTATAAGTTCAAAAACAAGGGGAGCGTTTTCTAATTTACAACATCAGACAGCTAATTTATAATATAAACACGTATTCTATGCACCTAATGGTATGTCGTAACACTTTCCATGAAGGGGTGAGATTCAAAAGCTACCCTTTGAACCGCAAGGAATGTGGTGTGTTGGAGATTGCATTAGTAAGTTGGAAACATCAAAGAAGTTATGGAGTAATAACAATATTTCCAACTTCTTCTATCTCGAGGTTAGCGTTATGAAGATTTTTGATAATATCTTAATAGATAAATGGATCAACTGTTGTTGCTAAATTAGGTAGTTACAATTTGTCATCACTTGCCTATACTAATATAATATAATCATAATAATAATATTATAAAGAGGGAAAGTTTGTTTATTTGTTTGTAGGAGGTAAACTCTAGATATACCTACTGGTCCGATTGCTAAATTAATATTATAATTTTTTCACCGATAGAAAGCTCCTTTATTCCTGAGTGACATAGGCTATATTTTATGTACGCGAGTGAAGTCACGGGTTAAAGCTAGTGTGTTATAAAGATAGGATGACTCTATAGTACCTACTAACTAAGATAATAGCTTCATTCGTAATCCAGCTCAAGGCATTCAGAAATTCTGTCACCACCTAGGTAACTAAACTGGTAGAGAGTGTCACTGACTAAGGTAGGTGCTACATAAGTTTGGAATAAAGTGTGTTGACCCTCCCACATTGTTTTTATTCTTAATTTAAAAACATATTTAGATATATAGCTCTCTTGAATAGACATCTATCGAGGTCCTTTATATTTTCTAGTATTGAAAAACAGTTTACTGTTCCCAAAAAGGTCTTTATACCTTTTTATTAATATATTTCAAACTAGCTGACCGAACTTCGTACCGCCTAACAGTCGATGAAAGTAGTATATCTTTCGATATAGTCAACCGATTGCGATGAAATAAAGCCTAAGTAATATATCAAGTTACACACAATTTTGATAAATAAAAGTTATTTTCATCGATTTGGTATATTTTACGTGATGCGCGCACAATTAAAAACTTCTACAGATTGATTTATTATATAGAATTATGTACAAAAAAATTACATAAGTGGACATAATGCAACAAGGCAACATCTACCAGTAAACTCATTGAGTTCAAAAAATTATACATATACTGTAGCTATATTTAAATTCGTAAATTAATATCGTAAAAACTATACTAATGGGCTATGAAAGCAAAGCCGCGAAAATAAATAAGAGACTAAGTGTTTTAGACTAGACTTTCACTAGCTTATAAATAATACCTACCTGTCAAGACTTCTAGAAATAATTGCCACTGAAAATCTGTCTGAAAAAGAAACCATGAGGCCGTTAACAAATCGAGTGCTTAAAGATAGTTTATTTATTATTTAGGGTTCAATTTAAAAGCTAACGCGTTCGGAAATAGCTGGCTTGTAGCGTGAATAAGCAAAATTGTGCGCACACAGGATCGCACCCTATCATATATTAATGTAAGGGCCGTCGCGTGCTCTGACGAAATATAAGGCACCGTATCAATTATTCCTACATTTATTTTAAGCTTCGTCATTTTTGTGTTTGTCTAAATGAAAAAAGAATGATAGAAGTCATTCTGCACGCACATTTCAGTGACTTTTCTGGATTAGATCACTCATATATACTCATCATTTTACATTGAAACTCAAATATATTTTTTTTATTGTATTATTCCTCAACTTTCACACAACGTCATCTAGTCTCAAACTAAGCAAAGCTTGTGCTAGACATATATATTTCTAAATACACCCTGACACAGAATAAATGATCGTGCTCATGACATAAACATTTGCCTTGGGTGGGAATCGAATCTACGACCTCCAGCATAGCAGTCAGGGCCACTAACCACTAGACCAACAGGCCAGTTTTTATTAAGTTTAGTGTAATAAATTTTTAAGTAACGCTACTTATAATTTCAACCGAAAGACGACCTATGTCTTGCTTGACGTCTTTGTGACGTCAAGCAAGGTCCTGTGTGTCTTGCATTCATTGGCTTCACGTGCAAGCTACACCAGGTCATCGGTCCACCTTGTGGGAAGCCTTCCAACGCTGTCTTCCGATACGCGGTTGCAACTCCAGAACCTTTCTGCCCTATCGACAATCTATTCTGTGAATAATATACTGCCTCAGGCTATGTCCATAACCTCGGTTCTTCTGAAGCTACTATAGAAAAGGTTTTTGAGCTTCTTTGTGATTGGACCGACAACTGTATAAAGTAATAAAAGCAAAAGTAACTATGCATTTGTTAGAAAAAAAAGTGTTTATTTGAAAACAGACAAAGCACCCTTTTACTTCGATCAAATTAAAAAATAGTGTAATAATGATGATCATAATAATGACAAAACCATTCGTGATATTAAAAATGGGTTCTGAAAACATAAAGTTCCGCTGTCATTTGAAATGCTAATTTTAAAAGATAAAATTGCGTTCCAGCATTTCGTTTATGGTTTAACAAAAAAGCGGAGTGGTTTTGGAGGTAAATAGATTCACTAAAGCATTTTCCGTGTCTCGGTGGCACGCTGCGGCACTGGTACTCCTATCCTGCATTGCTACGCCTGACGTGTCGGTTGACCAGCAAAACTGCTACGGATCTGCTACGAAATGCTACGAAAGTACTACGCGGAATTTTATGTCTCTCTTATAGGATTTCGAATTATATTTATATCCGTTTCCACCGAGTAAAGGTAGATTTTTCTTTTTTCTGATATAAATTTATGAAGTGTCATCGTGTGGAAAACAGCTTTTTGAATAGAGTCGTAATAAAGCGCCGAGCAAAAAACTCGTAATAAGGTTTTATGATAAACCTACAGAAATGATTCCACGATTTTAATATGTTGGAGATTAGACGTATTGAGCGTTTCGTGAACGTATAAACGATATTTATTATTGATAATTGGAACAAATACCAGTAACAATACAAAATAAAGTATTTTTCTCGGCACTGTTGGTTTTATTGAAACATGAGAAACAGCGTTTGGTTTCCAAAAGGCAGGTTAAGTAAAGTGGCCGAAAAGCGACGTAACAATTTCACGTTTCTCGTAAACAGGCCGTCGGTTCAGCGCCTAAGCTATTTCGCCAAACTCATTTCAATTCAATATCCAAAGTTTCCGGCTTATTCCTAGACTTTTTCATCTTATCACATAGTGCTGAAGGCAATCGATGGCGACATGCTGTACCAAAGACAAACTTTGTATATTTCACGTTTGACGATTTACCTTGTGAAACATATTGAGAGTTTTTATTTGCTTGTAGGTAATTGTGCATAAAGTTCTGAAATATTTTAATACTGAATGTTTCGTAAAGTTTCTTGTGTATAGTCTGTCTAATAAGTCAACCGACTTGGGAATTTTGTATAATATTTAATCATTTAAAAATACGTATATTCGATACTTTTCATAAGGTTCTTCTGTTAGTAAACAATGATCTCTGTCTCTTAATCAACCTTGATTATTAAACCCGTGTTGACTACATCAGATTTCATTAAATCCTAATAATTACCCAAGTCGTTTACCTTATTAGACAGACTCTATGTACTAAAAGATAAATAAATGATATTTATTTTGCAAAGAGGTTTAACAAACACTTTTACACGTCAATTTTTTTTTCGTCAGTTTTAACTGACGACAGAATGATTAGGTCGGTATTTCTTAGCTGATTACCTCGTAGTTAACATAGAAAGTAAACATGGTTTTAGGCGTTAGATTTTTAAGAAGCTAATTCTAAAAACAATTTATTCAGAAGAAGCTCTTTGGGCCTAGGTACCTAAGACATTGAGTTTGCCTTAGAACAGTATTGGTTAATCTACCCTATCTTTTTGTTTGTAGGAGGTAATCTCCTGAAGTACTGGTTCGATTGCTAATTTTTTTTCACCGATAAAAACCTGCTTTATTCTAGAGTGACATAGGCTGTACTTTATATACGCGGGCGAAGCTGTGGGCAAAAGCTAGTAGTGCATAAAGTTTCAATAAATGCATACAATGTCGAAAAGCTTGCGATCACTTAAGATAATAAAAAAAATCGAAGGTTTCAACAAATAGATCTCATCCACAGGTTGTGCAAAGGTAAGCATGTCAGGGCATGACATCAGAAACCACCCAGGAGGCAACTTAACGAACGAATTTCTGCGAGTCAAAGCACGTATATCGTGGCTAATGTATTCGGATACCGCCAGAAGCGGTGTGTGGCGTAACGTCCAAGAGCGGTCTGTGGCGAAACACGTCCAGCCACGTCCGTAGGTGCGGCCCACGTTAATTACATAAAATTGTGACGTCACACGACTCGCTAGGGAGGATCGGACTCCTCTTGCATAGATCAACTTATAACGTATGCAGTTTCTGAATTTGCCGCTGTTTAACCAACAATTTAGGTCTGATTTAGTAGTTGAGTTTGTGGAATTTTCGATGGTCTATGGAGGATGGTGTTTGCTGAAATATTTTTCGTTGTAATGAAGTACGAATGAGCGTTTGTTATCATTATGATTTTGGAGGTTTTAAATCGATTTGGTTTATTTATTAATTTTTATAGAAAACCTAATAATTTTTTTTTTTTTTAATATGTAATGAAAATTGCCAGTAACAAGCTTTTACACATATACATACATGTATATCTATAATATAAAAATGAATCGCAAAATGTGTTGGTAAGCGCATAACTCAACAACGCCTGGACCGATTTCGCTAATTTTTTTTTTTGTTGTGTTCGTTATTATGAGGAGAAGGTTCTTATGGAAAAAAAAAAGAAAATTAGGGTAGTGTAGGGTAGTATAGGGTAGTGTAGGGTAGTGTAGGGTAGTGTAGGGTAGAGTAAGGTAGAGTAGGGTAGAGTAGGGTAGGGTAGAATAGGGTAGAGTAGGGTAGAGTAGGGTAGAGTAAGGTAGAGTAGGGTAGAGTAGAGTAGGGTAGGGTAGAGTAGGGTAGAGTAAGGTAGAGGAGGGTAGAGTAGGGTAGAGTAGAGTAGGGTAGGGTAGAGTAGGGTAGAGTAGGGTAGAGTAGGGTAGAGTAGGGTAGAGTAGGGTAGAGTAGGGTAGAGTAGGGTAGAGTAGGGTAGAGTAGAGTAGGGTAGGGTAGAGTAGGGTAGAGTAAGGTAGAGTAGGGTAGAGTAGGGTATAGTAGGCTGAAGTAGGGAAGAGCGGGAGCGAAGCCGCGCGGGTACAGCTAGTTGTATATAAATCTAGTTACAAAACGCGCAGTTTTTAGGTTTATGATAAAGATATAAATTAATTTCGTATTGAATCAAAAACGAAGAAAAAGACTACATAACGTTATCTTAAATAACAACTAGGTATTAGGTTATGTATGATTGTCTAAAAACTTTTTCCTTGCTTAGATCTTTCTTATAGTTTTATGTATGTATAATTTAATGGAGTGTTTTGTTAACTCAAATACAAAGTTGGCTATACAACGCCAAATAACTTAGAACCTACAAACACACATTAATCACTGGAGCGAACTAAAAAGTTAAGTCTAGTTCCAAAAAGTGGAAGAAGCAGTGACATCACTCTATTGTTCTTATACGAGTAGGTCACGTAAAAACTGAAGTTACATGCAGTGCGGTCGTTGACCTGGCAACACTTTTCCACTGTCTTCAACGTCGGCTCGTAACCAGTAATGCATTAGAGACGACCATTTGTCCGTTTGCTGATGACATTTTGTTAATTAAACTTATAAACAACCCTTCTTTCTCTGCAAAAAGGAGCGTGCACTTCAATATTAAATCATTTGCACTCACAAACCGATGTAAACGTTGAAAACAGCTGCAGTTAACCTAAGCAAATTACGTAATTTAAATATTCTAAGAAGCTTAAGAAATACCTACTACGATTAAGTTAGCCACTAATTTCCCTAGCTCGGCGCTAAATAAAACGAAGTAAACAGAACTACGATTAAAAATGTAAATTAGAGTACATTCTCGATTCTAAAGTTTAAAGTATTTTCTCGCGGATAAGTTTAAATTAATGTGGACCGTCACAAGCACTTTTACTGGCGGCGACCGGGCGCGGGCGGTTCCATCAATTTTTTATTAGCTTCGAGATTCTCTTTTTAAAGAATTTAAAGGCAACAACGATTATATTTAATTAGAGAGCACGCAGGCCACAGCTCCTTATTGAATCCGACACGTTGAATATCGTCTCGTTGCGGCGATGTCTGTCTCTCCATTCAATACACGGTAGGAATGCAGAGTATTTTCGATCCTTTTGATGAGAGCTAAGATTAATTTTGGAGGGTGGTTCAAAGGAAAATTTTAGAATATAAGTGCATTAATAAAAGGTTTTCAGCAGGATAGGGCACTCTATAGCAAAAAATGCTTTTATTAAATTTGTGGGCTTTTATGTGCATATTCGGTGACTTTATTACGTAAAAGCTTTTGTTAAAGTATTGGGATTTTTATGGACTGTTTTAACCTTGTAAAGTATAACTAAGTGAATCAATTTAGACACGAGTGGTTATTTGAGATTGTTTACGGTGCGCTTAGGAGGTTTTGAATAATGCTAGCAGCGTCATGTTTAGGAAAATTGTTGTTCAAAAAAGGTGACGTCAAACGGTTGGATCTTTTTTCCGTTTCCATCGGATTAAAATTAAAAAATTACAGGTGAAACACAGAATAGTCTAATTTTTGAGAAGAATAATTTAATCTTAAGCATAAATTATGCCCTATTAATCTAGATCAATGTTATATTTGAAAACATTTTATTTTTCAAAAAAATAGAACCGATTTCAATAAAAGAAAAAAACAGAATACCTAAGTGCAATTAACTTTTTGGAACGGTGTTTCTGGTTTTGTTACTTCGTTATTTAACACTGATTGGTTATCTATATATTATGTATGGAACTAGATTTTAATGGATTGGAAGTACCTACATCTTTTTAAATTAAAACGTACGAGTATGTTGCAAATAGGTTATAAATGACAGTGTTCGGCGATAAAAAAAACATTAAAAAAACGACGGAATTGTGAACCTTGGTTTTTTGAAGTCATTTGACAAACGTTTTTTTTTTATTTTATTTTTTTCGGTGCTTATTCGAGCAAAGCTTGAATTCGATTAAGCTGTTGACTGTAAAAGTCTTGTTGCTAAAAATAAGATAGCTGACCTGTGATGACTGGAGCTGGAATGTCCCGTGGTGGAGCTGGATATGGGCGACCTGGCCGGGTAGTTACCGCCGCTCGCACCTCCTTCCGACATCACGAACTCTGCAACAAACATACTTTGGTTACAGACTTTACTTACGTTTGGGTGAACCAATAAAACGTAGCAGAACTGAAGCTCTGCTACGTTTTATTGGTTTCAAGCCAAGCCAAGCTACAACCGTTTCGCTTTCGTCGAACGCCTCGATTTGGCCACGCCTCCAATTCTTTTGTTCAGACCACATGACTGAGCGTTGAGATGATGTCATTTATTTTTGACGCAGTTTATCAATATGGCTAGGTTAGTTTGTTAGTAAATATGAGTGTTATAAGTAAGAGTACTTTTTTCCAAAAAAAATTACGGTATCTGTATGAAAAACTGCAGGAGGAAAGCCGCGGGAAATATCAAGTTCTGGACAAGTATGAGGAACAACGAACAAAGTTAATTGCTTGGATTAACTTTATTATTACTAAATATTAGTAAGAAACAAAAAAACATATTTGTGAGTTGTACAGGACAAACAATAAAATATATCTAATAAACTATTAACTAACTAACTATAACCTATATACATAAAACAAAGTCGTGTTAGTTACTCAAGAACGACAGGACGGAATTTAATGATTTAATGATTTGCTTTATTAGATTCGTCTTTACCCCGAATAACTTTTAATATATCGGAAAATTATAGCAAATTCGTCGGTATAGATTATAAAATCATTCGGTTAATAAGTTTCATTAAAAGTTAATCACTACACTCATTAACTGTTAAGCGGTACAAAGTTCGCGTGGGTAAATAAAATTAACGTTTCTTGACGATTTTTTTTCGAATGATATCAGTGGCTGTTTTAATTATTCGCAAAATGATTCCTCGTGGATATTGTGATTTAAGATTGATGTATTTTTATATCTTTAATGTCTACACAACTGCACGCTTAGCCAAGTTGTTATTCTGCAATCGTTAACGCTGTCGAAAAGTGATGAAATGTGTGGGAATGACGTCATCTCAACGTAAAGTCGCGTGGTCAGAACAAACGAATAGACAATTCGTAGGTAGCCAAGTTCACATCGTTCAAAATCGTTTCTACAGTATTTAACGCTACATCCTTTGTTGTACAAACGCTACATTGTAGAACGAGTGGCCGACTCAGGCGCGTCAACATGGCTACCAACTTATCGTTTTCTACAATTGCTGTCACCGAGGCGTTACCGATTAGAGAACAGAATTCGATTGTAACTTGGCTAGGGACTTTAGTTTTACTTATCTTGGCTGGACAATATGTAGAATCGTTGAAAAAGGTGCAATTTTGGCAAAATGGAGCAAAGAATTGACTACTACAGCGAAGCTGTCGAGTCAACCTTCTCAGCAGAAGGTTGACTCGACACATTGACACAAATCGTTAAAAGCCATATTAAAAAAAAAAAGTGAGGCGTGGGTATTCTAATAGGGCCCGCCACAACGGTGTTGCTACAGACGTACACATGAAATTCAGACTAATGAAAATTGATAAACAATTGACATGACAATTGAATTGACAAATTGTAATGCCGTTCGCGAGTCGCTTGCGAACTGCGCGCGTGCATTCATGTTCGTATGAAGCGCGTATGTACGGTGCAGGGGTTTCGTACGAACGAGCCGTGCGCGAAATGCACGCGCGCTGATCGTAAGCGGCTCGCGAGCGGCGCATTCGGCAGATCCTGACGCACTATTAGAAGGATGCCATACGACTCAAACAGCGTTAAAATTGCCGTTAAAACTTCAGACTGTTGAACAACGGACATGTAAAATTGCGAAACATTCCGTAGTGGGCAAAGTTTTAGTGGAGCCTAAAGACAGCATCAGGGACGAGTGTACAATGGCACACAAAATATAAAGCTCTTGATAGAACATTGAATAAGCTCAATGACTCGAGATGTTTTTGAGGCGCAATGATTTTACTGCCAGTCATTCCAAGATCCAAAGTGATACTGAAATGAAAATTCAAAATTGAGTAAGGTCTGATTTCGAGGATTCCGATTAAAATTAAATTTAGCTTAAAGGTCACTACATTCAGTGACTATTATTTATTTATTAACCTCTCGAATGTTGTAATTAGAGACACAATTAAAAAGCCATTGTGTCTCGCGTAGATCTGCGTTCCGGCAGTCAACGGGTTAAAACTTCATGCAACTCAAAACTACAAAGGCGGACTTAATGCCTTAGGCATTCACTATAAGTCAAACAAGGGTGGTGAAGAGAAGACATGGCATATAGTATAGTTAGATACATATGTATTCTTTATTGTACACCAAAAATAAAAGTTACATCAGGAACTTAAAATTAATAGGGTGACAACTTATTAATGTGTGTGGGTCGGTCTTATCGCTAAAAGCGATGTTTTACAGACAACCTTCGTAGTAGTAGTTTCTAGTATATACTTATATATCTTTATAAAGAGGTAAAGTTGTTTTTTTGTTTGTTTGTAGGAGATCGTCATCATCATGTTCCTACTGTTGGGACTCAAGCCTCTTCTCTAGGAGAGGGAATGGGCCGTAATCCACCACGCGGGCCCAGTGCGTGTTCGTGAATGTCACAAGTCTTCGAATTTTTGGTTCTAGGACATGCCGGTTTCCTCACGATGTTTTTCTTCACCGTTTTGAGAGCAGTGGTGGGTGATGAAATAAATTACATAAAGTAATGTGCCTGGCTTGGTTCGAACCCGCGACCTACAACTCGTAAGACGGGGCCGTTACCACTCGGCTACCACTGCTCTCTGTAAGAGATAATCTCTCAAAATACTGGCCCAATTGCAAAAAAAAATTCACCTACAGAAAGCTGATTTATTCTTGAGTGACATAGGCTGTGCTTTATACACCGCTAAATTTTAATCGTTTTAATCCCGTGGAGGGTCGATCCGGTACATGAAACACTATCGATTTGTAAAGATAAAATTAAAAATAAAGTACCTCTTTTTCAAAACTCGTATTAATTTACGCATGTACGAAATAATTTTTCTTTAAGAAAAAGTCAGCTGAGCGAGTTCAATGACCTGTAGGTACTTTGTACGCAACGCCGACTATTAACTACAGGTCATTGAACTCGCTCAGCTGACGTTTTCTTAAAGATACTAATTTCGTACATGCGTGAATTAATACGAGTTTTGAAAAAGAGGTACTTTATTTTTTAATTTTATCTTTACAAATCGATAGTGTTTCATGTACCGGATCGACCCTCCACGGGATTAAAACGATTAAAATTTAGCGGTGTATACGCGAGCGAGGCCGCGGGCAAACTGTTAGGCGATATGAAGTTCACCGGGTCAGCTGGTGATAAAATAAAATAAACATGTGACCATCATCAATACAATAAGCTTTTTTTATTTCATAATATCCCTTTAACTGACCCTATTCCATTCATAGAGCAGCAGTTTAATTAGTATAAACCTATATCGTGTGCAAAGTATTCAAATCAGTGTGATTTCCTCGTCCTAGTTAACGGTATCTTTAAAGCAAGACGATAGTTGTTTGTCCCTCTCCATCACTATAGCAACAGGAATCCGACGACAAATGCTGACACATGACTACTTTCCTATTATCACATTAAGGATATTGGTTTACAAATGCATTATTAAAGAATTTGATTGAGGAATGACAGTTATTATGTAGATCATTTGAATTAGGCTCAATTATTTTTAGTAAAGAATTTATTTTTACTAGAGGTCTCGCTAATGGTGACGCGTGTGTTTTAGGTTAGATAAGGTTAGACTGTTAGACTAAGTTAAAGCTGAGTGGTGTTTGTACGCGTCATGTTCGTGAACGGACAGCGTAGCGTAGTTAATAGTTTTTAAATTTCTATATTTGGATTTTTTTTTAATATTTTTTACACTGTTCTCACATAATAGAAATAGAATGTCAAGAAATATGTAACTAGGATTTTGTAATAGAATACAATCATTTAAAAGTGTCCTGAAGATCAGGCTTTGGAATATGCAATTAGCTTCCTTTTTCTGACTGAGCGACTTCTCGATAATTCAAAAAAGCTTGTTTTCCTCTCTTTTTTGAAATGGTTTATTTAAACTAAATTTATGACGTAAGTTTTCAGTTGGAAATCGATTAAAATTGTTATATATTCTGAATGAACAATGGAAAAATGCTTCTTACTTATCGTAAAACTTGTAGAATAATGGAAAATATTTTTCCTCCAAAAGATAAGAGCTCACCTTTTAAAAAATCGTTGTTTTATTTATGAAAATGGCCTTGTTCAGTAATATGAAACCGGCCTTCGGATATTTTTATGTCGATATGGGGGTCTCGTGTTTGATTATGGTTTAACATTTTCATCAATAACGTTTTCACAGAAGGGACTAGTAAACCGTTTGTTATATTTGTAAAGTTTTCGTAATACAAAAATACTTTATATGTTTATCTTTAAATAACAACAACTTTGCGATATTAGTAAACTATCCATCCATTTTGAATCAATATACTCGTAATAACAACTTTCAAATCCTATCACCAATATTCGATATTCAAAAAGGTTTCACTTTACAAAATATTCAATTGACTCAATGAATAATACCCGACAATTTTTATTACGTAGGGAAATCCTTTGAGTTTCAAATAAGATAATCCGAGTGTCTGTGGCCATTGATATTCTATTCACTTGTAGAATAATATCATGTATTACCTTTCAATAAGAATTGTCGGCGGAATAGGTCAGCTGAAAGCGGGCTGACCATTATCTTACACTGGTTTTTTGCGGGACAGCGGCGGGTGTGCGAACCGAAGGCGCGGGACGCTCTCAACTATCAATCCTTCTGTCACGATATCGACAGCGCATTTGTTTGCTCTCACCATTTTTGTCTTAGTGTTTCCTCAGCACTCGCTCGCCGCTCCTCGGGCAACCGGCGCTATATTTGCGCTGCGCGCGTGTGGCCGGCGCCGGCGATCAATCTGCCGCGACTCTGAGCATGACGGATGGTAGATCGAAGACCGAGCTCGACGCTCCTACGCCTCGACAAGATACCATACATTTTATTGGCGACCGTTTTTGCCAACGGCTCTGATTATACTCGATGTTGTCCCACCGATCTAATGAATTATTTACTTTGTTATCCTAGTTCCTGACTGATGTTTATGTGAGTAGCCTACTTTTTTGTGAAAGGAAATTTATCAATGATTTGTGGAAAGAGGATTTCGTTTTATATTTTATCTCTGAAAGAGCTTTGTAGCCTTTTCAGATAATGCCTGCGGAATTTGTGTATTGATTTTTGTTCATGAAAAGAAAGTTTTATCTTACGAAGGAAAATGGACTGACGCCTATTTTCTTTAACTATGAATAGGAAGAGACTTTGAATACGACGGGATAACGTTTTTGTTATTTATGTATAAAATATCATTAAACATTTATAGAGTCAGAAAATAGAACGTGTTGGAAACAAAAAATGCCAACAAAAAGTGGAATCAATTTCAGTTTGTTAGACAATTTGTCAGGGCCATTTCAGTGTAGTTGTAATTTTTTTGATAAATGCTCCGCGCGAGAGAAGCCGACGTGATGGGCTGATAGCGCGTCAGGCCCTGGCTGCTCGGCTACCGTCGAAATACTGTAAATTATAACTTCCCCAGTTCCGTTCTGTTTATCATCTTGCAAATGTATTACGCAGGTCTTCCGTTTGTGTAATATGTAAATACGTATTTTGAGCGGAAGAAATGAAAACAAATCTGGCGGATCCCGGTTATTCATTACAGAAGATGCGATGTTTCATTATTAATTTATGCCCTACCCTCAAACAGGGAGAGCGACCCTCTTTGAAGTAGGCTGTAATATTCTTAGGATTAGTGTTTTAGTATTTTTTCATGAATATAATTTTCCTTCAAATGGGAGAAATGAGAAAGAAAAAATCTTAGCTTTTTGAGCGTAGGTAATTTGTGAGGAAAGATTATTATTTAAACAGAATAGTTTGATTGGGTAAATATGTTACAGTTGTCTTCATATCTTAGTCAGTCAGTAATATTCTTAGTTTAGGTTTTCATTTCTAAAAACGTCTAGGTGTCTATTGCCAACTGTTGATCAAGTAATGATAGGAATGTAAATGAGTTTACTTTGAATATTAAACTAGAATCTCACTAAAACTTCACATAAATTTAATAAAAGTTTGTTCAATTTACTAATTTAAACAAACTTTACTTACTACTTACAAAAACTAAAAAAAAAACATCATAAAACCGAATAAAACATAAACATAAACAAAGAGTGTAATGCTAAACGGTAACAATATAACAGTATTAGTTTCTATCTCTTAAAGAAAATTCGTAATCGGCGGCAAATGAAAATTGATCGCCACTAACTAAGATAAGTTTGGAAAGTTATGATGGAATGGAAGTGCTTCCGGGCGGCGATGGCGACGGGCAAAAATGCTCCTTCCACACTGATTTAGCTCCACACTAAGTAATTATTGTTCAAACAAGAAACCTAACGAGTGAACTCATTAATCACCAGCCATTAATGTCGCTGCTTTGTTACCTAATGGACACTACCTCGTAATAAAAGTAGGTGTGTAAAATTATACTTCGACACACATTTACTAACGTATATTTGTATCTAGTCCGATTAGTATCGGAAAAAAAAATTAATGAGCAATGTGGCAGCAGATTCTCAATTCGGTTTTATTTTTTATAAAAAATACAACCAAATTGAGATACTCCTCTGTTTTTGAAGACGTTTAAAAATTCATTGTTGAAGTTAAGCTCACCTTTACATTTAAATATAATATAATATAATAAAAACTTAACATATTAATTTAATTAATAAATTTGTTAAAATTAATATGTTAAGTTTTTGTGTACAATACAGAATTATGTATTAGAGCTTTGCTAATAAGATAAGCGATAAGGTTTAAATGCTAAATAAGTTATTCACTCGCATAATTTATGTAGGCTCCTACATAATTTGCCTTTGTTTACTAAAATCTTTTCTATTTCCCCAGACTTTTACTACGGTAATATTATTTATTTGTTACAATTTTATTTTATTAAAAAGGGTACGATACTGAATAGGTATTGTGGAATATAAACGGCGATAGCGAAACTTACAAAATGGTTCTCGGCAAAGTGTCTTGCGCCGCAAACCTTTATGAATACCATATGAGGGCGCTATTTTTACATACAAAAATCGGCACGGAATCAAAGTCCACATGTCCGTTGCGGCCTACCTTAATTTTCCTACACGGTCGCGTCCTGAATACCAAAGATACGGAAGGACATCAGCTCCCGCGGTCACGACGGGATTTCCATACAAATTATGTAAAAACCTGCATACAACTAATATCGTAACTTTGTGTATAATGTTATCCGTGATGATGTTAAAATATTAAATTTAATTTGTAAGAATCGTTTGTGGAAACGCTTTACGGTAACGTTGTTTAGAAGCCGACAATGCCGGTGTAATTTTGCTTATTTCGGCTTAAATTACTTGATCTCGTTTACGGCCTTTGAAGATTGTACGGAGTTTTGCCAAAGTTTGTGTCTAATTTATTGTTTACCATCACTTTCTTGTATTTATTTAACGTAAGTTAATTGTTCGTTTTTGAATATTACTCTAATTAAAAACCAAATGATGGACTTATTAAAAATAACTTAGTAGGTACTTACCTACGTTATTTATCTAAAGGAAGGTATCTTACTTTTTTAGCCAGACGAATTATGTATTTTCAACTTATTCTGAAGTTTCATTATACGTACAGATCACACAAATATTATATGGGCGAAATGTTCGTTACTTCTTCATGTTCTATCTTGTTATGTCCTATTTCATGACTTGGTTTAGCCGTACCTATATGTAAAAGTATCACAATGTCATACTGGAAGTATGTTCTCTTGGGATATTTTTCGACAATCACGCGGGTGAAGTCGCAGGAAGAAGCTAGTTAAAACATACTTGTGGAATAAAAATATATAGTAGATACCTAACAATATATCGAGGTTATAATAGGTATTATTGATTTATGGGTGTTGTGAACGAACATTGTAGATGGTTTCCTTTTTCCATCATTCACAGACACTACCTGCGTACTCACCCATACATCACTGAGTAGAGATATAAGGGAATATCGTGAACAAAACTAATGACGCGAGGTTATTCAATCACAGTAAGAATTTAATCTGAACTTAAATGAAGGTGATTCCCTTATAACTTTCAACACAGTCGCTAATAACGAAACTTGTGGTTAATAGCGTCGAGGAGACGAACCGGGCCGGGGGAAGGGTAGGCGGAGGGGGTCGGACGCACGGCTTCGGGAAATTTCGAGACAATTCAATGGGAAAATCTGCCTTTGTGAAACTTCCATTGTAGTTATTATATTCTAACTTCACATTATAATTCGTTGGAACAACTTCTATTTACGGGTAATGATGCGACTGTTACACACATTATATTCCTGAGGAAATCCAACATTATGAACAAGTAAACTTTTTCAGGAGTCAATGCGATACCTTTGAACTTTAAATTTATGCTAGACAGTAGATATACAATAGTACGTAGGTAAACAATAAATATTTAATGTGCCAGTAACGTTAGTATCGATAGAGCCATGACGGGTAATAAATGGAACACTCACGGATTTATAGATACATATAATGTATACTTTTAGCGAGAGCAGGCTTTCAGCGCAACGCCGCGCGAACATATCGAATGTTTATGACGTCATTAAACATATTTTTACGAGGACACCGCCGTGTTCTATATTATTACGGCGAGGGAGACGCGTCACACTGGCATTTCATTGGTCAGTAATTCGCGGAAGTGAACCTTCCTCGAAATTGACAACACTCGTGCAATAAACCATTTATGGCACGATATTGCAGCGCGCCCGCAGTTGAACGAATCCGATATAAACTTTATATTAACACTAATTTTATCAACGCGATGTAATTTCTGCTAATAATTAAGTTTGTCATAAGCGAGTGGGTGTTACAAATAATATTGTGGGAGCCTGTGTTTGCGTTATGTTAACAGAAAACAAAAGCACTTTTCATTTCAGTAGGGAGAGCTTACGAGTACTTATATCGTTATACGCATATGAGTATGACAGGCCTTACGTCAAAATTAAACTTCACGATAGAATGTGTTGTACCTACGTATGACGGTTTAATTAATGATTAATTTAAAATAAGTCTTCCTGGTCAAAAACTAAGTTAAATGAGATGAGTGCAGAAAGAAGGAAAATTACTAGATCTAAACAAAACACGCGGGGAAGCTGACAGAATGCCGCGTCAATTCACCAAATTACGGAGTAATTGAACCGAATTTCAGAGTGAAGCTCATGTAATGAAAGCAGATAAAGGCAAGGGAGAAGCGAGCGAGGGGCTTATTCAATTCGTTCGCAAGTTCAACCTGACACTGACTTAAGTAGATAGTTAAGATTTAGCCAAGAAAGCACCCGCCGGCACCCACTAATGTGTACTCAGAAAGTAGTCTGGCCTCAAGAATTGGCCGCTTAAGTACCTACGGAAACTTACCATCCATTAGTTACTTGTGAGAACACATTATAGTTTAACTTTTGTTTCCCGCTACTTACTGCCTACAAATAGCGACAAAAGCAAGGTAGCACCAACATTCCTGTTTAACAATCTAAGCAAACATTCTGTACTCGAAGGTGTTACTTAAGAAAGGATTTGAAATTCTTTGTTTAATGTAGTACTTGTTGACACAGCGGAATGCGAGTGAGTGCGGCCACTCAATGTTGCAATAGCCGATACCGCAACTCCTGTCAACAACCGAAACGTTTCAGCTAAATAACTCCACGGAGACGCCAAGAGTGCGCACTTTACTCGATTGGATTTGAGGTGGACTCTCCTTATGACCTCACCACCACTTGTGTTCTAACGAACTAATGATTTTTTAAAACATTACTTGGAATATGCTGACGTCCAACAGGTGTTTGCAGCTCTTTTCAAATGTAGCTACGAATCTTTATATTTATCATGGAGTCGGCTCCCGAGAATAAAGATATTTTTGAAATACATTTTCGTAGGGATCCTTTCATTTTCGCTTTTACGCTTTGGCTGTATACTTTATTTTATTCCAAACTGAACAGCGGCATACAATATATTTTACGATCATTCTATCTATGAAACTGGTCAAAGTTGACAACAACACGCAGAATTTCGGTTTGCAAAAATATGTTCCTTTTAAGTTTATTTACGGAATATCTTTCCATATTTTCCCAAGGATAAGAAACTGATCCCATGCATATCTGATTCGATCTTCATTCGTATGTTTGCGTAAAATCTTCTCTGTAAAGGAATCTACATAATCAGAATCAGCGAGACGTTGTCGAAATACGAAACCATCTGTTGTGTCGTCGTACTTAGATGTTCTTTCCATGTGAGACGAAAAAGTGTGAGAAAGCCGGTATCGACGGATGAGCACGTCGTTGAAGTCAAAAATATTCAAAAACCCTATTCATAAGCCATTCTGAAAATATCGTGAACAGTATCTTACATCGCCTTAAAGGCTTTCCGGTTTTTGCGGATCAACTAAAATTGCTTGTGAGGAAAATCGAAATACAATTCTTTCTCGCGGTTGTCTAAAGATATTAATTTTGAAATATGACGAACGGTATCGCGAGAAACCAATACCCTAACGCAATAAAACGTATGAAGCGAGTATTATTCGCATGATCACATTTCCTAATAAGTTGGATCCCACAACGTGTTCAATGTGGCGAAAACTAATACCGCCCATCTCGCCGCGCCGCCGTCACTCCCGCGTCCGCCCGCCGGAGCATTTAGAGCCTTCACTCTATTATATTTTGTTTAGTTCCTTACAAAACCGACTGGTGTCCCGATATTATTGAATTTCGAAAAAGAAAAGCCCCGCGTTGACGTGAAACTAAATTTCCCTTCCATGATTCGTCGGAATTGTTACAAATGGGTCATATCGATTACGTTGTTGCGTAACATGTATTAAGCTTGCGTTTCATTGCACTTGGTAATTATACCGTTGGTTTCCGCGAAACAGGCTATAAATAACAATTTACCGACTAACTACACCTACAGCACAATTACCTAGCTCTAAGAACTTTTTTACAATCACATACAATATAATGGAGTGGAACCTATTTGTGAGTATAGTTTATCGCTTTGAAACTAAACTTTCTCTATAGTTGTTATGACCGCAATCTATTCACTTATATTTCTGTAGTGGAATTTTTAAAACAGATTACATTCTAGCTACTCGCTACAGTTAACCCGTTTAAATTTTAACTGAAATTCAAACTAATTCGAAGAACAAGAAGACGAGAATTGAAAGCTAATAGTTACGATCGAGTTAGACTATCATTTGGAATAACTTTCAGAAAAGGACTAAACTGTAATTTTAGCAAACAATTTTTTTTTTGGTCACTACTTGCAATGTAAATTCATAGTGTTTATAATGTGTCGAATTCACAGTTGGCAAGTGTGTTATTATGTGATTAGTGGACGGCCGTACATTGTATAGTGCACGTGTCATTCGTCACAGATTGCCAGCCATGAAATGACATGGCATTACTTTAGTGGTTTGCGGCGAGGCGCGGTTCTGACAGGGTGCGGTCACTTACGATTACAACCACGGTTATAAACCCAACCGTATTAGTTATTACCTATATTAACGCACAATAAACCAAGCTATTACCGTTTCAACCTATGAAACTTTTTATTCCAATCATAAAATGTATCAGACCGTTATCGATATTAATCCCGGAAATATCATTCAAATATGTACCGGTATTTGCCGGTCGGAATGCTGGATAGAATTGAACCATCTAGATTACACAAGGTACCTCTTGGCTTGCTTATACCCTGGGATAGTGAAGCCTTTGCAATACTCTACGATATTAAAAAGGCTAGGCTTATTACAAATTCAGAAGGACTGGAAATTTTATCACGAATTGGATATGTATTAGTAATTCTCTAAGTATATGTAAATGTCTATCGTCAATTATTCAATATACATAAGAAATTTGTTGGAAAATCTGAATAATTTACTTGTTACTTCATTAATTATGGGCAGTGGGACACTTAAAATGTCTTGATGTTCCCTACCGTGAATACTGATGTCCATTTCCGTCCACGCAATGCTCGCATTAAGGGAGTTTGTCAGGCCTAGTCAATAAGTGCAGGAAGATGGCGGTTTTATCATTAGGAGGCATCAACATTGATTTACTACAGTGTAACGGCGCGGGAGTACCAGCAGGTGTTATGGTTTTAGTTAGCGTGTGGCTTTATGTTGTGTTGTCTTATCAGTGTGTTTGATCAAACCATAGTAGAAGGGGTTTAGATTTTAATTTAAATCCGAAAATAGGCGTGTTCTGAGGAAAAAGTAAAAAACAAGAGATCGTCAGTGAAATTCTAACAACAGTTGTGACAGTTTGAAAAAGTATGCTATTCGGTTCAGAAAAATCACATGCTTCATTTCAAGTAATCAGAAAACAAAAAGCTAACCAGTATTTCTTCGAAAAGTTGAAGTTCTTGTTTTTCTTCTGTTATCCTGTAAAATAGCCATTATTGACTTACGCACTGTTAGAAATCACTGACAAAATTGTAATTGTTTAGTTACCAGGAATATTTCCACGAAATAATTAATTTTTATGAGAGCTGACAGTTAAATGTAGGCACTTATTTGTCGAGTCTGTCAAAAGATAGGCAAAAAATCTGTAAAGTTAATATTTAATTTAATTTCTTCCTCAAGATTTCTAATACAGGATTTTATTAGGCTGACGTATAAGGAAGCGGCTATTAATATGATAAAGAATTTCCTTATTTTTTTCTTATGACCACGTAAACCAGGGTGGCTCTTACTGGCACAATTCAAGCTAATAACAGTTTTTGTGACACTAAACACGAAAAAAGCTTTCCCCGTTTAACGGAGCGTAAATGTGTACTCCATGTTACCGCCACCCTTAAGCAGACATTATGAGGGGGGTGGCACACGGCGGACGTAAAATTTTGTAGCGATTTTTTTTTTCCTCTAATACTGCTAAGCTATAGACTGTAGGTCACGTTGACAACATAACTTGTGTCGACGGCCAAATATTTGGGGGAAGCAAAAGGCAATTTTTTAACAGCAAGGCTTCTGTTTATATATCGTATTTGAGTTTTGGTATGCAACATACTAACCCGGAAGTAATCGTTTAAATGTAAATTAGTGAGGTTATTTGACTTTCTATTTGCAAGGGGCGCTTTCGACCAAGTTTCAGGACCCAACAATAGCTTTAGTTCCCTAAAACTTCAATAAAATGAAAAGCTACAAGAATACTGATGAAAGTTGCAAACTGTTCCGAGCACAAGCAACATCTATGTGAACATATAGGTACTTTCACCTAACCTCGTCGGCCAAATTGCTGTTCAGCCAAAACTTGATAGTGTGGCAGAAACCTTAATGAAGGAGTCAAATTCTCATTAAAGCTACTATTATAGCTTTGCGAAGTTGAAATAGTTTTAGTTTGGGAGCGAGTCTGTTGTCAAAAAACAGACAACTTATTGATTTTATTACGTGATGCAGTATTAAATACGATACTATTGAAATAGTTCAAGTTAAGATTTTATGAAACTTTCGTTAACCTTATTTAACATAAATCAAGTTTCAACAAAAAAAAAATCACCCTAAATTTTTATCTGATTTACGTTTTAAAATTAATATTGTTTGATTTAGGTTTTGTAATGTTTACAATCGAAGGTCTGCCACAAACAGGTTTCCCTCAGAAGTGCAGAAGTTTCTTTTTAATCGTAATTAGCAATATTTTGTAAGGCGGCACAAAGGAGTGTCGCCGCGGGTCGGTCGGCTGTGGGACAAAAGCGGCGGCGAACTGCGCCCAGCGCACTACAAAGGGCTTACTTACGGTTTAAATGTCCCTGCCCTGAAAATTTGTTTCATTAAGCGAACTGGCCTAAAATTTCTTTTCCTTTAACACCGTAACGAAATACCGGTAACTGGATTTTACCGTCAAATATTTCATAGCTCTCCGTTTACCAAAGATATATTTTTGTATAGAAATAACAAAGGGTGAAATTGTAAGGTATCGGGTGGGAATATCGGGTTTTTATGTTTTGAAAGAGTTCTGTTTGTTCTGTTCACGTTTATTTAAAGTTTATATCAGATTTATTTCTACCCTGTTATGGACAAGTAGACCAGGGTAGAAGCCTTTAAAAATAATAAAAAGTGAAAAAAAATAATAGTAGGATGAAACCCATTAGAAAAGGAGGAGAATATTATAAAAATGAAAGGAAAAATAATTTACGGGCGATCTGAGGTCGGGAAGGGGATGGGGGTGAGTTTTTAAGGGTAAAAAACGGTTTTTCTCGATTTCCGGCAAAACTAAAAGTCCTATGGAAAAAAGTCAAATGGCAAAGTTGTAGGTAATAAAAAGATCTAAAACTTTTGTATTTACACTTTTTTCACATAATCTCAAAATATATGTGAAAAATTCAAAAAACCAAGATTATGGTTTTTTATTTTTATCTTTTTAAAAAATAAAAATTTTTTCACGAAATTTGGTGAAAACTTACCTTTTTATGTCCCAAATACGCTGTAATTTATTTGATTAGAAATATTTATTTTTTCACCTTATTTTGAATTAATATCGAAAAAGCACCCTAATTTTCAATCGAAAAATCACCCGTCAAAATATCAGCTTTTTTCAAAAAGTTGGTATATTTTCTGTTCGTTGAAATCTCTACTTTCCGATGGTGAAAAAAAAAAATATGTTACCATAGTAAATCTTCTCAGAAAATGCAAAAAATCGAAAAAAACTCGAATTCGAAAATTTTTTTTCAATTATTATATACAATTTTGAGCTATTTATTAAAATTTACACTTTAATTACTCGAAAAACGTAAGATTACATGTTACATTGATAAAAAAAAAATTGCAAATCAAAATATACTACTATAATTAACAAACAAATAAGTTAATAAAATTAATATTCAATAAGACATCTACAATATTTGGAGAAAGTAGTCGAATCTTCTTTAAATTATATGCGTAGATGCCTATTTATAACTATTTTTAGATAACTTATATACCTGAGTGACCTACGAAAAATTTTAGCCCATCAAAAGGTATTTCATAGAGAAGTGGGGAAGGGGCTAGGCAGGTCTGGGTCTTACTACGTACATACCTACTATTTCTTAGCAGCTGTAACAACCGTTAGCCTAGCCAGTACCTATTCGAAATACAGTACAGTATACAACATCGTTTATAAAAATACACGTGCATGCTGAGTTTCTTTAATATAATTGTGACAAGTTTACTTAAAAAAAACTAACAAGATTAAAAAATAATAATCTCCTTTATTTTGCACAAACAAATTTAGTTACTCCCATGAAAAAAAAAAAATTCAAAATACATAAAAAATATATTAAAAATCTATAATAAATATATATATATATATTTTTATTTTCTTAGCTATGTTTTTTATGTCTTTTAAGATATATTTTGAATGTATCTAAAATATATTTGAAATGTATAAAATATATATGCAAATCAGCCAAAAGTTAGTTAATAAAAATATATTTACGATAAATATTTTATATATATTTATTATAGATTTTTAATATATTTTTTATGTATTTTGAATTTTTTTTTTCATGGGAGTAACTAAATTTGTTTGTGCAAAATAAAGGAGATTATTATTTTTTAATCTTGTTAGTTTTTTTTAAGTAAACTTGTCACAATTATATTAAAGAAACATGCACGTGTATTTTTATAAACGATGTTGTATACTGTACTGTATTTCGAATAGGTACTGGCTAGGCTAACGGTTGTTACAGCTGCTAAGAAAAAGTAGGTATGTACGTAGTAAGACCCAGACCTGCCTAGCCCCTTCCCCACTTCTCTATGAAATACCTTTTGATGGGCTAAAATTTTTCGTAGGTCACTCAGGTATATAAGTTATCTAAAAATAGTTATAAATAGGCATCTACGCATATAATTTAAAGAAGATTCGACTACTTTCTCCAAATATTGTAGATGTCTTATTGAATATTAATTTTATTAACTTATTTGTTTGTTAATTATAGTAGTATATTTTGATTTGCAATTTTTTTTTTATCAATGTAACATGTAATCTTACGTTTTTCGAGTAATTAAAGTGTAAATTTTAATAAATAGCTCTAAATTGTATATAATAATTGAAAAAAATTTTTCGAATTCGAGTTTTTTTCGATTTTTTGCATTTTCTGAGAAGATTTACTATGGTAACATATTTTTTTTTTTCACCATCGGAAAGTAGAGATTTCAACGAACAGAAAATATACCAACTTTTTGAAAAAAGCTGATATTTTGACGGGTGATTTTTCGATTGAAAATTAGGGTGCTTTTTCGATATTAATTCAAAATAAGGTGAAAAAATAAATATTTCTAATCAAATAAATTACAGCGTATTTGGGACATAAAAAGGTAAGTTTTCACCAAATTTCGTGAAAAAAATTTTATGTTTTAAAAAGATAAAAATAAAAAACCAAAAACTTGGTTTTTTGAATTTTTCACATAAATTTTGAGGTTATGTGAAAAAAGTGTAAATTCAAAAGTTTTAGATCCTTTTATTACCTACAACTTTGCCATTTGACTTTTTTCCATAGGACTTTTAGTTTTGCCGGAAATCGAGAAAAGCCGTTTTTTACCCTTAAAAACTCACCCCCATCCCCTTCCCGACCTCAGATCGCCCGTAAATTATTTTATTTTTTAAGCTTGTAGTATAAACATATATACTAATATTATAAAGCTGAAAAGTTTGTTTGAAGGCGCTAATCTCAAACTTCTGCGAAGCAGTAATGCTCGCAAAGGAGGAGGCCGAACGCAACAGGCAACGGCGTCCTCGCCGCCGCCGCCGGGATTCTGATCCCGATTTCCGGCCACTGTAGGCGCGGGCTTGCGGACAGTGAGCAATGGGTAGCTCGCTGTCCGGCCGTCCGGTAACTGTCCGGACCAAGCTCAAGTCGTCGACGGTGCGCACTGTTCCCGCGCGCTTCAAGGAGTTGTCAGCAACAGCAGGGACCCAGCCGGGTCGAAGCCTACTGGGGCCAGGGTTATCCGAAAGGGCGCTCGAGCCCCGGTATGAAGGCTAGAAGGAACGGGGTGGGTCTTTTAGTCAGTAAGAGTCTGACACTATCTCCCGCTCCGCCTAAGAGCGGGGGATGTCATTGGATTATTTTTTTCCCACCATAAAAAAAGGCGCTAATCTCAAGAGCTACTGGTTCAAACTATTGTATAACCTCCGAAGAAGGCTACAGGCTATATGACATCAAGCTACAGCCCATGGAAGCAGAGCCGTAACCAAAGGCGCGGGTGAAACCGCGGTGGACAGCCAGTAGTACAATATGTTCATTACTAAAGCCTACGGCTTTTAAGTATCCGTGGGATATGTATGTTCATTAGTGTCTACAATAACGCTAAGCTACATCACAAAACGCGTACTGCAAACAAAATTATACGAGGTTTGTGGGTCATAAAATTGTTGATATAACATAAACAAAGGCAGTTTCCAGCAACAATAGATACCTGTGCGTAAGGATAAAAGGATAGGATTACCGCCATCAAAAGCACACCAAGTGTTCTTCTTGATATAACAGCGTTAAATAAAAAGCTGTTTTCTGAACAAAGCCGTACGTGCGGCAAATTATTTATGTATTGCCGCGGTCGCTCTAATTACGAGAGGCTTTTGTTCTTGTAGCCCTCCCGGCCAGGCCACACTTTACTCCATACAACCTCCATATAGTATCCGACTGAAGGTTGCTTAGATAACAATAATGTAATGAGCTTGCGGTCTCTTAAGAATCGAACCGCTACGTTTGTTTTAGTTTTAACCGCAGCTTTCTGTGATTAGCTTAGTTTTTATTTTTATTATCTTTGTTTATGTTTCAAGAATTGTTGTTTGTTAAATATACAATGATTAATCTTTTCTTGTCTTTAAGCGCTTACAAAACAATAGTCCTACAGTTTATGCTACTGCAATTTATTTCTGTATTTCAGCATATAAAAGTCTGTCGCCATATTACAACGATAAAAGAATTTCCCTTAATAGTCGTCACAATTCTAAATATGAAATTGTCAAGCTATAATGATTAAAAAAAAATGCAAGTGGCCATTACCGGTATAACGGCTGCCTGGGGAGGACGTTCAACAGTGGACGTCTTTTGATTGTTATTATTATGATGATTATATTGTTATAGTACCTCTGCGCACTAAATACTAATTACAAATTAAATGGAAATGAGCTATAGCGTGCGTAGCACAACCAACGCAATTAGTATTAATCGCGATTATTAATAATTAAATGTTAATTGGAGTACCTTTAGTATTTCCGTGAAAATGATTGAAATTTTATTTTAGGTATGTAGGTAAGCAGGGGAAGTGATTTCAGGCACACAACGTATTTCTAATGTTGGCTCTGACGTTAGCCATGCGTCGAACAACCCCTTGATAAAGCAAGTCTCTGTAAGTTTTTTTTTTAAATTATAGTCAAACATCAACAAAATTGTAAAATTACAAACAAGTTATAACGAGGACTAACAAGCATTAACAAGGCGGCCCTGTGCGTCAACCTGAACCGAAAACAAACGAAAATTACTGTTTCAAACCTGACTTTTAATCTACAGTTGACCAATAAACTTTTGTGTGCATACGCTGGCTTTACTCAACTCTTACCCGGCCCTGCTTGTCCCCTGAGACAGTACCTACAAACTTCAGAAATGCTTATTAACCTTGACCTACTTAAAAGACAAATCCCGCTGTCAAAGTTAAAAGCTTGATTTATTTTCAGAATCGGACATTCGATTCAAATATTTAAGTCTTTTTGCGATGGAAAATATTTCTCTTTTAGAGCAAAACTGTAGAAAAACAAATATTATATCGGATGACGGTTATTATTATTGCAGAAAGTAAACTGCTAACAAGTATTTTTTTACAAACATAACTTCACGTTACGATCCAAAAATAATTTGACGTCTAGTGTGTGCTTTTATGAAAAAAATATGTAATATCATAAATATTTATGATGCGCTAACATCTTACGTTCCCCCACGGTAGCTGGTAGCTCATGAGAGTCGTGCAATCAGTTTGTGAAGGAACGAAAGACGGAGCATACGATATTCACGCGTAATAAATATTAGAGGAGAGAGTGGAGTTGCAGTGATTGCGAGAACAGGTGTAGACGGGTCGGAGGTCGGACATAAACTGGCCCCCGTTCTTTTTATTCCGACGACCATTTTGAAAATTTGCCGCGTTCACACGTTTTTTAGTGTGCTCGGGGGCAACGTTTTACTACCAGACCCGGTCTTGTGCGCTGCGTACGATCTCTTATTTGAAATATTTCACTTGCATAGGTATGGATTTGTGATTAAAATTACTTTTTTATTTGTTTTCTTTTTAGTATCTAAATCAAAGTAAAGCCATGGAAAATGTCTTTTTCAGCCGAACGATTTAGAGGTAAGTCTTCAAAAGTAAAGCAGCTTGAAGTTTATGATTCTATTCCCTTGAAATTTTTACAAATAGTATGTCCTAGGAACAGTTTACTAAATTGACACTCTTGATTAAATTGTATGGCTTTAAGTTGTTATTTACAATAATACTCAGATTTTATGACTAGGTTTAAATAAAGCCATCGTTTTTATTATCTATATCTTGTTATTATTATCGTTTGCTTCTAAGGCAATATTGTGTTTGTATCTATTGTTTGAATCTATTCCTGGAACTTACGCGTGAAAACAAACAGTTGATTTATTCTAAGGATCTCCTGAAGACACTTTCGTTTCTATTTATGCCGCTGTCATATATTTTTGGAACCGTATTCTCACTCGCAATTTTACAAAGAGATATATTTTTGATATATCGTCCTAAAACTTTTATATACCTAATTGTATTCGTTTCTCGATATTTCTCGACCACATTTCTTTTTAAATTTATTAAAAAAAAGAGATCGTTACATTTATTTACTTAGGTTTTCGTTTTCTCTAACAGGTCGTAGATAAGAACAGCTGACAACAATTGGAAAAAAGCAACCCAGTTAATAAAATTGCTATTAGGTGATTTCTTCTCTGAATCTAATCTAAACTTCAATAAAAAATACAGTTCTATCAGGTAGTTAAACATAAGCCTTCTTTACTTTTCATTCCTCTACGCATGCCATAAAATATCTCGTTCAACATTGTCGTTCAATTTTAATAAACTAGGTACACGTAACGAAGCGACCACTGGCTATAGTGGATTTGTTTAGGTCCGAGGCACACACAGCAGCGATGAGCGATGGACGAGCGAAGCGTGAGCGATTGTCACACGAGTGATGCGCGCGAAGAGCTATACAGGGGGACCCACCGGCCGGGGGCCCCCTCCCCGGCCCCCCGCTATCGATTGCCCCAGTTGAGAGCGGAGCGGAAGTAATGATAGAGCGGGATGCAACCACTGCCCGATCCGATGCCCAACTCCACCTAGTAACTGTAGTGCACTACACAAATATTTGTTCACGATAATATTTAATCTTCCATTTCTTTCGCTTAATGTGATTCTTGATCTCCTTTTAAAAGAACGCGGGGAGACATAATAATCAAGGATTAGGCCTTCTTCACGTTTGTTTTTCTTTCGCATGTATTTATTTGGTTAAACATTATTTTAGAATAATTATGTCTACATTTCTAATAGAAGCACCATTAATGCCGTCTCTTCAGATAAATTAGACGAAAGTTTGAACCATCAAAGTAAACAACTTCACAAAGTCGAGCGTGGAAGTGACATCCTGCTTATATCTATCTGAACGGATCCCGTAATAGCTTCCTCAATCTCGGCGTCAAAGTTCTCATAAGGCGCTTCTTAACTAAGGCGTTAAGGAAGATAGTTAGTAAGAGGCCTTCGGCAGGGTCTTAAAACTTGGCCGAAACTTGCGTAACTCGATCTCCACGATCCGGCGTCGGGCATCAATGGACGATAACTCACAATACGTTATTAGCATAATAATCATAATCGTCTGACCGACAAGAGCTATGACACCGTCACCCTGGCCCCTGCGCCACTAAGCCTCCTTGATACCTCCCTCGTCAGTGTATTTTTGATCTAAACAAGCATGATTCAAGGGAACGAGCGACTCGCTTCATCGTTTCAATATAAAGCCATTGTTGTATAAGTTGCGTGAAACACCAAAATGGCGATTCAATGTCCATCGTAAACCGAAGTTCATAAGCCATGACGCTTCAGACCTCGCGTCCATAATCAGTTATATCGATTTTGCGATAAAGCGCGTCCGACAAGAGTGTCTTCTTCGCGGCGCGGTAAATTGCGAAGGAATCTGAGCCGGCGTTCACATCCAATGATAATAAAGTGTAAAAAGAGTCGTCGTTTTAACGTCCACTTTATGGGCACTTCCGGAGGTTCGTATGGAGGTTCAGGATGCGCCAGATATATTTTGGCTGTTAAAGTCCTCCGCCAATCGCTCGAGTTCTTTGTCGTCATCTGATCGCTTGGCTGCTGTAAAAGCGATCTAAAGCAATCTATAAAACTGCTTCACAGCAATTTTTACATGACTACGGCGAACCGAAAAGAGACTAATGTTTTTACGCGATGTTGCCAACCGAATTTACAACCTAAACGGCTCAACATATTGGTATGAATGGCAATTCGTGTAGGTGCTCAATTGTGAGGCCAGAACACATTTACGTCAGTTTTTTTTTGTATTGCATGTCATTATTTTTAACCGAGTTCAAAAAGGAGGTCTTACGTCCGGCTGTATGTATTCGGTCATTTGTGGCCCTTTTTTTTGAAACTGTATATTTTTAATTGATTTCATAGAAATTAGATCATAACAATGATCTGATGATGAACTTCGCAGATATGGAACTGACCTCATAGGATCACAGCAGATCTGTCATAGTAAAATTGTTTAGTTGATGCATGGTCGATGACTGAAGGAGAAGAAGAGGGTACATCGAAATGATTGGATGATGAATCCAGAAGGTAGGCGTCGGAATTCCGTAATAATTAAATGTATCCTAACCGTGTTTGGGCTTATTAGAATTGTTATAAGTTGCACTTTGGCTATTAGGCACGATCAAACTGATTTGATGTTGAATCCAAAAGGTGGATATCATAACAGTGCTTCAAATAATTATTATTAGAATTGGATTTTGTATGTGATGCACTTTGGATATGAAACAAGTTTTTAATGAAAATATTTTTTTCATAGCAAGCATTTATAGCGTGGTCTCTACCTATATAATTAATACTCCTCAAAACAAATCATACGAGTCCAAACTCGATGGGTTTGTTTGTATTGTCATCTGATATACACATGCATGCAAAATTTCAACTCAATCGGTAACCGGAAAGTGGGTCAAATTTATTTTGCAAGATTTGATTACAGACAAACATCGGGACAGTTGAAATTAAATAAAAGCTTGTAAAAATAACCCGCGGTTCTAGAACGCAAGAGCACAACTGAAGCACACAGGTGTGGTTTTAGTCAATAAAAGTTGGAGACGTCCTCCCGCTCTACCCTAGAGCGAGAGAAATCAATGGGCAATATCCCACTTTAAGGCCTATAGTCCCTTGAACCATCTGGCCAAAATTATGTGGACGCATCTCTCGCACCCGCCTAGGTGGCAGTACGCAAATCTGTGCATTTATTTGCGGCCAACAGCGCCCGAAAAGCGCGCGGCTGACCTTTAAATCCATTTTCTTTGCGAAATATTTATTGATTTACATATGCAATGTTCACTTTGAAGTCAAAGTCAAAGTCAAAATAATTTATTTCAAATAGACCATTTGCAGGCACTTTTGAATAGTCAAATGTCGGTCAGTCCAAGAAAAGTGAAGCTAAATTGCACGTTCCAAAGCGTAGGTCTCTATGGAGAAGAACGTGCAAGAAACTCCATGGACACTCTTTTTAAAACATATTATGAGTTACATAGGTCTTGGTTACATATTTCTTGTCGCTTCTAATATGTGAGCACAATGTAGGTAGATACGTAATAATAATAAGTTATTATTATTATTTTTAAAGGTAACAAAAAAAAAAAAAAAATTAGCCACCCATTTTTATGTGTAAGTAAAAATGTTTCTAAAGATCCAAGCCGTTTCGAAGGAGTAGGGAAAAGTTGCGAAAAAGTTGCGAAATTGCTAAATATTTTTTTTAGACAAGTATTAATGGCAAGAAAAAATAAAAATATTGATAATGTTTTTCATGAATCTATAATAAACATATATTTTTTTCAAATCTATTAACCTGGCCGTTACCGAGGAATAGGTTTCAGAAAGTCACTGTTTTATGGCACTTTTCGGGCGCTTGGGCCTTATGAAAAATCCAACTGATCTGATGATGAAGACAGAAGTTGGTAGGTAAGTACAAAAACTCCTAATAAAACCCTAATCCTATCCTAATTTAGTTTTGATAATTGGAATTGTCATGAGATGTAGGTAGGTATTTACTATTACTCTGATGTAGGTAGGGCTATTTAAAGTGGTTTTAATGGTTATATTCTATTTGTATAGGAACCGTACTTGGGTACTATTTATGTTTAACTGAGGGGTACCACAAATAAATGGGAAAAAAAATAATAAGAATTCAACCGACTTCAACGTAAAAAATACCACATAGTATCAAAAAACTTTGTTTTACGAATTTCGGTGTTAAAAATAACGACGAGAAAAATTTTAAACTGGAAATTTGAAATTAATGTTATTTTTCACGTTTTAGTTTTTTTTTTAAGGATTGTATATAAATCGTATCATAATAACAAAAACGTGGTAGAAAATGCCGGAAGCCAAGTTCCAAAATCTCGGCTGAAATGATGACAATGAAAATCCAGGATGCAAAATGACCAAGGCGCACGACGTCTAAGGATCAAAGCGTCAACGCACAAAAAACAAAAGTGCCAAATGATCCTTACACGTTGTACGCCTTGGCCATTTTGTACATTTCACATTATAAAGCACCTACAACAGTAGTTACTTTTTATAAGTGCCTATGTAGGTACTTAATCAATATTAACTATAAAGGTAGGTACATAAACTTACATTTCCTTGCTTCCAGTCTAACCGGATTCGAACTTGTATTATTAATAATAATATTTATTTCTTAAAATTTGAACTCATTGCACTGTTATACGTAGTAGAGTATTAATATATTGACTATATCCCTTGAACTAGGTCTAGCCTGTATCTATAAGAAGTTGTGTTAAATAATAAATCTACATTGTAATGTTAATTCTAACAATACCTATATAACTTGAAATAAAATTTGCTACAGAGTTAAAAACAGCAGAAAAGTCTCCATTTTCGTCTTCAAGTTTAACTTTGAAATCACAAATAAATATTTAAGCAACATTTTATTTACACCACTTACTGCACAAACACAGTAAAAAGTAATAGAATCAATAAAATATTTTATTGCATAATTAGAACAGTTTCCACGTAAAAACAGATTCAGTGTCGTAAAACGAAGACTCCTATTTAAAGTAGATCGGTCTATAAAATAAACTTGAGAATCCAATTAAGAAATGAGCAGGCAACGGATTTATACCAGTCCCTCTTTATTAACGTACATGACAATAAAATGGGATATTCCGACTTTGTGTAGTTGATTCGTGTTCATGAGCAATTAAAACGAACACTCACTGTTCTATTAAAAGTAGGTACTGCACTGTTCAGGGGTGCCTTCACTTGTACTGTGAACTCGGAAACACTACACGGATAACTTTGAAAAAAAACGACTTATCTTTTTCAAGAGGCGGCATCTTTGAAATAGTGTTTAAGAAAATAAACTTTATTTTTCACCAAAATAGTCACATAAATTTTACACAAACTTAAATCTATGGGTAGGTACAATGGCGGTCTTATCGCTGACAGCGATATCTACCACAACATAGGTTAGATGGACTGTAAGAACTTAAACTAAAAAAGGTTCAGTCTGCGGTGTACTTTCCGTAAAATAACCAAACAACAACTTTAAAAATGTTTTTATCATGTATGTTAAATAACAACAAAAATATATGACGTGTAGACTATAGGCACTGTATGTATCATGATCATCAGTTAATTGTCTTTCTATTGTGTCTCTAATTACGGTATTTGAAAGGTTTGATTGCTGAAATAACAAAAATAATTGCGTCACAGCAGTTAAGACCTAAATTCAACTGTTGACATACAGGCTGATATATTTTAACACAGTATTTCAACAGAATATAATATAATATCCTGTATCGTTGGCGAAAATGCGCCTTTCGTCTACCATCCTCCAAGACGGTTTCCTGCAGCTATTAAAATTTTACGACTGAGCTGGCGAAATGAATGCCAGAATTAGGTTAAGGAGTACCTACGCTGGGCTGGGTCGCGTGACGTTGATACGCCTTATTCACCGCCAATTTAATGGTAAAAACAATCACAATTCATTTTTCTTCGGTAAACGGTATGAAGGCACTTACATGCGAATATGGTTCAACTTCAAGTGCCAGAGTTAGGGAAATAAATTGTTGTTTTCGTTATGTGAAGGAGTAAGGGAGAATTTCACCTGTATAACTACCACTACACCACCTTGTTTATTTTTGTTTTATTTTGTTTATTGTATAATCCTTGCTGGTCGATCAGCGATGTGGTTCTGTCTTACACGAGCTCCAGCATTTTGTTGAGCAGCAGCCGTTTTGCGCGGATGTGACGCATATCCTACTTACGTGCTACTTTAGTCAAAATTGTTATTTGTTTTAAGGTATGCGCCATGTTTGCGGCAAATAAACACTTTTTCTTTATTTCTTTCTAACATAATACGTGTGATATGTATATAATATTAGACGTACTGCGTTCAGTTCGTGTTCATGACCTGTCAGTGTCAATATTCTATCACAATTACTCGTATGATACTGACACCTCTTGATTGTGGTTGTACTGATTGTATTCAGTTCCATTAGTCAAATTCGCCCAAATTAAGACGTTTGATAATATGAAATTAACGCTGTCTTTATCATGACCCCGATTTCCAGTCACTTGTGGACGACGAGCATTGTAGATCGCCGTTCGACCGTTCCGTAACCGCCCGGACCGAGCTCGAGTTGTCAATGGCGTGTGGTGTTCCACGTTCCAGGGACCCAGCAGGGCCGAAGCCTACTGGGACTTGATCCCTGATTGGCTTCTGAAAGGGAAACGTGAGGTCCTAGAACGCAAGTCAAATAATATAATTTAATATAATATATTCCACAACTATCACACAACGCCGTCTAGTCTCAAGCTAAGCAGAGCTTGTGTTATGAGTACTAGACAACTGATAAACATACTTATACATTTCTAAATACATACATATATAAGGTGTAAGGGACAGGGGACAGCCCTCCATCCAGACACAGAACAAATGATCATGCTCATCACACAAACATTTGGGATATCACACAAATAGGGAACATAGGAGTGAGTGTTAGTCAGTAAAAGTCTGACACACCCGCCATCCCGCACCCTAGAGCGGAAAAAGTTATTGGATGACTTCCCACCTAAAAAAATCATGCAGAAACGTAATTCGTATTCAAGTTTTTCCATTAAGCTTATAAAGTAGTAAAAAAAGGTATTAATCAAAAGGCGGATGACGAAAAACGTTACACTGTTGTTATATCTAAAAGCTAAGGTTATTTTTAAGTTTTCCACTAAAGTTTTGATGCTAATAAAATATTAGATGGGTCAGATCTAGTAAGAGATGTATGTGCTCGTAACCTTTCTGCGATAAATGTACTACAATAAAGCATTTCCCTTGGCGGCTTTGTGCTTGTTCTAGAGGCAGCTGATGTAACATGAAGTGGTTTTATTTACCGTGTAGTCGGATGGGGCAACTCTAAAAATTATTGTATATTATATTAGATAGATAGTATATTTTGTACATGGTACATCCATCAAGTCTTTCGGCTTGTTGGTCTAGTGGTTCGTGGCCTTGACTTCTAAGGCGGTGATCGTTGGTTCGATTCCCAACCACCATGACAAATGTTTGTGTGATGAACACGATCATTTGCTCTATATCTGGGTGTAATTTATCTATAATATGTATAAAATGTTATTTGTAAAACACTGACTACCGTGCAGGACTTTATTAATAATATCACAAACAACAACTCTTTTCTGTTTTTTTACAAAACGTTATTAATTTACCAAAAACAGACCTTTAAGATTTCGTTGTCCTATCTAACACATTTGAATTCTGTATTTTGCTTTTTTATTATTAAGTGGAAATTATCAAATGACACTTCTCACTGCTCTGGGCGGAGCGCGAGGGGGTCTCAGACATTCACTGACTAATGTCCCTATCCTTCAGTTACCCTTTGCGAGGGCTACAGTAACTCTTTCAAAATCCAGCAGCCCTAGCAGGCATGTTGAATGTTGATGTCATCTCTTTGAGGTGCACGTGGTTGACTAACATCAAAAGAAATACTACATTCATTGACTGTTAGGCGGTACAAAGTTCGCCAGGTCAGCTAGTACATAAATAATTTGAAAAAAAAAACAACCACTACCATCATCTCGCCTTTTCAATGTTCCCACTGCTGGGACTCAGGCCTCCTCTCTAGGAGAGGGCATGGGACGTAATCCACCACGTGGGCCCAGTGCGGATTGGTGGATGTCACATGTCTTCGAATTTTTGGTTCTGGAACAAGCCGGTTTCCTCACGATGTTTTCCTTCACTTTTTGTGAGCAGTGGTGATGAAATGAATTACACAAAGTAATGCGCCTGGCTAGATTTGAATCCGCGACCTACAACTCGTAAGTCGGGGCTATTATCATTCGGCTACCACTGCTTTTGGAAAAAAAACCCAAACGTAAAATTTTAATTTAAGTGTAACACTACTACACTACACTATAGGCGGCCATGTAGTTGGATGTTGTTACTTAAAAAAAGGGTTTTTTATCAATTATGTTTACACACTTTTACTATGCCTACCCATATTACCCATTAAGACTTGCTAGCAAATTCAATTTAACCCGATGTCTAGTTAAAAATACGACAAAGTACTAAATTTTAGGAGCAATATACCTCAACATTATGAAGTCACAAGCGTTAAACTAGGCACATTTGTAGGACTTATATAAGTTAGTATCCGCAGCTAATTTAAATAGATACCTACGTGAGTAATACCTCAGAGGCTTAGAGAACGTGAATACTAAACTAAGGCACTAAAATACTCTAGTTATGTCTATGTGGATGCATAAACGTAGCGGCAAAGATAAAGTTTTAATTAGAATAAAATAATTTAAAGTCTCTGTAATCGCGGTGACTTTAGTTAACTACTTTCTGTTTTAGGTAAGCAGAAGATGGAGTGGTTTTGACAAAGATAATTCACGTATTTGTGTCACAACGGACCACTGTAGATAATATATCTAAGGTGGTAGTTTGTGTAAGTGTTGGTGGTTATATTGTTACAAGGCAACTAGTTATAGTTATCTTATTTATACAGGTTGATGCAGCAGTATTTATCAATAAACCAATACGAAATAAATCTTCTTCTTCTTCTTCTTCCTGCCCTTATCCCAAATTACTTGGGGTCGGCGCAACACGTTTTTTTTCTTCCATTCTGTCCTGTCACTCGTCAAACTATCACTAACTCCCTTTTCTTTCATATCACTCCTCACACAATCCATCCATCTTTTCTTCGGCCTTCCTCTCCCTCTCCATCCATCTACATGTATACCTACTCAGAACTCTTTTAGTAATATGCGCTTCATCTCTCCTCTTCACATGACCATACCAAGACAACCGATTACTATTCAACTTTTCAGTCACTGGCGCCATTTTCTAACTTCCTCTAATATACTCATTTCTCACATTATCCACTCTCGTCACACCACACATCCATCGATAGAAAATAACGATAGAAAAGAAAATTGGAGAGAAAGAAATTCAGAGAACACTGACACAGGTCAAACAACAAAAATAAAACCAATTAAAATATATTAAATAACTAAAATAAAATATCAAAGGAATGAAAAGATCCCGGCGAGCCCAAAAAGGCTCTAACCTCAATTAATGATGTGAAAAAAAAAAAACAAAATAACGCGGTGCTGATATTCTGGTATTATTCACGAACCACAGACTAAAAAAAAATCGTAAAGCATAGAACGCTGACCGTATGCATGTGTAGCAAATCTAAGATTGCAATGACTTCATGCAGAAACAAAATCTTGCCATGAAACTTATGATAAAAGAAAAATGTTCTTGTATTTTCTATTATTACTAAAGAATTCTTCTATACCCAACGAGGAATATGGGAAGCAATCTTTCTTAGTTTAAAATGCAATCTGCGAAAAAAAAAAGATAAAACTTAACACCTTTGCAGACTTACGACATCAGCATGGGTTTACAAAATCACGTTTATGAGCTGTTGAAAAAACTCTCCTGTTATGGCAAGCCGTAACGGTGCATATTTGAAACATCCTGTAGAAGGCATTGAGGTAACAGAGACCATTTTATGAATAAATCGACAGTTGTTGTTTAGCTTTTATTTTTTAGCAGAACCGGACACTTGCCAAAAACGTATGAGTTATGCTCGATACTCCTACCTGCAAAAAAGAAATTGTATGTTCCAGTGGAAAGTTTTAGTCATCGTAAAACTCTATATAAACCTCGGTTATTTACCGATCAATCTCTTTTTTTAGTTGGGAAATCATTTAAGACAACCAATTACAGTAACTAAATAAAAACACATAATTCAATCCTTCTGACAGTACTTCTGAGACGCCTAAAAAATGTATAGAGTCTACATGGTATAACATTATTTTTGGTATATGCGAAACCTGAATAAAGGGTGTAAGGGACAGCCCTCCACAAACTTTAAGGGCTGGCTCAGTAGACGAAACTGAACAACCTTCCAAACATTTTTTTCAGGAAACGAAAAAAAAAATCGGCTTCGCCATACAAACTGTCCAATCAAGTTTATAATTTTGTATGGTGAGCCTGATTTTTTTTTTCGTTTCCTGGAAAAAAAAATTGTGGAAGGTTGTTCAGTTTCGTCTACTGAGCAAGCCCTTAAAGTTTGTGGACGGCTGTCCCTTACACCTTGTATAGTTTGTTCAGAATTAGTAACTGAATCGATTCCTATATTTCTACACCATGTTATATTTCTTCCCAAAAATATTTAAAAAAAGGTCACAAAATAGACACCACTGACCCACAACACAGGTCACGGCAGGTCATAGCGGGCATAAGGCGCCAGCGCCTAGGTGCTTGAGCAAAAAACCCCTCAGTCACCCAGGGGGCCCGGTAGACATATATTTGTGCGGATAACCAGGTAACATAACAAGCTTATAATTTAGTGGTTTTTCATGATATATTTATGAAATGTACATAGATTCTTTACATAAAAATACTAGACAGGAATTTCAGATTTGGCATATACTAAAAATAAGGTTGTAAATCGTCATCGTGGAGCGGGTGGGAGTGTCAGACTTCTACTGACTAAAACCTATTTGGTTCTTTAATTGCCCTTTGAGTTCGAGTCTTTTAACTCTTTCAAATAATCCCGTACTGACACTAATACTTTTTTTTTTTTTAAATAAGCCTTTACAATTGCCGCCACGGATCTTGAGCGCTGGCTTCAAGTTGCGCATAAGTCAAATATTCGGTCTCTTTAGTGGTGCGAAGTGAGACGCGGGGCGAGGACTGTCAGTGATTGGCTCGCCGCGCCATCGCGTCTTAGACGCCACTCATGATTCGCTCCCTACGCCGCTGCATGTATGTAAAAACGACGACGATTGGCTCGCCAATGTATGGAATACGCAAAGCGATCCTCACTCTGACGCCGAGCGCTCAAGATCCGTTTTGGCAATTGTACTGTACCACTTCTGGACAAAGGCCTTCCCCAACTCTCCCTCCTGAGATGATCTAGACGCTTATCACGAGAACTGGTTCGAGACGGCGCGAGAGAAGAATATCTGGAAGGACACTATTACTATATAGGCGAAATTGTTTTAAGTGTGTATGTGTGCGTTCATATTTTTTTATTTATTAATTTTATTATTTATGTATACACATACAACAGAGACAGATAATAAACTACAAATATTAGTATAAAGATAGCTAGCTTATTTCAAATAAAATATGTATTTTCCAGTAGACCTGCGAAATCGAGATTAAAAAGAAATGTAGACAATTTGTTATGCCTTCACACACAGGTTTGAATGAAATTTGGTTCACGGGTAGACGATGTCCAGAAACAGCACTTAACATACCTACTTTTTATTCTGTGAGTAAGTTCCCTTGAGGTATTTTTAAATTCACACAAACCAAGCCACTGACAGAAGTTAGTATTGAATAATTCGGAGAACCTCAATGATAAATAATGTCCAATACTACAATAAAGTCTCTTCAAATTCTGGAATAAATAGGACTGGGTAAAGTTCATCCAAATTCCATTAAAATAATACAATAACACAAATGGAGTCGTAGTTCAATCTCAGACATTTAAATTGTTAAGCTTACGTGTTAGCGGCACGAAACTTATCTCCAAGTGTTAGTTGAATTAGTGTTTCGCTGAGTTATTAGATTTATCACTTTGACAAGTACTGATTGGTTTGCTTGTTACTCAAATTTATACCGACCTTGAAGTCAGCTCAGCGCTGAGTTGTGGACTACAAACATTTTTCATTTAAATATTTTTAGGGACTCATTTCTCATTTTGAGATTTAGATTAAGACTATTTTATTCTGAAAACTTAAATAGGGTTCATTTGCATCGTTATTTTTAATGATTATGAATTAAAAAGATATTTTCAAGATTCTTATAGATTAATTAGGAGAATATGTACCTACGCGAGCTTGATAACAATAGAAGTAGCACCGCTACCGAATAGTGGTGCCTGTTCATCTGAAACAATGTTATCTGCGCAAACACGACATTAAACACTAACCTCTGACATGTACACATACACAACAACCCTTTGTAAATAAATGGCCTGAAAGATATAAGGCAGAGTGCGCACCTTTCGATAGATTTTCAGCTGTTTGAGAGCGCGGGCGCGGCGGGCGAGGTTGGTGCGACGTTGGCATGCCAAGCACGCGTCCCTTTCTTTGTTTCGCCCGCTTATAACGAGATATTGTGATTCCTCGCCATTACGACACCGCATACACAGATGATGCGAATATCAAACACCGCATTAGATACACGTTTTCTTATTAAGAAGAGGTATACGCTGAATAATAACAACGTTATTGACTTTCTTTATAGATATTGGCGCAGATATTTGCACCTATAGGTACTGTATTGATAAGCTAATAAATTTTATGGCCCCATGCGACCTACTTGCCTGATTATGTATTCGTATGAAACCATTTAATGATTTATGAATGCGTTGTGTTTATGTGTGAAGCTAGGGTTGTAAAATATGACGCAATTTTTGTTTACGCTATAAATGTGAGATAAGAGAAAAAGGGTAGGTATTCCTATGTATGAAATGATGGCTGCCGCATTTCATAAGAAAACCTTTCTTATTTTTGCTTTATTTTGTTGGTTTCTTACAAAAAGACTTGCAATAAGTCGAATGATAGTAATCAAAACAGTAAAAATATTCTCGATATTGTTATTATTACTTAATACCTAATTTATGGAAAACCTTGGTAGAATGATGATTTTCCTTTTTATTTTATTTTCATAGCATATGTTTCTTGTCTGTATTGAAGTTTTATCATGTACATAATGTAGTAGAATTTGTTTTGGTCTTAAATATTTCTTTATCGTCAATATTTATGAGTGAAAACCTCCCTACGCACAAATGCTCGTAACTCGTGAGATATATTTCACCTCAATTTCCAAATAAAATAAAACAACGTAATCATAAAACATAATAACCTTTGTAGTCGGGTAACAAAACAATACGCAATATACCTAACCGTGTGTCCCAATCGATGCTAAGCTTCGTCGTGATATTTAATATTCGTCCAGAACACCTTTAATCCTGTACAGTCGGCCGCAAACGGCCTAACAGGGGAGTTCCTCCGCCTGACCCGGTGTGGCTTGAAGCACTGCATGTGCAGTGTAAGACACGGGCTTTACTTTCTTGGGGATCTTCGGGCCAACTTACACTGGGTCAGTTTCTTGTCTTGTATGGATAATTATCGAAAAACAATAGTTAAATATCGTGGCGCCTTTCCATCCAAAATTGACCGGCTAAACATGGGTTTTTCAAATTTTCCAAGTCACAGTTCGAGTAACTCATCCGGTGCTCCATCCATTCCATTTATACTTTTGTGATATAACCAGTCGTCTAGAATTTTAAATTTGCAAAAATGACTCGAGCTCTCACACAAACTTCCATCACCTTTATATACGATGAACAAAAAATCCTTTTTTAAGCGTTTTTTTTATTTATAAAGAAGACTATATATAATATATGATTTCTTATTTCTGGTTTGGCTTGAGTATAAGATTAGTGTGACGATCTCGACGCGAATCTTGCAAAGACAGTCTCGTTTCTTGCCAGGCAAAGTATTCACCTTGTGTAAATGGCGCTTAAAGCGAAGCCCAATGTACCAGTGTTTGTTGTAATTAAGGGCTGCTTCAGAGTGTTCGGTAAGAACACAAGTAAAGATAAAGTGAAAGTGTACTAGACCGTTGCATATTGCACGGGTGTGTTCTTTTATTTATGTTTTCACGTTCGTTTTCTATATGCGAATGTGAGCTTAAAGCCCAGGCCAAAAGTAACATATTGGTATTGAATTCTAAAGTTCCTTCTTTTAGTTAAAATATGCACTCACTGGTTTATTAAATTCTCGTGAAACTTCAATGTTGGTCTTCAAACTAACTTTATCCTGGAAACTTCAAGCTTACTTTCTCTGATATCTATCATTTACTGTATGCGGCTAACTGTTGGCTTGCCACCACACAACTTAAAATCTCCTTGTCTCCTAGTCATTCTGGTTACAATCATTCCATATACATTTGTAGGATGCAATTTGGAGAATGTGCGCGGAAACTGCATGACTTGATTCCGCCTTCTCCTTTCTACTAACAGACAACCCGACGTACAGCAAGTATTCACCTTTTCTTTGTTGAAACCTATACGGTCCACACTAAGCGTTTCGCTTCGTCGTTTATACCACGTATATCGAAGGACTGAAACAATTTGCCTGCTGCGGTCTTCCCGTCCAATTATAATTTAGTTTTCTTCAAAGCTAGAGTGAACTCTTAATAAACTAGTGCGCCTCACCATCAACGATTGCATCACTGCTTACCAACAGGTGGGATCGCAGTCGAGTACTGGTTTATATCAATTAAAAAAACCAACACACGAAGCAACCTGGTTCAAAACATTCCCATCCTTGTTCGCCGTAACCTTTTAACAGCAGTACTACACGGCGAGTCGTAGCCGCCAAGTTACCGCTGTCTGTGGCTTCGCTTCAAGCACCACATTAAGAGGTTCCACTCGGTTGTATTTTACAACGTCTTGATCGTTTACGGTTTTCTTTTATCCCTTGTTCTAAGTGTAAAATGACATGACCGGTGGTAGTACCTGAAGTAGTTTAAAGGTTAGGCAACCCGTTAGGTACAAAACTTGTCTGGTAACATTGGTGGCTTTAGGAGCGTATTGTCACGCATGTTTGAGTATAGAACCCCGGTTGAAGGTTGTTGAAAACTTATACCATACCGTTTTAGTCAGTTAGAACATTTCCTTTCAAACATTCAAGAGGATTCTCGTTCGCCAAACTATTTTGTGCTGAATAGATCGGATACTGGCCGAATGGTAATGGCCTAGCAGTGGTGGCCCAGTAGTAACGGCCTCGACTTAACTCGTAAGTCGAGGCCGTAGGTCGCGGTTTCAAACCCAGCCAGGCGCATTACTTTGTGTAATTTATTTCATCACCACTGCTCTTAAAACAGTGAAGGAAAACATCGTGAGGAAATCGGCATGTTCTAAAGCCAAAAATTCAAAGACACATCAAATCATCATCATCAAAGGATCATTCAAAGAGACATCCACCAACACGCACTGGGCCAGCGTGGTGAATTATGGCCCATTCCTTCTCCCAGAGAGGAGGTCTGAGCCCCAACCTTGGGAATATTATAAGGCCGATTATACTATAACTATTTCTGTACAAGTTTACATTGTGACGTTCTTCTACTTTTGGATTTTAGATTTGAGAGTTATTGTTAGTGATAAGCGAGCCCAGTTATCATGTTCAAATACAATCACGAGCATATCTTTCGTAGGAAAATTCATTTATAATTTTTGATTGACTTGGGAATTGAGCCTTTTGACCTCGGTTGCCAGAGGCCTCTAGCTACAGACAACGTAAATGGGTATTTTTTGTCAATTACTGGATTCCAAGAAGAGTACTTCAAGACACCTTTTGGTGACTCAACAAAAATAATCACTCTTACTTACTTATTTATTAACAGACTTTGATTATTACAGCAGAAAGGTTTGTTTTTGGATTGTGTTTGTTTTTCCGAAATAAATTATTCCGTTTGGAGAAAATCTGATGAAGGATTTCGAAGATAAACAATGGAACTTCTTTATTACTGACTGCGGCCAAAGGTTTCTGAAAAGAAACTCGCTGTCTTAGAACGCAAAGGGCAACGCAAAAAGGACACAGGTGTGGTATTAGTCAGTAAAAGTTTGAGTCGGTTGTTCCTTTCTAGAGTCGTAGAAGTCATTGGATAATTTATTACCAAAAAAGAATCCAGGATTCGATTGGTTATTATTTATATACAAATCCCTAACAATATCATTACGCTGGTACACTGAAAGGGTTCGGAGATGTATACAGCCAGTTACGTTCAAACATATCGATACCTTACTTAAAAACCAGTTTATTATATTTAATTTTTAGTCAGTTAGGAAACTTTAGCTACGTGCAAAACTAAGATAATAATTTTTTGCAATTCGGAAAAATCCTCGAGACTCCATTCGGGAATCGTAGTTTGCACGGAACTCTCTGTGCGCGAGTCCGACTCACACTTGCCCAGTTTTTTTTTATACTATATGGAAGTTGATTGCTTTTTCTGTTTTGTAAAAAAAAAAGTTTTTTTCATTGCTCATACTCTGAAAGTAGGTCTGAAGTTGCCTGAGGAGCGGGCTGAAAGTGATACTTTTCATCCCTAGGGAGTTTACTAGTTCTATCTTCACATTTCTATTGAACCATGGTCCAATTTTCCATACAGCCAGTCAATTACAGCGCGATATAAAATTGAAATAACTTAAAGATAAGTATTAATTAAATAATATTATATTTTAAGTGATTTATTTGTTCAGCTATTTCTTTAAAATACTTTTTTTTAAAAGATTACAATTAATTTCTAATTTTTCATTAATGAGGCTGAATAGATGGCCGGCCACAGAAAAAAAAAACAAAATGGCGGGAAAGTGGCAATCAGCCGTTGGTTTTTTCGAGTTTTGTTTACATTTCCGTACAACAGAGATTTGTATTAACACGTTATGTTTATCAGATTAAAATAGTGATTTAACGCTTAATTTCATAAGAGAAAAGGCTAAAGCAGTAGTGGAAAACCTATTACCGCCTAAATTAGAAGAAAAATACCTACCTAAAATCATAGGTACGACGACTCAGGTTTTACAAACTTTTTATTATATTTTTACTTTCCTTGTATTCGTAATGAAAAGCACAGTGCTTAACTCGGGGTGAAAGTAACTAATTTAGTCCCTCGAATTAGCGACCTCGCTACGCTCGGCCGCCAACTCCTTCTCGGGACGAAATGAGTTACTTTCACCCCTAGTGTAACAATGTACTATTTCATTAGTTATATCAGCTCAAAGCTACTTCGTTACTAAAATAGTAGGTCAATTTGATATTTGAGCAAACAAAGCCTAGTTTATTTAATGCTAAGTGCTCAGTTCACATAGGGCAACTATTTGGAGAGCACACTAAAGTTGGACTGCTGTCTGCTGGTGCTGTGGCCTTGTGGCGGCTGTTCTTAAAGTTCACAGACAGTCAATACCAATGTTTTCAATTTTACTGTTACTATAACTGAAATGGTTTTTGAGTTGCAGTGTAACGAAGCTTAGTTTTAATTTAATTGTATCTATTTAGACATAGCTTTATTTGAAGTTATAAAATGATATTAATTTATAAAAAAAAACCGGCCAAGAGCGTGTCGGGCCACGCTCAGTGTAGGGTTCCGTAGTTTCCCGTCCGTCACAATAAGTGTGGACTTATGAGATTAAAAAAATGCTTGCATGTACGATTATACTACAAACTTAGTCCAGAAATTATTTTGTAGAACCCTTTTGTCTTTTTTGTACAAAAACTGTTCTTTCCATCAAGTTTAAAATAATTTTCCTAGAAAGTCCTTATAAAGTTCTACTTTTCAGATTTTTTTCATATTTTCTAAACTTATGGTTCAAAAGTTAGAGGGGGGGGGGACACATTGTTTTTTACTTTTGGAGCGATTATTTCCGAAATTATTGACATTATCAAAAAATGATTTTAGTAAACCCCTATTCATTTTTAAATACCTATCCAACAATATATCACACGTTAGGGTTGAAATTAAAAAAAAAAAACACTTCCCACTTTACATATAGGGAAGCTACCCAAATAAAACATTTTTTTCCAATTTTTATTTTACCACTTTGTCGGCGTGATTGATAATACATAATGGTACCAAATCTCAGCTTTCTAGTGCTAACGTTCACAGAGATTAAGCGAGGACGGACAGACAGACAGACGGACAGACAGACATGGCGAAACTATAAGGGTTCCTAGTTGACTACGGAACCCTAAAAATGGTTTAAATGTCTTTCGTTCGTTTTAAATCAAATTTTAATGATGTATCTAAATCTACTTACAAAACGGACGAAGACATTTGAATGGCATCGAAAATGGTGCTCTAATTATTTAGTAACGATTTAATACAAAAAGGCTTACCGTAGCACACGATGTCACCCAACATAGCGGGTATGACGTCACGATCATTATAACATAACACAGATAAGCAAGGGTGAAATCCTATCCCATTCGCGCCCTCAGATTAAAATTAAATTTTATAACGCGTCAGCGAATAGCTCCACCGCTGTAGCGGTTATTGTCTTAAACCTTAATTTAATTTCATGTGAATTCGTAAATATCAACTTCGTTTGTGTAGGTGTAAGCAAACAATAATTGTTTGAGCCTTATTCGTAAGATATGAGATCTTTTGTAGAAATTAATTACTAAATATTAATTTTGTGGTATTTTATAACTTCAGTACAAAAGATCTGTGACTAAATTAGCTTGAGGACAAATACTCAAAGCCTTATTTTAATAATTTAATAATAAATATGTTTACTTAATGTGCTCGTTACAAAAGGCATTTATCATCATCATCATCATCATTTCAGCCGACAGACGTCCACTGCTGGACATAGGCCTCCCCTAAGCGTCGCCACAACGAACGATCATTGAGGCATTTATGAACTTACTCAAATACACAGGGTTATTTGTAAAACACTGGCAACCTCTCAGGACTATGTTACTAACATCATAAATAACAACTTTTGTTCTATTATTTTGAAAAATTTATCATATTTTAGTCCATCAGATTTTCATACAAAAAAAAGACGTGTGGCACTCGGGGACTGCCGCGGTAAAGCTATTGCATAGCATTTTTATCAACTTATGCAATTATAATTATTTATTTATTTTATTTATGCAGTATTTTTTTTCCTTTGTTTTTTTTTCTTTGATATTAATTGAAGTTACACTTTTACACATTGAATTGAATTTTGATCGATTGTTCACTCATTTGTTTTCTTATCGGTCACCACGCTCAAAAAACAAATGAGTGGAGGGTGTTAGGTTATTTTCGTTACGAATTTCTGGATTCGGTCTCCACGCTCAAGGCCCGCGATAGAAGCTATGCAATAGCTTAAAATAAAAATGTTTAAATTGAACGTTCTAAATATTACGAAGTCTGCGAAGCAAGCGATAGTACAATAGCGGAGAGGAACGGCGGGGGTGCTTGATAGGCTTGCGTCGCGTCATACAGACGTAGGTATAGCAAAATACAGAGTTGAAACCGCCCGAGTACATAAAATATAGCCTATGTCACTCAGGAATAAAGCAACTTTCTTTCGAAAAGGAGCTTGAGCCCCGGTATGAAGGCTAGGAGGAACGGGGTGGGTTTTTAGTCAGTAAGAGTCTGACACTATCTCCCGCTGCGCTCAAGAGTGGGGGTTGTCATTGGATGATTTTCCCCACCATAAAAAAAAGCTTTCTATCGGTGAAAAAATTTTAGCAATCGGACCAGTACTTCCAGAGATTACCTCCTACAAACAAAAAATAAAAAAAAAACATACTTTACTTCTTTAATATATTAGTGTAGATAGAACCACGCAATGTTGAAGGTTTGTTTTGGTAAATGTATTATGTTTTGTAAAAAGTCATAGAAGATATAAGTTGTTGTTTATAATGTTAGTAATACAGTCCTCCAAGGTTATTCGTGTTTTCAAATAACCCTGTATACCTACTCTAAGAATAAGATTGCCTGAATCTCTAATTTGCTATTTAACGAAAATAAGTGGTATCCTTCCTCAATTCTTTCGCCAAAAATACCGAGCATGATTAATAATACACACGAATATTCTGACCAAGGCATAACATCGTAATAAGATAACTATATCTAGTAAACGGATTCCCTATAAATACGGATAACCTTTGCAAGTCGGATGTCGATACGATAATAACATGTAAACACCGAAAGAGGAGGAAAATAAGGCAATCACGTTGTATCACAACCGGGGTATGCGTCGGATCATTTTCCTTTGCAGATTTGTATTTCATAAATCAGGCATCGATATGAGAAAATCTGATATTATCGAGAATGTCACACGAAACCAATGTTCGCGCATCGACGGGTGCTTCACTAAGGCTTTTACAACGAGGCATTTCAATTCTGACTTTGAAAGCAGTGGTGGCCGAGTGGTAACGGCCCTGACTTACGAGTTGTGGGTCGCGGGTTCAAACCCAGCCGGACGCATTACTTTGTGTAATTTATTTCATCACCACTGCTCTCAAAATGGTCAAGGAAAACATCGTGAGGAAACCGGCATGTCCTAGAACCAAAAATTCGAAGACATGTGACGTTCACCAACACGCACTGGGCCCGCGTGGTGGATTACGGCCCATTCCTTCTCCTGGAGAGGAGGCTTGCGTGAGTCCCAACAGTGGGAACTATAAAAAGGCTGGTGATGATGACTTCAATTCTGAACATATGAGACGAATCAACATCAGATCATCACTATTTGTTTCTTGTACTCTTTATTTGTAATATTAATTATTCGAGGACTGATTTATTACTAGCTGCTGCCAGTGACTTCGCAAAAGTTATCCCAAGGGTAAACACTCTCGGAATAAAATTACCCTATGTCCTATTGCAGGACATGATCTACCTGTATATCAAATTTCATTGATATCTGTTCAGTCGTTCGAGAGTAAAGAAGTAATAAACATATACATGTCGTGGCCAGATCTTATGTCTGTGTGATATGTCAATTCTCGTTTGACCTACTTTCTTAGACCTTTTATTAACATAGAAATCCTACATCAATGATATGGCCAAACGAGGATTGATATATCATCAAACTTTAACGTTTAAAATAATCTGGCCAGTTTTATTTGGTTGTTGAAATGATCTGGCCAGTAACCCTAACCAAGTTAATAATTTACAATCATTTACGCTAGTAGAAAACTTCAAATGTACGAGAATGACGTCATCGCAATGTTCAGTCATGTGGTCACAACAAAAAATCAAGGGCGTGGCCAACTCGAGGCGTTCGCCGCAATAGAAACTGTTGTAACTTGGCTAGGGGATTGACCATATCATGAAATGATAAATTCTGAGATCTAGCCACGACATACACACACATTCACAGATTTTGCGTTTATAATATTTGTGTGATTCAAGCTTAGACATTCGTGACCTACATAAATACGAAAATACAGTGTTCATCTAACAAGAAAATGGTTAAAAATGGATAATGAGCACCAAAACATGTTCAGTATCCATGTAAAAGGATGATTAATTTTCCATCCCCCTTTTTAACTCGCCGCCTACACAAGAACTAATCCTCTCTTTCAGCCGAATTAATGAGACACGATATGATGAGCAGGATACATAGAATGTATGTATCTTGTGTATAAGGTATTTGTATAACCCGATCTGTTGAAATACATCGTTATTTTTCTATATCAATCATCATCATCATTTTACTGCCCTTGTCTTGTGTTATTTTGTGTCGGCGTAACATGTTTTTTTTTCTTTCTTATCACCCCTCACACAAGTCGTCGCGGTCTCATGATTAGTCACCGGTGAATCACCGATATCGTCATGGTTTTCAAATATCTACTGTACTTCACATATTCACAGTAAGATATATATTTTAAAATTGTTGTGTAAATAAACAAATTTAAAAAAAAATAACTGCTTTAATTTATCCGTAGACTTGATATTTTTCGTTTTTACGATATAACATTTTACTTTGACAGTTATTGAAGCTTTTGACAGAACGTCTTTATGGTCAACTAGCTATACATATAAAAGCACTCTGAAATGCCTCATTTCCCTTCACTTTGACACCTCTAGTTATATCTAACAGGCGTTAAATAGAGTAGCTAATACATTTAAATCATGTTCTCTCATGTTGCGTGACTTTAAATGTTTCCGAAACGCGTTAAACTAGTTCCGAAAGCGTTTGGAAACAAGAGCTTTTAAGTTGAATAAATGTAGAAAAATATTAGTGTAAGCTAACGTTCGACTCTTTAAGTCACTTGAATAGAATTTTTCTTTGCATTTGCAGGTGAACACTGAAAGGCTGTTTCCGTCGGGAACGCTACACGGAAATGTACTACAGGCGGTGACAAAAACGCGAAAGCTCAAGCCAAACTAGTTTACAGAAGCGAGAGTATACTTCGAGGAAGCTGATTTACAGTACAATCATATTAGGTATTCTTAGTAAAACACTGTTCTAGACAACACACTACGAAGTCGTTACAGAAATACGTTAAACAAAGTTACTTTAAAAACTCAAGTTCATTTTTTAAATTGAAGGAATAATTATGAGCTTTGTACATCACCTCACAAGCAAGTAAAGGAAACGTACAACAAAGAAGCCTTTATCCCGTCGGAATGTTTTCCCGTCTATTATATTCCTGTTCGGTAGTTATTACTGGTAGTTACTGAGATAGAAGATAAAGGCGGAGATCACGCGATTCATTCGTCTAATTGCATCCAGAGGCGATTCCTTCTGTGTCCCTCACGGCCACGGCCCACGGTTTGCGGAACGAGACGGTAAATATAATGGACCAATTAAACTAAATCAAAATGTTTCGTAACAAGGCGAAGACGGAGATTATTATTTCAACATTGTGATCAATTTAATGGAATTGTAATCGAAATATGAAGCAAAAGTCGATTTTGAGTTTAATTTAGGAACTAAACAAGTAACTCCTATAAGTAAAACTACAGTAGATACGTATTTGAAATACGTACCAAATAAAATTACTAAAATTCTAGGAAATATTGTAAAGGAAAAGCTTATACCGAAGTTGACTGAAGTTGAAGTTGATAGAAGTATGAAAAGAACGATGAAAAATAACTGTTTGCGTTATCGTAGACTACTTAGGCACTCGCAATTCGTAGTAATAGGTACCAATACAATTTTAAACAGTGTAGGTATTACTCTGCTAAAGGCAATCATGTAAAGCAGGCCATTTACTTTGTAAGTCTAGACCAAACCCGACTTGATATTATAAGAAAAATCAATATGTGGTCGCCTAATTTCGTGAATATCTAATATAAAGGCTTTCATTCTTATATTAAAGGGTGTCAAAACACCGACACTGAAAAGGCCCACTCGGCCTTATAAGTGTCCATTAGGGAGGCGAGACTGATATCATGTAACCCTATATATTTGACATTCGGCAAGGGCCTACGAGAGAAAATGGGCCTGATAACGATGGCTCTTTTGGGGTTATATTTATTGTCAGATTATACATACTTATACAACCTTATTTGCTGTAACAGATACGTGTAACAGCCAATTTTCATAAGTGTGCTCTATCAAGGGTACGTCCTTACTTTGAGGATTAAATTAAGAGTTGCCACTTAGGCAGTTTCGAAGAAGTCAACTTAAATAATATTAGTGCTACGAGAATGAGAGTTGAGACAGAAAAATACGGTTTATTTGGAACTTTCGAGTTTTCTTAACAAATATTAGGTTAGACTTCGCATAGAGCTGCCTATATTAAAATGTTACTTTTAGACATTAAATTATAGTTTACGAGACACAACTATTGCGTCTAAGTAAGATTTATCGGGGTAGAGATAATTTTGAAGCTTATAAATTTCAATTTTGCAGAAGAATATCTCTTTTATTTCGACCGAGAGATTGCGTGATTTCTCAGTTTTTGATTCTTTATTATTTATTTTTAATAAATACTTACTCAGAAATCTAGAATTTAATTAACGATGTAGTTTGGATCAAAGTCCAAAATAACTTTTTACTTATTACTATTTTACACCTGGATGAAAATGGTAATAAATTAACCTTGACTGCTCTATGACGCGACGATTCTTTCAGTTGGATCAAACTGAAAGAATGGTCTAAATGCCAAACGAAATTAAATGTGGGAGTCAGAATGATTAAAGTTCAAAACAATAGTTTTTATGTGTGCAAATGCTCGTAGAGTACCGAGAGATACTGGGCCTTATTCAGAAAAGCCAGCGGCTTCAACGTTTCAACCGAGCTTTAGCTCACAGATATCACAATTCCACTCACAGTGGAATTGTCGACTAATTTCACATTTATATTACAGTGTCGCGGGCGAAGTGTGACGCAGTCGCTTGGATATATGTTCCTAGGTACAACACACATACATTCATGTAATACAGCGCGAACTTCGGAACGAAACACGGCCAGGATTAATTACGTGGGTTTTCTCACATTCTTGGAAAAGGAATCTTAAGAAAGTGCGAAATGTCTGGAAATAACCTTATGTAATGTCACCCGTAAAGATGCTGCGAATTAACTTTAGTGATGAAAACCTTCCAAGACTTCATATTTAGGACAAAGTGTCGGATGAATAATTGCTCGACGAGGAAAATCTCTGAAAACATTAACAGAATGGCACGCTTTTTGCTTGAAGGTCAAAGGAGCTTATTTTAGGAATTTTTGGTTCGTATTTTTTTATGATTTGAGGTTGATCTGATATATTAATAATAATAATAATTTGATTGAAGCAATTAAACCTTATAAACAAAGTTAAGACTTACAAACATAGGTACCTACATTTTTAGAAGTCTTTGTTTACTTTGAACCTTCACAGCATATGCGTCACCTTCTTTCCTGTACAGTAAGGCCGCAAAAGTCCATAGGAACGCTAAAGATTACATTGCTACGAACCGAGCGAGCACGATACTTCCGTGCGTATGTGTGCGCATGTATGAGTATCCACATTCCACAGATAACACACACTAAGGAACTGTCGTCGCAGTGAGCTTAAAAACATTATTATTTTTCTGTCCTTACCATAGCATTAATAAAATTCGCCCAAATACGTCATGTGCTGGTAGCCGTGTGAACTAAGTGTTGGATTCGCAAATCACGTAACCCGAGTTCAAATCATGGTCGGTCCGTTGCAGTTATTTCTTACTTTGAAAATTCCCAATCTATATTGATATAGTTGTTTTTTTATATTTCTATGAAAAATACTATTGCATTTTTTGCACTAAATAGTTGCAAATTACGAATGTGATCTATTAACCACAAGAAGAATCACATTCGTAATTTGAAATTATTTAGTTGTTACATCTTTTCGATGTTATAAGGTGGAAATAAAAAGACGTGTTTAATAAAAATGTTTATTCTTTATATTTACAAATTAAACATTTATGAGAATTGTGACGTCGAATTGTTACCTAGACAAAAAGTTATCTTGTAACCGTTATCTATGTTACGCCTAAGATTGTTTGTTGGAAGTATACCCACTTAGACCATTCATAATATGAATAACGTAACAATGAACGGATATTCAAATTTTAATAAAATAAAATATAGGTAATTGTTTATATCCAGTTATTTATTGAAAAGTGACATATGATTTGGACTTTGTAAACATTTTATTTTTGTGTAACATCACAATGAATGTATTGAGGTCATAGCTTAATTGTTCATTTTCTTGACGAAAAGAAGATTGAAACCAAACCTCAATTTCTGTTAAAAGAACTTTAGTTCTCACAAGATAATCGTCAATTAGATGAGAAAAATATATTGAACTATAGTATTATGTTAAAACAGTGCGGGTAGAAGAATAAAAAACGAAATAGACTCATGATTATTGTCAACAAAATTGATAGCGAGTTCACTGCATTCTTAAGATGAGGCGATGGCACAAGTTAAAAGATATAGCTGTTTTAAACGAAAGTAAACACAATATAATACAGTGTTTGTTAACGAATAATCACAGATATGTTAAAATAAAATGGTAGGCCATTTAGTTTAGTTAACATTAAATATTTAGTGCGAAACGTAATCGTTCTTGTTTGTGCCTCTCTGTCAAGTACGGCTACAGCAGGTTTTCTGTGATGCACGCCTTCAGCGTGAAGTGCACGGCGAACAGTATCCATCGAGGTGTCATATAATTCCGCAAAATGTCTCGTTGGTGCGAAACCATTCGTTTCGTATACGTCCACCATATGTCGTCGCTGCGCCTCGCTAATAAGCTTCGGTCTCCCACTTCTCTTTCGACTAGCAAGGCTACCTTCTTCCTCATATCTTTTTAGCCAAAGATTTACAGTATTTTTCTAAAATAAAAAAAAATATATATTAGGCAGCTATACCTACTTCACTTCATTTTCATTATATAAAATGTTAATAATCATAATTATTGAATATAATTTTAAAATAAAACTGCATTTATTAATCCAATAACCAATCCAATAAACCCAACGATTTACGTATTTCTCTTTTAAACCTCATAAAGATACGATGAATGGATTCATAAATGGCATACGTTTTAATTAGAAGATTAATTTGTAATAAAGTTACAATTCATTAATAGCTATTATACTCACATTCAGTCCGGTTTCTTCAGATATTTGTGTTTTATTAAGACCACTTTTATGCAGCCCAATGATAGTCGCCCTCACTTCAATACTAATATTAGCCTGCATTTTGCGAATATTACAATACTGTCAACCTCACGTCACTAACCAACAACTACAACCAAACGACAGTTCATTTCGGTTAAGTTAAAACTCATGTCTACCTCGCAGAAATCTAATTCTTTATTTAGTTTTTTTTGTGATCTACCTTTCTAACTCTAAGAAATGTGTGAACAAGTTAAAGAATAATTTAATATATGTAATGCAAATACATAACTTTCAATCGGGTAAGAACTTACAAAAAGTCAATAATTGCGTGGGATTTGAACTTGCGGCACACTGATTTGCGCTTCAAACTGTGTGCCTATACCACTGGGCCATCTTGACTTATGATAAGTTGATGAAATTGTGAATTTCAATCATTTGTTGGCGAAACTTGAAAATAAAAGGTCGTAAGTCAAACTAAACGTCAAACGAATAAGTTTTAAGAATTCTTATGGACTTTTGCAAGTGATAGTACATCATACACAACCACCTGCACCTTCCACGACTTAACTGAAGCTAATGACAGAGCAATCCACGTAGCAGCAGGACATATTGGCTGGACAAAATTTGAATCAAATCGACACGAAAGAAGAAGAAGAACATAAACCACTGGCAATTACTGTCCATTCCAGGTTACCTGCCCATTGAGTTTTAGTTTTAGTATCCTTTTCCTATGTATAATGGTGTACAATAAAGTATATAATAAATAAACTAGACAAAATACCAGCACAACAAACCTTGAGTTCGTTCATACCACGCAAATATCTGCGCATTAATTCCAAGACCGTTGCTGGTATGCGCTATAACGGTTATCTTTTACATTATACTGGCGCACAAAACATTTAAGTCGCAGTTTGCGGTTTGCGATAAGCTCTATAGCCAACCATGACCTTACATCCGGCCTCTTCTGTCTCACATATAGAAGATACGAACGTTTCACGTGTGAAGCACCTTTTTATGGCTCAAGTATACATATAGGTACCTACACGTACCATTGTACTGATACGCTTTTGGAAACGAGCATGAAAGTATAGTATTGGAGACTCATTGGTAAAGGAGGAGCATCCCTATCTATCTATTGGGGTCTGATTTCCGCACTTAACCCTATGTGGGCTATTATGCGTGGGCCATGGCGGCCATCTTTTGGCGAGCTTATTCCATCCCACCCACTTTTACCAAAAAAAAAAAACAAAAATATATGGGAGGAACTAAAATTATAATAAGTTTGATTATTAAATCTAAGCTAACATTATAAATAAAGAGGAAAGATTTGTTTCTTTGTTTGGAGTGTGTTACATGACTAAGCATCGAATAACACGTCCCCACGTAAGTTTATTAATACTAAACATTTATCAAAAAATTATGCAACCACGATAATCTTAACTCCGTAACCATTTGATCTCGAATAACAAAATCAAATTACGAATCACTTAACGTTTTTCTAATTTTTTTTTTTATTTTCGCGTTTGACCACAATCTTACCTGACGGTGAGCGATGATGTGGTCTACGATGAAGCTTGCTTGCCTAGAAGTAACCTATTCACTCTTGACTTAAAGTCCCTTAGGTTTTAGTTATCTGAAAACGCAGACTCCGGTAGGGAATCCCACACCTTAGTTGTACGTACATTAAATATGTTCCCAAAATGTTTTCTACGCATGAATGGGATGTCCACCATGTGCCGGTGGCGCAATACCGTACATCCAGTGGTCCGATGATGGAACGGGCTTGGCGGAAACAAATTGTGCAATCCCAGTGCACACTCCTCGAAATGTAAACGATAGAAAACCGACAGGCTAGCAACTCGACGTCGATGCTCAAGAATTTGAAACCTCTCATTGCCGATGATCTTCTTGGCTCGCCTCTCAATCGACTCTAGTAAGTATTTTTTAATTGAAGGTCTTTTAATTACATGTAAAGCATTTTACTGCGTCCATAACGTGTTTTTCGAAGCAGCCTATGTACCTCGAACTCAATCTCGACAAGTTAAAATGTTCACCCTTCTTTAGAGACCAACTTCGGGACGCATTGCTTAAGGGAGATCGACCCGTGCGACTGATTGAGCACGAGCATTTCTTATTGCTATTTTATAGGTATTTAAATAAAATTGATGAAAACTGGCACATAACGAACTGGTTTAGTTTTGACTAACTTTTCATGTATATAATTTTGAAACTTAAAATAAACAATATTTCTTAGTAATAGCCTTTAGACACTGTTTAATAAACAACAACACAATATTTACGTCAGATTGGAGAACGGAACAGAGGGGAACGCCCATAAAGTGCTTGAAATAGATAGAAACTAGGTACGTTCAGTCCTAAATTCTATTTACAATAAAATAATTATTATTATCACGGTTGTTTAACTAGGGTAAAACAATTATTATTTGAGTGGTTCAAGTGAAAGATAACTATTTATAGAAACTATTTGAAATTCGGTTGGTACACAGTGTGGGTTTGACAAGTCGTGTGGAAAGATAGATCAGAACGACTCGTTCCTTAACGTGTATAGTCCCTTAAATATCTGTGCCCGGATAGAGCCTCGCTGACCTTTAAATTCATTTTCTTTGCGAAATATAGATTGATTTAAATACGCATTCTGAAGAGCACTTAAAACCGGCAATTTTTTATGTAAACGTATTTCTAAAGATCAAAGCCGTTTGAAAGGATTAAGAAAAACAAGTAAAAAAATATTACGTCATTAATCATACGAAAATATCATAATAATATCTTGACAATGTTGTACCTGAGTTTATAATAAACGTATATATTTTTCAAACTTATTGACCAAGCTGTTACCGAGCAGTAGGCTTTAGAAAGTTACTGTTTTATGGCACTGCTCGGGTGCTAGAGCCTTAAAAGGAAGGTTGCGCAATACCTTGTTGTCCTCGGCACAGCTCAACACAAACGATGGCATGGTTTTCGAATTTTGTTTGCAGATGCAACATGAACAGACCAGTCAATCAACGCCATTAAAATTGAGTAGTACATACATTAATATTTCCATAAACGGTTACGCGAGTATTTTAAGATTCAAGATTCAAGATTCAAGATTCATTTATTCATTATAAAACATAGGTACATTATAAGGTCTTATTTAAAATATTGAGGGCGCTATGTTTTGCCTCTAGGGCGTACAAATTAATAATACATGCAAATAAGAATTTAATACATATTTATAAACCACATGGAATTAAAGAATGAATTTAGAATGAATTGAAGAATGAATTTATAAACCACATGGATTTAGTCCCTGTCACTCACATAAAGGCGTTTGGCATATGCAGAAAACGGTTGGAAATAGGAATTCCAACAACCAGCCCAAAAAATGTATCTATCGCGCATTAAAGTAACCAATTATGTATTATATTTAATTTGATTTCTATCTGTATTTATTTAGCATGAATAAGTAAAATTCAACCATACAGAATTCATCAAGTAACCCTTTAAAAACTGTTTTAATAGGATTAGTTCACAGCTGTCGTTAATTAAATATAATGCGACCAAAATGTATCGTAAATGTATTTATTATCATATGTACAAAAATTGTAAATGTTAATATTAAAAAATCATTTTTTTTTCAATTCGATGGTGCCCCGGGAATGTACGAAAGAGTCACCGCAGGCCTGGAACGCATAGGCTAACTGAAAGAACTAGGGTTTTTTTGATGTGGGTAATCATCCAATGACTTTTCCCGCTCTAAAGTGGAGTGAGAGAGTGTGTCAGATTCTTACTCCATAATACCCTTTGCGTTCTAAGATCATGGTTAGGAAATCGTACCGCCTCACTTTACCGGGTAATTACTCTGCTGGGACCCTACGGTTTTGCTGACATCTTTTGGAGGCGCGATGTGCAAATTTGAAACACTCTATCGCTCCTTCCAGAATGGCAGAAGTAATTTAATGATTTCCCAACTTAAAAAAACGGAACCCTTTTGAGTATAGCAATGACAGAAAAATGAAAGTTGTGTAAAACAGTGCCTACTAAATAGTGTTCTTGAGTGTAAAATAACCTTGCATTTAGTTTAAATACGAGTAATAGATTGTGTTACTATATAATTTTACTATGTAATGTTACTTATTTTTTTAGTCCTAAATATTATTTTAACATGTTTGTCACAACGAGTTGAAGAAATTCGGAGTGACTTGAAAATTTCAACAAATGAAAAATCAAGCTCATTATAAAACGAAAATATACATAGAATTTATTGTAATGTTTGTACTATAAATAAATACCTCGAATAATACAGGCGTGAAGTTATGTCATATGTAAAGAAAAACAAAACTAAATCCTTATCAATCGACCTTCATTTAAGGGCGCTTTGAATTTAGACGTTTCATGTCAGATCGCTGCCGCACGTTTACCGTCCCGCAGCCGGCCGGTTTCAGTACGTTAGCAGTCCGTCAACAATCGCCTAAATTAAAAATGAATCTGGCTGCCGTGCGATTGACCGCCAGTATTGCGCTATCCAATACCGCACTATTCAACATCGAATTGAACACGTGGTGCTTGTGGCGTTGCCGTTCTGTTGTCGACCGTTCGCCGCACGGTTGTCACACTGCGCGCTTTGTATGAAAAATAAGACCGTCCGTACGCAGTACAACTAACGCACCGCATCGGCACCGCAGCAGGCCGTCAAAAAACGCATAGATTGAAAGCGCCCTTATACATCACATTGAAAGATAAGTTAGACGTTGTGTTTAAAGGTTGAACACGTGACACGGTAATGCACTCCACGGTATAGTGGAGTGACGTCTATCCATCACATCTCACCTGCTTGCACTTTTATGGTTAAAACATTTTACCGATACAATTTATACTGCTTTTAAGAGATCAAAACGGAATACTTTGCTGTATATGTCTCAGTAAACTGGAGGATAATGGAAAAGGAAAGCAAAATAAAATGCTAGCTCATTTGTTAATATCACTCACTAGTTTTGGCCCGCAGTTTCGCCCGCCTGCGCAATGGCTTCGTATCGGCTTAGTTTTTATTCTGACTTTTTTTTTCTCGGTCATAGAGGATCATAGCGTGATACTTAGCATATAAGCCTCATTCAAAATTGAGGTATCCAATCTAGAGATTAGTACTTAATATAATAATAATATAATAATATTCCACAACTATCACACAACGCTGTCTAGTCTCAAGCTAAGCAGAGCTTGTGTTATGAGTACTAGACAACTGGTAAACATACTTATATATTTCTAAATACATACATATTATAGATAAAATTACATCCAAACACAGAACAAATGATCGTGCTCATCACATAAACATTTGTCAAGGGCCTCAAGTCTGCTATTACAATAGTGTCAGAATGGTCTATCATTGAAGTCATAATTGTCGATTTTGACAAGTTTGGTAATCTACTAATATAATGGCGTCATTATGACTTTCCAATGGTCAACCACTGACACTCCAGTGACATAGAATGGTAATCTCGTACATATTGACAAATGAATATTTGACGTTTGCGGTAATCTGCTAAAACTTTGACAGTTTATTTGATCAGTGTTTTACCATTAGAACGTTATTGTGCAGTTATTGGTTTTAATATGCTCGAAATTATCATTCTACCACAATTCTATTACAAGACCAGTGACCGATCAATGATCGATCATTATGAATTAGCAGATTACAAACTTTTAGCAAAATGACAATGGGATCGTGTTGGAATGACGAATTTATAAAAATAGCAGACTTGGGGCCCTGGGTGGGAATCGAACCCACGAACTCCGGCATAGCAGTCAGGGCTACTAACCACTAGACCAACAGGCCAGTCAAACTTGCAACCAAACTATTTAGATTTAATATACTAAGCCGTTGCGGTTTATTACCAAGTCACATAGAAAAATCGCGAATCTCTCTAAAGTTAATAACATTAATCGTTTGACTAAATATGATAAATTATAATATAATCTATTATAATTTATTATGTTATAAATATAATGTCATAAACAGATTAGTTTGCACAAACTTTTGTGGGCAAACAAAAGCTTTACATATGGTACAATTTCTGAAAGAGAATTGAAAAAGATTCTTTTAAAACTAGAAATCGAAGAATGTAATATATCCATAGTTAGACCAACAGAGGCGTAAAGGTTGTTTTTATGATGATAAGAAAAAAGCACGCTACCTGTCGCTAAACTATTACTTATGGTTGAGTTTAAAACAAAATTTGGGAGGCCCAAGAATGCAAAATTCTATGCATGGGTAGAACAGTGAAAATGTACTACTAACCGTAGTTAACAAAATTAAGTAAAGTTGTAGTATCAGTAGATTTAAACAAGTAAACCTCTTAATACTACTAACATTTGAAAGAGCATGCTGATTCCTCTTAGTGAATATGGGAGCATATTTTGAAGCTCATTTGGTTAATGCGCAATATAGTGGGCAGATCGCGACCCAGACTTAAATCCAATAGAACATACACGGGACGAGCTCGGGAGATGCGTTTGACAGCACGCTCCAGCTACATACGTTACGCGAGTTAAAAACTGCGTTCGTTTAAAAAATGGTTTAACATAGATTATAATCGTTTAATATGTAACAATTTTGAATATAGCATGCCACATCGTTTAATGAAATGATATGGAAGAAATACTAAGTAAATAAAAAGGCAAAAAAAAATTTTTTTATTGTTGATAGGTTCGTGCTTGACCGCTGTCTCACCTGATGGAAAGCGACGATGCGGTCGACAATGGAACGCGCTTACCTAGAAGAAACCTTTTCACTCTTGACTTAAAGATTCCCGGGTTGTAGCTATCAGGAAACACAGACTCCGACTATAAATTTTAATAAAAGCGAAATAGAGTACAAATCGTGTTGTATATCTTTTTAAATGTATTTTTTTAACTGTAGTCATCTATAGTTCAGGTAATTCATCTTAAGTAAGAAGATGACATATTTTTTATAGTGACCCAGAATTTTTACGACCCAGTATTCTAATATAGATTTGAATACAAAAACGACAAAGCGAAAATAATGCCGCTACAAAAACGTTTGGCTGACAAGTGAGTTAGTAAGCACAACATCGACTTAATCTCTCAACCCACTTAAAAAATCTCTTAGGCAATCTAAAATCCACAAAGTAAGATATTATTTATTTATCATTCATCGTTCAAAGTGAAAAGGAAGGACGGAAAGGAAATAAATTACTATTATAGCGTATTAAACTACCCAAGTGAGGAGCTCGATGGTGCTGATGTGGTGAAAATATACGATACTAGCTTTTGGACTTCGTCAGCGTACATAAAATATAGCCAATGTCACTCAGGAATAAAGCAGTTTTTTATCGGTGAAAAAATTTTTGCTATCGGACCCAGTACTTCCAGAGATTACCTCCTACAACAAAAAAAAAAAACTTAAAAACTAAACCAACCTATTTTGTTTTTAAGATTTTTTAAGCGATTCAATTCCCAAGGACTTATTAATATCATACAAATCCAACTTTGACCATTTTTGAACCCAGTTCATTGAACACACTTTCAGTATTTTTTGTTGTCTAGACAGAAACGCGACATGTCACAATATTTTATAAGTATAATGAATCTATTTTGGGTTCCACTATAGAGTTTAAGGCAGGAGTCAAAAACCTGCGTTAAATACCTAGGACCCTACCCATATTTTTTTTTTTCTCATTCCTTTTTGACCATTGCCTTTTAAGAATCTAGTGTAACATATATGATCTACACTAATGTTATAAAAAGATAAATTTTGTTTTTTTTTTGTTTTTTTGTGGTAATCCCTGAAAGTACTGGGTCCGATAGCAAAAAATTTTTCACCGATAGAAAGCAACTTTATTCCTGAGTGACATAGGCTATATTTTATGTACGCGGGCGAAACCGCCGGCAAAATTTGGTCTTACATATTTGTTTGCTATGTTATAGCAGTATGCAAGAACGTGGAGTATTCGGCCTTTGTTCGCTGACCTGTGCTAAAGGACGAATTTCTTGATCATCCCCAATCCGAAGATCCAAGAAACAGTACTGCTTTTATATTCGGATTAAGAATTCCGACCGTATAGGTATTAATTCAAAACAAATACCTACGTAAATCATACTATATGCGTTAATTTCTTATTTATTTATTCATTAAGGTAACCGTGACTCTCGGGGTTGTTACGTATAAATAAAGTTAATCAGTCAGTTTTATAAATAACAAATACTAAGAAATAACATTTCATATAACTTGGGTGTAGAGAACACATATTTACTGCTATGATAGTTGCGTTTAAGCGTGGTAATAGTTGTCATTTATGAAACTTATTTCATTATATAAATGGAAAAAAAACGTAAAGCTATCTTGAATTGACATTAACCGGTGTAAGACATCAACTTTTATTTAATGAAAATGATATAATAGAAACTAATATAAAGATATTAGTGAAAGGGCAACGGCTGCATTTGACATACTAAAACCATCATCACCAATCATAATGTGGTTATACATTCTAGAGAACGTGGTATATTTTGAGTCACTAAACACCATGTACATTTTGTTCGAAAACGACAGAAAATCCCTCAATTTATTCACAGTTTTCACAATATTTTCTATTTCTTAAAACTTCCAGAAAATAATATTAAGCCCTCGCACAATTTATAATAGAAGTCAAACACCCTATTACTTGTAAGTGCGAGGCTAATGTAGATTTTTTACTCATGAATAGTCACGCAATCCAGGCTGGGTTCCGTCAATTGATTGCAGGCAGTGAGCTGTGTAAGTCGTCAGCAGTAGGAAGTGTGCCAATTATAGGACGTTACCGACGCCTCACGACACTCTGGGGACGGGGTTGATTAGACAAGGAAGTTCTTTTTTTAGTACTTCGGTTAATTTGGAACAAAATCATGTATAGTTTATTTGATGTTATCCTCGTTTCACAGAATAATTTCAGTCAGCCAAGTCTTTTTAATTTTTGTTTGGGTTCGTCCACAGCTCATATATGTATTTAATAAAATATTTTTTATATAAAATCTTAGATATTATTCTAATATAATATGTATATGTCAATTATAGGTAAACACAATATTTAACACATGTCAGATTATATTACGCTTAGTTGGTAACTTGGTTGCGTCGTCAAGTCATTTGAATAAAGACTGTGTTGGAGTTACCCGATTCAGTAAAATACCAATTTTTAACACGGAGCCAGCAGATGACCCTTGGCAAGACTGGTGCCATATCTTCTGGTTTATAAGTCCCCGTAACGTAGGATTATGTAACAGAATCATTCATGCCTCTTAAATATTAAGTATTACTCGAAGATATTCGATAAGTACGCGTTGGTCATAGTGTCATCTCTTCTACTTATAAAAGCGTTTTAATCTTTTACATTGTTGTGGCAATAAAGCATTCATAAACCACTACCTCTTATGAATGACGGACGCAAGCTTCGCCAGCTACGCTACTACAAGAAAGTTGTGAATGCTACGAGTTTTCCAATCGCTACGAAACTCACAATGACTCTTTTCCGTAGCCGGCTACTACAAATGCTACAATTCACTTAATTTGTAAGGCAGTTGTTACGCTTGACATGAAACATTACCCTCCAGACCATTCTACAACAAAAAACTTGAATAATAAAAGCTATGAGAACATTACTATAATGTCCAGTTAGGTAAATGTAATACATCAAGTTTTTTGATCCGTAAACATAACAATGTAGAAATAATTTCTTACCGTGTAAGGTTTTCCTCTAGACGGAATTATTATATCTCCTGCAATTGTGGAGGAGACGAGAGCCACTATACCCACGTATAACAAAGAATTGTATAGAAATTCTCTCAACTGGAAGGACGGTCCACTTTAACAAGACTTTTTAAGTGAGTGGATAACGAAGGCTAACTGGGTGTTTGTTTCTACAAATAGAAATGTAAAAAGAAATCGCATTCATATACAATCATATACACCCAGACTTTTGTTACAGCAATTATCCTACAATAGACTTGATAACATCACAAGAGTGCTTTTAGAACAAGCTGTTCTCTATTGTTGAGATAATAATGTCTGAGAGGATTTGCCTGCCTACACATTTTAGACAAAAAACTGTTTTGATTGTAGCTTTTACATGATAAATTTATGTCTTGAACAGTATTTGTTGATATGAGACGAAAACATTGCTATAATTCGTGAAGTAGGCAACCAACAACAGTCTAACAGATATACCTAACACGGCTAACACCTATGTAAAATAAAAGTAGTGTCGTACCGGCCGTACCGTCGCGTCGCCACGTCGCTCCGTACAACGACACTCACCATTAGTTTACATACAAATGGGTGTCGTTTTACATAATCCATCGTACACGATCGCTGTAATTTGTTGCGAACCTTCTGAATAAACAAATTGATCGCGTTCATAATGCATGCCCGACAGTGTGGCGTGCGGGATAATTAAAATAAAATCTCTATCACTGTACGTAATACGTCAGTCTCGACTAACGTCACTCGAGCCCAGCATTGATTGATCAACCGCGCCAGATATATCGGTTTAAGCTGAATAAAGCGGTTGTTTAACGATCACGACGGTTTAATAACTCGATACATATTGTTTTTGTCAGTTCGATTACAAATAGGCTTCCGATTTCGGTGTTGCTCTACACGTCTACAAATCTTTCTATACTTTATAAATCAAAATCCAGAAATAACTCATCGATTCATCTCCTGATCGCTTCAAATAAAGCTTTTGAACGTGCTCCCGAATGTAAGCAATTCGTTTCCGAGTGACGAATGCCTGTGATATAATACAGTGGTAGCGTACGCGTTGAAACGTAAATACCTATGTAAGTACCTGTGTGCGAAATCCACGAACAAACGGCTAACGAACGCGAAGCAAGAGGCGATACGATTTGTCTGCCGCTGCGAAATTCATGGAGCTAGGAATGCGGTGGAGGCGAAGCGCTGGAAATTTACATTTCATTAGCAGTGTGCAGTTGAAGTGGACGTCATGACGCGTTGAGAGACCGACGCTGACGCACATAACTGACACAAAGTGCATTGGGCCTGTGTGTAGAAATCACGGGATAGAATACGAGCAGGAGTGAAGTCCCTCGGTGGCCTTTTGCCAGTCAGTATTGTGACTAATTTCTTTGGGCTGTCACAAATTTATTGTGATTACTGTTTTCATCTGCATATGTTTAACATAGATTCACATACATCTTTATATATATTATAATTCTTTGAGATGAAATTTTGTCTTTGTATTTAAGTGGGACGCTACAGTTGGGTTCTCATCTTTTTTTCTTACGAAATGCCAGCTGTCCGGCAGCACAACGTCTTATATTTATTTTACATAGATGTAGCAATAACAGAAGATTAATTATCCAAAACTCTTTTTTGTCTTGTTCTTAATTAGGATATCTAAAACTAGTACCCGTTGTAAAAAAAAAACTACGATAAAATGATTACTGGAACTTTTTAGGCACTATTTTCAAAGTTTTAACTCAATATTAAATGATTAAAACTTTAGCTAGGTTTTACCGTACCTAAAAACACGGCGTGTGCGTGCTACGCCGTAGCTCGCGTAGCTCGCTACGGTGCTACGAAAGCCGAAACTGTCAACGGGCTGTCGAGCTGTCAATACAATCGCTTGTTATTCGGAAATGAATCATTTGTGTCTGCCTGTACTCAAATGCACCAATTACAGTGCGTCATTATTCCTCGTTAGTATCGCTTATCGTTAAATATTTGAACAAAGGCTCTAGACTTCCTAACATGTATGGAATGTGATAACATAAATGAACTGAAATATTTTGAGTTTTCGATAATGTTTATCGCAGAGAAAATGTCACTACTAGGGTCTCAGGTCAACCACCTCATATGGTATGTCTCGTAACTTTCTTACAACGTACACACAAAACAGACATAACAAGTGATATGTACTCGTAACATCGGGACCGCAGCAGTCATACATTGTGCGATAAACTCTTTTCCTTTATTACGAATGCAGTGCATTCGTTAGTAGCTCGGCGTCGCGCCTCGGTATTTGCGCCGCCTGCAAGTGGCGATATTTCAGCGCGCCCAGAACCTGTTTGTGAAAACTTTATTCACGTCAACAACTGGCTGTCTGTCAACTACAACACAAACTCACTATTATTACTATACATACAAAACTCACACAGCGACAACCAACAATAATCCAAACATTTGAACCAACATTTATAGCGATAGTTTGCACACTCATTCAGTCGTTTCATTCAATTCATTCATTCACGTCGTCATTGTCTCACTAAACAATAATGTTATTAATGACACCTGCTTGGGATCGAGATGGAGAACGATTTCATTAGATTTGATTACTTGAACATGGTCATAGTTATTCACTGTCAGAAATCTTTCGTTTAAATCTGTTTTAAGGCTGGGTGCAATAAATTGTCTGGAATAGACTGTAGAAATTGAATAAATGATTAGCTTACCTATAGTTATAACACATGCAGGTGAAAACTTAAAATGAATTATAATTTAAGTTTTATGAAAGGGCAAAACTTTTGATTTGAATCTAGGGGCACGGCAGCGCACCCGCCTAGTCGAATAGTAAAGCATAGCCGTACCAAGGTTGGTACGGTTATACCGTTCTCGAAGCCATTCAGGACCTTTTCGACCTACTCTAATATTGTTATGGGTGAATCTGAAAGCTTGAAATTGGACAATACGTATTTGTTGTAGTAATGTCTTTTCTGTTTACTACGCCTTTGTTCTTTTGGAGCGTGATTGCTAAGTCACAAATATCATAAAATGTATGTTAAATAAAGTTGAAAAACAATTGATTGCAAATACAATTTTATACGAACTTAATTATTGGGGAGTTGGTTGACGGACCGTGAAAAAGCTAGCATAGGTACTCGACGAGGTTCAAAATTAAGATCTCACAACTTGCGAGAGTGAGTCCGAGACTTGGCAATATTATTTAACGTAGAATGTTTTTGATGGATATAATAATTTGTCGTCGTATCTATGCGCTAAAGTATTAATAGGCCTTGCCAAGAACAATAGCGCATATATATGGTGACTGGTAATTAGTGACCGATACTTATACACGTTACTGTACTAATGTGGACAAACAACTTTCCCAAAGAAACTTTTTTTTATACTCATTAGTTTTATCACAATAACAAAACAGCTGTTCGCGCGAATTTGCGTGCGCGCCTGCGATCTATCTAGATCGATCTCAGCTGTTAGCCGCGTAACGCCGTTGTGTCATGTACCTTACCTAAAATAGTGATAGTGCACCCGCGCCGCTTGCAAACTCATCGGTGTATGTAATCAGTGTAGGTACCTACATGTTCCGAATAAATAATATAAGTTAATTAATGAGTATAAAAAAAAATTCTTTGGGAAAGTTATCTGTAATCATGATTACAATCACGCGTATAATTATCGGTCACTAATTAACAGTCACTCTATGGTATGGTTACAAATAGTACCCACAAAAAATTGCATGATGTTTAATTTTATAGGTGCATTATATTTTCAACTGCAGTCCAAACTAGAATTTCTAGTGGGACTGGGCATGTGCTCAGACAACTTTTACTACTTTCATCTTGGGAGGATAAACATTTCAAAGGTAATCTGTGGCTCGATATTTACCTTCTGTCGGGACAATTTACTGTTGAAACATTGATTTGGCAATATGTAAAATTCATAGGTAGGTACACAATGATCAGTGTGTGTCGGCAGGTTTTGGGAGCGCGGTGTGAGGGAGAGGGGGGGGGGCCTTCGGCTGACTGACTCCGATCGTACGCGTCACTATTTTACATATAAATGGACGCCGCTCCATAATCCGTCTAACACAATGGCTTTAATTTGTTCCCTGAATGTGTACGTAGGCAAATGAAACCTGAAATTGGTGCGAAGGTACCCAGTTTGCGTACGCTGCAACTGTAAGGCAGCCACAACGGAACGGTAAATATAAATAAGTGCAGCGATGAGTGTTTGCTCTAATTTCAATACGACAGTGAAAGGTTCCGCCGCTACGCGGAATTGTTTGACTCTCGTAAGCCAAACTACGTGTGTTGTTTAGTTTGACTTAGCTAACAGAGAAGTTAAATTAGTACGAGTATTTCCGAATGCAAATCCTGTGCAGCCTGAAGTAGTGGGTCGGCACCTGCGCTGACAGTTTGCGTAATAGCTCGGAACCACCGAATTAATTTACAAAACTCTGACCTGTCTCGAACAAAATAGTTTTTGATGCAAGTACCCAGTTTGCGCTCCACCATGCCGTAACCTCGAATAAGTGGGTTAGTTTTTGAATAAATATTACGTGGAATTTGTGTTTCCTAAGGGGATTATTTTAATGAAACACTACAGGTATTTGTTTCTTTGTTGGCTGTAAATAGTTTGCATAATGCCAACGTCACTCGAATAGTCATTTATTTTATCACCTTACTAAATTAATAACAAAGCTATACTCATTTCATGGTAAACATTAAGATAATACACAGCAGAGATTTATAAATTATTTTTTTTTTATAAAAAAATATTTAAAAAAATTATTCAACCATGAACTAAAGCGAGTTAAAACGAAGTTAAAGCCGAAAATGTAAAAATAAAATTGTTTAAAATTGTTCGAAACACTTTAAGCGCTTGACAAATTTATTTTTATTAATTTTTTATATCGTACATTATTAATTCACATTACTTTCTGTAGATACCTACATTTTACTGTTTCTTGTGGACTGTAATTACGAGACTACAGAAAACACTACTTGAGTAGCATGCCTGTCTAAATTTTAATTAAAATGTCATGTTTGGTCTCCTCCTATAAATAAACAGGTACGAATTTAAGTCCGTCAAGATGTAAAAACAGATAACACGTTTATATAACTAAGCAGGTTGCATATCCTTTCAATTAAAAGCAGTATTTATCATTCTATTATACGGAGACAGGTGAATTGGGATAAACATCAACATGTTTATAATAAGAACGATCTCCAGCGGTGCCGCAAACAACTTTGAAACTGGCCCAGCCACGCAGATGGGGATGACATCTCTTTGAAGATAAAGACGAGAGATAATTTTGCAATTTTCGTGCCGAGAGGTTAGCGATATGTACCTGCCTGTCATGTTTCTCAAATTAACTTTTGATGGCAAGCAAGCAGAGCAACTTTCGCGTTTGTGGTGACGAAATTCTGTAGGCATTTTCGCTGACGGGAATTGGTAGGCAAGTACAATTTCCAATTTCGAACTTTGATCGATGTCAGATTATATAAATTTGTATTTTCAGATTCGGCACGAGTCCGCCAATGCCGCCAATGCTTTGATTATATCTCAGTGTAAAATTGCCATTTCAAATTATAAGTTTTACGGGGAATGAAAATACCTTTTATAAATGTAATCGACTGCTGTTAGATGTATTTTCTTTGAGCTGTGCCGCGAGTGAGTAACGATGAAAGAGGTTTTTTTGTTATAATCTCCTCTTTAGACCCCAGCTGTAGGGTGCTGCGGTCACGCGCCCACGCCATTCATTCACCATTCAATGGACTAAGCCCACAACTACACTCATCCCACTTTTGATATTATTCTGTGACCCAGTACATAAGGGCTCAACTGACACTTAATGGGAATAACATCTGTTACTTCGCTTATGTTTAAGCGTAAACACCAAAAATGAATAGAACTAAAATAGTTATTATTAAATAGTATCTTTTTAGGGTTCTGTAACATCATAATAAAGTTAAAAATTAGTTTTCCAATACATCGTACAATTATGCAGATTACATTTTTAATAAGTATCACGGTAACCCACCTTAGCATTGGATTGACTTGGAACTACTCGTATAAGTTCAAATAACTTGTAGTTAAGGAATGTTATTCCTTTTTAGAAATGTATTCTTTCTGTAGGTTTTGTATTTTCTGTATTTATTAGATAGGTATTAATTTTTTGTAAATGATATGAAATATATTACATAATGACGTACACGGACTTAGAATTACTATCAAATGGAATGTGTACGTTTCTATCACTTTCGTTTGGGAAATTCGACCCTTCTTCTACAAGCGGTTCCGGTATAAAATTTACAAAACGAAAGCTATTAAATCAATATCACACAATTTGTTCGGTACAGGGAAGTGGTAGTTATTGATACGGCGTGCCTGTTAAAACATATTGTTTCCATTTTTTAACTAATATTATGAAATACAGAATAATATTAGTTCCATAATACAATAATACAGTGATTTAACTAAAATCAAAACAAATGAACAATTAATTAAGTTCAACTTAGAATTCTAAGTCAAATCAAAGTGTACAGCTTCAGAAATTGGTAAATTATAAGTACCTTATGTTAGGTTGTGATCGTTTCGTAAGAAAAATATAATAACTTGTCAGTCTGTATTAAAGTGTGAGTCAAATTTAATATAATTTTAATGATTAAATAACATCAATATATTTGTAGTGTATTGTTTATGCACAAAATGCGTTGCCACGTCATAAACAAGAAGATGTTTATCAAAACGAACACGTCAAAGTGACAGCCCTAAAGCATACATTTGTCACTATGATTATGTCAAACACAAAAATAATCCCGTCATCTATTTGGCGTGCGGCACACCCCTGCTGCTCGCGACTTGCAAATTGAGGGAGACTGGGGACAAACGCACGAAAGATTATAAAGTGCGTTGTATAGGTGATCAGACGTCAAAGTTGTGATGTTTGAAAAAGTTGTCGAGGGCGAGGGAGGGCAGGCGGTTGCCATGGTTAATAATACCCGCCGTATAATACGCGAGCATGTTGCCGTCGTGGGCAACTCTCCCCAAGTCGCAAGCGGCCGTCGCTCTAGCAACAGGTCGTCTGTTTTATAGCGAATCTTTTTATGTGATTTCTTATGCTTAAAACGTCTCCTTACAGTTCAAAAGAAGTCAGAAGCATTAAGTTTCAAAAGGTGAAATCGCTTTGAGGCGGAGCCTTTTAAAATGTCGAGAACACATTAATTTCTGTTTTGTTTGTGTGTGTTAGTACAAAGTGATGGGTAAAGAAATGCTTGTAAAAATCTATCAAATGATGAAGAGGTCATTGATGAAGCTTCTTTACTTAGAAATTTTAGGTCAATTCTTAGAATTTCTGAGTTCTAAGCACTCCAGGATATAATATAGAGCAGTTATCTACTTGGCAAGTACGCATGTGCCAAGTTAAGTTTATCTAATAAATGGTTTTCATGTGGTAACCACCGAAATTAATTATGAATCAAATCTTAGTTGTTGATACTTTGCGAATGTTCTCATAGTTACAACATTGCGCAACTGTTTTAATGATTTGCTAAATAATATATACGTTAGAAGTGTATATTTCAACATTCAGCTGATGAAACGTAGGCACTTGGATTTATTCTCAATTTTCAGATTTTTGAAACAAAAGTGAATATTTATGTCCTACTAAACACTGGCAATGTTCATAATTTAGATGTTTTCACTCTTAGGTACTCTTTGTAAATATGATACCTTATATAATAACTGTACGAATATCTATACAAATATTATAAAGAGGTAAAGTTTGTTTTTTATTTGTAGAAGGTAATATCTGAAAGTACTGGTCCGATTGCTAAAATTTAATTTCACTGATAGAAAGCTGCTTATTCATGAGTGACATAGGCTATAAAACATTATGTATGCGGGCGAAGTCGCGGGCTAAAGCTAGTATTTTATAAAGTATCATATTAAAATTAACGAAAAAATGAATTTTTCTGTTGACATCTTCTTGAATTCTTTATTGGAGAAAGTATGTAGGTACATATTATGCAGGTACATTTTTATTTCTCTCAATGACTTGACTATGTCATAACTATTCTGTTATTATTTCATAAAGAAAAATTTATTTATAATAAGTAGTTCCAGTTTATCAAACGTTACGGAAAACAGTCAATTTCAATTTAATTCATTAATTGCTCATATCTTACTATACATAATTATATATAAATCTCGTGCCACAGTGTTTGTTATCCAACAAAAATCGTTTAAATGCCTGATAGGTCTGAAAACTCTGAATTTAGAGCGTAGGCTAAATAGGGCGTAGGCTATTTTTATACCCCTAGGAGATAAGTCTAGTATTACGGGGGCGACACTGTGGGCAGCAGCTAGTATTTTTATAATAAACAGATATTCATACAAAGTTATCAGTATTCTAACAATGGACAGATTTTCGTAGAAACTCTTATTACGCATAAACAAACGTGTTTCTAAAATAATATTTCCCAGAAAACACAATATTGAATGTTTCCACGTTCTAAATACTGTATAATAATATAATCATACTGTGTTTACAATACAAACGTATGCTACATTTAACTGGTTTCATCTTTTCCGTCCGTAGTAATTAATATTGTCTGTTAGGTCTTTAGAAATCGGTCCGAGCCGCACTGCACGATCGCTTACGATACGACCGCAGGGCTATTTAATAACGTCACTCATGCATAACCGAGCAAAAGTAATTAAAGCGACGTCACCGTCACAACGACCATATAGTATTAAAGCCTTTTCAGTAAAAGAGGGCGCTGTGCGCAATTCCAAGTTACATTTTAATCAAACAGTGACCACGCCCGAGTCTGTCATGTCGCCTATTTATGAGTTGTAGAGGGGATCCTTCCGCAGTTCACTTTGTGCGCCCGTATGGTAATGGCGTGGATGTGGTGTGACGCGCTCTGACATGTGTCGGCTGCGGAAAATGAAGTCCGAACGCGAGGGAATGTTTGCACGCACGCCAATAACACGGGGCCTACAACGGGTTTATGCTACGCAGTTTGTTCTGCAACGTAATTAATCGTTTGTTTCTTTTGAAGTCGCATCTTAAATAAATATACACATAAGTAATAGATTGCAGGGGCTGACGGGTTTTTAATTACACAGAACAAACACATCCCATTGATGTCACACGTAAACATAAATAGGTGAAAACAGGCTGACTATAATTCAAAATTATATCATGAGAGACTACATTGCGTATAGTATTTCACTCCTGGGCCCGGCCATTTAGAATGGAGGCAATTCACAAGCACGTCATTATTTTATCGATGATGACGTCATAAAACGCAGTTACGCGTTCGAGGGGACGGAATTAGGTCCGCAAAACCACGGTCACCTTCCAGACGAGCGGTGTTTACATATTTCAAGTCCTTGTTCATGAACTCTGTGAGATAATATAACTCTAGCGTTGGAGATACCTAAGTAATAAATCTAAATATTTTATGAGAATTGAAAGTGTCTAAGTATGTCTTTTTGTTCTGAACCATTAGTATATTTTATCACGGACAAAATATTTTGCTCTCTAAAATGTTTTTGGCTAACATCATAGGTTCTTTTAAAATAAAACTGCCCGACAAACAGGTGAAGCCACATGCATTTGTTTCGTATTCTCTTTTAACTTTGAAACTCAAACCGCTCTTTTATTTTTGTCTGCTGTATTCACTCTTTAGTGTCATTATTTGCGAAATTTTAATGAATAAACATTATACTGTTAGGTTTCGGTGGATATGAATATTCCCTCCTAAGATCCTCTCTAAACATGCTTAAAGGCTGTTGGAATTTGTTTCAGGATTTATTCGTAAAGAGAGGTAATAGCGCGGCTCATTGCTTTTTCACTTGGTTACTCAAATGTAGATGGATGAGGTCGTCGCCGGCGCCGCCGGAGACAATTGTCAGCCATCGCTCAGTGTCCCCGCTAATTGAAAATTCTCGTCAGCTTCATTTAAATCTCCATCGACAAGAGAAGACCCGCGACCGTTGAAAATTGCCGAACTATAATTTAATTGTCCTACACCTTTGTCATGACGTCGTCGTTGGCCTGGGGCTTGCGTGACTGATTTCAACAAAGAGCATCATTGGCATATTCCGTACACAATCACGAATTGATTTTATTAGTCCAATTTAACATGTAATCTCCGGGCCATATTTTAGTGTAAGCGTCCAGAATGTAAGCAGAATACTCCTAGTAAAATAAATTCGGTATACCAATTAGAGATCCCTTATTCCTAAATACCCTTTCAAGTGGATTCGCGGAAGGAAGAGGGCGCGAGCGGAAGAAATTCTCGATAACAGGGAGTAAAGAGTGGAAAATTATAAAACGTTAGAGCCCAGACACCGCCTTGAGTGGATAATATTATGATTATGATCGCTCGACTCTGAAATAATACCTACGCTATCTGGCAATTGATTATTTAAATGACAGCTAGTGAGTATATTAACATGATATTTAGCGGCGTTTATGCATGAGTTACATAGAAATATGGTAGGATTTCATTACAACGTCTTGTGTTGATTATACCTATATAATATTAGGTATGAAGGAGAAGTATTTTAAGCTTTATTTAAATGTCCAGTTTAGCGAAACGTGAGAGTTTAGCAATGTAGAATATACTCATTTATATTATGATAACATGTGGTCAAATGTAGACAATAACTGAAAAACGTAGACAACGCCACGATTCACATCCTTGTCAAATAAATCTCCAGAATTAAAATTGGTTTTGAAAGACTCGAAATACATAATTTCATTCATCCTCAACTTCCACAAGAAAAATAAAAAAAATGTTTCAAAAGATATTTAAATCGCGAATAAAAATATCTTGCGATGTGAAGATTTATTACCAGCACTTCATTTACTCACAGTTTACCCAGAACGTAGCAGAATTATATTAAGTGTGGTCCAAGGCAGAGTTTTCTAGGAAGGAACAACTTTCGTTTCCATTTTTATTCATTCCATAGCGAAATCAACATTTGTAGAAAGCGTAGATGTGGGCGTGGGGCGACCCGTATTAAAATATTTTAAGCAGGCTATGAATATGCAAAGACACGGCGCGCGGCGGCGGCGGTTAACGATTTGCACGTTTTTGGACCACTTGCTAATTGCAAATGTGAACGAACACTTATGGCAAATGTAATTGCTTTCACTGATACCAGATCAGATAGAAACAATGTTTGATTTTGCCTCGCCACGGCCCCCTGTAACTGAAAACTAATTTACTTTCATCGGATAGCCGGACCGCGCTAATTTCATTTCGTCTGCGATTAAAAAGTAACTGCGGGTTTCATTTGTTTTAATGTTCTTTGACAAAAATGTTCAGTTGAAATAAAATTTTATTTTTCAATTATACTTATCGCTGATCTCAGCGACTATTTTTCTTAACGGTAGGTCACCGAAGTACGTTTTCATTTCTATAAAACTATCGTGTCATTTTATTTTATCCATCGCAACATATTAGGCATCAAGATAGAGCTTTGTACGTTCAAAGATGTCTGAGTGTAAAAGAAAATCCATTTGGAATATGAAGGCTACATGACCTGTAGGTGATCCCTGGGGAGGCTCACAAACCCCGCATTACCACTTACCTACATCTCTCGAGATATTTCAAATTTTCAGCTCCATGGAGGCTTACGATACATTTCTATGTCATGTTTGAAAAGGATTCTGAAAAAGTTGTTCATACCAGTCGAAGTAATAAAGTAACTAAGTGGCTCTCAATGCTTTTTTGAGCAATTTGAAATAGTACTTATCTTTAATTCCGTTGGGAAATAGGTATAATAATATAATGCCGATGCTTATAATATGCTACAAAATGGTAATATAATCGGTAGTCTAATACGTACGTGCATGCACTTAATTGCACTTTTAAACCAACAGCTGAACACAATTTGCAAGTTTTAAAAAACAAACAACACTTTCCTGGTACAATTACTCGTGGTAATTGTTTCTTTTTACAATACATTCTATTCAATTTATATAAACTGAACTGAGTGGTGGAGGTGCACTGTAAACTGCAAGTTGCTTAACAAGATCAAGCACAAAGTGCGATACGCTGTACGATTAGCAGCTTGTTGCGAGGAGCTAGCTTCTCTCGGCCTTTTCAAGTGTGATTAAGGTTGGATTGAGGCAAGGAACGGACGTATCTATTCAATTAATGCTACTCTAGACCCAGGTTGGCCGGTCCCTCAATTTATATTACTTCGACTCTGAAAATTACCCTTATTTGTACGTATGAGAAGAACGCCTCCTCGGCCGCGGGCGGTCGTGACTGTGTGCCAACAGATTGAAATATTGCCTCTCGAAACGCTTAGCTTGAGAACATCATTTTCAAAAGAATGTATGAAAGTAAATAAAATATTTTTCAAGCTGTTTCCGATTGGCAATTCAGCATAGAATTAAGGTCAATTGGGGGTAAGAATTGCCTTTTGTATTCAATTGAATTTACTGAATAGGAAACTCCTATATTATATTGATTATACTTCACTAAAATACTTGGTATTCTGTGTTATGCTGAGACAATTATATAATTATTTCGGCGATTACGTCAATTTAGCAACAATAAGACACTCAATTGATTCCTTGGTCCCGGCCTAAAGGATAACCATGACGTCGTTGACGAGTCACCTGAGTGGAATCATTTGGAGGTGCGCCGGTTACCTTTTGAATTTGTTCGGACATTAAGAGACAATCTAAGGCAATCCGTCGAGAAGTTAGGACTCTCCAAACGGGATCACTGGTTCACTTAGCTTACGATACTTGCACCTAAATCTGTAATTACCTAATTATAATAACTGTGAAATAAAAGTGATCGAGGAGCGTAATTGTTATTTTAATTCTACGCCCTGAACTCTCTTTCAAGGAACCGTACCGACATCGGCTGTACCGCTTATTTATCATGTACTTATCATAATCAATCATATTTTGTAAAATAAGTAACATCTACCACTAAACGCTTCAACACAACATACCATAACACCAACATAACCAAACAATTAATCGTGCCAGTCGATCGTAATGTCACACAACGCACACGTAACTCAGCAGTAATAACTACATACACTATATTTGCAGCTAATGACGATCACTGTCAAACGCCGCATCCGAGCCGTATGGCCTCGTGTAGCAAGTAGTGCCGAGGTCGAGGGATTACGGAGCATAGCAAAGCGCCAATAATGGCTGTCTTCGAACATCAATACAGATGCGGATTTGTAGTCATGCTTCGAGGGAAACTCACTTTGGATTATAGTCTTAAGTTACGGCACGATTCGTGTGAAACCAGAAGTACCTAGCTTCTGGTTTATCATGAATTGGGACTCATTGTTTTGTATTGTTTGGAGTAACGATCATATTTAGCTTGAGTTTGTGAATAGGAATTTAACTTTTATAAGACTTATTGACGTAAACAGATATTATATAATGTTTTATTCAACATCGAAATCATCTTTTCAGCTGTAAGACTTACACATTCCTCAAAGAATTCGACAATGTCTTACACTACCGATTCCAGCGTCATTCACTACCCTTCCAGCACCTTCCACCACCCTATTCATTGGCTCTCTGCAACCATCACCAAGACTGCTTAATCTTACTTGGCATAGCGTAATCAGCCTTTCAATGTTCCCACTGCTGAGACTCAGGCCTCCTCTCTAGAAGAGGGAATGGGCCGTAATCCACCACGCGGACCCAGTGCGGGTTGGTGAATGTCACATGTCTTCGAATTTTCGGACATGGCGGTTTCCTCACGATGTTTTCCTTCACCCTTTTCAGAGCAGTGGTGATAAAATAAATTACACAAAGTGATGCGCCTGGCTGGGTTTGAAGCCGCGACCGTAGGTCGTAAGTCGGGGCCGTTACCATTCGGCATCCACTGCTGTCCATATGTACAGAGATACGTGCCTACGCTGAGTAGACTAAACTACAGTCAATAATACCATCGACTAGTTTATACACTGTTAAAAAAAAAGACTAAAAATCGCACGCGTAGTCCATAGCAAATACACCAAATACCGTTTAAAATGTATAAAAATGATTCAGCATTTTATAAAATGCCGGAAAAATATTTCGCTGAAATAGCTTTTCGAAAACACTATTAAATATAGTGATAGATATAAAATTTGAACACGAGAAGCAATCTGAGCAAATGGACGCCGCTTAGCAGGCCATTTTGCCATTTCGATGCATTTCCGCTTGGAAATTACTATCATTTGTTAAAAGAGGGACGAATACCGCTAAACCGGTCACGGAACTGTTCATTAATCACACAATGAAACAATGCATTGTAAATGTGTTTGTTTGAATATCACATACTAGCTTTTGGCCGCAGCTTCGCCTGCATACATAAAATTTAACCTATGTCAGGAATAAAGCAGCTTTCTATCGGTGAAAAAAATTTCGTAATCGAACCAGTACTTTCTGAGATTACCACCCACAAACAAAAAAAAACAAACTACGTTTTTATAATGTGTAGATCAGTTTACTTTACGCTCATATCGGAGTTGAGACGAATTACGTTTATTAGTGGATTTAATAATTTCCGTCGTCACATGTCGGAAAAGTCGACAGAAGAAAAGGGTTCGCACACCTATCACAGTGAAGTCTATTTAACCCAAAGGTTGACTGGTAGAGAAAACCTTGTTAAAAAAGTCTTTTGAATTTGCACGCATTTTTAAAAAAAAAGGTGTCGCATTTACTTTGTCATAGAATGCCATTCCATTTACTTACATTTTTACAGCATATTACCGAAATAATATCTTCGTGACCTATATTTTAATACACAGCCTAAAATGTAGATACCTACAATATTCATTAAAACAATGATCTTAAAATTCAGGCACGTTTCGAAACAGAAGATTGAGCCTAAGCCTTAAAGTTTCTAACAATAAGTTTATTCAGTACCCTATAAGTAGAGCGGGGCTAAAGGTCAACGGGTAACAAAATCGTCCGTACCCCACTTGAAAACTAAAAGTAATTTGGATTTTTGCGATACGCGTTGCGACGGGGGAGGGGAGCTCGTAAATAGGACACGCTCCCGCGGACAGTTTCCTTGAGACACTGGAACAGGATGCACGCTTCCCGAGCCAAAAAATGTAAATGAGGTTATGGTTCCAACAAACAGAGAATTAGGGTATATCCAGCTACTATGTCACTTCTGAGAAAATTACAAGATTTTTTAGATATAACAGCAGTAAAAATTACTTTATTTTAAAAATATGATGGGAGTTAACAAAAGATACATACATGTTTTATTCACGACATTTTAAATAAACACCCCCGGCTGTATAAAATTGTGCCGAGCGGCAAATCTTGCTGAAACTGTCTATAAATCTGATCATAAAAGTAAATCCCTGCAATCAAATCGCGAACAGCGAAAAAAGTAAGGTTGTTTGTTGCTATCTCTGGGAACATACATGAAAATAGCTGAGAAACTATTTCGCAGCGGATAAAAAGGTTCTCAGACCATGAATATAAATATGTACGTAGCGGCCTGATGTCGCTTAACTGCGCTGGAGCGCTGTAGGGCTGCGGGCCGCGTTAGCGCTAACTGCTATTATTTCAGCTCACTTCGTCCCAATATACCGTTCATTTTTATACGTCTGGACCCTCATTATTAACTCATCTCACTAAAACCCAGCAAAAAATAAAAGGTTTCACATTTCAGCGAAAATATTTTTTATACTTATTTTATAATTTACGCATTTGTATAATTTCATGTAATTTTATCTTAAAGTGGGTAATTAAGGTAATTTATACTCAATTCGAATCAAAATAGTAACATCCGTAGTGGTAGAGGTGGGTATTCAAAGTGAATTGAATGTGGGGAGTGTTTGTGAAATGTGTTTGTGCACAACCCTACAAGCCTACGGGGGCAAATAGCAAGTGTATAAAGGTTATAAAAATGCAAGAAGCCGGAAATGAATACGCGGGTGCAACGTACTCGAGTAGGTATTACGGGTGTAGCGTGCCCGCGCCCGCCGCGGACGTGGGACGTGGGGACGCGGACTCTCATCAAAAATAAAGGAAGTGCATCTAGTATTTTCACACAAATTGGATTGTTTGAAACGTCACGTTTTAAACTTGCTCATTAAAATACGGAAGTGCATCAAATTCAAATTCATTTATTTCAAATCGACCATTTGCAGGCACTTTTGAATAGTCAAATGTCGGCCAGTCCAAGAAAAGTGAAGCTAAATTGCACGCTCCAAAGCGTAGATCTCTATTGAGAAGAACGTGCAAGAAACTCCATGGACACTCTTTTAAATCATATTATGTGTTACATATGATGCTTGGTTACATATTTCATGTTGCTTCTATTATGTGAGCGCAATGTAGATAATAAAATAAAACTAAAAAAATAATTAAAAGATACAAACTGAATTAAGCCACTGTCAGCTAAGAGATGAGAAGAGAATAAGAGACGCGTGCATAAGCCCCACTCAGCTCAACCATTTTTAAGGGAACTGAATGACCCAATAACACGTGCCACCAACAGCGAGACATTTGAGTGCGCATGACAAATGTCAAAAAAAAAAGTTGTAATCTAATAAAAATGACTCGTAATGTCAAAAAAAAAGTTGTAACACACACATTTCAAATCTACATTAAACATTGCTATGGTTTCCAAAAACAAAAGTATTAAATGATCACAACTTCGACTATGTTTTCAAATTACAAAGATAATAATAATAGTTTTCAAACTAATCAATACACCCTAGTGGTAGTAGAGCTGGACCAGCATTGAGCCAAGCATTTTTATCTTAAATATAATCCTCCAACTTATAATATGCTTGCCTGCATAGTGTGCGTTTAATACAAGATTTAAATTTCGTTTCATTGAGTTCTAATATTTGGGGAGGTATTTTATTATAGCATTTTAAATAGTACCCCATGAAAGAAGAGGCCACTTTAACCAATCTGAAGCCTAGTTGAAATAATTGATCCCTAAGTCTTGTAACATAGTTATGTCTATCGTCTCTTTTGCTAAAAAGATGAAGATTTTTTCTAACGTACGTACATGATGTTTTCTTTTATATATTGACAAGGCACCGTCATGATGTTAATATTCTTAAACAGTCCTCTCTGTGGCTCTTGATGGCTCTTTTCTGTAGTATAAATATTGAGTCGATGTCTGCAGCCTGTCCCCACAGTAAGATACCGTATGACATGATACTATGAAAATAACTAAAATAGACTCGTCTAGCGGTATCAACATAGTAAATTAGCGGATTTTTCTAACAGCATATGCAGCCGAGCTAAGTCGTCCTGCAAGAGATGTTAAGTGAGGACCCCATTGTAGCCTAGAGTCTAGTGTAATCCCCAAGAAAACTGTTTTATCAACAAATTCTAGTTTCTCATTGTTTAAAACTATGTCGCAATCACTACTTTTGACATTTGGTAAAGAAAATCTTATGCATTTAGTTTTTTTTCCCATTTAGAACTAGATTATTAGCAGTGAACCAGTTTTGGACCTGCAATAAGGCGTTATTTTCATCGTCAAGATAATTACTCCTTCTATTTATCTTAAAAATCAAAGAAGTGTCGTCGGCAAACAACACCATATTAAGTTTATTTTTCAACAAATAGGGCAAATCATTAATAAAAACCATCTTCACCTCCCACATGCAATCTGATATGTTTACTCATGAATTCCATGTATTCAGTAAATAATAATTCATCATTTCAACCGATAGGCGCCCACTGTTAGACATAGGCTTCCTCAAGTGTCGCCACAATGAACGATCCTGTGCGTCCCGCACCCATCGGATTCCCGCAACCTTCACCAGGTCATCGGTCCACCTTGTAGGAGGCCTTTCAACGCACTCCAGAACCTTTCGGCCCCAACGGCAATCTCTTTTGCGACCTATTGTGCCCTGCCCATTGCCACTTACGTTTGGCGATTCTTCGTGTTATGTCGGCAACCTTGGCAAATAATAAATTATTCATAGATAATAATAATATTCAATTTGCAAAAAATCGCACTCAACTCAATCACAATCAAAGTTTGTCAGCGTTACAATACCGCTGCATATAGTCTTACTGTGAACATGCATTCTGCACATCTAAATAGCTAGATATGCATTAAGTGTTTGTTCTCGTGTTCCGTTTTCTTCGCTTTATCACCAGGAAAAACCAATGACGCGAAAACGCAACGACATAAAAAGAAACCGGGCAAATGCGAGCCGGACTCGCGCACTGTGGGCTCCGTACAAACTTACCTACTAGTTACTAGTTCAATTCTCAAAGATTTTTCGAATCGCAAAAAAGTATATTTTTATGACGCAACTAATAGTTTTCAGACTTTGTCCTGTACCTGCTTGTTTTATGAAACCTTGCTTCATGCCAAATTTCAGGATTCTGCGTCATCGGGAAGTAGTCTGGTGGTGTTGATTTCCTAACTAATGTGAAAATATGTGCCTGTACGAAGCATAAACGACCTTATAGTTAGAGTGGATTGACTTAGAAGTTTTATTTTTTATCTGAATATTTGATATTTATTTCAGCTTCTTACAGACACGTTCTTGATAAAAAGAATCTTGACAGACGGACCGACGGACAACCAAGTGATGAAGAATTCCGTTTTTGCCGACTTATGATACGGTACGGAACCCTAAAAATAGACTAATCAAAAGCTTCAAGCAGGTACGACTTGTTGGATCTATACTCTACGTTACGATAAAGGATTATGTTATGAAATCATAGTTTTACTAGCTCATTATAACATCAGAGACAAACAGTTGTAAATGCGATAAGTAAACCGTTCCGTTCCTTGTACAGCGCTGCTTACCGACGCCAAAAGAGGTGTTTGTTAGATTTATTACCTACCATTTCGATTTGTTTACTCAGTTGTTCAGATCCAATTACTTGGCACTGTTTCTGTACTTAATTAAAGGGACGCTTGATTACTCGCCCGCTGTGGGGCTTTGTATAATTGCTATTGTTTAGCAAATGAAGACAAATGAAACTTTAATTTAATGACATTGTCTCATTCAGACGCACGAGAGAAGAAGTCCTGTGTTCGCGCTCAACAACCTCATTTTAAGTTTAAATTAGGTACTGTTCTGACGCACCGTGCAGCGACAGACATAACTAGACGTTTTATAATTACCTTACAATATTTTATGATATACCTAAAACTAAATTCAATTGATTCAATTTGCTTATCTATTCTAGTCATATGTAATATAATAAAAAAGTTTTTTTGTTTATTAAACAAACAAAGAAAAACCTCTTGCTAATTTCTGGAACTACCAGTCGGATTGGATAAAATATGTTTGAAGGGGAAAGTCAGGTTCATCAAGAATAATATAATATGTACCTCCCTTGGGAGTCCAAGGGAGATCGAGGGGTCTCCATGGGTAGTCCGAAAGACCTCGGGGTCCTAGAACATAAGGCAAAGAAGCAACATAGGAGTGAGTAAAAGTCTGATACTCTGATACTCGCTCCGTCCTAGAGCAGAAGAAGTAATTGGGTGATTTCCTACCTAAAAAAAAAGCTTTGACCCACGGAAGCAAGACAGTACCTAACTAAAGCCATCGATAAAGCCATAGGCGATAGCTAGTACAAAAATAAATGTTCATACTAAGTATAAAGGAAAAACTTAAATTAAGTTTCAAATCTCCCAATATTCAAATTAAAACGACATAAACTAAACTATTTAAATATTCGTTTTCGCAGACTTCTAAATCCCTATTTAATAATGAATCCACAAAAATAAATGTCTGGGAGAGCAAACACGTTTCGAAAAATCTCATTACACTTCAGGATTGAACTTAGCACTCCCATGCGAGCACTGAAACGAATGCTCGGAAACAAAGGCTATAAAAAATGCAATTTTATTTAAATTTTATAGACTTGCAATTGAAATCGTTGTTTAATTGCGATACAAGCGATGTTGCCGTCAATTTTTAATACTATTTGCTTCGTTGCATCGATAAATTGTGATATATCATGAAAGAGGTATTTATATAAACGTTCTTCGAAGCTGATATAAAAGGATTCAACCACCGTGTGTAAATTCTAGGCAAGTAGTTCTTCCACTAGGTAGACCCATGAGCTGGTGAGGGTCACGGGAATCTGATGGATGACGAGACGCATAGGACCGTTCATTGTGGTGGCTTAGGAGAGGTCTATGTCCAACAGATGACGTCTTTCTGCGGAAATGATGATGATTATGATTGTTTTTGTTGGGTAAAAATCATCCAACTGATACTCCCCGCACTTGGGCGGACCGGGTCAGACTCTTACTCACTAAAAAACCCACCCCGTTCCTACTTGCCTTTCATAACGGGGCCAGCCTCCCTTTCGGAAAAAGACCCTAGCCCCAGTAAGCTTCGAGCCTTGATGATGATGAGTTTTTAGATTCTATTTAAGTTATAAATTGTACCTATTTTTTTCTAGAACATCTAACCAGTACGCAGCCGCAAAAACCGCTCTCTAATGTTAGCCTTATCTTCATTTAATGGTACAATGACATCACGGTTGAGTGCGACTAAATGATATTCTCATTTAGTCGTAGTAGTTGTAAAGAGTAGTTTAATTACCTAGAGTTCTTAGTTATTTGTTTGTGCCGGTCTCAAGGTTTGCCTCCCGTAGGGGTAACTCGATTCGCCATCCGTCGGTGAGTGAGTGGCATACTTTTAATTGGCCGTAACTGCGTTTGCCTGCAAGCGTTATTGAATTACCGGCAGAACAGCGCTTGGGGTTGCAAAGTTACTAAATAACGTTTTCAACTTCCATGAAATTGATATTTTTAATAAAATTCTTTTTATTATATTTTGTTTGGAAATTGGAAGCGATGAAAAATTTAATCATCATCATCATCATCAGCCTTTTTAATGTTCCCACTGCTAGGAATCAGGCCTCCTCTCTAGAAGACGGAATGGGTTCGTTCCGTTCCTCACGATGTTTTCCTTCACCGTTTTGAGAGCAAAAAAACTTTAGATGAAAAACTAACTAGAATTTTTGACTAAAAAAATCTGCTTACAATTATTTGATAAAACTATTAAAATATAACTTTAAAAAATATAACTTTCTAAATTCACTAAACTAGAGTATTCTAGATATGCTTAAAATATAATATAGCAAAGTAAATATGTTTTAAAACCGAAGTTACCTCCTCTAGGATTTCGCTTCTTCTACAACACAAAAGTTACTAAGTACTTAAAGTATGATCTTATTTTATTCATAAATCGACACCTAGATTGAGATAACGCAAAGATTGTTACAATATCAAATTTAAATCATGGTATTTTGGTAGCTTCATCAATCGGGTTTTATATCACAGAATTAACGATTTTATATTGCGGAGACTATTACTCGTACAGGGAGGAAAATATAGGAATTTCCTAACAAAACGCGGTAGGAGTATCTTAATTAAGTAGTATCTAAGAAAGAATTTTATCTGAAGACGATGAAAAATAGTCGTAGATTAATACTTAGTCAATAAACGCTCTAAGCTCAAGTACTGACGATATTTTTGAGTTGTTCCGATAATCTAGTTGCATGAGAACGTTGTCTATAATGCAATGGAACGGCACAACTCGCTTATCGCAAGCGGTAGCGGGGGCATACGCTGAAGCGGGAGCGTTCCGTGGCGATCGGACATCGGTCATTGTGTTAGTTAGAGGATTCGCTCAGGCAAGCTCGCAGTAATTACATCAGGGAATACGCTCCTACGGACAGCTACGTCGTACTCCTTGTTTTTACTCGTAACTGCTACCTATGATCGAGGTAACTGGGAACTATGAACGAGATAACTGGTATTATGAGTAAATACTAGCTGTTACTTGGCGCGGCTTACAGTTTGCATAGTTAACGGTGGATGGAGACGCGTAGCCTACTTCAGTAATAGGGTTTAGGTGCTCAGCGTTTTCAAGGTAGGTAATTGGAACTGTTTGTACCTACGAGTATCTAAGACGCTCATTTAATTTAAATACGCTTTACGATGGAAACTCTTCACTTGGTTGAGTTGATCTATAAACGTTATTTCACGATCTCTGTCTTCTGCATGTAGTGTGAGTTAAAATCATCACATCACACTTATACTACACTAATATTATATGTGTGTGTGTGTTTGTTACTCTTTCACACCAAAACTACTGAAAGGATTTAGATGAAATTAGGCACATGGGTAGACTATGTCCTAGAATAGCAATAGAATATTTTTTATCCCGGGTATAATTTCTCTTGGGATAATTATCTACTGTGACGCGGGCAAAGCCGCTAGTCGCACCTAGTATAAGCTTAGATAGAACGTTATTTTTTTCGATCGACAATGACATGATCAGTACAATAAAGTATGACAAAGGCATATTTTATCTACTCTGTCACGTGAATTAGAAAAAAAAGTAAAATGACATGATCCATTTTTTAAACCTTTTGAATAATAGTGTATTAACTAATAAAATAAAATTGAGAAACTCAAAATTTTCAAGCGTAAATTCGATATTTACATTACTTTTTCACAAGGCATTATTGTTAGATAAAAAGAATGAAAGAAGATAATAATCATAGTAGTTTTATATTATTTCAGACAAATTTACATTGTCTAATTAGCTACAGTAATGAGTTTTGCGAAATTCCAGCGCTACGTACATATTCAGCATTTCCTAGCTTTACTTGCCATGGCTGAAATAATATTTCTAACGAGTAAAACTATAATAGCTAAATGTTAACATTTCACTATGTTAAACATTTTATACGCAAAGTGTTGTATTCGTATTTTGTAAAAGTACTACAAATACTGTGTCGTAGAAAACCTTACACGTACAATTAAAATTATACCGCAGCCTCCTCCAAAAATTAATTACAAAAGTAAAATGAAGCCACTAAATAAATGCATAAACCGGCCGAACAGGCACATAATAAAAAGTGAAATTACTGGGCGCGGACAGGGAGCGTTTTCCGGGTTTCCGGCATCAACACATAATTCAGCACAAGATTAAATGCCTCTTGGACTCGCAGCCGGAAGGCCACGGCTCCATTAGACAAGCGAGGGCCTGTAAACTTGGACCTCCTTTATAAATACCACTATCAACAAAAACGTAGACAGGCAATCTCCGGCCATAGCTTTTACTACTCGCTCCTAACTCTAATTCAAATTTTACGATTATTTTTCGACGACATTTTGTAGGCAAAGTCCTACAAAATGTTGTCGAAAAATAATGACGACGTTTTGTAGGACTTTGTACACAGTAGAATGTTTAATTTCTATTTGTGAGTTTAAAAGTATGAAAGAACTGTGGATGGTTTTGCCATTTAGTGAAAAGCTGGTTTTGTTTGTTAACATACACAGAGTACACAGAGCTTGGCGCAAACTCAACTGTTTTAGTGTTTAGTCTACAAAAGCTACTCAGACAAAACTTTATAAACCTAATGTTTACAAAGTAAAATTATGTCAAAGTAAAAATGCTTAAAGGCGAAAGTTTTTAAGTGTGTTTATTTGTTAATCCTACACGTACAAACGCCTGAACGGATTTAGAAGGAATTTGACCCACGAGTTGACTGTGTCTTGGTAAAGCATCTAGGATTACACACATAATTCTGAGAGTGTGTTCCTTTGGGATAATTTACTACAGGCAAAGCAGCTAACAGAAGCTAGTTATATAACTGTGCACATATCTATAATATGTATACATAAGCTTAAATAAATACAACATAAACAAACATTAGACAAGAAATCTAGTAACTACCTATCTCACTATTTAAGACTCGAGACAGTTTTGACTGCGACTCTATTGCTAAACATGACTTAAATATTCCAAATACTTAAATGTCTTATCTGACTGAGATTGACGCTGTTCATAATAGTACAAACGTTTATACAATAACTTTGATAATTAGTGGGTAATAGAACAGATTGCAACTACAAAGCTACATGATGAAAGACCAAATTGCCTACAGGCGCCATATTGAGCATCAAAGACAAGCGAACAAATAAGTGTGTCCGTCGGATGTTGCCGGGTTGTGGCTATTCACAGTGTGCACGGTGCCGCCATGCTGAGCCATTCAAGTTGATGGGGCCCAGTTGTCCCCCAACTTGGGACCGCATACAAAATCAATGGCTAGCATTTGCTACGCAAGAGTAAATTATTCCAAAATGAGACCGTGCAAACAGATATCTTTTGATTAACAATATTGACTGACACTTTATCAGGCGTCGTGTTTCTATATTCATTTATTATAATTGCTTTTAATAAATTGGGCATGTTAAACAATCTGTTAAACAAATGGAAATTATTCGATGAATTAGAATTTCTTTTCAACTATGTTTATTTACTTATATATGTATATAAGGTATATTATTGAGGATTTTCGAAATAAACCACAAATTGTTTCTCTGAAAACAAAGATTTGTTTTATTCGACATGCTTTTACAGTATTATGTAATAAATTATCGTTTAACTAAAATTACACTTTTATCTCACCTGAAAACAAAGAAACGACATTAAAGTTCACTAATAACGCCTCCTCAATTATATCCCTTTAATTATCTCTCTACAAGTTTTTATAACAATAAAATGCACAAAATTAATCTCATCATCATCTGTCATTGAACTATACGTCACCCCGTATCCACAGCTTAAAAATTAAAAAAATGAAATGTCATTTCCAAGAAGGTCATTTCATTGCATATATATCTACTTTATTGCACATCTATACTAGTTTTACAGGTAGTTTTTAAATTGTAGGCAAATGTCACAATGTTAAAAAGAAAATTACGGCAAGCGCTGTCATTTTCCTAACTAAATAATACCTAATATTTAGAATTAGCTACAGAACTAAAAAATATAAGATTTGGCGTATTTCGTCTACTCAAATGTAATGAAAAGGAATATTATTAGCTCTAGTAAACAAAAATGAAGGAATTTTAAAAATATCTTCGTCTATGACGAAGTTATAAAGCGTCAAAGATACTTATAAGAAAAATAATTTTGACGTGAAGGTTCATCACGCCAGTACGGCCACCATAGAAAACGGCGTTTTTGCGAGAGTGAACAAAATATTTGTTTAAAATTGTTATATTAGGTATATTATTATTTCATTTACTTTTTTACTAACTTTGATTTGATATTCACTGTTACCCCCAGTCGCCTTCCGAAAAAGAAACCCTGAATTGCAAGGCAAAGAAGGAAAATAGGAGAGGGTTATAATCAGTAAATGTCTGACACGCCCTCTCGCTTTGATACAAACGCGATGATGTAGCGCGTTGGCGATTTTTCTATAGCGCTTGAAAATGCGATTGACGCGCTTTAGTAGCGATGCTGTCACGCGCTTATGAAACGCGCGACACCATCGCTACAAAAAGTCGCCGAGGGCGAGTGCCTTATGTTCTTTCTGCGCTAGTTTTGTTCTGCGTAAAGTAGACCAAAATACGTAAAATATATAACAAAAAAGACGTGTGGTACTCGGGGACTGCCGCGGTAAAGCTATTGCATAGCATTTTTATCAACTTATGCAATTATAATTATTTATTTATTTTATTTATGCAGTATTTTTTTTCCTTTGTTTTTTTTTCTTTGATATTAATTGAAGTTACACTTTCACACATTGAATTGAATTTTGATTGATTGTTCACTCATTTGTTTTCTTATCGGTCACCACGCTCAAAAAACAAATGAGTGGGGGGTGTTAGATTTTTTTCGTTACGGAATTTCTGGATTCGGTCTCCACGCTCAAGGCCCGCGATCGAAGCTATGCAATAGCTTAAAAACATTGTCAGTCACCAGTTTCATTTGTTTACCATCTCTCCATATATTAGTACCAAAAATAAAATAACCAATGAAATTTATAGTCCGCTCTTCCAGTGTTAAGAATTGAAGTTGAGCAATTCTTAGACTCTGCTTTACCTTGAAAACCTGTCAAAATTTGGCATTTAAGTACCTATGCTGTATTTTACACAAAATACTCAATTCAGAAACACGCCCTTAGTATAGTATAGTTCTACGTTTGCATATTTACCGTTGCAAATAACCCACTGGTTATATAACAAATATTTTTATTATGCATATTCCCTATTTGCGAGGTGCAAAAGATGCAAACTCGAGGATGTTGACAGTGCACATCTCAGACATAACGTTGCCCTAAGCTACCTAGATTTTGGTGTACCTTCTTGCACCTTTTATCCTTTGGCAAGCTAGCGTTTTGTTACCGCACTGTCGTTAAAAATATGCAAAGTTATCATTTTTGACAGGAGCAGTATCTGTTGTGTTTTTAGTGTTTGTTATTCCCAGTTCTTAGAATGTATTTGATATTTAGGTACCTAAACACCACTAGTTTTTAATTTTTATAAATAATTAGAGTGCTTATATATAATTAGAGGTTTTATTATTATTTAAGTAAAGTCCCAATAAATAATATTCATAAACAGCAAAGTTAATCCCAAAATGTCACTCAATTTATAGAAATATTGTACAGGCTATTGATTGAATGAAAAACAATGGAAAAATACTGCGCGTAGTACTTTCTAATAGCAATTGTTATGAATAATTGATTCAATTATGAATTTACCAATTATGACAATCGTGAACGGTTTTGAGATTTCGTTTTTTTTTTACTTTTGACTACATAAATAATAATCAGTAATAGGTACAGATTAAGCCATTTTTTTGTACTAATTAAAAACCAGGGGTGTCTATACCACCATTATATACTGAAGAATCTCATCTTTTTATCTAGCGCTAAAACAAATCTTTTTTGAGCTTTTAAAAACGCTCAAAGCACTCAAATAAAACTTTATGTAGGTTATTTATAAGATATACTTATTTAAAATAACATTATATTTACCTAATTAGAAATTGTTCAGTTAATAATAATTTGGGCAACTGTTGTGATAACGTAATTATAACTATCGCGTTATAATCTAATTAATATCAGTAGAGAAATTATATTCGCTACTTCACTAGTAACTAGTTAATTTAACTTAATTATAAATTTGTGTTTATTGCCTTAGTAAAGGTAATGTTCGAATGACCAATTAAATTTTGTGAAAGAAATAATATCTGTCAGATTTTATTTTATACTAGCTGAGCCAGCGGTTTCACTTCAGCGGAAAATATTCCCTAGATAAAAAGTATCCTATATGCTATTCATTCATACTTATCCAAATCTGTTCAGTAGTTCGAGTCTGAATAAATAACAAACATACCACCACACACACACTTTCACAACCCTTGACTCTGTCTGTGTGTGTGGTTCGCTTTTTATTCCGGGATTAGGTTCCCTTGGGACAAATTTCTACTTTACAGCAGAATTGAAGAAGTTTTTATGCTTACTTAATAAACACAACCGTCAGTTTTAAAAAAAGTGATGTGGGATTGTTGAATAGAGTCGCCACGGCGGGCGCAAGGGACAACTGAAGAAACACGGGTAGATTTTAGTCAGTAGACGTCTGACCGTCTCCTTTTGCTCTACCCAGAGCGGGAGAAGTTATTCTTAAAAAAGAAATAGACCATGATCTGGATTAAAAATACTTTTTTAACCGACCTGAATGGAAGGAAGAGGTTCTCCATTAATTCATTTGTTAAATGCTTTAATGCACACAAAAGTACAGAGGCGGACTTAATGCCTTAGGCATTTTCTACCAGTCAACCTTTGGGTGACGCAGAGAAAAATAGTGGTAGGTACAATAAACGAGAGAGGGAAGACGAATACAAGAATAGATATAAATACTAATAAAACATATATATAATATTAGTATACAATATACTGGTATACTCAAATACACCACATACCTAACTAATATACCTCATCATCATCATTATCATTTCAGCCGACAGACGTCCACTGCTGGACATAGGCCTCCCCCAAGCGTCGCCACAACGAACGATCATGTGCGTCCCGCATCCATCGGATTCCCGCTACCTTCACCAGGTCGTCAGTCCACCTTGTAGGAGGCCTTCCAACGCTGCGTTTTCCGGTACGCGGTCGCCACTCCAGAACCTTTCGGCCCCAACGGCCATCTGTTCTGCGAGCAATGTGCCCTGCCCATTGCCACTTAAGTTTGGCGATTCTTTGTGCTATGTCGGCAACCTTGGTTCTCCTGCGGATATCTTCATTTCTGATTCGATCACGCAAGGAAACTCCGAGCATAGCCCTTTCCATTGCTCTTTGGGTGACTTTAAGCCTTTTGATGAGGCCCATTGTGAGCGACCACGTTTCGGATCCATATGTCATCACTGGCAACACACACTGGTCATAGACTTTCGTCTTGAGACACTGTGGTATGTTGGATGAGAAGATACCGCGTAGCTTCCCGAACGCTGCCCAGCCGAGTCGGATTCGACGGTTGACCTCTTTCTTGAAATTAGATCTACCCAACTGGACTGTCTGCCCGAGGTAGACGTAATCGTCCACAACTTCGAGTATAGAGTCTCCGATCTTGATAGGAGTGGGTGCTACATGGTTGTTTATCATGACTTTAGTTTTGTCCATGTTCATTTTAAGACCCACTCTTTCGGAAGCTCTACTGAGGTCATTGAGCATTCATGGCGGTAAGTCCCCTCTTTGAGGCGTGGCTGGAAAGACCTCACGGCGTCCTTACCTTCCGCATGACGCAGGTACTCACCGGACATGGTTCGTTCGGGAGTTTCCTGCACTCGATTCATGCGGAAGTGACGCCCGGGTGTCGCCACTGTGCGGAACGCCCGGAGGACACGGTGGAGCACACAGTCGAGGTGTGCCCTGCTTGGGCGGAGCATCGCCGTGCCCTCGTGGGGGCGATCGGCGGCGGAGACCTCTCGCGCCGGGCCTTGGTTGAGGCCATGGTCCGGAGCGAGGAGGAGTGGCAGGCGGTCGCCGACTTCTGCGAAGCAGTAATGCTCGCAAAGGAGGAGGCCGAACGCATCAGGCAACGGCGTTATCGCCGCCGCCGTCGCCGGGATTCTGATCCCGATTTCCGGCCAACGTAGACGCGGGCTTGCGGACGGTGAGCAATGGGTAGCTCACTGACGTTCGTCGCTCGTCGACGGCGCGCACTGTTCCCGCGCGCCTCAAGGAGTTGTCAGCAACAGCAGGGACCCAGCCGGGTCGAAGCCTACTGGGGCCAGGGTTATCCGAAAGGGCGCTCGAGCCCCGGTATGAAGGCTAGAAGGAACGGGGTGGGTCTTTTAGTCAGTAAGAGTCTGACACTATCTCCCGCTCCGCCCAAGGGCGGGGGATGTCAATGCATGATTTTTTCCCACCATAAAAAAAAAAAAAAAAAAAAAAAGGTCATTGAGCATTGTACTGAGCTCTTCTGTTGTCTCAGCCATGACTACTATGTCGTCGGCAAACCGAAGGTGAGTGATGTACTCGCCATTGACATTAATGCCTCTAGTCCACTCCAGTCCAGAACCTTGAAGACATCCTCCATTGCGGCCGTGAACAGTTTCGGAGAAATGACGTCTCCCTGCCTCACACCTCGCTGCAGGAGGATAGGTTTCGAAGTCTGGTCCTGAAGTCGGACTGACATAGTGGCGTTTTCGTACAAACACTTCAGCACCTCGATGTACCGATAGTCAATCTGGCACCGTTGGAGAGACTGCAGTACAGCCCAAGTCTCGATCGAATCAAAGGCTTTCTCGTAGTCCACAAACGCTAGGCAGAGAGCCAGATTATACTCCTCGGTCTTCTGTATAACCTGTCGTAGCGTATGTATGTGGTCCACGGTGCTGAAGCCTTTTCGGAATCCGGCTTGTTCGGGAGGCTGGAAGTCGTCGAACCTGCGCGCGAGACGATTCGTGATGACTCTGGAAAACAGCTTGTAGACATGGCTCAGAAGTGAGATGGGCCTATAATTCTTCAGTAGGGCCTTGTCGCCCTTCTTAAAGAACAGTACCACCACGCCTCCGCTCCATGCATGTGGCGTTTTTCCCTCGAGTATGACGGAATCAAACAGCTTCTGAAGGGCCTTAAGGATCGGTTTTCCACCCGCCTTCAAAAGTTCGGCCGTAATTCCGTCGTCACCCGGCGCCTTATTGTTATTAAGCTGCTTCAGAGCCATCCTAATCTCGTACAGGCTGACGTCCGGGATATCTTCGGTATAGTGTCGGCTCAATCTAGCTCTTGGGTCGTTTGCTAGATTTACAGTGGGTTTAGTGGTTGACGTGTACAACTGTCCATAGAAAGCCTCGATCGCTCCTAGAAGCTCTGGTTTGGCAGATATGACTCTGCCATCTTCGGTCTTCAGTTTCGTGAGCTGGCTCTGCCCAATAGACAGATCTCTTGCAAACACCTTGGAGCCCTTGTTTCGCTCAATCGCGTCTTTAATTTTTCCCGTATTATAATGACGGAGATCGCGTTTCAAGGACTTAGAGATCCGTTTATTGAGCTGCCGATATGTGTACGAATCGTCTGAAGACTGCAGAATCATCTCACGCCTCTCCTTCATGAGCTGGAGAGTTTGATCGGTGACCCTCTTGCTCTTATTTGTACGAGTCTTAAAGAGTTTAGAGCCGACCGTATGGACAGCTTCCACGAACCCATCGTTGTATTCGTCCACGGAGCTTCCTAGGCATTCGAAACGATTTTGAAGTTCGAGCTGAAAGCTTTCGGAGTTATGGATTTGGATCTGTGCAGGACGGAGCGTAGACTTCATCAGTCGAGATCTTTCAAGCTTGACATTGATATTCAATGTGCCTCTTACCATGCGGTGATCACTTCCGGTTTTCACCCTATTGATCACGGAGACATCATTGAATATTTGCTTCTTCGTCGACATGATGAAGTCAATCTCATTTTTAGTTGCACCATCAGGGCTTTGCCAAGTCCACTTCCTGTGCTCACGCTTGCTGAAGAAGGAGTTTATCATGTAGAGGCCCTCCTTCTCCATAAAACTGGCCAGTAGATGTCCCCGGTAGTTCCTACGTCCAAATCCAAATTGCCCCACTCGCAGCTCGTCGCCGTCTCGTTTGCCCAGTTTCGCGTTGAAGTCCCCCATGACCACGGTGAAGTGACTCTTAGAACCATACATGGCTCTGGATACGTCCTCATACATGGTCTCTAATTCGTCGTCAGGGTGTGTCGAGGTCGGAGCGTAAACCTGTATGACCTTCAGCGAATATCTTGATGATATTCTGAGTATAAGGTACGCTACCCTGGTCGACACACTCTCGATCTTAACAACATTGTTCACGAGGGACGTGTGGACGATAAACCCGACACCACCTTGGGACTGCTTGTCCCCTTCCCGGAAATAGAGCAGGTTACCAGATCTTAGGATTATCGTATCCTCCCCCTGTCTTCGGACTTCAGACAATCCCACAATACTCCATCGTAACCCGCTCAACTTCTCCTCGAGTTCGGTGATGTTCTCATCGGACCGGAGTGTACGTGTGTTGTACGTTGCCAGGTCAAGTCGTCGACGGTTTATCGCTCTCGCCCGGAGATTCTTAGCACCCCGGACCCCAGGGCCGCGCTCACGCCCGTCAACGTTAGCACAACCGCTGGAGTCGCCGAGCACTTGGGGCCTGATTTTTGTGCATCTGTGCATTTGGGGGGGTTTAGGACCGTAACCCGCCACGCTGGTCCAGTGCGTGTTGGCGGGTCGCCAGAGCCTCGTTTGTTAGTCAGCAGGGTGCACCACGTGCAGGTGAAGTTGGCTTGGGTCCCGATAGGTGTTGTTTGGGACCCCGTCTACACCCCACTAATATACCTACTTATTAATATTCCATTCGGTACCAAGTATATACCAATTTTTTTGTGTTTTGCTACGAGTACCTCAGAACTCCGTAATTGTAAATCCAATAATACATTGGATTAATAAAACACTTTACATAACAACAGCAGTAAGTATAATAATACTAAAGCTTATAAAGCAAATACGTACTTCTTAAATAAAAGCCTTTTAATCTCACAAGCCGTACGGAAATTTACATAGAAACAAAAAACCAATTACAAGTTCCTGTCACATGGGTAATGGCGGGGTATTTCTCCTGAGGCGGTTTGATTCCGCTACGTTCAGATATTACACGTTTTATTTCGTATTTCTAATGTATGGCTGTGTGTGTAACAAGTAGGTATGGTAGGCTTTTCTTTTTAATTTGGAGACGTCACGTGACTTTGAGAAATAACAATGGTAATACTCCGCCTGGAAGAAATCCGCAAGAGAATCAAGGGTACCGACATTGCCCGAATAATCGTCAAACTTAAGGCCCAAGCGCCCGAAAAGTGCCATAAAACAGTGACTTTCTGAAGCCTACTCCTCGTTAACGGCCAGGTTAATAGGTTTGAAAAAATTTATGTTTATTATAGATTTATGAAAAACATTTTATTTTTTCGCGCGATTAATACTTTTGTCCAAAAAAAATATTTAGCAATTTCGCAACTTTTCCCTACTCCTTCGAAATGGCTTGGATCTTTATAAACATTTTAACACATAAAAATTGGTGGTTAAATATTCTTTAAAGTGAACATAGCATATGTAAATCAGTCAATATTTCGCAAAGAAAATGGATTTAAAGGTCAGTCGCGCACTCTCCGGGCGCAGCTAGCCGCAATTAAATGCACAGATACGCGTAGGTACTACTGCCTAGGCGGGTACGACAGTTCTGTCCATTTAATTTCGGCCAGATGGTTCAAGGGACTATAAGCCTTAAGTGGCAGTGAGCAAATCACATTGCTCGCAGAACAGATAGCTGATAGAAAGGTACTAAAGTGGCAACAGCTAAAGAAAGACGCAGCGTTGGAAGACGTCCCACAAAGTGGACCGATAACTTGTTGAGGGTCGTGAATCGCAGAGAACCGATCATAGTGGCGAGTTGTATCCAGTTGTGGACGTCTTTCGGTTGAAGTGAAAATAATGATGAATACTCAAAGAAAGTGAAGATGGTGATCACCGATTCACATAATAGACGCAACAAGTAACTTATTTATGTAACTCATAATTTGATTTAATTAAAAGAATGACCATGAAGTTTCTTGCACGTTTATTTATTTATTTATTTATAATTATTTTTATTATATTTATTTTTTTTCTTTATCGTACCTACACCAAAATAAGCAAAAATACAGGTAGAACATTAACATTACATTTAACATTTTTAACAAAGAGATCTACATTTTGGAACATGCAATTTAGCTTCACTTTTTTTTAGACTGACCGACATTTGACTATTCAAAAGTGCCTGCAAATGGTCTGTTTGAAATAAAAGCCTTTGTTTATTTTTTATTCATGTAGCAGAAAATAGTTTATCGATAAATCGTGGCGCGTGTTGCTGCTCCATATTAATTTATAGACTTTTAGCAATTTGATAACGGAGGAATGATGGCTCAGTAATGTCTCCGTCATATGAGGCTCAAACCCAAGCAAACGCTTTACTTTGTATAACTTATTTCATCACACTACTCTGGAAACGGTGAAGGTAAACATCATGAGGCATGTGACAACCACCAATCCAGTGACCCCGCGTGGTGGACGGCCCATTTTCTCTCCAAAGGTCTTTCTTTTTTGAAGTGGAAAATCAATAAATAACTCCTCCCACACTGGGTGAAGCGAGAGGTGTCACACTTTTATTGACTAAAATCCACCCGTGGGTCAGTGCGTTCCACGGCTTTGGAAGTTCGCGAGGTTCCTGCTCCGGATTCGTGCGAAAGAAAGGGCCGGGTGTCACCATTGTGTGGACCGCCCGGAGGACACGGTCTTTTTTTTAGGTGGGAAATCATTCAATGACTTCTCCCGCTTTTGGGCGGAGCAGGGTGTGTTAGACTTTTACTAACCCACTCGTAAGTTCCTTCTTTGCTTTCGTTTAAGGACCCCAGGGTTCTCTTGAGAAGTCATTGGATAATTTCCCAACAAAAATTATGTACATAAATATCTATACCCGAGTCTCAGCAGTAGAAACATTATAAGGTTGATTTTTATGCTTTCGCTATATATGCAACTTGATATATTTTTATCAATCGTATTCACCATATAATTTCTGAATAAAAAGGTACCTGATATGTGTTGAATAAAGTACTACAGGCGTGCGAAGTAGCAGACACAGCTGGTCACAAAAGTATACGCAAAATGATACGATACGATCTAGATACTATTTACCAATAACATTATAGTCTAGACACAAAATGTGGTCGCATCGTCCTAAGTTATTAGTTAGAAACTGAGGTACGAGCCATACCCGACATGGCCAGGGTAACGTCGGGCCAGTTTTATTGGCACACTATTATTGGTAGCACTGCCAGGCATGACAGCCCGCCAGTGTAATAAGACGTGTAATGGACACCAGTGAAGTTTCCTCATCCAAGTTTGCGACAAGCCGCATGTAATAACGCCTGAAAGCGATCCAGCCAAAATCTATGAACGTAGGTGGTACTACTGCTAGAAAATTAATCAACGCGCCTGACTCAATACTATCGTAGTAGTTCATTTTAGGTGTTTCAGAGAGCTGAAATTTACTTTTCCGTCTATAAAATATTAGAGGAATTTTTAAAACAGCGGTTTTTTGTGATGATTGAAAATGGCACAGTATAATTTTACACTGCACAGCAAACAAACCACAGCCATAATTAGTTTTAAAGAAAATGTAAATATGAAGTTGGAAAAACCAATGTTGGTTACTATTTATTAATTTGAATTTGTAATAGTAAACCTCAACAAGGGAGCATTTTAGTACGCTTTTACTCTTCAACTTTTATGAATAGGGGGTTTAAAATCTACATAATCAAAATAAAAGACAAGCAACATTTTGTCCTCGTTCTTTAATTAATATTTCGCGACAGGTCCAAACTTTTTCCTGGTAGTCACCTATTGATTTATCTGAGCAATTTGTATGCTAGACGCATCGTTTAATATTTTAGGGTTGTGATATAATTGGATGCGCAGCGGCTGCATACGAACGCAGCCTTGAGTCTTGGCGGGCCGCCATGACTTTGCATAATTTAATGTTCCGCTAATAAATACATTACATTCAGACGTCAACCTTTTTTTACTTACGTTTGCAGAATTATAAGTTCTATTAGTCACAGATACAATTTTTACGTTTTGTAAAGATATTGGATCTTACAGTATACTAGCTTCTGCCAATGGCATCGCCTGCATTAAATTAGAACAGGATCCTACGGGGCACAATATCACGGATAAAAAGCCTTACTTATTAAATACAAATATCTTTCATCTTTTATACATAATTTGATATTTTAGTTATCATTTTTAACTTTCTTTTCCGAAAATGGAACGATACTTCCTCGTCCATGACCCCACCATGGGTCATGGCTACTAACTCTCACTTCCAGGTGGATGTTAATATCTGCAACACAGTTGCTAACTAATGTAGCTATTTGCGTACGCAAAAAAAAAATGTAAATGTGTTTCTGTTCCAATAAAAAAATATTATTATTATAAAGATTTGTGCCAGGGACAAGGGCAGGAAGACGATGATGATGATGATAAAGATTTGTGCCAGATTTCATACAAATCGTGCGTAAAGCATAATATACGTAAATACAAATTAAGTATGTTTTGATTCGACTAGAGGATAGAAGGCATTGTGGTTATTGTTTTCAACACACCAGTATCGAAACTGCAGTGTACCTACAGGTATTTAATAATCAATTTATCCATGCAGCGTATATCATTACTCGATGCGATAATGCCACAGTACATATTTAATTCGCTAAATTATTCAGTCATGTCCGTGAAAATTAACCGATCAAATAGCGCATCACATTATTTGTAAAGGCTTATTATTATGCATGCTGAAATAATGAACCTCGTGTCACCCTTTGTGTACCTTTAGATTATTCATAAACAGGAACCGGTCTACATTTTTTATTTCTATATACGTGGCAAATATTTTATACAAATAAAACTTTTTTATATATTTTTTATCTTCTTAAGCACTTCTACATTTTAAAGACAGATTGGTAAATGAACCTCACATCTGCTAAATGTATGCCAGTAAATCTATTATGTATGAAAATTTTAATTAAATTCGAATGTGGCATGAATTTTCCACATCCACAGTTAGAGCTTTAATTGAAATTTGTTGGTTCACCGAAACGATTACCTAGCAATTGATATTTTAATTGTTTATGCAAATAACGCACCAAGTAGATGTGCCCACATTTGCATAAACTCTGCTCACGTCACATCTTTTAAAGTAGCTCCACAATCTTAATACACTTTTAATATTCCGTCTACAAAAATAAAAGTCCCCGGATTCCTTTCATTGTAATTTTATTTCTCAAAGATGACTTCTTATAACGCAGGAGTAACAGGCAAACTGAATTGATTTCAATATTCCCTCTACACTTTTCCTTTAGATATTTTTCGTTCCTGTTCTACATTTTACATAAACTAATTTCCTTGGCAATATTGGTCTTGCGACAGTTCTGTAGGCACGGGCGCGCGGGCGCCTCCCTCAAAAAGAAACTCGTCGAGTCGGGCCTTCGACGACCAAATCAAATCACTCGACCTTATCGATCACCCCGAGAAAACTTACAACTAAATTTATTTGCGTATCTGAAGCTGTAGACACGAGTCGTCGTTGGAACTTGACAGATACATCCATTTTTATAGAGCGAAAGATATGGTGAGGCAGGTAAGGTATTAATCCAATAGTGCTACTGATTTAACGCAATTGCTGAGGTTGCATCCCCTCGCAGACCCACAGGGCCAGTCACCCTTCACTGAAGGGGAAACGTTAATACGAGGATATGAGAATTTACTGTTTAATCCAGCTGCAGGCCAATTTGTTAATATTTTCATTCAATCCACTTAAAAGCATGGTTGTATGTAAATTTTATACGTAAGCACGATATCATGTGTGTCTGTAGCGGCGATACAAACGTTAAATGCTTTAGACAAATTGAAAAGCTAACTGGAAAATGATTTAAAGTAGTACAATAAGTACCCATGGTGGCAGTGGTAATACACTTTTGTGTATTATTGAAGGGACCATAAATTGTGGTTGGCATGTAAACAGGAGAATGTTGGGTGCAGCGTTTGATGTGGTCGGCGCGAGCTAGCGCGCCCTTTATCAATTACGGCTAAACAAGAAAAATGACCGTCCGTAAGCCTACACAAGGCTAATTAAAGCAAGTAGGTAAATTTCGGCAAGAGCCGGTGTCACCCCGCGCCCCTCCGCGAGCCGTGCTCATCCCTCTCGGAACAGGTGGTTAAACTTTTGCGTAATTTCATTAAGAGAGGCGTATATTTTGATCAACACAAAAAATCCACTTTTTATAAGCTTCGGCGGCCAGGCTGCCTTACACCCGTGATTAATTTTAATTATATCCACTAATTTAATTTTTTAATGGAGACATTAAAAAATCTTTATATTTCTTGGCTTTCTTAAATGTAACTTTATTTATTTTTTACCGTGGGTCCACAGTGTCGCCACCTACATTATTTCAAAACATCAATAAATCATTCACGCTAGATTAAATACTAGTTGACCTCTCCCTCCGAGGAGCAAACACCATTACGGGTAGTTTAGGGGTTTCTTCAGAAAAAACTCACACTTGCTATAGCATACGTCTTGATTTTAAGGCCGTATTACAGAGAGAATTATTGATAGGACTTTTCTCATGGGTTATCAGTGCGAGGGAACCTTGTCTCTATCCTTACGCAAATACTGTTAAAACTGACGTCGAATAATCCCTGGCTTGATCATTATAAAAAGTAAGCATAATTAAACGTTTACAGTTTTATAATGATCAGGTATAAAAAATATTTTTCTTAATTAGGCTCAAAAAAGTTAAAAAACAGACAGACAAAATATTATTATTTTATTATTTTTAAAATAAACTACAGTTAATTTGATGAAATTAAGTACCTACATCTTTACAGTGTGTACCTTATAGATATAATTTGATCAAATTAATTTCATATAAACTAAAACATACAAGCACAAACTCCGCCAAACCAAGCCAATAAGCTTGGCCAATACATCCGCCAACATTTCATCAGATATTAATATGCCAACCGTGAGATATGCGTACCTGTGCCTCAGGAATATGATAATAAGTTGTATACTAATATTTCAACTTCCACAGGGTTTTGTAGGGCCTTCACGTGTCTATACATAAATATACGGGGCTTATTTCGTTATTTCATCCGTCTGAATGAAATAAAAGTGACATATAAAATGTATTTATGTACAAATCCAGGTATATTTATTATCGCGTAAGTGGGTCAAACATGCTGGATCTGAATGTTTTGTCATAATATAGTTATTACAAATTAAATGAAATTTTGATTTATTTTTCTTTGTTTTATTCTCGAATAGCACCAACACAAAAAAACATGTTAAGTTAAAAACACCTTTAGGAAAAGAAATAATTTACTAAAATGTTAACACATTTTCATATTTTATCGCCAACCACTATGATAATCCAGCTTCATTTTACTTCATAACTCATTATTCCCATAAGCTGCACAAAGTTTCACCATTGCATATTTCACTTTCATTCCCGGACATTATGCATTAACGTCTATCTGTCTGCCTATTAAAAACGTTGCCTCGACATGACATAAACCGTTTATTAATCTCACAATTTCATTCAGTAAAATTTGTGCAATTAGAGTATCCATCACATGAGATTTCACATTAAATCGTGCGACTAAGTACATAGTAGGTACGACACGAGCCTCAGGCGGATTAAAACTTTCTCATAATGGATTTTAGACTCAACCTAATGAAATAAATATTAACTCGCAAAATTCATATTAGATAAGTGTTTTACTGAAAATAGCGCATCTGATTACCCTTAATCACTCGAGATCTGAAACGAGACTTTTAAACATGACTGACGAACCTGGCCTAGAACAGAGGACGACACGGTGGGTAGGTAGATATGTGCCTATACGCTAGTTTCGCTGCACTGTCACCTACTTTGCATCATAATCGAATTTCCACAAAGTAAAACAAAATCTCGTAGTCGCATTAATATTCAGCGATAGGGCCCGACGCATCGCCGCCGGATTGACGTTTAACATGCAAATTGCAATCTGAAAATCTAGCGAAATTGTGTGCCACTAAATATTTTCAACATTATTAATTCAGGACACAGTTGTTTGAATCGGCAGCTAGAATATAATTTAAATGTTAAACGAATTTGTGCCACTAACGCTAAATTAGACTGGGGCGCTAGCCGCCGGGAATTTAATCGGACAGGTGAATCTACGAAACATACATTTATTCATTTTGTTTTGCATTCATGTTTAGAGTCATATTGTCTCACTCATCTTCTCAGTTTCTAGTTTCAGACAATTTTATTTTATTGTATCTTGCATTGTATTTACCGAACCAATAAGGTTGAAATTGGCTTGGACTAAATAACGCTCACGGAAAGTAAATCCCGGGAGAGTGTCTTAGCTGACACACCTATCTATTTCTAAATGACTGACTAAAAGACAAAAAGCCGGCCCAAACGCAATACATTTAAGCAGATAGCCACGAGACAGCGGGTCATTCTAAAAGTGCGGAACGATTAAAGTGAAAGAGGGGAGACAAGACGCCTCAGCTGTACGCGGCCCAGTGATGGATACGAAGAATAAATCAGGTCGCAGCACTCGTCGGCGATGACCAGATGTGCCCCCACTAATGTATTATCTTCAAGTCATTCAGTACTGCTAACGTATTGCCTGTACGCCACGGGGCTCGTGTGAACTACTAAATTCTAAAGCTTTTTTTTGAGGTGGTATATCATCAAATAACTTTTACCTCTCTGCGTGGAGTGAGAGGGCGTGTCAGATTTCACTGAGTAAAACTCACCTGTTTTTCTTCAGTTGCTCTTCGCGTTTCAGGGCCATTATAACTCTTTTGAACAATTCTGTGGCAAGTTCTAAAGCCTAGAGATTTAATATTTATTTAGGTTTATTAAAGTTGTGAAATAGAGATTTGTTGGGTAATGGTTTTATACTAAACTAATACTTTGCCAGCGACTTCGTTTGCGAGAAGGTTTTAATACAAACTTTAACACCACACACACATCACATCACACACACACACACCACACACACACCATTACTTGTACAGACACCCATACGAGGACTATAGTCATAAGTCACAATCCGAGGACCTCCTAGAAAACTAGGTTAGAGACGACTTACGACCTTATTAACAAGATAGAAAGAAAGAGAAAACAATATTTGGAGTGATGAGACTATTCGTATAGCGCTATCTCAACATTTTTTAGTATGACTTTCTGTAAACGATGCGGGGACCTAAATACACTCGCAAACCCGCCTGGGTAGTACCATCCGAGGACCTGTGTGTGAGCCAAACGAGGACCTTAACCATGTGACCAGAGACGCCTATACGAGGACTTAATTTTTCACACTTTTTCTTATTACTTGCATGATGCGAGGACCTAGTACTAGAATATTCACGAACAATACGAGGACGTTTTTCCAGGTAGGGCTTGTACTAAACGAGGACCTTTTCTGAATTTCCAATAGCCACTTCTTACACACTTATAATTTTGCCATAATAATATTTGAGCTATATTATTAGATATTTAACCAGTTACACACACCAATTTCTCGATTTAAGTACTATCAGAGGACTTAGCATGATTTAACTGATAATGTTTAAAATGAAAGGGAAGGTATTATTCTAACTACTACGTCTCAACTAATCAAATTGATTTAGACTTTTAGTTGTGTTACAAACACGTGGACAATTACAATTTGACAGCAATTGAAAGATTTTATAGTCGCAACTTTGGATCCACAAAAATAATCTAAAGTAACAGGTAAGAAAACAAGTTGACATTCATATTCAACTATTATTCATTAATCTATCCGCTACGCGCTGTATGTGGATTGCTGACATTATAATCAATACACAGTTGTGTTAATATCACAAAGCTGCAACTGAAATCATCTACATGTGACACAACTCTTTAACGGTCAAGTGTATTGTCTTCAAACTAAGCATGCTGTTTGTTAACATTGCATAGCATTACAGTTGAGTAAGTGAAATGAAGTTGCAGCTTGAATCGTCTCCATGTAAGACTGTTCTTCAATAGTTACTTGTATCATCTTTTTTTTTGGTGGGTATAAATCATCCAAATGGCATCGCCCGCTTTTGGGCGGAGCTGGAGATAGTGTGAGACTCTTATTGATTAAAAAATCCACCCCGTTCTTTCTTGCCTTTCATACAGGGGCCGAGCCTTCCTTTCAGAAGCAGACCCTTGGCCCTCTGGACCCTTGCTGTTGCTGACCACTCCTTGAGGCGCGCGGGAATTCGGCCTCCTCCCTTGCTAGCATTACTGCTTTGCAGAAGGAGGCGACCGCCTGCCACTCCTCCTCGCTCCGGACCATGGCCTGTACCAAGGCCTAGCGCGAGGGATCGCCGCTACCGATCGCCCCCACCAAAATACGACTCGCTAGTTCTAGCGCAGGGAGAGTTGTACCAAGCGGCGGACGATCTAGCAGCATGCGGGGTTGCGATAGTCGTTGATAGGATCCAGCAGTTGGGACTCGAGGTGGTACTGCACAAGTCCGAGGCTATGTGTTTCCACGGCCTTTGGAACGCACCACCATTGGGTTCCCGATAAAGCACCTGAGACTCGTCCTCGACAGCTAGTGGAATTTTGTGCAGCACTTCTGAGATCTGGCACTTAAACTGAACCGGACTGGCTCAAACGGCTCTTGCTCAACCGGGGCCTGGCGAGTTTAGACGCCTACTGCCAGAGGCTTTACGCAGGAATCGTTTGGTCCATGGCCCTTTATGGGTCGCTAGTGTGGGCGCCGTCGCTGCGTCAGCAACCGAGAGCCCATCTGAACGCATGCCTGAGGGTCATGGCAATACAGATGGTACGGAGATACCGCATGGTTTCCCGCAAATTGGCGAGCCTTCTTGCTGACCTGCCACCATGGGATCTGGAGGCAACAGTCCTTGCACGCATGAACAATTTGCGCGTGGAAATGCAACGCCGGCGCCGGGGCGAAAGTCCCGCTGCCCCGACAGGTCGTGGCATGGTGAACAGAGTTCCGGCGGGATCTCATGATGGAATGGCGTCAGCGACTATCGCAACCCAGTATTCGGCACGCCACAATTATGGCGGTAAGTCCCCTCTTTGAGGCGTGGCTGGAAAGACCTCACGGCGTCCTCACCTTCCGCATGACGCAGGTTCTCACTGGACATGGTAAGTTCGGGAGGTACATACCTGCACCAGATTTGTGCAAAGCACACGGTAGAAGTGTGCCCCGCTTGGTCGAAGCATCGCCGTGTCCATGTGGCGATCGGCGGTGGCGATCTCTCGCGCCGGGCTTTGGTACAGGCCATGGTCCAGATCGAGAATGAGTGGCAGGCGGTCGCCTCCTTCTGTGAAGCAGTAATGCTAGTAAAGGAGGAGGTCGACCGCATGAGGCGCTCACGCCCCAGCCGCTGCCGGGATTTCGATCCCGATTCCAGCCATCGAAGGCGCGGGCTTGCGCACGGCGAGCTATGGGTAGCTCGCTGTCCGACTGTCCGGTAACCGTTCGGACCAAACCCAAGTCGTCAACGGCGCGCACTGTTGAAGGTCTGACACTATCTCCCGCTCCGCCCAAGAGCAGGGGATGCCATCTAAATGATTTTTACCCGGCAAAAAAAACGCTATTTATTTATAGTTTAAAAGTTTTTAAATTGTAATTTTCGAGTATTTTATGTCTTTAATTTAATAAGTTTAAATTAACAAGCTTATTATTTTCAAAATTATGCTCGCCATGTGTTTGTTATCTAAGAAAAAGTAATGTTTATTCTGCACAAGGCACTCTTATTTACCTCAAGCAATTGAGAGAGTTTTGGCCTTCTTAGTATCGTTTAGACTTGTATTCAATCAGCTGATCGGAGTGGTCCCTCTTAACTGAAAGAGTTATAAAATTGAGTATGGCAATTAATAAAAGGGCATAAAATGCGGATCAATTTTTGCTTTCTACTTAAGATCGGCCAAATATCAAGGACGTCCGGGCCTTGGTTGAGGCCATGGTCCGGAGCGAGGAAGAGTGGCAGGCGGTCGCCGACTTGTGCGAAGCAGTAATGCTCGCAAAGGAGGAGGCCGAACGCATCAGGCAACGGCGTTATCGCCGCCGCCGCGGCCGCCGGGATTCTGATCCCGATTTCCGGCCACCGTAGGCGCGGGCTTACGGACAGTGAGCAATGGGTAGCTCACTGTCCGGCCGTCCGGTAACTGTCCGGACCAAGCCCAAGGCGTCGACGGCGCGCACTGTTCCCGCGCGCCTCAAGGAGTTGTTAGCAACAGCAGGGGCCCAGCCGGGTCGCAGCCTGCTGGGGCCAGGGTTATCCGAAAGGGCGCTCGAGCCCCGGTATAAAGGATAGAAGGAACGGGGTGGGTCTTTTAGTCAGTAAGAGTCTGACACTATCTCCCGCTCCACCCAAGAGCGGGGGATATCAATGCATGATTTTCTCTCACCATAAAAAAAATATATCAAGTACGTAGTAGTCAATTCTTCATGCCAAAGGCTAGGTTAATTTTAAAACCGATTGAATTAAATAGACTTTTTTATAGATAATTTATTGCACTCAGAATAATGTTTCAGGACATCTAGCAATGTATAAGAACTCTTTGGCTAAATAAACTGAAATTCCAGAACTTAGTGTATTGTTTTTCAGTGCATGACATATTTTATTTTTAATTCCTTTCTCAAAAACATATATATTATGCATTCTCAAGTCTCGTAAAAAACCATCCGAAGTTTTACTCTCTCAGAACAGAAGTTTCGATACTTTTGAAATTTCAATAATCAATACACACGGAAAACCTATCCAAATGGGGACCTAAATACACTTCTCTGGAAAAGCTACCCATGTGGGGACTTACATACACACTGTCTGGAAAAGCTACCAATCCGAGGACATTTGTGTGAAGATTTACACATAAGTCTCCACAAGGTACTAAAAACATGACTGAAGTGTTAAAAGTCGTGTGTAAAAATTTTAAGTGGCGCCGCCTAGCGGTTACACACGATCGTGTGTGAACATGAAACTTCGCAACCAAACCGAGGTCCACCAAGGTTGATATCAACTTTTCCTTATTAAGTATATAGAAAGGTTCAAAATCGAACGCAGAATACGATGAACTGGGTCGGGCCATCCGAGGACGTACGAAAAGGTCCTCGCATTGAAAAGGTCCTCAGATGTGCCTTGTGTATTCAAGCGCATGTCCTCGCATGGTACTTAAAACAAACACACACACACACATCACATTTTGAGGATAGTTTTGAAAAACTAATAATGACAGTCTTCTTTATTCATTTTGATTAGAATTTGCACAAAGTTTAAGTTCAAGTTTATTAACCCAAGGAGTAAGATTTTCCTACACAACCTTTAACACTCCGTAAATCATTTTATAGGGGTAATTTTGAAAAACGTAGGTTGGTATAATAAAAAATGGTTTTTATTTAATTGAGTTACTATTTATGGTAAGGTGGTTTCAAGTTTATGCGTCCAAGGGATGAAATTTTGAATATTAACCAATTTTTCCTTTTTCACCTCAGAGACACAATAGAAAGTCAATAGGGGCGCGAACGCCGGTTCGCTTGGGGTTTAATGAATTAAATGTTATAATTTTAAAACCCTTTCTTAGTGTTCATCTACATTACACAAAGAAGCTTTGTGCCAAATTTTACATTCCTTCTGCTGTACATTAATATGGTAGTCAGTCAATTTCTTCTTTTGTATATATAAATATATATACACATCTAGATGCACCTATATTTTCATACATATATTTATATTTAAACTCAGATGAATCCGTTATATTCAACTATTTTGTTATTAAATATTAAATAACAAAATTACTGTCTACAATTAACGGATGTGTTTTATTAACACCATTAATCTGCATGTCTCCCCTTGGAGTCAAGAAATATCCCTTTAGGGTGTACCCTGAAGTTAATTTCGCAAACCAAAACATAGACGTTGGCGTTCAGTGAATAATAAGACAACTCCCTGGTGACGAAATAATGCTCCAGATAATACTGTTATTGCTCGCGACATCAATATGATAGATATTGTTATATACCTTGCGTTAAATTCACATCGGCTGGTCGGGAGATCTTGATAGCATAACAAAGGATTGTATTGTATCTGAAAGGATTCGATATTGAGCACTATTACGTTACAACATTGATACAGCCCCTTTGTTATAAGAAATTTTGTGTCAGCCTACTGAAGCTGTTTAATATTTTTGATCTATTGGTATCTTCTAAAAAAAAATCTCCTTTTACACCTGTTATCGGATTATTACAAACACCGTGAGATTATAAAAAATCGCGAGATATTGTAAACTCTGTCTTCTCGTAAAGACACGGATACTTATATTTATCAAATAGCAAATTTGAATGAGGTTTATTGAATTTGAGATAATCTGTTACCAATATACGAGTATATCGAGCGTTTATAATCTCACAATATTGTTAGCAAACATACGATGTTTGCAATAATACGACGACAAATACAAAGTTATTCGTTTCAATTGATGAAGAGCTTCAAATATCGAATCATATAATTTGCCGTATAGTATGTAGGCCCAATGAGAAAGTCAGTTAGCACCAGTTGCCCGTCCGCGCCCAAAGTGCCCTGATAACTAACACGGAACACCCATCCCCATTGATCAAATCATCGAATTTCCGCCCCTTGCAATTGCAATCGTTCGCGAATTTGCAAGGGTTCTCCGGTTCTCCTACGAGTTTAACGTATTCAGAAATAAAATATTCTTTTATTGCTATCAATTTTTCTTGCTTGTCTGAAAGTTACTCTTATGTAGACCTCTAATCCATGATATACGTGGAGAAGAAATGAGAGATTCGATTTTTTTTTTAATATGGATAGGCTCGCGTTTGACCTATCTCTCCTGATGGTAAGCGATGATGTGGCTGACGATGGAACACGCTTGCCTAGAAACAATCTATTCACTCTTGACTTAAAGACCCCTAGGTTATAGCTATCAGGAAATACAGACTCCGGGATTGGTTTATTTGTTAGTGCTGAAGATGACATAAGTGATCATATTGCCAAATCCATATTTCAGAACAACCTCCAGGCCAAAATTACGCGTTTAAACCATAGTTTATAGTATTAACCAACTAGCCAACCAGCCAACAAGCAAACAAGCCGAGTAATCAAAGTGATTAGGTGCCACAGCTTCGCATTTGATGATTGCACAACAATAACAGTCCAGCCGCTGCACACTGCACACGAGACGGGAGCAAACAGGAGAACAACAATGCCGACACCTATCGACAAATCAACGTATTTATATTCGTTAACCGCAGTTAACAAAAAGCCGCGGTATTTTTCCATCAGCTAACAATAAATAGGACTCAGCCTCGACGGTAACGTAGAAATATAAACGGGAAATGATTCATTCCGAATTTCGACATATGCACGAATTGAAAGGTCGGCTGCGAGTGACGTATTTTTAATTACCTTCTACCGCGTCCTCGGATCGACTCCATATTGAATTTCTATAGTGGACAATAAATAAGTCGAGAGCCACCTCGGTCTCACGTTCCCTTTTAACTATCGGACCCGTGTGGAATAACGTACCGTAATTAAAAGTCAAATCCATCTACATTCTCTAACGTGTTACGAGTACGTAATAAAACCTTTTTCAGCACTCAGCGGCATCGGAAATCATATTGATATCAAAGTCGGAGTTGAAAGCGTAAATGAAACTGTATTGCTTCCGGTTGGAACGTGAAACTCTGTATGGGGTAGGTATTAGATTTATAAAGGTGTGTTTAGGTAAAAAGTTAGGTATTTTAATTAGCCCAATCTTGATCGAATCTCCGCGCTAGCTGATTGAATTTCCGGACGAGGCTATCTCTCGTATTTGCGGAGCGTTGCGGGCGGCGCGCTCGCTCCGGCTCACTGGCCTGTGACGTCATGCCGTCGATTACATTTTTTTTTATTATTTGCTACTGTAAACAGGTTGCTCATAAAGTCTACTCCTGTCTTTTTGCTGTGGCGTTCATGATTAAACGCGATATTAATAGAGTTTTCTTTTCGTCCTTTTTTCTATTGTCTGGAGAGGTTACTTTTTGTACTGTTTTATGCAGTTTTCTTTTTATTTTTTTACTTTCATGTGCTTTGTACGAACTTGACAGTTTAACATGATAACTTATTTAAAACGTTAGGTTTATTATAGAATCTTAGCTTGAGCAAAACACAGTGACTAGTAAGATGATATAAGTTTATTCAGTGAGACTATCACCTAAGATAGCACGGCAGCCGCCGCATCCACCTGGCCACAGATAGCATCACCCGGCGAAAACCTAATTTCCTTGACTTGCAGCGGTCAGACGACAGACGTAGACGCTCTGAGTACCTGACTATGTCGGTAGAAACACTTTGAGAGTTTCACTAGAGATATGAACATATTATTGTGCTGATGAATATTAGCGATTTTGTAAAATTGAAATAAGGAAAAGCTGTTTTAATTTAAACTACACAATTTTATCGTCACGTCTTGTCTGTATATACAGGGTTTTTTTTTAAACACTGGCAACCTCTCATGCAGGTTAAGAACATCAGAAACAACAACTTTTGTTCTATGACTTTTAAAAAATTATCATACATTTGTTCATCTTTTTATACAAAACTAAAAATATTTGAATTGAAGTTCTAAATGTTACGAAGTCTTTACGAAGCAAGCGATAGTACAATAGCGGGGATCGTGCGCGAGAGGCGTAGGTGGGTACAGCAAAATACAGAGTTAGATAGAACAACGGAATCTTGAAGGTTTGGTTTTGGTAAATGTATTATGTTTTGTAAAAAGTCATAAAAAGTTGTTGTTTATGATGTTTGTAATACTGTCCTGCAAGGTTGTTAGTGTTTTACATATAACCTTGTATATTAAAAAGAAACACCTGACTCACTCATTGACTTATCACCGCTCAAACCCATGAAATAGGAATGATGAAATTTTGCATAGACGTTCCTTTTAGGGAGTATACAAAATTCATCCTTTACGGGTGAGTTGCACCATTTAACTATAACGATAACCAAACCATAACCAGCCGTGAAACGGCCGCCTATTGGTCAATTCGACGATTTGACAACTGTCAGGCAACGGCGCTCTCGCCGCCGCCGGGATTCCGATCCCGATTTCCGGCCACCGTAGGCGCGGGCTTGCGGACAGTGAGCAATGGGTAGCTCGCTGTCCGGCCGTCCGGTAACCGTCCGGACCAAGCCCAAGTCGTCGACGGCGCGCGCTGTTCCCGCGCGCCTCAAGGAGTTGTCAGCAACAGCAGGGGCCCAGCCGGGTCGAAGCCTACCGGGGCCAGGGTTATCCGAAAGGGCGCTCGAGCCCCGGTATGAAGGCTTGAAGGAACGGGATAGGTTTTTTAGTCAGTAAGAGTCTGACACTATCTCCCGCTCCGCCCAAGAGCGGGGGTTGTCATAAGATGATTTTTCCCATCGAAAAAAAAAAAAAAAAAAAAAAACTGTTAACAGCTTTGTTATCGTTACAGTTAAATGGTGCAACTCACCCTTAGAGGATGAAACTGAGGTTCAAAGTTTGCATAGAAAAACCTACTTTTAAACCGGCATAACCGTAAGCAGAAGCTAGTGTTCCATAAAGTTCTACCTATGATGATGATCGTACCTTTATTTAGCTAGAGGCTATCCTTATTTCAATGTAGGACATTGAACAATAAATACACAGGTATACGTTACACCCCTACAGCCTATTAAAATCACCGTTCACAACATACCCGTACGAAGGCTCACGATTGAGATACTCGAAACGAAACGTTAGCAGCGTAACCGTACACTTCTGGGGTTCTATGATTGATGTGACGGGTAATAAGGCCCACAAGTATTGCAATTTGTTTACCCTTATCGCTTTAATATACTTTCGGTGCGCACAAAGACAGGTTTTCGTATCGTATTTTATACCGATCAACAATGCCGACCCCGACGTTCACCGATAATTGGAGAAAAAGTCCCCAAGGAGCCAATTTTGCTGACGCTGCTTGTAAAGCGGGTGGCATCCATACGAAGAAATAAATTATAAACGATCCATCACTCTTGGCTGTTGACAAATATAGCGCAACGCATTTAATATCATAACAGGAAAAACTTAACCAATAGCTTTTTTCACCGGCCCGCGATAGCGTGATGGATTTGGTATTATTACTAAATTGGCCGTGCGACTCGTTGTGCTTATATGTTTTCCGATCGTCCATTAATTTTTGTGTACAAAATTGTTTTACGCCATTTTCATCATTACAGTTTCGGGAAATTCAACGTCAAAAACATGAATATGATTTTAATGTTTGCATAACGCGTTTACTTACTTTACAATAATTTCCTATAAATTGTTTTACACTAAAACGATTTTTTACAAGAGGCTGACTCAACATAGGTATCAACTTAATGAAGAATATTTTCAAGAACGTACTCAGTAACTACTTAATAACGAAGACTTCTAATAATGTAGCAGTGGGTACTCAGACAACGTAGAACTTAATGAAATGTGAAAAAGTGTCAATTAGACCGTAGAGTCCAATAAATATAAAAGAAGCCAGACAAAAGCGATGCCCGCACAAGACAATATAAAGAATGAGATACAGTTATCATATACGTACAAAGTTATTACATCAAATAAACCTGGTTCGACCGTAGTATTGTAAGTAAATATCCCTATAATAAAATAAAATACACTCTCTTGAATAAACATGCCCAATTCCCTTGAATAAAAATAATAATATTTGGCAATCAAAATAACGGTTACATAAATCATGTTTATCAGTAAAAATTTACGTTTATATTGGTTTTCAAATAATAGATAACATGTACAGTTATTTGAATTAATAAAACAAGCTTGTTTATTTTATCAAAACATATTTCTTGATTACGAAACACAATTTAAAGTAGAACATTCTCCAACATTCCAATTTCGAAAATCATTTTCTACAGATAAACCAAATACGTACACACATGGCCGAATATCTAAGTTTTGTGAGTTTTTAGTGTGATCAATATGGTAGGCTCGGCCGACATCTTTCGGCTCGCCACGTGTCAGTCATAAACCTGCTTTTACAGGGACGACAACCCCGCCCTCCGGGTGAGGACATTCAGGGGGATAGTCGCCGTAAAAAAGGACTGTTAAGGACCGAAGCTAGGTTTTGTCAGTCCGGTAAAATATATTGCGGATAGACGTGACTTAGGAAAGTTCTATTATCAAAGCAAGGCCTCCTTGATTGATGACAGAGGCTGCGGCTACTAAAGAAAACGGCTTTTCAGTGATTAAATTTTATTTCAATGTTGAGAATGCTTGGCCTATAGATACTTAAGTTTTTAAGTCTAATTAAATTACCGGAAAATATTAGAATAATAAAATAACCAACCACAAGACTAATCTGATTCCTAAATTGACGGTTAAATATTAAATTTGTGACGACGTCAATATACGGCCACACATGAGAGAATATTCAATTTGAATTCGTAGTTCATAAACTATATTAAACCCGCCCTCAGCTATCGTTTTATTTCTGACATGATAACATAATATTAAACGTAAACCTGCCTCATAAGATAACACTGAGGTACCAAGAATTTTCATCGGCGTCGTCTTGCAGCCGCCTCCGCAATATAAACGCGACGTTCACGCAATAGAGACAACACTCGACTCATGCGCCGCCTGACCTTGGTTAGAAAGAAACGACAGAGATTTCGCAAGCACGCCTTTCACTTCTAAAGGTTTTATTGCATTCCCCGCAAGCTCAGACGCTTAAACTTTATTGCTGTGGGATTAAAGTAATATTTGCAGCGACTAAATGATGTCGAGGCAATTTCATGATATTAAAAGCTGTCTATGTTGGAGTTCAGGTCCATAGTTTGGTGTTCCGTGATAGTTTGCGTGGTATAATCGTCGCTGAACTTTCTGTCGTTCACATTCTTGGTCGACGACGTGCGATAACAATACGTTCCTTTTCAACTATTTGCGGCAGCTAAATAGTTTGCCTCCTGTACTTCGTCACCATGGGACGTGTTCACAGTACTGCTACACGAGTAATAGAGCTGTATTAATCGCTGCCCATTTTTATTTAATTTTATATTTAATACGGAAATTAAAGAGCAACATAGAACTGCAGTACTTAAAGTTTGCATCCCAGAATCGCGCATTACTGCCGCAATATTAAGTTTGCAATACAGCGTGACACGAGTGCGATGCAAGTTCACGGTTGAACGAGTTGGTAAAATTCTGAGGAAAGCGACAGATAGTTATGAACGAAGCCCTGCGCTCGAGAGGCAGTTGAAAAGGGATCGGAAATGTGAGCCCGTTGAAGTGCATTCGCTATTGGTGTCGTTTCCGGATGTACTCGCAGCAACAAAGATACTTTTATGAACATTTATTTGATAGTCGCTGCATGCAGGCGCCGTTCTATTCAGCCACTGACACAAGACTGCATTTTTCTGAGCAATGTTCAATAAACAAACGTGCAGTACATCAATACAGAAACCAAGTACATCTAAGTACAAATAATAACTACTTACTACGCTGTTACAAAAAAGCAGTTATTAAGAGTCACGTCATGTACAAGCCGATGTGTACGGAAGGGTAGCCCCGATCGATCTGCTCACACCCTCCAGATATGATTAGCAGCTAATTGAATCCCGGGGTGAGATCCGCAGTTTAGTTTTCTAATTTACGAGACTTTCCTTTGCTTTGCACAGTAAAGGGTTGAATTTAATTATCTCCACGTCCACGACCCTCAAGTTAAACTCGCAAAAAATGGATGATATCGCATCTCAATTTGAGAAAAAGCTTCGTTAACCTTCGCTCTCACTACTCTGACTTTAAAATACACCGTAGCAGACAACTCGTAGCAGCCGTAGTCTCGTAGCCCCGCTACGAGAGTTCGTAGACCTTTAGATTCGTTATGCTAAATTGCTATTTGATATCCTAAAAATAAAAGATCTCTTTCACTAAGTCCTTTATTTTATTTTTAAAAATATTTAGTAAAAGGTTAACTTTTTGCTTGATTTATGTTTTACGTAAGCGGCTTTATTTGTAGTTCATTTGTCTGCGATAAAAACGTATTCCGAAAACAAACAACATTTTTGTAATTTTGTTTGTATACTCCTTGGATTTCTTTAGTCGTCTTCCTGGTAGTTTTATTGCATCGCTAATCGGGTGATATTTTTTGCATGGAATTTGGTGATAATCACTTTCAAGTTGGAGTTTGTATTCAGACGGCGCGCCGCCGCCCCTGTGTTGCGAATTTGATAATGAAAGGGTCCCACTTGTGTGCTGCAGAGATAATGTAAATAAGTATGCAAATGATACACCAAGTTCCATTCAAATGAACCTTTGCGGATCTTTAAAGTTTTCCTCAAAGCTGAATCTAACCGTGTGATATATCTACTCGCACCGAGATCCACCCTGCATTTGAATATTTTGAAATAAGGAAATGATGTACAAACAGACACGGATTCCTGTCGGGAAACTTTCTCCTCGAATCGTATTTATGATGTTATGAGTTCGCAGCAACAGACAGACCGACGCACCCAATAGGGACGCGCGAGTAGGCAACATTATTAGACTCGATAGTATAATAAAAGTCTGCAGGCGTGTGCTTTTGTAGTTCATTGATTTGCGAGGTGTACTTGGAATGTCTAGACGACTTTTTGATTTTATTACATCTTCAACAGATTCAAATTTCCTTGAATTTTATTTTGGAAAGAATACTGACTAATGCATTTTTTCTTTCGAAATAAATTTGCGTTACAATGCAGTTACACATTCGAGTAAGCAAGACAAGCCATTAAGAAAAAATACATAAACAACAATTAGTGCGCATCACTGAGTCGGTTTTCATTTCACCCGACATTTGGCACGGAATGTGTAAAATATTTTCGGTGTAGCAAAGTGAAAGTGTGACGTGATAGCGTGCGACGCGGCGGCACATCAATCATTATCCGCGGCGCGCGACCCATACCGAAGAAAGCTCTAAAGCAACGCCACCACTCTCATAATGTATCACGTTTAAAACCAACTTTCAGTCTCCCTTTTAAAGTCACTCTTCCACAACCTCACTTTTAAAACTCGTCACTCCCTCCTTTATTAAGGGAACCGTGCAAACAAAATAGATTGATACCAGAACCTGATAACGCGTATTGAGTTTATTTTTTTTTGGCAATTCTATCTGTACCACTTCAGAGAGATTCGTTATTTACTTTTATTGAATAGTATCTTTTGAAATTGGCTTATTACTTTCTAGAATTCGTCGAAGAAGTTACTGATCTAGATGTATTTTTAAGTCAAATTGATTGATAACAGTAGAGTTCGTCATTTGAGATGGTTGGTTTATAAATAAGTAGATTTAAATTAAAATTATTTCAGAGCTAGACAAACTCGCCTTTGGCAGTATTTTTGAAATATACTAAGGACTTTGAAATATCAACACAAATTGTCTGGGAAAGTTTTCGATTATAAAAACAGGTCGTGCAGAAATGTTTAAGGCATTGATGACAACCCTTGCTTAACCAATACTACACTCCAATTTTTTACATAAAACTTGGCAACCCTAATGTTCATCCATCTTTCTCGTAAATAGTAACACCAGCGAGAATCACAAGAGCTAGACATGAACTCGGAAAAACTGTTCAGTTAAAAATAGAAACACAATTTATATCATGTTGCAAGTAAGTGAAGCGTTTATATCAGAGACGCGCAGTGCGCATCTCGCATCGCGCATCTCGCTGCCACTACCTTGCACTTAACTGTGATACGTATTATATTTCCGATAAGTGAGATCCAATTTGTTCAAGTTCCGCGAAACGGCGCCCAGAAGAATGTATGATAAACTGTCATTCAGATGCGGCACTCTCCCCGAACGACACACATTCCAGTTCGGGAACATCATAAATTGGGTTATCAATCAATATTACTTTCGTATCTTCAATTTATGTGTAAATTGCTTATATTACGCATACATGAAGAGACATTGTTCCTGATCATTGGCGATGGGATGGGTGGCCCCTTTTTTGTGATCGTCGTTTGGTTCGTAGTTCGTACCGCCGTCGTCGATATCAGGTCGGCTGTCCGACTATAAAGGTATACTGGCGTCGTTACTTGGTATTTTCTTACAATCTGAGCAAGTAGCGAGCGGGACAGCGCTCGTAATGGCCCAATATATCAAATAGGATTAAGTGTAAATGAGAGTAGCGCAACCGGCTGATACTTTGTTGTGCGACATGACCGGAATAGATAGGGAGCTATTGATTTTTGTCATTACCAGAAATAGAACGGTTTTTATCATCACACACAAATGTATGGTTTCTATCAAGAATATTAAGTATGTGAATATTTGACATCAGCAATATAGGAGCAATCCCCTTTGCACTTCACGCCGAATTAGTTTACCGAATACGAAACATAACAAAATGGAGTCTGCAAAGTAGCCCGAATAAATCGCATTTGTGAGCGACAGTAGGGCGCACGGGTGGGCGTCGAGTCGTCCTCGGCGAGACACCTCCCCTACGATACGAATGCGAACATTTCTACTTTCCACCTGAGTGACGCGCCGCACGCTCTATCAAAATATGCAATTTATTTTTGGTATTACTTGTTATTTTACCCACATATACTGATCTTCGAAGACATGGCAAACTAGAACAGATCTTATGTTACCAATGAACAAAAGCGATAACATAAATTTCAGTACTAGCGCAAAAGTAAGAGCAATAACCACAGAACTTTCTTCCATTCATTTCAACAAAGAAATTTTCATAATAAACACTATGTTAAGGGTGTTTGTTACACCGCTGGCTATTATATTGTCGCAACTGTCTGCAGTTAGTGTAACTACCACAAAGTTGGTCGTAAACAGAGTCCAGCACAGAAAGAGAAACGAGTGAGCGCGTAATGAGCTTTTTGCTGGATATTTTACACACGATTAATGTGGACGGGGTGGATCACAGTGGCGACATCTCGGATATTTCCCAGACGTCGCCGTCTAGCGACACGAGTTTCTTTCTTGATTAAAACTCGGAATAATAAACGGCGAAACAATTTTGCTTCGTCGCTCGCCACCGCCGCCGTCCCTCTAGAACAAACTAATATCGAAGTGCGGATGAGCGCCGCCGAGGCTTTGGTCATTTTAAACCTTTAGATAGAATTACTATTATTAAATATTTAGACAGAACTATTTGCAAACATTCAACAGTATCCTTTATTATAAACTGTGATGCTGATGTCTGAAAGAATTTTAAGAACCCCGTGCTTTTGTTTTATTTGACGCTACTAATTTCATAAATAAAACTTACTGAACACAATTTGACATTGGTGAATAAGTATGACTTTCAGCCGCCACGTAGGAGCAGGTTTGGTTACGGCGACCCATGGGTAACTCAGTTCGACGGCGCGTTGTTCCACGCGCGCCTATAGGAATTTTCAGCAAAATTGTAGGGGCCAGTTAGGGCCGAGGATTATTCGAAGGAAATGGAATATAGCAGAACTCGCAATAAAAGAAAGCTAAAATAACACTGAGTTTTAGTCAGTAAAAGTCTGATAATCAGAGGTAGGTAGGTAGCTATGTACACAATTAAAAGCCAGTCAGTACGATTAGATTAGACAATTTTTATTAAAGCTTGCGGTCCCCCACGATTTCACCTACGTCTTTGGTTACTCCTCCACTCGTATTGGTCGTAGCGTATTGTTAGCTTGCCTGCCTCGATAAATGGGCTATCTAACACATAATATTTTTTTCATTTCGTATCAGTTTTTCCAGAACTTGACGCGTTCAAACAAACAAATTCTTCGTTATAATATTAATAAGCAGATACAAAATGAAATTATCTTTCTTGTTTCGTTAATTAAAAAGTAGCCTTGTAGCATCTATAAAAACTCCAAATATATTGCCAATAAAATTCCAATATAGGTACTGTGTTACTAGTTACGAATGTTATTAGGTACAAGCCCGCGCCGAAAATTGGAAAATTGAATAATTCAGTAAAGTTGGAGCACAACCTACTCGGTTGTACGTTTTCACCCCGGCTCGTCATTAGTGCGCATTCTGCTACTCATTTTGGAAACTGATCAAATTTTCAGATTTTCAATTCTAAGAAACTTTCGCATTTATTCAGTCTTTCAATGTGCCCTGATTAGTACCGACGGATTTATTCAATAGTACTTAAAATTTGCCGAACACAATATCTTTTTAATGAGCGCTGCTTCTTTTTAGATGTTAAAGTTGATAAAAGTAATTATAAAAAGGTTAAACTTTAAAGTCACTTAAATTAATTTAAAACAAATTGCTAAGTCTATGACAGCATAACCTTTTTCTTACTGAGCTACATTTTAGTAAAACGCCATTGTCATTGATATTCAACTCAAATATGACTGTCATGAGTCGATTTTTTCCCGTGGGGGAAAGTTTCAAATAATCCTGATCCATCGTTACACAAAACTTGTAAGTTGTTCGCGTCTCAACGGATAATCGAGTTTATACTTGGAGGTCCGCCATCAATCATTTATCCCGCTTTCTCCGCGGACGGATCTGCACCGCGCTACGAGGAAAAACTTTAAAGTGTTCCAACTTAGTGTGACGTAGCGCACACTCGCTTGTTACTTGAATAATGTCTCTCAACTATTTATAACTGCGGACTACTTGATGTAATCTATTATTGTAGATCGAGTGCTAACAACATGAGTTTCGTCGTATGATGTGTTAACTGCGACGCACTGTCTTTCTTTATCTGTCTTAGTGAAAAGGGCAACCCATCTCGCTACGTGTTTCAAGGAATAATGATATCATGATTACATTGCTCCCACAGAGTTTTATTTGGTAAACCTAATGAGCCTATTTAATTTACAATAAATATTAATGTAGAGTGACAGTGTAATGGTTGACTGGTAGAGAATGCCTAAGGCATTAAGACCGCCTTTGTACCTTTGTGTTGCATGAAGTTTTAATAAATAAATAAATAAATAATACACTGTATCTTTAAAGATTGATAGAAGGCCAAAGAAAAGATGAATGGATTGTGTGAGGAGTGATATGAAATGAAGAGAGTCAATGATGGTGTGACTGCTGACAGTTTAGAGCGTAAGAAAAAAACGTGTTGCGGCGATCCTACGTAATATGGAACAAGGGCAGAAAGGTGATGATGAGTGTAATGCACTGAAATAAGTATTACAGAAAATAACAAATAAAATAAAACTGTTGTTTTGCAGTAAACAAAAACAATGTATCTTTTCTTGAATTCTTTATCATTTTAAAATGCAAAACAAGAAGAAAACATAACTTTTTATCGAGCTAAGGTTAAACCGCGCAAATATTATTGACGATCCAATAAATCTGGTATCAAGTCACCCCGAGTGAGGCAAATAACACAAGTAGACACGAATCTATACGGATACTGGTATGAGTGTTTTATGAGCACTCAAGTGCCTTCCGGACTGGGATGTTTAAAACTCTCGCGAGCAGGGAATCGAGAACATTCCACTCGCACTCACGACACGACAATGTCGGATTTGATCTCGAACGACGACATTTTTATGAGCGGTTAAAAGTTTATGAATATGCTTACAGCTGCAGATTTTTACTTACGCTGTTTATTTAAATTCGAAGTAGTAAACTTAAAAAAAGCGGTTGCTTTTGTTAACTTAGGTACTTTTGCTGTCTTTTTTGCCGACGAACGGCGAGTGTGGATCCCTTAGGTTGTTGAAACTAGAGGTCCAGACCAAGCGTTTCGCCTCGTTGTTTATACTACGTGCATCGCAGAACTGGAATAATTTGCCTGCTGCGGTCTTCCCGTCCGGTTATAATTTAGGTGTCTTCAAGGCAAGAGTGAGTAGACTCTTAATAATCTAGTGCGCCTCACTATCAACGATTGCTTCACTGCTTACCGGGATTGCAATCAAGCACTAGTTTATATCAATTAAAAAAAAACATGAATTCTGCAGTTCATTTGATCTTTTTCTAATGAAAATGTATGTACCTAATTGCAAGTTTAAAGCCAACCAAACATCAATCACATAGGTAGACATCATAAATTAAGTTTACTCGTAAAAATGCATTCCACATACCGTTTCACAACATTGTCCTGATAACTCCGTTAAATGAGATAGAAGAATGTCAACAATGAACATTTAGAGTTATATCAATTTTACCGCAAAGTTATACGGAGTAATAACATTTTTATTTCACCATCAAGGAGGAAGAAATAAACACGGTAACATGTATAAAGCGGCTGGCGGATTACAATGAGAGTATGGAACTTAAAAATAATACAACATTATTTTTAGTAGGTATATGCGAAACCAATCACTATTCATCATCATCATCATATCAGCCGAAAGACGTCCACTGTTGGACATAGGCCTCCCCCAAAGGAGGGGGGGTTTGCCATAATCGCCACGCTTGGCAGGCGGGTAGGCGATCGCAGTGTGGTTGTTGAAATCTACAGAGAATCAATCACTATTACACCATGTTATATTTTTTGCCAAAAATATTTAAAAAAAAAACCACCGACACTGAGTACAACACAGGTCACGGCAGATCATAGAGGGCATTAGATGCCAGCGCACAGCCGGATATGGGAGCCATGTTTTTTTGCGGACGACCTGGTAACATGACAAGCTTATAACTTCGTGATTTTTCATGATACGGCTATGTATGGAGGAAATAATGTCAATTTATAGTAAATCTTATTTATTTTTATGGTTCCGTACCTTAAAAGGAAAAACGGAACCCTTATAGGACACTAAAAACACTCACACACTTTGTTGTCCGTCTGTCTGTCTGTCTGTCAAGACCCTTTATCTCAAAAACGCGTATATACCATATTCTCAGGTCTGCGGTCTCTTCAAGCTGTGCGTTTATGTCGCAAAAAAACGTATATTTTGATACTCTCCAAGATTGAAATTCATAGGGTACTTCCCGTTTACTTAGAATCCTGAAATTTGACACAAGCAAGGTCGTATAGCATAGGTATACGGAAAAATCTGAAAACAGTAAATTTGTAGTTAAATAAAAAAAAAAAAATTGAAATTCGGAAAAATCTTCGAGACTCCATTCAAGATTTGTAGTTTGCACGAAACCCTCAGTGCGCGAGTCCGACTCGCACTTGCCCAGTTTTTTAATTTAAACGTTACCATTAACTATTTCTCATCTTCCCATATTCTGTAATGTACAACTTACAAAAAAATATATAAATAGGACATTAGATACACAGGCGAGCTTTACCCACAATTGGGTTAAGCTTACCTAAAAAAAGTGTTTTAAAAAAAAGTCGTGTTTTTTAATTACTTTATTCAGAGTGTCCACTTGCTTTCACATTGTACATATAAATCTGAAAATAATAAAAAGTTGGTAAAGCCCGTTGGTAAGAAATTATTAATCTATATATATTCTATAAATATATAGATGTAAAATTCGTAATGTTCTTTAAAATATATCACATCAACAATTATATACCCATAAAATAAACATCACGTAGGTACCTTAATATTACATGGAATAATAAAAAAAAACCTTTTATCAACTTCGGACCCCAAAAATGTATTTTTGTTGCGCAACTTTCCTGGTTTTCCCCTAATAGGTAAATAAAAATAATCAAAAATGAAAGACTCTAATACTTATGTACCTGCCACTAACATACATGGCAAATCGCCAATAATATTACCAAACGATAATAATGTCATATTTATCAAAACAATAAGCCAATTAAGAGTAGAGACCAACACAAAACACAGTATCGAAATTCGTAAATAAGCATCGATTAAATACACAAAGATTCCATGACAGTGGCTAATAATAACAAATTGAGTCCAATTAGCGTCAATAACAACGTACCTGTCGCGTTCACAGAGTAAACATAACCTACACAAGTACACAGTAGTAGTCTACTGCCCCCCTAGCCAAGTTACAACCGTTTCGCTTGCGTTGAACGCTTCGAGTTGACTTTGCCGCCAATTCTTTTGTTCTGACCACGTAACTAAGCGTTGAGATGACGTCATTCCCGTACATGTGAAGCTTTCTACTAACGTTAACGATTGCAGATTTGCAACATGGCTAGGGGTACTGGATAGAGTACCAAAGTCGTTGTTTAATTCAAGCGAGAGCATTACAATAATAGTCAAAGACGACTGTTTTGAGTTTTAACAGCAAACGCCGCTTCTGGGAAGCTCAAACAATACGGCATCGTAAAAATTAAATTACAGCGAATCTCCGAGGAGGTTTCAATTTTCAAGCAAGACTCCGGACTCGAGATTCCGTCTCCTCTTACGAAATAATATTGCATCCCAAACACGCCTTTACAACCTTTCCGTCCTACGCAAGAACATTAATATTATATCAAAGGAATTAGCAATCCTAACACTAATAAGGGCGTCAGGTGAAATCAAAGCTGCAGCGTTGAATTATAGAGCACCTGGAATTACTTTTAGCGGAATAAATAGAAATGTTAATTTGAGACTGTAAAAAGTATCGCAGGAGCGTAGCGCGACGGCAAATTAGAGGGAATGGAATATAGTTTACTTTAAGTTAAACTTATTACGGTCCTCGAGAAACAAGCAGTGGGAGGCCCGGCCCGGCGGCCGCGCGGCGGAGGCGCGCGGGTCAAGTGCCCAATTTGTCACCCGCGCAAACTTCCGACTACTTCGGGCCCGGCCTGTTCGATTCCATTAAACTTTCGAGACCTTTTGAAGCTATTTTCTTGTTTGAATCAAGATTTGCCTAATTCATTTCGGTGTCTACCTACTTGAACGACTTCGGCGTTGGTTTAACATCTGTAAATATGTTTCTACCCTTAAGGTATCATTCTTAGAATAAGGGGAGTCATAATTTCAGCATGCCACGGGCGTCAGTGACCTAACTTAAGTGAGAGTACGAAATCCAAATGAAAGTCGCGGGGACGTTTACAATGCGCTATCATAAAAATTAAATTACGGTAAGAGTTTCTGTGTAAGTGCACGCCATTTCAGCGAGGCGGGTTAGGCGCGCCGAGCCCGCCAGCGCGCCACATCAAAGCGCCTCATCCTGCGCCCGGCTCTCACCCAAATCAAATTTACCAGCTTGCTTTCTTTCTTCTTTCGTCATGGCACTGAGACTAAGTATTTGACCCATGGTTTGTTACGTTCAAACTTGTCTCTATAAAATTTCAGGGGACGACGAAAAGCTGGCCTCAGGAAGCCAAAAAATTCATTACAATGTTGCAAGAGCTTCGAGGCTAATGAAAACGAAAAGTATAAACAAGGGGAAAGAAGAGAAGAGGAAGTTTACCGCGCCGGGGGTTCTGTACTATCTAAAGACTTTGTTTGGGTAAACAATTAGTCTTTTATCAACATTTTTGAGCCATTTACTTTGCCTCGAACTGGCCCATAATTTGCGTAAAAGTTACAAAGTATGTATTGCAAAATAAATTTAAAGAATTTTTAAGTGATATTTCTAAGCGAATGATTGGAATTGAATGTTTCTGGCGAACCCATTCGATTATGATTAATAATATTTATACATCAAATTTAAATAATTCACAGGCTAAAGCAACTTTTTACGCTTTTTCCTCGTAACTGCCGAAAAAAACGCTAAAATTTTCCTCGAAAAGTAATCCTGTAGCAATTTTCGTTTTAATTTTCCCACCGAACCCTAAGGCCGTCGAAGTAGAGAAGTAAAAGAAATTAAAGTACAAGTTGTTTACGTATACACGCCGGGGGCATAGATCAAGTGGCTAATTTGTCAGAGAGGCAAGTCTGCCACCGGCGCGGTCTGGTACCTACGGCGATGCGATTCGATTAAACTTCCGAAGTACCAACACAAGAACAAGGCCTACTTAACGCGCTTCTACATTTACGGGGGAAACTTAATTAGCCAACTCTGCAGACTCGGCAGCAATGTATGTGCTATGAATGTTCTGTGTATTACAAACTTATTTTAGTTTTTTTGGACCTTATTTTTTTTATAAATTAACTATCTGACTTAGCAAACGTTTTTTTTTTTGCCTTATAAATTATGAAAAAATGGAGGGTGTAAGAGGGTAAAGAGCTACCAAATATACACAAAAAATATATTTATTTTCAAATGCTTCTAAAAGCGAAAGCCTTCTAAAGACACGTTACAGATAACGTGTCTTTAGAAGAAGCTTGATATAAAGATAATAATATACGTATATATATATATTATATACGTCTGATATTCCGACAAGGTATTTTCCATACAAACACAATATAGCTCCACTATTAAATTTTACCACACTTTATAGAACCCTTATCTTCAAACTTAGATTAAAGAAAAGTTTGTACAGCAAGTTTGTTTTCATACGTAGTGCATATCTATGGTTGGAGATCAAACTACGAACGAGTATATAGATGCCTTCTCATATTATTTTAGTGAGCATGTTGTAAATTTTATTTAACGTTAAAAATTTTGTCTTTTTTTCTGTGGTTATACAGAGTGACGTACAATATTGTTTTCTTTAAATATGTATATGTTATTATATTTAACCACAGGTTATATTAAACTCGGTTATTGCAAAGTTATTCTGATGTACCGCAAAAGCAATATCGTCTTCGAACTACGCTCACTTGAAGCTCGAAGTTATTAAAGTTAAATGAGATTTCTATACAATAAAAATACAATTTATGCCAATACCTACGTATGTTGAAGTGATTGTTAAAATTTAGATATTGAAATTGTTATAAATATTGAGGTCATTTCATACTGTAATGGCCGTCTGCCCTTCTGTCACCTTTTGATGTATATTTTTAATATAATAAGTGTAATTGATCAATGTAAAGGTCACGCCCACGGTTCAGTGGTCAAATATCTACGAGTACATCATTAGACGTGTACAATTCCATTGAATATACTACTATATATACACTGCTAAATTTTAATCGTTTTAATCCCGTGGAGGGTCGATCCGGTACCTACATGAAACACTATCGATTTGTAAAGATAAAATTAAAAAATAAAGTACCTCTTTTTCAAAACTCGTATTAATTCACGCATGTACGAAATTAGTATCTTTAAGAAAACGTCAGCTGAGCGAGTTCAATAACCTGTAGTTAAAGAAATTAATTTCATAGATGCGTAAATTAATACGAGTTTACGAACTATACAGATTCCACCAGAACTAACAAGAGGTTGCCCGGGCGCGCAAAAGATGGAAGGAGTGGAGGGAGTCCTTTGCCCGGGAGTGGGACAGAACAGGCTAAAATAATAATAATAATATAATATTGCCCAACACTAAAAAATACGTCTGTTTCATGGGTGCGTTCACAGACCTCTAAAATCATATAACACAAGCCTTCTCCGAAACGCCCCGAGTATCGGGAGTTGAAGAGAAATTCTCGACCACCGTAAGCGCGGGCTTGCGGACGACGAGCAATTCTCGCCGTCCACCCGTCCGATATGGACATGAGCCCGATTCGTTGACAGCGTGTGGTGTTCTATGTGCGCCTTAAAGAGATGTCAGAAAACAGTAGGAATCTAGCAGGGCCGATGCTGCACAAAATTTTGTAGGCCAAACCAATTTTTACTACGTACGGGATTTCAACCCACGATACGCAAATTAGCAGCCAATTGCTCAACCACTGCGATAACAGTGCCGTCAATTATTACAACTGTAACAGTTGAACTTATAACACAGCGTTCCAACGCAATAAAAATATTTTTCATTTTACAGAGCGACATGTGTTACAGGTACTCGTCACCTGTTCCAAAATAAATAAATGCGCTTTCAATATTGTTTTTCATATCAATTTTTATCAAAAATCATTTTATTCGTCACAATCATAATAATATTCACAAAAGTCGTTAAAGATACAATCAAAAGGCTTCTTAAACTAAGGTGTATTTATTTTCCAGAGCTGCGGGACTACTTTTTTGTTAAATAAATAAAAAATAAAATAGAGTACCGTTAATATCATGTACTTCTTGTACATGATTATTAACGGTAAACAAATACTGAAAAATTGGTGAGCATCATTATATCAATCGTATTATTTTTCTTTCCCGACAATTACGTAAAACCTACGTTATAATTATGTAGCCTAGCACCCTCTTGTGGATCGGTACCTGGTCGACTATACTAGCAACCTTGGCCAAAATAGCCAAAGTTAGCAGCTGAACACCGAGCGAGTTTAGTTAGTAAAAAAAAAAACAAACTTACAGACACTCTTCAGGATACTAAGTCCTTTAAGCCATGTCTTCGTATGAATATTTAATTTGTTTACCCATAAAATATGAACGTACGCAGTCTAATGTTTTTATATTATTTGTCAGCAAATGTATTAAGTCAACCTTCTCGGCGTTGGGGTGTCAACACTATAACAAAATTCTCAGCTTCATTTTACAGAGATTGCGCCTCTTTCAAGGATTTCACATATTGTCCAGTTACGCAGACACTTGACATACAAAACTACACCAATTTTATATCACTATCGACTAAGGGTGAGTTGCACCATTTAACTATAACGATAACAAAGCCGTTAACAATTGTCAAATCGTCGAATTGACCAATAGGCGGCCGTTTCACGGCTGGTTAAGGTTTGGTTATCGTTATAGTTAAATGGTGCAACTCACCCTAAGAATTAATTTCCGAATAATTAATTTTAATTAAAACTGCCATTGAACTTCACTCGAAGAAACCTTGCTAAAATCTTTCTTCTTCAGGCTTCAAGGATTCATATAAATACTATTCTAAACCTACCTTCAGACAGGTACAGACGATCAGGCTCTGCCGGCTGCTCGCAGGGGCGGTGGCGCAGGGTGACATGAAGACTGGGTCCTCTTGGAGGTACTTCAGGAGGCGCAGGCTCGGGGGGTGAGTCGCACTCGCGCTCGCTGGCTTGGCCACCATTTCCTGGAGTAGCTGCACATTTAAACAATGAGGTAAGATCAGCAAATACATATTATTATTTAAATTTTTCTAATGGGTAGAACCTCAAGAATTAATTATTAACATATCCTTCTATGCTGACCTAATCACACTAAACGTACATATGTGTATTCCTTGACTTCAAAATATCCCGGGAAAAAAGTCCTAGTTCTGATTTATTTTATTTTTTTTTGCTATGAAAATGTAGTGTTATCAATTAATTAATTCAACCCCAAGCGAACGCCAACGTTCGCTCTCTCATTGTTCTAATAGCGGTATTCAAAAGGTTTAAAATGTTTGAATTTGGGGAAAGTTTGAATCTAATCGAAGAATCTGCTAATCGGCGGGATATTTTTAAGTGAAGGAATACTCAGATAATCTGTATAAGATAGTCTGTAAATCAATAAACTGATTAGAGCAAATTCTTAATTCAAACTGTTTACACAAAATTTAAAATAATATTTTAAGTATATTTTAATTGACAACACTACATTTTTTGTGGTAAAATAAAAATCTAAAACATCTAAAATCTTGTCTATGAATCAATGAAGCCCAAACCGGCAGCCATTTTACAACGTAATTATGACGTCACAACGCTCATCTCCCGAAACTCGAATACAATTCGCTCATTGTCTGCACGTACCTTCGCGCCAGTCACATGCGTCAGACCAACTATGCCTGGCATCCTTATCAAAGGCATGCACCCACCTCCGTAATACGCCCCTAATAGGTACACTACAGAATGCCTAAGTACAATAACTAAACTGGAATTCGCCACTGAATATGTGTAATACCTCGTCCATACCTTACATTTCGGGACGGCATTATTATTGTTGATGCTTCCAGTTATCATTACATTCCTGCTGTGGAAGTATGTGGTGCATATATGTATGTATATGTAGATTTATCAACTAATCTGAGTGGTTTAGATTATAGTCGTTGTTAGTTTGTATAATCAAAAGAGAAACTTCCCAGCAATGTCTTAAAACATTATTTTTTCTTCAATATGTACTTAAAAAAAATTACCTGCCTTGTAATAACAAAAAATATAGAATAGAATAGAATAAATTTTATTGTACACCAAAAAGTAATACAGCTTATACAAAAACTACAGAAACACACACACACACCATAACACACACAACATACATATGCATCATGATGATGTATGCAATTCGAGCATCTAGGATTTAATAGTTTGTATGACAAACAAGTTTTCTATGAAAATCATTTTTTCATAGCAAGCTTTTATATCACGGTATGTACCTATATAATTAATAATCATCATGGCCATTCCAAAAAGTTCAAACACGATGGGTTGTCTGGGACCCTGTAGCCGCTTTCTGGTTCCAGCTCAGATCAGCTCCATTTTCATAGTAATTTTGCATTGCCATCTGATTTCCATCTGCATGCATTTCAGCTCAATCGGTAATCGGGAAGTGGATCAAATTTAATTTTCAAGATTTGATTACAGACAAACATCGGGAATTCGGGACCGGTGAAACTAAATAAAAGCTTGTAAAAGAGAGACTTTCCAGCAATTTCTTAAAATATTTTTTCTCAATTTGTATAAAAGAAAATTACCCTGCCCTATATATTCCATAAAAATAATTCATCGTTGATGCGTGCAGATTTAAAATAAAATCAAAACGCGTAATTAAGTAGGTAATTCAATAGATTTATAGGTCAACATAAAGAACACTACGAGATTCTCGTTTTTCAAACAATCCGCACTCTATTTCCACTTCTACATTTCGATTAGGAACTGATAATGGACTTCAAAGTTAAGCGAAGGAACTCCTCGATTGCTAAGAGTACAACAACTGTAATTGGGATAATCTATTTGGGTTCTCGAGCAAATACTACAGGCAGGTTGGTAGTCAGGCAATTTGCTTTGCTTTACAACATTTCCCTGCTCAAACTTTGCTGATTTAAGGCGATGGATGACCTAAATAATATAAAATGTTTTTAAACGATAAATAGGTTTAACCATAAGTTTTTTGAAGTAACAAAGTATAATTATGTACATACTACCAAAATATTATACTAACTACGAGTGTTTATAACCTATCTACGTATCTAATACAGTGTCAGTACTCCTCCACATCTGCGTCATTAAAAAAAGAGTCCAGTAGGCTGGCAGCAGTGCCACGTTGAATGGCAATGCTAATTCTTGGGATAAAGAATGGCAAGGAGTATTTGTAAAACTAAAACCTAGACCCTAATTCAATTAATATTTTTCAATAAATTTTAACACCGTAATTACTAAATATAATTTCTGTTTTTTTTTTGTTTAGGCACTTTGATACAAAGACTGGCTTTAAGCCCTGTGTACTCGTACTCGAAAAATTACTCGACCCTCAAGAATAGAAAAATAAAATAGAAGTGAAGATAATCTACATACAATCGAGGTTTTACTCAAACTTAAATGTTTACACAAGCTAGCGGAGAGTAGGGTAAGTGCTCCAGTGAATGAACACACCCCAGTAAATGAACAAAACTCAGTTTTTTCAAAAAAATAAGAAATTGAAATATTTCTACCCAACGACGTATTTTTTTTCGTAATTACAGCTCTATTTTCTATTATAATGACAATCTTCACTTCATATGTTACTGTTTGTTTCAAAACGGCAAGCGTTTAAAGTTAGCAGTGTAGTGTAAAAATATTTTTGTTCGGGCAAGAATTTAGGACTCGGGGTAGACACAAAATTTTTGATATCAAATTGTGGCCGTAATTTAAATATGCACTATAAGTTTTTTATTTATTTGAATAATAGATAGTTTTAATATATGTCTGAAATTCATTACAATGCCATTCTAGCCAGTTTTATGTAAATTATTCGACGTCCCAGCATTGGAAATACAAAACGTTTGAAATCCAGTGAATGAACGGCCGTTCATTCACTGGACAAATGCAAATTTCATATTTTTATTGAAATATGTAATTTATTTTTATGCCACAATGTTCATATTTTGGGAGCCGTATAAACAATCTATTTCTGATCTTTAGGCCAGTATTGGGACAGGTGTGTTCATTTATTGGTTCATAAAATCCATTGAATGAACTAACATTTTTCACCATGTTCAATTATTAGCTTTCGTCGTAATAATGTAACCATTAAATGAACACAATATATTCAGTTAGAATTCATCCTTTTATGATCTATTTATTGTTACATAAATTTTTCTTGTATTGTACCTTTAAATCACCATAAATTTCCATAAAATAAATGCAAAAGGTTTCGATATATCTACCCAAGAAACTTTAAAAGAAGCTCTTAATTCCGTCACCTTCCGTCTTGCTCATATTAACGCAAGATACTGATTTAATTGTTCCTACTGCACTGAATTGACTGATTTTAATAATATTACTAATTTATCCGCTGCGAATCTAGGAAACGACCCAAAAGCTGGCTTTACTCGACACTATACCGAAAATATCGTGCGAGACTAGGCTGGCTCTGAAGCAACGTAAAAACCACAAGGCCTTGGGTGAGGAAGGAATTACGGCCGAACTCCTGAACGCGGGTGGAAAACCGATCCTTAAAGCTCTTCAGAAGCTGTTCAATTACGTCATAATCAAAGGAAAAACGCCACAGCAATGAAGCAGAAGTGTAGTGGTGCTCTACTTTAAGAAGAGCGACAATGCCTTGTTTAAGAATTATTCATACATCCACATCTGAGGCATGTCTACAAGCTGTTTTCCGGAATCTTCACGAGTTGTTTCGCGCGCAGGTTTAGCGACTTCTAGCCTCAGGATGGAAAAGGTTTCAGCACCGTAGACCACATACATGCACTGCAGCAGGTTATATAGAAGATCGAGAAGTATAATCTGCCTCTCTGCTTAGCGTTTGTGGACTACGAGAAAGCCTTTGATTTGATCGAATCTTGGGCTGTATCGCAGTATTCCCCAAGTCAACGATGCCAGGTTGACTATAACGGTACATCGAAGTACTGAAGTATTTGTACGAAAATGCCACCATATCAGTCCGACTTCAGAAACCTCTAAACTTATCCTTCTGCTGCGGGCTGTGAGATTATTATTATTATTTAGAAGATAAGGGGCTATGCATCACCCATAGTGTAGGGGATGTAGTCACTGCGACCTAAAAGATCTATTGTGACTCGCCACCTTGTTAGAGTAACTCTTTTAGCCCGGAGGCTTCCAAGAAATTTAGAATACTCCTAGCTTTTAGAGTTTTAATCTCCTCCGGGCGAATAATGTGTCGGCCCAGATGGACACTGCGTTTGTGGATAAGGGGCCCGCATTCACACAAAAGGTGCTTAGGCGTCTCCCTCTCCTGATTGCAGTACCGGCAAACATCAGTGTCACTCAGTTTCATGTGAAATTGGTGCCTGTTTAGTTTGCAGTGGCCGGTTAAGGCGCGGGCTATCGCACAGATGTTCGTCCTGCTAAGCTCAAGAAGCTCGGCAGTTCGTTTTTGTGAGTAGCCTTCTATGAGAGATTTGGCGTGTAGCAGACCTGGTTGTACCAACCAGTGCTTTTTTGAATCGCCAAATAAGTTGCCCTTAAGGGTCTGCATGGCCTGGTTCTTTGAGATACCACAGAAGGGTTCTGGTCCTATCTGATGACCGTGAGCCCCAGTCCGTGCAAGTTTATTGGCTTTTTCGTTGCCATTGATTACGGAATGACCTGGTACCCATCTCAGAATAACTTTATTCCTTTGCCCCAGGTCATTCAGTTTGTTAACGCAGTCTTTTACCAGTTTCGAATTTAAAGTATTCGAGTTCAGGGCGTTGAGAGCTGCCTGGCTATCTGAGTAAATCAGAATTAATTGATTTATGTAGTTTCGTTGACGGTTGGCCTCCGCACATTCTATAATGGCGTATACCTCCGCTTGGAATATGGCTGTGAGATAGGGAGGCGTCATTTTTCAGAAACTATTCACGGCATAATAGAGGATGTCTTCAAGGACCTAGATTGGAGAGAGCTAGGCATTAATGTCAATGACGAGTATATCACCCACCTTCAATTTACCGACGATATACCTAATGGTCATAGCTGAGGCTATGGAGGACCGCAGAACAAAATTTGATAAAACGAGTAGAGCTTCAGAAATACTGGGTCTCAAGATAAATATGGACAAAACCAAAGTCTTGGTAAACAACCATTTAGAACCCGCTCCTGTCAAGATCAGAGACTCTAAACTCGTAAATTGTAGACAATTACATTTACCTGGAACAGATGGTTCCAGGTAAATGTCCTACATGGTTCTAAAAGTTGGCCAATAAAAGTAACAATTGGCCTCGTCAGAAGGCTTAAAGTCACTCAAAAGACAAAGGAGAGGGCTATGCTCGGAATTTCTGTGCGTGATCGAATCAGGAACGAAAATATCCGCAGGAGAACTAAAGTTCCCGACATAGCCTGAAATGGCAAGTCACATTGTTCGTAGAACAGATGGTCGATAAAGCTGAAAGGTTCCAGAGTGGCTACCGTATACTGGAATACGCAGCATCGGTAGGCGTTCCACAAGGTGGACCGATGACTTGATGATTTGAAGGCTTTTACTTTTATTTAATAATGTTTGTAATAGATTTAGAGGCAGAGGACATATGTTCGTTTTTTAACTTTTTCTGGGACTAAATATGTTACAAAAACAAAGATTTTTTGAACTATTACACAAACAAAAATTGTGTTCATTTACTGGATTTACTCTGTTCATTTACTAGAAATTTTCGTTCATTCACTGGGGTTTTAGGGTATTTTTCAATTTATTGCTGAATATCTAAAAATGTATCCAGGTTATATCGTAAATCTAACTTAAAAACAATTATTTAATATATTTACATTACCAAAATATAGATTTGGACCGTATACCTTAGAGTTAACATAGTATAATTATTTTTTGAAGTTCAAAAATCGCTTAAGTGTTCATTCACTGGAGCACTTACCCTAGTTAGTTTCCGCCAGCGGAACATTGGAAATTATCTCAACGAAACCAATTACTGGGACAAAAAGTAAGCCATATTCTAATCGAGTACCTACATCATTTGATCCAAATCTGTTCAACCAATAAAACGTGATTGGTCAACAATAATCATCAAACATTAAGACTTTCACAATTGTAATATAATATTAGTAGGATAATTGCTATTTTTAGATTGAACAGAATAATATGCTAGGGTAAGTGCTCCAGTGAATGAACACTTAAGCGATTTTCGAACTTCAAAAAATAATTAAACTATGTTAACTCTAAGGTATACGGTCCAAATCTATATTTTGTTAATGTAAATATATTAAATAATTGTTTTTAAGTTAGATTTACGATATAATCTGGATAAATTTTTAGATATTTAGCAATAAATTGAAAAATACCCTAAAACCCCAGTGAATGAACGAACATTTCTAGTAAATGAACAGAGTAAATCCAGTAAATGAACACAATTTTTGTTTGTGTAATAGTTCAAAAAATCTTTGTTTTTGTAACATATTTAGCCCCAGAAAAAGTTAAAAAACGAACATATGTCCTCTGCCTCTAAATCTATTACAAACATTATTAAATAAAAGTAAAAGCCTTCAAATCATCAAGTCATCGGTCCACCTTGTGGAACGCTTACCGATGCTGCGTATTCCAGTATACGGTAGCCACTCGCTCTAGCCCACGAAAGGTTCCATTTCAGCTTTATCGACCATCTGTTCTACGAACAATGTGACTTGCCTTTTCAGGCTATGTCGGGAACTTTAGTTCTCTTGTGGATATCTTCGTTCCTGATTCGATCACGCACAGAAATTCCGAGCATAGCCCTCTCCTTTGTCTTTTGAGTGACTTTAAGCCTTCTGATGAGGCCAATTGTGAGTGACCACGTCTTAGAACCATGTAGGTACCTGGAACCATCTGTTCCAGGTAAATGTAATTGTCTACAATTTACGAGTTTAGAGTCTCTGATCTTGCTATGAGCGGGTTCTAAATGGTTGTTTACCAAGACTTTGATTTTGTCCATATTTATCTTGAGACCCAGTATTTTTGAAGCTCTACTCGTTTTATCAAATTTTGTTCTGTGGCCCTCCATAGCCTCAGCTATGACCATTAGGTATATCGTCGGTAAATTGAAGGTGAGTGATATACTCGTCATTGACATTAATGCCTATCTCTCTCCAATCTATGTCCTTGAAGACCTCCTCTATTATGCCGTGAATAGTTTCTGAAAAATGACGCCTCTCTGTCTCACAGCCCGCAGCAGAAGGATAAGTTTAGAGGTTTCTGAAGTCGGACTGACATGGTGGCATTTTCGTACAAATACTTCAGTACTTCTATGTACCGCTATAATCAACCTGGCATCGTTGAATTGGGGAATAATGCGATACAGCCCAAGATTCGATCAAATCAAAGGCTTTCTCGTAGTCCACAAACGCTAAGCAGAGAGGCAAATTATACTTCTCGATCTTCTATATAACCTGCTGCAGTGCATGTATGTGGTCTACGGTGCTGAAACCTTTTCCATCCTGAGGCTAGAAGTCGCCAAACCTGCGCGCGAATCAATTCGTGAAGATTCCGGAAAACGGCTTGTAGACATGGCTCAGATGTGGATGTATGAATAATCCTTAAACAAGGCATTGTCGCTGTTCTTAAAGTAGAGTACTACTACACTTCTGCTTCATTGCTGTGGCGTTTTCCTCTTGATTATGACGTAATTGAACAGCTTCTGAAGAGCTTTTCGGATCGGTTTTCCACCCGCGTTCGGGAGTTCGGCCGTAATTCCTTCCTCACCCAATGCCTTGTGGTTTTTACGTTGCTTCAGAGCCAGTCTAATCTCGCACGATATTTTCAGTATAGACCGAACGATAACCGACCCGAATCGATAAACGACCCAAAAGCTGGCTTGACTCGACAAGTCAAGCCAGCAGGTCGTTTCCTAGATTCGCAGTGGATAAATTAGTAATATAATTAAAATCAGTCAATGCAGCTCAGTAGGAACAATTAAATCAGTATCTTGCGTTAAAATGAGCAAGACGGGAGCTTCTTTTAAATTTTCTTGGGTAGGTATATCGAAACCTTTCGCATTTATTTTTATGGAAATTTATGGTGATATAAAGGTACAATAAAAGAAAAAATAATGTAACAATAAATATATCTTAAAAGGATGATTTCTAACTGAATATATTGTGTTCATTTAATGGTTATATTATCACGACGAAAGCTAATAATTGAACATGGTGAAAAATGTTAGTTCATTCAATGGATTTTATGAACCAATAAATGAACGCACCTGTCCCAATACTGGCCTAAAGATCAGAAATAGATTGTTTATACGGCTCCCAAAATATGAACATTGTGGCATAAAAATAAATTACATATTTCAATAAAAATATGAAATTTGAATTTGTCCAGTGAATGAACGCCCGTTGGGACGTCGAATAATTTACATAAAACTGGCTAGAATGGCATTGTAATAGATTTCAGACATATATTAAAACTATCTATTATTCAAATAAATAAAAAACTTATAGTGCATATTTAAATTACGGCCACAATTTGATATCAAAAATTTTATGTCTACCCCGAGTCCTAAATTCTTGCCCGAACAAAAATATTTTTACACTACACTGCTAACTTTAAACGCTTGCCGTTTTGAAACGAACAGTAACATATGAAGTGAAGATTGTCATAATAATAGAAAATAGAGCAGTAATTACGAAAAAAAATACGTCATTGGGTAGAAATATTTCAATTTCTTATTTTTTTGAAAAAACTGCGTTTTGTTCATTTACTGGGGTGTGTTCATTCACTGGAGCACTTACCCTAGTTGCCGTAAAAAATGTAATTAGTCCGTCTTTTAGATTATTCGAAAATAAGGGACACGTATTTTTTTATTTGTAAATTAAACCATTAAACCAAAAACGACAAAGATATAGCCCATTAAAATTACGTGTAACGTCACGCCCCGTGCTGCAATTTTTCGCACGGGATGACGTTACACGTAACTTTAATGGGCTATATCTTTGTTATTTTTTGTTCAATCAAAAAAAGAAAAAATATGTGTTCAATATTTTTTTATAAGCTAAAATACGGACTAAATAAAATGTAATTATTTTCACCCTGGAAACTACCCTATTTTGTGAAATTTATGTTTTAGCTACACGATGTTCACAAAATTATTCTGTTTATCCCATTGAATCAATGGTTCATCCTTACATATTATAAAACATAGTTCCCCACCGCATCTGTCTATATGAACGGGATAAATTCATAAACTACTAAATAGATTTTCATACAGTTTTCACCAACAGACCAAGTGCTTTTTTTTTTTTTATTTATGGTGGGAAAAAATCATGCATTGACATCCCCTGCCCTTGGGTGGAGCGGGAGATAGTGTCAGACTCTTACTGACTAAAAGACCCACCCCGTTCCTTCTAGCCTTCATACCGGGGCTCGAGCGCCCTTTCGGATAACCCTGGCCCCAGTAGGCTTCGACCCGGCTGGGTCCCTGCTGTTGCTGACAACTCCTTGAGGCGCGCGGGAACAGTGCGCGCCGTCGACGCCTTGGGCTTGGTCCGGACAGTTACCGGACGGCCGGACAGCGAGCTACCCATTGCTCACTGTCCGCAAGCCCGCGCCTACGGTGGCCGGAAATCGGGATCTGAATCCCGGCGGCGGCGGCGGCGGCGATAACGCCGTTGCCTGATGCGTTCGGCCTCCTCCTTTGCGAGCATTACTGCTTCGCAGAAGTCGGCGACCGCCTGCCACTCCTCCTCGCTCCGGACCATGGCCTCAACCAAGGCCCGGAGACCAAGTGCTTCAGGAGGAAAGTTTTGGTGTATAATACATGCATGTTATAGTAGAGAAAAGCTGAAAATTTCAAAGATTTCCAACTCCATTTAATCCTTCACTACTGTTTTTTTTTTTATGTCACGTACTAATAATCTAGAAATCTACACTAATATAATAAAGAGGTAAAATTTGTTTTATTTATTTTTTGTTTGTAGGAGGTAATCTCTGGAAGTACGGGTCCGATTGCTAAAATTTTTTCACCGATAGAAAGAAATATATTATGTATGCAAACGAAGCTGCGGGCAATAGCTAGTTATTAAAAATTTTGCTAGTATTACTATCTGGTTGAATTAGTAAGATAGCATGTATACTATTTAATTGTACTCCAGCCCCCCTAGCCAAGTTACAACCGTATCGTGTCGAATTCCGTTCTCCAATCGGTAACGCTTCGGTGTCAGCAATTGTAGAAAACGATAAGTGGGTAGCCATGTTGACGCACCTGCGTCGACCGCTCGTTCTACAATGTAGCGATTGTTTATCAAAGGATGTAGCGTTAAACGTTGTAGAAATTCATTTTGAACGATATGAACTTGGCTACGAATTTTCTATTCGTTTGTACCGACCACGCGACTTTACGTTGAGATGACGTCATTCCCATACGTTTCATCACTTTTCTACAGCGTTAACGATTGCAGAATAACAACTTGGCTAAGCGTGCTGTTTTGTTATCCTAAAACAAAATTAAATTAAATTAAAATCAAACATCTGTACGAAGCTGAGACGGGTGGCGAGTTAATGTATAATAATGATTTGAATTCTAATTATATTATCTTTCTGTTATGCCTCCTATCGTGCAAGATTTCGACAGAGTGTAAAACATTTTTACCGTTGTTGAGGCAGAGTCGTGCGTTGCGCGCGTTGTTCTCGTGCGGGAACTCGTCAGCACGTCGACGGCGCTGCAGAGTTCCACCCGGCTCTGCACTGAATATCTCCTCACCTGAAAGAAAATTAAATATTAAAATAAATATGCTGTAAGTATGACGAAATGAATATTATTTTTCAGTCTTTATTTCGTATTAAAGACGTACTTTGATATTTTTTTTGAAATAATAAGTTATAATATATATTTTAGAAGTTTCTTTACAACAGCATTCTGAGCGCAATAACTGTAAGTTTTGGCTATCCCTTTCAAAGTCCGTGGGTCATGTCTTGTGTAGGTGCGGCCAGTCATAGTAAATAAAATGTAAAAAATATAGTACTAGGTTAAGATTTCTATGGGTATAGACCCCTTTGTTATTATTTCTCAAGAGTTATCTTTCCAGGGCTTAGAATTTTTAAGAACAATAACTCTGCACAAATATTTTTTTAGGTGGGAAATCATCTAATAACATCTCCCGCCCTTGAGCGGGGCGGGAGGTCAGACTTTTACTGACTAAAACCCACTCTTGTTCCTTCTTTGCCTTCGTTCCAGGGCCCCGGGGTTCTTTTTCGCATTACCCATGGCCCCAGTAGGCTTCGACCTTGTTGGGCCCTACGCTACGTATTCTGATATCTCCTTGAGGCCCGCGTCGCACACACTATGCGCTACATTTGAGAGTTCCAATTAAGTACCATTATCATTATATCAATAAATTTATTTATTTGCAATTGAGGCGCAATTGCAAATAAATAAGTTGATTGTAATTTCTTGAGCAAATAATCACAAGAACGTACCTTTAGAGTTCCTGTTTCTTCTATAGAATCTTCTGTTGGTGCTCTCGTGAGGAAAGGGAGATGATTGCCGCTGCGGACTGCTGGCATACCGAGGCAGTTCTTCACCTCCTTCCGACCCGTAGATACGACGCTGCTCATCTGTGCCAAAACAAGTTTGATTAGTAATATTCTCAAATAATTAACTAACGGCATGGTTTGCGCAGCGGTTGAGCGTTTGACTGCTTTTTTTAAGTGAGAAATCATCCAATAGGGCGAGATGGCGTTTCAGACTTTTACTGACTGAAACCCTACTCCTATGTTTCTTCTTTGCCTTACGTTCCAGGACCCCGGGTTTTCCTTCCAGAAGCAAATCCTTGGCCCCAGTAGGCTTCGGTGCTGCGCTGCGAGTCGCGAGATCGAGCCTCTCTCGGAACAAATAGTGGAATAGCCGACAGATAGTTGTTTCAAGTTTAGGTGTATTGTATATTTGAGTTTATATGTTTGTGAACGCACTCAATACAGGAGTCCTTCCAAGAGTGGGGCAGTCTCTTACTAATGGTAAATATTTATATATCAGGCTCAGAGGTGAACCGATTAGAGCTTACATTTTCCTGACTAATTTTCCAAGTTTCGTTGGATGTTACAGAAGTCTAATTAAGAGCTACGCTTGGAGTTTCCTTCCGTGGTCGCATCAGAAATGACGTTTTTCGATGGAAAACCACGGTAACCTTGGTTACATAGCCCAAAGAATCGCCAAACTTAAGTGGCATTGGGCAGGGCACATTGCTCGCAGAACAGATGGTGATAAAAGGTTCTGAAGTAGCAACCACGTAGCGCAAGACGCATCGTTGGAAAGCCATAAGGTCATAAGGTGAACCGATGACCTGGTTAGGGTCGCGGGAATCCGATGGAAGCGAAACGTACAGGACCGGTCGTCTTGGTGACACTTAGGGTAGGCCTATGTCTAACAGTGAACGTCCTTCCCCTGAAATGATGATGATGATGACTTTTCAATATTTAGATGATACTTAAATGTGACCGAAGTGCTTCAACTTTACAGATCTTAGGGACCCCCACTAAAAATTGTGGTCTGGTCTCTTTCTAAATTCGTCTTTCGAGCTAAATGCGTATTAATGCGGTTCAAAGGCACCGCCAAAGGTCAGACAATATCAGGTCCTGTCTAATCTTAGGGTTATCGGGCCTCTTCATTTGTCATGACTATTAGAATCATATTGGTCATAATTGAAAACGTTTCTAATTGATCGATTCCATTACCTTACAACCAATTATTATGGTCTAGACTTAAATCAAATTTGTAGCCCTGAAGGTTTGTATTACTGAGACTGTGATAAATGATAACGTTCCAAACGTAAATAGATTACTTAAAGACAGCTCATTCATGGAAAAAAACATATTAATATTCAAACCCTTACTACGAACAAGATTAACACCACATTTTTTACATGAAAAAGTTACTGAACTCCCGACGTTCCAGTTATGTTATGACTAAGTAATAATTTTCAACACTTTATACAAATAGGTCAGTATAAAAGTTAAGGGCGGAAAGTTTGGAATTTATGAGGCGGTTTGTTTGGGTAGGTAATTCTAAACAATAACAAACAAAATGTATACGTTGCCTGAGGTTGTACGGGCGGTGCGAGTCGGCCCGCGGCGGATCGAACCCGTTCTGCTACTTCGCCAAACAGCGTGTGCTATGGAAGAAGAATGCAGAAGGCCTAATCCAACTGTTTACTTCCACGAGAACAATTGCTACAGAAATTAATGTTTGCAGAAACTCAATTCAATGTGATGAATGCAGTCGCTGTCCTTTGTTTTCAGCCACATTCCCTTGATGTACACGCGTCGATTTTAAGTACAATAATTGCATGTACTGAGCTTCCTTAACCCACCTATACGTACAAAGGGGTCAAAGGCGAGAACACATTTATTGTGATTACAGCCAAAACAGAAGAAGAGTTTTCTGCGAGAATCTGTATAACCTGATAGTCTATGTCCAGAGTGAATAGGTTACTTGTCAACAATTTTTTTTTTTATCTGTTATAAACTAGTACTTGACTGCGATCCCGCCTGATGGTAAGCAGTGATGCAAAAAAAAATGAATACTAACGGAAACTCAATTCAATGTGTTTATTTACATAATCATGGATATAATTATATTGGTCACAACTCATATGATCACGGTATTGATCACACTTATACCGGTATTAAAATAATCGAGTTTTTGAAAACCTTAGTTAATCATTACATTTATAATATCGATGCAGTTAATAGTTTTAAGTACAACAAATGCATGCAGTACCTACATATGAAATCACACATCTTATTTTTCTTTTGTGAGCTTAAACCACAGCAACAGAGCCTGCCTCTAAGTGGCTGTCGATAAAGACAGAAATATTCGTAAATGAAATTTATATCTTTCTCAAACTATGTATGAGAAAGATATAAATTGATAAACGAAAAACTTGATAAACGAAAAGATCTTGGTTGTTATCTCAATTACGACCTTCACTAATAAGGACGCCACGTCTCATTATTTCGTTAAACTTATCACATACTAGCTTTTGCCCGCAGTTTCGCCTGCGTACATAAAATAAAGCCTATGTCACTCAAAAATAAAGCAGTTTTATATCGGTGAAAAAAACTTTAGCAATCGGACCAGTACTTTCAGATTACCTCGTACAAACAAAAAAACAAATTTTACCTCTGTACAATATTATACACCAATAAATTTTGATCGTTTTAATCTCATGGAGGGTCGATCCGGTACATGAAACATTATCGATTTGTAAAGATAAAATTAAAAAATAAAGCACCGTTGTTTCAAAACTCGTATTAATTTACGCATGTACGAAATTAATTTCTTTAAGAAAACGTCAGCTGAGCGAGTCCAATGACCAGTAGGTAGTAGTCGGCGTTGCGTACTTAATTTCGTACATGCGTAAATTAATACGAGTTTTGAAAAAAGGGTAGGTATTTTATTTTTTAATTTTATCATTACGAATCGATAGTGTTTCATGTACCGGATCGACTCTCCACGGGATTAAAACGATCAAAATTTAACGGTGTATAGTGTAAATTTGTATTATTAGTGTAGATGGAGTTAAAGTAGGTGTACTGTTTCTATCTATTATGTGTCAGCAGACTAGAGCAACGGCCCGTTCAAATAATTTCTCTTAACATGGCAAAAACTGCGGATGCATGAAAAAAATAACATCGCAATCCTGCATGGCTCGGACCCAAAACCTTGTTCATAAATTGCATTCATTCCATGGGATATTTTGCTGAAATGAAATTATGAGAAATATTGATGAAACAAGTTATTAAAAAAAATCTGTTTCACAAAAATTTCAGTACAATTTGTTTCGCTAGGTATTACCTAGTTTTCATCATTGGAGCCAAGGGTCTGCTTCTGAAAGAAAGGTTCGGTACGAAAGGCAACGAAGGAACAGGGTGGGTTTTTTAGTCAGTAAAAGTCTGACACTATGTCACTATCCCACGGTTCGCCCAAGGGCAAAAAATACCTAGTTTTCATCATCATCATCATCATCATTTTAGCTGGAAGACGTTCACTATTGGACATAGGCCTCCCCTAATATTATCGCCATAACGTCCGGCCGAGCGCGTCTCGCATCCATCGGATTCCCGCGGCTTTCATCGGGTCATCAGTCCACCTGGGAAGACTTAAAAAAGCTGCGTCTTACGTAGGTACATGGTCCTTTAGTCCCCATCGACCATCTCTTACAGGGGCAATATGCCACTGCCTTATATTTTAATTAAATCTTAATAATATTTAAAGTTATATTTTACACAGTTACTGTTATTTGTCTCCTTAAAGATTCTAAGAATAGCCTACCCAAAGTACCTACATCGAATTTCCAAAAAATGACGAACAAAACCACGAAAAAGTAATAAATAAGCACCTTCAAAGAAAATTTCTAAGTAAACTTGTAACTACACCGGGCCTATGTTGTTACGAATGGGTATAAAAGAAAGTTGTTGGGCGAAAGAAAATGAATTAAAAATACTCGTTCAGATTGGTAAGTTTCGCAATACTTTCGAAATTTGTTGGCAACGTTAACACAGCTCTCCGTAACGAAACGTGAATAAATTGAAAATAAGCAGAGAGACGCAGTCATTTGTAACTTTAGGGAAAGCATTTTAATATTTTTTGAAAGTCGACGATGAAAAGATGTTATAAGAACTGGCGTACCGTCGGCATAAAAAGTATCAACGTAATTCGAGTAAGTCAGTGAGTGACTCAGGATCGTTCAGTGGCATATTTATAAAGTTGATCCACCCTGTGTTTATCTCGCATGTATGCGCACAAAAACAAATTTTAACAATTCAAAATTCCCAACTGAAATAATATTAAAGGGTTTGGATGTAGCGTTTAATGAAAGTTAAGTCGGCTCGGCCTGTGTAGCCAACGGCTGTATGAAACTAAACACCTTGTTTTAGTTTACTCAACGATTCTACAAACTCAATTAGCATTACAACCTCTGAAAGTCACTTTAGGCGAAATGAAATTATGTAGGAAATAAACGCGGTTTGGGTGGATACCTTACATGAATATTTCCAGGTAACGTTTCCTTTTCCGCACTGTTTATATCGGAGTAATTTGTTACGGGTTATGGTTATGATATATTAAAGTAGCTAAGGACAACGACCGACAGGTACACTGAGCTCTATTTTAGTCTAAAATCGGCTTTAGAGTCGGTCTAATAAGGCAACCGACTTGGATAATTATTAGGGTAAAATGAAATCTGATGTAGTCAACACTGGTTCAATAATCAAGGTTGATTAAGAGATATTGATCATTGTTTTCTACTAGCAGAACCATATAAAAAGTATCGAATATAAGTATTTTTTAAATAATTAAATGTTATACAAAATTCCCAAGTCGGTTGACTTTTTAGACAGACTATAAATTCACACACAGGTTTCAGATTTAGCTAGTTTTCGAAATATACTAAGCAAACTATGCACTCTTGGAGACTATGCTTAATAATGACCATGCATTGTGATTGCGCAGACAAATAGTACCGTTTACATGGGCCATTCTCAAAATCGCAAATTGATTCCTTTTTAAGTGATTCAAAGTAGTCTGAAGATAAGATAGATCTTATATTATAAAGCACAAATAGCCTACAATCAAGGTAGTTTTCACAAAATAAAACCCCTTTCCACGGAAGTGACACAGCTCCACGAAGATGATATATTTGTATAACTTTAGTAAACTTCCTTAAAGAGAAGACTTACGACCATGATTATTATGATTATAATTATGGCGTGCACAGAATTTGTCATTTTCTGGGTGGAGTGAGAGCGAGTGTCATACTTTTACTGACAAAAGCTCACCAGTGTTCCTTCAGTTGGCTTTACATTCCAAGGCCTCGGTGACTCTTTCAAACAATCACTCAATCTCGATTTCAGTGTCTTACATCGGCATCAAATATTTTAGAAAACCAAGTCTTTTGATGAATTACACTGAGTGAAATATAAATATTCTTAAAAGAACATTGAAATATTACTCCATCATCATAAATATTCAAGTAGACAGTTATTTCAGTACTTCTACTAAAAATGATTTTAGTGAAAGTGAAACACAACTAAAATATAGTATAACAAAACGCTTTGAGTTTGAACGAGATATAAAATATTAAAATATATTAAACAATAAAGATTATGACCATTATATTAATATTTAGTAGAAATAATTTTATTAATATTCTACAACTTTCAGTACTAGACAACTGATAAACATACTTATATATTTCTAAATACTTACATATTATAGATAAATTACATCCAGACACAGAATCGATCATCACACAAACATTTATCTTAGGTGAGAATCGAGTCCACGACCTCTGGCATAGCAGTCAGGGCCACTAATCACTAGACCAACAGGCCAGTCATCACATAGTTAGTTAATATTTAAGTTTCTTATGTACCCATATAAATGTGACCCAGTGGTTAAGGCCTCTCATCCATGAGTTGCAGGTTTGAAACCGTGCAAGTACCAATATGAATTTTTCAATTCGTATACTGGACTTTATCTCTGATATTACTGACACCCTTTTTTTTTTTTTTTTATGGTGGGAAAAAATCATGCATTGACATCCCCCGCCCTTGGGTGGAGCGGGAGATAGTGTCAGACTCTTACTGACTAAAAGACCCACCCCGTTCCTTCTAGCCTTCATACCGGGGCTCGAGCGCCCTTTCGGATAACCCTGGCCCCAGTAGGCTTCGACCCGGCTGGGTCCCTGCTGTTGCTGACAACTCCTTGAGGCGCGCGGGAACAGTGCGCGCCGTCGACGACTTGGGCTTGGTCCGGACAGTTACCGGACGGCCGGACAGTGAGCTACCCATTGCTCACTGTCCGCAAGCCCGCGTCTACGTTGGCCGGAAATCGGGATCAGAATCCCGGCGACGGCGGCGGCGATAACGCCGTTGCCTGATGCGTTCGGCCTCCTCCTTTGCGAGCATTACTGCTTCGCAGAAGTCGGCGACCGCCTGCCACTCCTCCTCGCTCCGGACCATGGCCTCAACCAAGGCCCGGCGCGAGAGGTCTCCGCCGCCGATCGCCCCCACGAGGGCACGGCGATGCTCCGCCCAAGCAGGGCACACCTCGACTGTGTGCTCCACCGTGTCCTCCGGGCGTTCCGCACAGTGGCGACACCCGGGCGTCACCTCCGCATGAATCCCGTGCAGGAAACTCCCGAACGAACCATGTCCGGTGAGTACCTGCGTCATGCGGAAGGTAAGGACGCCGTGAGGTCTTTCCAGCCACGCCTCAAAGAGGGGACTTACCGCCATGATTGTGGCGTGCCCAATATTACTGACACCCTGAGCCTCGAAAAAGACGTAAAACCTTTGGTCCCGGTTTTCATTCGTGGATCCTCGACAGTAGTTCCAGGTAGTTAAACGCCAGAAAGAGATCAGAATATCCAAGTAGCATCGTGTTACCCAGTAACTGGGTTATGGAGGTCTGATAAGCAGTTGCCCCATATAAAACACAGGTATTCAGCCGCATTTAGTCAGACTGGAAGCCAAAACCCAAGGTAGTTGGGAATGGGCAAAGCACCGCCGTGTCCTCGTGGGGGCGATCGGCGGCTTCGATCTCTGGCGCCGGGCCTTGGTACAGGCCATAGTCTGAAGCGAGGAGTAGCAAGCAGTCGTCTCCTTCTGTAAAGCAGTAATGCTAGCAAAGGAGGAGACCGCACGTGCACGTGCGAGGGAACTGCTCTCACGGCAATCCTGACCCCAATTTCCGGACGCAGTAGGCGCGGGTTTGCGGATGAGCCTGAGTCGTCGACGGCGGGAACTGTTCCGCGCGCACCTCAAGGAGATGTCAGCAAACCGTAGGGGCCCAGCGGGGTCGAAGCCTACTGGGGCCAAGGGTTTGTTTCTGAAAGGAAATCTCGGCCCTGGTATGTAAGGCAATTAAGGAACAGGAGTAGTAAGTAGGTTTCGATGATTTTCCCACCTTAAAAAAAACCAGTTGGGAAAAGGATGATGATATCGATGCAATCATAAAATTTTATTTACTTTTCATAAATCAATTGATCATTATTTACCCACATAATGAGTGTATATTTGGCTGCCAAATTATGAAATGAATATTACTGCAGCTTCACATACGAGTACATACTGAATTATGATATTATGTAAACAAAATTAATTATTATGCTGTGAGTCTGTTGCGCTTTAAATTGTAATTATAACCAAATCCATACAAAAAATGTAGAGATTTTAAAAATATCTGCTTATTTTGCCTTCAAAATAGTAACCTAAATATTCAGAATAAAACGATCTCAATTCGAATCACATCTGAAAAAAAAAGAAATTGTTTTTCATTACTCATACTCTGAAAGTAGGTCTGAAGTTGCCTGAGGAGCGGGCTGAAAGTGATACTTTTCATTCCTAGGGAGTTTTACTTTACAACTGACAGCTGTCAAATTATTTAAAAAAAAACTAGTTCTATCTTCACATTTCTATTGAACCATGTTCCAATTTTCCATACAGCCAGTCAATCACAGCGCGATATAAAATTGAAATAACTTAAAGATAAGTATTAATTAAATAATATTATATTTAAAATGATTTATTTGTTTATTCATTACAATTAATTTCTAATTTTTCATTAATGAGGCTGAATAGCTGGCCGGCCACAGAAAATAAAAAAAAACAAAATGGCGGGAAAGTGGCAATCAGTCGTTGGTTTTTTCGAGTTTTGTTTACATTTTCGTACAACAGAGATTTGTATTAACACGTCATGTTTATGAGATTTAAATAGTGATTAACGCCTAATTTCACAAGAGAAGAGGCTAAAGCAGTAGTGGAATACCTTTTACCGCCTAAATCAGAAGAAAGATACCTACTTTAAAATCATAGGTACGACGACTCAGGTTTTACAAACTTTTTATTTTACTTTTAGTTTCCTCGTATTCGTAATGAAAAGCACAGTGTTTACCTCGGGGTGAAAGTAACCCATTTAACCCCTCGAATTAGCGACCTCGCTTCGCTCGCCCGCCAACTCCTTCTCGGGACGAAATGTACTCATTTAGTAGGGGTGAAAGTTACTACTTTCACCCCTAGTGTAACAATGTACTATTCTTTAAGCGTTTAAACACTAACAGCAACAGCAGGGACCCAGCCGGGTCGAAGCCTACTGGGGCCAGGGTTATCCGAAAAAAAGGGAGCTCGAGCCCCGGTTTTAGTCAGTAAGAGTCTGACACTATCTCCCGCTCCGCCCAAGAGCGGGGGATGTCATTGGATGATTTTTTCCCACCATAAAAAAAAGATACTTAATACCCACTATAGATATTCTTCTTTCTAAAAGCTCAGCCGCAAATGAAAAGCAAACTAAAAAGTAAAAATTAAGTGTTATACTGTTTTATAATTAAGTGTTATACTGTTTTATAATTAAGTGTTATAATGTTTTATAATTAAGTGTTATAACGTTTTATAATTAAGTGTTATAATGTTTTATAATTAAGTGTTATAATGTTTTAATAATCTTTTTAAGCGCCTACGTCGGATATATTCGACAAACATTCTCGCGTTTGTTCCGCCAGGGTCGCACATTCTCGACACACCTGTGCGGTTTGAAGAGCTAAACGAGATGGAGGAACAGACGCTAACACACGACCCTGGCGAATAGGACACGAAAACAGTCGTCGAACAAACCCGACGCAAGCGGATAAAGAGTATGTCATAATTGTTACAATGTATCATAAACTAATCCAAAATCAAATCCATTCAATACTGAGTAAGTTAGAGACCTTTTAAATCTGGTGGAAGGGGAAACTGTCAAATGAGATAATAAGGGTATACATACTGAAATGTGACGTCAGCGCCATTAAGTTTCGACTTTACAAAACATAAAGGGATGTTCCCATCTTGCCTTCACTCTTTCTCATACCTATATTGGAAATGTATTTAATACAAAACCAATTTCGAAACCGTTTAAAAAAAATTATCTTTACAGTATTCTTTGTTGTTTAGTATAAAATATTGTACACAATTAAACACCCAACACACCCTTATTTTTACCGTTTGAAAGTTTTCAGCGCTATGTCAAAAACATCGCAAGAGACTCAACATAATTAAAAACGCTGATTTTCCCGTCCGGCTGAAATGCAGGCTATATTTGGTGAGTTCGACTGATTTTTTCTTATCATAGATCGAATGAATATTTAACTACTAGGATTCAATATCACAAATATATTATTATCAACCTTATGCGAATAAGATTTAGGTGTAAATTCGAGGGGTGAAATATATGGTTTAGCTCCGCAATGCTTCCTTTTAGTAAACAACTCAAGATTGAATATGAAAATTTAATCGACTAATTTAATCGAAGAGAGATACCGTGTTGCCGTCGCTGGCGGAGTTATTAAACGTCTCTGCGTAGGCAGTGAGCTTGCAAATATGAATTCATAATAAAATATTATACTTCAAGTAAGTACTCACCTAACTACATTGCTGCTATTGGGAATACCTACATATTTCTGTGCTAAGCGTAAATAGAAAAGTCAAACAAAAGAAATGGATTTTTATTATTCCATTACTTATAACATTGTGTTCTCCCAAAATCACTTAGTAAGGAGTACTACAGCCGATCTTATAAGCAGAGGAATGAAAAAGATATTTTATTCGAGGTCTAGAATTATTCAAGCCGAGACCTCGGAGCGGTGTTCATTTGTAAGCCGCCAAAGTTTGACAAGTCAGGTTGCATTTAAATGCTGCTGGTGGAAGGTTCAGCACCAAGCCGTGTTCGAAATTAGCATTTTTCAAAGTCGTGCCAGCCTCATAGCTGCGCATTCTCACCAGACTCGTACCTTTACACATTTATAATGTACGCATTGTTTTTTTACGAAAACTTCACGAAGATATCCGGGTAGATTTCAACAAACATAAAAACTTTTTGTATAATATCAAGCACTTATGATAACATTAACAAATAGTAGTGGCCTTGAGGAACCCCGAGAGCAGTGGAGCTGACGTGAACTGCATAAATAAACGGAGATCCCGCCGCTATGAAATTCATATTTAAAAAATGTTGGCTGAGTAATAGTCTTCTTTGGGGAAAAATAATAGATTCCTTTACTCCTGCGATGAAAATGACCTGAATTAAATTTTCACATTCAATCGTCGCTGTTTGCCCCTGAGAGTGATCGCGCCGCCGCCGCAGCGTCCCCGCCGCGCCCCCGCCCGCGTCCCGCACGTGCCCCGCTACCGTCTGTCGGTTCTCATCATACCTATTTTTGTTTTTCGGCAATATAATCGCAGACAAAATTATACATTACGTATAGAAGAGTTATGGTGTATCCCACAGGAATACTCGAACGATCCGTGAACTCGGTTAGTCAGGCATGTTTGAGATATAAGTAAAAGGGCTTTAGCCATCGAGCAGATGGCTAAAGCTCTTCCAAAAGTTTTGAAAGTTTTGGCTGATGAATCATTAGTTTACTTTCAGGAGTGTATCAATTATCATTAATCACCAAATCTCAAAAACTATAAAACCTATTTAAGCTTAAAATTTGGCAGGACAGGATTTTACGAAACTTCACCCTAAGGGGGTAAAACGGCGGTTGAAAGTTGATGAAGAAACCTACTTTTGCGCGTGTGAAACCGGTGGCAGAAGATAGTATTATGTATGGAAAACTTTTCAGGAACCATTTGTCAAACAATTTCAATCACTTACGCGAATCAGACTCAGAAATGGAAAGAAAATACTAACGCAAACGTATTTAATTGATTTTTCGCTATAAATAAAGTTAAACAGAGTCGATATCTAAGATTTTAGTCTTCGTTAATTTAATACCCAGTTTATCTTAACTCAATAAATCTGTCTGGTTCGGATCATTTAAATTAGTATAGGTATTTAATCAAGCCATCGACAAATTAATCTGAAGCCATGTTTCAGTGACTTGATCTGTTTATATAGAAGCTGTTATCAAATGTTGTCTAGATTTAACTTTACCATTAAGTCGAGCAAGATAAAATATTAGATCGTAGTGAAACCACTTAGAGCTATTTCCCCGGGATTGCGTGATAGCAACACTTAATTTACAAGCTCCATTTAATTTGAACTATTTTGAGGCTCAGGCAGGAATTTAAATATCTGCAGATAAGGAGCTCACGCGAATTGTACGGCGCGCGCCAGCGACTGAGCGCTCCGGCTGAATTACGAGATTAACGAATTAATGCTACACAAATTTCAGGGTTTTTCTCTTGATTTTTTTCTATTAACCCTTCTTATATTTTGCAATTAAACTCTACGGCTTATCATTCATCAACAAAATAATTAACTACCAAAAAAACTTGGCTTTATAGTTTATTATTTTTATTTCAGATGTCTATGGACATCCACAAGCATCTAAATTCGCGTGAATTTGCCCAAACAAGTATTACACACTAACCATATAATTAAAATATATCTGACACCCTATTTCGCGAAATTGCGTACCCAATATTACCCGCTTATCTCAAATAACGATGTAGTCCTCGTAAAATGTAAATACATATGTAATAAAAGTGTACTGTATGTGTGTGTTAAAAGCAAAATCGTTTCGACAAGTTTAGAATATGCGCAACTGTGAATCGAGTAAGCTACATTCAGATAAAAAATAAATCTGGATTGGTTTGGCAGAGCGGAAACTAGTTGCTAAAGTAAATGTAGGTATGGTAGTTGATGAAATATTTTTTCAAACAAAACGTGGGGGCCGGGGAGCAAAGTGCAGAGATTAGACACGGGGACCATCAATTACGCGTAATCCGAGACACGTGCGGCCCGCTCATCGCATCGCAAACCTATGGGGATTATTGAAATTTTCTAAAGCCATACCCACTCGCTACGAACGTTCACACACTCCGAGCCCGCTTATAGGCGTTTGTATGAACACGAGATAAGAAATTATGCAAAGGTTTGTAGTGTGCAATTACAATTTAGATGTGCAAATAAATAATAAATCATCATGAATAATATTAAAGGCGTTAGAGCTTTGCATTTCTATTTTAATTTCCAATAAAGATATCACTCTCTACATAAGACACAAATAATCCTACCAGCTATATAATGTACCTGCCCACCGCCCAAAGAGCCATACATAGCGGTCTCAATTTCACACCTATTTGCAAATCTGACCGGTAGTCCAATTAAACTTCCTGCAGATTGGATTGGGTGCGATATTTGGACGCCTGCAGGCACCTTTGATGTGTCGCGTCAATTCTAATAAAAGAAAGAAGAAAAGAAAGAAAGAAAGAAAACATGTTTATTCTGCCCGTATAGACACACAAATAATAATTACAAAATAAAAATTAATAAAAGAAAAACAAAATTAAAATTAAAATTAATAAAAGAAAAACAAAATAAAAATAAAAATTAGTTGCCATAACGTCAAGTGTAGACCAGGCCTAACAGATTGGAACCATAGACAACTTTGTTGTCTAGGTTGTCTATTATAACACGCGTAATAATAATATATAATCTGTGCGACGCCGCCCCCCTTGAGAAAGACAAACAAAAATAAAAGTTAAAAACAAAACAAATACAATATACCTATTTATATTCAAACTGTGCGTCGCATCTAGGCAAGAATAGGCCGTTGCTCAGCTTATACTGTGACGCTGGACAAATCCAGCAATCTACAGTGCTGGTTTTCAGCAACCACCGTGAGTGACAAATTGGCGTCCTCTCCGTGAGTAGGTAAACAATAATCCAAGGTCAGTATACATTCTTATAACATTGAATAAATACATACATTATTAAAATTATACAATATGAAAACAAACAAAACATGGCCATAAGGAAAACAACATTAACCAAACTGGACTACATAATACAAAATTTTAACCATTTATTACACAAATACATGAAAATTACATTCAAAATAGATGAAACTGATTCACCCACAATTATTTTTCTTGCAGCTATCATTTTGAATAGATGACAAATACAACAACCCTCCGATAGCACCATGACATGGGGAGGCGGCACGATTGCGGCCACTCACCTAGACGGCTTGGCGAGAGCAAACCGCGCTGGAAAGCAAGAAATTTCATCCGTCTACATATAGAAAATGCATGTGTTACATTGAAATAAATCAATAGGAAGAAAAAGTGCATAGTATGAGATGAGGCGTACTTATACTAATTGCCCCAAAGTGAATGTCTATGTTTGAGTATTGAGAGACCAAATACATTGCGACTTGTTGGGAATAATTCAGTGACCCATCTCCCCCAAAACGAAAACCGCGCCAAGAATACTGATCAAAGAGAGCGAGTTCAAATCGAAGACCACCACCACTGAGGAAGACCATATCCATTACCCGAAGTCCGTGACCGTAGAGGTAAAGTTAACAATAATATAATATATAATAATAAATAATATTCCACAACTATCAAACAAGGCCGACTAGTCCCAAGCTAAGCAGATCTTGTGTTATGGGTACTAGACAACTGATAAACATTCTTATATATTTCTAAACACATACACATTATAGACAAATTACCTCCAGACACAGAACAAATGGTCGTGCTCATCAGACAAACCCAACGACCACCGTTGTAGCAGTCAGGGTCACTAACCATCAGATCAACAGGCCTGTCGACAAAATAATTATAGTATGATTGATATATAAAGTTATGTCGATAATTGCATGTGCATGAAATATTTTTTTAAAATGTTAATAAAATGTTTTTTTGTCTTCAGGACTCTAAATGGAGATAATATAATAGATTCCCTAAATCTCAGACTGAAACAAAACAGTACAGTTAGATGAAGCAGTTAGACGTACCTACAAATAATCAGTGAGTTCTAGGATTAGAGACGATATAAGACGATTGTCGACATGATCCAATCAGAAAAAAAACGGACTGGTTGAAGACGGCGCGGGAGAAGAAAATTTGGACTTGGGGAAAGCTCTTGCCCTGCAGAAGGACAGTAAGGCTAGTAAATGGAAAGTTTGTATGCACTTAAATTGAAGATGGGACGTTCTTTTTACCGACAAATGATCACGGTGGAGGCGTATTTTGTCCGATCTGTCATGCAAGTAAAAAAAAAATTAAAAAAAATAAACCCAACTTAAAGCCCTTGAATAAAAATAGATAAACTTAAAATATTCAAGCGTAAATACAATATTTACATTATTTTTTGAAGGGATGATTGACGAAATGATTGTCGATAAAAAGGAGAACATTCCATAACGGCTGCAAATGTAAAAAACAACCTCTTTTTAACATGCTAAATTAAACACAGAATATATGACGTAACACTATGGGGTACCTAACCGTCGTCACACTTTCCTAACTGGGTGACAACTTGCAGGAAGCAACACTCGAGTTTTGTTCATACTTAAGTCCGGGCACCTACTTAGTGTTAGTAGTACTACTAGTGGGTCCTGTGTACTTAGTGTTTTGAGCTAGATAACTACGTATTATGTTCTAACCACGTTACAGTATTACTTTGTGCAATATTCATCATACGTTAGAAGTTAAACAAGAAGTTAAAGTGTTTTATATATGTTTTAGTGTTTTATATTTTAGTGTTTTGTTTTTTTGTACTTCTGTTTTTTTTTCAGGTGGGAAAATCATCTGAATGACATCTCCCGTCCTTGGGCGGAACGGGAGATAGTGTCAGACTTTTATTGACTAAAACCCACTCCTGTTCCTTCCGTACCATTGTTCCAGGGCTCCAGGGATCTCTTTCGCATCACCCTTGGCCCCAGTAGGCTTCGACCCTGCTGGGCTCCGTGTTTAAATGGTAGATGTAATTGGCTTCGGCCGTTCTGTTTAATTACGCATCTGATACTGATCGACGCTAAGCGTCACGAAAGGGCTGACTCGAAATTTGCCTAAAGAATCAACATTGCCATTCAACGTGGTCATACTGCCAGTCTTCTAGGTACGTTTCCGCCATTTCCAGATGACAACAAAGTAGAGGAGTACTTCGAAGCCTAAGTGAATTTGGTTTAGTCCGTAGTCCCTATTTAGGTTGTAAATACTTGTAAAAAGTTAACATTTAAGTAATTTAATACAGTCCTTACATTTATTTATTAAAAACATATCATCCAAAACCAGAAAAAAGTATCGATGAAGATAATTTATTATTTATAGGCACCAGGAATTTTATCCACGAAGATGGAGTCAATTATGTATATTCTACTAGCATATTAAAATCATTGTTACGTAATAGAAGTTGCTCCATTGTGAGATATATTCAGAATATTGTGTCACACTATAGCCTCTGTGACTAAATCCTTCAGAGAAGCGAGTCGCTCACTGTATGGTTTAAACGAATGCACTAAAGTGCTATAGCTACAAGACCTGCATGCACTTTAGAAGTATAGAGCATTTTATGTAGAGATTAGCCAAGACAGACAAGTCATTTGTTATAAACAGCATACGCTTTTATAACAAGTTGCCAAAGTCGGATACAGAACTTAGCGAGAGAAAGTTCAAAATCTGCATCAAGCGTGATCTTGCCAAGAAAGTGTATAGCAAAGTTAATGACTACGTTGAAGACACGTTTGTTTGGCAATGACTACCTCTGCACATGTGGTTTCCTTGGTAGCTAATTAACTGCATTATCGTGTAAATATCTATTAACTGCTCTCCATCACACCACCATACAAATAGTTAAAATAAACCGTGGCGTCCGCTTACGAAAATGACTCATTCTGTAGATTACCTGAATTTTCTTTCAGATAATAAATATAAACACAATCACGTTCTAGTGTGGCTACGAAGGTGACAAAATACAAGATGTAGTTTCATTTTAAAAGGTTAAGAAATAATTTTCAATAAAAAACAAGGCTAATATAATAGTATGAAAATAACTAAACACAAAATTATTTAATATATTTTTAGAATTATTTGTTGTTATTTTGTCACACAACTCAGAATTCACTTTAATATCCTTGAGTGATAATTAAATATGTAGCTTCGCAAATCCAGCCGGCTGTCCGCTAGGCAATCTTGTAAAATATTCAATCAACCACGTTGGGTAACTAAACAGAATAACCAATTAGATAGCTACTCCTGGCCTGATATTCATTACTTACAGTAAATATATGTACCTATATATTATATGCATGTTATTGTTACACTGTTGTAATTATACTGTGAGATTAAGACTATTGTTAGACTGTGACATATTTAGGGCGATAACGCTAATTAGCTTCGATGCGCATTCAGCTGTCACGATTTGATTCCATACAGGCGCCTCGTGGGTTAGGATGCGATAAGATTTGCATGCTTAGCTATGCATGCGTAAGCACGTCGCGTCGTCGCAAGTCGAGACGAGCGCGACGTGTGTTCCTACCCTTACAGTGTATTTCTGCAATCGATGTGACTTTTCCGTCGCATAGGGTCCCCTTCAACAAGTCTACAACGACATCCGACATCCATAAATGCATGTATTGTTAACGTATAAAACAATAATTTCTATGCAATCGTATCGTCGACTCGAACAAATTGAAATAAACAAAGTTTGTAAGAGTACGTAGATGAATGCTTCTAAACAAAATCACGTACCTTCAGACATTACCAAACTGAATGAATAAATAAACGAAGTAACTTTAGCCCACACGTGAGAATCTCATTAATATAATGATCGGGTTTGCAAATAAAACATAATGCAATGTTAATGACCCGTTAAAGTTAGTTACCTGTTCCCGCCAACCGTGCGGTTTGGTGGAGTCAACTAAAGAGTTTTCTGGTAAAGAGGGTAAATGAGCTTGTCTATGGCGCCCTCTCGTGACCTCCCGACGAACAAAACGACAAAGAGAAGTACGGTAACATTTACAGAGAAAATGGCCGTGGGGCAGTCAGGGCGACCCTCCACCCTTTGTTTCCTTAGAGCGGCTCGCCGCGCCGCGCCGGCAACTTGCCGAGCCTCCCGACGAAATATGTACATTGCGATTTGTGGCCTTTGTCCTAACATATTAATGCGAATTCCAAAATGTATTTATTAACTTTCAGTAGGCCCGCTCGTATTTAAGTTTACAACGAAAATTCCTGCATTAACTTGGTTGTTTATATTTTACATACGTTATGTGAGCGTTGGGGTCGTTAGTAATTCATACGTATTATATGCATAATTTAATAAAAAGTTATGAAAGAATACTTGTTTTTTTTGGCGGAGCATCCGTTGTCTGCGGGGGACACCGGGCCGAGACGCACACCGCAGGAATTTCTAAATCTTCATAAGATAATGGATCGCTCCGCGAAAGAAAAGGACCTCTCCGGCTTGGAACTTTGTTGAATTCCTGACTCGTAATTAATAAAATTACTTTTTGGGAGCTTTCCTCGACTTCAAAGAATTTTAGCATAAAAGAAAAAGTTAAGTAGATGAATTATTTTTGAATGATAAAGGGAATAATTTTGGATATTTATACACTTAGGAGTTGAGTTATTCTGAAGATTTTCATCGTCGTTTTGAATATCATAAACCGACGCTGTTAGATGCTTTGTTTCATGAAAATCGTTGCAAGTGGGAAATAGGAATTTGTACAACTGACAATTTCCCCAATTATTTTGCTCTACGAACGCGTATAAATATTAGTAGTATTCTTAAAGAAAACTCAAGCCCGCTCTCAAGGGTAAATTGCATTTAGCGAGGACTATCAAGAAAGTATTTACTCTGCAATTGAACTCTACGAGATTTATAGGATTTCTCGCATATTCTCGAGAGCTCTTGTCTTTTAATTTCTTATTCTTCATATGTTTACTTGATGCTTCAACTGAGCAAATATTAGTCTTCACTATAAAATATAATATTAATATGTTTGTTATTTTAGTAGCGAAAATCTGGAAAGTGGAGATATAATGGTAGCAAATGAAAAGTAAACAATAAAATAAAACTTAAATTTAATATTATCAGCGGTGCTTTGACTACAACGACTTAGAGATTAATAGTGGAGGCTGTATCTCTAAAGCAAATCCGAGTAAAGGTCAGTTCAAAGCGAATAAAAGTGTTAATTCGTAGCGAACATCAGTCGATTGTATTAGTGGAAGGTCGCTTATCTGCGACGATAATGCCCGCATGGCGGATGAGTCGCGCGACAATCGCAGGGTCGCGTCGCAGTCGTCAGTCGCAGTGCAACGACTGCTAGTTTAATTCGTGAAGCCACATAAATCCCTGTTTGATGAGGGTGCGCTTTCATTAGATACGGAGCCGGTGAGTGCTCCGCGGCAAGCGCTGTCGATGATAGCGTGGCATTGTCTCGTGTTACGTCAATCTTGGAGCTCGTGTGTGTTTTATTGTCTTTAATGTAATTGTTGGTTAAGTATAACAAAATTTTATTTAAAGGTTACCTACCTCACTCGAAACCAACATAAAGATAATCTTGATCGAGTAAATAATACAATGTAATTACTGCTTATTTTTAAGTGTTGCCCCACACTAGGAAACACTGTTCTAATAGGTAAAAAATACCAAAGGCATTTAAATTAAGTCTGCCTATGTACTTTTGTGCGCACAAAATATTAAATAAATAAATGACTCCTGTATCATGGGTGCGTTCACAAATATGTAAACTCATATACACAAGATACCCTGACCCGGAACAGATAGAATAGAATAGAATAAACTTTATTGTACACTAAAAAGTAACAACAATAAGTCAAAGAAATATTTGTACCGCGCGGGAATCGAATTCGTGACAACAACGCAGCAGCCAATCGCTCAACAACTGCATCAACTGTGTCACCTTATTAAATGATTATAGATTTTAAACAATAACGCTGATATTTTGATTTAGTTTCTTATCTCTAAAACATCATATTACTCATTCTTCACATCACTCTTTCAAACTCAACATTAAGTTCCCACCTACACCGTTACATTCCAAATAATAACTTCGGTAAGTCATCATCACGTGACACATGAAAAAGGCTTTTAAAGTAATCAATCAATTGGTTAGGTAGCTTCACTATGTTTATGGTGCGGTTCCGTTCGTGCGACGTGTCAATATGGTGTGCCACCTCTAGTACAAAGCCACCTGTCACGGCGCGAACATTTATCACAATTCTACCGAATTTCCTTTAAGCTTACAAAGATATCGACTTCCATGTAACTGTATGGGCAGATCGTGTTATCACCGAAAATATATCATCGTTTTATACAGATCTATAAGTAGAAATATGTAGATATTGTAATAATCCACACCCTATATGTACATACCTGTACAATTCATCTGAAACTGTATCAGCCCAAAATGCAGCGTAGAAAAGCTTTCATAAGTGCCGATAACATTGATTTTCACTTATCATTTTACGCTTGCATGACTTTCCAAATAACTTATTATGACAACAAACTAAAGCATGTAAGCTTGTATCGATAAAAGCACGTTATTTTTAGAAAACAGTAAACAAAACTATCAAAACCAACCGCTGCGAACAGACATAAAACCTAAAAGAAATAGAGTTATAGATAAGAGACTAGAAAAGCCAGTTCATAGAAGTTCAGCGCTGTTATTGTCTTACTCACACTTGAGTGGCGTTCCTGCTACACAGAGGTCCGTACACAAGCCTAATTGAATAAACCTAACTGCTTGTGATTCAGGGAAGGTAATATCAGGTGCCTCCCTCGCTTTTGAAAAACAATAACCGTGGAACATAGCGCGGAAACCTTTATACAAAAGAGAGTCGCTCAATGAAGTTGCACGCCGAAGAATTTCCATGCAATAACGGGGCATAGCCTCGGCGAGGATTCTTGTGGAGCGCGGCCGGAGATATTGCGTACTTACTGGGCTTGCCTCTAATAACACCGCCGATACCGTTTGTGTAAGGAGAAAAATACGAAATGAAATGGAAACTACCCGACGCCTTATGGTTTCCAATCTCGACTAACATTACACGGCGGTACCGGAGCTATTTCGCATTTTAATATTCTATGAAGATTGAGTATAAATCGTCAAAGTTTCGCATAACAAGCAATCAGGTTTCTAAGAAAGCAAGCAAAAAGTGTTTGATTATTCCTTTATAATTTTGTTTGCTCGCAATTGCTTGAATGGAACTCGATCTCTTTAACACAAACTCCGCAGTAGGTGGGTACATTAACGTTCTATTACACTCTTCGGCCTCGTAACCACCATTGAATCAGTTTTTGCTCAAGTTTTAAAACTAACCTTTTCAGTTACCTGCTCTAGTTTCGCTGAAGAACTCGTTAACGATAAGTGTTATCTACTGAATGTTAAGAGTTTAAAACTTTGCGTTTTCAAATAGATAAGTAGCAACAATTCTGTTTACCTAGCTACTGCCAGTGGCTTCACCCACGTGCAAGTAGAACTCATCATCACCAGCCTTTTTAATGTTCCCACTGTTGGGATTCAAGCCTCTCTCTAGGAGAGGGAATGGGCCGTAATCCACCACGCGGGCCCAGTGCGAGTTGGTGAATGTCACATGTCTTCGAATTTTTGGTTCTAGGACATGCCTGCATGTTTCCTCATGATGTTTTCCTTCACCGCAAGTAGCAAGAGCAAGTAAAACTATCCCAAGGATACATGGTCATGGGAACAAAAGTGTACTAGGTTCTACTACAGGCAAGTGGAATAGAACCGGGAATCAGCCCGTGTGCCAAATTTCATTCAAATCCGTACAACCATTTAAATGTAAACGAATTATAAACATATACAGACATATGACCTTTATAATATTAGTATGAGATCATTTTTCAGCACAATAATACAATTAGGTAAATGTTAGGCATTTGCCTAATTCGTATGAAGTCAAGTAAGATTAATGTGCAGCTTCAAATCCACTATTTAATTATGTTTCTAATGTATGTATGCCTATACGTAGGTATTACTTTTGTATGCAATACAAGTCGAAATGTACCTACATATATGTAATATTGTACTGAGAGTTGACAAGAGTCGAGTCGGCAACTGAAAGTTGGTCGTACCTACACAGTGAGCCCTTGACTGCTTCTTAAGAATTCAAGCCTTTTAGCTCCTTTATCTACTTACTAATTTAATTAATATTATTCAGAACGTCTGACATAGTTCGTAAGTGGGCTTTTCAAGTGATGAATGGATCTCACATATTTGTAGAGCTCTATACAAAATCACTCACCCCGAAATACACCTAAATCGCTTGATTACGTATGAAAAATATATAGCATACCTTTACATTATATTATTTTTTCATTCCCAAATAAGCATAAAATTAGGACTCATATGTGAAACATTTTGTAAATCTTTTTTGCGACACGACACACATAGCAATTTGTTATCGTTATTAATTTTAACGCACCATTCCAGAAAAACCGTACGAATATATCGTAGAGTACTGTGTCTGTTTATACAGTAGCGCGAACTGGGAACAACAATGAAGCCATCACGAGCGGCGGCAGTAGACAGACACATCGATTACCAAATTCCGCAAACGCATTTATGATGGGACGTAGCCGTGCATTAAAGCTCTGCAAATGCCATCGCGCGGCGAGACTAATCACATTAGTGGCCATCGCAAAGGTAATGCTGGTAACAACCTAAAAAGCCGCCATTTGCATGTCAGAGCGGACCCCAGGAACTCGCACACAGTATCCAAGTAAATTATTCACTCTCATATGAATCTCATATTGGAGATGGATACTAAACTTTGTACTCAACGTTAGTTATAAATAAAAGATTTCGTCTGAACAAAACAAAATTTGAAATTCTCATAGAATGGACTTTTGGAAAATGTTTACGTAATACGAATATCGAACTGTTTTGTATGGACTAGGAGCCACTGAGATGGATAAAACACAGGTGGGTGAATATATTACTTATATTATTATGTTGACTATATGTGGAGGTAAATCTTTTTATTCAACTGAGGATTGCAGAACCGATTTAAATTCCTTTTTTACTCCTATAACGGCAAGTTGTTTAATTTTATTTTATTTCATGGGCTATTAAAAGCACATGAACAATAGAGGGAAACACAATGAACAAAGAGTTAAATGAACGTGGACGTGCATTTGTATGATCGAATGAACAATCAGGTTTGAAGTGCTACTATTGTACCCATACGCACATTTTTATCACCTGAATTTTGGCGTAATTCAATTTATGCGAACAAATATTGTTAGCCACAGCTTTAAAATGTGTCATGTTTTAGCCTTCCATAAAATTGTATGTTTTTTTCACACACTGGAAGTCATAACATTTTTATAAGTCTTCAGTAAACTAAGTACTGAACACACCTAAAAAAATAAAAATTGTAAGTACGCTTCAAAATTGAAATGCTAATACCTACTTATTTATGAAAAGCAATCTATTTGTAAATAAATTTTGAATAACGCCTAAAGAAAGCAATTTTCGCATAATTATATTCACATATTTACGTAGACATTTTATAAAAAATAAACACACTTTTATCAAATCTCTTTGTAGATTTAAGGTAAATATCGAACTTAAATAAATGGCTCTCAATATTTGTTAAGAGAATATTTCTGGTCCTAAAATCCCAGGAATCGTCTCTAGAGGGTTAAGCGCAAAGGTCAGTGCCTAGAAACAAATACTCAGCCTAGTAGTTCAGGTCTCTAACAAATTGCCTATCGATATATTCGAAGCTAGATAACAAAAATAAAGCTTATCTATAACGTTGTAATAGATTTTCTGGGATCAACTCTTTTTTTTATGAAAACGTAATAAGTTAGATAAAACATTGATTTTACTTGAAATATGTAGCTACTATTAGTAGCCCGCCAGGTTTCATATAGGTCCATATTTCATATAACTTTCTCGTTTATAACTCTTTCTGTTAGTGAAAACCCCTTCAAAATTTGTTGTTTAGTTTATAATGAATTAGTGGGCTATATAAAGATAATTGTGCCGGATTTTATATTACAATATTGTCAATTGATGCGTACATACACTTTCAGTCAATTGTCTGTTCATACCGTAAGCGGTAATGATTCTTGCATAACAATTTTCTTTTTTATCACACGAATAAAGGCTAAAGTTTATGAGTGTGTAAGTATGTTTGTTAATTCTTCTTGCTCGATTAGCGGAATTTATCTGGATAAGGCACACAGATATATCATGTCCTGGAATAGCATATAAGTTATTGGGACAGTTATCTATTTTTGTATTAGCTAGTTAGTAATCAGTAGAACTCTCTTCCGGAGCCTGTGTTTCTTGGTAGCTAAACCTAGGGTATTTTAAGTCAACCGTAAATATGTTACTCTTCATCAACTACATCATCGTTTAAGCGATAATGTGGTCGATGATGGAACAGGTTTGTCTAGAAGTCACCTGAAGAGATGAAATAGTGGAAAAACATGAGCCTAACAAAAAAATATAACTTTAGTCACGTTTAAAACAGTTGGACATGATTGGGTGATTTAATTTCATATCAACCTGTGCTCAAATTATTCACATCTAACCATAATAATAGGCTAGTGGCCGTAAAAAAATGTAATTAGTCCGTCTTTTAGATTATTCAAAAATAAGGGACACGTATTTTTTTATTTGTAAATGAAACCAAAAATGACAAAGATATAGCCCATTAAAGTTACGTGTGACGTCACGCCGTGGTACATTTTTTCGCACGGTGTGACGTCACACATAACTTTTGTTCAATCGAAAAAAGAAAAAATACGTGTCCAATATTTTTTTATAATCTAAAATACGGACTAAATAAAATGTAATTATTTTGACCCTGGACACTACCCTATTTATTTAGGCTGTGACGTGCACAGCTAGTTTTCATTCCACATAATCGAGAAAACACACCGCTAAATAGTAGCAACCGCGCCCGTAGCTCTCGAGCGTGGGCGCTTTATCAACAGACGGGCAATTGTCGAAACTAATATGTAGCATACGGGCCGTGTGCGCCGTTATACGGCATCAACCAATTAAGTGCATATTTACACCCCGTATGAGCACCCGACATTATTGCCATGCAGTTTACACGTGATATCGCTGCCTTTACAGCCGCCGATGCCAAGATATGTTGCCGTGTTTACTGGGTACGAGTGGATACACTCGTGACTATGGAGCTTCGATGAATACTTAACGTGTTATCTATACAAACGTTACGCTGTTCTGTTTGTGTGGGCTGATGCGACGCGACATGGTCAGTATTATTGCGAAATTGCAGTTATGGTTTTTAGGTTAGAGGTATGGTTTTTCGTTGACTTTTAGATACTACGAGTATCTGCCAGCTGTAGGTGCCAGCGGCTTCACTCGCCTGCAGGTAAGGGAACATACTCCTGGGACACCAAAGTATCTTATGTGCTATTTCAGGTCATTGTCTACCTATTTACCAAGTTTCAACGAAATTCTTTCAGCCGTTAGAGCGTGAAGAAGTAACAAATATATATTACACACACACATATCTCATAAAGATTTATAATAGGTATTAATGTGGTTATGAGAGTGAATAAAGAAGTCTTTGGTCATCAAGAAATTGATCTTCAAGATGCAGATCAACTTACGACGGGAAAAATGCCTAAAGGATGCCTGTTGCCATAATGAATAGTGAGTGATTCCTTGTCTAAATGAACGTTCGATACAGCGCACTAATTACAACAAGAGTCAACTACCAACTTACCGATGTCCCTAAAAACTCAGTGAAGATTCAGGCCCCTTGTATTTCAACCCCAAACAGTTTCTGTTGTTTTCAGTAGAATATATTTGTACATCGAAATATCAATACTTAGTTCAAACTAATACTACAATCATACCAATTATTTTCTATCAATATTCAAATCTCTCAGTGGTAGAACTGAACGCTGGATCTAATAATGATGTTAGAAATCCATTATAATAATATGTAGTTTGTGGTGGCTTATGCTGAACACTAACAGCCACAATGCGAAATTGGTGTTGTGGTTCCAATGACTATGATAATAATTGACCACTGTGTGGTCCTACTGTAAAAGAAATAACACAGCCTAATAATAAATTCATGAGTGCTCTAAAAATAGAAAAAGAGAAGACCAGACGATCAGGTTATTAAAAAGAGCCTCTCCATCGCTACAAGAAGGAGGGGAAGAGGAAGATCCCAAAAAACCTGGATGTCAAATGTCCAGAAGGACATGAAAGTATTGAGACTACACGAACAAGATGTTCAAGATAAACATAAGTGACGTCGCATGATTGGGAAAGCTGAGCCCACGTAACGGGGTGAAGACGAGGCAGAAGAAGAAAACAAGTGGTCCTACTGTAAAAGAAATAATACAACTAACCTAACCTAACCTAAAATAACAACAAATTCATGAGTAGGTACTCAATAAATAAAAAGAAATCGTAAAAATCATAAAAATAAATAAAAAATCGTATCAAGATACTACGAGTATGTACTACTACTATAGTTCGGTCTAAATTACATAAATGAGTATTTAGGTAAAGTTGCTAAAAAATATTCCAAAAACTAATATTAGGTAAGTTTATTGAAAGATTTACATTTATCCAATATGTATATTACGTTCCGCGCATAACTCCATAATTTTATGAAACTTCGCTGGATATCTCAATAAAATTCAAACAATATTTAACGTAGGTATCTAGTATCAAATCTCCAATGGCATTATTTTTCCAATAAATCTCTTGTCATCGGGAATTTAATAAAATCTTATATTGAGTAATGGGTGCCCACTTGATGCCTCAGGCCTATTTATTGAATACGAGATACTGCCAAGCTTTCATTCCCTCCTTACACTCTCAAATATGTTGTATATGAATAAAAAATATTTGACCTAACACAAGTTAAAGGTATAAACGAAGAAAAAGAAGACATTGGTCTCTCATCTATCTTATCTTCTGCAATTCAAGAAATATACATTTGGCTCTTAAAATACAGGTCTCCTAGTTTAAGAGATAGGATTCATAATTTTTTGTATGCATAGACTTATCTTCCGGACTAAAATTATCTGTTCACAAAACTAAGCTTAATGTATCTCTGCCTCTTTGTTTTGAATTCTGTCTGTATGTATTGCTTGGGTAAATAAACTATTTTATTATTATTATTCTTGAATGGCAGAACTTAAGATCGATTGAAATATGACAATGTACATATATGTACCATATACATATCTACGAGTAACTTTATGGTATCTAACATTATATGACTCTACAATTACAGATAAGATATTACAAAAAAAAACTGAGACCCTTGTAATCTTTCAATTCTTCGCAATCTGTCTTTTTCTGTTTATAAAAAAAATAGAAAGTGATCCTGTGTAGACAAACTTTATCTGAGATTCACTGGCGGAATAATTAACAGGCTCCGATTAAAAATAAAATCTGTTTCTGCTTTTATTTCTTTTTCTAGAAAACGAATCCCTTTGGGTAAAAACAAACAAATGGGTCTAGACGGAAGGAAACAGATACCCATCCACTGAATAATATGATAGTATCTAAATGTATGTTCAGCATCTTCTAAAATATAAAAATTTAGTGTCCCAGTATTTGTTTGAAAAACTTCAAGATTTTTTTTTATATTTGGTGAGCCTGGTTGCCAATTTTTTCTTTAATAGTTTATATGGCAACAACGTTTGCCGGATCAGCTAGTAACTATGTAAGTTTATTGAATACTGATCGTTTCTGAAAGTCATTAATTTGTTATATTTTTCAAGCAACATATAGGAGATCGTTACTTGACATCATACTTCAACACTACATTCTCAAATCCCAATTATCAAGATACTCAACACATTGGACATTAAAGAGAAATATTAATATTTTTGTTTGTAAAAAATGAACTCAAAAACTAAAAGTCCGATGTTAAAAAAATCTGTCACCATTAGAATGCAACTTTATCACCGAGTGACAAAGATTCTATATATCTTCTCCTTTCACGAGAGCGAAGCCGCTCGCAGAAGCTAGTATTAAATTCATCTCAAAAACATATTTACACTATATTCTTTTCTAGAAATAAGCATACAAATCTCCTTAGTTACAACACAAATGAAAACATAACTCCCGAAAATAAATGAGAAGCTTAGCTTTGAAAAGAAAACCGATACCAGCAAAATATCTTGTACTACTGTCGGTAGATAAAGATCTACATTGGAAGAAGACATTAAAGGCTTCATCTAAATAAACCTGGCTTCAGGGAGGTCAAAAAGATAACGCTATCGTCGTCTTTATGTAATATGAAGTAAGGTAGAGTAAACTAAAAGGCCAATATGTAAACCGCAATAACATCAACATGAACCTTTATGATATGCCTTTACGATAATGTTGTACCACAAAAGAGGTAGGTACAGAAGTCAATCTATATACAAAACGCGCTTGAGCAACGCACACATAAACATCGCTCACGAACACGATATCTCAGTTCGGTTGAGACCAGGGCCTCAAGTCTGCTATTACAATAGTGTCAGAATGGTCTATCATTGATGTCATAATTGTCGATTTTGACAAGTTTGGTAATCTACTAATATAATGGCGTCATTATGACTTTCCGATGGTCAACCACTGACACTCCATTGAAAGAAGTGACATAGAATGGTAATCTCGTACATATCGACAAATGAATATTTGAAGTTTGCGGTAATCTGCTAAAACTTTCACAGTTTATTTGATCAGTGTTTTACCATTAGAACGTTATTGTGCAGTTATTGGTTTTAATATGCTCGAAATTATCATTCTACCACAATTCTATTACAAGATAGATAGATAGATAAATTCTTTATTGTACACCAAAAATAAAGCAAGACCAGTGACCGATCAATGATCGATCATTATGAATTAGCAGATTACAAACTTTTAGCAAAATGACTATGAGATCGTGTTGGAATGACGAATTTATAAAAATAGCAGACTTGGGGCCCTGTGCGAGCGCGAGTGCTATTCGCTTGAGACACGCGTCTGTGGACTTTTTTTTTTGCAATAATGGAGCAAAACCAAAAAAAAGTTAATATAACTTTAACAGTTTAACATAGTTCGTTTTAACGTAAAATAGAATAGTTAGATAGGCTGATAAGCGTCCCGGCCCCCGGCCCCGCGTCGGGAAAGCGAACATGATTTTGTAGCCATGTAAAATTTTACAATTTAAATTACGTATTTATCGCCACGCCCGGGCGCGCTCGGACAGAGCGGCACCGACACTAGCGCGACCGCCGAGCGTACGTATAAAAAGTGAAGCACATACATAAGATTGACTTCTGTACCTATCTATTTAGTGGTTGTACGCTCTGTTAGGTAAATATAGTCGCGCATGCCGCGGAAATATGAAACAACGTTAAACTAACACAAGATTTAGTATTGGTAGTTCAGTGTACCTGTTTGTGTACTGAACTACGACGCTAGGCTTCCAGCTTGTATTATGAAGTAGCTCGAAACTAATGTGCGGAGTTCGTGTGCCTAATATTTACGTAATGGTTGCGTTATTCGTGATTATAGAAGTGATTTTGTGCAATATAATAAAGAGGTAAAGTTTTTTTTTTGTTTTTTTCAGGTAATCTCTGGAAGTACTGATCCGATTACTAAAATTTTTTCACCGATAGAAAGCTACTTTAGTCCTGAATGACATAGGCTATAATTTATGTACGCAGGCGAAGCTGCGGGCAAAAGCTAGTAATATATAAAGGCGAAAGTTTTTGTGTGTTATCTATACATCTATATCTATCTATACATATAAATAAAATTTGAGTGTCTGTTTGTAATATTGAAATAACTGCTTTTTACTACATGCATATGAATATTTATACGGTACATACACCAAAATAACATTTTTAAAATTTTTGTCTGTCTGTCTGTTTGTCCGGGCTAATCTCTGAAATGGCTGAACCGATTTTGACGGGACTTTTTTTGGCAGGTATATGTAATAAGGAGTAACATAGGCTACTTTTATTTTAGAAAAAATAAATAAAAGTCCTGTAGTCCACGCGAACGAAGTCGCGGGCACAGCTAGTTATACATATTAATATTAGATATTTGTTACTTCTTCACGTTGGAAGGGCTGAATGGATATGAATAAAATTTGGCGCACGGGTAGACCATGTCCTGGAATACAACATAGGACCCGGCAGTGTGTGTGCCTTTGGGATATTTTTTTACTATTACGCGTGCAAAGACGCTAGTAGTAGCTAGTGCAATAATGTTAGGGTGGAGAATTTTTCTTGACAGGTTCAACCATTTTTTTTTGGTGGGAAAATCATACAATGACAACCCCCGCTCTTGGGCGGAGCGGGAGATAGTGTCAGACTCTCACTGACTAAAAAACCCACCCCGTTCCTTCAAGCCTTCGTACCGGGGCTCGAGTTCCCTTTCGGATAACCCTGGCCCCAGTAGGATTCGACCCGGCTGGGCACAGGTTCAACCCTCAACACGTTCAATATTTCTTTCGTTATAATTGTTATTACTAACCCGTATTATCCCATGGCTGGGCAAAAGCCTCTCTCGATTCTTTCCATCATCACGCTTTTTCTATCACAAGTGTAAAAGTAATATTTTAAATACACAAATAGAAACTTATTCAGGTTTATCAAACGATACAAATCAGATACAATAGCCCTCCATTTCGGGTATTCGTGTAAAACACGTAACCTTTAAACATAATTTACATTATCTTCAAATGTTTACAAATGTTGTTCTAAAGCCTTCTTTATAGAAAAAAAAAATGTTTTATTGTACGTAAAACGTGTCCAAGTTAAGGGTTACATAACATTCAAATCAATACAAAGCTTGGACCAACGACTAGCATTTATTCTCATCGAGGCGACACACGAATTTTCGTCATAAGCTCGTTCTAAACCTTTATCGGTGCACAGCCATTCAAAAAGCACCCCTATTGTCTAGGTTGTAAGGTTCTATGGGTCGTTACACATGTGAATCGCTTCACAAGGGTTATTATCATGACTGAAGCTTTGTTAATCCTTTCTATTCTGTAGCAATCGATACGTAGGATTCGTGCGTGACATTATAGAATAGGGATTTAGACTGAAAAATACGTACCTGGGGAGATGCTTTATGAATATTTAGTTTTAAATTACTTTATTCTAGTACACAAATCTAATTGCTAATTGATACGAATTCATTATTCAGAGTATTTACCCAATTCTTTTTTAGTTTGATTTATACTGACTTAAATCTACTGACCTTTTCAGTTCGCTGTCAGGTTAAAAAGACAAAAACCTTTTCAAGTGATATCAAACACAGTGTACTTATCTTAAGGGGCCGGCGACGGATGAATTTCCATACAAACGTATTACCACGCTCATTTGCAGTTGGAGCATATTTCCAACATATTATGTGTTTTATATTGTGTGTTTTCTATACATCTATATCTATCTATACATATAAACAAAATTGGAGTGTCTGTTTGTAATATTGAAATAACTGCTTTTTAGTACATGTAACGTATAAATATTCATATGAATATTTATACGGCATGTTTTGCCATTTATGCTGTAAAAAAGTGCGAAATACAATTCGCTTAAATTTCTTTTTGTTTTTTTTTTTAAAGAAAGACGTAGGAACCTAGATGAATATTGTCTATAACCGAATATCATCATAATATGTTGGAAATATGCTCCAATTGCAAATGAGCGTGGTAATACGTTTGTATGGAAATTCATCCGTCGCCTGCCCCTTTTTACCACATTACTTTTTGTTCGCTAGAAGGCGCCACTTTAAATTTGACCAATATTTTGAAAATGTACAAGAAAATGTACAAGTGAAGCCCTTTCAAATGATAACAAAGATGACGTATTTATCTTATTTTTAACACAATACTTTTTGATCGCTAGAGGGCGTTGCATTGAGTTTTGTGTCACGTCACGTAGCCTATATACAGCGGACAATTAAGACAGTTAAACGCTAACTATACCTCATTTGTCGACCTCTGGTAAGAAGTTTAGAAGCTACGAGGGAACAGATGAACATACCCACATACATAGCTTGTCAAAAATCATATATTTAGCTTTGCCGTAGTCGGGTAAAATAGACGCAACATTCGGGTGCTTTCTAATAAAATTGTAGGTAGCAGAGGGCCCGGCAACATCAGTCTTTGATCAACAAACTTACTTCCCTCCGTTGACTTCCACAACTTTGTTTGTATCTCCAAATGTTGCAGCGGTGGAACATCTTGCCTATATGCTTAGGTGTTTGTGTTCGATTCCCGACAGAAGTTTGTTGTCACGGTAAGTTGTTTGTGCACGTGACTTGTTTGTGAGTGAAGAAAATTAACTATTGAAGGCAGTTGCAACTTCTGTTACTGTTATTTTAATTTCCAGATCAGTTCAAAAGCCGTATTCGAGTGTAAAAATATTTGGAAGGCAAACAGAAAGAGCGCTGTGCATCTGTATGACTTCATTAAATCCTTAGTTTGTGTCACAGACGGACGGAGCGGAGGCTGCGTCGGGTTTACGTGTAAAGTTTTCCTCATAAGCTCACCGCAGGGCCCTCCCCTATCAATTGCCGTGATCCCGTGCCCCCGCGCACCCCCTCCTCCGCCCCGCTCAGCCCCTGCTAGCCCCACTAATGATCCCACTTGTTAGGGCTCAGCACGGACCTTCGGCCGTGTCACTTGGTGAATAACAAATTCCTAGCTGATCCCACTTTGCCATAGCCACTAGGACTTACAAACGTAGGTCATAATATTAAGTTTAAGTGCGCCACGTTTCGGTTACGTTCCTACACGAGACATAAACACAAGAGTTTTTCAGTAGGGGTGAAAGATAGTATATTTATGCTTTATTTTATACCAACATAGGACCTTGACGCTTGGGACTTTTTTGTTTGAGATAAGAAATCGTCAAATAACTCCTTCTGCTCCGGGTGGAGAGAGAGGGAGTGTCCACCTGTGTTCCTATAGTTGCCCTTTGCCTTTCAGGTACGCGTTAAATTTTTCGAAGAATGCTACAGCCTACCATTAGCGCTTAACAATAACGAATATTGTATCGAATGAATAGATTAGTTCACGCATTGACGGATATCATCATTTGTATGTACGAAATAAGTTCATTATTTTATGGCCATTACGTAGATTTTAACGTTAACTAGAGCTTTATTCCAGAGTAATTCTAAAATAAACGAATCTAAACTATCATATGATAAAATGTTCCGCGGTTGCTTAGGCGGAGTAGCAAACTCGAGAATTTAAATTGTGTACATGTGATGAAGTCGGTGTGCATTTCATGTCTTGTCTCGCGGAAGTTACGAATATCGCCAACTAGCTCATGAAAACCAATACTAAGGATATGCCTCTATAACTCGTCAAGGCATGAAGTCCTTGGTTAATTTTATCAGGTCAATTTTATTACTCAATGACAGCTGTTCTGTGTTCATTATTAAAGGCCTTCGCCCACGGCGACTTTTGCAGCGGTATAGCGCGTTCGCATCGATACAGTCGTAACGCTGTAGCGCGTTAGTTTCGCGTTAGTTGCGCGTCAGTTGCGCGTTAGTTGCGCGTTAGTTGCGCATTAGTTGCGCGTTAGCATTTTTTCTATAGCGCTTGCAAATGCGACTAACGCGCGTTAGTAGCGATGCTGTCACGCGCTTACGAATCGCGCGACAACATCGCTATAAAAGTCGTCGTGGGCGAGAGTTAAGGTGATAAACGGATGCTGAGGAAACCATGGGACAACACTTCCACTCTTCAAAAGTGAAAGATCGCTAGAACATATTAAAAACACGCTTCCTACGAGCATAAATATAATATTTATATTTGTCTATAGTCTTCAATAATTATGTATGTATTTATGTATCTATTATACGGCATATGTATATATCTATGTATGTATTATATAGCATATGTATATATCTGTGTATATATTATAATATATATGTGTAACTCTAGTTTCTCACACCAACGACAGCCCCATTTCTTGTCCAGGCAATTACTGTCCATTCCAGGTTGCCTGGAAGAGATCGCGGAATGCGATAAGGCCGCCCATTGTATGTATGTGTTTTAGTTTTAGTTTCCTTTTTGTATGTGTAATGGTGTACAATAAAGCGTATAATAAATAAATAAATAAATAAATACCAGTTTTAATCTGCCAGTCTCATACTCGGCTGACATTCAATATCGGAGATTAATTACACGCTGCACTTACTGTCGAACTGTTGCGTGGCCTGGGCGAGGAGTGAGGCGAACACGCGGTCTGCCAGGGGCGGCGGCTGCGGGGGGCGGTCGTCATCACTGCTGCTGTACCTGTATTATATTAGATTAAGGTTAATTTTTTTAATTGATATAAACTAGTGCTTGACTGCGATGCCACCTGATGATAAGCAATGATGTAATCGTTGATGGTGAGGCGCACTAATTTATTAGGAGCTCATTCACTCTAGCCTCTTGAAGACCTCTAAATTCCCACATAAAGATCAGCACCACATAGAGAGCAGGCAAATTGTTCCAGTTCTTCGATGTATGCAGTTTATACCGCCGAAGAACGACGAAGCGAAACGCTTAGTCCGGACCGTAGAAGTATATCGTGTAATTCATTTTAACCAATAAGAAAGCAAACAGCTAGCCAGCGTCTTCCGAAAATGGATATGTCTAATTTTGATCATCATAATTTCTTGTAAAACAGTTTTTGCTTTCCTGTAAAATAGCCTTTTTTAGTTATACACTATTCAAAGTTCACTGAAGATACATCAGATATACTTCGATTAAATCCAACTTATCGTCTTCACACTCTACCAAGCCCTTGGCATCGCACGCTGCCAGAGCTGGTTGGCGCACTGGGCAGCCCGTCCGACAGTCCATTCAGTGAGCCAATCTTAGCTCATCGGTTTCGCCGCTCTATCCTCGACATGCTCATAATATAAAATATTTACCCATCACTACACGTGGCCAGACATTCCTAGCGCGTTGGGCAGCCCACCTGACAGTTAGTCTCAACGAGCCAGCTTTAGCTCACCAGCCTCGCCGCGCCATCCTCTACATGCTCACACTTACCTGTCGCCACAATTCGTGACAGTTCGCTCAGCGAGCCAGCCTTAGCTCATCGGCCTCGCTGTTCCATTCTCGCCATGCTCATAATATTTACCTATCACCGCCCCACTCCAGCGAGCGCTGTCGCCGCACGCCGCCAGTCCCGGCTGGCGCACTGGGCAGCCCGCCCGACAGCCCGCTCAGCGAGCCGGCCTTAGGGCGCCGGCCTGGCCGCTCCATCCTCGACGTGCTCATATCATTGCGTCACCACATCTGGGAACAATAGGAGAATACATTTGACCCTTCGTTTTTATTTCTAAAATCTCTTAGCGCTCTATAAATTTAAAGCGACCATTTACAAACTCGCTAATATACAAGTACCTTCACCTTTCATTCATCACGCCACGTGGAAAACTTCCACAAAGCAAAGAAAAGCCCTCCGTAAGAATGAAAAACGATTTACAATCCAAAAAAGTTTAGCACTCGTTAATTCGAGATCTACCACTGGCCGCTGAAACATAAGCTCTTGCTCAAACAAAAGAAATCGACACGATATTTTATCAAAGCAGTTACAGCGTCGTGAACGGAAAAGAACAACTGTAATAAAGAGCCTACAAGTCGTTTGGTTAGCGACCCTACATAAATAGGAAGTTTGCGCCAGAGGGCGTGCGTGTTGGAGCCCTAATCCAGTGGATTGCGCCGCGGTGTCGCCCGCGCTCCGCGCCTTCCTACACCATTTCTCGTATTGACTTAATTTGTACAAGCTTCAGTTCTGCGTTCCGTCGACAATTTAAAATACAATTTCATTGTTGCATCAAGCAAACTGAATCTACCCTCCAATTACATTGCAAGACCACTCTATACAATCAATAAGCACTTAGATACCTTTTTTTTTTTTTTTTTTTTATGGTGGGAAAAAATCATGCATTGACATCCCCCGCCCTTGGGCGGAGCGGGAGATAGTGTCAGACTCTTACTGACTAAAAGACCCACCCCGTTCCTTCTAGCCTTCATACCGGGGCTCGAGCGCCCTTTCGGATAACCCTGGCCCCAGTAGGCTTCGACCCGGTTGGGTCCCTGCTGTTGCTGACAACTCCTTGAGGCGCGCGGGAACAGTGCGCGCCGTCGACGACTTGGGCTTGGTCCGGACAGTTACCGGACGGCCGGACAGCGAGCTACCCATTGCTCACTGTCCGCAAGCCCGCGTCTACGTTGGCCGGAAATCGGGATCAGAATCCCGGCGACGGCGGCGGCGATAACGCCGTTGCCTTATGCGTTCGGCCTCCTCCTTTGCGAGCATTACTGCTTCGCAGAAGTCGGCGACCGCCTGCCACTCCTCCTCGCTCCGGACCATGGCCTCAACCAAGGCCCGGCGCGAGAGGTCTCCGCCGCCGATCGCCCCCACGAGGGCACGGCGATGCTCCGCCCATGCAGGGCACACCTCGACTGTGTGCTCCACCGTGTCCTCCGGGCGTTCCGCACAGTGGCGACACCCGGGCGTCACTTCCGCATGAATCGAGTGCAGGAATCTCCCGAACGAACCATGTCCGGTGAGTACCTGCGTCATGCGGAAGGTAAGGACGCCGTGAGGTCTTTCCAGCCACGCCTCAAAGAGGGGACTTACCGCCATGATTGTGGCGTGCCCAGCACTGGGTTGCGATAGTCGCTGACGCCATTTCACCATGAGATCCCGCCGGAGCTCTGTCCGCCATGCCGTGACCTGTCGCGGCAGCGGACTTTCACCCCGGCGTTGCATCTCCACGCGCATATCGTGCATGTGTGCAAGGACTGTTGCCTCCAGATCCCACGGTGGTAGGCCAGCCAGAAGGCTCGCCGCTTCGCGGGAGACCGTGCAGTATCCCCGCACCATCCTTATCGCCATGACCCTCTGGCAGGCGTTCAGTATGGCCGCCGGTTGCTTTTTCAGCAACGGCGCCCACACCGGCGCCCCGTAGAGGGCCATGGACCGAACGATCCCCGCGTAGAGCCTCCGGCAGGAGGCGTCCGGACCCCCAAGGTTGGGCAGGAGCCGCTTGAGCGCAGCCCCAGCCCGGTTGAGTTTGGGAGCCAGACGTCGGAAATGCTCCACGAAATTCCACCGGCTGTCGAGGACGAGTCCCAGGTACTTCATCGTCGACCCGACACCGATGTGAACTCCTCCTACCGTTAGTTGGAAACTCAATGGCGGCGCGCTCCGAGACTGGCGACCGTGGAAACACATCGCCTCGGATTTGTGAAGCGCCACCTCGAGTCCCAACTCCTGGATCCGATCAACGACCATCGCAACCCCGCGTGTCGCTAGAGCGACCGCCGCCTGGTACGACTCTCCCTGCGCTAGGACCAGCGTGTCGTCTGCGTAGCAAACCACGCTGACCCCGTCAGGGAAGTCGCCGCGCAGCACGTAGTCGTACCCGATGTTCCACAAGGGTGGCCCTAGTACCGACCCCTGCGGAACACCGCACGACATCTCTCGATGTTTCCAGTCTCCCTGGTGACCGGGATAGACTATAAGTCTCTCCGACAGATAGGCCTCGACCACTCGACAGAGGTATTCGGGCACCCGGTGGTACCGGAGTGCCCTCCGGATCGTACTCCAGGGCAGGGAGTTGAAGGCGTTGGCAATGTCCAAGGACACTGCCACGACACACCTGCCCCGGGACACCGCAGCCCCCGTCGTGAGGGCTCGCACGCGCATGATGGCGTCCACCGTAGAGCGCATCCTGCGAAAGCCGAACTGTCCGTCCGAAAGGTCCGGCCCCACCCGTGCTAGGCGCCCGACGAGGCGGTTTGCAATGACTCTCTCAAAGAGCTTGCCCACCTCGTCAAGCAGCACAATGGGCCGGTACGCGGACGGAGAGTCCGCAGGGCGCCCTGGCTTCGCTATGAGGACCAGTTTCCCCGTCTTCCAGCAAAGTGGGAACTGGCCCCTCTCCAAACATGCGCTGAAGAGCCCTCTCAGTCGAGGCCCGAGAGCCTCCATGGCCAGGACCCAAGCCTTTCCAGGCAAGCCGTCGGGTCCTGGGGCGGTGTTTTTGGCACTCAGCCTTCGCACCGCCACTCTCATTTCTACCTCGGTCACCTCTGGAGCATCGTCGTCGTCGCTGTTGCGGTCCGCGTCAGACACCGCTGGCGGTGGAGGCGGAGCCATGGGCGGGGGAGAGTGTTCCCCCCGCGCAGGGAACAGAGCGTTCACCGCACCCTCTACGATCTGGGGCCGGAGACTCTGAGTCAGTGGGGGAGCCCATGGGCGGAGCTTTTCCCGTACCATATTGTACGGGCGCCCCCATGGGTCCGCGTTCAGAGACCCCAGCCACACGTTGCGGGCCTTCAGTTTGGCCCGCTTGATCTCCGTTCGGAGGGTGCGTTTTGCCGCTCTGTATCCCTCATACAGCTCCGCCTCTCTGGCCTCCGCATCCGGCGGGCGGATGCGGCGCCTGCAGTGTCTGGCGTACCGGCGCCGCGCGTGACTGCATGCGTTGCGCAGTGCAGCAATCTCCGGCGACCACCAGCACACCTGGCGCTTAGCTCGCCCTGGACGGACTCGGGGCATTGCCGCGTCGCAGATTTGCGACATGGCCTCCCGGAACCACTCCGCCTCGACGTCTATGTCGACAGGCCTGTCCGGTGCTTGCACCCAGGCCTGTACCGTCGCGGCTTCCAGGAGGAGCTCCCGGTCCATCTGCTTAAGCGCCCACCGCGGACCGCAGGGGCTCTGTCGGACCGGCGCGGCCGAGGTTTCGGCGGAGACGTCCAACCGGATGTACCAGTGGTCGGAGTACGTCTCCACCTCCTCCATAACGCGCCAGTCGACGACACGCGGCAACAGAGCGGGGCTGGCGAACGAAATGTCCACCACTGATTCACCCCGCATCCGCGCCAACGTGGGGACAGAACCCCGGTTCAGGACGACCAGGCCCAGCTCCAAAGCCCAGTCCTCCACCATCTGACCCCGCGGGTTCGTGTACCGGGAACCCCAAGCCGTATTCCAGGCGTTGAAGTCCCCGCAAACGACCACGGGGAGGGAACCAAACCCAGCGACGACGACATTTAGCTCCATAAGGGAGACCTGGAGTTCGTCGAGAGATCTGCTCGGGGACAGGTAGACGCCTACCACTGCAATGTCCCCGAACCGTGCTGCCACGCAGCCCCGCCCCCTCGCAACAGCCTCGAGGGGCGGGGTACCGGCGGCGGCCGACGAGATTAACGTCACCGAGCCGTCTAGGTCCTGAACCCAGTCTCCACGGGGATGGACGTAGTACGGCTCGGAGACGACGGCGACATTTATCGACCACTGCGCCATGCTCTGGAGCAACAGATCCTGAGCGGGGGCGCAGTGGTTGATATTCGCCTGGAGGAGACGGAATGGGGCCGTTATTGGCAGTCCATTGTCTCCTCCCGAGCCCTTCTAGGGGGCACTGCACTTAGATACCTTCGTACCAATACATTTATAAGGAGGCTTACAACGGTATTCTGAGAACTAGAAGCCATTAATTGTAATAAATACAATAACACAACACTAATCCATAATGATGTCTCCGATACGAGGAAAATATGAGGAACAAGATTTGAGGGGTGTTCTGAAATTAATTGGGTTCGGTTATAGAACCAGTATCAATCACCGTGCTACTGCGTATTAGAATTTTTTGATTAGGTCAATTTAGGGTATTTTTTGATTCACATATAAGTTACTAAGTTAATTTCTAAGAATCCACACGTATAACTATTTTTTTTTTTTTTTATGGTGGGAAAAAATCATGCATTGACATCCCCCGCTCTTGGGCGGAGCGGGAAATAGTGTCAGACTCTTACTGACTAAAAAACCCACCCCGTTCCTTCTAGCCTTCATACCGGGGCTCGAGCGCCCTTTCGGATAACCCTGGCCCCAGTAGGCTTCGACCCGGCTGGGTCCCTGCTGTTGCTGACAACTCCTTGAGGCGCGCGGGAACAGTGCGCGCCGTCGACGACTTGGGCTTGGTCCGGACAGTTACCGGACGGCCGGACAGTGAGCTACCCATTGCTCACTGTCCGCAAGCCCGCGTCTACGTTGGCCGGAAATCGGGATCAGAATCCCGGCGACGGCGGCGGCGATAACGCCGTTGCCTGATGCGTTCGGCCTCCTCCTTTGCGAGCATTACTGCTTCGCAGAAGTCGGCGACCGCCTGCCACTCCTCCTCGCTCCGGACCATGGCGTCAACCAAGGCCCGGCGCGAAAGGTCTCCGCCGCCGATCGCCCCCACGAGGGCACGGCGATGCTCCGCCCAAGCAGGGCACACCCCGACTGTGTGCTCCACCGTGTCCTCCGGGCGTTCCGCACAGTGGCGACACCCGGGCGTCACCTCCGCATGAATCCCGTGCAGGAAACTCCCGAACGAACCATGTCCGGTGAGTACCTGCGTCATGCGGAAGGTAAGGACGCCGTGAGGTCTTTCCAGCCACGCCTCAAAGAGGGGACTTACCGCCAACGTATAACTATTTAAATACACGCAATGAATGTGGCCTGCAGGTGTTATCTGAAATCGACATTATCGGAAGGAAGGCTCTTGGTAATAAAATACCATAACAAGAGCATTCCTTCCACATTCCAAACATGAGACATCTCATATGACATGATACAGAAGACACCCAGATCCGGAACCTATCTGTAGGCCATACAAATATTTATTCCGAACGGGAAAAGAACCCGCGACACACAGTGTAGGAGCCAATCACTCAACTACTGCGCTAACCGTGGCACGGTTAGCGCAGTAGTTCTAACCATTCGTTGCCAACACTGTAAACACGACCAATATATAATATACTGCTAACTAAAAATAAACAAACCGTCAAGTATTTAAACACCTCAACATCGAGGAATTCCGTATTTCTTATTAAAGATAAGAGATTAAATCTAATGAGTTTTCGTTTAATGTAAATACAGAGTAAGCATTGTACGAGTATTTAAGGCAGGCAATTGTTAAGGTTTGCTGCACTCATTTCTCATTTCGTATCGACAGAATAAACAGAGGCGGTTTCATTATAGATTCGCCGACATTCCACAGAGATACGAATTGTTTAGACATTCTTGGGATTTAATAAAAATTGTTTAGGAAAGTTTCTCTTAAGAATTTATCTACTTCTATGCTTATGGCTGATTGATCAGTTTATGAGGAGATGTCTAAAATATTTTGTTAATTATACTTTCTGATTTAACAAGTTATTGACTGAAGAACTGATTATATCGGAATCAAGTCATATCTTGAGGTGGCCAAACATAGAAACCTCTCCGTAATCTTACTTATGTTGCCGATTCAGTTAGCCGATCGAGAATCGGCCGTACCTAATGGATGGCCGATTTACGATCGGAATCTAGCGATTATGAACTTAAGCTTCGTAAGATAGGCTGCAAAATTGTTTGAAAGAGTTACCGAGGATCTGGTACGTTACGGGTAACTGAAAAACACGGGTGGGTTTTTGTCAGTAAAAATCTGACACCCTCTCTCGCTCAACGCTCAACCAAGATTCCCCTATCCGTAAAAATGAGGCGGTGCCAGATGATAAACCTCCACCACACGTACCTATAAACAGTTTATACATGTGATAGAGGTTAAAATAAATAACAAGATATTTAAAAAAAAAAGTTAAGGATCCCATTGTAAATAACCAACACTTTTCCTTCCGAGATTTTCCTCCTAACCTTGGACCCCAACAAAGAAACCTACAACAATTAAAAACGGAAAACAAATCTTAATTCGGTCCTTATTCCACTCAAGTACAAAATAAGCTCTTATTAAATTAGCCCCTCATTAGATTTCCATCTTAATTCTATTTGCTCGTGTTTACTGATTACTTTTTCTATCGGGCTATTAATTAAACATTAATTAATGAGCCCCGTCTACTCCGCAGTACGTCTCGTCTGATGGACCGCTCGGTTTAATATAAAGTAGGCTGGTGTTTACTCGCCTGTGTCGCAGCTCACAGCGTTAATAAATACGCCGCTTCCCTTCACAGACAAGCGTCTGTCCTGGTTTTATTCAATATTTACTTTTATTGTGACGGGATAATATTGGACTTATTTAAATTTATTACTTTTTACTTTTTGTGACGATGCGTAATAAAGAGATTTTCTACAATTTTTTTATTAGATTAAACAACTAAGCGTCAAAACATATCGTACGGCACGACGATCAACCGTGTCGCGCTATAATGCCGTGCTGCGTCGCGACGTCTTACTGTGCTTTGCGGTGTACCACGAAGAAAAACGACAACATGTCGTATCTCGAAATCTGCCGTTGCAAACCGACGTCGCTGCCGCATTTTATCGTTTTTTTTTTTTAATTGTTACAAACTAGTGCTTGACTGCGATCCCACCTGAAGGTAAGCAGTGATGCAATCTTATTACAGCCTATTCACTCTAGCCTTAAGTCCATCTAAATTATAATTGGTCGGATTTGAAGAACATTGACGACATTATTCAATTAATATCCCTAGCAGAAGAGCGTCCCGTGCCGCAGGACAAAACAGAAGAAGATTAGAAGGATACCAATAACAACATTGTATCCAAAACACCACGGCGTCGTGACGTGAATTATTATGACGACACAGATTTTCACAGCGCGGCAACTAGACGTGCCGCGCTGCGGCGTGGTGTTCAGTGCCGGATTTATCACGTAGCAAGAGTAGCAATTCTGTGGGCCTCGCGCATCGGACGTTAAAAAAACAAGTCAAGATACCTGCCCCTAATACCTGACCACGTGACTGAGCGTTGAGATGACGTCAGAACAAAGGAATCGGAGGCGTGGCCAATACGAAGCGTTCTACGCAAGAGATTCAAAACGAAACAGTTGTTTGGCTAAGGGGCTATGCTTATATGAATTCGAATCGTTTCTCCATAAAAACAACACATAACCACATACGGACCCACCGCGCTCACCTTAGGGCCTCAAGGGCTGTTTGAAAAATAAGTTAAAGAAGGTTTAATTCGTTGTAATTTGTAAAGATGGGACCCTTGGCTTGGACGAATTTACTACAGACTGGCCCCAACTCGGAAGGCCTAATTTGGCACTGGTCGTGTTGTGATTAAAATATATGTATCTACATGTAATACATATGTAGTTATAAAAGCCATAAAGTCTAGCGTTTGCCTGTGACTTAGTCCGTGTAGATTCCGGATACATGCTTACCAGTTGATTTCCCTATAGAAACTTTAATATCCTGTTGCAAATACGAGAAGTATTATTTGTTTTGAAGAGTGTTTATTCTAAGTTTTATTGAAGCACATCAAATACGTTTTACCGTACTAAACTGTATGTATGTAGAACCCATTTCAACCTCTGAGGTAGTTTTCGTTATGATATGTTTTTGAAGTTAAGGTTTGATGTAGGTATACTAATAGCAATATTCTGTACAGTTCACTTCGAATCTCGTTCAAGTGACTGCACACAATTCAAAGGCAAACTCATTATTTTGTTTGTTTAATTAAAATGACTACTGAGTACCAATCAATGGATGGTTTTACTTTTTTTATAAGGGTCTAAACAGACAGACCGCATTTCAACTGCAATCCTACTGCAAATTGCAGTTTAAGTGCAGTTTGAATGCAGTTGACACGACTGCAATAGAACTGCAAGCACAACTGCAAACCAAACGTGCGGTCCGATTGCAGTTGTGTGAACTGCACACCGACTGCATCCGAACTGTACCAAGCGCGGGAGGGCGGGTGGGTATGATAGTTCGGATGCAATCGGTGTGCAGTTCACACGACTGCAATCGGACCGCACGTTTGGTTTGCAGTCATGTTTGCAGTTCTATTGCAGTCATGTCAACTGCATTCAAACTGCACTTAAACTGCAATTTGCAGTTGGATTGCAGTTAAAATGCAGTCCGTCTGTTTAGACCCTAAGGTGGCAAATCTTCAAGTAACTTCTCTCGCTGTATGTGGAGTGTGAGCCTGTCAGACTTGTACTGACTACAGCTGTGTTCTTTATGCGAAGGAGTAGTGTTTCACGCGCGCCTCAAAGAAATTTCAGCTAAACCGTAAAAGCCCGGCAGGATCGAAGTCTACTGGGTCATCGGTTGACTTCCGAAAGGAAAACACAGGGTCGTGGAACGCAAGGTAAAGGTAAAGAAAAAGGTGTGGTGTTTAGTTAGTAATAGTGATCTGAACTTAACTGATTCTCCACTTTAATAAAACCGGGCCAGTGCGAGTCTGACACGCGCATTGAGGTTTCCTTACCTACTTACCTGTGAAAACAATTTAATTCCCGAGAAGATTTTTCCAAACTGCAAAAAAAAGTGTTTTTTTTTGTGTCGTAATTTACATATTCTAGATTTTTTCCTATACTTGCTGTATGAGACCTTGCTTCATGCTAAACAAGGTTCTAGGTCAACGGGAAATAAGTACTCTATGAATTTTGGTTCCCTCGAGAGTGTTGAAATACACTGTTTTGCGACATTAATGGCCGTATCTTTTTTGTTCATTAACTCAGAAGTTTGATTTTTTCACAGCTTCAAGGGACCGTAAACCTGAGTATATGGTTTAATTTCAACTCGATACCTTCACGCGTTCCAGACATAAAGGGTCTTAACAGACAGACAAACAGATAGATTGACAACAAAATGATCCTATAAGGGTTCCGTTTTTTCCTTTTGAGGTTCGAACAATCCCGCAAAGCTTACTTATCCCTGTGTTATAAATATCTTTTAAACTAAGAAACTAGCACAGTCATTGCGCTATCATCTCACCAAAGAACTTGCACTTGTCCAAACAGCTTCGTTCAAACGTACTTACTTACTCAGTGACTGTTAAACCGAGAATTATGAAGGTCAAGTTATCTATCGCAGAGGCCAGGTGTAAAACCCAGATAACAGCTAAACCCTTCAGGAATTTTATGTTTTGCCCTCACCTTCCTTGTTTTCACGGCCCATCAAACACCCCTTGTGGAGAATTTGAAGCGACCCATTTCTCCTCGGTCAAATATCGGAGATGCGTTTAAGGGAATATTGTGTTTTTGTATTTTGTTCATGGTTCGTACAAAGTAGGTATTGTTTACCAGTCTACTGGGGCCTAAGTCTGCTATTTTTATAAATTCGTCATTCCAACACGATCCCATTGTCATTTTGCTAAAAGTTCGTAGTCTGCTCATTCATAATGATCGATCATTGATCGGTCAATGGTATCGTAATAGAGTTGTGTTAGAATGATAATATCGAGCATATTAAAACCAATAACTGCACAATAACGTTTTAATGGTAGAACACTGATCAAATAAGCTGTCAAAGTTTTAGCAGATTACCGCATACGTCAAATATTCATTTGTCAATACGTACGAGATTACTATTCTATGTCACTTCTTTCAATGGAGTGTCAGTGGTTGACCATTGGAAAGTCATAATGACGTCATTATATTAGTAGATTACCAAACTTGTTAAAATCGACAATTATGACATCAATGATAGACCATTCTGACACTATTGTAATAGCAGACTTGAGGCCCGGTCGATGGTAAAGTAAGAAAATTGAATTAAAACGGTCCGATCTGCTGGCCTTTTCAGGGAAAGTTACACAGTCAACGGGAACTAATAAATAATAAAGTGAGTTTAGAAAGTATATTAATACTTTGTAAACTCACTTTATTATTATCAAATATAATTATTAGTTAACTTTGATAAGTGAACTTTATGTAATGTTACCAGTGGATCTCCTCTGACGTGATGAGTACAATAGGTTATGATGAATTCTAAACTTTTTTTAAGCAACTGCATTTGACTGCGAGGTCGGTAATAATGTATTTAGTTCCTTAAAATGTACTTTAGTATATTTTTATTTGATATTATCTGAGTTCGTAAAAAAATTAGAACTTGCATTAGGTATAGATAAATTCGGAATTAGACTTCCGAAATGTAAAAGTATTTTGGGCTTTCTAGTGTTTTACAGTCGGTTGTATTTTTTTGTGAAAAGCTTTTATTTTTATTTTACTCTTTTTAATTCTGGTATCCCTCAATTCAATATAATTGTGTGTAAGTTCTATAGTAAAGAAGTATAAGTAGAAGTACTAAATAGGACATAATCCTTAAAAGTGCACCTATTAAGAAGGTCCCTCGATTTCTTTAGAATCCCATCATCAGATCCTGACGTTGGGGTCATGGGACCGTAGAAATATTCCCTTTCAAATAAAAAGATTCACGGTTATTATTTACACTAATATTATTTAAGATTTTTTTTTTTTTTGTTTATAATTATATTTTTGGTGATCTCTGAAAGTACTGTGTCTAATTGTGGAAAATTTTTCACCTGTAGAAAGCTGCTTAGCATAGGCTATATTTTAAGTACGCGGGCGAAGCCGCGGGCAAAAGCTTGTATTTTATATTAATTAGGAACACGTAAAAAATAAAAGATTCAGGCGAATTGAAAACCTCTACCGTTTTGAAGTCGGTAAAAATACATAATTTTACTTTTCTCCTTATCAATTTAATAAAATATGCTCGATTCTTCTTTTCCATCACACAACACAAAGATATTATACGTTTCATTGGCACACAATGCACGTCCGCTTTGCACATGATCGGCTCTCCCATTCATCATTACCGGATAGTTACATTAAGCCGATGACAAGCGAGTGATGTCCATCGGCACATAATCATAGCTTGGTAGGTGTTGAGCAGAAAACAAACTGTTGTGAATTATGATTTTATTTTCTGGAATATAAGGTTTTTTTGGCTTGGGAAATCATCCATGTTGTTGCTAAGTTCTCTCGTTTTCGTCAATCATATCTCGTCATATCAAAGCTAGAGTGAATAGGCTCTTAATAAACTTGTGCGCCTCACTATCAACGATTCCATTATTGCCAACCATATCAGGTGGGATTCACTCCCAGGGTTATCCAAAAGGGAACTTGAGCCCCTGTATGTAGGCTAGAAGAAACGGGGTGGGCTTTTAGTCAGTAAGAGTCTGACACTATCTCCCGCTCCGCCCAAGAGCGGGGGTTGTCATTGGATGATTTTTCCCACCATAAAAAAAGGTGGGATTCACTCAAGCACTACCACAGATCGCAGTTAAGCACTAGTTGTGCTTGACTGCGATAAATCATTTAAAAATAAAGTCTACTTCTTCTACATCTACACTAATATAAAGAGGTAAATTTGTTGTTTTGTTTTAGGAGGTAACTAATCTCTAGAAGTACTGGTCCGATTACTAATTTTTTTCATCGATAGAAAGCTGCTTTATTTTTGAGTGACACAGGCTATATTTTATGAACGCGGGTGAAGCCGCTTTCAGAAGCAGTAGAGATAATAATATAATGAATGTTAGAGTAGGTTGGTGTTTGTGTTAGTAAATTACATTATGTGTTCAGTTGATTATTGTGGATGAAAACTTAAAGTCGATAAAAACCAGCCTTCTTTGGGGTTAAAACAGTTTATTGTTGTTGTTAGCCTTTAAAGTCCAACTATTGGACGAAAGCCTCTCTCTCCCTTTTCTACACACGTGTATCTTCAGCCATTGCCGGTCAGCCCCTCTGGTAATTGTCAACCTTCGCGCTAGTCTAGGGGTTCAAGTTTATCCCGTACCAAACTTTATCAAAATCGCCTCAGTAGTTTAATCGTGAAGGCTTACAGAGTTACTAAAATCTAAATGTGAACATTTTTAATATTAATATGGATAACACATATTTTCATTCGGTACACAAGCTAAATAATATCTGCATGAATTCAAAAATGCTCCCCATACCCGCCACCAGCAATCTCAGCACACGTCGTTCTATAAATAAAAGATATTAGAAATAGTGTTGTAACAAGAATTGCGGTTCCGCGTCACGTATAACATAAGCGTCAGGCCAATAGGGAGCAAGACAGGCATATGAATTATGAGCCCCACACTACCTCCCTATTAAAACTGCAACTCCAGCTGACCTTCTAAAGTCTCACTTTACATATCCGTGTACAAAGTTAGTAAACTAACCACCGTCCAAGCCTAGGATCATAATCTTCCATGATTAACATTAAACTCATGAAGTTGTGGTACTTATAACGTACTTGTTTATCACCGTATGGGAACTTTGAAATGACTATAGCGTGGCAAGTTTACGTCAATTCAGAATATAATACGTGCTTTCACCTTTATGAGCAATATCGTGGTGCTAGCTTTAATGTAGTTAGCTGCGAGGTGGTTCGAAGGAGTCATTGCTCTAGAACGCAAAAAAGCAACTGAAAGAACATCGATTTACAGTCACCCAGGCACCGTAGACGCGGGCTTACGGATGACGAGCAATGGATAGCTCGCCGTCCAACCTGGGCCCCAAGTCTGCTATTTTCATAAATTCGTCATTCCAACACGATCCAATTGTCATTTTGCTAAAAGTTTATAATCTGCTAATTCATAATGATCGATCACTGATCGGTCAATGGTCTTGTAATAGAATTGTGGTAGAATGATAATTTTGAGCATATTAAAACCAATAACTGCACAATAACGTTCTAATGGTAAAACACTGATCAAATAAACTGTCAAAGTTTTAGTAGATTACCGCAAACTTCAAATATTCATTTGTCAATATGTACGAGATTACCATTCTATGTCACTTCTTTCAATGGAGTGTCAGTGGTTGACCATTGAAAAGTCATAATGACGCCATTATATTAGTAGATTACCAAACTTGTCAAAATCGACAATTATGACACCAATGATAGACCATTGTGACACTATTGTAATAGCAGACTTGAGGCCCTGGTAACTTAACCGTCTGGACCGAGCTCAAGTTGACAACGGCGTGTAATGTTCCACGCATGCTTCAAAGAAATAGTAGTGTAGTGGCCCAACAGAGTTGATGCCTACTAAGGCCATGGGTACTTACAACTGAAAGATCTTAGGTGTAATTTTAGTCAGTAAAAATCTGTCGCTCTACCCAAAGCGGAATATGTTCTCTGATTATTTCCCATCTAAAAATAAAGAAAATGCTTCAATGCAGAATGCTTGCTATGCACTCTATACATTACTGATTCGTATTACGTGATTACTGGAATACCACCAATCGCTTAACATTGCTATATGATTGATTGAATTATGTTAGGGAAGACCAAGTTGAGTCCTCATAAGTAATATACAATGGGAATACCGGGCACAGTCCTTTTATCTGTATCACTGAATTGTAGTCAGTGACAACGTGATGGTTGACAGAACGGAATGGCAAAACAATATTGTAAAACTAAAAATTAAAAAAAAGCCACGACTCAGAAAGAAAATTTAAAAAATTGTGTCTAAGAACCGTCTCGATAATGTCAACTTTCAAATTAAAAAAAAAAAACGAATTAAAATCGGTCCATTTACTTCGGAGCTACGATGCCACGGACAAACACACAGACCCACAGACACGTCAAACTTATAACACTCCTCTTTTCCGTCGGGGGTTAAAAATGCATGTGTGACGGTAGTAAATGCTTGTGGCCATCAAAAAACTCTCATCCTAGCTCAACCAAGTTCTCTTCTATAATTTAATAAATATTTAAACTACGTGGCTCAGAATGGTACCCAGCTTAACCTCTCGTATGCCGGCCGTAATTAGAGATCGAGAGAGATAGATCTACGCGAGACACAATGGCTTTTTAATTGTGTCTCAATTAAAAAGCCATTGTGTCTCGCGTAGATCTGCGTTCCGGCATACAAGGGGTTAAGTAAGACTGGGCTGTCTGCCACAAGCCGATCGAGCGGTAGGCCAGTAAAACACAAAGTTGGTACCCTGAAATCGCACGACGGGTCGCGGCAGACCAAGAAGGAAATGACGGGACGATTTAGATGCGTTCCTTAGGAATTGGCAAGAAGTGGCTCAGAGCCGGGAACAATGGAAGGAATGGAGGAAGGCCTTTGCCCAGCAGTGGGACAATATAGGCAAGAAAAAAAACCATTAAACTGCTTTACAACATTATTTTTAGTATATAAAAAACCTAAATATACAGGGTGGCCCAGAGAGAAATGCACTTTCGATTTTGCGCGCATTTTTAAACAACAAAATGGCGGCGCGCAGGAGTTGTGTCAGTGCAAAGTGCGGACTTTATAATTTTTGTCACCTTAAGTTGTTACACTGGAGAGCAGCACGCGTTCTGTATTTGCGCATTTTATGAGAATGCTTGATCTTATGTGATCGTTCGATGGCTCTACAGTGCTTAATTCAAATTGCAGCTCATCAGTGAGTGCCAAAGCACTAATTTAATTGTGCAATGAATTGAATGATTCGAAAGGACAAGATCGACGCAAAAAATGCGGCCTATCACGGACCGACGAAAACATTCAGCGAGTTCGTGAATCTGTACGCGCGAATGTAGGAACGCAATGTTCATCAACTTTGGGATTGTCTAGATCGACATTGCAGCAAATTTTACAGCTTGATTTGAAATAACATTCTTATAAGATACAGTTGGTACAGGAACTAAAGTCATCAGACTTCGAACGAGATTGAGATTTGCAAATGAAATGCGCGAGTATCCACAAAAAATAATTTTAGGCAGGGGTGACATCTCCTGGCCACCGAAAAGCCCCGATCTCACTCCAGCAGTTTTCTTTTTGCGGGGTTACCTTAAGAGCAGAGTACACTCTGATAATCCAACAACTCTGCAGCAATCGAAGTTGAATATTCGGCAAGAAATGGAATCCAGTTCGAGGATAAGTTTAACGAAAGTTTTCCAAAATTTTGATACCAGATTGGAAGAATGTTGTAACCGCCAAGAAAATCACTTGGACGATGTAATTTTTAAAAATTAAATTTAAAAATAAATTTCATTTAATTTCCTTTAGATTGTAATAAATAAAGATCTTCAAAATTTTACAGATGTTTTTTCCTTAAATTTTCAAAAGTGCATTTCTTTCTGGGCCACCCTGTATATGTAGTTTGTCCACAATCAGTAACTGAATCGATTCCAATCATTTTTTCACAATGTTATATTTTTTCTCAAAAATATTTAAAAAAGGTCATAAATTGGACACCACCGACACTAAGTACAACACAGGTCATGGTAGGTCATAGCGAGCAATAGGCGCCAAAGCACAGCTGGGCGCGTGAGCAAAACAACCTAGTCACTCGGATAGCCCGGTGACCATGTATTTGTATATAGACAACCAGGTAGCATAACCAACTTATAACTTGGTGATTTTTCATGATACTGTCATGAAATTTTATACATAGATTCTTTAAATAAAATACTAAACACGTGTTATGGATTTCGCATCAACTAAAATTAATGTAGTATAAAAGGTGCCACTAAAGTTTATTGGTGTTTGTTTTGGACGTGTTGCTTTCTAAATAATTAATCTCGAATTTGCGTTACTAATGCCCGCTTTCACTGAATATTTCCAAGAAAAGTAGGAACTTCGCAGCTCTGCTATGAAAGCCGCAGATTAATTAATGTTTCACGGAAACCGCCACTAACCCTGAGTACTGCTAACAAATCTAATAACAAAACATCGATATGAATTCCTCCAAAACAACTCAATTCATACTTGAATAGATTTTCAAGAAACCCTTTTCACAAAACAATAACTGGAAACTAAAACAAAATCCAAGGATGAAAGTTCTTTTCGAGGAATTTGATGAGAACAAAACGAATCAAATGTTGTACAATAAGTTTTGCAGAAACACTTATGGCGATCAGATTTTGAGGGAAAACACAATTTATTTGTGAACGTGATCAAAAACCTACATCAGTTAGAATCGTTTGTGTGGATCGTAGTCGCCGCACGTAGGGGCCAGGTCGGACAGGCATCAGGCAGGCTGGCGGCTCGTCCACGTGGCCTGAATCCGCTGCATTCATTGCACACGCTGATTTTGAGATGGACCTCGATACAAGCTTAATCTAATACAAGTAATATACCTACACATTGCTATAGCCTCTAATGTTCTACGATATGTTAGATGCTGATTCCAAAACTATCAGCCTTTCGAACTGTAATTGACAAGTTGGTACTTTGTCCCATCTTAGTATCAACACTGGCGCAGTTTGCCGTTGATACAGATGCAGTGCAAACTAATAGGTTAATTAATTTGTATTTGAAATGCTATTGAAAATTGGTCATTGATGGCATGGTTGGTTGCGATGCGTATTGCAAGTTCTATTGCCGTACGGATCAAATATGTATAGACACGAAACCTATATAGACTACAGATAGTTTTTCCAGGTCTGGGTGTCTCATGTATATAAGAGTTTATATTTTATAAATGTGACTCACGATTCAGGTGTAATTTCCAGTGGCGTTTGATTGGGTTTGTACCCACGACCTTCAACTCGTAAGTCAGGGCCGATAGCACTGGCCAGCTCTCAAAAATAAAACCCAGGTTTAAAACTAAATATTCCAAATGATATGTAAATTTATACCAATTGATACGTATTGTGTTTATAGAGTATATAGACAGAGCGATGTTGCTATGTAAATCATATGGAGCTGTTCGGTTGACTGAATACGCGAATTAACCAGGCACTGGGGTACGTGACGGGTATTGTAGCCGTAGACAGATGGAAGCCGATACAATTAGGAGTTAATTAATTTATGACATACCTATAATTAGACGGCCAATAACATTACCAGGCTTAGTGCGGCATTACGTGCGCACTATAAATTATAAGTGTCATGACTATTGATGTTGTGGCTATATTGAGCTGTCATAAATGCACATAATGAATTATAGTTGATTAAACTTTATTTTTGTGTTGATTAAACGCAGCGTTGGAAGGCCTCCTACAAGGTGGACTGACGACCTGGTGAAAGTAGCGGGAATCCGATGGATGCGGGACGCACATGATCGTTCGTTGTGGCGACGCTTGGGGGAGGCCTATGTCCAGCAGTGGACGTCTGTCGGCTGAAATGATGATGATGATGATGATGATGATGATGATGAAACTTTATTTAACTTTATCTGCCTGCTGCGGTCTTCCCGTTCGATTATAATTTGAGTGTCGTCAAGGCAAGAGTGAATAGGCTCATAAACTAGTGCGACTCACCATCAGAGATTGCATTACTGCGTACCATCAGGTAGGATCGCAGTCAAGCACTAGTTTAAAAGAAAAATGGTTTATTTAAAAATGCTCAATAACTTTGAGTGATCTCTCTCTTGAGAGTACCCAATCAAATAAAGTTTTATATAAATGTAGAGAGACATAATTATGTAATACATAGGCACATAGCATACATTAGGTGTACTTTTTACGTTTGAAAACATCAAATAATGAGTCCTCCGATTTTGGAGAGGGAGCATCAGACTTTAATAGGCTAAAACCCAGTTGTGTTCTTTTGACTGGCCTTTGCGGTCAAGGCCCAAGTTAACTCTTTTGAACAATCTTACAAAGTAGGGAGGTATACACCTAGAGCAGTCACTAGCGACAAATATAACAGCGCCAAATAATTCGATAATTGTCTAAGTGAACCGACTGAGCGCAGATTAACACAAGCCAATGAACGTCTCACATAGTTGTCTCGCAGGACGCTGAAGAGCATTAGATTAATAAGGTGAATACTACGCCCGCGCTAGTTACTATGGAGTCCACTTTGACTAAAACTTTCAACGAACACACACCCACTTAAAAGTTTAATATTAACAAATCACTGAAATGGAAAACTACTATATATTAACTGAAAACATTTTACTTCATTTATTGAACATAAACATACGTTTTACTAATGATATTTTACTACCCAAAAAGATTTTATACAGAATAATTAAAATGATGAAGATACCTATTCAGTTACTTGTAAATGGGTTTTATGTACCATTAAAATAATATGCGAACGTAAAAATAGAGATTACAAAAGGTCAGAAGCACACCGACGATATATTAGGATCAAATATGAAACGCCGCCTCTGAAAATGAAAGGTCGAATATGAAGAGGACTAACGTTACCGACGTAGCTTATAATTAACGTAAAATTATTTGTTGACCTTTAACCTAATTAGTAAAGATATTAATTACTTAGTTTAGAAATTAATTTGAGAACAAAACGGATTGTTTTCACCTAATTATTGTTCTTGTGATATCGAGTTTGAATTAAGAAATCAATACCTCATACCAAAAACCGCTTTGAACTTCCTTCAGTACATAAACTAAGAACAAAACTCACGTAATTTACCGAAGTGATAAATAATATAACACGGAGAGTAAATAATAAATACATAATTAATACATCCACAACAATCTCTCATCATAATTCCCAGCAGATATCACAACACAATCGCATTACCAGCATATATATACTATCGCTAATATGTTGACGGCCTAATCTGCATGACTATTGAATGGGACTCTCACCATAATTGGTCGGATATTGTTACTATATAGGTACCGTGGAGTATGATGCTCTAATGTAATCCAGTCAGCAGCTAATCTGATATCGAGGCGAGCCAGGCACGGAGTCGTCCCTGGTTTAATTGGGTCGAGTTTAATCCCCGCAATTCAACTTTAGACTCATTTCCGCTGTCCAATAGAGCGCAAGCAGCTTTATATCATCCTTAGAGCTTTGCAAACAACTGCCGCTGTGATCTGTTGAGTGCGTTACCTGCTTTAGTCAGTTTAATTGATAAACAGCCGTGTTGGGTTTTAATGTCTCGCTGTGTGTAATAATTTTGCCTTTTATCTTAATAAAATACTTATAAACCTTCTACATAAGTAAAACCCACACTTTCCTTTCGCATCCAAAGCACAGCTGTTATCACAAGGCGAAACACATAAAATACCCACGCGCCTATAACGAATGCAAGACGATCCGAAAACTCGATTAAGATATTGTGTTATTTACGTACGCCAATCTCACGAACTCAGGGGAATGTTTAAAAAAACACGACGAAGAATAATTGAATGTTTTTCGTTTTCAGTATTTAGCAATTTCACGCTCAGTAAATGCAATAATCTACGCCACAGTAGATAATTCAATTCCAGCGTAAATACATGGCCCGTTACCGAATTTCCTTTGAGAGACGAAGCGTGCGGCAGCCGCTGCGAGCCGGCACGTTTCTCTGAACTTCGGAATTCCAATTTTGAAAACTTTTCCAACAAGGGCCCGATATTGACAGACAGTGTCAGAGGGCCATTCGCTGAGGGCAGCAACGGCCTTAAAAACAACTTCACACTACACAATGCCCTGCCTATCCTGCGACACATGTGACACAGACACACACACAGCCTACACGTGGGGACTGTGGGGAGTCTACACATAGTGGTCGGTGTTCCCTGAAAATCCACAGCGAAATGTTTGCTCGAATTCGTATTTTTAGGCGTCTACGTGCTGTTTCTATTTCCCAGTTTGTAATTGAAGTTAAATGAAAAAGAAACTAAAAACAATTAAATTACCTTCAATTTCTGAAGTTTAGTCATTTTAAGTAAGTTAAGCATTTGAAGTTAAGTAATTCTCAGATTCTGCTTTAGCCAGAAAAAATCATTAAATTAGGGTTTGACATTTTCCCAGCAAAAAATAATCAATTCAGAAACCTACCCTATCCCTCCATTTCTGATTTAAACATTCTAAGTTGAGTATTTCTCAAACTTTACTATACCCTAAAAAGTTATTTGGCATTTAAGTATGGTTTGACACGTTCCTAACTCAAAACACAGTATCTTACCGAGAATGATCAGTCTAGTTTTACCGTATAGGTCTATACGTAGATAGTTTAAGAAAAATACAAGTATGATGTCTGTACTTAATAACAACATCAGTAAATGAGCTAAAACTAAAGTGGCGCAAAAGTCATAAAAAAAAAAACTCCAAGGAAGTACAACATAATGAAGAAGAAGGCTTTCGGCTTTGTGATTGCGTGCCAAGTGCGGGATAACTGAGACCATGCTTCATTATTCGCTAGAAAGAAGGGAACCGGAAAGATTAACTTCTTTTATAATTAAGTTTGTCCCCAGACACTAATTTATAAACGGTGTGCGTTTCGCTCAGAATAAAAGGGTATCTTCTGTAACCACGGATAAAATAAAAAACTGGGGACTTTAGATTTATTTCTGAGCTTTTCCTGGAGGATATAAATCTTACGTTTCTGGATTTAACATATTTTACAATAAGGCGAGATATTCTGCTGTCACAACATAAATCTGTGGGCCTATCATCCGTCCTTATAATATCATCAAGCTTCACCCGTCAATCTCAATTTGTGGTGCTTTTTGACACTCAGTGAATAGGCTCTACCTCTCAACAGATGGCGTCATAATCAACTAACTTGATGCTCCAACAGTACTGACCGAACAAGGGTAAGTAATATTAGTTTATCCATGTAATAGATAATATTGCTAGGCAACTAATTTTCATTTAATCATCAGACTTTAAAAAATTATTAAGAAGAAAAATATAATTAAATAAAACATACACATAAATATTTAGATCGTCCTTGTTCCAGTACAGATTGTTCATTTTGTTAGAAGCGCCATCTGTAAATGTTCCTGCGAACTTCCCAGTACCAGGAGCTTTTCACTAGCGCCATCTATTGCATCTCTCTTGTACTGCGATGCCCTCTATGAAACGAAAGCTGAACTACGTTGTTTCAGGTTCTTCGTTTCAGACAAATGGAAAACTCGTTTTGACCGTACTCACAAAAGTGGCGCGACTACTTTTATTGTGTTTCGCTTTCACCGTGCAAACGACGAATTCAGTTCTAAATGGATGAGAGAATCTAAAATTAAGCTTTTGCTCTGATGAAGTTTGTACAAACATTTTCAAAATGGAAAAATATAGGTATCCCAACTAATATTAACCTATATAGTCTGTCTAATAAGTCAACCGACTTGGGAATTTTGTATAATATTTAATCATTTAAAAAATACTTATATTCGGTACTTTATATAAGGTTCTTTTGTTAGTAAACAATGATCTCTATCTTTTAATCAACCTTGACTATTGAACCCGTGTTGACTACATCAGATTTCATTCAATCCTAATAATTACCCAAGTCGGTTAACTTATTAGACAGACTCTACCCACTATTACCACTATTTTTAATGTACTAGCAAAGTCAAAAAGTGAATTATGATTTTGACCAAAAAAAAAAGATGTATAAAGGTTTAATAAATATGTATATTCATCTGTTCCCTCACCATAACTTTGAAACTCCTAATTTGACAAATGATGTATCATCGGAAGCGTCTTGGTCGTCTGTTGGTTATTGGCTATGTGACATCGCACTAAATTCAATAAATAAGACCTGAGCCTGCGGGTTTTACACCACAATACATGTCATTTTAACAGTACTTAGTAAGCAATATTAATGGTAAGACAGCTTATGACATCAGCTATCCTCTAAACAACACTATGTCTAAGAATATTTTCTTGTTTCAAACTTTTCATAGCGTATTTTTTTTAGTCGAGTATCGGTTTTTATATGTCCTATTTTTTTTCATCGACTAAATACCTATCTTCTCCAGTAAATCTACACAAATATTATAAAGAGGTAGTTTTTTTTTTTTGTAGGAGGTAATCTCTGAAAGTACTGATCAGATTACTAAATTTTTTTCGCCGATAGAAAGCTGCTTTATTCCTGAGTGGCATTCTATGTACGCGGGTGAAGTCGCAGGCAAAAGCTAGTGTTTAATATTTTACAGTGTATGATATATATTATAATCCAACCAGCCGTGCATCGTACCTACTGTTTCTGAAACTTTCAATTATATTTTTAGTCAATCTGTTGCCTTCACCATTAGTGAGCCGTTGTGATAAATTAACCATCAGAAAGGAATGTAGTACATAATACCTACTATTTTACATATCTATGTACCTATGAACATGTCTAACAGAGCCTACTATTTTATCTGAAGTGGTAGACGAAGGAGGTACGTTTTATTTAAAAAAAAACTTCACGGCTTCCACTTGTATCTATAGTTATACTACTCTAACTCGAGCAGTAAGACAAAGCATCGCAATGTATCCTAATCAGAATACAAGTAATGTTACGGATAAGTTTTTCTTTTTTACTTCTATCACTATAACTTGAAGATTGTGCGCCGGGACATGGCCACATTCGCCCATTCGCCATTGATCATAGGGAATGGGCGAAGCTAGCAGAGGATCGAGACAAATGGGGCAGACGTGTGGTGAGCCGTCGTATGAAACATGACCAGCTTTGGTTTAGCACACTAAAATAGGTAGGGTAGAATATAATAGACATCAAAGTGACATTATGACATTGGACTCATCTGTCACCTGTTTTGAGTTGCTGTGACTTGCACGAGCTGCATAAACTAAAGTTTTGTAAATTGTTGTAGGTAGGACTTAATTGCAAGATGAGCAGAATTTTGTAACTGATACCGTATTTAATTAACAAAGATTTTCGGCTGTAAATTAAGCTAATGATAAAAATAATTCTAATTTCAGTTTTAATATACTACAGTACTAGCGGATAGTCTGCGTATATGTATAGTTTGTATTTATTTTATATATGGTTTTAATGACAGATTTAGGGTGAGTTGCACCATTTAACTATAACAATAACAAAGCCGTTAACAGCTGTCAAATCGTCGAATTGACCAATAGGCGGCCGTTTCACGGCTGCTTATGGTTTGGTTATCGTTATAGTTAAATGGTGCAACTCACCCTCAGTAGTTTATTCAAATTCAAATAACAATTTAATCAATAAATACAAAAGAATTAACATTACACAAATGAAACGTCAAATATCAATAAATAGCTTGTTTTAATGGTCTAAAACCATCTCCACCATCTGTTTTGGTTGGTTTCAAAGATTATAACGGTCATAGGTAGAAACTATTTATTTTTATGTATTACTTAAGATTTATTTGTTGTTTTATATTTAAATAAATACATTCAAAACTAAAGTTCGAAAGCTTATTCGTAAAAAGTTGGCAGTAGTATCATCACAACGTTGTTTTCCAGTTGTCGATTTGGACAAAAATTGTTTGGCTATTTTAGTTAGGTATGTAGTTTATTATTTTGATAATATAATATATAAATGTTTTATTAGTACCTACATATATATATTCTTGTGCCTGATCTCTTCATCGTTTATTGCACCTAACACTATTTTTCTCTGCATCACGTAAAGATAAACTGGTAGAAAATGCCTAATGCATTAAGTCCACCTCTGTACTTTTGTGTGCATAAAACATTTAATAAATAAATAATAAATACATCTATTACAGTGTAATCTTTGTAACCCAAAGAATGACTGGTAGAGAATGCCTATTGTTGCATTAAGTCCGTTTGTCTACCACCACGATAGATATCAATGTTACGCTCAAAGATCGAAAACGCTCAGTGAGCGGAAAAATAGCTCACAACGCGTTGTGGTCACAGTAAAACATCCACATGGCGAAATTCGTGTTATGGCTCTAATGAAAACACGCACGACGCGTTGTGGCAATCACAGAAAGACCAAATAGCTAAATTCGTGTCATGGCTGACATGCTATTCAATCTCAACGCGTTGTGGCAATGAAGAAAAGCCATGACGCGTTCTGAGCATTCATTGTTTTAACCATATCACGACGGACAGGTTGTACATATTGTGACATTTGTGATGTGCCCTCAACTTCGTCGTTCGTTATCATCTGGAAGTAAGCAAGGGTTTATAAAGTGCCACTGCAAAAGATACGTTATTGATAAAAAGTGCAAGTGTCGCTCCAAGAATATAAAATGCAACTCCAAATGCCACAGTAATAGTTCCTGTAAAAATAAATAGCAATCAAATACTTATTTTTCACAATTATAGTAATTTCTAATTTAAGTAATTAATTTAAGTACATTGTTGTTGTTTATTGGTGATCAATAAACATTTATGTTTGTGTTAAATATTTTTTTTTATTACTTGAAAGAATTTTAAATTGTGATAAAAAAATTAAAATCCCTAATTATTTTAAGTGAATTATAAGTATTATTATATAATTTACAAATGATTAATATTTTGTGTTCAGTAATTTATTACTTAATACGTTGATTTTTTAAATATAAAGTAATCTCAATAAATAACAAATATCGTTTTGTTTTAATTTATATAAGTAGATATATTTATTAATTTATTTTAATTTATTTAATTTATATAACATATTTAATAATGACAAACACGTTATGCAGTGATTTTATAAAATAAAAAATATTTCCTAAGGACATCTACCAAAACGTTTCCAGCCTAGGCCTAATAGGATCCATATCGGAAAGTAGTGTGCGTCGTTATCAAATAATATTCCATACGCGTCATAGCTTTTCTTCATTGCCACAACGCGTTGAGATCGAATAGCATGTCAGCCACGACACTAATTTCGCGTCGTGCGCGTTTTTATTAGAGCCATAACACGAATTTCGTCATGTGGATGTTTTACTGTGACCACAACGCGTTATGAGCTATTTTTCCGCTCACTGAGCGTTTTCGATCTTTGAGCGTAACATCTACATAATGCTTACATAAATTAACAACTGTGGATTTTGTTTTAATGAGTTACTTTTACAAAACATGTTAAGATAAGGCAGGTTAACAGTGCTCCTATTTAAAACTAAAAACAAAAGTCTATTTACCTAAACAAGGACAGAGCTCTAAGCCATAAAGAAAATCTTATCTACAAACATACATAGGTATGCATACCTGTTTTTGAAGTCACCTTTCAAGCTCTTTTTACTTACAGAAATATTTTAAATTCATGCATGTAGGTCTCGCGTGTGATGGCGTATAAGCTACAGTTGACTAGTCAAAAATAAAACACGACATATAGATAGAAATGATAGGTTAGGTTAGCAAGACCTGCCATTGTTCGTAATATGAACAAAAATACGTTCCAATGTGGGCTTACTCGAACAGATGTTTCAAACTGACTGATTCCCAAAAGCTGCTAAACCAAGCGTGAAGGTTGTAATAAAGACCGCAGGCCGGCTCGAGATTAATTAAGATAGAGGCTCGTCGAGCTTCAAGAACATTTCCACTGACCACGCCTATTACTTCGTTTGCCCACATATTTAGGGTTTCGAGAACTCGTACATATAAAAACAGTACAGTTCTACTTAGATCGTAATTACCTTCCCATTTATGTAGTGGGGACTTCCTCAACACAGAGACGAACAAAAAGCTTTATTAATATCTACACGTTCGTGTTGGCTCCATATTGTAACTTGGCATGACAACTCGACTTACGTATGTAACTTGTCGTAACACAAAGACAACGCTGTTGTGGCGAAGTTATACAACTTTTAATAAAACATTGTGGGTACAAATTCTTAAATATTTACCTCGCATTTTATCGTCACTTAAAAACTTGGAGAATAAATTAGTCTACTTGGGTATGGTTGATTGTCCAGAGTACCTACGCCGGATGTTCTTAAGGATCTTTCCTCTCGGAGAGGCTTAATAACATATAGCATAGCATAATCAGCCTGATAATTTTTCCACTGCTGGGGCTCAGACCTCCTCCTCTCTAGAAGAAGGAATGGACCGTAATCCACCACACGGATCCAGTGTGGACTGATAGATGTGACACATCTTCGAATTTTTGGTTCTAAGACATGCCGATGTCCTCCAGATGTTTTCCTTCACAGTTTTGGGAACAGTGGTGATGAAATAAATTACACAATGTAATACTAGGTCCCTCGCTGGGTTTGAACCTGCGACCTACACCTTGTAAGTCGAGACCCTTACTACTGGGCCACCACTGCTCTTAATACGCCTTAATAAACTGTTAAGGTGAAAATAAGATTAAGAAAAACCAATTAAACACTTCGTAGCACTATATTTACAAGGCATTAAGTCCAAATTCCTAAAAAAATATTTAATCAAAAACTGTAGGATTATTTCATGCCAAACAATATAATACATTGTTTACTGCTGAACAAAAATAAAACCATAAAAAAGCTCTTCACATTACTTACAAATTGCGTAAAAAAATATTGATAGCTTTGATATTGTTAGCCTCAAGTCCCGTTACGAGTCCCCAGATGGATGCCCTACATATGATAACATGTCTAAACAGCCCCATAATAACCCTGTCCACTATAGATAAAGGAGTCCCCGGGGACCGCGAGAGCACTACGTCTTCACACTATCCGTCAAAGTCTCGGCGACGATCCTACTTACGAATACAAATAACTCTACATTCGTAAATCTAGTTCGAACGTAATTGACATATCGGAAACTTGTTTCAGAACACGAGGGTGCTGCAAAATACGGTTTTTGAGCCTTTTCCCAATAGAGATAACAACACGTTATGAAGCTTTTAATGGTTGTGTTATTTTTTAACGAGCAGGTACTCTTAGTAGTGTTATGAAACTGCGAAACTTTCAACAGAAAAAAAAACAAAAACAAAATCCTACAGAATAAAAGGAAAGGAAACACTTCGCTTCTTTCATTTCCTTCATAATAAAATCTTACGTAACATTTTTAAACCCTCCCCATACGGCACGCATGATTTCTTATTTTCATACAAAGTGCTCAGTGACATCATTGTCAGGCTTGTGAGACCGAGTGGAACAAGGCATTGTCTGGGAAATACTACATCATGTACTTACGAAGGTAGATACGTGTTCAGATTTTTATATACTGAGTAATCAATACCAACATTAGACGATTTTCGGTAACGCTTTGGCCTTTACCACTTGGAATTCGTGTTCGACAATAAAACCCTCGTTTCCACTACCTCCCGCTTAAATAAGAACGAATAAAATAAATCTTATGTATGCGTTCGCAGGTTCACACGTACATTAGGACGCGCTAAAAGTGTGCTGAAGAGCTTCATCTCTCTGTCTCACAAAAGATTTAGGTAAAAGAAGCTTATTTTTGGTAGGGCTGACAGTGCGATAGTGTAAGGCCCATTACAGGCAAATTATGGCGGCCATTATTGTCCGCGTGTCCCGTGCTCACCGCCCTGAGTTACGTCCGCAGTGGGTCAATGGGTTTTATATAAGAAATCTTTTCCAACGCGTCCTGTTTCACTGCAGATAAATGTAAGTATCTCTGTGAAACAAATCTGCGGTAAAACGTTTGCATGAAAACGTGATGGGACACGGTGATTTTTGATAAAAGTTAACTATGAGGAAACTTCAAGTTGTCACTCCGGTATAGGGTATACAGCGACATTTCTGGGAGCAAATTTTATCTAAACGTCCATCTCCATAATTAATTCGATGTGAATCTAAGTTAGCCATGCATGTCTGCGATGTAACACGTAATGTAAATAAATGATATCAAAACACCGGTGGCGGACTAACGGGAGTCCCAGTGCGCGTCGGGCCTAAGTTTGACGAAGTTAACCCATTAACAAGGTCACTAAATCATTCGCGTCACTACTAAGTTCCCTTGCTTGTCTCGCCAAATTATTTTAATTACCGTTACAAGTTTATCGCGGAACTAAACGGAATTAAACCCAACTTGGCTATGAATATTTCCTTTGGAGCTTCCTGCATTACGTAAGCGTTTATGGCTCTTTCAGCGGAATTTAAAGTTCGATCTGGAATAAAATAGTCGCAGGAGCGGAAAGTTTATTGCAGGCTCTCTATTAAACTAACGACGTAACAGCGGCAATTATCCTCGTTGATTCAGATAGTTGTCCACTGATGCGCAAAATAGAACCAGCTTAAAATCGGACTTGGTTCCCAAGGCGACTACAAAGCGGCATGCGGCCGATTACGGTCAAATTATTGCTATCATTATAGTCCGTACTTCTGTGCGATACTGGGTAATCACGGGCGGCGGTGTCGCGCTGCAATACTGCATCTTATTTACTGTTACATAGGACCTATCTACTAACTAACGTCGCTGCTCGACATGTTTAATGACACCATTGGTCCTGTGCAACCCGCCACTATATTTTCACCTTACATTTTAACTTTGTTCAGTGCGCTCGGGCCAAAATTGTCGGTATTTTAAAGCTTGAGGTAATTACCGTGATAATATTATAAAATATTATTTATTTCAGACTTTATCTCGCTGTAGGACACCTTCCTAGCATTCCTTTGTGAATTTACCATTTTCATGTTCCTGTATGGGCCAGCGAACTAAATGCATGTTATTCCAGGTAAAAGAGTGCCCAATTTCGCTCGTGTTCCATGAATATAGTGTTGAAAAATGTACGTTCAACGATATTAAGTTATCAATTATTACAGTAAGACTTTGGTATGTACGACACAATAGCGTTTCCGCTAAATAATTCATGAGAGCCGAGTATATGAACTAAGTGAAAATAATGGCCACATTTGAACTTACACAATCGTCGTAGAGTTACAGCATCGGTTCGTGTCGCCGGGTTCAAACAAGCCGATTACTTGAGGCCCTGTCACAAAAGCTTTGACGTTGTTATAACGGTCAGAATATTCAATAATTCGTGGACATCTAAAATTAGGTGTACCCAGGAAACTTAGCTTAGCAAACAGAGCAGGCTCCGTGGAAGTCTATTAGTGTAAATACCCTCTTTGTATACAAGAGAAACCTTATAATACGGAGTTTTATTTAAAATGGGTTACAGTTTCCTATCTTTAATTAATTCAAGTTCAAATAAATTATGAGGGATAACTAATATTCAAGTTTCAAAAATCGCTTTATCATCTTGATGCTGGCACAAAAAATGACATTTACAAAAAAGAAAACTACATATTGGAATGTTAAAGGGTCCAAACAGAATAAAAGGCGATGACATTGCAAGTGTTTGCTATCAAAACTTTAACCTTTTAACGTAACCTTATGCATTCAGTGGGCGAACACACGAACACGAAAGTAACTGCCGATTGCCACGCACTACTTAAGCACTCGGTGGTTCCAAGTGTTACCTACTCCCCTTACACTCGGCAAACACACCGACAATATATCTATAAGTGCTGGCTGGAGGTCTTCTTTTTATAGATCTTACTTTTCTTTGTAGGAATAACATACAACGTCGTGAAAAGAGGAGCCAGTCAGCATGGTTAGTAATGGATCTGCCTGACCAGCACAACGTAGTTTTTATACTATATAGTTTTAATTGACTGGCCTGTTGGTCTAGTGGTTAGTGGCCCTGACTGCTATACCGCAGGTCGTGGGTTCGATTCCCACCCAGGACAAACGTTTATGTGATGAGCATGATCATTTGTTCTGTGTCTGGGTGTTATTTATCTATAATATGTATGTATTTAGAAATATATAAGTATGTATATCAGTTGTCTAGTACCCATAACACAAGCTCGGCTTAGCTTGGGACTAGCCGGCGTTGTGTGATAGTTGTGGGATATTATTATTATTATTTTTGCACATTTATTTATCTCAGGAACATGAGGTTCTGGACCTTTGGAAGGCATACGAGGAGCCGAAACCAACTCGCAGAGGCCCTTTTAGCTGCTTCTAATGGAACGTGGTACCAATCGGCGATTATCCCTGTATGCGCTATGCTAATGCATCCAAGGACAACCCCCGGTTGAAAGGAAACTATTGCAACTTGTGAAAAACTAATATAAGGCTATGGTTTTTGGAGTCTTAAGTGGACTGGTTACCAGAAACTATGTTAAGACTATGGCCCCTGCCTAAACAATGTTTTTGATTTCCATCGATAAAAAGGCAAGGGGTGACTTGCACACTCAACAAATGGGCCCCCAAAATGGTCGCTAGCACGAAGTGACGTAGCAACAAGAGGGCAACATATCCTGATGTGCTTGAGGAGTGGAGAGGTAAACCACGGCTATCAGGACAATCCCGGAAGTACGGTCAAGATCCCTACCAGCACCTTACTGGATTATACATCCTTCTCCCGAGCGCATTTGCTCTTGCGAATCTCCACTCAAGCCAGCCAGTAAAGGCAAGAGAGAGGTGGGAGCTCTGTTCCTCGTCAGTGTTCACTACAACCGGCCAATAAAGGCAAGCCGGAGATGAAGAACAAGAATTCTCCCGGGAGATCGGGTCCGTGGGATCGCTAATGCCCAACAGTTCGCCACAAAACTGCCCTGCGGATTGTATCTCTTTTAGTCTGGCCCCTCACCCTAGGCATGTTACGGCTAAGCAAGCGCTACCGACACAGACTTAGGGTTCATTGGAGCGCGCAAGCCCCACCACGACGTCAACGTAGAGATACGGCCATGGGGTTATTATTATTATACTTTTTTTTTAATCCCGTGGAGGATCGATCCGGTATATGAAACAATATCGATTTGTAACGATTAAATTAAAAAATAAAGTACAATTTTTAAAAACTCGTATTAATTTACGCATGCACGAAATTAGTGTTTCAACTACCGGAGCGGTGTATATATGTCGTGGCCAAATCTTAGAATGGATCACTTCATGATATGGCCAGCTAAAACTGGCCAGATCGTGTAGAAATTAACATTTTGATGATATGTCAATATTCGTTTGACCATATCATTGATGTTGGATTTCTATGATAATAAAAGGTCTAAAAAAGTAGACCAAACGAGGATTGAAATACATCCAAATTTAACGTTTAAAACGATTTGGTCAGTTAGGTACTTGGCCATATCATGAAGTGATTTTCTAAGATCTGGGCCTCAAGTCTGCTATTACAATAGTGTCAGAATGGTCTATCATTGATGTCATAATTGTCGATTTTGACAAGTTTGGTAATCTGCTAATATAATGGCGTCATTATGACTTTCCAATGGTCAACCACTGACACTCCATTGAAAGAAGTGACATAGAATGGTAATCTCGTACATATTGACAAATGAATATTTGACGTTTGCGGTAATCTGCTAAAACTTTGACAGTTTATTTGATCAGTGTTTTACCATTAGAACGTTATTGTGCAGTTATTGGTTTTAATATGCTCGAAATTATCATTCTACCACAATTCTATTACAAGACCTGTGATCGATCAATGATCGATCATTATGAATTAGCAGATTACAAACTTTTAGCAAAATGACAATGGGATCGTGTTGGAATGACGAATTTATAAAAATAGCAGACTTGGGGCCCTGGCCTGAACGACATACAAATATGTATAGAGTCTGTCTAATAAGTTAAACGACTTGGGTAATTATTAGGATTTAATGAAATCTGATGTAGTCAACACGGGTTCAATAATCAAGGTTGATTAAGAGATAGAGATCATTGTTTACTAAAAGAAGAACCTTATAAAAAGTACCGAATATAAGTATTATATATACCGAATATGATTAAATATTATACAAAATTTCCAAGTCGGTTGATTTAATAGACAGACTATATAGGTATATCTACTTAGACATCTTAATATGACTTTAATTAAAAGGAGTTTGATATTCGATTCTTGTAGTTACCATTGACTAAGACGCACCTGTAGAGTATAAATGACGCCATTAAAGGTCCTGTCTTACCTATCAAATGGTAGGATAATAATCTCCAGACAGGAAAAATCAATTATATTTTTCTCAGCAGGTAAACCGATACTATAACCTTCACCATCCGTAGCCATGAGGAACTCCAAGGTCTTATTAAACAAGGAATCCTGGCAAGTTTGAGTAAACAGTTGACTAGATGAATATCCTCACTGAAATACATCATTATGACATTTTAGGAACGATAGCAAATGTGTTGAGAAGCATGGAGGTACGTTACGCAATTACGACGAAATAGCTCATCTAACTTTGCTGAAACTTGACACAGATATGAATCATAACTTGGAGAATTATACCAGCAACATATATGACACTTTTTATACTAGCTATAAATCTGTTTACCAAGAAATAATATGTTTCAAAGAAAACTGCCTCAAAGCTTTCGGAATTCAATTAAACATTTTAGTGAATAAACGACAACAGAATCTGGGAAAGCAAAACAATAAAATAGAAAAACAAAACTACTGTATGAAAGTTTCTAATCAATAAATGAGTTTGATCGTATTCTAGTTTGAAATGGCGCTGAGCGCTCGGTCAGCGAAAGAAAATCTCTGCTCGTTTAGGTAACGAGCCATCTTGATTGACGCCCAGCTGCCGGCTTGATTAAACTGATCAGTTGCTGCCTCTTATGAAAAGAACTCGATCAATGTAACTGACTGCCGAAGATGAACAGCCCCAAAGATGTAGTAAACTAGTGATCGATGGAGCATATTACCGACTTCTAAATACTTGGAGCCTTCGAGATAAAAGATTTCATATTCACTATGTTCAGTTTAGTTCGATTAGTATGGAGTTTCACGTCGTAACTCTCCAAGGAGGTGAGATTAAACGCGAATTTTCTTTGTGTAATCATATCAACCTTTTTATACATGTACCTATACGTTTAAAATTAGATTTCTGGATGTTCGTTGAGCAATCTTTTGAAATGTAAAATTGCTATCCTATCCTTTGTACAAAGAAAACGGAACATCAATAGTACTTTGTTTCTATTAGGAACAGCTCTTTGATTGCTTAATCGTCCTGAATGATTAAATTATCCACTAAGAATTCGTTTTTAATTATTTTAGTTTATGTGTTACGAAAACAAACAAACCTTAATTAGCGAGATCGGAATACGCTATAGGTTAGATTAAAGTTCGAGAAAGTAAGTAACATACAGTTGATAATACCTGCTCCAAAATCTCGATTTAGTCCCGGGATTTATGAAATTACAAATTGCTTATTGTGCTTTGAATACCTTTGAACTAAATTAGTATATTGAAAAATGTTATTATGATTTTAGAGTTTAGTAGTAAAACTGTTACATTAAAGACCTTTGTTTTAATCAAACAAACCCTGGTATTTAATCATCATGTTTATGATTCCGAGATTTTAGAGGCGGTATTATTAACTCTCTGTTACTTACTTCCTCAAATTTCAGGTAAATACACTGGTCCTATTCCGATCGCGGTTAATTAGATACAGTTTCGCATTCAGTTCCTGAATCCTAGGACCTTGGACCTTCATTGCCACAACGCGTTGAGATCGAATAGCATGTCAGCCACGACACGAATTTCACTATTTGGTCTTTCTGTGATTGCCACAACGCGTCGTGCGCGTTTTCATTAGAGCCATAACACGAATTTCGGCATGTGGATGTTTTACTGTGACCACAACGCGTTGTGAGCTATTTTTCCGCTCACTGAGCGTTTTCGATCTTTGAGCGTAACATATATATACCTACATATGTAACAGATTTTTTGATTTGTTAAAAAAAATCCAAATCGTTTGACTTTTTAGACACACTATACCTACTTACATACTTTTCTTTTTTTTTTTACTTTTCTTTTTCTTTTTTTTTTTTCGTTTTTTTTTAACTGATTTAAAAAAAAAAATGATGCCGGAGTCAAGCCGTTTATCCCGGTTGTCATTCGTAGATCTTTGACAGTCGTTACAAATTGTCAGACGCCAAAGCCAAAAAGTCTAGTCAGACTTCTAAAATCCGGTTACTGGTCTAGGCATCAGACCACTAAAACCCGGTCTAGTCAACTAGTTAAATAGTGTGACTGCCTAGTCGCAACATGTAAAACACGGGTATTCAACCGCATCTGGTTAGACTGGAAGCTTTGGGGTCAGCTTCAAGTCTAGCCTGCTAGTTCGGAAAAGGCTAGGGAGATGATGATGAATCAAAAGTACGAAAAATGATGGCACTCCAACATTCAACAGCAATGCCATCATTTTTCGTAGGTTTTCGGTAAATCACTGCGTAAGTACTAACTAGTCATCGGTGTTATCATGATAATACTTTTAGTACATCTTTTCATATAGTCAACCGATTGCGATGAAATATATATCAAGTTACACACAATTTAGTGTATAAAAGTGATCTTCGTCCATTTCGTACGGTTTCCGTGATGCGCGCACAACTAAAAACTTTTACAGATTTATTATACGAGTATGTATAGATGAACAGCATTTTAACTAACTTTTAAAATTAATGTAAGAGATGAGGAAATACTGTATTATATATTATCTTAAGTATCTTTTTCCAGCGGCTTCACCCGCATGCCTAAAAATATCCCAAGTGAACATCCTCTCGAGACAAAAATTAGTAAAGTATATTATATTGTAATACGAGATATGACGTACTTGTGTGGCAAGATTTATCCAAATCGGTTCAGCTGTTCAGACGTGAAGTACAGTGAAACAAACAGAGTTACTTTCTCATTTATATTAGTAGGTACTAGCTTTTGCCCGCGGCTTCGCTCGCATACATAAAATATAGCCTATGTCACTCAGGAATAAATCAGCTTTCTATCGGTGAAAAAATTTTAGCAATCGGTCCAGTACTTTCAGAGATTACCTCCTACAAACAAAAAAATAAACTTTTCTTCTTTATTATATTAAGCTATTGCATAGCTTCTATCGCGGGCCTAGAACGTGGAGACCGAATCCAGAAATTCCGTAACGAAAATAACCTAACACCCCCCACTCATTTGTTTTTTGAGCGTGGTGACCGATAAGAAAACAAATGAGTGAACAATCAATCAAAATTCAATTCAATGTGTGTAAGTGTAACTTCAATTAATATCAAAGAAAAAAAAAAGTCGTGTGGCATTCGGGGACTGCCGCGGTAAAGCTATTGCATAGCATTTTTATCAACTTATGCAATTATAATTATTTATTTATTTTATTTATGCAGTATTTTTTTTCCTTTGTTTTTTTTTCTAAATCTAGGTTTTTTTTTTTCGATGGGAAAATTCATCTTATGACAACCCCCGCTCTTGGGAGGAGCGGGAGATAGTGTCAGACTCTTACTGACTAAAAAACCCATCCCGTTCCTTCAAGCCTTCATATCGGGGCTCGAGCGCCCTTTCGGATAACCCTGGCCCAGGTAAGGTTTTCAAAAACTAAAATGTACGTACGTAATGAATATCATACATTACACCCACCAGCATCACAAATAACTCTATCAATATCACGCACACAGCTAATTACTAACATTCAGATAACAAAGACAAAACCCTTTAGTCAAAGGAAAATAAATTTTACTTTACTAAAAGCGTAATACGGTTAATACACGTGGATAATCGTAATACAATCGTAGGCTGAAAACAATACGTTTGTTGAAGTAACAAAGTGTGCCGCCTAATGGAATGGGGTTCGATCCCTTTAATGTAATTGGATCTGTCAGCAGCAAACAGGCAAGCAGGTAATTACTAACTGTTACAAACGAAAATAACAGCGCTCTAAGACACTCGATGCCCCCAGGCGGCGAACGACTAAGGCCCGGGACACATTATGCGACCAAGCCAAGGAGCATGAATACCCAATCCCGTATACACTGCGCCCAGTAAATCTTAAAGCAGTTGCAATGCAGTCGCGCAGTGCGTACCGCGCCTTAAATTGTTTACCGTCATGAGTTCACTGCGTCTTATCTACCTGCTGTACCATTTGTACCTACACTCACTGCATTTAGGTATATACAAAGATACAGGTTTATTTTACGAACCTTTTTAAACAAAGACTTCTTTATGTCAGACTTTATACGTCTATGTCTTTTTATGTGTTTGAACCCCACACATTATTGTAGAGTTGTTCAAATGTTATAGTGTTGACTTTATTTCGCAAGAGTAAAAATGTGTCGTAATTGTAGTCCATGAAACATGTAATGGTTTAAAGTTAATAGTATCTGAGAGTAAGCGCATTACAGTATTCGGATTAACAAGCTGCTGCGCCATTAATCCTGCCCGCTAGCTTAATTCATCTCCTACTTTAATAGCTTGTAAATCCAATGGAAAAGTGTACTGAAGTTCGAGTTTAAGGTAGACGCTTCTAGATGACTCGAGAAATCCTAATTTTCTGCGTTATTTTTTACATTTTACAGGTCAGTGTCAAGTTGTCTGTTTGTAACACGTATTTATTTACGGAATTATAATCAATACAACCCTATTCGTTCTTCTGAGTCTATTGAATTGCTATTTCAAGAAAAAGTCTTTCAATAGAACTAGGTAATTTCAAAATTTTAACAGGCAAACGCTTTCTTTTACTTAAAAAAAAATCAACTCTTGAGAAACGAGATAAAATCAATTCTTGAGAAAATTTTAGAACTTAGGAACTCATCATCATCATTTCAGCCGATAGGCGTCCACTGTTGGACATAGGCCTCCCTCAAGTGTCGCCATAATGAATGATCCTGTGTGAGGTGAACCTAGGACCTGGTGAAGGCTACGGGAGTCCGACGGATGCGGGACTAAAGAACAATTTTCCAGCAATTGCAGTCTTTGGGCACGCCATAATCAAGACGGTAAGCCCCTCTTTGAGGAGTGACTAGAGAGGCATCACGGGGTTCTCACCTTCCACACGATGCAAGTCTGCACCAGACAAAGTTCGGGAGGTTCCTGCATCGGATTCAGGCATGAATCGCTCGGAGGACACATTGGAGCATACGGTAGAAATGTTCCCCGCTTAAGCGGAGCACCATCGTGTCCTTGCGGAAGCGATCAGTGGTGGCGACCCCTCACGTCAGACCTTGTTTCAGGCCATTATCTGGAGCGAGGAGGAATGGCAGGTGGTCGCCGCCTTCTGTGAAACAAAAATGATAGGGAAGGAGACACCCGCCGCCCGCGTGAGGGAGCGGATATCCTCACGCCACTGCAACCCCATCCGCAAACCTGCGCCCAGCATGGCTGGTAGCCGACCAGTCACGGTAGGCGCAGGGTTTCAGACGACGAGCCATGGTAGCTAGTATCCATTAATGGTCCGGACCGAGCCCAAGTCGACAATAGTGCGTAGCGTTCTATGCGCTCTTCAAAGAAATGTCAACAAACCGTAGGGGCCTAGCAGGATCGACACTCACTAGGGTCCCGGGAATTTTCTGAAAAGGAAACCCGTGCTCTTAGAACGCAAAGAGCAACTGAAGAACACATGTGTGGTTTTAGTCAGTAAGAGCCAGATTAGCCAACCTTAAAATAATACTGTGGTCTTTTGACTCTTCCTTCGAAGATTTACATTAGCTGTAAATATTATTACTTATTACTAAGGAAGATAAATTTAATAGCAAATAAATTGTAATGCCTTCAATAAAACTTTACTTTAATTTGCCTGCTGCGGTCTTCCCGTCCGATTATAATTTAGGTGTCTTCAAGACTAAAGTAGATAGGCTCTTAATAAACTAGTGCGCCTCACCATCAACGATTGCATCACTGCTTACCATCAGGTGGGATCGCAGTCAAGCACTTGTTTATATAAATGAAAAAAAAAACTATCTCGTGTAAAAATATACTTAAGAGCCAAAAGAAGATTTTTTTTTTTTTGTTAAAAAGGTTCACAAAATTTTTCAGCATAATTTAATAAATGTGTATTCAAGTATTGGTCCTTAGATGCCGGTCGTAGATACTTTTATAAATAATTGAAACTTGGACACTTCAGCATTTATTTGTAGCCCAGTTTTAACTTAATTATATCGATTACCATCTCTAACGCTATCAGACCCTTGAGAATAATAAAGAGCGAAATTTTCATCTGTAATGACCACTTTAAAATTATCCAATATGAACTTCAGTAAGCATTATTTTTAACTTATAGGTACTTAAATTATTCTTCATATCAAAAATTAAAATAAGTTATTTTAGATTAATGCCGCTGCTAATAGCATAATGACATAAAATGTGTTCAGTTCAGTTAAACCCATTTCAAACACGTCTAAAATAAACGTAAAATGAATATCTACTTTTACGGCACAAAGCAATATACGAAACGATTACACGCGTCAAAAATGCCACATACTAACGTGTTATAGCATTACAGCCATGTCGTTACATCATTTATAATAAACGTTATGAATGGTGGAAAGATAAAGCCATAATTCAGAGTTTTGTTATTCAGATCGGTTAGCTTCGACAGCGTCTCACATCGAGCCTAAGCCGAGCACGACATAAATCACATAACAAACACAAAGAGCAAAGTGTTTACCATAAAATCGCATACGCGTCCCTAAATCATAACACAATAAAATTTATAGCAAACGGAAGGTCCGGCCTCAAGTGCTGATAAATCAAACACATTTTCTTCGTGTGACTGAAACGGAAAATCTTTCCGGCAAATATACCGGCGACGCCGTTATTTACCTTCTTTTATAATACCAGTACATACCGCCCCTCGACACATTGTTTTCCATCTATATATTAACGTTGCTATAGTAATAAAACCTCGACTTAGGAACGTTTTAATTCGATAAAAAGGAGAACAATTCGAAGCTATTTTTAAAACTCAACATTGTTTTTAAAAACTGCTTGTTAATCATCATCAATCGAAGCTCGTGTTTTCTTTTGTTTCATAATAGCCGGCGGTTTAACTCCCTATTTAATTTGTAGATTCCCGTAGAGGCCATTATGTTACAATTTTGCACAGATCCAGTGTCGCAAAATGACGCAATCACTCTTTTGTGAACACAATGACGCAAGTAATGAATTTAATTAAATTGTTAATTCGGTTCTTTTATTAAAACGACACTTTGTTTTCAAATTAAATCTGGGTAAATTATATAAGCCTGTCAATTGCACATTATTTTGATTTCATGTGAAGCAAGTAAGCAGGGCAATCAATGTGAATTTTTCAATTCATATGTACATTTTCAAGTTTATGTAGGACATTACTGATACCCCGTGCCTCGGAAAGTAGGTAAAGTCATTGGTCTCGGTTATCATTCGAAGATCTTTTACAGTCGTTACAGGTAGTCAGATACCACGAACGAACACGAACGTTTGACCATCAGTCAAAGTGTTGCCCAGTGACTGGGTCGTGAAGGTATTTTTCTTTCTTCCTAAAAAACATGAGATTAACCTGGAAGCCGACCCCAAAAAAGGGGAGGTGATGATGTGAGGCAAGTAGGTAAGTACTAAACCTACATACATACAAGTATTTCAAGATTTGTCGTAGGTTAGTACGATGTGCACGCACAAAGTCTCCCCGCGGGCAAGTGTTCTATGTTATATTCTTATTAGATGGTTACCCTGTTTAAGTCGAACACAGAAAACCCCGCAGTGTTTCCAACAATGACAGAAACAAAGTAACTGTTCTATAACATACGTATCCGTAGCAATAATGCATTGGATTTATAGGATAGAGTCGTGTGTAAGTAGTGACTGAAAGCTACAACATTGAGCACCATTAAGTAGGCCATTTCCGTACTTGACTTAACAACTGGCGAGGAAAACAAGATACTGATAAACTATATTATATTTTTTTGTTTCCTTATACCCACACTGTTGTTACATATATTGGAACCGTCATGATCGTAGACGTTTATATCTCATAAAAATGTTACATATTAATATATCTCGGCAATGATGTCATTTCTTCCGTTACACAAAAGGATTTTATAACAAAAAATAATAATAGCCGGACATAAAAAGTAAATTGCTATAAGATCTTTCCGCTCATTCCGGAAAGTTAGCAAGTATAATAAATTCCGGCCATTAATCGGTCGCCCCGTAAAAACTTATTCGAAAATAATAAATAAAATTAACAAAAATGTAGCGACACCGTCGCGCGGCGCAAAATAAATTATTTATTAAGGACAAGTTAACAAGGGTCTCATAAAGAAGGCAAAAGGTCGGCTATTTGTTTTCAGCGAAGGATGGTTCACCCCACTTTGTTATTTAGAGTTTGTGAGAGTTGCAGAGATAGTGGGTGCTGGCGGGCGGTGGCGGCCGCAAAACAACAGAATACTAGACAGCTGGAGCCGTGTATCAAGTTGTTCTTCTGCGGACGGCCGCCTGCTGTCGCTGACTTGTTACGAGTTATAACTGTTGTGCCAGCCATCACATTGTCTACGACACACCTGCCTTCCAGCTAACTCGATGCTTGTTTACGCTTGTGACACAGTTGAGATTTAATAAAAAAAACATGCAGTACATAACAATAATATTTTGACGATTTCATTATACACCGCGTACATAGAACAATTTGCCAACTGCGGTCTTTCCGTCCGATCATATTTTAGTTGTCTTCTAACTTAGAGTGAATAGGATCTTAATAAACTAGTTTCCGTCACTATCAACGACTGCGTCTCTGCTTATTCTCTGCTTAATCTCAAGGTCAAGAAGGAACAGAGGAGTGGGTTTTAGTAAGTACAACTTTGACACGCCCTCCTGCTCCACGCTAGAGCGCCTATTGGATGATTTCCTACCTAAAAAATAGGTAATTCTAGCACAATAGTTATTTGTCATAATTTATCTACCATGATCCTCAAACAAGGCAACGTTAAGACATAATCTGAAATATCACATCCTGGAAAAGAGAGATGAACAGGAATGTCTTGCATTTAAGCGAAAATACAAAACGTTACATAATGCTACAAAATACTTAACCTACTTGTATTATAGTATTATCATATATCACCGAAGCTAACGTTAAAAACATAATATCTCTTGATCAGATCCTTCAGAGGGAAAAGATAATGAAATTCCTGAGAAAAAGGGTCTATCAGCTAAAGTAATTAAAGGATTTTATTATATTCTAAACAAGAATCATGATTTATAACATTAAGAGGAAATTATAATTTCGAGGAAATATTTTTTCTTCGGCATTCTTCGGTACAAATTGGTACGATCAAATTAATTTTATGAGGATACAGTGTTGGCAAAGGTTCTTATGTTTTTATATGTTGATAAAATAAAGAAAGAATGTTTTTGAAATAAAAACATAATGAGGTGTATACGTATAGTCGGAAGGGCTGCGGGATTATTCGAAAGAAGAAAGAGTCACCGCGATCCTGACACGGAAAGGGCAGTCCAGTCAGTAAAAGTCTGTCAGTCTCTCTCGCCACACCCATAACGGGAGAAGTTATTTCATAATTTTCCACTTCAAAATTTTAAAAAGGTGTGATGTCGAAAATTGAGACAACAACATCAGAATCTCACGTAAATATTAAACACCAGGTGTTGCCAAATGCAGTTGACATAGTTATACAGATAGACATGAAAAGCGATTATACTTTTCACACGTAACATTGAATTAGGGTTGTTTTCTTATAATAAATTATATATTACTGCAAAACCTATCATTATTAATTTATAATCCATTAGTAATAATTTATGATACAGTACATTATGTTTCATATATTATCTACACTAATATTATAAAGAGGTAAAGTTTGTTTTTGAGTTTTTTTTGTTTGTAGGAGGTAATCTCTTGAAGTACTGGTCCGATTGCTAAAATTTTTTCACCGATAGAAAGCTGCTTTAGTCCTGAGTGACATAGCCTATATTTTATGTACACGGCCGAAGCCGTGGGTAAAAGCTAGTATATAATATACTGCGTCCATATAATCATATTTACTACATTCTAAGAAAACTTAACTATGATAGGTTAACAACGCATCATGCTTTACGTCTCCGACCACCTTAAAAAGCCATCGCAGCAAAATGTTCAGATATTCCGTGTTGCGGCGGTACGCAACTGTCAGGCAAATACGAACGTAGAATGTGGCCCGGGCGTCATTGTGCCCGCAACAGCTAAATTATTGCGGGGACGCGACGACTTCCTACAAACCTCTGACGCACAACTGCCTCTCCCAAACCGTTTCGGAAACCTTTTACTATACGTACAGACAACTGTTTCTGTATTTTATTATATTCGTAGCTACGTGCCTTTATCTTTCTTACTGTTGCCCCAGGTTTAAGTCGGACTAACAGAGCTTTATATGAATTAATTGTTCACACATCGGCTAAATCGCATTTTTGTCTTTAAGTAGACTAAAAGTGGACTTTAAAAGAGATTTAGACCCCTGAGTTGGTTTTGGTGCTTGTTCTTGAGGTAGTCAGCTAGGAAACACTGGCCTCATCTAGTTTCGTTTTCGTCAATTTATGACGAAAAAAAATGACGAGTAAAAGTATTTTTAAAAACCTATTTTCAAGATAAATATCATTTAAACGGGGTGTCATGACGATAAAATGATAATGGTATTAAATTATGTAGGTACTAAGTACATGGCCTAACATTTTCCATTTACATTACATATGGATAGTGTCGTAGCACGCTGTATTTATTATGCATTAACGACGTATGAGTAGTTAAAATCTACTCAGTAGTTATTGCGATTCATCAAAGTCACTCCGCTTGACCCATTCGAATATTTAAGTGAGAGAGTGGTCGTCATACGAGACCGCAGAATAACTAAATAATGTGTAAGGCTAGTCGGTCGTATGTAATTGCCTAATGGGCTTCCTAACATCGATCGGTTCAGAAGCGAGTCAATTAGTCTCGAACGTTCAAAATTTCCAAGTGGCCGAAAGATACGGCGTAATTCGAGCTGCCAGTCCCCAGTAAATGCCTCTGCTTGTTCGATACCAAATTACTCAAATTGTTATTTGCGAAATTGATGTCAGGTTTCATGGAATAACCGCAATTAGCGTTTGGGTAATTCAAACTTGCAAATGCGAAAGTCTGCCCGAAATATCTGAGTCGGAATTGACCATGGCATTTATAATTCAGTAACGGTTAAAATTGAATTTTGATACCTTGAACTTTTCGCATTGGTCGCGAATTATTTTTTAATTCATCAAAATTTCGGTAGTAACAAAATATACAGGAATACAAAAATAATTGGTTTTCTAACAAATATCAGGTTTCATTTCGGATATAAGTTGTAGGCCCCATGCGGATTACCTACCGTAATCTTATGTTTGGAATCCAATCTATCACGTTTACACTTGACAGTATCCTACTCAACTTATTACTAACTATACAGATCCTATAGGTAGAAGAAACAGAAAATACGATAGCTCCTTGTGATATATCCCATGCATAAAACTGCGACTTGGTTTCATATACCCAGGTATAAAATATCACATTTTAAAAATAACAGCAAAAAATACTTTTACCGTATTTATAGAGCCACTGTGTTGACAGCCATTTCTAAATATTTGGTATTAGCTGTGCCCGCGACTTCGTTCGCGAGGACAACGGAATTTTGAATTTATTTTTTCTAAAATAAAAGTAGCCTATGTTACTCCTTATTACATCAGCTACTTGCCAAAAAAAGTCCCGTCAAAATCGGTCCAGCCATTTCAGAGATTAGCCCGGACAAACAGACAGACAGACAGACAGATAAAAATTGTAAAAAATGTTATTTTGGTGTATGTACCGTATATTTATTCATATGCATGTAGTAAAAAGCAGTTATTTCAATATTACAAACAGACACTCCAATGTTATATATATGTATGTATGTATGTATAGAAGATAAGTATATAAGTATAAAGTAAAAAAATAGTCATGTTTACATTGTCATAATTTCATACACCATAACATTTGCTTTAATCGTCAACAAAATTAATTCAAGTGGATACTCAAAACAATTTGCAGCGAGCAGGTTTTACTTACAAAATATCAGTGTGTTTTCGCATCTCATTATATCGTCGGAGCACCGTGCACCGTCTACAGTAAATTCTTGAGCTCTCGTTTGCGTAATACCGCCATTGTAACGGCACACCTTTGAAGATAAAAGCCTTGCATGTTAGCTAGTCCGTTGCCTTTTCGCGGTCTGGTAATCTTGAGCTTAGCAAAAAGTTAAACCTCTATAGGAAACTATTTTTAATATCAAAGTTAAAATTAATTTTACCTAGATTGTTCGCTACTTAGATTGAAATATTCATACTGTGAGCAACTAGAATGATTAGTTCTCTAAGAAAGATGATGAAATACCCAATCTTTCGTAATAGGCAGAGTTTACCTACGATATAAAACCGAATCAAAACAAGGTTTATAGCCCGTGGTCTTACAGCGAATAAGGCCATCTCATTAATTTTCGCAAGTGTCGTAAAAGGCGATTATAAGATTACACTTTGAAGATTGCTAGTGACGTAAACCTGTTTGCCGAAGAACGAGCAACAAACTCGGGTTACATTTAGTACGTCCGTAAATTAGTACAAAATCCTGCCACCTGGACACGAACTGCAGTATCCAATCTGAAAATCTCTGAACTGATTGCGAGCTCAGGTTGACGTCACTCTTGTTTCTGTTCAGCATGTTTAACCACATAGACCTACATAAGGCAATATAAGAGCTATATATGATACATATTGTTTGGAGAAAAAATTGAGTAGAATCGATACGAGCGGCAAACTAAAAAAACAAGTATAACTAGTTTTTTTTTTTATGGGAAATATATAACTTCTCGCGCTCTGGGTGAATCGAGAGGGTGTGTGTTTGATTTACCTACTTTTTAGTGACTAAAACCCACCTATGTTCCTTCAGCTGCCATTTACATTCCAGGGCCGCGGTGATTTGTGTTTATTATCCGACTACTCTGAAGAGATAATCCGAAACAAACTCACGAACAGTCACAATTTCTTTTAAATTTAAAATATTCGCTTTTTTAGATCAAGCGTGCTCCATCGACGGCCACATCATTGCTTACCATCAGGTGAGATGGTGATCAAACGCGAGCCTATCCACAATAAAAACAAAATATAAAAATTTGAAACCAGGTCAGTGCATTGCATAAGGATATTATATCTATAAATAGTGCTATAAATTAATATTCTTTGTATTTATTTAATTACTACTAGCTTTTGGCAGCGGCTTTGCCTACATGATTGTAGAAAATAAAACATATCCCGAGATATATATATCCTATAAGCTAATCCAGAGTATGGTCTACTCATGCGTCAAATTACTCCTAAATCCTTTCAGACGTTTAGTTGTGAAGAAGTAACAAACATACACAAATACAGACTTTCACCTCTACAATATAAGTTGTGGGTTTATTTACAGTATAACGGTTATAAAGAACAACTTACACACTCTTATTACATAATAGTGTTTGTGCTGAAAACGGAAAACTAAGTAACCTCTTAATAGTTTCAGTTTAACAACTCCAACACAAGAACATGTTATGTAAAGTTGGGTATCGAGAACTTAACAAGGCTTCATCGACTATAAAGGTTATAGAATATCAGTAATGTATACAGCAACTTAATTAATTGAAGTACCTGTACATGTAAGTGAAGCAAATGTATTGGATATCGTTTATTGCTTTATTTAGATCGGTTGAAACCTAATACACCGTAAGAGTTAGGTAAATGATATTTATTTTGCAAATATGTTTTATAAAACATTTTTACACGTAAATTTTTTCGTCACTTTAAACTATATGAGGCCGGTGTTTCCTTGCTGACTTCCCTGATATAATATTCCACAATCACACAACGCCGCACAGTCCCAAGCAAATCAGAGCTTGTGTTATGAGTACTAGATAACTGATAAACATACTTATAATTTCTAAATACATACATATTATAGATAAATTACACCTAGACACAGAACAAATGATCATGCTCATCACACAAACATTTGTCCTGGGTGGGAATCGAACCCACGACCTTCGGCTTAGCAGTCAGGGCTACTAACCACTAGACCAACAAACCAGTCACAAGAATAAGAAGCTTGAAGCCGCTTCAAGCATTTTTTTGTGGCGGCACCGCCGCACACGAGCCACAAAAAAAGGCCGCCTCAAAATGAAGCTTGAAGCGATGTTTTTTTGAAGTCGGTGTGCGGGGACAGTAACGTAGCAGTCCGACTGGTCGCTTTACGATAGCTGCGTGGTATAGCTAAATATAAAGTGAGTAAGTTCAAACATAATATGCTAACAAGAGTTATGAAATATGTTTACCAATTAAGCAAATAAGCTTAATCTCAGGAAGGCGTGGTGGTATAGAATTGAAAATAAGACTATATACTCAGGTCTGCGGTCCCTCGAAGCTGTAAAAAAATTAAACTTCTGAAGATTTTAAACGGGCGTCCAAAATTAGTATTGAGAAACCTACTTTCACGCGAGCGAGTCCGCTGGCAGAAGCTAGTAGCTCTATATAATTACAAGAAAATTGTATTCCAATGCTATTTAGTATGTATTTGTGTGATTTTTATTTTTTTAAGTATGTGTATCTTTATAATTATAACAGTATGTATATCTTTAATTATTTAATTTTTTTTTGCCTTTTATACTACTCATTGTTAACTATGTATTTTGTGTGTACTAATTTTCCTTTTACTTTTACACACGGTGTCTACTTCTGTATTATCTTCAACTTTCCTTTCGCAGTTATGCTGGAAGAGATTTCATTAGTAATAAGCATCACCTTTGTACTATTGTTCTCTTTCCTTCTTCTTTTCTTTTATTTCCATGTGTGTACATAAATAGTTAAATAAATAAATAACCATAATAAGCTTTATTTTGTATAAAAAGTATTTGATCCCGAATTGTATGTACAGTAGATTATACCTCTGTATAATCTACTGTACTGTACAATACGTATTAGATTTAACTATTATATGCAGATGAATAGTATCATAACAGTTCGCTCGTCTGTATATTCAGTATTCATGAATTCCTTAGTACACGTTTACCACGGTTCCCTTTGACAAACAATTTGTTCTTGAGAAAACTACCAGCTGCAGAAGATATTAATATTCCTTTATTATCGATTATTGGAAAAATCGTTCATCATCTTTTTTAAACATTCAACAAGAAAAATAAACATTCAAATTTAACTGAATGCACACAAAAGCGCGGTGAACCCCCAATGAAGTTATGTGCTACGAATTTCTGAGCTACGAGTTTCCATGCTACGAGTTCTATGAGCGTAGCGGTCGTAGCCGCGTAGTTCGCTAAGCACACACTCATAGCGCTGTATAACGGCTGGTGTGCCAATAAGCCTCGGGGCCCTGTCTCTAATTTTAGTAAACAAATATCTTTCGTTACCCTACTTCATGTATCCCTCATAATGATTTACGTGTGACGCAATCAGCAAACTGGGAACAGCTCTAGTGTACTCACTACGTAATTATTAGAGCTAGTTGTTGTCATAGTACCGTTTCAACTGTTTTCAATTTAGATTTACGCCCTTTTTTAAGACGTTATAAGTGTAGCTTTTCCACTTCCATAAATAAAATATCACACCCTATAATTACTTCTGATCAACTCTATCGGCGTGGGTGTTGGAAACTGATACGGCAGTTAATTTGAAGTCCAATCAACACGACTAAACCATTAAACGTCTACCTTAAAAATACCTAATTAAATTCAATGGTAGGTAAGCTGTGGCTAAAAATATATAAAATAAGTGGATTTAAAATAGCCTCTTAAGTATGGGATACAAAAAAAAAATCAACATATTTTTATTTGACACAGGCCTACTTGAGCACTTATATAACGTCAGCAGCTAGTGTTTCTGATGCGTCAAAAGCACTAGCTTCTGACGTTTCAACTAGTTGAAAGGATTTCTTAAAAAACTCGGAATTTAAAATTATTTTAAATAATTAGTCATTAATTAGCAACGGTTCTTATGGACTTTGTTCGCCTATGTTGAGTCTCATAAATATTCACTAAAATTATTAGATAAAACTAACGACCACATAAATTGTAACCTTAATGAAAAAGGTATAATCCATCAAAGCCCAGACATTAAAATTGAAAAGAATAAGAAATATCCAGCGATGCGTGCAGCCCCAAATCAATAATTTATTCATTAATTATTTTCAGGCTTCACGCGTAATTTATTACGTTATTAGAAAACATCGGCCATGCCTTATTTATAATTCAGTGATATGAAATAAATGTCATTGGAATGAAAGATGTTTTCATACATCGACGAGGAAAATGAAAATTAGAAATGACGGCCTAATTATTGTGTCTGGGGAGCGACACGGTTTTGGTTGGAAATTTTTCATATATTCTTTTTTTTTTCATTTTGTTCCAGCCGGCTGAGTTTGAGTATTTTGGTGTTCAATTTACCTTGAACACTGATGTTAAAATACTGTATGTAATATGGTACCTACCTTTCTTATAACATTTAGATCAAATGTTATAACATTATAGAGTAAGTCAAACCGTTTTCAGTGCATTTTATTTAATCACTTATATCTGATAAATTCTAGACTAGATATATTTAACGTTAGATGGTTTTGATGGTTCGAATTTTTACTAAAAGTTCATTCGGGTCTTCTTTCATTAATTCATGTCATACCACAACATTACACACAAGTTCTACTTAATTATTCGTCAAATAACAGTGTGTTAACCAAACCAGCAATGTGTTACTGATAATAATTGGTAAGACGCGTGATAAACGTCATGCACGGAGCTCGGTGGCGCGCGCCTGCTAAATAATTCACCAGCCACCGACAGGCGCCCACCGCTACTTTGAAAAGGGTAAGAGCGACCCTACCATCTAATGACTGGAACGTTGTACACCAAAACACGATTCCTGTTTATCCAACTAAAAGTATTGCCATCTATCTGTATGTCTACAAATTATCGCTCGCGCCGGCCGACCTCCAAGGCCAATAGATTCGCACAACGCTCGTGTAACTAAATACTTATTCCTTTTGACGTTGTTTGAGGACAACCTTGGATATTTCGACGTTTCCGCGGGCACGAAACTTTATATAAACTTCAAGATACTACTAATTTCTGAAGTTTGAAACCTAATTAATAGGTTTTATTCCGTAACCTAGCAACAAACTAATTGTAATATAACGTTCACAGTTAAATATTCAACTTATTTGGTAGTTTATCGGTAAACTTTATTCAGAAAAACGGAACCAACGCAGCACAACAGATAATCCGTTCGTACAATATTTATTTAAAATAAAAAAGCCTGAATACAAGCAGTAAAATTCACAAAGGCAATATTTATTTAACCTATATCCTGGGTAACACGTCATCAGTAGATAAGAGGAACTCAGGTTTGGAAAAGAGGTGCATTAAAGAGGAGATGTACAACCAATTGTGGGTAGATGCAGCCTGAATGTACAGTTACCGCAGGGATATTCCAGCAACAATACCGACGGAGTCTACCTTGCAATGCACGGCCCGTATTCCCAGCAATATTGCAGATATCTACTGTATAACCAAATTATTATGTGACTAGTCTTGATGGATGGCAACATTGGCAACACTATGGTTGACAGTGAATTTGAAATCGTTTTAAGGATAAATTGGAATCTGACACAGATTCGGTAATATGCTAGCGTGTGTAAATAGAGAACAGTAGGTTAATTTCAATACCTAAAGGAACTTCCAAATTCTAGTCGCAATATCTTCTCAGTCTTAATAAATGTCCAAAACTTGTCAACTGTTGTGACAGATTGCGACTGCCTTGCGAAAGCGAACGTTCCTTAAATATACTAGTTTTACACTTTAGGTACTACAATCTATATAATACATCAACTAGAGAGCATTTCCGTTCACAATGACACAATAATAATATTGTTAAATGTATTATTTTATTAGTATTAATTGTAAAATTAAAATTATACACTGGATCCTACCCTCTATTGTAATCTCTCTCTGTTATTCAATGGTTTGCCGAGAGACACAACACAGCTTTGAGTTAAGCTTACCTATGTACATGAACTGTGTGTTGATTTTATATATCAATCAATGTATTTTATAGTTTGTTTTGGTGTACAATAAAGAATTAAAAATCACTACCAGTATGTAATGTTAAAGGTTTTAGAAATTCTATTTAAACCAAGATAACAGTGAACATAATATAACAGTGAGCCTAACAAGAATAGTTATTCTTGTGTAACGCTTTATAAACTTGTATTAAGTTTATAAGAAGCAACGCATAGCATAATCAGCATTATAATATGATTCCACTGCTGGGATGCAGGTCTCTAGGAGAGGGAATGGACCGTAATCCACCAAGAGTGCCCAGTGTGGGTTGGTGGATGTTTCATGTCTTCAAATTTTTGGTCCTCATTTTGTATTAAGCGAATATATTAGTTTTATGAGCTTAACAAAGATGTAAACTCACAACCTCTCAAACACCATATCACATTGAGTTATTATCCCTCGCAAATACACTTACATACATTTCTTATAATATTATCACCTATAAAATACCGCTCATACATCATAACGTATTTATAATTCAGTCGTAGGAACATAAATATCGTTGTGAGCTAAGTATTTCACTCTGCTCAGTAATATATTAGATGGAAACGTTGCGTTGGTGACGTGTACCTCGCATGATATATTTATTGCTCGCTCACCATAAGGACGCGGTCACATCATTCTTTAAGACGCCCCTAATTCACTTACAATTAAATTAGCGTCACCCAATCCTCCTGACGTTAAATAAATTAGGACAGCGCCATTTAACCGAAGGGAATTTGTTTAGTAATCTATTAGTTTAGCGGCTACATAGCTTTAATATATTCAACTTTAGCACAGAGCTCGCGTTCATTATAACCCAAACATACTGTATCTACATACGTACGTTAATAAAATCCAAATTTTAAAGGAGAACATCAACTTTCTACTTTATTGAGGTAAAAAGAATTTCAGACAGAAGTTTTGTTCAAATAATTCTCGATGGAACGGTAAGATACGACTTCTTACTAGCTAACAGGAGTCAATGCTCAGATTTAAGATCAACGATCCCTAACAAAATATGCTTCTGCATATCTACCTATTGTCTTTAGTGAAACGTTTGAATAGAATTATGAACTTGTCTAGACGAATCGATCACAAGTGTTTAAAGTAAGTATTTCTGATATATTAAGGCAGTTACGCCAGTTTGCATTTAAATAATTATTTGGTTTCTACTTGAACTAAGTACTAACGTTCAGACCCTATTACTAAGAATCCGCTGTCCGTCTGTCCGTATGTCTGTTCGTCTGACAGTTCAAATTTTCATAGATGATGGCAGCAATAACAAAAAATATTAAAAAATGAAATAAATATTTGAAGGGGCTCCCATACAACAAATTTGATTTTTTTGCCGTTGTTTGCTACGGACGATACGGAACCTTTCACGTACGAGTCCGACTGGCACTTGGCCGGTTTTTTTTTTACTTTGCCTTTGGAACTAATGAAACAGTGCTGTCAAGGAACTGCAACTAATTTGTAATATGCACAGAAAAAGCTGGACACAAAAAATACTAAGATTGGTGGGCGTACTGGAGTAGCCACTAATAATTCACAGCACGTAGCCGAAAACAGAATTATCCGCTGTAGTAGTTCGGGAACTCTGCCAACTCTCATCATATTAAGGCGAGATGATAATGAACGCGATGTTTCTGTTGCTATTTTTCACGGCAACTTCTGCTTCGTACAGGAAATTTTAACACACAACAACTTTGTAAAATTGTTCACAGCAAAATATCTGCTTCAAACCAGTCGCTATATCGTGAAAAATAAAATAAATAGAGGAGAAAGAAAATTGCCCTCGTTGACGTTTATTCGAAAAATCGTTATCGCTCTCAGTCATTCGCGTTGTTCCGTCGAAAACATCAAGACTATAGACGCTTCTCGATACTCGCAATCCTTACAAACCTCCGAGTGAACGACGCTTTGAAAGCCCAGAAAGCTCTAAAGCCCTCACAATTGTCACTAAACAAAGTGAAAAACGAAAACCTTGGATCCCAGATGCGGTAGAAATGAGCATTTTCATCGCAATTTAAAATCAATATTTACTGGCGATTTATTTTCTAAAAATATAAAAGAAAGTAAACAACATGGATTTAAAAAAAAAATAACAAGTTGTTATCAATAATTCTACGGAAAGAAATTGCGGACAGAGATAGCTACCTACCTACATTAACTATTTTATAAGTACAAAAACAGAACATATGAAAGTTTTACGCGACTACTCCATCTAGGGACGTAATGCTGGATTGGACGTCATATAAAAAATAAGGATAAAAATAAGCCCCTTGATGTTTTAGAAGTTCCGTGAAAAAGCTCTTGTCCGAACTAAGCCGTACATATTTGACGATCTAAATGACGCAGTCGCTGAGCGCATCCATCCTACTTAGTTATGGGTCAGGTGGGCTCTTGGAACTAAACAAATATTTGTTTGATCTGCAGATATTGATTTCCGATCTCGATATTATCACACGAAAACAATGTATTTAATCGCACATGTAACACGGGAACCTAATGCTCATTAAAACAGATTTTACGTTTATGTAAAGGTAGCATTAACACACACAGAGTTTGTTATCCGCAACATTAATAAACCTATTATAACGCGCAACAACGGCAATCCGAGCAGTTACAAAAGCATTAAATACCTTCAAGTCCCACCTAATTGCTTCCGCAGTCGACAAGGTCTATTATTAAAAATGTTCAGAATTGAACAAATTGTCACTCGTTTTAAAAGTTAAATTAGTTGGGTTAGTCGCTTTCCCGTCCATAGTGAATAAAACATAAGACTTAGCTGTCCTAATGAGGCGGAGTTCTTTGTTTTTCTTAGTGACTGCATAAGTTGTGAATGAACGTAGGATCAGCGGGTGTCGGATCAAATCGCAGTTCATTTGTCCGCGTCAGTGTTCGGGCCGCGTGATGGATGGCGGCGGCCGGTGCGTTGCCTGCTTTTAATTGATACCGTCATTTTTGTACCGGCCGCCGCCCCGCGCCTTCATCACTACTCCTCCCATTACATAACACCTCCAAATTCCTCGATCGTTTATCTTTTATTTCGAAGACATATATCTTTTGAGTAGCGCACTCCATACCGAGCTTGAGCGTGTCTATTATCATTGATAGAGGTAATTTGTTTGATATTTCATTTCACATGCGACACAATTGAATTCGTGATGTGGGATCACGAACTGAACATAGGTATTGTTGTGTCGATAATTTTGTTTTGTGTGGGAGTGCGGAAGTCGATAATAAAATAAACATAAAGGAGGTATCTTTGGTACTTCCTACGCGGCCATTATCGACACAAAAAGTATTTTAGAAGCCTCACAGTTTATCTGCAATACAAGGAAATTAGTTCTGCCCACTATTTCTTCGCAAACAACTTGCTAAGTAGAAGGAGTTTTATATATTTTTGTGGAAAGGTCATTATTTATTTAGGTAGAATTAAATAGGATTCTGAAGTGAGATCACTGGCCTATCTGAATATGGATGGATACTTAATGAGTCATGAAGACAACCAGCGCTGCGTACAACTGACAAATTAAGCCGACAAAGAACCGCCACAAACAGGAGTTCAGCAATATTTCTAAAGCGACTTTTTAGAAAAAGTTTGAATTGGACGATTTAAAATCTGCAATGCGCGCCCGCTCTAAGTATTGTCAGTTTTCGAATAATGCTTGTTGACCCACTTTTGTCTGTTGGAATTTACGCCTTCCGGGTAGAAATTAAGCTTATTACACTATTATTCTCGTATTTCCAGACCAGCAAAGAACTGGTTTTAAACATAAATATTATGTTCCAACTATCGTAATATATTGTTTTGCGTACAGTTAAAGAAACTACTGGAAGAATTATTAAGCATAGACTTTATACCACTATGAAATCTTTGACCTTTAAATGTCGTTTCAATAGGTGAATAGCATTTCAAGTCTATGCATAAGTAACGAAAATTCATAAAGAATTTATAAATCTTTAGTCGTGTATTTGTCGTACGTATAAAAACTTAACACTCTATTCATGTTCGTGTAGATATTACCCACAGAACGGAGAATTTCTTTTCTATGTTATTACCTATTTTGACTCACACTTGACTAATTGGACTGAAAGCAACAAATATTTTTACCTTTATTATTCCAATGATAGGCCTTAATTTTGGTCGCAAGCTGTAGGTGTGCTAGGTTTCAGGCGACTACAAGATAAAAACAAAATGAGCAATTATTCAGAACGGTAGGCCTCGGCTACGATAGCTACGGCTACGCGACTACGAGCTCGGAGCTACGAGCTACGCCGTAGCAGCCGTAGCACGTAGCAGGAAATGGAGTTACTCTCCTGGCGGCGCAGGACTTCTGCCAAACTCAGTAAATGGTAATGAGAATGCAATTTATTTCAGTTTTTAGCTTAGTTTAACGTTTTTTGAAATACCGTAATGTTAACGCGGTTGAGCGGCCTGGGCCAAATTACACTGCTATTATCTCTAAATTGACCATTGCCATGTGGAATAGTGGTAAATTATTTCTGATAACCTATCATCATCATAAAACTGAAACACGCGGTACGTGTATTCACAAGGGATTCGATTTGTATTTTATTGAACTGGTAGTTTCCATCTACTGTGTGTTAGTATACACCACAGTGTGATTTTATTTTCCAGTTATTTTTATTATACTATCATAACCCATCAAAAAACTAGTCAACGCTAGATACAGTGGTCTACAATCAATTTAAAATACCGTTGGGTATCACGTCACAAATTAAACACAGACTGATACAAATATGCCCAATACTACAAACGTAAACATTATTTGCAAATAAAGAAAAATGTCTTGTCTTCCAATATTATCAGAGTTGTTTCCTCTATTCCTGTTTGATTCAGGAACAGAACAGTTTGATTGCTACTGATAAATGTAGCTTCAGGAGATTTAGTTGTCAAGCTGGGTAAGAGACATTTGTTGGGATCACGACCCTATCCCGAACCAACCATGAATTCTCGAGCTCTCATTTGCGTAATGTGATTACAAAAGCACATCTTTCGAGATAAAAGCGTAGGCTTTCTACGTAAGTAATGAATTTCGCAGTCCCCACTGAGAAAGCTGAAAGCCTCATAATTGTAACAGAACGCAAGCAGAGAGCCATGATCATGTTCACGGTACTAGAATCACTGCTCACGGAATTGACAATGATTCGACTTCACAGGGATCTGTAAATATACTTCGTTACAAGTACTGAACAAAATCAAGCCCACACAACAAAACAGAACAAGAATGAGAAGAATAATAAACAAATCTAGCTCAAAGATACCGGCCAGCGAAAAGAACAAAGAAAATCAGTACACAAGTTACCTCACAAAAATAAAACGCTTGAATAACAAACATCAAAGAGGAAGCTTTGTAGCTATTACTTAGAAGTCTTAGAAAATCGAAACGTACAATGTTATCCGATCAGATAAGATGGGTACAGCTGTCGGAGAGCGCGGCCGGTGCCTAGGTTGTCTACAAATTTATTCACACTCCATTAATACACGTCGACCGACAGCCAGCGTGATAGATTAGCGTGCACATTTATATGGCGCACACCAACCTGGAAAAAATACCTCCGCAGCCCAGAAAATCTAATAGTAACATTAATCTGACCCCGCCACTCAGACTCCATTTAAAAAGACGTCTCATTTATATTAGAATATTATCTTATTACATTTTTGTACACATAATTCCCGTAAGTAGATGAAAAATTCCGAGAATGCCTCGCGAACATAAGGAAGTTAATAAATCAACGACAGAAAGCCGGTTCCTGTGTTATGAGAGACAATACACGACGGCAATGAAAGGGAAAATTGGATATAATCACCCGTGTTTCATAGATTGTCAGACAGATAATAATTCGATGCGATAGCTATGCCTTATCGATGTTTCAATCGCAATATCAACTAACATAGTAGGGGACTATTAACAGTCGTAAACTGTGTAACGTTTTTTACTGCGGCCTCTGGCAAATTGCGACGGGAAGCAGCTGCGAGCTGTAAAAAGTTCGCACAATAAACGTCTTCCCGCCACCTCTGTCTGAACACAATTAAAACATTAATCTACGCGTACACATCGGCACAATAATAACACGAATATTAAAGCTGAAACAGACAATTACTCATGGAGATCTCGAGCGAAAGTTGAATAAATGAAAGCGCTTATCACAAATTATTTAACTGCAACATTCGGCACGCGGCCAGCGTGGTGTTCGGTGAATTTCACTAAACTATTCAGGTCGAGGAAACCGCAGTCGCTCAGTTGTTCACAGCTCTAACTTAAACTTTTGCTGCGAGAAAAAACTTTTAACGTCCCTCTGATCCTCTTTCCATTTAAAAGTAAATATTTAACTCAATAACTCTGAATAACTTTAGATTAATATTCGCATGCGAGTTCAAATGGCGCAAATGAAATATTTTAAACTTCTGGAATGGAATTACTGTTTGTGTGGCCGTTGGCGCTTGATTCTTTTACTGCAGGCTCCGGGGGGAGCGATACACACGTACGTACGTACGTGTACAGGTGTTCATGATAAAAACACAAGTTAAAAGAGACGACGGGGCATAATTGAAAACAGGTAAACTCGGACATGGTGATTCTGAGCGTAGAATGTGTACTAAATAGAGGAACACAGTAACCAGTATTCTCAAAAGTCAGATTCACTCCGAAATGTTATTGCGGCTTGAACGTGCTTGTCAGACTCTTAACCTGGACCAATGGTTTCGATGGACAAGTTACTTTTTTTGCTGCTGGTGGCTTTTTAAACCAAATCACTTCTCCGACTACGGATACAGTGGAAGGGTGTATCAGGATGCTTTTAATTTATGCGTTCTGTAATTGGCCGGCTGCCGCACGTTTATCGTGCCGCATGCTGGTTGCAGTACGTTAGCAGTCCGACAACAAGTGCCTATATTGAAAACGTATCTGGCTGTCGTGCGTTTGCATGCCAGTGATATGCTATTCAACATTGCACTATTCAACACGGAATTGAACACGCGTTGCTTGTGACGTTGCTGTCCTGATGTCGACCGACCAAATCATCACCATTGTCGATCATTTGCCATTGTATTTAATCACTTGTTGACTAAGTAGATATAATGTAAGAATCTGTATTTAACTTGTAAGAATCCCTTACCAATAAACTACTATGACTATGACTATGACCGTTCGCCGCACGATTGCCGCACCGAAAACTTTGTTTGAAAAATACGATCGTCCGTACGCAGTACGACTAACGCACCGCAGGCCGTCAAAAAACACATAAATTGAAAGCGCTCTTAGGCTTTTACTGAGTAAAATTCGCAGTCTTAATTCAGTTACCCTTTTTTGTAAGGACTACAATAACTCTTTTGAACAATCCGCAGCCCTGGCTGGCACATTGGCCCCGTCACTTTGCTACCGTCTCTTTGAGGCGCGCGTGGAATACAACGCGTCGACGACCAAAGCTTGGTCCTTACCTTGGCGAGCTACCTATTGCTTGCCGTCTGCCCACCTTTTTTGCGGAACATTTGCAGCCACCGTAGGCACTATGATGGCCGCCAATCGTTTTGCAACTTATAACGGCTGAGACATGTGATGATTTTACAGATAAAAAAAGAAAAAGTACCTATCATAGTCGTTTGGTTGTGGGCGTCGCGGAAATAACACAGTAAGAATCATAACACATCAAAATACTTTTCTAAACTATTCTCTAATAGATCATTTATCTTCGTTAAAAAGATTAGCCCGTCAGAAAGGTTGACGAAAAAGGTCTTATAAAGCCTCATAACAACCTCTTTTTATCATTTTTAAATACTAATACAGTTGCTTATCCACGCTCGCTAAGATTCATTACAGAATGTATCTCGTTATACAATGTACGTTCCGTGCGTTGGCACCCAAAGCAACATGCACCAGTTATGTCACATATATCAGGACTCCGCATAAACGTAATGAGTTACTAAGCCTGTAACGATGATGCATCGTTACCGTATAAATGATTATTATTTTGTTAGTTGGATAAGAATTATACTACACATATACTGAAATTCTACATCATATGTAAGAAAAACCGGCTAAGTGCGAGTCAGACTCGCGCACGAAAAGTTCCGTAACGTCCAAAAAACCTGGCAAAAAAAAAAATCACGTTCGTTGTTTGGGAGCTCCACTTAAATATTTATTTTATTCTTTTTATAGCATTTGTTGTTATAGCGACCACAAAAATACCATCTGTAAAAACAAATGTTTATATATCACGCTTTTACCCTTTGGGTGCGGAACCCTTAAAAACCGACCAAGTGCTAATTGGACTCGCACATGAAGGATTCCGCACCATTATCTATATAACTTATTTTACTCTGTTTTTAGTATTTGTTATTGTAGCGGCAACAGAAATAAGTCATCCGTGAAAATTTCAACTGTAGCTGTAATGGTTCACAGACGGATAGAGGAGTCTCAGTAATAGGCTACCATTTTCACCCTTTGGGCACGGAATCCTAAAAAAAACTGCTCGAAAACAAATAAACGGTATAGTCTCTCATCCATATTAGTGTTTTTATTGAACTATAAAAGAAAACATCGGAACATATTTAGTGTCTAGACATTTTATTACGACCGAATTAATATGAACACTAACATAACTGAAAAAGAAATATTTTTCATATTCTTGAAATATTTTAATAAGCTCAACCCATTTTGAACATCAATATATATAGCAATCTCTTAAATAAAGTACTACAAAAATACGAGGCTTTTAACAGTAAAGCAAGTCAATTCAAGCATCGCCAACGGCTTTTACTTTTGTTCATGCGGGCTTCAATACTTAAGTATAAGTTTCGTCAGGCCTCGGCGACCGCCGCTACTTCGCGGTTTTCCTTGGCAACCACAGGGAACTACGTGGTAAGCCAGGTACGAGGATAAAGCATGAAAATGAGGTCACCAGCTTAACTTGATTTAAAAAAAAAATAACAATGATGTAGCGAACTCGGAAGGGATAAAAATAAACGGAGATTCATTTTCTATATATGTATATCATTTAAATTTTTAAATATTTTTTTAAAACGGTAAACGTATAAAAAAAATAGTGGATCACCGGTATTAGGAGCAGTCTCCAAGCTACAAGTGCAGCGAAAAGTTCCCCCCTTTGAGGAGTGGCTAAAATGGCGCAACAGTGTCCCCACTTTAGATCCTCCAAGGTCTTCACCAGACATGGTTGTTTCGGAAGGTTCCTGTTTTCGTAGAAACACACGGTGGTCACCATGGAGCAGATCGTCCGAAGGATTCGGAGGAGCATACGGTTAAGATCTGCCCCACTTAGGTAGACCACCGCTGTGTCTTCGTGAGGGCAATCGGCTGTGATGAACTCTCGCGTCCAGGCCTGGCCAAGACCATGGTAGGGGGTGAGATGAAATCGGCAACACTCAATTCCTTCTGCGAAATTGTAATGCGATAGAGACAATCCTCACACCCCGACCACCACCGGAGATGCCCTGAGCTTGCAGACTCGAGAAATGAGTAACTCACCATCCGATAAGCACAAGTCACGGGTTGAAGGTGCGCTGTATTCCACGCGTCGCTATATATGTATGTTGTACCACGCACATAAGTCGATGATTCCACGCGTGTCTCAAAGAGATGATTGACAGGGGTTCGATGCCTGCTAAGGCTACAGGGTTGCTCGAAAGAATTACCGTGGCCCTGGACCGCAAAGGGTAACTGAAGGAACACATGTAGGTTTTAGTCAGTAAAAGTTTAACACTCCTTCTCGCTCCTCCCAGAGCAAGAAAGCTTATTTAATGATTTCCGCTCAACAAAAATCAAAAGATCCAAGCTACCGGTGGACAGGGCTAACGGCGATTTTATATTTATAATTTTAGCAGACATTTACTTAAGCCGTATCTTTTTCTCGCCTTTTACGGGTGCCCTTACACAGAACATAATTTATTTTTAATCTTATTGCTCGCGTTTCAGTTCACGTAAAGCTACCGACATAAAAGTTCGCCGCGTCCAAATTGGAAACAGCTCTTGTCGCCCCACCCTAATCTATTTCTTGTTGCCCATTAAAAACTGTTTAGATGATCATTTTGAACATGAAGTTGGGAAGTTGTGCGAGGCATATGAAATGAGCAATATTTACGTGTCACACGCGTCCCGCGTAATCCGAATCTAGTTTTTCAGTCAACTCCCCAGACAAATCGTGACTTTCGAATGACACATAACGTATTGCGATCGTATAAATATCTGAAAGAGATTTATTTTGACGGATTATATTTCACGAATAAAAAGATACGACATAGACCAGGTTTTGATATTTCGAAACAGTACTACGATATTTTCATGTTGCCTAACCATGCAATTTCTTAGAACTTCAGTTCTAGTTGAAGTATGAAACACTTTATATACCTAATAAATATTATTATCAAAGCTTCAAACATGTTTTTCGAGCACTCATAAAAAGCTTAACTCGGTCAATTAAACCGGTAGCAGAACCTAAACCTACAAACAGCTCCAGCTGTTCCCTTCTATGCGGTCTGCGGTCAATTAGTTAAGAGATTTGGTGTTTTATATTCATTTGTCAGGTTCCTCTAAAATATTTTTCATCAAAATCATAGTTAATCAAAAATCATAAATTAAAACCATAGTATGGCCTGGAACTAGGAGAAGTGGCAGGCGGTCGCCTCCTTCTGCGAAGCAGTAATGCTAGCAAAGGAGGAGGCCGACCGAATCAGGCAGCGGCGGCGAAAGCCGGCGGACGCGGTGGCCGTAAATCGGGAGTCCTGATTTACGGCCACCGTAGGCGCGAGCTTGCGGACGGCGAGCAATGGGTAGCTCGCTGTTCGACCGTCCGGTAACTGTCCGGACCGAGCCCAAGTCGTCGACGGTGCGCACTGTTCCCGCGCGCCTCAAGGAATTGTCAGCAACAGCAGGGGCCCAGCTGGGTCGAAGCCTACTGGGGCCAGGTTTAGTTTCGAGAGGTATGAAGGCACAAAGGAACATGGTGAATTTTTTTTGTCAGTAAGAGTCTGACACTATCTCCTGCTCCGCCCAAGAGCGAGGGTTGCGATTAGATGATTTTCCCACCATAACAAAAAAACCATAATTGAATGACAAATGACAAATTAATACATATTTCACAGACTTATAAACAAATCAGGCTATTCTTCAAAAACCTTACAACATAATATACATATGTGTGTGTAACACACTCACTATATGGTAAGTAAATGCGTTGGTCACTGTGTTTTAATTCATAATTTCAACCCGTAAAATAATTATAAAATAAATTAAGAGAGAAAATAATATTATTTGTATTTATAGTTAGTTAAATAGTTTTTAAATGAGAGTAATTGAATAAAATAAATAACCTTCCTTATCAAAAACTAATCAATCCAGACTAAGAAAGTACTCAACATAAAGAATTATATTTCTACCTGCATATACATTTCTGACTGACAGGTAGTCACTTACTGTGTAGTACTTCTTATTTAAAGTCTATTATTTCATTGCGTTTAAATACATTAAAACCGTTGCAGTCTCATAAAGATTTAAGCAGTTTTATATACACCAGTTGCTGGTTACTTACTTCTTTGTCACAACTGTACTTTAATAGGTAGGTACATCTCAACTAACTGAAGTATGCGGTCGTGAAACTTAATTTACAATGTAACCACTCCCTTCAGTCCTATTGTTGCTACGTTACAACAATATAAAAGAAAGAAAAAAATATGAAAATACTTTCCCAGGAGTTTTTACTTCAAAACAAAAAGTAAAGAAATAAAAAATTGACACCAGAAGTGAGTTTGTAATATCATCATGGAGAATATTTTTAGGTATTAAATGAATTGTTTTTGTTTACAGGTAACTCGGCGAATCGAGGTTCCGACTTGTAGCCTGTTTGCTTTGCGGAGAACTTCTGTACGAGTTGGCAAACTTTGGAAAACTTGGCATTGAGTTATAGATTCCCAACTGCCTCCCAAATACTTATTTGTTTTGTTCACTTTGACCGTAAACAAAGGTATCCATTTTGATGTATCAGCATATCTACATGATGCGTTGAATGATATGTTGGGTCCATTATGTTCACGAAGTTTTTAAAGGTCGGTAGGTACTATTGTATCCTTTTCAAACTCTGACAAACAAAGGGTTAAAATTATACTCTGGGCATATTCATAGTCTCGCTACCTGATAGCTAAATTTTCCATCCTATATCAGCCCCCAGCCGGTACCCTCACTTGTCAGGGCGGCACATGCATGTGACTTATGCGGTCATCGTTGTTCCGGACTACTGTATAATTTCAGGTTATAATTACAAAGGCAGTTTCAAAGTCAGTATTTTGAAACTGCCTTTTTGTACCACAGTTAGTACGACGTTCTAAATGCATTAATCTGAAATGATACTGTAACGTACTCGTACACTTCAATAACTTATAAAGCCCATTGCTGAGCTCATAACTCTGGATCTCATACATTCAGTTCACATAAAACCACTTGACCTGAATAAAACATCGAAGTCACATTTCTCAATTGGTAGTTGCATTTTATGTCAGTAAAATAGGTCAAGTTTTTGTGTAGGAGCCGCTCATGCGTGCGTGATCCACTATCTAAGGTCTCGAATAGATGAGCGGCTCGATAGCGTCCCACCATAAAAAAGGCGGGATGTGGGACGCGGGCGCACTGTACCCACGACCCACAGTACCCACGTCCCGTCACCTTGCGTCCCACTTTATAGACTTGTGTCTCCCAAACCGCAATTTATTCCCACCCCGACTAAATTACCACTTACATTAATTACCTCTACATATTTATTGTAATAGTTTTGCGTTGTGAAACAATGTGATATTAGAATCGCCCACAACTTCAGGTATATTGGCGGGTTACAGAAATAAACACTGCGGTAATTTATTGGTTCTAAGATTAAAGTGGCCCATTAGAGGTTGAAGGCGTCCACGCTCGTGTAATTGATTATTTAAAACAACTACCAAAACTGTTACTGTAAACATAGTTATTTTCCATTAACGAAATTTACACTTTGCTAAAATGGACGCGAATAAAACGAAAAACTTATACGTCTTTTGAAATTTATTTCTATCTAAGATGATATGCAATACGAACGAGAAAACTTCGGCTGTCGAAGTTAATCAAACCTCCAGTCTGAATCATATTCGAATTTAATAGCGTACGATGTTAACGAGAGTACCTTCTGGACACAAATCATGTTAAAAACAGTTTCGCTATAAACACTGTTACCCTAACCTGAGATTTTAGGTCTATTTACGGTGTTTTGGCCCTTGGTGTAAATTTATAATTGTTAATTCATGTCTGGAGTAAATATTTTATGCAAAAAGGTAGTAAGGGAAGCAGGTAGTTGTGGTAGTTATCCCCAGTCGCTCGATACGACGTAATTGGTTACCGACGCTTGGCTAGATAGCCACTTTTAATGCAATTATGTAAGTGTATTTACTTTAATACGGACTCTTTGCAGTATCTTTTATCGTAATTACTGTGATCGTATTTTCCGAGGAAGGTGTTAGTTGGGTGCCAACAAGTTAGAAAGGGTTTTTATCTGATTTTCAGCTCGTATTAAAACTCCGCACGTAATAATTTTGAGTCCCTTGGATTAAATTATGAATGTCTGAGAATAAGTCAAAGGATAATTGTTACTTCTTTGAATATAAAGAAATATTTCACATTTTCTTTGCTCAAATGAAACTTAAGATATTATTACATATTTCAGTAAAAGAAACATAATCCTGAAAATAGAGAGTTCCACTGCAAAAGAATAAGAACGAATACAACCTGCGTTTAATGAAAACGTGATTTAGTTCAGTAAAGTGAGGAAAACAATGGATGCTCACGAACACGGAACGAATTATAGAGAGTAGAACTAATTCGGTTTTCTTGCTTTGAGGTTTAGAAGCACTCCAGGTCAACTGGTCCCGACAGCGGGGGACGCAGCACGTAGCCTATACGAAGTTATCTGCCCCGAGAGAGGGCGCCCCGGGCGACTCCACCAAATATAAAACGAAAATAACTTGCGCCTACCTAAACCTTGTGCCAGGTTTTTTTACATTAACACGGGAAGGCAGCAAGTAAAATGCCTGTTTGAAATAAACGTTTGCTCCGGCATGCCCTACGTGAAGTCGTTCCGCTGTCTGTTTACACAAACGCGACATGAACATAATTTGCTTAGCGGCTTTGTTTTTGTCCTTTAATTATTACTGAAAAGACACATCGCACTAGTAACTCTGAAATTGTAACCGCAACGGAGGATATCTGCTTATTGTAAACCATAGTCGTAATACTGAATGTGATATCACGCTATCTCGTTTGAAATAACCGTTAGGAGCAGGATAGCGGCCGACTTACGCAACTAAACATTGGAACCGAGTAGGTAGTTCCGATGTGGGAGCGAACAGAAATCAAGCAGTTGGTATATTAACTTGTGCGAGTTCCGTTCGTTCAGTACACAGGTCCGATGTAGCAGTTCAGAGGACACGCATTTGTAGTAAAAGCGTGTTCCCGCCATAACTCGGACGAGCTCAGACCGCACGATATTAAAACTATAAAGTGCCGCGCGCGACCGATTCGCCGCCCCTTACGACTCGCCGCCGACCTCTGCTAACTTTTGTTTTCCACCTTACGTTTAATCTATATTTTATTTAGCACTTTGATTTTTATTACGCTTGTAAACCTTTATTGAAAAAATGCTAAGCAGGTTTTATGTTTTCAGCTAATGAAATATAAATGTAGGTCAAAATGAATTTACTTATATGAGACGGCATAAGAAAAACATATTCAAATGGAAGATGGAAAAGGATATGCGTGTTTATGACGCTCTACGGGGACTCACACGTTGAACTTCTCGACGTAAGTACAGCGGAGTAAGAAGGGGTGAGCATAAAATGACTAAGTTATCGCTCTCAGAAGACGTATATAGTCGTAAAAGTCTGAACCGGAGCTACTCATATGAAAATAATCAAGAGTAAATCGATGTTTGGAGGGTTTTACTTCTGGTGACGTAACATTGTCGGTGGCTCCGCTCATTTGTTTCCAGTAAGAGGTCTGTTACAGTAATTGGAGCACAACAAGTGTCGTTAGGGTGTTTATTGCTTGGCTGATGGACACGGGGATGTACGAGCGGCGTAATAGCCCAAATTTCTGTGCCATAAGTTCCGGGGCTCCTATTCTGTACATTAAAACGTTCTAAAACTTATAAAACAATATCAAGACTCTTAAGCTCTCTCAAAATAATGAGTACGTACTCACACTTCACTAAATCACCCCTTGTTGTATTGAAAATACACCGAGTTAATTAGCTATTATACAGAAAACGTAAACAAGTTCATTTTCATTCCATTGTTTCAAAACCAACAAAACTTCGTTAAATAAATGCTTTCTATATAATACTATCTAACAACAATGAAATTATTCATTGAATTCAATGCAAGAGTAAGCCTTTTCAACAATGAAAAACATGAAAACTTTAGCGAAATTCAGTGCAGAAATAAATAGGTAATACTGTTTATGTTCTGATCGCTGTGAAGTAGCAATTTGAAATGTACCTACTTGAAAGTTATTACTCGACCTCTTCCAAAGAAGTGGGAGTAACAATGGTAACTGTAGTAGCAGTATGTGCCAACGACTGAATTGTTAAGAGCTATCTGACAAGTAATCTAGCGAACTTTGCGGACCAAAACTGGAGTTCGTATGTATGTTAATTGGGAGCTAAACTGATTATGTCGAGAGAATGCTTCATCGTCCCCACATTTCACGGCACGGTTAGAGCGATTGGGCTGCAAGCCGCAAGTTCGATTCCCGCATGGAATAAATATTATGGCCTTCAGATAGTTGTTTCTGGTCTGGGTATCCTTGAGTGTGTGAGTTTACATGTTCGAGAACTCACACACAATACAGGATTAATTCCTTAATCCTTAATAATTGATTTAATAATTCCTTAATTTAAGGTTAAGGCAACGTTTTTCCTTATACAAAAAAAGTTGACCCATGTCCTTCCCACATTTAAAACGTTTGATGCGCACATAATGCGCATCGGCAAGCTTTTCTTTGCGTTCAAGTTTCGGAGAAATTTGAACGCAAAGAAAAGCTTGCCGCAACGCAAAGCTACTGCTATAAGGGTTCAATTTAGTTTTATTTCACATTAACAATTTTCAAGCCTTTGATGAACATCTAAACTATACTAGTAGTTGCATCTAACTTCTTACGCCTAACTTCCACAGTAAGGAAACTACAAAGTTTTCATAGAATTATTTTATTGATTTATCTACTAACTTTTGACAGCGGCTTTGCCCTCATGAATGTAGAACATTACACCTCTAGGGAAAGAACTCCCGAGATACAAAGTATCCTATTTTACTCGCGTGTTAAATTCCATCTAAATCCTTTCAGCTGTTTTAGGACGAACGAGTAACAAACATACGCACATACAAACTTTCAGAGTCTTTACTATATTAGTGTGAAGTGTAACTAGCAATACGCCCCGGCTTTGCTCTGGAGCAAATTATTTACTTGGTATAAAAAGAGGTAGCCAATAAACTAACGTATAAACCGACTATACTATATATAAAGATTACTTTGACATAGTATATTAGAAAAAAACGTTCCGCTTTCGAATCACTCAACAAAATTCTCGGCGACCTCGACCCTTTGACATTGAAGTAGAATGAAGGTACTACCTGCCTATTTCAATACCTATAGTTCCCTTACCTTAAGTAATGAATACCTGAAATGTGTCCAAAGGCAGGCGTAGTTGGTGGTCCGAGCCTCGTTTCAGTAGAGCGGTACGAATCAATCACTATTGTCAGCTCTTGATATAAATCAAGCTAATTTTATATTTGCGGTTCCGTTGTGCCGCATCGCTCCGCTCGGTCATATTGTCCGCGTTCCCGTGTTCAATTCAATAAGTTTTGTTTATCGGGACCTTCTCGATGCTATGAGATTTATCTAATCGAGAATTCCAATCGAATGATTCCTATTGTAGCGCTGCCTAAGCAAACGCTGTCGAGCTATTTTCTTTTTAAAATAAAAATGGACTTAGAAACTGTTTTCTATTTCCAGTTGCACTCGAAAGTCACAATCGTGAACTAGAGGACGAAAAACACTCGTATGGCTTTAGGTTTAATTTCTCTTGAAAAAAACATATTAAAATACAAGGCTGCTTTAAAAATCGCAGTAAAGCCATACGATTTGCACCGCCACCTGTTTGCCTGAATTTAATTGCATATATTTTCATGAAATAAATACAGCTTTGTGAAATGAGAAACGGTGCTCCTTTAATAATGGCTGATTATTTAAATAGCAGATATAATTTGAAAATCCGTCCTGCTAATACAATATTTACAGGAACCAATATTGCATCTCCAGTTTAAAATTGAATTGAATCATAAGTTAGGCGCCAAACTGTGCTGAACAAACAAGTTTTTCTTAGAGCACGGCAAAATGTATACGAAAATAACCTAAACTAAAGTTATTTCTGCAAGCATAACATTTGAGTGAATTTGAAATATTTTACAACATAGTGTTTGCTATATCAATACGACGATACATTACATCCGAGTCGCGAGTTAGGTTCCGTAGTCATTTCTTAGCTGCAAGATAGAAATATCCTGGATAAAATATTGCCAAGCGGTACAGCTATGTTCAGTTCCTTTTCATGTCAAACAGCAGTGGTGTTGAATTGAATGTCGTTGACCGGGTAAGCAAACGGCGAGTGATACAACCGCCTCCCGCTGCGAGCATACATACACATGCTTGTACAAAGACCTTCGTATTCCACTACCTGGCTCGAACTGAAAGTTGGAAATAAACCGTGACTTCTGAATGCTAACGCGAGACGCTCCGCTGAACTTCACTTCTGATAAAACTTTAACAAGCGCCTCCGCGAAAAATTATCGTCAATCTAACCGTAGCACTTTGCTTCGATATACTTGGGTTACGTAAACAATTGTTTACTTACTTCACATACATTATATTTACTCTTCGTCTTCTGTTACGCATGAATAAATGTAAACATATTTGGGAAATAATCTTGACGTTGACTCAACACGAGATTACCTTCGGAATTGATACGTACGTATCGGAGGATCTATTTACAAATAAATGGAGAGAAATGAATGTCATTGATAACACGTATCCATGGCATTTCAATTTATTTCGTGATAGGATATTTTTGTTTGTGTGTTCATTTAAATAATGCATACAAAACAGGTTGCGAATAAACAGCAGCAAGTATAAATCATATTAATTAAAGCCGCTTCCTGGATCCCCGCTCTCCCGTGCCTTCACAGTGTAGGTACTTTCAGCCATTTCGTGTGTCCTCTTTCATTATTTTCGCATCTTTCTTGGTTTGGCTGATTAAAACTGAATAGCTGACCGGCCCAATTAAAAAAAGCATGCTACCTAATATAAAATTGTAAGTACACTTAACAAGTCCGGTAAGTACTGAGCACGAGTCGACGGCGCGTAGTGTTCCAAGCGCGCCTCAAAGAGATGTCAAAACCGTAGGGGCTCTAGCGGGCATCGTCCCGTTAGGCCTGCGGAAATTCTGAAAGAGTATCGTGGCCCTGGAAAACAAAGGGACTGATGGGCACAAGTGAGTTTTAGTTAGTAAAAGTGCCCTGGAGAGGGAGTAATCATATGAAGATTTCTCAACTGAAAAAAAAAGTAAAATTAACGGTATGTTTTTAATATCCGCATTCCATGGATTAAACAAACATTCACTTAGCAGAAAAAGCTTTCTTCACGACAATACTATAACGACGTAAATTCGGAAAAAATATGGCTATCGTAAACGTAGAGGGCCATTATACGAGCGCTACCGGCTTGTCGCAGGTAAGTAATAAATTAATACATAAATTACGAAGGATTGAATGTTTATAAACGTCACGTAACCTCCTGGAATCCCTCCATTAGACGTTGTTTACTTAGTCGGTGCGCAAATCTTGAGAGGTCGACTCACGAAAATGCCCCATGAATATGCGATGACACAAACCGTACACAGTTTTTCCATTTAGAAACCATAATGAAATCTCACGCACGCGCTCTATTTGTTTTTCAATCAGACGAATATTCAAAATGGTATAAATAAAGGCGTTACGAATGTATTCCTCAAAGTTAACGTTATCTTGTAAAAAACCACTTTACTGGTATCACAATTTTATCACATCATGGCCATAATAATAATTTCGTTTTATATGTTCGAGTTTTCGCCGACACAATTGAAACTTTTCCAAAAACAACTTCATTGTCAATTCAACACTTCATTTCGTGAAAATAACACGATTTGCGCTTATACATAAATTATGTCTTGTATACCTGAGCATCAAATGAGGTTCTAAATTGTACAAAAAGGAAATCAGAATTTAAAAATTAATCAAACCGTTTTAGGTTCGAGAGAGTAGAGCGGCCTGCAAAATGAAACGCTAGGAATTGAATAAACAAAAGTGTGTCAACGTAAATAGAGTTGTCATACAGGTATGTGTTAGAGTATGAGTCGTTGATGAGTGTGTACTCGTAGTGTGGTCAGTGACAACAACAAAATACGCTAGCACTACAATATAGTGTACCTATGTTAGAAGAGCGGGCGCGGACGCGGGTACACTACAGGCCATGTGGCGGGTACGCGGCTCAGAGGAAGCGCGATTTGTATTTGCCGTCGTCAGTTTTTCCGCCAGCCGGATGCACTGCGCGCTCAACACTGCCGTCGAACTAACGAACCATTTGCTGCCGAATCATCCGACCGAGATATTTATCCCAATCATTTGTTTTACTTTGCCTTATTTTACTCTGATCACGATTTGCATCCAGCGTCTGATCTTTAGTTTTGGATTAGTATGCAAAGGTGTATTTTAAACGAAAACTACTTGACCTGCACTAAGTAAAATAATCGTTAATGAAATAAATATAACTGGCGCAATAAGTAAAACTAGAAAAGCATTAACTACATAAATTAAAATGACAACTTCTAGAAATTAAACAAAACTTTGTATTAAATTATCAGGAAGTGGAAGTGCAAGGTAAATATTTTTAAATGACCTCCAACGTCATGGAAAAGCGTTATCAAAGTTTTGGAACGCCCTTTGACATGAAATAAATTCCTCTTTCCGAAACAGGCAAATTTTAATACCGTTCATTTATAAGTTTTTCGGCGTTCAGTAAAATATTCGTTAGACATTAATAACAGTCATTTTTTCCCGTCAAAATATCGCTGAAAAAAAACAGTTAAGGAACACAATCACGTTTCACCAACTTATTACATTTTCAGTTATTTAGACAGGAGATGACTAAAACTAATGAAGTTGATACTGGTGTGGGTTTGTTTGTAAGGAGTTAGTAATTCATTTGTTTTTATTTAAATCGGCGTATTCGAATTTGAACGTGCCAACTTGTGTCGGCAAAAAAGCAGGTATTTTAAACCGCTTCGCATCCACACGAGCCATTGTAGGTGGCTGAATGCCAAATGAGTTTTGTGATGGAGTCCCCTTGTGAAAAGGCAGATTGTGAACGTGTCTCCTTGGCTAAATAACGCCTCGGTAAAGCACACAGGGACAAAGCTCTAAAGTCTAAGGTATGTTTGCGTTTTGTCACTTGTCAAATTGAGACCCAATTCCTGAAACTAATTATTTCTCTAGCTGCGAGTAAGGAAAATATTCTTTAGTAACTATACATTACAATTCATGCGTGTTACAGGCGTATTGAGGTTGTATTTCTTGGACTTATTAGAAAAAACTCCTGACCTACATAAGACAAGCGTATTTATGTTATGTACACAAACGATGAAAATTGCGAAAATATTGTATTAGGTATATATATATGTAACACTTGTTTTATCGTTACTTTCCAGAATATGTGTAGGTTAAAATCGTTTTTTCTGCATAGTCACATTAATCCCCGCTTTCACTATTGTTGGCCTAGATATCATGGGTTTGAACGTATATCGCATCGAATCCGATCCATCTCACCGAACGGCTGCCTATAAATGGAACGTGCACCAATAACAGACTTCCGTGAAAAGAGCATAATCGCTATCAATATGCATTGAATTCTACGTACAATAGTACCGCAACTCCACAACACGTAGAATTATTTTCACGATTTTTAATTAGCGAAACTGTTTATACAAAGAAAACCTGAAACTGTACAGCTTAATTACACTAAAACAATATTAAATTACGTATTAATTAAAAATCTTTTCGGTATAAAAATTAAACAAACACTTGCAACCTTGAAGTCTTTTATAGTAAAGTCGAAATAATTAATTAATTATAGTTGTAGAACTAATTAAAATGAAATGTAATACAAAGATAATTATTAAAAGCAACATTATTTAGGGCTGTAAAAATACAAGGATAAATTGTTATCAGTTTTCAATTACGGGCAAAAACTGTAGTGTAAAATGAGGCGATGAGGCGCGGATGGCGCATAACTTTTTTCTCGTTTGTGTCATAAAACGTAGAGGTAATTCAAAGCGGGTGCAATTTATATTTTGCAAGCAACGGTTCCGCATGTCGGACTGAATAAAGCCTTCACCACTTGCATTGCGGCTGTTCACTATCATATTTTATAACAGTTGGAAACCAGAGAGATAAGTTTTGATTCGATAATATTTAACCATGTTTATGAGTTTTTTTATTGGTTTTCATACCTCGAAAGGAAAACACGTTACCCTTATAGGATCACTTTGTTGTCCGTCTGTTTGTCAAGAAACTTTATCTCGGGAATGTGTGAATGCATCGAGTTGAAATTAAAACCATAATTATACTCAAGTCTGCGTTCCCTTGAAGCTATGAAAAAAGATACGAAGTTTAAGCCGCAAAAAAAAGTATATTTTGACACTCTTAAGGGGATCATAGGGTACTTCCCGTTTATCTAGGAGCCTGTTGACATGAAGCAAGATCTCATAGCACAAGTATAGGAAAAACACCTGAAATCTGTAAAGTTGTAGTTACGGTACAAAAAAAAATACAATAAATATATCTGTCTATGAATATACTCAGCATGAGACTCACAGTCTACTATAATTTTCTTGATAGAAAATAGGTGCGTAAAGGTCTCAGTAGCCAACTCCCCCACTGACTGCACGGAATGTTTAAGGAAGATTCAAATTAGTTTCCTGTTTTACTCAATTTGTAATACTTTGGAATTAAATGGTTCTTAAAAGAAAGGAATTAAAAGTTAGGCGTTTAAAAACTTAGAAATTGAAGTAAGTAAATTAGGATTTCTCCGTAGTTGTGTATTTGTAAGACTGGAAGTTTACGTTGATTAAGACGAATTCGTTGGATAAAATTTGCCGACTGCGGGAAAAAATAAGCAAGATTTACACGGGAATATAAATTGAGGTGGTAATGCCAAGCGAGCGCAGATTTTATATTATGCATCAGTTACCCACCGAACTATAAAGGCTGTATGTATGTACACTGTATGTTGATTTTTAAAGCGCTGCAGTGAACGCTCCGAACGCTCCCAACGCTCACCAAACTTGGCGAAGTTTGTTTACTCCACTGCAAAACATTCAAAAAGATTAAAATTTAGAACGATGAATAACGTTCTTACCCGTGTATCTTCGGGACGTAACTCTCTGAGTAAGCCACGAAATTCTAGTTCAAATAAACTAAAATTAATTCCGATACTTTTATAGGTAATCAGCCGCCAAAAAGACGAACTATCCGTCTATCTAAGGAGTATCATGTTGCCCAGTAACTGGTATGTGGACGTCTGATATACAGTCGCTCCATGTAAAGCATGGGTATTCAGCCGCATCCGGTTGGACTAGTCGACCTCAAGTTGGGAAAAGGTTTGGGAGATGACTTTTATAGATCAATTTGGTATTCTTATTTCTTTCACTCAATTAAAGTAGGTATACCCACCACTTTATAAACAGGGGTATTACACTGATTTGTAATCGGCCGCAACAATTACGATTTATATAGTATAAATCGTAACTGTTGCGATTGATTATATTGTTTTTTTATTTATCTGTGGAGTTCCGTATAAAAATCAATATCAACATGTAATAAATTACCACTTAACTTTTTTTAACAATTTGAGTTTGTAATAAAATTTAGGTAACTGAAAATGAACTCACCTCGTAACAAATTGCCGCTGTCAAATCCTTAAAAGACTATTTGGTACACAAAACACTTGCACAGGTAGAAAGAATGGCACACCTAGTCTTTATTAGCTAAACGATTAGAGACTAATGGAGGCAACAAACAACACATATAAAAGCATTTTATATAGCGCTATCCTAAACAAGAAACACTCAAGACCTATTTTATTATTCGTAATTGACTACGATCAGTTACTGTGTTTTAGCTATTACGATGATTGTTGCGCACTGTCACGCAAATGTCACGTGGCTTGTTATTCACTTGATCGCAGTGCGAACACCGATTTCCTGAAACAATATGAATTATATATTACTTTTGCGAAATTAATTAAGGTTTCCTAAACACACAAATCAACATTTTAGATGTACAGTTGTATTGCCGGACTCAACAGTTTTCTTTCTAAAATAAAAACTACAAACGAGGACAAATCGTATCCCGCACGCTAAGGTTCCATACCAACTACCACAATCCAACTTAAATTATGATCGTCTGTGCCGCTGTTCTCAAGACAGTAATTAAATATGACAAACTGGCGGCAAATTGCGGGTTTTACTTTAGCTTTTACTGAACATTGAATAAAAAATATAATGTGCTGAAAATCTGGTAACAGCAACTGCGAACAAAAGTCGTAACAGTAAGTAATGTTCCAATACTGCGAATTTGGGAATCTTAGAAGAACGTTAAAGTAAACGTCACGCTCTCTCATCCATAAGAAATTGCTGGGCAGACGGGAAAGTTCGTAACTCTATCATTATTCGAGTTTGGGGTGGTGGTACAAATCCTGTTGACACAAAAGCCTTGTCAACTCGATTTTACGACACGTACATAAACAGCCCTTCTGAAAACCTTACAACCTTCGAAAATGTGTGATCATTCTAGATAGGCAAATAGACTAGACCTAAACTATATTCGGACTGTCGTACGTCGCAACGTTATAATATTTCGGAACGAAGTTACTACGTAGTTAACGCTATAACCGAAATAGGTAGCTGATAAATTCAGTTACCCTTGATACCTCAATTTACATGAAAATGTTTCTAAAAATTATTTCAGGCAACAAGTCGAGCGTGGGTGACAGTCATTCTAATATTATCGGGAAAAATATAGTTTTTTCAGCCACGGGACGGGCTCCTCTGGCTGAAAAACTTGTTGAAAAAGTAAGCACAATTTAAATTTAAGTTACACTGGTCGGCTAATATACGGGTATGTAGAGCGTTGTTTAATACGTGCTATCAGTGCAGCAATAACAAAGTTTGTACTTCGCATTCTGTTAGAGCATAACGAGCAAGACAAACTTAGTGCACAATAATCTGGTGGCGTGAACACAGCGCGGCGACGCCAGGCGACGGAGTCCCCGGCATTTCCATTATTTACCGTAGCGGTTTGCGCTCGCTTCCACACAAATGAATTGGACAATAAACCGGCAAACATCCGTCAACTTTTCCTTAATGAAACTTTTTGATAATAATGTAGAATAGCACTGGAAAGGCTTTGTCTTTGATCACTTGCCCTTCTTCCAAAATTTTAAGCCTGTAACAATGAAGGTACAGTAAGAACAACAATGGCATCGGGCTAACTTTCTTTTGAAGGGTATTCAATCGAATTAGGACAGCGTTTCTAATATTTCAGGAATAACATAGTAAACGAGGGAAATTAATGATGCAGCCACAGTGAATAGAAATAATTTGATGATAACTTTGATTATAATTAATGTGAGCTCTGAACACTGTTAATTAATTACTGCGTAATTCATTAACATTATTAATTAATATACTAGGAATTTAATTCTGTGTACTAACCTGTTTTAGTATTTTAAATTATTAATTATAACATGTATATTTTATTACTTTTCCTGTATTATTTACAAAAATAGCTTTCAGTTATAATCACCCAGTTCATTCGTATCACCGCTTCAAAGAAATTAATTTACTATGAAATTGATACAAAATTAATTAAAGTGTTCTTTGTGACTCTATCTTCCTTTGAAGTTTCTCAATGAGGCTTTGTTGCACGATTTCCGGTAAACTCAGCTACTAAATGCCGTCATAGTCGGTACTTACCTACAATAGAACAAGTTCAAGCAAAACAATGAATGGACAGCAACAGTGTTCTATTAGTACCATCTGTCTCGTGTCACCCGGGAGAAAGGACATCAGGAAACGAGGCGACTTCTCAATCAGTACTACTGTCTCAGTACTTCTTAATCATGAGATCCGCGCTACATTATTCAACCTCTCTACCAGGACTACAGTTTAATTTAGAAAACTCGCTGATACAGAATAGCAACTAAGAACTGTTGAATTTTCTTAGTGAAGATTTGTGTCCCTGTTCATGTGAGTAACATAATGCTCCCCAGATGCACATTTTGTTTATGCATCAGTGCCTTATATTCACGTAAAACGCGCAGAATTTCAGGTTTAACATTTTGTTTAAGATTCGTGAATGCCTTACTATGGTACAGCGGATAAAACCGTTTCTAGTCCGGGCTTAGAGATGATACGTTAAACGCGTATTATCATTTAAGCCTTCGAGCTAGAGATGTAAGTAAGCTTCACTTTCGGTACCGAAAGCTCGGACTTCCGATTACCTGCTTTCCGGTTCGAGAGATATTCTAACGGAGTCCGGAATTTATCTAGTAACATGGTATTCACAGAAAATGTGGCAAACGTCTGACGTACTAAGTTTTGAATTAATATTAAGGATACCTTTGATTAAGACAGATCTTAATTCCAATTCTAAAAATATCTCATCTACATTCTTAAAATCATTAGTATTCAATCTATATTTTATAAAAAAAAAAAGGTAGGATCTATCAATTATCTACTTTATTGCTTTCATTTAGTATCGACTGTTAGCGAAATGACAATGAGTGAGCAAATGTTATTCATCGGACGATTCGCAAAAATACTTTTATTACACGATTAAAAGTGTTTATTACCCAAGTTTGACAATTACGACCAATTTTATTTTTGTTTGCCATCCCGTTGCTCCAGTTGAGAGCTTCCGTAACAGGTCGCGATATTTTATCGTAGATTTAATGAATACTTGACTAGAGAGCACAGCATTTACTGATTATACGAGTGCTAAAATCAATCCTCAACAATAAAAGCTTAGATTCACACAATCCTACTTTATATGCCAGGCCATGTTCCTCTAAAGTAAACGAGCTAATCAATATAACATAAAGCGGAGTCACATAAGAGTAATAAAATCGTCATAAATTCCACAAAAGCTATAGGCCGCTCACGTAAGCGACTCAGAGATAAGAGACAGTCATCAACACGCAAATGAACGAAATATAACCTACATAGTACGTACCGTATACACATATGGCAAAAGTATATAAACTGTTTTAGATAAAACATGTATTATCAGCTTTATAATGTTCCCACTACTGAAACTCAGACCGTCTTTAAATGAAAGAAAATGGCCTATAATCCACCACGTGGGCCCCATGAGGATTGGTGGACATCACATTCTTCAAAATTTTTGGTTTTAGAACATGACGGTTTCCTCACAATATTTTCCTTCACCGTTTTGAGAGCAGTGGTGATGTAATAAATTACACAGAGTAAAACGCCTGCCCGAGTTTGAGCCCACGGCGGGCACGTACAAATGATTAAAAAACCTCCCTTATAAATATGAAAATTAATTATAATAAAGTGCCTCTTTGCCCTAAAATCGTTTAATATCTTCCTACATACATGTATGTTAAAGTATATCAAAGATCCTAGTATGTTAAATTGTCTTTAAACTAACAAATTGCGATTCGTCGTCGGATCAATGTATTAAATAACGGAAATTATTATTTCCACGTTTCTCATCTCATTTAAGTTGTAGTATTATATTTACGTACTCAATATTGGTATCTGTTTGGGATTCCATGCGAAATATGGTTGAATTTCAATTTCACAGCAAATATCGGCAAATATTAATCCCATTTTGTCTGACAATTCGTGGAAAAATTGGACGGCACGAACGCACTTCTGCGAACGAGAGTTTTGGCCATCAAAATCGTGTGACACATATATACGTGGGTGGATATAAACTTACATGCTATAGTAATGCTTCGTGTAAACTAGTTGTGGGCTGCTTGTTAAAATAATTTATTTATACTCTTGGCAGGAAGGCCTCGGTTACAAATAGGACGATCCTTTACCTCCCATGGGTGTAGTAAGAGGCGACGATCGAAATAGGTACCTAGTCCTTATGAATGAGTATGCTCTACACAACATAGAAATAACAAAAACTATCTGCCGCCAAGTACAAAAATCTTAGTAAACATGCCTTAAATCCCTTTTATTTACAATAGTGAACCATCGAACCGAAAGGGGATGTTATCCAGCAGTAACAAATTATCTCCACGCACCAAAAGCTCGTTTATATTCCGAAAAACACACACCATAAAAACAATGTCAAAAGTAATATTTTTAGCCCGTTTCCCTTTCACAAGGTGACGTGAGAGAATTGACTTTGCGTAGTCACACTACATACGAACGTGTGTCAACGTGATATAAATATTTACAGATTGGAAGCCATGTCAAGAGGGCATATGTCGGGAAATAGGTGAGCGTGATTCAAAGGACGTTTTATATGTGTGAGGGAGCATGTTAACGCACGTGACCGCTCGCGCTGCACCTCGCCGGCTCTCCGCTCGACGGCTACCCGTCACCCTCACCCCTGTCAATCAAATCCTTGCAAACTATGTTCCAGTTACATCACTCAAAACAGTAAATAGCTCAGTGAAATTCCGTGTGAATTCCACATAAACTAGGGTGGCATATTAAACCAACATTTGAATGTATTGCATTCCAAAGCTCGTTTCGCCGAATGTGAAAATACATAATGTTTGTAAACGATATAATTAATTAAATATACCCGCGATACTTATGAATCCGAATAAACGCAATTTCTTAGTATTTCATGAACGTAAATAAACTTTTGAATGACTTGAATCTTTTGTTAAGTCTAAACGTCTACACATAGCAGTTGTACTTATCATGAGTGAGAAATGCTGGTAACAAGAAGAAAACAACTGTTCTCTTTTGTGCTTCGTTCACGAAAGCAAACAATAAGATAATTCCGTTAAACATGTCCCAAAACAAGTTACAGCCACTACGTTATGCTACTGTTGGCAAAAGTTTGGACATTTTTACTGTCTACGGAAATCTTTACTTGAGAAAACACGTAATGGGTAACCGTGTTTCGCGGCTTTATCACGTGGATCTTGACAAACTGCCGACTAGACAATGATAGATGTTTCAATGTACCTAGCATCTGTTATCATAATCAACAATTGATGATGAGCACTGGAACAGGTGGGCTTTACAAGTAAACAAAGTTTTTAATCAACGGAATGGGTACTCAAAATATGATATTCTTGGAAAACTCAATACTGGGTTTCACTTTCAAATTTTGTTTATTGGTGTCAGTTACCTGGCTTATTTGTTTGTTCAATGTGTTTGCCTGGGGGCGATTCACGGTATTTGGAAAAGTATCAATGAACTTGATCATTAATTTTATAAAATTATCGAGAATGAAGCAGGTACATTATAAATACTGACAGAAACGTTTAATAAATTTTTTCATTGCTAAGAATTGTTATTAAAGAAGTGCCGCACGTCTCATTCTTAGAATCTGTACTGTTTTGCAGACACCTTTTCCTGGAGTTTACAAAGAAGCTTAATATCAAGCGAGGGTTTAGTCAATGTACGCTTTGTAGCAAAAAATATGAGGTATTTGAAGGGAAAAGCGCCTCGTCCGCAAGATTATAATTAAACGAAGAGCACCTCTCTTAGAGACTACCGCGCGCACAAAGCTACGAGATCACTCTTGTTAGGGTACACACTTTACTGAAACTGACTCTATGCTAGATTAACTTCCAACTCCTGTTTATAGCTCTACCTCGTATATTTCATGTTGTGAAAAATCATCCTTTTGGGCAATTTATAAAATGAGTTAGTAAATGGGTCGCAAATCCTTTAGAATCAAATTCAAAGAAATCGATAGGAATACTAACTTTACCTCCGCTTTATATTATATCTTTGGAAAGCATTTTTGATGTCCGCACAAACCTAGGACTTTTAAAATCAAACTTGATATTTAAAATATATTACAACTAGTACTATTAATATTAATTACTAGCTGTGCCCGCGACTTGTTCGCGTGGACTACAGGATTTTGAGTTTATATTTTTTCTAAAATAAAAGTAGCCTATGTTACTCCTTATTACATCAGCTATCTGCCAAAAAAAGTCCCGTCAAAATCGGTCCAGCCATTTCAAAGATTAGCCTGGACAAACAGACAGACAGACAGACAGACAAAAACTGTACAAAATGTTATTTTGGTGTATGTACCGTATACATATTCATATGCATGTAGTAAAAAGCAGTTATTTCAATATTACAAACAGACACTCCAATTTAATTTATATGTATAGATGTATAGATAAAACATTAACCTAACTATTCAAAAAAACCATGGATTAAGTAAAAATGAATCCCATGAACTCTAAAATGCAAGGCAATGACGGAACAAACGAGTGTATTTTAGTCAGTATAAGTCTGATACGCCCTCCAGCTCCGCCCAAGGGTGGGATATGTCATCAGGTGATTTCCCACCTAAAAAACTATCCAAACAAAAGTAAACATGAAATTACAATAGTCTAATGGATATTAGCTAAGGCAAGACAGTTATACCGCATAAACAGTATATGATTTTGGCAACTTGTTACAGAACTTAGCAGGAGAAAGTTTGAGAGAGATAAGAGTAAAGACTACGTTGAAGACCAGCTTGTTTGGCAATTACGCTTACTTTTCTGGTAGCTAATTAACTGCATCATGTACTAACTGCTCCAATTTTGCTTTATTTGTAATTTTTATGTTTTTGCAAAGTTTAACGTGATTTACACCACTCTAACTTACTGCTATAGTGACTCTTGTGGACATGATATCTATTCCGATTTATTAATTAAAATTCTTTATAATTCTGACCCACGCCTTGTTATGTGCCCAATTACTTAGTACTATGTTAACTGGGTCTACACTGTTCTGTAATACATTTTAATTACGTATATTATGTAAACATTAAATAAACATCAACACGTAATAAATTATACTGCTATTAAAAATATTTCTTTTTAATAGCATTATTCTATTTTTTTTATTACATTAATCGCCTCTAAAAATCTACATTGCCTTCTAAATTACTTCACCATCATCACCATCATCAGCCTTTTTAATGTTCCCACTGCTGGGACTCAGGCCTTCTCTCTAGGAGAGGGAATGGGCCGTAATCCACCACGCGTGCCCAGTGCGGGTTGGTGAATGTCACATGTCTTCGAATTTTTGGTTCTAGGACATGCCGGTTTCCTCACGATGTTTTCCGTCACCGTTTTGAGAACAGTGGTGACAAAATAAATTTTACAAAGTAATGAAAGGTTCGAACCACCGACCTACAACTCGTAAGTCGGGCCCATTACCTCTCGGCCACCACTGCTCTAAATTACTTAAACAGATAACGAACACTGAATGATACTATTTTAGTTTAACTTCTATGTAAGCCAATTTCTAGGTGATTCTACAAAAAATAACACTAAGGCTAAGGTAGGTGCTTCGCTTCTCTCCATGACGGAGAGACGTACATTCCGAGCTCGCTTCGCTTGCTCGTGGACTAAGAATAATTTGATGTCATTGTAAAAAAGACGAACAATTATTAGAGACTATCTCATTTTCTTCTCTAGTAAAAATATTAAAATCGAGATTAAAAAGAGGCAGTAGGAGCACGAAAAATACTTAGTACAAGATCTATAGTAATACTTAGCATTCAGTCAAGCCGTTTCAGAGCAATACAAGCACAAAGACCGTAACACAAGATTTTTATAACAGAGATAACGTATTTAACATTATCTCTCAGTCTACCTCACATTACCCCCGGCAGGGTAAGAAAATAACAAAGTTATGTAAAAAAGAACGGACTTTGTATACGTTGGCACACACCTTATTAAAGATGGAAATACTATTCAAATTATTTCAAAATAACTTTAGACATAAAATAGAAATCTAATTTACGGAAACACGATACGATATTAAAGTTCTCGTAACCATTATACCTACCCAGTAATGTAAATTAATTACATTTCGGAGATGATAACATAGCATGACGTGCTAATTAAACTAATGACTAGAAAATATACAATATCACTGAAAGGTAGAATTACGAGTATATTTCAACTTCCAGCTTGTCTTTTCATTACAGTGAATTTCAATTAAACAAGAAATACACCGAACATGCAACTTGTTCGAGGGTACTCGTAATATGAAAACTGAATGTTATTTGCCGCTGCTTCTAAGTTAGTGGCAAAACACGATAATGAAATATGCTATGCAACTATGTCATTAAAATGCTCTTAGCATTCTTGTTAACTATCCAGTGCCGGATTAAGCCAACACGGGGCCTGTATCAAATTCGACCAAGGGGCCTCTTTATAGACCTATTTAGTACTATTATTCTTACTCTCAATGACCCAGTGGATTTTAAGAAACGTGGAAATTACGCTAATAAAATCGTAAGAGATTATTTATTATATTCAATTAAATAATCTGTATTTATATTTTTGTATATGTTTGGTCTGTATTTTTTTTTTCGTTCAAGTGCAGGATCCCCGACCAAGCGGAGCCCTTGAATACATTAGGCTTGTAGCTTTTGCTACTCTTACTACATGGCTAAACCGCCACTATAACTATCATTTTTATAAGAATGTCATAGAACAACCTTATCGTTTATATAAGAATGTCATAGAACTACCACTGTTTGTAGCCGCGGAACTATTAACTTAAACTCTGGTTCTATTTGAAATTACAGCTGTGTCATTTTAGCGAGGCAATAGCAGTCGTTGTTCTTTTTCTAATATCTCAATAGAGTAACTCAAACTAAACGAGTGAAATTACTGTACTTATTTTGATACAAGTGGAGAAAGTTTGACATTGCGACCGAGGCGGATTTCGCCCGAATCGTAGGTGAGGGTATAATGGAGCCGAGTGGTGAAGTGGCCAATTTCCATTTGTATTAAACGACGTTTTTCAATACACTTACGAATAAATAAATTAATTGGCGTTGACGCGCGACTCATGGGGGTCGCTTAGCGCCCAGCCTGATACGATAAATACAATGGTGGTGGGGGTAACCTCGTGCTCTTTTCCGCACTAGTGTAGAAAATAGTAAATTGCATGCCTTACAGATAGAATAGAATAGAATAGACTTTATTGTACACCAAAAAGTAATACAGCTTATACAAAAACTTCAATTTGTGGGTACAATTATGGCGGTCTTATCGCTGAAAGCGATATCTTCCAGACCACCTTAGGATGGATAAGAGCTTAAAATAATACACGGGGTAGTCTGTGGTGTACTGCTAACTATATAAAAACACAATACTGAATTATAAATACATATATACATACATATTATAATAAGTTACACAATTTAATTAGTAAAAAGGGTAGAAAAAAAGAGTAAAGTAGGGTTGGTGGAAGAAATTAAATTACGTAGAATCAGTATAGTATTAGAGAGAAAGGAAATGGTTTTTAACTAGATTTTTAAAAGAAACTAGTGACTGGGCTTGCCTAATCGGTAATGGCAACGCGTTCCACAAACGCACCGCTTGGATCGCAAACGACTTATCGGATAAGAGCGGATTTTACAATAAGAGTATAGATAATAATATTTCAGGACATCTATAAAGTCACCCTTTCTATTTGGACTAAGAATGTCAATGAATGTTAATGGGTCAATGACCACACTATTGCCATGCTAAAATGTAATTACTATAAACGGTCATACCTAACAGACTTACCAATATTTTCATAGGAATAAATAAACACGAATGTTACTGAAGAAAGATGGTAATCGCCTGAATATTTGTATAACTTTCACTTGTTATTGTATGATTAATATCTCAACGCTGTACTTTATTAAAATCATCTTTCTTTCTATGCTTATATATTATGTTTTGAATGTGCTGTATAATATCTCTTATTTATCATTTTATTTTGCGTGAAATGCGAACATTTTTCATTACAATATTTACGGTACATATTTCAATTATATGTGTGGGAGGGGGAGGGGGTTTATTAATAATTAGCACTGGGATTTATATATAAACGTTGCTTTTAAGTTCACCAAATAATTAATTAACGTCAGCTTAAATATAAATTTTTAACGATAAAGCGTTTGATGACTTTTTTTTGTAGATGGATCATCCAATGAGATCTCCGCGCCCTTGGGTGGAGCGGGAGATAGTGACAGACTTTAACTGACTAAAAATCAACTCTTGTTCCTTCGTTGCCTATCATACCGGGGCCGAATCTTCCTTTCAGAAGCAGATCCTTGGCCCCAGTAGGCTTCGACCCTGCTGGGCCCCTACGGTTAGCTGACAACACTCCTCGAGGCGCGCGTGGAACAATACGCGCCAAAGACAGCTTGGGCTCGGTGCGAACGGTTACCGGACGGTCAGACGGCGAGCTACCCATTGCTCGCCGTCTGCAAGCCCGCGCCTACGGTGGCCGGAAATCCGGTGGCTGGTGAACAGCGTGAGTGCCGCTGCCTCACGCGTGCGGCCTCCTCCTTTGTTAGCATAACTGCTTCGCAGAAGGAAAACGTTTGGTGGCTCAAAGCAACGTTTCCGAATAACCCAAATATGTACACACACAGATAACGTACAAGTAATTGGCACATATTTCGGTGTCATGCATATCTAAACTAATTATGTTAAGAGTTACAACCCGCAGAAGCAGCGGTGCAAGTGATCTTGTGTGCATTATAAATGCAAGTAGACCGAACTTAAAATCAAGTTGAATCTGGTATGAAACTAAGCTCGGAATATCAAGTAGCGAACGATATGATGCATACTCGTAACGACTGACTTCATGAGCAGTCTTATTTTATATGTATAAGGTGTAGATAGATAGGTAGGCACACTACTAACTAGATGTGAAAACTTTTCTCTTAGAAAATTCTTAGAGCTTTTTTTTTGGTGGGGAAAATCGTCCAATGACAACCCCACGGGCGATAGTGTCAGACTCTTACTGACTAAAAAACCCACCCCGTTCCTTCAAGCCTTCATACCGGAGCTCGAGTTCCCTTTCGGATAACCCTGGCCCCAGTAGGTTTCGACCCGGCTAAGCCCCTGCTGTTGCTGACAACTCCTTGAGGCGCGCAGGAACAGTGCACGCCTTTGACGACTTGGGCTTGGTCCGGACAGTTACCGGACGGCCGGACAGCGAGCTACCCATTGCTCAAATTGGCAAAGAAATCAAGTTTCTCTTATGAGAGCCCCCTTAAATATTTATTTAATTTTGACTTTAAGTATTTTTGTTATAACAGCAACAGAAATATATCATCTGTGAAAATTTCAACTGTCTAAATATCACGGTTCGCGAGATACAGCCTGGTGACAGACAGACCGACAGACGGACAGACAGCAGAGTCTTAATATTATGGTCCCGTTTTACCCTTTGGATACGGAACCCTAAAACTGGGAACCCTCAAGCTAGTTCTAAGGATACGTTTTAAAAATTACTATCTTCTGCCAGCGGCTTCGCCCGTGTCAGAGTCGAATAATATCACAAGAAAACATGTCATATTCTCGGATTAAAAAGTATCCTGTGTCCTATTCCAAGACATAGTCTATCCGTGTGTCCATCCAAATCCAATAAGTAAAGAAAAACAATTTATTTGCGGAAAATGACGTAACGTGTTGAAATAAGTGTGTTGAAAAACGTCTGATACGCTTTGGCATTTTTCAGGCCCACATGCGAACAACACTTGCTTTCAAGAAAAACTAGTGACACTTTTACGTATATTAGTTTCATAACGACCACATGTCTACGTCATGACTCATTCATAAAGATTAGCATGACGTGAAAGATTCAAGGAAAAACTAGGAGACAAAGACCTCGCCTAGACCTGAATTTTTCGCTTTCTGGCCTTCATTTTTTCCTACCTCGTGATGTATCACACAGATCAAGGAGAAAGCGAAGGTCGTCGACGGACAAGGTCAAAGAACTGACTCTAAATACGAGTAGATAGAGGTGGAAAGCATCGACTAAAGTGTAGCTTTAGGTAAAAGAATAAAAAGGTTTATTAGTAGAAAGCTTTAGTTCGGCTGTTTTGTTTTTTCTAAGCGAGATATAAAAGTAACTTCTTCTAAAATGTTTTTTTTTGTAGGTAACACAGTGCAAGATGTTCTTGTGCATTACGTTTTCATGTTTCGTTAAATTAATGTTGTTAGTTTAAAGAAATAAAAATAATAATCTTTTTTGACGACTGTCGGTGTGGAACACAAAAAAAAACATGAACCTATCTTAAGTAATAATAATAAATAATAATCTTTATTTTTAGTACATTTCAAATCAAAACATCATTGGAAATAAAATGAACATTTGACTCCTAAACTAAGTAAAATAAATACTTGTATATCAGGAGACAGTCGAACATAGATAAGAATAAATCATACGGCATCAAGTCAGATCTTATTAACGCTGGCAATACCATCATAAATTGTACCGCTTTGTGCAGCATGTGGCAGAAACGCGTTGGGTCGCTGCCTTTTCTCAACTTGTGACGACTCTGTGACAAAATTGTGATTTCTCAGTGGTCCCATGATTTATTAGAATCGCTTACAATACTTTAAAGGACTGACACAGAATCAAATGATGCGATTAACATGAAAAACGGTGTAGATTTTTAGTTGAAAGCAAATTCTTTTACTTAAATATTTGAACATTTCAGAAATCCCGACTTAGAATCACCGTCTGAAATCTGAGATTGACTGAAATGATAGTCACTGACTGCAAAACAGGGATTTGAATAACGTTAAAAATTTGGTATCGTTACCTCCGTACGATGAAGGTTACCTTCATCGTACGAAGGTAACGTTAATTAGTAGAGGTATCGTTATGGTAACGATACCTGAGTGAATTTTTACCGGTAAACTGAGTAACGTTATCGATGATGTTATCGGTAAAAAATAGTAAAGTTACCATGGCCCAAAGCTTGATAACGTTACCAAATACGTTATTATAAGTACCGTTAAATAACGTTATTTCGTTAAATCTCTTTGTTTCGTCTAGATTAATGCGGTAATTAGTTCGATCACGTATTCGACAACACTTTCACGATGCAATGTTTTTCAATATTTACATAGGAATTAGGTACATTAATTATATTAAAACGTCTACGATATATACGAGTATACGTTAGTTTAAAAGGATATACTGCGTCGCACAACAACGCATTTAGTAACGATAAAAGTATCTATACTTGTAACGTTAATTGGTAACGTTATTTTATACACTCGAGAGCAAAAAAATCGCACATCATAACTCTTTTTGTTAAGGCAGTTTTTGTCATAAATGTGAATAGTTATTGAAAACATGTTGTGCACTAATAGAAAGCCTATTTAATTACCTTTCTAATGATATGAAATACAGTATAAAAAAATATCCTTGAAAGGGTTTAGAGCACAAAATCCAACAAATGGGAAAAATTACCAAAGTTCACGTATTGCAAACTTCTTGAAGCTTTTGTGTCAGTTCAATCGTGTTCAGTAGCCGATTTCTCAGAGTACTTGTTATAGAAAAGCGATAATCACGCCCTGATCCTATGGGCCACCGGCCATATCCTGGTCGCCGAATATACCCACGGGTCTCTTAAAACCTCTGGTATACCAGACGAACAGGAAAACAGCTAAAATTTAGCTGTCGAGCGACTTCATTTTGATTATGGCCTGCTTTGGGCAAGGCAACAACTTGAACGGCTTCTGCGGGCGTGGTATCCATATTTTTCCAGTAAATCTGTCTGTTTCTAATAGAGACGTTATCACGTTAACGGAAACTGATTAAAACTCCAAAACAGCACCCTTTTTGTAGCTACAGGTAAAGGTGTAAGTAGTGAAATGCAAATGGGTGAATTTGGGGAATTGGGTATACCGCTGGTTTTTGTGAGTTACGTTAAGGTCAATGATCTTAATTTTGTGTTTTTATAAAGCTAACTTTATATGCTTCAATTTTGCTCAATAATTTGTACTCAATATCTTTAGATTTAAGAAAAAAACAGTATTAAACGAAATTACAAGCCATGTGCGATTTTGTTGCTCTCAAGTGTAGATTCGATACCAAAGTACCGTTACTCGTATTACCGTTAAAATGTTAACTTTATGAAAATAACGTTACTTATAGTGTGAATTTGGTGACGTTAACAAGCCCTGCTGCAAAACTATTTGTACTCGTATAGTGATCTCGTTTGAAACTTTTTAGTTGTATATTGCAGTTGAGTTTTTCAAAACTTTATGCCTAAAAGCATTTTTAATTTTAACTAAGAACCTCGTCTGTCGATTTTTTTTTATATTGATATAAACATATATAAACTAGTGCTTGAATTCGATCCCACCTGATGGTAGGCAGTGATGCAATCGTTGATGGTGAGGCCCACTAGTTTATTAAGAGCCTATTCACTCTTGCCTTAACCCGTTGTGTGTCTAAACGTGGATCCACGCGGGACACAATGGCTTTTTAATTGTGTCTCTAATTAAGGCACACATGAGGTTAAAAACACCTAAATTATAATCAGACGGTAACACCACAGTAGGCAAATTGTTCCAGTCCCTCGATGGTCGCGGTATAAACGACGAGGTGAAACGCTTGGTCCGGATCGTAGAGGTTTCAACAACATAAGGGTGGATACTCGCCGTTCGTCGCCTTGTCCGATGGTAGAAGTGGGATAGTGGAATCAAGTCATGTAATTCATGCGCACACTCTCCAAAGTGCATCTTGTAAAACACCGAAAGGCTGGCTACCCTCCGCCTGTGCTCAAGACTTTGTAGAGTTAATCACATCGCATCTTTAATTTTTTTATTTTATAAATATTTGTGAATAACGTTTCTGGAATCTTTTAAGTAAAGGGTTTAAACCCTTTATTTTAAAACTTTAATTTGATACCCTACTCGATGGGTTTGGAAGAAAAAAATAATTTGAAGCAGCCTTTTTTAGGTTGAGAAATCATCAAATAACTCCTCCCGCTCTTGTTGGAGCCAGAGGGAGTGTCAGACTTTTACGACCTGGTCACGAAAATGGTGTTAGCGGTGAACGGGATGGCATGCTTCAAACATTTTCATACTGTTGGTCTTACAGCTCGCCGTCCCGCGCTTAGCACCCGCTCACAGCGGCAAGATCGTAAACAGACTGTTACTGACTAGAATCTACTTCTAGTTCAGACGCCTTTTACGTTCCAATGCCGCGGTGACTCTTTCAACCAGCCTCGCAGCCCTAAGACACTAAATCTAACGATACTTGAATCAAAGACTAGCCATTAAAATAACAAAAACCTAAAACTTTACAAAGCAGTAGCCACAGGCTCAGCTAGAACAATATCCCGCCATGTATCGAATAGCGAACATAATTAGCCGCACATTTGCAAATTAATTGCACTGCGTCAACGAATATAGGAATTCTAGCGCACAAATTCAGAAATATGTTAATTGATCATGTCGATTGAAATGCGACATCTATGCCATTTTTGTGCAAAATTAGAATGACAGTTAATAATCTGTGTCTTCTATCTCACTTAAGTGAACTCGCTATTAGTCTATAAAATGTAATGATAATTTAATGAAAGACTTATAACATTTTTGAATGTGAAAATATGAGAGTTTCATTTATTTTTTTATTTTGCATTAAATTGCGCTTAAATTATAAAAAAAAATAAAGTTATAATATTTTTATTTCACATAGGTCTACTTGAGCACATATAATACGTCAGAAGCTAGTGCACGGTTCTAAATTGGTCGTTACCTATGGAGAAGAACCTGCAAGAAACTCCATGGTGACTCGCTTGACCACTATCTATCCCAACAGTGAGCGACAATGTAGTCGACGATGAAGCGTGCTTGCTCAAAAGCAACCTACTCACTCTTTGCTTAAAGAACCGGCAGAGATATGGAATCTCTCGCACAATGAATGTAGTTCTAAAATAATTTGTGCGTATGAGGGCATGCTATTAAAAAGTTAAGGGATTACAGGTAGGTAGAATCTACAGCATCAGCTGTAGATACTTCTGCCTCTATAATAAACATTAGTCTATTCATCATCATCAGCCTTTTTTTTTAATGTTCCCACTGCTGTGACTCAGGCCTCCTCTCTAACAGAAGGAATGGGCCGCAATCTACCACGCGGGTCCAGTGCGGGTTGATGAATGTCACATGTCTTCGAATTTGGTTCTAGAACATGCCAGTCTCTTCACGAGGTTTTCCTTCACCGTTTTGAGAGCAGTGGTAGTGAAATAATTTACACAGAGTAATGCACCTGGCTGGGTTTGAACCCCCAAACTTCAATATGTAAGTCAGAGCCATTACCACTCAGCCACCACTGCTCTCATTATTATGGTCTATTACAACTAATTACCCTGTACATATCGATGACGTGTGTGATTAGAAGCAATATGAAACAGACATTTGACTGACAAGATAGTCTACGTTGTAATTTTGCAATTGACATTTCAATTAATTTCACAGTAAAATACGCATGACATGTGTATAACAAAAATACAATACAACCACAACAAAGCTGAAATTTTCATATAACGATAAAGAAAATTCCCTACATAATAATAAATTGAACAGTTGCAAATGGTGCCCATACAATACGAGTTCAATACAATGGCATGAATGAACTAGAGAAAATGCAATAATATATCGAACATAAAATCGTTATGAATTCATAATTGTTGAAGTCGTTTTTTTGCTTTTCTCGCTTTTCCTTCTTTGAAAAAGAGAGTTGTAAAACGGGGTTGAAGTCACATGAGAAAAAAGGTAAAATCTATTAGCAGATAAAGACCATAACTGGAAAGCTAAGTAAGTACTTAACGTCGGTGGAACTCCACAACGCTTTTTCCTCTGAACATAACAGAGGGCAATATGGCTAAGTAAGAGCGGGTTCGGAGTGAATTAACCCTGCCGCCGGGCAGATAGGAGGAAGACTTGCTTCTTCTTTTACCACCGTAACTCTAAGAGTCCACCCAAAGTGTGAGAAGATTGATGATTTCCCATCAAAAAAATGGTAAGAACCTCTCTAATGCCACGTAGTCAATAAAAGGTGGAAATCAGTAATTCCAAACGCAGGAGTACATGCAACTAACTAATATTTGACAAATCGTCAATAAAAGCTGCTTCTATAGGAATGCGAAAGACCTACAGTTGACTCACAACTTGACAGAGGCAAAGTGTCGTAGTAACACAGTAAATTTTATGATACCATCTGCAAAGACATTGTAACAACAAAACTCTGCCGTAAATAAAGGTAGGAACAGAATTACTCAAACAACAGCTAACCGTGATTAGGTGGAGAATGTAACTAATAAAATATCAACTAGTATCATAGTATAAAAATTTAATTACCTACCAGCTATGATTGAATCCTAGTTATCTTACATAAAGGTTTATTATTATAACAACAATATTTTAGATATAGAGCTAGAGTTTACAGAGCAATGAATAAAGTCCTCGAAAAAATATCTTTATTTTTCTGCACTTTATAAGTTCATACAACTGGACTTACAAAAGACACAAACTCGACTTATAAAAGTTTCAGTTTTTGGCACTCACTCCGTTCTACCTCGCTATGATGTAAAGACAATAAATAGAATAAACTGGATAGTTTTATTGTTTACTACTCTTCTGACTACTTCAACAATTATTTACTCACGGGTTCCGTAACTTTGTCATAAGCCCCACATAGTACCAAGGTTTAGATTTAAAATGTAGATTGAATTATGCAGCGTTTATTTTTAAAAGAGCGTGTGTAAAAAGAGCTGACTTCGATTAACAGCCTCAACAGAAACCTCACACCTTGTACATTGGATTCAGAGCAAAATAAAAGAGAGATATTAAACTCAAAGAAAAAAATGCCTCATGTTGCAGACATGAATTTAGAAGCTCTTTATTATTATCATATCTCATAGAGTCCAGTCAGATAATCTGACTGCCCTAGCTGTGGTTATTCTGTACTTGAAAATTTAAAATATCAGCCGATGTAAAATTAAGAATTGAAGGCAACCAAGTAACCTAGTTCCAAAGTCAAAAATATGCGGTTTCTCTAACACAAAAACAAATAAACTGAACGAGACCAATTCAGATTTGCACTGGCAAAACGCTAGCAATATTCTCGTGGCACGTCTATAGAAACGCACCGGAAGCGACAATACACTCGGAAATGACGACCGTCTCTCTTCCACTTCTTCGGTTTCAGTACACGGAAGTGAAAATGTCGCCGTTTCCGAATGGGACGTTTTCCCAATCACCTAATCGACTTCAAAGATGTTTTAATCTTTAGAATATTTATTATTAAGCGAAAAATTATACATTTAAATATTTATAACGCGCTTGAATTACAACTTTATCGCCAATTACTTCTACTTCCAGACAAGATAGTTTTATAAGTCTTAAAAGGACTTAATTATAATTTGATCAGAATTCAATTTTGTCTGAAACGAAAATAAATGTGACGGATTTCAATTGAAACGCGCGTTAGCTGCTGCGATTGGTTGATTTTAACTCTTGCATTTAATTTGTCACACGTCAAAATTTTCTTTTTAGGTACCAGGTGCTAGACTTTTCAGGGCTTTTTTTATGGTGGGAAAATCATCGAATGACAACCCCCGCTCTTGGGAGGAGTGGGAGATAGTGTCAGATTCTTACTGACTAAAAACCCATCCCGTTCCTTCGTGCCTTCATACCGAGGCTGAGCTACTCTTTCGAAACTAAACCTGGCCCCAGTTGGCTTCGACCCAGCTGGGCCCCTATTGTTGCTGACAACTCCTTGCTCGGGAACAGTGCGCGCCGTCGATGACTTGGGCTCAGCCAGACTTTTCAGGACTGTAGGATTGTTCGAAAGGGTTACAGCAACCCTGGAACGTAAAGGGCAACTGAAGGAATATAGATAGGTTTCAGTCAGTAAAAGTCTGACACTATCTCTCGCTTCACCCAGAGTAGTTGGGATTGTTTGATAATATTCCACTAAAAAAAAATATGTTCCACACTTTACTTTCTAAAACATACAGCAAAGCTTCTCTAAATAAAAGAAGCATTTTCCCAAATTAAATTCTAACAATAACTAGATCAAAATCGTAAGTTGTGTAAGTAATAACACGTAGTTAGCAGCGCATGAGCGCGCGGCCACCTAACTTCCTCCCCTGACTTACAACGCGCTCTGTATAACAAACAGCTGTCCGCCATTCTGCTTTCATTCCCACATTAGGGACACGTCAACAAACCATTTTCTTTAAATACAATTTTGATACGTCGTATGTCAAGCACATGTACCATTTTTTTACTTTGTAAATCTGATCTTAGACATAATTGTCGGACTGTTAAGGAAAACGTTGTGAGAAAACATGGACTTTCTATAACAGCGGAAAATCTAACACGAAGAGAGCAATCGTTATGATCGAGGTTCCTTCCTTCTATGTAGTGAAGGGACTTTGCTCTCTAGAGGGAAAATACAGTTCGATATTAGTACAATAACAGTTTTAAAGAGAATGCTTATGATCTGTAACAGTTAGAACGCCGTGATAACGCCCACATTTGGCAGGCACAGCGAGTTAAAAGTTGATAACATCACGCCATGCAGTGACAGCTTGCCAGCCCATTGCCTATCTAGCTGTGCAGCAATAATTTCCCCCATTCGGGTTTTACGATAAACGAGGGGCGATAAGTACCTAATATATTCTGTTTTGGTCGTATGGTATCCGGAAACGAACATGTTACCTACTATTTTTTTCCTGGGTCTCGTAAAAGCGGTAGGGATTGTGTAAACCTCCTGGGCCCTCATAACAACCTAGCATGGTCACTAATAATACGTTTGCAAAGTGTACTGATTTGGGCAATATTCTCATGAAAATACGTGTATGCCATCTACAACCTAACAACGTGCTGTTATTATCTTTTTGTTGGCTACACTTGGTGTTCATGATGATTTTCTCTTTAACCAGCTCATATTACCAGCCTGTACTTCTTTACTTTTAAATTATTTTGGAGGAAAAAAACTTTAGTGTCTTAAAAGTTTATGTATCCCATCCTACACTAAAGCTTTAAAAATCGAAACTTCTTATTGGATCTTACGTCAAAGTAAAACTTTCATCTATTCTAATACTGAGAATAGCAATTTAAAACGAGTCCTTGAATATAAATGTGATCGAGTTTTAGAAGTCGTCAAACCCGGAATAGTTGGCAAGGACGTGAGTGTCTCACTTCTCAGAACAGGGTTGACAGGGGCTGAAGACCTGGTATCAATGTATTATAAAGTTTGCAAGAATTCAGCTTGTCTCAAATGTAAAATACATCGCGTAGGTGCACCTCGTCTATTTTAAAGAGCGTTATTGCCGTCACGTATTTAAAATGTCAAGGTGTAGCAATCTATAACATTAATTATGATCAAAGCCATAGTAACAGCAGTATTACCTACTTCCGGTACGTTTAAGTCTCCAGCCGACAGACTCAGACAAGATTCTATTTTATTAAAGGTGAGGTTGCTACTTCTCATTCCACTTTAACAACAGCAGTTAAAAGCAAAGCGGGTATTGTGGTTCTCGAGACGGCAGGCAACTGTCACTGCTTAAGCAATATTATTGTGATTTTACCTCAACATTTCCAACAAAGTCTAGCTTAAACTTGAGGTAATCCCAATAGTATTATGCTATAGATTTTTTTACTTACTGTAAAAGGATTGGTAAATCCTTGTCGACGACTAAAAGGCTTTAAAAAAACATTACGGCTACGGTACCTAACGTATTAAGGAATTAAGCGCGTTAGCCAATCTGATGGCTGAACTCCGATTGCGTTAGCCAATCCGACGTGCCAATGGTGCACCGGATTAGTGTCCGTAGCGGAGCCGGATAATACCTTATAGCTTGCCAATAAGGCTGCTTTATATGTACTTTATGTTTGTTATTAATCTGATTTATACCTATTAAAAATATCATAATTTCAGCTGATAAAATAACATTATTGACTAAAATGTATTTTTGTTTTGTGTACAAGACTAGTAAAAATGCGGTAACACTCACGTTCACAGATGCATTTAAAATAACGCGCCGCTCTGTCCCATTCATTCCATCACAATCATCGAAGCAAGCAACAACTCAGTAAGTTCTGCTACGTTTATTATTTTCAATTGATTGGTGATATTTGTAATTTGCTTTTGCATTGTGTGCTATCAAAGCAAAAGTATACAGGATGTGTACCCATTTTGGCGGTTTTATTTGCATCACCTTATCCACAGGACACTAAATAAGTTTCATGTTCAATGTTGATCTAAAGGTAACATATACATCTTATAATATTTACAAGACACACATTAGCATTTCATTTATCATCTACAACCAGAACCTTATTCTTACAAAATTCCTCCAACAAACGAATTTTCCGTTTGGCCTAAAAAAAAACCATATCTACGAGTGTCTGTCTCAGCGCTCTCTGAATATCATAAATGCATACAAATGTTCACTTATTATGACACGAATTAAAATTAAAAACAAAAGAAGTGTTGCAAAATTGCATCCCTCCATTGTCGCATCGCTAGCCGTGCCATTGTATATAACTGAAAAGCAAAAATGTTTCACAAAAGCCTGGCTACGTTAATTTTAGCTGACATGACTTTCAAAGCGACAAGGATTATTTCGCCAAGTTGCACATTTGACAACCCTAGTGGAGGATAAGGCCTTACATTCAATAGCCTCGAAAGCCCACCCAGTAGAAATTGTACTAACAAAAGGAAACGGTTGAATACTTAGATCTAAGATTACTGTTAGGCACATCCTTGAATGTTGGTATCGTATTCAGTGGACGAGTCGTTTTAAAAATAGTTGGTCACTAAACGTTGCCGTATATTTTATTCAAATTTGAAAATAACAAACGGCCTCTTAGAAAATAAGCAGGCGCTGTCTACGGGCGAACATGTCTACTCGAAACATTACATAAACCATAATTATAATGTCATGTCTATTTACTTACATCTGCATGAGAAAGCTCAAAGATTTTTCTTGTTTATACTTTGCACGCATACAATTTTTTTTTTTTTTAGTTAAATGTACTTAATTAGCTATGAGCATCGTCGTGCGGAAAAATCTAAGCGCCAATGCAAAATGTAGTCTGCATTCTTTGTATAGACTTGCTTCAATTTCAACTCTTTGTATTAAATTCATATATTAACTCTTTTTTTCACTTTGTTGGTTTCTTCCTGTTTTGTCCTGTTTTCGTTCGTTTTCTTATATTCAAATACAGAAAGCCACACCAGTTTCATGTCCTCTATGAATTTGTTTATAATTGTAAGTTAATTACTAATTTTTAAAACTCATTATTTCTTTTGTTTTGAAGTTATTATCTTTTGCATCAACTAAAACCGGAAATGCGTAGAATTTACTTAAAAGCCATTATTTTAAATTAATAAAAAGCATAACAAATTACCATTTTCCTGTTTCCGGTTAAGTTTGGAGGTAATAAAAGTCAAAATTCTTTACGAGAAAAAGGGCAGTTATGATAACCTAATAACCTGAAAAGGTTCAGAGAGCTCCTTTCATGACAAGACGCAATTTCCACATGGAAAGTCAAATGGAAAAGCGTAACCAATCTTAATGTCTTGGCTGCATGCACGTACAGCGGTCGATTGCAAAAATTTTCACACGTGATAATAAATAGAGAATCAGATATCATGAGCAGACCTACAATCATGACGTCAGCTTCATCGACAGCTCGCCAGTTCCCGTTCGACAGCCTTATTGTTTTGTCTTGTTTTTTTTTTCTTTAGACATTGCCTCATATCAGGAATGGCTCCTATAACGTGAGTACATTTACAAACACATTAATTCATATACACAAGTATATAATATATAATAAATAAATAAATAAATACACAAGACACACAGGAATCGGGGAATGCGGGAATCGAACCCTCGTACGATACCGAACCCGAGAACGTAACATTTAATCGCTCAACTACTGCGTCAACCGTAAAAAATCGTCAACTGCATGTTTGCGGTGTACACAAATGCTTGTCTTTTAAGATTCTGCATATCAATACCATAGTTACCAATAGCTACTTTGATATTTAATTACCTATATCAAATTTAGGTACTTTAAAAAAAATAGGGAAATATACGATTATTTTTAATTGATTGAAAGATTCGAAAGAATTATACGAAGGTGGCGGGCGGCATAGGTTATAGGATAGGTTCGCGCTTTACCGCTATCTCACCTGATGGAAAGCGAGATACTAAACGGTGTTTACAGTAAAAACTGTGTTTACTTTAAAGTTAATTTGTAAAATTTTCCACACGAGAATTTTTTATTATTTTCTACCATCAGTGTTATTAAATTACCAGCCTGTTCCCCTAAAGAGGCACTGTAATGTCATTACTTATTTTTATACTAAACTTTCCTGGAAACTCTGTTTTTCCTTAAAAAAAAAGTAAGGATTTCCATGTATGTAGGTATATAACGCATAGATAGTAGACTGAGGCAAATTATACGCCTGCGACTAATGTCAATGCCTTTTACGCTTCATGAGGTTTCTGGAATTGAAGTGTTCTGAACGCATTTACACAATTCAGGGAAAAATTTGAAGCAGACCCTAGAGAGGCAGCTAGCAGCCTCTGTGCATGATCTTTCCTCATGTTTATAAGATAGATTTGATCCTTGAAAATTATGATTGAGAGATTGGACCCTTATGATTTCCCCTTTCAAAAACAATAAATAAAAATATTATTTTTTATATTTCAATGTACATTGTTGATCAAAGATTTTAGTTGTGATGTTCTGGTTAAAGCTAACGACTTTTAAAAACATTAAAAGAAACCTCTGAGTAAACATTTTGTGACTCTAATGTTTGGGTTAGTATAGTTTAGCTAGGTTTTGTTCCCCTCCAGAATACACTTTAACATTCCAACCTGTATAAGCAGGCACAGAGTGAAGTCTGTACCATACATTTAACCTAAAGGCTAGTGTTAACAAGCACTGCTTTGGACCTCTCAAATAGGTCTTGAGTTCGGACCCCAGATCGCAAATAATTTGGTCAGAATTGTATAGGTAATATTCCACAACCTGATATTTGAATCATAAATATTATATAGTACGGGCATAAAAATTGGGACTGCTATTATTAAATTCGGGAAAAACTAGGTACTTTTTTTCAGCAATAGCCTGGTAAATTTACCCAGAATTTATTTATTTATTAAAGCTTTATGCACAAAGAAACTGTACAAAGGTGGACTTAATGCCTTAGGCATTATCTGCCAGTCGACCTTAGGGTGGTGCAGAAACAATTTAATATAATATTTATTTTTTATTATTTTGAACTGAATAATAAATTGGCGTTTAACATATTCATCCTTTTCTATAGAAAACTGTCAACCCCAATTTTCATTCCTCATGTAAGAGTTAAATCTGATTATAGAAATATCAGTCTTTACTGTGAACTACCATGGCAAATTGAGGACCCACTTTTCCCTGATCTCACACGATCCGGGATAAATGATAGCCTAGCGATAGTACATTGTTCTTCCCTAATCAGTTCAGTACCTACTTCTACAGATTTTCTTCCTACATACAAACAATTTGCCCCTTCCATAATATTAGTCTTAAAGGTCTTATAACAAACTCAGCTCTAATTCTTCAACCATCCTTAATACCTCTTAGAAATATAAAAGCTAAGTAGAAAGAAAATAGCCCCAAGCAATAGCAGAAGGATGTTTTTATAACTTAAAGTGTTTTATATCGTCGTTAGGTCGCACGTCCTGAAACTATGGATGAACTGTAGATAACTATGGATATCCATTGTCCCCAACAAAGTAACGTGGAAATTACGACCGAAACTGAATGGGTTTTGGGTCGCCTTACTTTATTAACATATTTACGAGTACTACGCAAGTTCGGCGCCAAGGTCGTTGACTCTATGGTGCTCGGAAAAATTAATAACGTTCCGTTTTTTACCTACGCACAAGTCGCAGTTACTAATCTTTTTGAGTGGGAATGTTTGTTCTAATGTAATAATTTTTGTTTAATCTGCTTATCCGAGAGTACATTTAACGTAGAGAACACGTCTCCTCGACGACACGTGAGGTAATGGCGGTAGTCACCTGGTAAGCCGTTACCACAGAGCCGTCAATTCTCTCGGGTGACACTCACAGTCACCGATCTGAAATATTTAAGCTGGCAATTTATATAAATACTCGTATTCAGACGCTGTAAGCTGGCTGGTTACTGGCGTGGTACCACGTGCGGGGTGACTGTCAGGGAAGCTCGCGATCCCGCGCTTTTCCCTTGAGTACATACGCCCCATAGGCTCATACGTTTGAGCTTGCAGGTAATTTTCCGATGTCAGTCGCTAACACGACACTGTCAGTTGCTGCTACAAGTATGTAACAGCTCTGAAAAGTAATCGCAAGTGTCAATAAAATGCAGTAATTCCTATTGTCGTAATATTTGTTTTGCTTATGAGAAGTAGACGAAGAAACCCTATATATTACGGTAGATCGTAATTGCCCACGTTTATTCCAATCTCCATACAATTTGTATGTATATGCTCATAATAATATATATACACTATGGTATGCTCCATATTCGTACTAGTCCAGTACCCAAACACAAAGCCAGCTCAATTTGTTATTCGTAGGTATGCAACTATGTCAGTATACCACCTGTCATATTCATGAATTTATTGTAGTAATGGCCTGTCGATGGCCAACTGCAGAACCAACACCACTCCCATGGAAGTTTTTAGTGTAATTGGAATAGATTCATAAATAACACGGATGCTACGGATCTACGCCGTTGCTTTGCCTAAAAGAAAAGCTTAATGTAATTAATGGCAAAATGCACCTGAAAATGATTCTTAAATATGTTTTGTACAGTAATATAAGTTCTTGACTTTTGATTTATACAGACGAATTAATAAATAAATTGTAGAAACGAGAAACAAAACTAAACGCAACAAATTAGTAAACTTTCAAAAGAATACTTAATAAGCTCTTACAAATTAAAGAATACTTGAAAAACAACAATTTTCATTTACAAAGAAGACGTTAGAAAAAATGAAAAACTCTGAAAAGTTCTATTTAATGAAAAAAAAACTTTCTTAAAATCAGGCAGTTCTTACGTCAAAATGCTTGCATACCAGTTTAGTGTCGCGCAACTGACTCAGCTTGTGTCATTTCGGATTTCACGAAACTTATATGGCAACATCCACGTGAGCTCTCAGTTTATGCGACACTTAATTAAATAAACGAGCGTGCAGGGCACGAGTCGTGCTCGGGTGTCGGAGCGACCGCGGCTGCTGCGCGCGACGTTCGCTCGCGGCGGAGTAGCGAGCAGCACTGGCGCGCGCCCCGCGCCCCGCGCCCATCATCCCTTAAGTTCTCGCCACAGGGTCCTCGCGAGTCGCGCCGCACCTCCAAGGTGCAGCCTGCCTCGCCGTCAAACTGCTGACTGCTCCGCTCCGCCGCTGAACATCTTATTAGCATACCCGACGCAAATGAAGCTGCACCCCGCACTAAGCCTACATAAGGCGGGTAACTTTTCCGGAACAACTCTCGCTATGCAAACGAAATGCATTTTATCTCGGCACTGTTCTTCTTATCTTTACGCGTACCTTCGCGAATCTCTAGGAAATGTGTATTCGGAAAATGGCTTTTCCTTACTCTAAACCGAAAGCTTGCAGCAGATAGCATCTCATATCTTTAGTAGACGACTTTAACATTTTGTGTAGTTTTACGTTATAACTAGTCGCTTGCAAGTACTGTAGTAGCTGCTTACTGTAATTCGAGTTATCTAAACAAACACAGTTCTCTTTATCTTGAAGACTAACGCTCGTATTAACATGAAAATAGTACCTACACTATTTATTTAAAAGAACAATGTAAATGTACTTTACACAGGTACAACTTCTTTCTGTACTTTTTCGTAATCAAAAGTGAACAAAGAACTTTCCTAGAAGCATGCACTGTGTTTAGAAAGACCGCCCACCGCGCGGGCGCTCCGCCCGCCCAGCTCTGAAACCTAATATTTTACTCAGCATGTTATGTTAAACATTTTTCTTGGAGATCTATGTACTCTACACGATAAACTGAACAAAACTGAGAGCTTTTCAAAAACCGACACTATATTAATAATTTGTGGTAAAGATTCACAAAGCGCTTAGCTTTTTGTTGTGCGAGAGCTTATGTATTTATTGAATGAAATATTTTAATTAATGTGGTGGCTTCGGCAGTAGTTCAAAAAGGTGAACGCAGTCGTAATGATATATATTATTTAAGTTACACGGGATATTATTGAGCGTCGTCGGACGTTGACCTACATTGACGCACAGACAAAATAAAATTGAATCGAAGAGTAGGCGAAGTGCACGCCCGGTCGGCCGTACCTATCGGTACACGCGCGCACCGATATCATACGCGTTCACAGACAATCATAGACGAGCACACAGACGCACGCATCCGTCTATGTGTCAATTAACACACAATACCTAATTCCAAATCATAATCCGTGTGTACACGAACACATTATCACCGTTAATGTACCCATACAATACACACTCGCTACACACAGTAGGTACTTATATCATACCATTATCGTAAAGAGGATTTGGTTGAAATGCTGGCTGGACAGGGAAATAAATTACACAATTGACATGCAATCAGACAGGTCATTGATTTATAGTGCGTCTGTTATTTTGAAAACGTATTCGTTGTAATGTAATGAATGAGAAAAATTCTAATGATACCCATCACGTAATTTAATAGTGGATAATCATATAGATAGTAATGCTTTTTCCCCTAATCAATAACAACTGACATTGATAAAATCATTTCTATCGTTCGTACCTATGTGTATCCAGGTAATAATAACCAACGTATATATCTATTGGAAAACAGAATTACAGCTGAAGGCATTGTTAGAAAAGCTTTCTATTCGGGTCGTTAGTGAGATTCAAAGCGATGATTATTGTGGCCCTACTATATTCAAACAACTGAATGCTACATGACATCAATTAAGGCTTTCAGGTCTGTAATGATAGATTGTTCCGTTTCTTGAACATGGTCAGGGTAACGTCTAATAGGAATATCACACCTGCGCAATTATTCACAGCGCTATGGCAAGACATCGGAAGAGAGTTAACTAGGCCGACACGTAGCGCGATACACACGAGCGCATGCTTCGCAACTCACGCAGTAACATATTATCAAATCACATAGATTACCTGCCAAAGAATTGATACCATAACAACTTTTTAAACAATTATGTAGGTACAGTTAAATATTCTATAATTCCCCATCTAATGCTTTCACTTGAATCATAAAAACTGTTCCACTTCTACAATTTAGACGTATTTTATTCGATGCTAACCTGAAGTAATATTCGAGCTCACAAAATTCCAAGTGTACATTTTATTGAGTAGCTTTATAAATTTTTACGACGATTTTTATAGCATTTCGCACAATGAAACATTACCCCGGGAGCGGCGGGCAGAGCCGCTGTAACAGTTTTATGTGAGGTCTACTGCCTGTTTGTTTGTTTGTATAGTTCACTCGTACCGGTCGCTCCGATGTGTTGCAGAACGTCGATGCAGTGAACTGCGCAGCCGTGTGTCACTCGCGGCGCCCGCCAATTCGTGCTATAATGAAAACAAAACGTCTACTAAGAGCTGGCGCGTTACTAAGAAATATGATCAACTTGCTACAACTAAACTTGCTCTATAGTTAGTGAAGCAATCGAATGTGAACATTTGATTCAATTGCTACACAAACACATGTCTACTACTAGATTTTACTAAGACTATTGTAGCTTTATCATGATTTTTTTAATACAGCACTCGAGTTAATTAGTTTTTGAAAATATTCTACTAGAATGTCTAAACATCGTCGGCTGCTGTTTAGTAAACAAAATACCAGCCCAAAATACACACCAATTTTCATAAAACATTATTGCTATAGCCCCAACAACCAATAAGGAAATCGGCAACATTTAAATTCAAGAACATACGAGTATCCACACGCGGAGATACTTCACATTCAAATTCTATCTATAATTCATTTTTTCCTGATTCATAAAACGGTCTTTTTACACTTGACCCTACACATACTTAAAATACGGTTGTTCAATAAGTAAGGAAACGTTTTGTCAGGTACTTGGGGCCCTTCTTCGCTGCCCGAAAGGTCGGAAGCCACGATTAGCCTGCGTTTGAAGTCTTTATAGCCAGTCATTTACAGAGTAATGTGCCGCTCAAATTCAAATTTCAAAAGAGCGGTTTTACCAAATATGTCGTTACAGTATATAGCCCTGCCTACCGGTTAAAGACTCACCTTCGGGCATTTTTCAATGAGTTTTAGATTGCCTATAATTTTTTGGGAGGTATCATTACGCTTAATTTGAACATCGCAGAATTGGATACCCCACTTCCGGAAGACGTATTTCGTAACCTTTCGTTAAAGATTTTTGGAAGTAAAAACTGAACCAATGTGCAATATTTTTTTCGATTTTCTATCAAGAGTGTGAAAGCGATGCGGTGGTTTTAACACATACGTACATCTATTTAATGTAATAATTTTATTCATAGAGGAAAAGGTCGTGTATATGGATGAATTTTAATAGACGATGATGAGGCTCGGAGCGCGGAAGAGTAATTACGGCGGTCATCCGACACAGGCGATACCCGGCCGCGCCTGCCCTATACGTAATGTTATTTACATTTTTTAATTCAAAGCGCTTCACCAATTAGGTTTTTATTGTGCTTATGTGTACATAAAACAAACGGCAGGAGCACGTTCCTGAAACACTTTTTATGTTACCGTGTTTCGGTCGGAATTTTCATATTTTGAAGCTACTATTTAATATTTTGGGTAAAATTATTGAACGAACGACTTTATGACTTAAAATTACTTGTCAATAAAGTATCAACATAATTGACTTGCGTCGATGGAAAACCGCTCAAAATATGTAACGGGTATCAAAATTTTCCAATAGCGTTTTTGGCTGTGCACCTGGGACGGGCATTTGATACAATATCACACAATATTTTAATATTCGCCGGTGACAGCACGCACACAGGCGTCTATCCGACCGTTCGACGGCCCATGGCGGCCCAAAAGCCTCTGTACTTGATATTTTTATAGCCCTCTCCTCCCCCTCATATTATCATGAGTTACTGCCAAGTAATTTAAATATGAATGCTGGTTTGACAGTTCCATGTGTCCTGTAAGATGAACAGTTACGATACTCAAACGTAGCGGGTATTTTTTTGCTTTTTCAAAGACATAAATTAAACCACGGTCGTTATAAAAATTATCATATTTGACAAGAAGTTAATTAACACGCTAATGTCGCAGTCGTTACAAAAGAAAAACCAAATATCTGTCCGGTTCATGTTTTGAGATGAAATGAAGAAAAATATTTTTGGTTACATTTTGTTTTCGCAGTCGCTGTTATTGTTGTTATTGACAATAAAAATGAGTTCGATCACATTTGTTCGACTGTAAACAATATGCTTATAAAAAGATTCTCTAGTTTGTAATACGTTTTCAAAATAACATTTGTATCCAATATTGATTTAGCTTCGGAGTTATTTTTGCACCGTTGGATATCAAAATACTGACAGTAAGAGTAATTACTATATGCTGTAAAATGAAGAAACTGAAAGAGTTAATAATATTTATATTCCTACCGAACTAACCTACTTACAGTGCGGAAGAAACACCCGGGTGTCACCACTGTGCGGACCGCCCGGAAGACACGGTGGGACACACGAGGAGTGCTCCACTTGGGCAGAGCACCACCGTGTTCTCGTGGGGACGATCGGTGGCCGTGCCCTCTTGCGCTCGGCCCTGGTTCAGGCTATGGTCTGGAACGAGGGGGAATGGGCGGCGGTCGCTTCCTTCTGCAGCAGTAATGCTACCGAAGAATGCGGCCGCACGCGTGAGTTAACGGGCATCCTCACGCCCCAGCCGCCGAGACCCTGACCCCGACTACAAGCCACCGTAGGCGTGTGCTTGCGGACATCGAGCAATGGGTAGCTCACCGTCCGGCACCAGGTAGCAGTCTGGACCACGCCCGAGTCTTTGATGGTGCATAGTGTTCCACATGCGCCTTAAAGAGAAGTCAGAAAAACCATGAAGCCATTTGGTTGACTCCTGAAAGGGAAACCCGTGGTCCTGGAACGTCCAAAAAGGTCCGACATGCCCTCTCGCTCCGACTTAGAGCGGAAGAAGTCATTAGATGATTTCCCAACTTAGCAAACAAACCTACTTACAGTCGTAATTGGTCAATTAATATGCTGATATTATTCTAAGAGCGAACAGTCACAACTTATAATCACGATTTCAATTTGTTATATCGTAAAATCTAAAGTATTTCTTTTAAATATACCTTATGAGGTTTATTAGAATTAATATTCCAAATAATTTAATCCGTTTTTGCACCTCTAACATACTTTAGTACATTGCGATAAAGGCCGCGGGGAACAATTCCACAACTTCTAACTTTATTGCTTACAACAGTCCTAATTACGTAACTGGAATAACAGACCCTACTTTCAATGTAAGGCGACGGTTGAGCTTCACTAACTCAACGTGAATAACTCTAATGTGTAACTTTTTTTGAGAAAAGTTTTTGCCCACAGCTACGCTCACGTACACAAAATTAGCCTATGTCACTCAGGAATAAAGCAGCTTTCTATCGGTGAAAAAATTTTAGCAATCGGACACGTACTTTCAGAGATTACCTCCTACAAACAAAAAAAAAAAAAATTTACCTCTTTATAATATTAGTGTAGATGGAAAGTCATTAAATACAGGGCACAAGAAAAGAACAGGGAATGTGTTTCTTTATTTTTTATGGAAATCGTAGTAACTTAGTTTTAGTGACATGTGTTGAGTTTTTGTGGAAATTAATAGCTAAGAATAAAATTACTAATTACTGGTACAAAAAAATAAATAAATTGTGGCATTCCCTGTTCTTTATTTATTTTAATTAATTACAACGGTTAGACAACCAATTACAGTAACTAATTTAAAAAAAAAGTTATAAACAACATGTACATCAATCCCTCAAGTAGTCAAGTACTTCTGACATGCCAATATAATCATCTTCCATTCATCCGCAAACAGCAACAGTACCGCTTCGAATGTACCCTTCAAATAACTTCTCCTGCTCTAGTTTAGACTGTTAGACTTTAACTAACTGAAACCCACCTGTGTTCCTTCAGCTGCCCTTTGCGTTCCTTTGCGGTAACTTTTCCGAACAAGCCGCAGAATGTCTTTAACCTAAAACTTCTTCTTACGAGTAAGTGATAATTTTTGTGATCTATTAAGAAGCATACTCGTACATCCGGAAGTCATGACACAACACTATTAACAAGAGCGGTTAGCGTTGAGAGTTATTAAAGTATGTGAAATTCCCATTTTCGTATGTGGCCTTAATTTTGAACATCAAACGAGCGAACAACTTGTGTCGTTTAGGGGAACTTCCCCAAAAATTCCGCCACTCTAATTTTGTGCCGTAAAATATTTGACACCGCTTGTCGGCCGCGCGGATTCCGAAAAAACACTCGATAAGATTACAGAGCTGGAAGCATTCTTGCTTTCTTTGTTGAACAATTCAGAATGGATTTATCAAGCTATCAACGTTTGGTGTCTGCTACGAAATGGCTAATGATTTGGAAGACTAAGTGGTCCTCAAGAATTGCCACTTTTTTACTGTATTTTTTGTTCTGATACATGTCTGCCATTAGTAATGTAGGATCCTTGTCCCCGACCAATAAACTAGAGCAATGAAGACACGACAGCACTAGAACCCGTTGATATAGCCCATGAACCGAAATGAGTAACAATAAACGAGTACACTACGGTACCTTTTATTCGACCCGAGTCAATATAATTTAAGCCGATTCGTATAATTACATTGGTGAGGTGAAATTTAATTAAATATTTAAGGAGATATAAAATGCTATAATTTTATTATTACCTTAGGCTTTGGCTAACGAACACTTAATCAACATTATGGCTATTATTAGTCTTTATAATGACGTTGTTTAGTTTGGGTTAATTAAAGAACAAAGTTTAAGTTGGTCCAACTATACTGGTTTTCAATAAATCAATCATAAGTTAGCAGTGTTTCATCTCGTAGCTGAATAGAATCGATAATACCGCCTAGTGCTACTCGTAATCTTCGTCAGCATCCGCGATCAGACTACAGACGAGGCTTTTCAAGTAGCAGATCTTTTCCAATGTCTAGAGGAGATTGTTTCTTTTTATGTCAGCAGCTTTCTTGATCCCAATCATATCTACATGTTTTTATGTTCGATGCATAAAGTTTGACGAGTATTGTAGTCAAACCTAGATACAACTATCAGATAAGTGAGTTCGCCCTCGCCTATAAAAAGAATTTAGATATTTGTCCTCGCTCATATTTTTTATGGTCGCTACGACAGCCGCAGGTTTGCTACGAGCTGGCTACGAGTTTGCTACGACCTTTCCACGAGTTCGCTACGAGCTTTCTACGATCTTGCTACGAGTTTGCTACGAGCTTTCTATGAGCTTGCTACGACCTTGCTACGAATAAGCTAAAGAACCGTCAAGTCGTAGCTCCTCGAATGCGACGTAAAAGACTGCAGAGTACTAACACCTGACCAGTTCATATATTTTACCGCCCGTTATTGGTTAAAATAACTGCCGTACCTAAATGTTAACTTTAATTTAGCGATCTCCACTGGGTATCGTAGTAGACCTTCGCTGTTAAAATACAATTAAAATTCAATGCGTTGTGTTGGCTTTACAATACCTACTTTTTATTTATGCATGAAATAAAACATTGTATTTTACTGTAACTGATAAACCAGCTATTCGGGCTAATTATGTTTACTGAAGATGCGCAACTAACATAGAAAGAATTAAAAAGTTAAGTAATGAAAATTGGAATATTAGATGCAAAATATAAGATAACTAGCTACTACTAGTGGCTTCACCCACGTGATATTATCCCTAGGGAACACACTCCTTGTATAAAAATCCCATAAGTATCCTATGTGCTATTCCAGTACACGGTCTATCTGTGAACCAAGTTTCATCAAAATCTGTTCAGCCGTTTTAGAGTGAAGTAACAAACATATACTCACACAAAGACACAAACTTTCGCCTTTATAATATCAGTATGAAGTAAAACTATAATAAAAAAGTACAACATTTTAATGGCAATTAGAAACCAGTGTCAACAAAGTAAATAACGCAAACTCTGCCAAATCTTGACGGAGATTATCTGACACATTTCAAATTGTACATTATCGTGTTGACATTTAGCAAGCACACAGCTCGGTAACGACTAGTGGCCCGAGTTGTTAAGCCGAAAGGGTTCGTATATTATGATTGTTATGGGCAAAAGGCCCACTTTATTGTACTAATGTTGTGCCTTTTACGTGATCATCATTTAACGCCGATGGGCGGGCAACCCCACGACCCTAACGATGTTATAGTTTGAATACATGATTAAATCATACATCCACTCGAATTTGTACAAAGTTTTGCCTGTCATAATTATTTGGAGATATTATATTTATTAATTTAGTTGTTTGTTTTTGAGTTTGCCAAGTCGTGCAACGAATAACTTGACACATAATATTGAATTATCAAACGGGTTCTGTCCTTCACAACCAGGGGCCCAAGTCTGTTATTTTTATAAATTCGTCAATCCAACACGATCCCATTGTCATTTTGCTAAAACATTGTTATTTTTTAATTCATAATGATCGATTATTGATCGGTCAATAGTCTCGTAATAGAGTTGTGGTAGAATGACAATATCGATCTTATTAAAAGCAATGACTGCACAATGACGTTCTAATGGTCACTGATCAAAGGAAATGTCAAAATTTTAGCAGATTATCGCATACACCAGAAATTAATTTGTCATTATGTACGAGATTACCATTCTATGCCACTTCTTTCAATGGAGTGTCAGTAATTGACCATTGGAAAGTCATTATGACGCCATTACATTAGTAGATTACCAAACTTGTCAAAATCAACAATTATGAAATCAAAGATAAACCATTCTGACATTATTGTAATAGCAGACTTAAAGCCTAGTTGATATGTCCTATAATTATATAGTTCAGCCTGAAAGAGGACAGCTACAAATAAGCCCAGGCGATTCCGATTCTCAATACTTTCATTAGCCTTTACAAAGCAAACAACAGTGGAATTGTACACGCTAGTCCATTCTGTTGACTCGTATCGATTGGAAAGTTGAAGCCCAATCACTCAACGAGCCCCCACGTACAACGTAATCAACACGGATATATTACTCTAATGTTTACCCAGGGCACCTAACAAACGCTGTGTGTGTAATCTCTATACGCTCTAAATGTATGTTACGCTATCAACAAAATTACTTTCGACTCTGACGAATGTTCCTACATTAATAAGCAATACCTCTTAAGTAATCATCAATTTGTCATCAATCAGCGGGCTGCGACATAATAATAAGCGAATTACTTTCGAAGATACCTACCGAAGTACCTCTCTAAAACATTGAAATAAAATAGCTCATAAAACAGCTGCTCAAGCCGTTATCATTAATCATCCTAACTGGAACGTTCACATTATAGCCTTTCAAGATTTAAACGAATATCGAATTATTTATGTCACGCGATGTCCCGTCATTGAAATGAACAACGATTTTTACAGCAGGACCGAACATAATATTATCAGATGACGCCTCCCGGGGGACAGTAAATATTCGTGGACGCCGCGATTAGCCGTCGCCCGCGGCACTCCGGCATGCAACACATTTAACGCAGTGCCCACACCACCACCTCCACTTACATGGCTATCTGAGAACGTTAATCAACAACAATGAACTCCATACATTACACATTACTAACTCCTGCGAGAGCCGAACAAAGAATCCAATCTAAATCCTGGCTCTATTAAAGTTTCGCAACAGGACGCTATCGGCAATAGGAACAATGATTTTTTCCATGTCCTTTGGGGCAACAAGTTGATGAAATATTTGCTCAATCGGTTGTGTAACATAGTTTCATTTATTTCACTTCACCCCAGTCACTCAACTGAAATAACAACACAGTACGGCGGACGTGAATCAGCAATAAATTTCAATGGCGATACATTCACGTATACCTCATAACTGCCGCATTCATATATCATTAATATGTAACAATACTAACATTTCTTTTCGCCACGCAATTTGACGTCACATCGTCTCATCAGTTGTGCTTTGCTTTAAAAAAAAATACAGTTCCGATTCATTATTTTATATATTCGTACAGTTATGTGTTTTCGCATAAATTGAACAAATTATACAGAAGTAATAACATGTAGTGTATTCGGAACTGTTCCAAATCACATGTTACAAAATGAAGCGCTAATCACGAACCGCGCCTAGCAAATTACCGAAATTAACTAAATGGTTTATGTTAAAATAGAAAACAGTAGCTGTCGGAATATAATTACGTTGATATGGGTTTCTATCTAAGTACTAGTTGCTATGTACCAATAAAATATATTTTTATTAAGAATATTAAAAGGGTAAAAGAAAACATCTAAGAATAATACTGAAGTCGCAGTAGCTATAAAAAACAATCTTCAAAACGGTAAGTAAAGCCTGTTTGGTCGCTGCCTCTACAGAAACCACCCCAGCACTCTTGGGACAAGTAAAAACCCAGAAAAGGTTCCTTTATTAATACTTCCTATATTTTGATGCCTAATCTGACTGCTAAATGTGGTTCTGAAGAAAATAACTATCCCCCGAACCGGTTTTTGTTTTTGAAACATAAAGTTAATTGTAAAAGCACCTACCTAATACATACGGGGTTTTTATATTTTAAGGCTTATGTTTGACCAAGTTAGATTAAGAAATAAAAAAGAAAAGTATTCGTTGTAAAATTCAGAGGTACCTACTTACTTCATGAATTGCCATTGTTTTTCATTGATAAAATAAACTCTTGTGGAAACGTTTTTCTTAAACGTGGTTCCGTACTAAGAACTATTCCCGTATCATAGGCGCATTCACAAATATTTAGACTCGCACATCAAAGTTACATAGAGGTCTGTGTAAAGTTACATAGACCTGTAGGCCATACAATTATTTGTTCTGTGCGGAAATCGAACCCACAAAACGCAACGCAGCAGCTACTGCACCAACCATGCCGACAATTAAACGGGATGCGATTCAGGTACAGCAACAGCCCATGTTACCGAGTAAAGCAATAATACACAACAAAGTGCGTATGGTAAGTAATTAAGCAAATGTCAGAGCACAAACTGCGGAATAGGAAACTAAAGTGTCACCCGTCCGGTACATCGGTGGAATTAGCATCGAGCGAGTCACCTTCATTCAACAACACGAACCAGCCATTAATCTTACACAATGTGATTGCGGTCCGAATCTCTCTTCATTATTCAATCATCCAACGACGAGTAATCTGAAGGTTCTGATAATCATGTTTCGAATTAAGGAAACATTCCATTCAGCCAGTCCTTGAAACGTCTGAAAACGCTGAAAACAACTTGTTTACTAATGGTCCCAATAAAATTATCGATAAACTTGGGATTCAGATTATGTTTTCCCTTAACTTCCGCTGCGTACAACCGAACAAGTCATAAAAGTCAATAAAGGATGCTGATATAGGCCAAGGCCGGGAGCTTTTACTACTCGTAATACTACTTACAGTACAATTTACCCTTGCGACTGTACTCATCTTTTAGCTCAACTTCTAATTTATTTGCATGTAAACGTGACTCTCTCGTAGTAACATCAATTCAAATGATATACAGACCTGTTATACGTTACACGAAATTTCTTTAAGAATTTGTTCAAAAGCTGTATGCAAAACTCGCCGCGAAGTATCAGCCTCCCAGTGATACATAATGCATAAACATCGCACCTCGACGTGCACAAGGCTGGAGGCAAGGGCTCTTCATATCTTGAGCATGCCTCCACTTAGCTGCTGCATGCGGCCCGTCCGTGTAACACTCACTCGCCACCACTCACCGATCTAATGTATTACAATCAAACGGGTATGCACAACAGTCACCCACCGGAATACGTTAAACGGCACGTGTACATAACTACATAAATCACGTATAGTTGGCGATCGTTGTGCACTTGTGCGGATAAATGGATTAGTGTCCATGGATGGATTACAAATAAACTGTGAAATGAAACAGCGTAGAACACATCTGTCAACTACTCTTCAAGTATTGATTGAATTTATTAGACTAAAAGTTTACCGTTAAAGAAAATGAATATCAATAGGTACTTAAGCATCGATAAATGTATTTATAGATAAGTTTGCTTTGTGTACCCAGGACCCATAATTAAATCTTGAATGGCTGCTTTCTACTTTTATACCATTATTAAATATTAACAAGGTCAAAATAAAAATGTGAATGATGTGTAAAATTACTCGAGCTCTTCAAATAAGCGGGTACTTCTAAAGGCTGACATAAAAAGTAACCGAAAATATTCATCATAATATATTAACAAAACCACAGTTTCACACTGTATTTCAAAAGACAGACCTTATTTATTCTTTCTTTATCTTGCAGTTTTAAAACTGGCACAAAATACAAAAAAAAATTGATCTTTAGAAAAAAAAGAAACGGCAAAAACGCATTCGATATTCAAATCCAAACAAGCGATGTCTGCGGCTAAATGTAAGTTTCTGAACCGAACTAGAGCATAAACAGTGCGTACTTGAAAAGTGCATGAGCGCGAAGCAGCTGAAGCGTAGAGTGCCCTCGAGTGTTGTAGGGTCGTTAGAAGCCGCACTGCACGCTGCACCTCCTACCAGGATTATTTAGTTAAGCATCTTTTCACTAAACCTTAATGAGACTTCTTCCTACTTCTACGAAACTTCGAATTTAATTCTGAGATCGGATATAGGAATAAAGTCACAACAAAATATTAGTTTTTGCTCAGGATAGTTTCCGACAGCTTGTGAGTTGTGAGCGTCTCTCACTCGTGTGCTAAAACACGACTTTGTCACAAAAGTTACAAAGTAGAACAGGAAGTTACATATTTGACAAATATGGGATCCAAACCCGAAGTATTAGCACGACGGACACGTAGGTATTTATTTGTCAGTCGATCCCTTCAATTTGTTAGATTTAGATTCGAATGACATCATTTCATAACCAACGAGTATTAATAGTAGTAGTTGTTCTCATGTGACTAATCCATCTCCCTCTTTCACAATATTCAATAGCAACGTGGTCTAAAAAATATAAAACAACATGAAAATATCCATTGCTCATTTAATAGCGCTGTAAAAGTCAACTGAAAGATTGATTCGAAACTCGTCGACTGGCTTGCCGATATAAACTAATATCTATACCTACTTTTGAATTTGTTTTACGCCGCCATTTTTCGTCACCTATGAAGAATTTTATGTTAAAAGTACAGCAAAAGATTTGAACGAAAATATTTGTTCAAAGAACATCATTTTTTCCTTTTTAATGGCAGTTGATTTACGCTACTGGCGCGGAAATCTCCTGGACGAGAGTCAAAGAATTCTTTGAACGAGGTTTTCACTGCATCTTCGGTGTCTTTTTGCCCTTTAAAAGAGCTCTCTGAACTAAAATAAAATGACCTGATATGTTGATGTCGCTTTGAGTTGAGCTCTATACTTGCTCACCAAGAGTGAAGTGAACATTATCTGAAAACAATTCTGCAAAGTTTGAATAAATATTTTTGTGATGTTGTAGCTGTTAACGAATGTTGTTTATACAAATTGGAATACGAAAAAACTGTAAACTGCATTTGTTACACACTGTAACTAAAACTTTTGAAATGTCAAAGTTTTGTAACGACTAGCTTATAATTTTGTGGTTCTCTTCTGCCGTGGCTGTTCGGATTTTGGGGTTGACACGTAAGTATGACAGATTTACGATGAAATAATTAATGATAATCTCTTAGGCAGACCCCTTGTTAATAAATAATCAGTTCTAAAATCTATTTATGCAAAAGGATATTTTTCATCCCATCATCACGGGCTTGGAAAATATATATGAGAGATAGAACCCACCATGAGTTTGTTAACACGAGATTATGCCTAAAAGCCTCTTTATGGGACGAAATATATGCAAACGGCGTATGATGTGCTTCAGTAAAAAAATATGAAAAGTCAAAAAATAAGCCCGTGACGTCTTTCGTTCATTTATAAAAATAGAGGCAAGACAGAGTGGTTATTTACTTCTGTATTATTTTAGTTTTAGGTCTTTGGATTATATGATATTTAAGTAGATAGAAACATTATTTGTGCTCTTTTGTCCTTCAAGGTGAGCGAGTCTATTGAGTTCTTAGTCCTACACGGGTTCAGTCTAATGGAAGACGTTTCTACGTAACATTTACTTACAATGTCTCTCAAAATTGCGAAATTTAAACGAAATTAGTTTTGTATAGTATAGGTTGGCATAACATGTATTAAATATCTACATATATAAGTATTTTAAATCACATCTATGAACCATATTTTTTATAGTAAAATATGTAAGGCATGACAACAAACTTTTGTGCAAACAAAAGATACATGTTTTAGTTACTTTTAAAGTTTTCCTATATAAGTAATCCGACCAGCCAGACTCTATTTTAAAACAACAACAAAAACTAAACATCGTCAGCCAATGCTGTTAAGAAATCACAATCTAAGTTGTTGTTGTAAAAACGTATCACAAATAAAGTTCCCCTACAAACGTGCCATCTGAATAAATTAATTGGAATTCGCGGCATTAACATGGGAACCCGGAAAATTCGGATCGCTGACCGTCTTCGAGCCAATCCCTTTCGTCACTGTTTAATTTACACAAAACTACTCCGATTAAATTGTTTTTTTCTGTGTCGATAAAAGGTATTTTGTTTCGTTGCATGCGGCCGATATGGTTCTTTGACGAAACATCGAATCGATTCAAAAAGCCTGTGACGACCGATGACAAAAAGAATATGTGTTTGTATTGGTGACACGTGAAACAGTATCTAGGGCTGACTGAGGTTTATACATATCTGCAAGTTATAGATTATTATGTAGACATATTTACATATACAAGTATATACTCGTAGGTATGCCAAAAAAAATACAAAACAATAGTAGTTTTATTATGGTGTTGGAACTAAATGAAATAGGTGGTAGGTCGACAGACAACACGGAAAATAAAACTAATAATAATAATGAAAAAAATCTTTTAATACTAGATTTAACAACGAAATAACAAATCTACTTCACAATTTGTCTGAATTTAGAGCTGTAAAGAGTACAATTTTGTAAGCAAAAGTAAGTAATATGTGTGAGCAAAATATGCTGCAGCAATAAATATCAATTGTGCGCGCGTGCAATTAAATTACATGGCCCCCACTAATGCTCCACAATTATTTTAGCATTCATTGGTTGTGGGACGGAATAAATTGTACAAAATAATTGTTTAATTCCATTATCGCTTTTAAATAAATGTAACAAAACTATATTATTAACGTTTGGAGCACCGTACAATTTTTTTTATTTTCAGCGTAATTATGAATCATAAATAATATCAATAAGGTTCATTTACTTTATGAGTCAAGGCATTTTCAGCATATTAATTCGTTATTATTATTTTTCTAGAGGGTTTTTTTTTCTTTCACATCCGCATATGAATCATAGTTGGTGTTATCATACGATTATACTTTAATATCAATAATAATTTAACCTCACTATCTTTGTTATTTTTCTATCTAGATCATTACTCACAACTAGGTCCGATTGTATTAAAACTGATAAATATTTGCACGTTTACTTTGAAGCATATTTTCGTTACAAAACTTAGAGAGTTACGTCTTCTGGATCCTCCACGGCTGCTGTCTTAATCACTATCATCTTCAACATGTCTAACAAGGCGCCCTTCTGTGGCAAAAAATGGACTATATCCAAAAGCATAATATTTCAGTCTTCCAAGATCTTAATGCAAAACGTTATTTTGTTCGTGATCACATTCACTTCAAATTTACCAACCGCTAACTATTAGATTTCTTGCCATAGGAATCATCACATTTTATACCACTACTGTCAGCGTTATCTTCTGGGTCTGAAGAAGAGTCATCGGAATCTGGATTCACCACAAACACTCGCGAAAACCTACTGTCGCCATCTCTAGAGTCATCGGAATCCTCGTCAGACGTAACAGGCTCCTCAGGAACGTCACTTGAAAATCCGTAACTTCTTTGAACTATCTCTTGTCCTGAATCACTTGAAACAGTGGAGTCATTTGAAGCAGGTAATTCTTTCACTGGTTCTAAAAGACCAGGCATTGTGTTTGCTGGATTGAAAATAACAATTGAGAATCAACCTCGGCGATCACCTTTATATCGACTGACGGTTCGTTAACAAGTGACCATTCAACTTCCTCCTTATCTACTGCTGGTTATCAGTATCGTGGGGCTTCGGCGATTGAATAAAATCTAAGCGATAAGTTTGTAAACAAGTAGATTTAAATTGTGAAAGATAAATAAGACAATAACATCTCATTATTGAACAACACAATATAAAACTGAAACTTACTCATTTGTGTATGGCAAACCTTACATATTTTGGCGGAACCAAACCCAATCGCATCGCATTTCAACAGAATCTCGCTGAGAAAGAAAATAAAAAACGCACAGTAGACGTTTTGTGATCAGATCACGAACATTCAATTGGGTTATCGTCAAAACATTGGAGTGTAGATATCCGTGACAAAGGCGCAACTAGATACAGCCGGCGAGCCATATCGCGCTATGTCGCCACCTCGGGCGAGCGATTCATATAGAGATCGGGAGTTCGCGTGAATGTACCCACTGTAGTATAACCCCACAGTATTCGCTGTATCGGGTGTATCGAGAACAATATTCGGTCGTGTATCGGCAGTAATTGGCTGGGAGTGGGCGGATCGATCGCTCGATGTGACACAAATACCTCGTTCCGCGACGCTATCACCCTCAGTAATCCACTACCGACCTAATTGTTTCTTCTAATGACAATTGAGAATCACTTAATACGACAATTATTATCCGATGTTCTGTATCATTGCTCGATTAGACTATGTGTTATTGAATAGACGCCACGTAGACTAGATAGGAGAATTAATATTTAAAGTCGTTATAATACGCGTCTTTGAAAGTTGAAACATGTACGGTCGTTAGGCCCTCCAAATGGTTTTCGTTATTCTGAGCGTAGCCTGCAGCAATCTCCGAGGATTGCACTTGACCTGCAATGCAAAACGCGCAACAAAAGCCGGCTACAGCGAGCGCTCACAAAACACGGATCTTTCTGATCTAAAGAACCAAGGTTCTCTCACATACATATGTATATTCTAAGTGTCATAACGTATGCATGTATGTAAGTGTTCTAAGGAAACGCCGGTGGATGAGAATGCAACAAGCATCTGGGTCATTGCACACTGCTCTTTCGGTTCGATATGAGAGGCTTACCATATTTTGCACTTATGCAAATAACACACTCAGGAGCTATAAAGTTCAAAATACATATGATATTTGTACAGTTACCTGAGAGAAACTTACATCCTTTATTTTAGCAATAATACTGTAAGCAATGAAATTAATCTTACGCTTATCAGGGCTTTGTAATATCTAACGCGTTCCACTCTTAATAGATTATAATTTGGTTTTAAATAGCTCATAAAGCTTAAGAACGTAAAATTAATCCGAGAAATGTAGGTAGCGCGACCCCGTACTAACTTTCTTGCCAATCATGCAGTTTTGTACGCGGTGGCTATTTCAGATTCTTTCAAGAAAATTAATAAAAGTGTGTTATTCGACTTTTTGAGTACTTAGTAAAGTACATACCGGAAGTTTGAAGAAAAACACAGAAGCCGTTTCAGACGGTCTTTCTTTTGTTTTTTTCACGATTTCTTATTGTATGCAATAATAATTAAATGACAAGGTATTACCAGACTTTTTAAAAATGTTGATCGGAGAACCTGATTTGCTTGTTGTCCAGTAAATTACCAAAATATCTCTTAATAACCCTCACCTCACCGCTGATCATGTTGACAAACCTTAAACGCGTATTAACTCTACAAAATCCATTCCCGTCAATTTTGCATGATCACAAGACTTCCTTAATCTTCAAAGCGCTCGAAAGCAAAAATGATATATCAAACGGATAAAAAATGAATGTGTGCAGAAAAGGATTATGTGTTAAGGTTTAGCCTAAGGAGCTGAAATTGCATTTATTTCTTTCAATTGGGTTGTGCTACACACGTATGTATCCGCACAATTTGATCAATACCTTCGGATTGGATTGTTCTGCAGAGTGTAGAGGAGCGCGCCGCGGCGGCGCTCGGGCCGTAAACATCGCACGGCTCCATTGAAATGTTGTCTCTGAGGGCTATGTTTTATTGAAAAACTTTTCGCGTTGCTCTTCAATACTCAGAGCGCTCCGCCCGACACGCCGTCGCCAGACTACTAACGTACCTCACCGTCTAGTATGCCAATATAACACCACAGGATATCCATTATTCATTCAATTTGGAGATCACGGAAATATCCATCTTTTTGTAACAGGTACAAACAAGAATTAATTCCACCGTCGTTATCTGCCCAATTCGGTGTGCTTCAATGTAAACAGCGGAGCGGGCGCAAGGTGGTCTGAGTAAATCGCTCCATTAGGCAGTTAAAAGCTCGTCGCTATCGTCGGGACATAACTCAGCCACCCGTCTCCGCGCGGCCCTATAAATTACGCCTTTGTGCGAACGGGGCGTGCCCGCTTAAAATATGTACGACATTGTCTTCCCGGCGAAACTCCCCTTCTCATATCTCCCACTGAAATCCGCTGAAGGTCACCTAACAGTAAATTATCTATTCGTACGTTTTGCCAGCCGGCTGAGCTGCGTTGTACTTAATCCAAAACTTTTATGTAGGTCGCGCCCGTGTCAGAATATGTAAGTTATACTTGTAACAGGAAGAGGAAATGAGTTACGGATCTGCCATCACCCAGTATTTGTTGACAGTTTATTTATGGAAGCAAACATATCATGAAATATGATTAATGAATGCATCAATAATATTGAAAGTTATTTTTCATTTAACAGGCAATTTTCTACCTCGAACCTCGAACGGTAAAACATTTTTATATTTCATGTTCATCTATTAATCTCTGGAAGAAATCAGATTAATCCGTCTACGTAATCTGTGAACTGATGCGCATAGACAATATGGCTTAAAGCTTCTCCTCCTACCTACCCCATAACGAACATATAGGAGATTAATGCTTGACACAATATGGCATCACGATGCAGGATAAGCGCATTAGCAACATAGAGACAACCTCCAAAATAAGTTCACTGGCTTACGTCACACATAAAAACTACAGACGGAAAAAATTCTAACAACACAAGGTAGTTTTCGAAACAGTAATTTTAATCCATTCGAATTTAGAGTTGTAAATTGACAATAGTTCAGAACAAAATTCCGCATAAAAATTACTTGAAAAATGTGAGTAAAGTATGTGGTTTGTGAAACCAAAAAAACATGAAATAGTCCATAATTTAGGTGGAGGTACGCCTCCGTTCGCGCGCACACGGGACATTTATTAGATCTACGAGGTAGATGATGTCTGTGTTTGATTGCTGCCACGACGTATACCAACTCTTTAGGCTGTACGAAACGTAAATATTTGAACACTCTATTTCAGGTTCTGTGGTGCCTTCTAGAAAATCGAATTGACTTTTTCATCATGACTGTTTAAATAAAGAATGATATCAAAACTACCCAAGTGTTTTTGTTTTGTAAGAAAGAGTATTTTACTAGTTTTTCCACCGTGAACAACATATAATTAGTCCTTCGTCCGTATCCAATATATCGTAAGAGATTAGATACGAAGGAATTGGTCATTTCACCTACGTGAACCCAATATTGTAAGTGGCCATAAAAGACGAGCTGACACTAAATTCGCTTAAGCCAAGTGACTAAAGAAAAAACAATGACAAGAAGCAAACCTAAAATAAATTGTTGATATATTATTACGTGATCCCCTCGAACTATCTCTTCAACATAAAGCGCTCACTCGATTATCACCTGAATCATTTCGAGAGCTATCTTAGCGCTGAAAGGTACAAATAAGTGGAGATTTCGGTTGTGCTCGTGTCATTAGGCCTTAACAAGGCTTTGGGAGTCGTCGAAGCAGTGATCGAAGCTCGGTCAAGCGCGAGAGATAATACCTCCGGCTGCCCTTCCTAGTAATAACCATTCAGCGATTGAAGCCTTCGCGGAACATTATTACTTATATTTACTTTTTTGTTCCATAACAAACTGTAATACAAGCCTGTGAAGCTTTACACTATGTACCTACATAGATTTTTTCATAAAACAGTTTTACAAAATAGTTAGAAATTGATTTAATTTAATTTAGTTGGTACTGTTCGTGTTTCATGGTTGAACTTAATTATCATTTCATTGCTATTTTTAAACAGACGAGTAGTTACTATATTTGCTATACAGACTAAAAACATTTATTTTTAGGAAAGCATAAAATGTAAATGCTATACAAACATTATGTTCTCTTAATTCAGTATTTTTCAATGCAGTCACAAGTATCATCAAGTTGTAAAAATGAACGAAGGAATACAAATTGTCCTGGCGTTGTTTGTGCAGTGTATTGTTTCCAGCAGTAAATCATTACAGCTGTATAGCTTTGTGAGGGTTGATGCACGAAGGGTAGATGCTATTTGAAATATAACTCACTGTTTTATTTCAAAATCTCAACCAAGTAACATGGATCTTTACTTAGTCACACCGAACAAGAAACAAAATTCGCCAAAGTAACATTGTTCATTGAATGTACACTGATTCTGAATATTATAATTCATGATACAATATTTAAAATTATTCAAAGATGCTAGATAGAAATGTTACAAATGAAAATAGATAGTCATTTTATAAATGGAATAAATCCTATAATTTAACGCGCTTATCCCATCCATGATAAATAATAAAAGCAGTGGTGGCCGAGTGGTAACAGCCCCGACTTACGAGTTATACAGGGTGCGGGTTCACACCCAGCCAGGCGCATTATTTTGTGTAATTCATTTCATCACCACTGCTCTCAAAACGGTGAAGGAAAATATCGTGAGGAAACCGGCATGTCCCAAAACCAAAACTTCGAAAACATGTGACATTCACCAACCCGCACTGGGCTCGTGTGATGGATTACGACCCATTCCCTCTCCTAGAGGCCTCCTGGCCTGAGTCCCAGCAGTGGGAACATTAAAAAATCCGGCCAAGAGCGTGTCGGGCCACGCTCAGGGTAGGGTTCCGTAGTTTCCCGTCCGTCACAATAAGTGTACCCACATATGAGTTTAAAAAAATGCTTGCATATACGATTATACTACAAACTTAGTCCAGAAATTATTTTGTGGAACCTTTTTGTCTTTTTGTACAAAAACTGTTCTTTCCATCAAGTTCAAAATAATTTTCCTAGAAAGTCCTTATAAAGTTCAACTTTTCAGATTTTTTTCATATTTTCTAAACTTATGGTTCAAAAGTTAGAGGGGGGGGACACATTGTTTTTTACTTTTGGAGCGATTATTTCCGAAATTATTGACATTATCAAAAAATGATTTTAGTAAACCCCTATTCATTTTTAAATACCTATCCAACGATATACCACACGTTATGGTTGAAATTAAAAAAAAAATCACTTCCCACTTTACATATAGGGGAGCCCCCCTATATGCCCTAATAAAACATTTTTTTCCAATTTTTATTTTACCACTTTGTCGGCGTGATTGATATACATATTGGTACCAAATTTCAGCTTTCTAGTGCTAACGGTCACAGAGATTAAGCGAGGACGGACAGACAGACAGACAGACAGACAGACGGACAGACAGACATGGCGAAACTATAAGGGTTCCTAGTTGACTACGGAACCCTAAAAAAGGTTGATTATGCTAAATATTATATTTAAAAATGCACATAATTTCGTTAGTTTCTACTAGAGCCACGTACCTCTAGAATTAATTACTTGTCAAACTGCGAACTGTGCCGAAGTGGTGGCAAGTTGGATCGTAGCAAAGTCGATAGTAGTAACTCTTCGCACGTGGTCTGAGTCGCAAAACCCTGTTAACTAAGATGTCACGATTTGACAATGGCACGAGATAACTTCTGTGTCGTTAATATGAAATGTTTCACCTCCGTCCTTTGAGGTCACGTTTGTAGTAAACATCGCTATAATGATGAATATTTTGGCTGTAAGATCTCATGAGTAATGTGAGTTAATGATGAGATAAGAAGATTTGCTATCACAATATCTACATATATGAGTATGGTTTGCATTTAAAACAGCGCAAAGCAATTCATACGTTTTTAGAATCACACTAAATATATTATAAAAGCGAAAGTTTGTATGCGTGTGTTCGTGTGCATGTAAATTAAAGAACAATGGCGAAATAATAACTTTAAAAAAAAGTCTTTATTAAGAATAAGGACCAATTATATTCAAGACCTGAGTAAGTCTGAAAACAAAATGAATTATACTAAAAGTGTATTTGATAAATTACTTTCACTATATTCAATACAAATGGTGTTGTCACGTGTTTTTTAATCTGATAAGACATTTAAGCCTTTTGTTTTTACATATCTTGTAATTATATTTACGTTTACGAATCACCATTCTTGTTCATTTCAAATAAACCATTTAAAGGCACTTTTATAAATAGTCAAGGTCGGTCAGTCACAAAAAGGTGAAGCTATTTGCACGTTCCAAAGCGTAGATCTTTATGAAGAAGAATGTGCAGGAAACTCCCAAATAGATTTATAGACTCTGAAAAAAAAATTTTTTTTTTTCAAAGTTTACTGTTATGACTTTTATGTTTTTCATCACTAGTTGCTTGCTTGCTACTTTTCAGTGTTTTTTTTAACATTGAAGTCGGTTGTATTTTTTTTGTAAAAAGTTTTTTATTTTACACTTTTTAGTTATGGTACCACACCACTAAAAAGTAACTCTCAGCCAAACTTAAATACCTTATAGCCAGAGAGCATCTAATAACGATTCTAATAATTCCAAACACGGTTAGATTACATTAATTTACATTTTGGCTTCATCATCAGAATAGTCCGATAAATCCCCTCCCCCTTTTCATTCAGCCAGTCATCGACTACACGTATAAACAAAGCAATTTTACTTGTTACAACAGTTCTGCTGCGATCCTATGAGGAGTTCTGTTCCATATCTTCGAAGGTCATGATCAAGTCATAACAATATCAATGGGATCAACTTGGAAGCATAATCTTTCAATCAAAAAAAGAATTATCAAAATCGGTCCACAATTGACCGAGATATCGGTGAACATACATAAAAAAGTCGGTTAAAATTCCCTATCTCAAAAACTACTGAACCGATTTTGATGAAACTTACAGTATTCCCTAAGTTGAACAATACCTAATGGGATGAAGAATGGTAAGGCATTTGGCCCAGACGGAACACCAGTTGAAGTGTGGAAGTTGTTGCGAGTTGATGGATGGACGTGGTTAGCTTTATTCTTCAATAAATTGTTGCAGGAAGAAGCCATACCTGATGATTGGTGCAACAGTTCCCTGGTGCGCCCATCTATAAAAACAAGGGTGATGTGCTTGAATGCAACAACTTTAGAGGAATAAAGCTAATGTCACATACTATGAAAGCCTGGGAGCAAGTTATTGAAAGGAGACTGAGAGAAGAGAGTGAAATTGCAGAGAACCAATTCGGTTTTATGCCTGGTCGAGATACAACAGATGGCATTTTTGCTATACGCCAGCTGTGCGAGAAATACAGAGATGCGCATAAAAACTTGCACATGGTATTTGTTGACCTGGAGAAGGCATATCACCGGGTACCTCGTGAGGTTCTGTGGTGGGCCCTTAAGGAGAAAGGTGTGTCTGGGAAGTATTTGCAGCTGATCCGAGCAAAGTACAGTCAGTGCAGTACCCAAGTTCGGTCTACGGTGGGCAACACTGGCAGCTTCAATGTGGCTGTCGGCTTACATCAATGGTCGGCTCTCAGCCCTTACCTCTTCCTGATGATAATTGATGCTTTGACGTCGGACATCCAGGAAGAGGCTCCCTGGTGTATGCTGTTTGCCGACGACATTGTGCTGGTTGCCGAGAGTGACCTAGAGGTCCAAGGCAATTGAGGTGTTTTGAGACCATCGGAGGTGTGGTGGCATTAGACTGGAGAGTGTTGGCTTAAAATTGAGTAGAACGAAAACCGAGTACTTGTTCTGCGATTTTGGCGGTCTTTCCGGTTCTGTGCCCTTAGCTCTCGCTGGAACGCCCATACCAATCTGCTCCGACTTTCGGTACCTCGGGTCGCTTATCCAAGCAAATGGTGAGGTAGACCGAGACATAACACATCGGATCAATTCAGGATGGATGAAATGGCGACAGGTCACTGGAACAACTTGTGACCCACGGATGCCCCTCAAGTTGAAGGGTAAAATGTACAAGTCCGTGATAAGACCGGTCATACTGTATGGATCAGAATGTTGGGCTGTGAAAAAGACGGATGTAAAAAGATTGCAAGTAGCGGAGATGAGAATGTTGAGATGGATATATGGTATGACGAGATTGGATAAAGTGAGAAATGAGTATATTAGAGGAAGTTCGAAAGTGGCGCCAGTGACTGACAAGTTGAAGGGGAATCGTTTGTCTTGGTATGGTCATGTAAAGAGGAGGGATGAAATGCATGTTACTAAAAGAGTTATGAGTATACATGTGGATGGGTGGAGAGGGAGAGAGAAGCCAAAGAAAAGTTGGATGGATTGCGTGAAGAGCGATATGAAAGAAAAGGAAGTTAGTGATAGCATGACGAGTGACAGGGTAGAATGGAAGAAAAAACGTGTTGCGTCGACCCCAAATAAGATGGGACAAGGGCAGAAAGAAGAAGATAGTTCTAGGACGGTCTCAAAGATTGATTGGACGACTCTTCCCCAAGTTTCTTTTGACAATTCCATAATTCCCATCAGTGAGAAAGTTAAGAACTTGGGGATATTTATCGACACGAATTTCTCGTGGACTGCCCAGCTACAGGAAGTTAGTCGTAAATTATTCGCATCTGCTTCATCTTTGCGAAGACTGCGTAATTTTCTACCAACTGCCACCAAGATTGCGCTTGCTCAATCTCTTCTTCTTCCCATCCTTGATTATGCTGATGCCAGCTATCTTGACCTCACTGAAGTACAACTGGATAAACTTGAGCGACTTCAAAATTTTTGCATAAGGTTCATATTTGGTTTACGCAAATATGATCATGTTTCCGAATTCCGTGTTAAGCTCAAGTGGTTGCCAATCCGCCTTCGCCGGAATGCTCATATTCTCTCTCTCTTGTATAATGTGCTATTTTCCCCTTTCACCCCTCTTTATCTTAAGAAACGGTTTGAATTTCTTAGTGATTCGCATACGAAATCTCTTAGGTCATCAGATAACTTGAGACTCAAAATGCCGATGCATTCCACTACGTTTTTTGACAAGTCCTTTACTGTCCAGGCCACACGTCTCTGGAATGCTCTGCCAGATACAATAAAACGCGCGCAGTCACTACATACATTCAAAACACTTGTGAAGGAATATTACTTGTCCTTGTAATCTTGTTTCGTTTTTAGCTGTATAAATTGTAGTTGTTACTTGTTTTCTTGCCTATATAATTATTATTTAGTATGTATGTATTTAAGTATGTATTTTAGTGTTAAGTATAGTACTTTGTTTTTCTTTTCTTCACCAGTAATTGTTTAGCTTGTTTTGTAATGCACCATGTGCAACCCCATTTTATGTCCAGTCAATCGCTTTCCATACCAGGTTGCCTGGAAGAGATCGCGGAATGCGATAAGGCCGCCAATTGTATATTTTAAATATAAGGCTCAAATTTGTAATTTATTATCTTGGTGTACAATAAAGGATACATAAATAAATAAATAAATAAATAAGATACGAAAACTGGGCAGTTCTGGAAATATTACATATATACGGGTCGAATTGATAACCTCCTTTTTTTGAAGTCGGCACGGATGAATAAATCCAAAACTATGAGTACGTAATATTTAACAAAAAAAAAAAAAACTTTTTTTTTAGCAGATTTTAACCAAAACTAAGACTGCGACATTTAAAATTTGAACAATGGATGTTCTTAAACAGGAATCGAATCTTTGAATTTTTGAAAAATCACATGCTGTAATTACACTATTCGATGACAAAATTCTGGGACGTAATAACATATGGCACTACGCAGAGACAGTATCTTAGTAAAAGACACTCACTTACTTGTGTTAGTTTATTTATCCAGCCTGTTTTATTCTAACAATTTACACTAATTAAGTGGTATACCTAAGCAGTTTCGTAACGATAATGGTCATTGATCTAAGTATCCTTAATATATCTTCGTAGGAACCCGAAAAGTAAACGATATTTCATTTTTCATTAGTAAAAATGGGTGGAGCACGACAGATGTCGATTCAGGATGGCTTTAGGTGTCTTTACTAGGTGCTACCAGTGTCTTCGCCTGCGTTATAGTGGAAAATTATCCCAAGGGAACCAACTTCCGGGATAAAAAAGGGTCCTTTGTAATATTCCAGGACATAATCCAACCGTGTGCTAAGTTTCATCGAAATCCGTTAAGCCATTAAGAAGTAATATACATACAAACACAAAAACTTTCATGATATTATTATATTTATATTTCTTTATGATATTAGTGTGATTTCTGTTCTTAAAAATTATAATGTCAAATAGGTAGCCAGACCAGGTCACACTTAAATGTGAGGGGTCAATGAACGTTATAGCCGTGGCTAAAAGGAATCTTCTATAGATACCTAATTGCTTGAAAGTATCTAGACATTTTGAGTGAAAGTAAAGTAAGCTTCCTTCATTCGGTTAATAATCATCTTTATTCGCTTCGTATAAAATTCTGTCAAGTCAACAGACTCGACGGCATCGCTTTAATGAGAAAAGTTAAATTTAATAATTCGATACTTTTACGCAGTTTATAGTAATTTGCCCTAATTACACAAGTTTTAACATCGGCGCGGCATTATCCGATAATGATTGTGTTGTCGGCAGCGTACCTGCGTCATACTGAACATTACACCGCCAGTGCGTATCTATAAAGTATTAACGCTCCCTGTAAAGTGAAATTAAGTATTCATTTTTAATCAACACCAGCTTTTATAGGCGGAGCAGATAGTTTGCTGTACCCGTACTCAAGATCGTCTAAAGGGAATGCAAACGATTCCACGTAAACAAACCTCAGAGAACCTATTCTTGCTTATTTATCGTGATTTAAGTCGCTGCTGTATCACGATCTTTGTTAACAAATCACTGTCTATTCAGTCAAACAGTGATGATTTCTTATTTGACTGATACTGATAGTAGGATATACTTAAGTATCTTTCACACTAGAACAATCGAATTGATACCATTGTCAGCATCTTCCCGCCCTTGTTCCGTTTTATTTGGGATCGGCGCAACACGTTTTTTTCTTCCATTCTATCATGTCACCCGTCATGCTATCACTATCGTATGCTAAGGTGAGGATTTTTTTTTAAAGCGTTGCCTCACTCTTGGATTAAATCCGGTATCGTGGGTGCGTTCACAAACATGTAGACAGACGTGGAACACATATCTGTAAGTCATACAAATATTTGGTCCGTGCAGGGACTGAACCCGCGACACGCAACGCAGCAGCCAATAATTCAACGACTCCTACTACCGTGCCGTCAATAAAATTATAATTCTCCTATATATTAGTACTCGTTACTAGGTCTTTATCAATATACCCCGTTAAATTAATTTCTTTAAGAAAACGTCAGCTGAGCGAGTTCAATGACCTGTAGGTAGTTTGTACGCATTGAACTCGCTCAGCTGACGTTTTCTTAAAGAAATTAATTTCGTACATGCGTAAATTAATACGAGTTTTGAGAAAAAGGTACTTTATTTTTTAATTTTATCTTTACAAATCGATAGTGTTTCATGTACCGAATCGACCCTCCACGGGATTAAAACGATTAAAATTTAACGATGTATATACATTTTTAGGTAGCTCTACTTATCCGTCTTAGCTGTTTATTAAATCTAAATCTTATCTAAACTACAAAGGTTTAAAAAGTAAAACACGCTTGGTGGATTACAGCCCATTCCTCAGAGTCCCAGCAGTGGGAATATTATAAGGCTAACTGATTATAGATGTAATGAAATGACCTCCTTGGAAATGACATTTCATTTTTTTAATTTTTAAGCTGTGGATACGGGGTGACGTATCATTCAATGACAGATTATGTTTAGATTATTTTGTGCATTTTATTGTTATAAAAACTTGTAGAGAGATAATTAAAGGGATATAATTGAGGAGGCGATATTATTAAACTTTAAATGTCGTTTCTTTGTTTTCAGGTGAGATAAAAGTGTAATTTTAGTTAAACGATAATTGTTATACCTACTGTAAAAGCATGTTGAATAAAACAAATCTTTGTTTTCAGAGAAACAATTTGTGGTTTATTTCGAAAATCCTCAATAAAATCCATTATAAAACGACATTTTTGTTAACTAAAAGAAGATGGACCGGCTGCAATTTGAGTTTACGATGATAGCTTCAAATGATGGCAAATCAAATGTATTAGCCATAACCTCAATATCTACAGAAGGAAAATGTTATGTTTTACCTGATGAGCTGAAGCCGGTGATTCATCATACATATATTGTCAAAATGAATACTTTCTCAAAAATAAAAAATAGTATAAAGAAAAGGTATCAAAGTAGAAAAATATGGATAAAATTGGATGAAGATCTTAAGAAAACATATAGAGATGAGGAAGGTAATATGCAATTTTTAGATCAATATTTAGAAGAAATAAGCACAAAACAACCAATAGACAAAAACGACAATTTGCAACATATCTTGGAAAAATTAATAGAAACTACTACAAAGAAAGAAACTCAACATAACCTAAAACATATTTCAGAGAAATTTATTATTGAAAAATTCACAAGCAAGAACCCTAATGCAATGCAATGGATTGAGAATTTTGAAAAGGAGTGTGAGCGCTTTAATATATCAAAAGATGAAACAAAAATAGATATATTGAGATTATTTTTAGAAAAATCTTGTTTGGATTGGTATAGCTCGATGGCCATAAAACTAACAATAAAGGCTGAATGGAATGAATGGAAAGACAAATTTTTAGAAACTTTTAAAAACCGAGGATGGGACATAGTTATATATGCTCTCGCATTTAGATATAAAGAAGGACTACTAATTGATTACGCTATTAGAAAAGAAAGGCTTATGCTAGACATAAACAAATCGATAGACTCCAAAACAATGATAGATCTTATTGCAACAGGTTTACCTGGGTTTATCTTAAATAGGTTAAACAGAGATGAACTCAATGACACTACTGATTTGTTCAATGAGATAAGAAAATATGAAGGTATGATGTACAAGAAAAACTCAAGTACAATAAAGAGTTGTACATTCCTTTATAAAAATAAAACTAATGATAAGAAGCCATGTAACACTTGTGAATCTTTGAACAAAGGAATAAGATATCATCCGGAAGAGTCATGTTGGTTCAAGAAAAATAAAAAAGAATCTGAAAAAGTTTTTAAACCCAAAAATGTAAATAACAACTCCATTATTGAAGTAGATATAAATACTGAGAAAAAAAACGAGTAAGTACACCATTAATCAAAATCAAGCTCTTATTAGAAAATAAACTAGAAGTGAGCGGCATTTATGATTCAGGCTCACAGATCTCTATAATAAATTCAAGACTGATTAAAATAAAAGAAAAAAAGGACAATGAGAATATAGCATATATGAAAACGGTTAATGGTGTGAAAAAAACAGATGGCTTGATAACAATAAAAATAAAAATATTTGATTTAGAAGAAGAGGTGGATGTATACATAGTAGAAAATGAATATTTTGATGATTTTATAATCAGATTGGATATGATAAAGAAATTCAAACTAACCCAAAACGAGGACTTGCGGATAGAACAAAAGATAAGAACAAATTAAATAGATGAAATGTCTAAAGAAAACAGAAATGAAGAAAAGAATATAAAAACATTAGCAATAAATTTTAATGAACATATAGAAACAGAAGAGTTTGTAAGTATGACAGACCATTTAGATAATGAAAAGAAAATTGAGATCGAGAAAATAATAAAGGAATATAAAACAATTTTTGCAAAGGACAAGTATGATATAGGAACAGTTAGAGATTATGAAGCTCACATAGATTTACTAGTAAATAGATACTGTAGTAAAAGACCATACAGATGTACAATAGAAGATAAATTAGAAATTGAAAAGCAAATATCCATGTTACTAAAGAATAATTTAATAGAAGAATCCTACAGTCCTTTCGCTGCTCCAGTGACATTGGCATTTAAAAAGGGTGAAAATAGGAAATCCCGCTTGTGTATAGATTTCAGGGAACTAAATAAAATTGTTGTTCCACAAGCTCAACCTTTTCCATTAATAGATGATTTGATTGTTAAAACTAGAAATTGTAAGTATTTTACTACACTGGATATAAATTCAGCATTCTGGGCGATACCATTACGGGTGGAAGATAGATATAAAACAGGATTTGTCACACAAGATGGCCACTTCCAGTGGACCTGCCTTCCCTTTGGCTTGAAAACATCACCAGCAATTTTCCAGAGAATTTTAAGCAATATTCTAAGAAAGCACAATCTCACAGGATACTCCGTAAACTATATTGATGATATTCTGATATACTCGAACACCTTTGAAGAACATTTAAAACACATAAGAAATGTATTAGAGGCAATAATACAAGAAGGCTTTAGATTGAAGTTTACGAAATGTAACTTTGCTTCAGACTCAGTAAAGTACCTCGGCCATGTAATTCAGAACAATTCGGTAAGACCACTAAAAGACAATTTGATCTCGATAAGACATTTTCCAACTCCTAAGACACAAAAGAATATCAGACAATTTTTGGGAAAAATTAACTTCTACCATGAATACATACCAAGAAGTGCAATTATTTTAGACCCATTACATAATTTATTAAGAAAAAATGAAAAGTTTGTGTGGTCAGAGAAGTGTGAAGAATCATTTAATCAAATAAAAAGATATTTATGTTCTCAACCTGTGTTGGAAATATTCGACAAAGACTTACCAATAAAAATCTTTACAGATGCGTCTTTAGAGGGTATCGGGGCAATATTAAAACAGACTCAACTAGACGGTAAAGACAAACCGGTGGCATATTTTTCAAAAAAACTAAACGAATCTCAAAAACGAAAAAAGGCCATATATTTGGAATGTATTGCTATGAAAGAAGCAGTTAAATACTGGCAACACTGGCTAATTGGAAAACATTTCACTATTTACTCAGACCACAAACCTCTAGAGAACATGAATATTAAATGCAGGACAGATGAAGAATTGGGTGACCTCACATATTACCTATCTCAATATGACTTTACAGTAAAATATATACCTGGTAAAGAAAATATAGAAGCAGACTGTTTGAGCCGAAACCCTGTATTAGAATCAGAAGATAACAAGGAGGAACTATTAAAAATAGTTAATTTAATACAAATAAAAGATATAGTTGAAGACCAAGAAAAAAATGAAACAATAAAAGAAAAGAAACAAAATTTACTACATAAAAATAAAATCTATTATAAAAAAATAAAGAAACTTGAAAAAATTATACTCTCAGAAGAATTTAGTAAAAAAATTATAAAAAAGGTGCATGAAGATTTATGCCATATTGGAATCAGACAATTACAGAAAAAAATAAGTCCACTATATACAGCTAAAAACCTAACAAAAAATATCATAAATATTTGTAAAACATGCGAAATATGCATAAAAAATAAATCAAGATGTCAAGGAAAATTTGGGTTAATGTCACAACTGGGACCAGCAACAAAACCATTTGAGATAATGTCAATGGATACTATAGGTGGCTTTGGAGGATCTAGGTCAACAAAAAAATACTTACACCTTATAGTAGACCACTACACAAGATATGCGTTTATTGTGACTTCAAAAACACAGAACGCAAGTGACTTTATAAAACTAACAAAGAAAGTACTCGAGACAGATGAGATTGGAATAATTCTAGCAGACCAATATCCAGGCATCAATTCAAAAGAATTTAAACAGTATTTGCAGGAGAATAACATCAAACTAATATTTACAGCTGTGAATACGCCATTTTCGAACGGCTTGAACGAAAGATTAAACCAAACAATAGTAAATAAAATAAGATGTAAAATAAATGAGAAAAATAATAAGAGAACATGGACAACAGTAGCAAGAGAATGTGTACAGAAATATAATGAAACAGACCATTCTGTTACAGGTTTTGCACCAAAATATTTACTGGATGGTACAAATGTCAGTATTTTACCAAATGAAATTAAAACAATAGAAAAGGAAGACAAGTGGATTGCTGATAGAAGATTAGCATTAGAGAATACAATAAAATCTCACAAGTACAACAAGAAAATATTTGATAGAAATAGGAAAATACAAGAGTTCGAGATAGGAGACAGTGTATATGTAGAAAATGGAAATAGACTGAACAGGAAAAAATTAGACGAATTAAAAATAGGCCCTTTCAAGATAATAGAGAAAATATCGAACTCCATTTATAAGATAGACACTGGCAACAGAAAAACAGAATCAACTTTATTCCACATAACAAAATTACAACCTGTTACGGCAGAAGATGAAGTAGAAGAAAAAGAATAGGTATAAAGATAGCTTGCAGGTGCATTGTTTGTATTATATTATTTAGAATTTTCGTTCCTATGGGGGGGAGATGTAATGAAATGACCTCCTTGGAAATGACATTTCATTTTTTTAATTTTTAAGCTGTGGATACGGGGTGACGTATCATTCAATGACAGATGATGTTTAGATTATTTTGTGCATTTTATTGTTATAAAAACTTGTAGAGAGATAATTAAAGGGATATAATTGAGGAGGCGATATTATTAAACTTTCAATGTCGTTTCTTTGTTTTCAGGTGAGATAAAAGTGTAATTTTAGTTAAACGATAATTGTTATACCTACTGTAAAAGCATGTTGAATAAAACAAATCTTTGTTTTCAGAGAAACAATTTGTGGTTTATTTCGAAAATCCTCAATAAAATCCATTATAAATATACTATGTTATAAAGGTGTTTGTTTGTTAAATAATAAATATTAAACTTATTTAGATTTCGAAGTACCTAGTGTGAGTTTCTTTATACTGTTTGGCGCTCCGATTGGCCCTCTCCAAGCTCTTTACCAATCAGAGAGCCAAATGCGGCAAACTTTTCGAGTGCGTTAACGTAAAAACAACTCGCACTAAGCTCACCGTCTGTAGATAATACTTACAATACACAACGAGAGCCAGCTTATAAACACACACAACAACAAAGAAACAAACAAAAACTACACACGTCTAGTGCTGTGAGGGCTCCCTCTGACGCACTAAACATGTGTAGCTTTTTCTTCGTCGATTTTTTTTAGCCCACTGTTCAACGTGCAGCGTGCAAGTGTATCCAGTGGAACAACAGAGTGTCGCACCTGTCCGCAAACACTCTTGCTATACCTTTGCAGCTGGATCTGAAACGACACAGCAGTGACGCACTTTGCTTCCTATTAAACTAAACTGTGGAAATACTCTCTGTTTCAAAAATAAGTTTACAGATAGGAAGATATCTTTTAATGCCATGAGCTTTTTTCCCAGAAAAGCTCGCTTGCTGTAAAACAGGCTACTGGAAATACACCGCAGGAAAAATTTTGTTTCATATAAAAAAAACTAGCTTCTGCCTGCGGCTTCGCTCATGAGAAAATAGGTTTGTTCGTACAAACTTTGCACCCCCGTGGCATCCCCTTACAGGGTGAATTTTGGAAAATCGTCTCTAGAACTCGCTTACGTCATCAAAGAAAACCTTGTGAAAAATTTCACACTATTAGTCCCAGTACTTTCGGCTGTACGTTGATATGTCAGTCAATTTCTTCTTTTATTTATATAAATTAGCTTCTGCCCGCAGCTTCGCCCGCGTACTTAAAATATATCCTATGTGACTCAGGAATAAAGCAGCTTTCTACCGGTGAAAAAAAATTAGCAATCGAACCAGTACTTCCAGAGATTACCTCCTACAAACAAAAAAAAACAAACTTCATCTCTTTATTATAATAGTGTAGATTAGTAGTACGTACGTGACACATACAGCTGTTACATTTCTTCTATACATAAGAACCTATTTACATAGAAATCTACATAGTTACTTAGAATAGTCTAAACACGATTATCTAAGGGTCTATGCCCCAAAGGTAGGTTAAACTACGCGTTCACCTACGATTATTATGGGTGCTATGTACCGGTATAGGTAAATACAAACACTTGTAATACCTACCCGACATGAAATTTACGTTTATCGCGTATGTTTGATTGTAGCACAATTTATTCAACATTGTTATTACGATGAAACACGAACAATAAAGATCCATTCACAGCAAAATGTTGACACGTCCAGCGCACGTTGCAATACATTGTCGGGTTATGTGTTCACTATTATTCAGTCGAACTTTTACAACACCGGCTAACCATTTTTGTGAGTTGGCTAAAATATTATTTTTCAACACACTCGAAAACCCTACCTGGTATTTCGCTCTAGTGCGGAAAAATGTAGTATCTACAATTTATTATATTATTGTATCAGGCTAGTCGCACGATAGCGCGCACTAGTTGCGGGTAACCCCATTAAGAAAGAAAGAAAGAAAGAAAGAAAACATGTTTATTTGGCACACTATGAACATAAAAAGTATTAAAACATTGATATAAATTAATAGCTTAAATAAAACTTAAAAAAAGAAATAAAAAAATAAAATAAAAAACAATCAGCAATAATGTGTCTCACGGTAGTGCCAAATAGGTTCAGTTCAGCATTCTGTCAGACAACCGTGGCAGTTGCCTGACGCTGGTTTTCAACTGAACCTTTGAGTGTAGGTGAGTAACGAATGAAAATCGGTTTTTGAAATATGTAAAAGTAAATGTATGTGTATATATATAAATATATGTGTATATATGTATATTTTTATGTGTACAAAATTATATGTCGTAATTGTTCAGTGTTAGTTGTTTGAGTATTTAATCAGTACCCAATTAAATAAAACTTTAAATAGGTCCCAGCGTACATGGTACCATTAGGGCACATAAAAAAATATCAATCGCAATTCACAAGACGTATTTCACAGTGATATGTTACCAAATATTACATTGTTAATGAAGTGTTTACTTATTCTTTTCGAGTGTTGAAAAACGTCGACAATTCTCATTGCAGTTTATCGGCTCTAAAATAACCTCGTCTTTCGGCCTAGATGAAGAATATTCATCTAGGCCGAAAGACGCCTCGGCCGCAATGAATTTGCCCACTTATATCAAAATACCTAAACCGCAAACAAAATTATTTACTAACTTCTCTGTGGTTTAAAAACTAGACAGGAAACTACTCTCCTGAAATTATATTCCAAGCAAATTTTACTTCGTGACCCAGCTAATTCTAACTTTTAAAATTTCCCATAGTTCAACATTGCAGGTTATTTAAAAAAAGAGATCTTAAAACATACAGAAACAAGTTTTCAAGACTTTCTTCATTATTCATAAAGATACCCAAAATAAAAATGTAGCTTTTCATACGTGCACCCAAGTTGTGCAAGCAGACACATATCCAGCTAATACTTTAACTTTATCAGGCGTCGGCGCACGGATGTAAATAAAGTTGGTGACACAAACGGGAGAAAGTCACGCCATTCCTTACTTTAGAGTCTAGAATAGAATGCTACTATTTATGTTTACAGCCGCTGATTTTCAGTGGGCAAAGATAATTTTGTACGGTTTAGTGTTTCGGTTGGAAGTCAGATCAAAACCGCTCGCTTTTAACGAAAGTTCGTGATTAAACTCCCACAGTTTGGAACTTTCGATCTAAGTTCAGCAAATCCTCTTTACATAGAAACCACATTCACGTTGATATCTGTTGCTGCGTCGAATTCGTCGAGCCGTCGGGCACAGCAAACAATCAACCTTCACTGGTTCCAGAAAATGTCTAACAGGAAGTTTTTAGGTAACCTACCTATTTCCTGATATTTTCCTATAGGTTTTACTCCTACTCGTATATTGTGAGTGCGTTCACAAACATGTAACTCGCATGTTTGAAAGGGTTACTGTAGGCCTAGAACGCAAAAGGCAATTGATGGTGTGTTGTAGTCAGTAAAAACTCTCATTCCATCCTAGAGCAGAAGAAGTCATTTGATGATTTCTCACCTCAAAAATAACACAAGGCACTGATACATTTTTGAAGTTAGACTGCAAAAAATTTCAGAATTGCGTGTCCCGAATACCACATCCGATTTAGTCCTAAAAGTTCAAACTAGATTAAACTTAAAAACAGAGTAAAATAATTACTTTCTTACCAACCCAACTCAAGACGCAAAAGAACATTAAACTCTATGACCTTAGTGTTAATAATAAGGGATATTTGTATTCAAACTGTAACTAAATAGCATCGAACAGATAGCAATGACCAGCGTACTGAAACGGAATTCAATTCAGAGAATTTTGACGAAACCGCAATACCTGTTGAGATCATTGATTTGCGAGTACCAAGCCTATGCTCTGCGTGGTATTATTGCTGTAAGATAATAGAATATAAAAAAATAAAACACTAATATAGTAATAGTAGATTATGTGACTAGATAAAGCAGTGTCTTTAAGTCGCGGGCGGCATGTTGAATTCCGAACGAAACGAAGGTTGCTAAGTTTAATCCCGAACGACATTGAGGGATTTTTATAATTAACTCCCGAGCATTGCGAGGGAGTTAATAAAGTAACCTGAGTGAAGTGAGGAATTCAAGCCGCCCAAGACAAAGACAGCTTTATCCCCCGTGTTGCATACTCTACTTTTTACACCATCTGTGATATAATTAAAAGACAATTTGGTCGACCAAATAATATATTATAGAAATATAAGTATTATATTTACAAGTTCACCAAACAAATTAAATTTCTTTCTAAATACACTATGTACTCCAAGATTCAATAGTTTCAATTTTCTATAACGCTCCCGTCAATAAGCACGTTTTATTCTATTTTTCTTTTTTTTTGTTAGCGGCCTGTTTGAATTTCGAGCCAACTTGTTCGATGCACGTACATTTTAATTCACAATGTTGACGATTTTTGATGTTCCAAATTCAAATCCCATTATTCCCTAGAGATCGGTCATACTGCATTATCTCCCTAGGGATAGAATGACTTGCTTTAAGTGAGGTTTGCATGACGTATAAAACGACATTATCGAGCAGGTGGTGTAAAAAATTGTTTTTTTTTTAAGCTATTGCATAGCTTCTATCGCGGGCCTTGAGCGTGGAGACCGAATCCAGAAATTCCGTAACGAAAATAACCTAACACCCCCCACTCATTTGTTTTTTGAGCGTGGTGACCGATAAGAAAACAAATGAGTGAAAGCAGCTGTCGGCGTTTTGGATGGGTGGAGTTAAACAGCTGTTAGCGAGGTCTGGTTTTTGATGGAAGAGGTTAAGCAGCTGTTGGCGAGGTCTGGTTATGGATGGAAGAGGTTAAGCAGCTGTTGGCGAGGTCTGGTATTGGATGGGTGGGGATAAGCAGCTGTTGGCAAGGTCTCATTTTGGATGGGTGGGGTTAAGCAGCTGTTAGCGAGGTCTGGTTTTGGATGGGTGGGGTTAAGCAGCTGTTGGCGAGGTTTGGTTTTAGATGGATGGGGTTAAGCAGCTGTTGGTGAGGTCTGGTTTTGGATGGGTGGGGTTAAGCAGCTGTTGGCGAGGTCTGGTTTTAGATGGGTGGGGTTAAGCAGCTGTTGGTGAGGTCTGTGTTTGGATGGGTGGGGTTAAGCAGCTGTCGGCGTTTTGGATGGGTGGGGTTAAGCAGCTGTTAGCGAGGTTTGGTTTTAGATGGATGGGGTTAAGCAGCTGTTGGCGAGGTCTGGTTTTAGATGGGTGGGGTTAAGCAGCTGTTGGTGAGGTCTGTGTTTGGATGGGTGGGGTTAAGCAGCTGTCGGCGTTTTGGATGGGTGGGGTTAAGCAGCTGTTAGCGAGGTCTGGTTTTTGATGGAAGAGGTTAAGCAGCTGTTAGCGAGGTCTGGTTTTTGATGGAAGAGGTTAAGCAGCTGTTGGCGAGGTCTGGTATTGGATGGGTGGGAATAAGCAGCTGTTGGCAAGGTCTCATTTTGGATGGGTGGAGTTAAGCAGCTGTTAGCGAGGTCTGGTTTTGGATGGGTGGGGTTAAGCAGCTGTTAGCGAGGTCTAGTTTTGGATGGGTGGGGTTAAGCAGCTGTTGGCGAGGTCTGGTTTTGGATGGGTGAGGTTAAGCAGCTGTTGGCGAGGTCTATTGCATAAGTTGATAAAAATGCTATGCAATAGCTTTACCGCGGCAGTCCCCGAGTGCCACACGTCTTTTTTTTTAATAACTGTCCCACACGTAGTTTTTATAGACATAAAAACATTTACTTTTATCATACAGACGTACTAAGTATGTGTATGTTTGTTACTCCGGAAACGGATTTGAAACAAAATTAGGCACGCGAGCGAAGCCGATTGTAAGAGCTATTAGATATATTTCGCGGAAACTACCAATTTAGGATTCTAAGTAAGAGATTCCACGAATACTTGAAAATATGATTCATAAAAAATGAGTATCTTGATAAGTTACTCTCTCTACGTAATAATTTCGCACGATAAAGACAGTGGTGAAATGTACCTACAGGTCAAACTGCAGGTCTTTGACAGACCTCTGAGATGTAGACTTATGTTGTACAGGTTGTACTAAACAGTAGCAGGTGGGAACTTTTAAAATTTTTAAATAAAAATTAATAGTAGTTTATGTGACTAGGGGATAAAGCAGTGTCTTTAAGTCGCGGGCGGCATGTTGAATTCCGAACGAAACGAAGGTTGCTGATTTTAATCCCGAACGATAATGAGGGATTTATAAAATTAACTCCCGAGCATTGCGAGGGAGTTAATAAAGAAACCTGAGTGAAGTGAGGAATTTAAGCCGCCCAAGACAAAGACAGCTTTATCCCCGTGTTGCATACTCTACTTTTTACACCATCTGTGAGATAATTAAAAGACAATTTGGTCGACCAAATCATATATTAGAGAAATATAAGTATTATATTTACAAGTTCATCAAACAAACAAAATTCACTACTCCAAGATTCTATAGTTTCAATTTTCTATAATGCTCCTGTGTCGTCAGTACGCACGTTTTATTCTATTTTCTTTTTTTTTGTTAGTGGCCAGTTTGAATCATAGTGATTACATACTCTTTGGTTTGAATTTCGAGTCAACTTGTTAAAATATAATAGAATAGAATAGCATTTATTCGGCACAAGCAACACAATATACCACAACATAAAAGAGTAATAAAAAAAGGAGTATTACAAACATACAGTACAGTTGCAGTGACTGTGCCTGAACCGAAAGGGTCACCAACTCAGCAATTGCTGGGCGTTAGACACCCAGCGCTGATTTTCAGTTGGCTGTTGTTCGATGCGCCTACATTTTAATTCACAATGTTGACGATTCTTGAAGCTCCAAATTCAAATCTCATTATTCCCTAGGGATCGGCCATACTGCATTATCTCCCTAGGCATATAATGACTTGCTTTAAGTGAGGTTTGTATGACGTGTAAAACGACATTATCGAGCAGGTGGTGTAAAAAAAAATATCGTGTTAGCCCTAGCCAAGTTGATAATCTGCAATCGTTAACGCTAGTTAAAAACTTCAAATGTACGGGAATGAACTCATCTCAATGCTCAGTCAGGTCAGAAGAAAATAATTGAGGGCGTGGCCAACTCGACGAGTTCGACGCAAGAGAAACGGTTGTAACTTGGCTGTTGTATACAATCGCTTAGCTTCGTTTTTATCAAAGTTTTTTTTTCTGCTAGATATAAGCCTGCAACACTACAGGTACAGTACTCTACAGTCCAGAATCCTACACTTTAACACTATTCTCTTTTTACCCCAGTTATTGTTTCTTCTATATGTTATTTTAGTGTCTTTGTCTATAATAGTTGCCACGTAGTTTTTCCAAATTGATACAATAAACAGTATATGCTACATTATAATCGTCTTGATTAAGCTATCATGCTCACAAACAAGGTAATCTATTGTGTTTATTTTTGTATCCCATTCTTTTGATTACAGTAAGGCACTAAGTGTAACATTATGGTAATATTTATAATAAAACTAACTCGAAGTGTAATATAACGTAAGAGCCTGGTTCTCACAACACAGGGAATCCTAGTGTGAGTTCCAGGAATTCAACCCATAAATGTATGTTTTTTAGTCAATAAATATTGTTATTATATTCTTTTTCTACCATAAATGAACTATTATTTATTTAGAAAAGCGCCGACACAATAAAATTGTAAGAATTTCAGAGAAGCGATTCGATGGTCTTGGATTTCGCTTTAATAAACATTAATATTAATAACTATATTCAAGGTAGGGCTTTATCAAGTTAATTGAAGCTTTTATTTACTTAAGTACGTGACCAATCGTACACCAGGCCTAAGTTGAAACTTCAGCCGGACCCGGCGGAAATACGGGCCGCATTTTTTATTTTGTTTTAATAGGTCAAACGGGTGTCATAATTTACACATTCCAACGCCCCTTCGACACAGCTGGCCTGGTGGAACGGACCAACGGATTTATACCTTAATGTACACAAACATTGCTACTACGTACTTTATCTTTTCCAAAGATTTATAAATGTGCTGTTAGTGAATTGGTAAACTCAAGATCTAAGTTTGCTTTAGCCCTTCTTATGTTAGCATAGTCGGCCTTATAATGTTCCCACTGCTGGGACTAAAGCCTCCTCTCTAGGAGAGGGAATCTTCTTATGTTACCTAGAAGTAATTAGTAGGTAGGTACTGTAGGGATCGTCAGAGATTAAAAAAAGGTTTGTTTGCAAACTAGCGTAAGATTTGTTCCTAAGAATTTTCTCGTTTACAATATAATAATACTCATCAAGGTCATTCCAAAAAGCTCAAACGCGGTAAAGTTACCTTATTGCGCTTATTACCGAGTTCTTACGGCCATCGTCCAACTCCGTCAACAGACCCTGGTTACCATCTAGTAACAAATTACTCCTCAAAACGAATCATAAAAACCCAAACTCGATGGGGTTGTGTCGTTTAATTACCGAGTTCCTATAACCATCTTCCAGCTCCATCATCAAACCCTGGATACCATCTAGCAATAAAGTCCTCGTCAAGACGAATCATACGAGCCCCGATTCGATAGGGTTGTGTCCTTTAATTATCGAGTTCCTATGGCCACCTTCCGGTTCCATCATCAGATCAGGTCCATGTCATAATAATTTTGCATTGTCATCTAATTTACATATGCATGCAAAATTTCAGCTCAATTGGTAACCGGGAAGTGGATAATATTTGTTTTGCAAGATTTGTTTACAGGTGAAACTAAAAATAAAAGCTTGGAAAAACACTCGCCAGACTCGGCCTGACAGTTTCTAAAATCTCATTTAACAATATAATTTCTTTAAAACTTAAATAAGTGTTTCATCATCATCATCATCATCATTTCAGCCGATACACGTCCACTGTTGGACATAGGCCTCCCCCAAGCGTCGCCACATCGAACGTTCCTGTGCGTCCCGCATCCATCGGTTTCCTGCTACCTTCACCAGGTCATCGGTCCACCTTGTAGGAGGCCTTCCAACACTGCGTCTTCCGGTACGCGGTCGCCACTCCAAAACCTTTCGGCCCCAACGGCCATCTGTTCTGCGAGCAATGTGCCCTGCCCATTGCCACTTAAGTTTGGCAATTCTTTGTGCTATGTCGGCAACCTTAGTTTTCCTGCGGATATCGTCATTTTTTATTCGATCACGCAAGGAAACCCCGAGCATAGCCCTTTCCATTGCTCTTTGGGTGACTTTAAACCTTCTGATGAGGCCCATTGTGAGCGACCACGTTTCGGAGCCATATGTCATCACTGGCAATAAGTGTTTATCTGTTAGTTATTGTGCGTTTCACTTAAGAGGTTCCTTTGCCGTAATGTTGGCAATACGGAAAAACAGTGTTGCTATATTTTAAGCAAAAAAATATTAATATTAGGGATATACTGATATTTCGTTACTTTTAACAATTGCCTTATAATTTTTTTTTTTATTTCTTTTGGAAAGTGGAAAAACTATTTTTGAATAAAGCCAAATGCCAGGACAATCAAAATGGAGCCCAAGGTTTATCGTTGGGCTCCATTTTCATTGTCCTACAATTCTTTCGAATACCAAAAACGCCACGCCGCAGTATCGTACCTTTTTTTAGGGTTCCATAGCCAAATGGCAAAAAACGGAACCCTTATAGATTCGTCATGTCTGTCTGTCTGTCCGTCCGTATGTCACAGCCACTTTTTTCCGAAACTATAAGAGCTATACTTTTGAAACTTAGTAAGTAGATGTATTCTGTGTGTAACAAAAATAGAAAAAGAGCAATCAATTTTGGGGGTCCCCATACTTAGAACTGAAACTCAAAAGTTTTTTTTCATCAAACCCATACGTGTAGGGTATCTATGGATAGGTCTTCAAAAATGATATTGAGGTTTTATATCATTTTTTTCTAAATTGAATAGTTTACGCGAGAGACACTTCCGAAGTGGTAAAATGTGTCGTCGTCCCCCCCCCCCCCCTGTAACTTCTAAAATAAGAGAACGATAAAACTAAAAAAAATATATGATGTACATTACCATGTAAACTACCAACGAAAATTGGTTTGAACGAGATCTAGTAAGTAGTTTTTTTTTTAATACGTCATAAATCTGAAAAAATACACTATTATTAAAACATCGATCAAAGTTACAACGAATTATTAGAACTTTTATATTATGTAACTTGCTGCTACGGAACCCAAAATGGGCGAGTCCGATTCGCACTTGGCCGGTTTTTTAATAAAATCGCATTCCGCTCATTTATTCTCTATTTAAAGAGGTTCTGATAAAAGAGTCTTTACAGTACTTAAGTCAAGCACCTAAGCCGCCTTATATCGGGCTGCACGATTGTTCGAAATAATTAGCGTGATACGGGAAACGCTACGGTCATCGGCTCAACCACGCAATAAGTAGCTCGCCATCTGGTCATCCGGCAAGAACCAAGCCCGAGACGACAGTACGGCGCGTTGTGTTCCACACGCGCTCAAATCAAAGACATGTCAGTAAAATGGACGGACCAGAATTACCTTGGTCCTGACACGCCAAGGATTACTGAATGAACATAAATGGATTTAGTCAGTAAAAGGCTGACACTCCCTCTCGCTTCACCCAGAGCGGTAGGGGTCACTTAATGATTTACCGCCAAAAAAGGTCACCTTATGACCCTATCCTTATGTAGGTTAATTGAAAAGTATCGGTGCCTGCCACACCTTCTTCCCTACGACTGTCGACTTGGGTAGTCGTTTATACAACGGTGTCATAGGACATAAGGGCCTAACTTGAGATTCTTTATATCGTGACCAATCAAATAGTTCCCATGGGAAGAACCAACAAAAACTTTTCCACTTACAAACTGAGAATAGATTGCGGTATTTCAAACAAACTGTCCCAGTTTCTTAACTTTCTCAAGTAAGCTACGCTTTATTTAATTTATTGCTGTCAAAAATATAAATAAATATTACGTTTAATAGGTATTGAAGTAGGTAACTTAGGCATTACTTTAATTATAAGAACACGAATATACACCAGAAATTATTGCAATAAAACTTAGAAGTTTACGGACAAAGAGCCTGCCATGGTCAATGCAAAACGGCACCTTAGTCTCAAGGACCATACACAGTCTTAGTCGAAAGTGTCACAGTGTTGTCCTCAGCGTGAAAGTGAACTTAGTCCCTAAAGGACACTAGAGCTCGGCCCTACAAAATGCGTTAGGAACGTCGGCATCCTTCTCACACGTAGTGCCGTAGCGAGCGTGCTACGATACCTACGAGTGCTACGGACGGTCGTAGCGTTTTCGTAGACAACCGCATACCACGGTACGTTTTTGTAAACGTTTTGGTTAGATTTTGATTGAAGTACTCATGGTACAGGATCTTATTAACATTTTTTGTTAACCTATAAGCTTCACGATATTTAGAAGTTTAGAATGGCTAAATCTCAAGTTGGTATAATGATATTGGTACAAACTGATGTAAAATAAAAACAAAATAATAATAAAATTGTTCATTGTATTCAATCTAATTTCAAATCTTTTCAAAATTTGAGTTTGCATACAAAATTATCATAAAGACAAAGAGAAACAACTTTATCACCTTGTAATACCCGAGACCAACATTCTACCACTACTTACGTAATTGCCAGAGATCCCATAGCTCTACTCCTATGACTTGAAGGTGCAATCTCTCACACAGGTAGATATGACACGTACAAGACGAACACTTAATACAGATAGTAAGGCGAGATGTATCTGTAATGGATTTAGCCGTACTAATGGAAGTGAACCGCAGGCTTAGCGTTGCGGCCGGTTGCGCACACCTCCGCCTGGTGCCACATCCTGCAGAGCAGTGACATGCGTTAAGTAACATTGTACCTCTATGTGCACAATGGAGCGGTTACATTATTAAGTGGGAAGCTAGCAAAGCCACACTCCCAATGATGGGAATACTCTTTGATGTTCCAGTCCTCGAGATTTATGTAGCTTATAAGGCTTCTGTTGAATAACTGGGATAGGTCGGGAGCGTGCTTGATATTTTACTTTATACCTAACTTATCAACATAAGATCTTTTTCCTCATCCTTTGACTTGTCTACTTCAAGGATGGCTAGCTCAAATAGAGGTAATTTCTTTGAGGATTAAAAGAGATAAGTTGGTTTCAAAAAATTCGTTAAGACAAATAAATGCCCAATCAATCCGATGTTAATCTACCTTCTTTCAGTCTATCCTAAGGTAGTCTGTAAGAGATTGCACAGTGCGATAAGACCGCCCATTGTACACTTAGTTTTTGTAAATGTTTATCCTGTCCACGTGATGAGGTATACAATCTACACTAATATTATAAAGAGGGAAAATTAGAATTTTAACCGACTTCGAAAAGGAAGAGGTTCTATTTTCGGCTGAATGTATATTTTTTTTTTATGTATGTTCACCGATATCTCGGTCAATTGGGGACCGATTTTGAAAATTATTTTTTGATTGAAAGGTTATGCTTCTAAGTTGGTCCTATAGAAATATTGTTATGATCTGATCATGAACTTCGAAGATATGGAACGGAACTCCTCATAGGTTCACAGCAGAACTGTCGTTACAAGTAAAATTGCTTTGTTAATACGTGTAGTCGATGACTGACTGAAAGAAAAGGGGGAGGGGATATCGAATTGATCTGATAATTAAGCCGGAAGGTAAATAGATGTAATCTAACCGTGTTTGGGATTATTAGAATCGTTATGAAATGCACTGACTAAAAGGTATTTAAGTTTGTCTGAGGGGTACTTTTTAGTGGTGGTACCATAACTAAAAAGTGTAAAATAAAAAACTTTTTACAAAAAGAATATAACCGACTTCAATGTTACAAAAAAAACACTGAAAAGTAGGTACCTACAAAATAACTTTAATTTCGGAAGTCGGTGTTAAATAACGAAGAGACACTACTATTATAGAAACACCAACTTCCGAAATTAAAGTTATTTTGTACTTTTCAGTGTTTTTTTAATTGTGTGTATGTTTGTAATTAATAAACTCTAAAACTACTGTGCCGATTTCAAAAATTCTTTCAACATTGGGAAGCTACATTCACCCTGAGTAACATAGGCTATATTTATTGCCCGTGCGATGCTGGGACGGACCGCTAGTAAAGTATATAATAAATAAATAAATGCTTCTTAAGGTTCTGTTCTGTGTGCTGTGACGTATTTTGTAGGGTCATGCCACTAGCACACAGAATACCTACAGCCTACATAAATATATAAATAGTAGGTAGGTACTACTATCGAATCCGTATCATCATTTTATTTCACAGAGGTACTTATGAGGTGCTACGGGACAATTGGGATCGTCCGACTCGATCAGTTTTTAATAACTGATAGGTATTATTAGTCGTTTTTTTTTTAAATACCTAATTATAATGCTCTGCGCAGAGCCTCGCCATCTCTTTCAACGGACACACAACCTAATAGGTATTGCGTATAGTTTCGCTTCACACAATTTTTTTTCTAATGAGCAAGACAAAAGTAACTAGACTAACTTAGATAGGTACCTATCTACATTAATATTGCAGAAGAGATAATAGTAGATTATGTGGGGATAAATCAATGTCTTTAAGTCGCGTGCTGTGCGAAACGTTAAATTCCGAACGCAACGAAGGTTGCTAATTTTAATCCCGAACGTTAGTGAAGGATTTATTTAATTAATTCCCGAGCAATGCGAGGGAGTTAGTCTCGATGCAGTCCACCACCACCTCGAGACTGACAAGCCTCACTTACTTTTCTTGACGGAGACGCAGATCAGATGTCCGTCTGATGCGGCGTATCTCGACTACCCGGGATACTCTTTGGAGCACCATTTCCTGCAGCGTGCCGGGGTCTGTGTATACGTCCGCAATGACATCTGCTGCCAGCGTCTCCGTCACCTTGAAGACCCCAGTTTTTCAAGTTTATGGTTACTGGTGGACACCGGTGTGGACAAAATTGTCTACACCTGTGTTTACCGGTCGCACAGTGGCGACCAGGAGACGACTCGGCTGTTTGGCCACCTCAGTGAGGCCGCCGATGAGGCTCTGCATCGGCACCCTGATGCGCAGTTTGTCGCTCTGGGGGATTTTAACGCCTGCCATCAAGACTGGCTTTTCCCATACCAGAGGACCGACCACGCCGGGAGGGAAACTCGAAACTTTGCAGTGTCGCTGGGCCTCTCCCAGTTGGTAAAGCAAGCGACGAGGGTGCCTGATGTAGTTGGTCATACTGCCAATTGTCTGGACCTACTGCTGACCACCGATCCGGACAGATGTGTCGTAACAGTTTCCTCACCACTTGGAACTTCAGATCACTGTCTGGTGAAGTCTGTATCGTCCTTCTCCCCACCTGACCGCGACTTACGTGGTGAACGGCGAATGTGGCGATACAGGTCGGCAGATTGGGATGAGATGCGGCATTTCTTTGCTTCTTATCCTTGGCAGCAGGTCTGCTTCTCTTCTGAAAATCCGTCGAGCTGTGCGGATGCTGTAACCGATGTGATACGCCAAGCTATGGAGTATTTTATCCCTTATAGCGATGTACGCATCGGTGGCTCAGCTCACCTGTGGTTCAACGCCGATTGCGTTCAGGCTGAAGAGCGTAAGCATTCGGCGTTTCTCGCCTGGGTTGACGCTCGTGACCGCAAAGCTCCGGATCTGATTTCAAAGAAGAGAGCCTTCAACCATGCTGCCAAGTCCTACAAAAAAGCATTAAAGAAGGCACGCTTCGACCGCATAACCCATATTGGCAAAAAACTCTCTGCACAGCCGTCCGGTAGCAGAGCATTCTGGTCTCTTGCCAAGTCGGTCGAAGCGAACTTCTGTCGGCCCACTTTGCCTCCGCTGGTAAAGCCTGATGGAACACTGGCTCATACGGGAAGAGAGAAAGCAGGACTCTTTGCATCTCTCTTTGCCCATAATTCTCGTCTTGACACTAGCAATGCTGCTCCACCGGCTCTGCCTCATTGTAACTCTTCAATGCAGGAGGTTCACATGAGGAACAGAGAAGTTCTGAGAGAGCTGCGTCGTCTAGACGTGAATAAAGCCAGTGGACCAGATGGCATACCAGCGATTGTTCTAAAGGCTTGTGCGCCCGAGTTGTCTCCTGTATTGACGCGCTTGTATCGCCTCTCATTTGGGACTGGTATAGTGCCCAAGTCCTGGAAGCTTGCCAACGTGCAACCCGTGCCCAAAAAGGGCAGTCGTGCCGATCCTGCCAACTATCGGCCGATTTCGGTAACCTCCATACTCTGCAAGATTATGGAGCGTGTATTGAACTCGCGCCTCATGGCATACCTGGAAGGTAACGATCTCCTCAGTGACCGACAGTACGGGTTTCGCCGCAAGCGGTCTACTGGGGACCTACTGGTTTATGCCACCCACTTGTGGGGCGAGGCCCTCGAGAAGAATGGGGAAGCGATTGCCGTTTCCTTAGACGTCTCGAAAGCCTTCGACAGGGTATGGCACGCTAGCCTATTGAGTAAGCTTCCAGCGTACGGCATTTCCCCTGGTCTGATTAACTGGGTAAAAGACTTCCTGAGTGAACGGTCTCTCCGAGTTGTTGTCGACGGATGCTCATCAGAGCCCATGACGATTAATGCCGGAGTTCCTCAGGGGTCTGTTCTCTCTGCAACTCTCTTCCTGTTGCATATCAACGATCTGCTGGTGCCCGGTATCTATGGGTATGCAGATGATAGCACAGTTGTAGAGAGATACCTGCCCAGTGCTCGGGCTAGTAAGGAGCTAATCCGGTCCGAAAGAGAGGCTATGGTAGAGCGAACGAATATCTCACTACAGGCAGTCTCCAAGTGGGGTGAAGCCAATCTAGTGGGATTCAACGCCGCCAAAACACAAGCGTGTCTTTTCACTGCCAAAAGGAGCCCGTGCACCTTGGTTCCTACTTTTCGGAATTTATCCCTGGAGTACACCGACCGCCTTCAGCTTTTGGGGGTTGAAATTCCCTCAGTCCTTAACTTTGGGCGGTTCATTGAGTCCAAAGCCAAGGTAGCTGCTAGGAAGCTGGGCGTTCTTGCAAAGGTCCGGCGGTACTTCACACCGGGACAGCTTTTAATGTTATACAAAGCACAGGTCCGTTCGTGTGTGGAGTACTGCAGTCACATATGGGCTGGTGCTGCAAAATGCCACCTGGCAGCTTTGGACTCGGTGGAAAGGCGTGCAAAGAGGCTAATTGGTGATCCAGATTTGGTTAAGTCCAACCTTCAAAGCCTTGAGCATAGGCGTAGGGTAGCCAGCCTTTCGGTGTTTTACAGGATGCATTTTGGAGAGTGTGCGCAAGAATTGCATGACTTGATTCCGCCATCGCAATTCTACCATCGGACAACCCGACGTACGGCGAATATTCACCCTTACGTTGTTGAAACCTCTACGGTCCGGACTAAGCGTTTCGCCTCGTCGTTTATACCGCGTACGTCGAAGGACTGGAACAGTCTGCCTGCTGCGGTCTTCCCGTCCGATTATAATTTGGGTGTCTTCAAGGCTAGAGTGAATAGGCTCTTAATAAACTAGTGCGCCTCACCATCAAAGATTGCATCGCTACTTACCATCAGGTGGGATCGCAGTCAAGCACTAGTTTATCTCAATTAAAAAAAAAAAAAAAAAAAAAAAAAAGATTCAAACTGGCCACTAACAAAAAAAAGAAAATAGAATAAAACGTGCGTACTGACGACACGGGAGCATTATAGAAAATTGAAACTATAGAATCTTGGAGTAGTGAATTTTGTTTGTTTGATGAACTTATAAATATAATACTTATATTTCTCTAATATATGATTTGGTCGACCAAATTGTCTTTTAATTATCTCACAGATGGTGTAAAAAGTAGAGTATGCAACACGGGGATAAAGCTGTCTTTGTCTTGGGCGGCTTAAATTCCTCACTTCACTCAGGTTTCTTTATTAACTCCCTCGCAATGCTCGGGAGTTAATTTTATAAATCCCTCACTATCGTTCGGGATTAAAATCAGCAACCTTCGTTTCGTTCGGAATTCAACATGCCGCCCGCGACTTAAAGACAGTGCTTTATCCCCTAGTCACATAAACTACTATTATGTCATCTGTTTTATTTAAATTATCATATTTCTTTTTTAATCTTTATAATTGGTTTTACATAATCAATACACGAGTAAATAACGTAGTTCATACCGTCGTTCTTGACACTAACAGTAACCCTTTGATACATAAAAATAAATAATACCTATTTTTTCAATGATTTTTTAAAAAAAAACGGCAGTTATTACCGTTATATGGACTATGTCAAAAAATCATGAATAATTAGTTCTATAACCGCCTGTGAGGATATTACGGTTTTCCTTGCCGTTTTAGAGATATTTAGATTTTTCATACTATCTTCATACAAATTTTTCGTGAAAAAATCATAATTGCTTCGGTTTTGTGCCAAATTAGTTCAAATATCATTTTTCTATATAGTAATAACTAACAGACATTATACACATACGGCACTTGCAAATTGAAGTCCCTAAGTCTTTGAAAGCCGATTTTCGATCCACCGTGCGCCGGCAACATCTGAAGAATTCTCTTCAAATCTTGAATTCAAAATTTAAGACAGTAACCACTAACTTGTGTTTGTTCCTGTTGTTTCCTTGTGTTTGTATGTATAGGCCTCCCCCAAGCGTCGCCACAACGACCAGTCCTGTGCGTCACGCATCCATCGTCCAACAGTGGACGGACGTCTTTCTGCTGATATGATGATGATATGTATGTACTATACACCTAAACTTTCCTTATGAATCAATCTGTCCATTGGTGAAAACAATGTGGAAATAATAATTTCAATAATTTTTGAGTTTATCGCGAACGGATGGACAGACGGCCGAGGGCTTTGTTTTATATCTATACATATTCTATACATTCTATACATACATACATACCATATAAATAAAATTGGAGTGTCTGTTTGTAATATTGAAATAACCGCTTTTTACTACATGCATATGAATATTATTATATTACGAATATTATTATTATTTTTATACGGTACATACACCAAAATAACATTTTTTACTATTTTTGTCTGTCTGTCTGTTCCGGCTAATCTATGAAATGGCTAGCTGGACCGATTTTGACAGGACTTTTTTTGGCAGGTAGCTGATGTAATAAGGAGTAACTTAGGCTAATTTTATTTTAGAAAAAATAAATTCAAAATCCTGTAGTCCACGTGAACGAAGTCGAATGATAAAGCTATAAATCCTCACCTACGGAGCGCAAACGTGGTTATTAACGAAACGTCAAAAGTCCGCACTCGGGGTCTGCCAGCGACCAATGGAACGAAGTATTCTCGGGGTCAAAAGAACTGGGGGCCAATTCTCGATTTTCGCCATTTATCTCGAATTCGAGATTGCAAGTCTATCTCTATGTCTATCAAAAATATCTCTATCTCTACCAAAAAATGTCGAATTGAGCAGAATTCCGTACTCTCAGTCAAAATAGAAATAAATGTCAAGTCAAGTGAAGATAATGTTCCCATTAGGAAGAATCCACGTTCCGTTTTATGTAGTTATGAGTGAATGAATGATTTGGTTTTAAAATGCTGACTAAATATAAAACGATTCGTTTAGTCTAAAAATAATCAGCTTGATAGTTGAAGAATTTGCGGTTCCTTCAAAACTTTTCATTTGTTTACTTCTTTGGTGGGCTGTGCTGTCTAAACTTTTACGTTTCATATAATATTTTAAACAACATGGAGGGGAAAAAATACAAAAAGTCTTGGGATAGTTGGCGAAAAGTAAGTACAATCGTGGATACACAAATTACTGAGTCCGTTATTGTGCGCGAAGGTCGTCGTTTCAAGAAAATACACAATGAACTAATCACAGAGCAAATCGAATATCCAACATGAGAATCCAAGTAGTATTTTATTTAAAAACCAAAGAAAACACAATGTAACGCACTAACAATTAACTATATTGCAAGTTTATCTCTACCTATGTCTGTCAAAAATATCTCTATCTCTATCAAAAAATGTCGAATCGAGCAGAATTCCGTATTCTCAGTCAAAATCGAAATAAATTTCACGAAAATGTCGAGTCGAGTGAAGATAACGTCTCACTCAACAAAACGACAACAGCGTGGCCAAAACGGGATAGCAATATAGCGCGAAAGCGCCGAGCCGCGCGCCCAGTGATGCCAACTTAGCAACTTTATAGTTAGATCTAGCTATTATTTGGTGGCAGACAGCTACAATTTAATTAAACTTGTAGCTAAACTTTTTAGCTACTTTTTCTAGCACTTTTTTATTTCATCATGAGACGTGAAGCTATACTTATTCTACAGCTATTCTTATTCTATTCTTATTCTACAGCTATTCTTATTCTACAGCTATTCTTATTCTATAGCTATTTTTATTTTTTCTTATAGTTTCTTATAAATAAAAACTCAAAGAGAATCTATGGTCAAAGATACTATTGCAGGTACATCCATGGGTCTGCGTCTACTGCGCCAAGACATGACAGAAGAATACTATAGTTCTAAACCAAAATAGTACACGCTACTCGTATTTTATCGTGTGTTGTTGGGTTTAATTCATGGAGCATACCAGCCAGTGGAGAGCGCGTGCGGCGCTAACGCGGTCACAAAACATACGCTGCTTAAACTAAATTATGAACGTCACGCGCTCCCATTGTTATTTTATTCAAACCTGAATTACCTACAGAAACATTTAGCAAATCTAGTTTCTTTTTGGCAAAAAACTAGCAATCTAGCAACATTTTGCAAATTATCTAGCTACTGGGCATAGCAGTTGGCAATACCGGCGCGCCCCGTCTGTAGCGCATCGTGTGAACTCGTAGAGTCATGCCGTGCGTAATTTATGTTATTATAACCCGTATGAGTTAAGTAGGCACATAGCGCAATACGAATCTTGTTACTACGAGTTGTCTAGTTAATTCAGTCGTATTGAATCTAAACTTATTTTTTGTTGTTACTTTCCCTTAGTTCCGAATTACGTCAAAAGCGATTATCCGACCGAATTTAATAGTCACAAAATATAAGGACTATTGAGTAGTATTGAGTTTGTGACGTTGCGCATTAGTCGTATTCGCGATATAATCGCTTTTGACGCAATTCGGAACGCGGGGTTTGTTAGTTGTTTGTAAACATTGCGAATGCGCACGGTGTTGTCGCGAACCGCGATCGTTTTGAGTATTTTCGAACGTTTATGCATGTTTTATCACTGTGAATGTGGTGATTGTGATTGATACCTAATACCTACTGTTGTTGTAAAGTATAACTTCTGTAAATTAGTGTTAAGAACTGTGACAGTGAAAGTTGTAGGTTTAGGTGAACTCCTTGCGCCAAAAAAGACTTGTGTTTTGATAAACTTATATAAAAATGCCTCCCCGTGACGATTTACCTATTTGGAACTTTTTGAGAAGTCCTGCGAAGGCAGTAAAACTGCTGTTTGTAAGTAATTATTTTCGTCGAGAACGGTCGTAATCGTCAATTCGATATAAGCCAAGCCGTATTTTATTTAAAAACCAAAGAAAACACAATATAACGCACTAACAATCTAACAAAATTCAACGAATTCACTCAGAAATGACATATCTCTACAATCGACATGACATCTCTACTGCTCAGAAGCACTCGTCATGAACTCTAACGTTATCCTGCGACAAATGTCGAATTCTACATCCCAGAATAGCAACTTTAAAAATTTGTCGAAAAAATGACGTCATTAGAAATTTTTGTCGAGTTCGACACCATCTCTAAAATCGAGAATTGACCCCAAATGACATTATCTCTAAAAACTCTAACGTTATCCTTCGACAAATGTCGAATTCGACATCCCCAGAATAGCAACTTTTAAAATTTGTCGAAAAAATGACGTCATTCGAAATTTTTGTCGAATTTGACACCATCTCTAAAATCGAGAATTGGCCCCCTGATCGCATAAGGAACAGTATACTTCGTTCTAAAACACAAATCGCAGACGTAGGTGACTCAGCCGCCAGATTAAAATGGAACTGGGCAGGTCACACTGCCGCATGCCGCAACAAAATTGGGCGTAAGTAACTACTGACTGGACTCCGAACAGCAGGAGCCGGCGACACGGTAGGCCCAGAAGGAGATGGCGTGACGATTTGGACTCCTACCTTAAGGATTGGACAGAAGTGGCTAAAGACAGAAAAGAGTGGAATAACGGAAGGGAGGCCTTTGCCCTGCAGTGGGACACAAAGGGCTCATAAAAAAAAAACGCTATAAAGTATTGTTGAGTGCTAGAGGTACCTATTTGATTTTAGGCTGATAATTTCAATCAAATTTTGTTTTGTTTATGTATCAGTGGGCTTTGCCCAGCAGTGAAACAGTATAGGCTATTAAAAAAATGTATCAGAGGTGATTACTGCGAAAGATCATTATTTTTTATTTGTAGCCAACGCCAAAGGGTAAGCCTCCTCCAAGTCCTTTCCGTGCCACTTGAACCAGGACACGTTTTTAGATCATTGGCGACGGCACTTTCCATCTGTATGCGCTGAAACCCACTGCATAGAAACATTTGCTCAGCGCTCAGTATGCGTGCGGCTGATGTGAAACACCCGATTCCATTTGGGCCTAACAAGTCTTTTTGCCCACATATATACCCGTTTTTGAACTGTTCTTTTTACACCTAAAATGCTACGCTCCATAGCTCTCTGGCAAATCCCAAGTCGGATTTTTTGAATGTCAGGTTAGAATGGGCAGGATACACATGTTTATCAGTTTACGTTACAGAGGGAGATAGGTAGACCATAAATTTGTATGCCCAGCAGTGGAAATTTAAGCCTTAGATACATCAGGCGACAAAATATTCCCCACTATGGCCCATAACGCTCAATCTCAGCAGCATTGCCCAGTGACCTGCAACAGCTTGCCCCCAAAATTTTATAATGCATTCACATGATGTGGACATATTGGACAAGACGGTCTTGTGCCACATGATGGAGGACCTTTGTCCTTTTTGTTTTGTCTCTTTAATAAGAAATGGCCTTTTACTTCAATAACTTTCAATATTCACTTAATTCTATAGTTATCGGCACGAATATTGAACGCTGGCTTCAAGTTGCGCAGAAGTCAAATATGGCCGGGGAATGTCAGTGATTGGCTCACCGCGCCATCGTGTCATAGACGTAACTCGTGATTCGTTCCCTGCGCTTGCTGCATGTATCTAACAACGACGACGATTGGCTCGCCAATGTATGGAATGCGCAAAGCGATCCCCACTCTGACGCCGAGCACTCAATATTCGTGCCGATAACTATACCAATAGAAATGTCAAATGTCAGAGGTTTATAGGTAGCTGTTCAATTCTGTTGTCTGCCATTCTGCTGCATTTTAATTGTCCATTGTTGTTGCCTGAACTTAGTTAAGAGGCTGCTTTTCCACTCGCCTATCGTCAACATTGTGCATGGTTTAAAAGCTTGATACTTCATCTAACGCAATCCAACGCGATGTTTGACGAAAAGGCAACGCGAAAAAAGAGATAAAGCCTGAAAACTCTGTTAGCATTCGGTAATCCCGTGATTTACTCGAATATTTTATAAAACTTGTTCCAGGAAATACGTGTTTTATTTAAACCCTTAACCTTTCAATCGTGGAAATTACAGAGACAATAGAAAGACGCGGCGTTCGCTTGGGGTTTAGATACCGCCACTCTTTCTAGTTTACATCAACGATATTCTAGAAGCAATAGGTAAAGATTGCATATTATTTGCTGATGACACGACAATAATGCTTAAGAGTGACACTGATAAAAATTTAGAAAATGAAATTGTCCAAGCTTTGGATAATGCAATCAATTGGCTTGAAAAAAACAATTTGAAAATAAATATGACTAAAACCAACATCATACAATTTCAGACATACAATTCAAACATAAATGAATTAAAAGTTTTTGAAAAAGTCATTATTTAGAATCTTGATAACATTTGCTAGGCTTGTATAGTTGTACTTTTTTGACTTTTTTTTCATTTTTGAGTACATTATAAAGTGTCAAAGTTCATGCAAAATAGCAGATTTTCAGAGGTCTTAACTGGATTAGTTTAACACAAATTTATAAACTGATTTCCATAGAAGCCTAGATAATATCCACAAGATACTGTGTTTTCAAAATATCTAATGGAAAATGTGTAATAACGTCATAATCGCGTAAGAGCGGTTGTACGAAAAACAGTGAAAATGTATGTCGAGCTGCATCCCCTTAAGGCAGAATAAAAACTAAACATTGATGTTACATAACTTCTAGAAAGTAATTCCTAATTCTATAACTTAAAACCTTTCGAATACCATTATTACAATGAGAAAGTGAACGCCAGCATTTGCTTGGAGTTTAATGAATTAATAACTAGCCAGGATTTGAAATAGAAACTACAGTAATAGCTTAAACTTAGTGTTTATTCTTGGCTAGCGTCAACATTTTCTGTCTGCAGGCCCTTGATGGAGGCAACTGGTACGTAGGTCACCAGCGTGAACAGTTTGTGTGCAGAGTCTTCATCATCATTGCGTCTGCGGGACAGCCTCACGCGAACACGGAAGGGAACATTTCTGAAACAGGCATAAGAACATTTTTAAGACTCGTACAACTGAACCAACTCATACAAAAAATAACCATTTCCCAGCCCCACAAAAACATGATACAGAGGTATTACTTAGGTTAGGTAGGACTTATCAACACAGAAAACTTTACTTGAAACAACTTAATTTTATCATTCTTTAAAAACTAATATATAAAAGATGCTGTTTATCCAAAAAGTTTCCACAAAATTTAACAGCTACTTAATTTTCTTTGAGTATATGAATGAAATGTTTTTTTTATTTACTAGTCCTTAAATAGTGTCTATATTCTGCTTATAGATCAATTTTGACACTTGGTACTATTTGTGATTCCTCTGCCTAATAGTAGTTATCAAAAACATCACAACTTTTAGGTTATGTACTCAATATTTACTATTTGCTCGCGTCTCTGTTAAGTTCCAGTAGTTATACTACGCTTTAATATCGAATTCTAAAACATTACCAAGTATTGAATTCCTTACCTGACTCCCTTTGACCAAAGGAATTTGTTTAGGCGAGTATCCACACGAACATCGGGAGTTCCCATTTGTTTCTCTGCGAATTTTCGGATTTCCTTGATAGCACGGGGAGCGCGTTTCTTGAAACCTACTCCGTGAAGCCGTTTGTGTAAGTTAACCGTGTATTCACGAGTTACAACTTCGTTGATGGCAGATTTGCCTTTCCTCTCTCCCTTAGGTTTTGCCATTGTGATCTGAAATAATATCACAAAATAAGACTCACGGGGCCTAAATAAACTATTAAGAACACTTTCTGTAACTAAATCCAGTTATTCCGGCATTGATTTTGTACGATTAAATCGGATTTTTTCATAAATACACACACCTTGGAGCTTCGTGCACCAAACCAAATCAAAAAAGAAACGTCAAAGTCAAGTTCCACCTGTCAAGCGATTTTGACAATTATGTTGTTGTTAAAGCTAGTCTTCGGTCACGAAAAACTTTAATATTTTAATTTTTACCGATTCAAGTTTCACATTTTCAAATAAATCAACCTCAATATCTCAATTATTTTGGATTTGCTGCAAAATAAAATGACACAGTTTTTAAAAAATAGTCTCAATGAATCTGATAAATAAATCGAAGCTTACTTCACAAATTCACACACACATTCACAATTCTGCAATAATTTGAAATGAGCGAGGTACTGAGAAATCAAATCCATTTTGCGAAGATCATATTATTACTCATAGGCACTGTTATATTTATCATTCATTATAGTCTATTACGATCTACATATGAAGAAAAATGTATCATTGCCTGAAGATTTGAGTCGTTTTTTGAACTGAATGGTCGAGTGGAACGTCTGTTCCTAGATTAACAGTAACTTTTTGCAGAATTGTAAAATGTCAAGTCAAATGTGATTGTGCAAAACCAGTGCAAAACAAAAACACGAAACCGAAGCGAGCGAACACGTTTTTGTTAGAAAAAAACTCAACATCTTGAGAACGAGAAGTTTTGTGGCTACTTAAAAATACACAAGGAATAAAATAGAGTGATAATCGGATAAATTATATATATATATCAAGAATATGGCTGAGATATACAAGTGAGTTGTTTTTCTGTAATACTATTCATATAATTTAAATGTTTATTTTATACTATCTCAAGCGTTCTCTGAAACTTCATGATTATTTATTTTACAGGCTTATTCATCCAGTCAAGTATTTCAATGACTATTTATCGAGAAAGATACGGCCAGACGGAAGAGCATTTCATGAACAACGTAACATTAAATTAAATGTGAATTCTATAAAAGCAGCAGATGCTTCGGCGGTAGTCAAATGCGGGAACACTACTGTTGTTTGTGGGATCAAGCTGGTACCTAATTTTTAGTCCATGTGATTATAAGTTTATAAACTTAGTAAAATTCATTACAACAATATTCTTACTTTGTAGGAACTAGCAACACCAAAAGCAGAAGAACCAGATGTGGGTTTCCTTGTAACTAATGTGGAACTACCGCCATTATGTTCTTCGAAATATAGACCTGGACCACCTACAGACAGCGCTCAAGTCACCAGTACCCTTGTTGCAGACATTATCACAAATTCTAAATGCATTGATCTAAAAGACCTGTGCATAGTACATGATAAGTTAGCATGGGTGCTATATTGTGATATGGTCTGTATAGACAATGATGGCAGTTTAGTCGATGCTTGTATCATGACACTAATGGCTAGTTTAAAAATGTGTAAGTTAAACTATTCGCTACAATAAAGTAAAGTTCCCCAAACTCATAAAAAGCAGACTTAATATCATGTACTTATGCATATTATTTTCAGTAACGCTTCCTACGGTGACATATGATCCAGAGACTGAAGAAATCTCTGTAGATACAAGTGTGCGAACAAAGTTAAATGTAAATGGTTTACCAGTGGCAACAAGCTTTGCTCTGTACAAACATGACCAAAGGTAAATACTGTTGATGATTAAATTAGAGGTAACTAAAGATATTTTATAGCAATTCATTTTGATAGTTACTTTTAATTTTTACAGCAATATTGTTTTAGCAGACCCCTCATCATATGAAGAAGAAATGTGTGGAGGCATTGGTGCTAATTTAATAATGTGCTACAACAAAGGAATTTTGTGTGGCTCACAAAAGTTTGGTGGTTGTAACCTTTCTATAGAATGTGAGGATGAGGCTCTTAAAATAGCCAAAGAAAGAGCACAAGTGGTTGAAGAAGTTGTTGATGTCTGCATCAAAAATTATGAATTAGAAAGAAATAAATGAGGTTACAATATCTGTATTATTTTCATTAACCTTATCCCGGTTTATGCACATTGTGTGTGTCTGTCACGGGTAACGGAACGTCATAAATTTTCTTTTACCGATGTCCCCTTGACATATATGGGCAACAGGGACAACAGACAGTTAAAATTTCAAGTGCCAAGACTTTTTTATTTGTTTTTTAAACCAGGGCTATTTTGTCTATGCAAGATTAATACTATTACATGTTTTGCTGTATGGACTTTAAAAGAGACTGACCCCTGAGTTTGTTTCGGTGTTTCTTCTCAGGGTAGTCAGCTAGGAAACACCGGCCTCATCTAGCATTAATTGACGTGTAAAAGTGTTTTTATAAAACCTACTTGCAAAATAAAGATCATTTATCATCACGACACGTCGCGGTCTAAGATACATCCCCAATCGCCCCACATGGATTGCTACCAGGTGGTAATTGGGAATAGCAAACTGAACTAATATTATGTAATTTGATTATCTACGACTGATGACTAGCTATTGTTAGTTATCTACTAGAGTGAGCGAGTGTAACAAGCCACCGTTATCCCTTTCATGTTATTTTAACCCCGCAAACGAGAATCTTCTAATTTTCGTCTGCGAGGTGTATAACTATAAAGCGTTTAATAAGTCGGAGAGCAGAAGGCCTCCGTCAAGTCTACCTATAGATGTAAGGCCAGTTTAAAACCAATTAAACCAATCTGTTTTAAACGAAAAAACCGTTTAAAACCAAAAAACCATTTTTTTGGTTTAAAACGTATGTATGGTGTTGATGACCATGTTTTTCTTAATTATAACTAGGTACATTTTCTTGATTTGACCGAGCTAGGGATATAATACCTAAACTACTGTATAAGGATTTTTTTGTAATGTGTGATAAACTGATATTGATCTTTTTACCCGACTGCAAGAAGGGTTATGTTTTTCGCGCGTATCTTGTATGTATGTAATATTCTATATTACCTCATATCTTCCAAACCGCCGAACAGATTTTTATAATTAACATATCGTTACATTCGTCTTGATAACCCAAGTGTTCTTAGATAGGTGACGTTAAAAAAAAAACAACATCAACTGCGAGATGTTATATGTTAGAGTAAAAAAAAATATTTTTTTTAATTTATGCAATATGGGTATCAAATTCATTAAACCCCAAGCGAACGCCGGCGTTCGCGCACCTATTGTCTTTCTATTGTGTCTGTAATTTTCACGATTGAAAGGTTAAAGTGCTTTTCATGAGGATTTCAAAATGGTATGTCATGACCATATTAAAAAAAAGTACAACAGGAAATCTATGTTATTTATTTTGTACTGAGGCGAATGCCTATTTAGGTCGGTTTTTGAACTAGTGATTTTACGTCTAAAATATAGTGAATAAATAGTGATATTATAATAGTAACTAAAAAGTGTAAAAATTTATTTAAAAAATAAAAAATCCCGACTGCGTAAAAAAATACTTTAAATAAAAACTGAAAAGAAAAATTAACAAGTTCAGTCCACAGTTCAGCAACAGTCGGGACCCACATTAGATAGAATGATTTTAGTCTAGATTATTTTAATGGGTCCCGACTGTTGCTGAACTGTGGACTGAACTTGTTAAGGGGCCGGCGGAGGATGAATTTCCATACAAACGTAATACCACGCTCATTTGCAGTTGGAGCATATATCCAACATATTATGATGATATTCGGTTAAAGACAATATTTATCTAGGTTCCTACGTCGAGAATATTAGAAATATTGTTATTTTTAATACAAGAAAAGCCAAATGGCATGTTTTGCCATTTACGCTATAAAAAAGTGCGAAATACAATTTGCTTAAATTTCTTTTTGTTTTTTTAAAAAAGAAAGACGTAGGAACCTAGATAAATATTGTCTATAACCAAATATCATCATAATATGTTGGAAATATGCTCCAACTGCAAATGAGCGTGGTATTACGTTTGTATGGAAATTCATCCTCCGCCGGCCCCTTAATTTGTTAGTTTTTATTAAAAGTAATTTTTACGCAGTCAGGTTTTTTTATTTTTTAAATACATTTTTAACGGGTTTACTTCTACTTGGTCCGTCTGACCTAGCGTTGAAAATTCCGAAAAAAAAAAACAATTTTATCCATGAAAAAAATTGTTTTTTTTTTTCGTTTTTTCCACATTGAAATTTTGCGGAAAAAATCGTTTGGAAAAAAACAGGAATCTTTCGAATGTTTCGGTTAATTTCATGAAAAAAAGTTAAAAAAAAGTTTTATTGAAATTGATAAATATGTTATAGTGGGCGAAGTACAAAAAAAAAAGAAAATGTGCGAGTGGTGAATACTAATAATAGATACATACATCTAGCTTTCCACAGCCAAAATCTCGGTCAGCGGGTCGTCTTAGGGGCGGATTTACTGTGTGACGAACCGTCAGTTTGATCAGACTCGAGCTCCCTCAAGCCTCTCCCAAGTGTCGCCATAATGATCGGTGCCCACTGTTGGACATAAGCCTCCCCCAAGTGTCGCCATAATGATCGGTGCCCACTGTTAGACATAAGCCTCCCCCAAGTGTCGCAATTTAGGGGCTATAATGACTGCTGTCCACTGTTGGACATAGGCCTCCCCTCGCTATAGTGACCAATGTCCTCTGTTGGACATAGGCTCATAAACTAGTGCGCCTCACTATCAGATTGCATCACTGCTTACCATCAGGTAGGATTGCAGTCAAGCGCTAGTTTATATTAATTAAAAAAAAAGTACGTACTTATTTGAAAAAATAAAACGTGAAGTTTTCGGTTCTTTTCATATTTTTCAGTTTTTTTTCGGTTTTATTAAAAAAATACATGAAATTTATACTTTATAAATTTCTTGAAAGTTTCGAATGTTACATGGAATAAAACAACAGTATTGGAAAGAAACGGGAATTTTCTCTGCTTTTTTCAACGCTAGTCTGACTAAACGTACCTAGGCATTAGAGTAATAATAAGTTAAACGACTTGGGTAATTATTAGGATTTAATGAAATCTGATGTAGTCAACACGGGTTCAATAATCAAGGTTGATTAAGAGACAGATAATTGTTTACTAACAGAATAACCTTTTATAAAATATCGAGAAGTATTTTTAAATGATTAAATATTATACAAAATTCCCAAGTCGGTTGACTTTTTAGACAGACTCTACCTACATAAGTTATAAAAAATCTATTGATAAGTTAAAAACTGTGTTTTCAAACGATATAAGTACACAATTTATTTCGGTTTAAAACCAAACACACACTGACACACACTCGTTGACTTCGTCATTCATGAACGTGACTCACGATCGCGATGCGACGTTGCTAGCTCGCTAACACACACGCGCACAGAAAGTGCGTTTCACGAATAAAGAATTCCCTGCGCCGTAATGTTGGCAATACGGAAAAGCGGTGTTTTTTAGGCGAGTTTTCAACTTTAGTTCAACGGTTTATTTGGGGTAAGTCAATCTAAAGCATTTCTTTGGATCGGTTCATCATAATTTATAGTTAAACTACAGTGACAATAAAGCTAAACGTTGGACACCACTCTGTACAATGCATTGCCACTACAACCAGGCTGAACATGAGGTAGCCGCTTTACATTACAGTGAAGTTTTTCAGCCTGGCGAGCCTTCTAATAATACGATGTAATATACAATGTACCTAACTGTGATTTATATTTTATAAAAACAAAATATAATATTTTTTTGTATTTAATTCCCGGTCTTCTTTAACGGGGACAACGGGCGTACGATAGAAATCTCTTTTTTGCAAATGTAGTTTCCTTATTCGGTGTGTGCAGGATGGGTAAAATAATACATATGTTGGAAGTTACTTGATGTTTTATTAATTCACTCTACAGTTCACAATGACACTGATTCTATCGTACAGTCAATAATTCACGACACAATAACACTGACCCAAGCGGGGCCTACACGGAACGACTGGCCTTCGCTAGCCGCGCTGTACATTTCCTACGAAAGTGCTTACATTGCATTTGATGACGTTATACGGTCGCTACAGCAAATTACAAGTAATACCCATAATTATCTTTCTATTAATACTCATTCAGACCCTTGAGCGTGCATGATGATCATTCGTAATCAATAAGAGTAAATGCTGTATTTTATCGGTTGTTGTTGACTACAGTCTTTCCACATTTATTTTATTTTGGAATCTAGAATAAATACTATTTTTGTAAATCTTTAGAACACATGGATGAAATAAAAATAAAACTAATATATAAAACTGTTTATTTTTATACAATTAATTAAATAAAAACTTAATAAATTTTTAGTTAAGTAATTGGCTATGGCTATATACCTATATGTTTAAATGTTTATTATATTTAATAATAATTATGTTGTAAGGAGTTTTTATAAGGATTTCTTCGAGTGAATTTCATGATTCCTTGTGGATATTATGATGTAAAAGGTGTACTTAGTTTTGTATCTAAGGCCCGTATTAATAAACGATGCTCAACTCCGTCCTCAAGTGCGATATCATTTGATCCCCGATTATACGATGTCAGAAGCTCAAGATCATTGCTAATTAATAAACACATGAGTACAGAACCTCAGTTACCAAGATCAGACCGAAGTTTAAAATAAAATTCCTTTTTTATTTTTTTATTTGTTTGTAGGGTTATTTTTATTTTATTATTTTAATGAGAATATAAAATACCGAATCTTGAACAAATCTGAATCTTTTTTTTTAATATTTGCTTGGCAAAAATGGCGATAAACGATATCGCAAAGGCCATAAAATAGAATAATAGTACTCTATTTTATAGTAATACTAGCTGACCCGGAAAACGTTGTTTTGCCATATAAATAATTTTTAAGTAATTTCTTAGTCTAGGGGTATGAAAAATAGATGTTGGCTGATTCTCAGACCTACTCAATATGCTCACAAAATTTCATGAGAATCGGTCAAGCCGTTTCGGAGGAGTACGGGAACGAACATTGTGACACGAGAATTTTATATATATATAAGATTAAATTTGACTCAGAATATTTACAAACTTCACATTTCGCGCTACGATAATCACGACCTCAAATCCCGGTCGGTCTACACTCATGATCTGGCAGCTGAAGTGCAGTAATTGTTTCGAGTTTCGTTTATTAATCAAACAACACTCGGCTGATGTCGTAAACCTAAGCTGAACTTGAGCTTAAGCTTGTGAATCTCGTTTATTAATACGATCAAGACCTCAAGCTTGGTATCAAGTACGAGATCTTGGGCTGAGGAACGTTTATTAATACAACCCTTATTAAATGTCTGTGAAACTGGATTATACCTACGTGGAATCATTGAAACAGGCGTGATCTTGGTAAATTAATAATATTAATGTAGTAATTGATAAGGTTGAGAGTCATTTGCTACGAAATACTACAAGTAACAGTACAATGTGTACCTCCATATTCTAATGATAAACCAATTAATAAAAATAATAATTACTAATTTAAATATAAATATTTATTAACTAGAAAATGTTATCTCTATTATTGTACCTAAAAGATTATGTATCCATGGTCAAAAATAAAATAAAAAAGAAAGTTTGATATGACAGTAAGATTTATGTGCTGGACTGCTGGTAACATTCAATTAAAATGTCACCACGTCTCAAAATATCAAATTATGTTATTGAGGTAAACTATTTTACTTTTTATAAACAGCGATTTCTTAAGTAATAAATTTTGACTAAACAAATATATAAAATTCCCTCCTTTCATTTAAATCTATACTGTTGACTTAAAATTATGTAAAAACATTGTTTAATTACATACGTCATCATCGCAAGTCACACTTATTAAGATTGATATTTTTCAATTTAATGTGCTTTCAAATATATCCTAATATCGCTGATAAATGTTCTTTTTTAGAGGCTGTCTAATATAGACACGAATGAAACTACAGGATGTCTATACGGGCTCATGTACGATGGCACATTGCTTGTGGTTGGACTGAGCTTAGAATTGTTTGAAAATGAGAAGAACACTTATAGGCAGTTGCTCCTCAACCTTCCTGCTGAGATAGAGCTATGCGGCGTCGTAAGATTCGGCGAATCTTTGACTACTGGGACTACTATGAAAGAAATATTGCAGGTAATTATTGCCTTGTCATTCATATATGATTTCTCTGATGATAACTTGTTCCAATTGATTTATTTATAGGCTTTCCCTATTAAAATTAATATTTTTTGTTTTACTGTCCCCGCACACGGGCCTCAAAAAAACGCCACTTCAAAAAAACGCTAGAAGCAGCTACAAAAAAAAGCTAGAAGCGCGCGACACCTCTTGTGTCCGGTAGCTTGAAGCCGCTTCAAGTGTTTTTTATGGCGGCACCGCCGCACACGAGCCATAAAAAAAGGCCGCCTCAAATGAAGCTTGAAGCAGCATTTTTTTGAAGCCTGTGTGCGGGGTCAGTTAAAGTACACATTACAATTTATTGAATACAATTTTATTAAATTTAGTATTCTCCATGTTTTCCCTTTTATGATTTCTTAATTAATTTATATTTTCTGGATCAATTTAAGTTGATATGTTTATTAACCATGTGACTTCTTTTTTAGGATGTTGATATAACAGATAATCCTCTAGTAATGATAGTCAATGAAAAGAAAGAAATGAAAACTCATTTCTTGGTCCATGACAAGTTTGAAGAGACCAAATATGAAGTGTTGAGCACTGATGAAATGTGGAAACAGTTTCTACATGTGCGCTTGAATACAATACTACCTCTGACCTGTGAAGCAACAATATCTGGTGTCAAAAATATCCTGCAGAACAAGAGGAAAAAGGTAATCCTACTAATATTATTAATGTAAAAGTTTGTATGTATGGACATTGGTTATTCATTCATGCAGAAACTACAGACTAGAATTTAATGACTTTGACTGGCCTGTTGGTCTAGTGGTTAGTGACCCTGATTGCTATTCCGGTGGTTGTGGGTTTGATTCCCACCCAGGACAAATGTTTGTGTGATGAGCATGATCACATGATCATTTGTTCTGTGTCTGGGTGCAATTTATCTATATATGTATGTATTTAGAAATATATAAGTATGTTTATCAGTTGTCTAGTACTCATAACGCAAGCTCTGCATAGCTTAGGACTAGACGGTGTTGTGTGATAGTTGTGGAATATTATATTATTATTATAATGAAACTAAATACATATAAATAGCTTGTATTGTATCTGCAACTCCACAACTAAAAACTCATTATTAATAATACTATAGCTAACACATCAGCATAACACAGGCTATAATTTATAAAGATATTGTATTATTGGGACCTAATGTTTTTTTTTCTTATGTTGGGAAAATCATCTAATGACATCCCCCGCTCTTGGGCGGAGCGGGAGATAGTGTCAGACTTTTATTGACTAAAAACCCACTCCTGTTTCTTCCTTGCCTTTCGTGCTTGAGCTATTTTTCGAATTAACCTTGGCCCCAGTAGGTTTGGACCCAGCTGGGCCCCTGCTGTTGCTGACAGCTCCTTGAGGTGCGCGGTAACAGTGCGCGCCGTCGACGACTTGGGCTCGGTCCGGACAGTTACCGGACGGTCGGACAGCGAGCTACCCATTGATCGCCGTCCGCAAGCCCGCGCCTACGGTAGCCGGAAATCCGGATCAGAATTCCGGCGGTGGCTGGGGCGCTGTGAGCGCCGCCGTTGCCTGATGCGGTCGGCCTCCTCTTTTGCTAGCATTACTGCTTCGCAGAAGTCGGCGACCGCCTGCCACTCCTCCTCGCTCTGGACCATGGCCTGTAGCAAGGCCCGGCGCAAGAGATCGCCGCCGCCGATCGCCCTCACGAAGGCACGGTGATGCTCCGCCCAAGCAGGGCAGGTGTGTGCTTGGGCGTGTGCTCCACCGTGTCCTCCAACTGTGTACTCCACCGTGTCCTCCGGGCGTTCCGCACAGTGGCGATACCCGGGCGTCACTTCCGCACGTATCCGGTGCAGGAACCTCCCGAACTTACCATGAGAACCTGCGTCATGTGGAAGGTGAGGACGCCGTGAGGTCTTTCCAGCCACGCCTCAAAAAGGGGACTTACCGCCGGCGTGTCCAGCACTGGGTTGCGATAGTCGCTGACGCCATTTCACCATGATATCCCGCCGGAGCTCTGCCCGCCATGCCGTGGCTTGTCGCGGCAGCAGACTTTCACCCCGGAGTTGCATCTCCACGCGCATATCGTGCATGTGTGCAAGAACTGTTGCCTCCAGATCCCACGGTGATAGGCCAGCAAGAAGGCTCACCGCTTCGCGGGAAATCGTGCGGTATCCTAGCACCATCCGTATTGCCATGACCCTCTGGCATGCGTTCAGCATGGCCGCCGGTCGCTTTTGCAGCGACGGCGCCCACACTGGCGCCCCGTAAAGGGCCACGGACCGAACGATCCCCGCGTAGAGCCTCCGGCAGGAGGCATCTGGACCCCCAAGGTTGGGCAGGGGCCGCTTGAGAGCAGCCCCAGTCCGGTTCAGTTTGGGAGCCAGACGTTGGAAATGCTCCACGAAATTCCACCGGCTGTCGAGGACCAGTCCCAGGTACTTCATCGTCGACCCCACGGAACAGTAAAAACAGTGGAAGAAGTAAGTAGGCGTGGCACTGTCGCCGCTAGTAAGAAACGCGTTGCACACTAGCTGTTCAAGCGCTCTCATTCTTTAACTAGACTGCGCAACATAATAATTAACGAAAAATAATATTAAAATGCCTTATTGTCCCATACTGTACTTTAAAAACCATAGTTAGACTAAAGATCTAACTCATTGAGGTGTATCATACCACCGAAAAGTATTATTTTCGGATTTATTTTAATAAAATGAAAAAATAAAATTACGTGAAACATTACGCAGGATATACAAACAAAACTAGTCCTTAATTACATAACAACAAAGTTGATTTTCTTTTCTCGGTTATTAGCTTTTCTGGAATATTCGTTTGTCTACCTATACTTTTGACGCTATCCAAATAGTGCGTGATTTTATCGATAAAATCAATCGATATGTATTACGTTGCCTTTTTAAAATAAAAGTAATTATATATTATAGTTTAATAGTTTTTGTAAGTAATATAATACAGATAATTATTAAATTAATAAATTTAATAAAATAAAAATTGTGATATGATATTTGTGATGTATTTTAAATAAATTTAGTTAAAGAGTTAGGAAAAACATAGGGCGTTTGAATTATACTTAATATTCTTATGTTTAGTAGTGGGCGATGACGATGATTTCAACTGAGATGATGATAATTGATGTACTATGCAAATAAATACCCTTTTTACCACGTTAACATAAAAGTTGCCTTTAATCATATTAATTTCATTATTTTAAAACTATCACAGCATCGCATAATTTTTTTTTTGCATTATTATGTTTTAAATACATTTGCATACAGTCGATATTATTTCGATCGAATAATGTTACCTCACTACTGGAGTAGCAGCCTGCGTAAGTGTCAGTGATACGCCATTCAAATATCACTCTTATTTATACCCAGTTACAGTTTGTACTGGATTAGCATGAAATATAGTCAATATATTCTGAACAATGCCATCTTGCGACGAGTAGCGGTACTTGGTAGTCAAAGATGTATTTCTTTCTTGTTTTTTCAATTTGATTTATAGGTGGTTGATATTAAAGTTGCATTTCGTATAATATTTTTTTTGCATTTCGTTTACGCCCTATTTTTGTTTTTAGCCAATCATATTTTTGGGTTTGCAGTAAGAGTAAATTGTAAATGTATGACTTTGGCGACACCGGTTCTGGGACAAACATTTTCTCAAGCTACTTCCACTGTTTTTACTGTTCCGTGGTCGACCCGACGCCGATGTGAACTCCTCCTACCGTTAATTGGGAACATACACCTACACAACACAATATAGCCTCGAATTTGTGCAGCGCCACCTCGAGTCCGAACTCCTGGATCCTATCAACGACTATCGCAACCCCGCGTGTCGCTAGAGCGGTCGCCGCCCGGTACGACTCTCCCTGCGCTAGCGCAGGGAGAGTCGCTGGTTCTAGAACCAGCGTGTAGTCGTGCGTAGCAGTCCACACTGTCTCCGTCAGGGAAGTCGCCGAGCAGCACGTAGTCGTATCCGATGTTCCACAAGGGTGGTCCTTGTACCGATCCCTGCGGAACGCCGCACGACATCTCCCGGCGTCTCCACTCTCCCTGGTGACCTGGGTAGACTATAAACCTGTCCGACAAGTAGGCCTCGACCACTTGACAGAGGTATTCGGGCACCCGGTGATACCGGAGTGCCCTCCGGATCGTACTCCAGGACAGAGAATTAAAGGTCTTGGCAATGTCTATGGACACTGCCACGACACACCTATCCTGAGACACCGCATCCCCCGTCGTGAAAGCTCGCACGCGCATGATGGCGTCCACCGTTGAGCGCATCCTGCGAAAGCCAAACTGGCCGTCCGAAAGCTCCGGCCCCACCCGTGTTAGGCGGCCCCACCCGTGTATTGGGACCTAATGACAGCATCAGCGGACGGCATTGCCGAGGCCGAATTCTAGGCCAGGCAGGGAATTTGACTAGTTTTGCCATCGATACGCTAAGAAGAAGATATTGTAACTTTGTAAGCTACCCAAAGTACCTACTATTCTTGCACAGATGACACTGGCAGATGTCACAGCCGTCAACTAGTCCTAGTATTATAAATGTGAAAGTGTGGATGTTTGGATGTTTGTTACTTAATCACGCAAAAACGGCTGAACAGATTTGGATGAAATTTGGCATGCATATAGCCTTTGACATGGAAAAGAACATAGGCTACTTTTATCCCGGGAAAACACGTTTAGAGTGCGATAACCGAAGTACACGCGGACGAAGTCGCGGGCGGACAGCTAGTTGACTATAATTTAAATTAATATTATTTTATGGACCATATTATTACGATACTTATCAATACATAACGTCACGAAATGGAGCTCACGTGAAGTTATTGTTCCCATCTGTCATTTTTAGATCTTTGATTTTTTTATGGATAGAATAAGGGGATGAAACGGGGTCCAAAGTTTGTATGGAGAAACCGACTCTCACGCGGGCGAAGCCGCTAGCAGAAGCTAGTATAAATATAGTAGCCCAATGATATCAAGTACAGGGTCTGAACTATTGACAGTCAGGGTTTCAAAGAGAATAAGCACTTAACGATGGCCAGAAGTACCACTTTCTGAATCAAGCTCTTCATGCAGCAGCCTAACGACGTTGTTGATTGAGGCTTTGGCTCTAAACCTATTGGCTATCTTGGCCGACATAACTATCGGTACAATGATCACTCAAAAAAACTTACCTACCATTTTAAACACCTCGGCCGCCATCCTGCCGCGGGATGTACATACATTTTAATCAACGACAACCGTGGGTGATGCATTCGATATGTAGTCAGCAGTGTACGGATCTGGCCATTCAGGGTGTTAAATTCTGTCTGAGTTGATTTACGTCGAAAGAATGCATCAATATGACGTAAGCGTTGAACGCGCGCACCTTATTTCCGCACAATAGAAGGCCTTTGCCAGGCGGCCAAAGAAGCGCTCCTTCAGTTCAAATTGCTTCACGTAAAAACAAAACAAACAAATGATGACAGTAACGTAGATATTTAACGATTCCGACATACCTACCCAAGTACTTTCTATATAGGACCCGATGATAAGCTGTGGAATCTGTGGGGGTTCCACAATGCCCCCTAAGTTTTGATGAATGACTGCACATTTGGCAACAGCAAATTCCATCCTGATGGCACTACTGAAAGTTTCAGTTGTTTTATCTGTAAAGAATTACAAGTCATCCATGTAAAGGAGCTGTTCAACCGATAGTCTAAACCTGAATAAAACAGCAGTGTACTTAGAGGATTCAACAAGGCTAGACAAACCAAACTGAACTCACTATCGTATTTCGCTCAATGCTTACCAGTTAAATATTCCCCTATATGCAGACGTGTATCAATTCTAGACCCTCATGAGGCACAAGTTGTGGGCCTTTTTATAGTTTATCTGACACGTCAACAGATACTTTCAGAGACGCCAAACCTGTTGCTTGAGACCGATGCCTACATCGACGGACGGACTACACGGGCTAAAAAAATTAAATCACTAGTTAGGGGTTCGGATTTATAAATGAAACAACCAAAAGTGTATGGGTGTGTAAGACTTCTGTTAGGTTTAATAGGTAGACACTAAAGTAAACACTATTCTAAGGATTTGCTGACTTAAACCCAATTGTGTTCATTCAGTTGCCCTTTGCGTTCCACGTAGCGGACGGTAACTCTTTCGAACCATCCCGCAGCCTCGAATCTTATACCTACAGAAACGGTTTACGCAGGCTATATACACATGGTTTGCATAAACCTTCCGCTTGAGAAAAGAAAATTATTATTATTGCCATAGATAGAAAATAATTCATTTCTATGGTGATATGAATTAATGAATGAATGAAACGGGGGTCCAAAGTTTTAATAATACACCTACTTTCATGCGGGCGAAGCTGCTAGCATTCTGCTCCTTAAGATACAATAATAATATTCCACAACACTATCACACAAAGCCATCTAGTCAACTGATAAGCATACTTATATTTATTTCTAAATACATAAATATTTATAGATAAATTACATCCAGACACAGAACAAATGATTGTGCTCCATGCTCATCACACAATCATATCTCCTGGGTGGAAATCGAACCCTCAACCTCCGGCATAGCAGTCAGGGCCACTAACCACTAGACCAACAGGCCAGTCATATATTTTGACTCCATTCATTTCTTATTTATCATTTATATTTGTTATCATAGATTGCATCTGGCCAAGTGTCATTCCATGTTGATGGAACATCAGTGTACCTGTTTGGTGTTGCCTCAGATGTAGGCCTGACTGGCACCAGCACAGAGGCAACCATAGGAGAATTGGTTGACTCTATGAGTCCAGAGCAGCCTAAGAAGAAGAAGCATAATACAAATACTGTAGTAAGTATGATTTTAAATTCTTCTTCTTTAATTGTGAATGTCTCTTCAAATTTTTGGTCCTAGGACATGCTGGTTCCCCCTTTGTTTTCTTAACCATATAGAGAGGAAATTGTTTTGAAAATATAATTAAAAAAACACAGGCTTCAGCTGCGTTTATTGTTTATTAACTAATGATCTAATTACTTCCAAAGATTACTACACTGAAAGCTACAGTATCGCCGAGTATCATAGGCTACTCGTAATCTTCTGGGATAGAACCCGTGGGGCAGGCCTAGTTTTAGACATAGAAAATAAATTATGGATGATGAGAAATGCATGCAACTCTGAATTATTTTTTTATATATTTGTTTATTTTGCAGGAAATAGTACCAATAAATCTTGTATTGAAGACAACTAAGGATATTTTGTCAGATAAGCTTGTGAAGACTGCAGTTAAAATGATGACCACTCAAAGAAAACGTGAGAAATAATTTATGGAACCCAGATAAATTTAAACTCTTAAATTAAAATATAGGCTAAAATTCGCTTTAAATATTAAATCAATTATCAATATTTCAGCTGCATTTTGCATCAGTATGCCATTGAGAATAGATACTTTGGCAATAATCCATCGGAACACAAAGTTACTGGAACTGTATACTGTCCTTGTGGAGGCTGCCTGCAGATCACTCAGATTACTTGAAAGCATCCTAATAGAACAACTAGGTTTGTATATTTTTATTATATGGTAACTAGACGAGCGTTTCCACACTACTTAGATGGGCTGTAACCCGGCTAGACAAAGTGCGAAACAAATATGTCACGAGGATCATTTAAGGTGGTACCAATGAGGTTTAAGGTGATACTAATGGTACGGTCATTTCCTTAGACCAAATGACGACTATGCAGTTTAAAAAGGCCCTAAAAATCCCCGATCAATCACGAGGAAGAGGACCACTTACCACCTGGTGGTCAAATATACAAAAAGAAATATTAGCAAGCAAGTCTGAGTGCACAGACAAGCCAGAACAGAGCTCTCTAGCGCAAACATACAAGGAAACCCAATTCCAGCTCAACTGGGAAGATGGTTGGACAAAGAAGATCGCCATAACCAGCCCAGTGTTTAATTTAAGGCAGATCGAATTATAAAAGGTATATTTTACACAAGCATGAATTGACAAAACTGACTATTTACAAACCTAAGTTTTTCTAGTTTTAACAGAGAATTCACTTGCTTGTGATAGGGCTCACTCGGTGTGTGAATGAGTTCGCTAGGCTAGCTCTCACTCGTTTGGCTCGTGACAAGACCGATTGCGCTTGTTCGAAGTGCTTTTACACTAGAAGAGCCAATGCCACCAATTTGACGGTAGAGCAAAAGAACCTAATCCAGAGTACATATCTTTTTTCATGATTTTTCTGAATTATGGTTTTAAAATTTTAGTAAAGAAATTCAATTTGTGCATATATTTGTATTTCTAGTGTCAACGTCCGCGTTTTGGGTATCGATCTTATATTATGAGTAATGATTATTCCAAGTCATCTAAATAAATATTTACTTTAGGACAAGAAGGCATTGGAGATGGTGCTGGGCTACGTTTACCTGAAACTTTCCACTTCCTGCCACAAGAATTGGGACATTTCGTCACTAGAGTAGTACCTAAAGCTATACCAGATGAAAGCATGGGTAAGTTTTTATACCTTGCGTTTGTGATTACTTACTTCACTATTAGTAATTCATGTAATAACAATAATCATGTAATTTATAAAATTGTTTTTGTATATTTACAGAAAAAGAACGGCGTTTATTGCATGAACAGTTAGGTTTGCCCCTGAATAGGCCATTATTCCGGAGAGGTAATGCGTATTCCGACAAAACCGGTGGACGTTTGGTGAACCCTCACGAAGCCATACCACAGCAGCCATTGAAGCCCGACGTCACGGTGGCGCTCGTGCGAGGGCGGTACACCTACCACCACTACATGCAGGACAACTTCAATGATGACGGATGGGGTTGCGCCTACCGCTCCATGCAAACTATATTTTCGTGGTTTAGGTAAGTTTTTGTATTTCAAAGCATACGTAAAACATTCTTCTTTTCTACCGACAATCACAGTTTGTACCCTCGAAAAACAATGGAAATATCGTATTTTCTCTGAATTTTTTTCATTTGCGTAGTAGAATGGACACAATCCACCACCGTCACACTATTGTACCGGTAGTTTCTCAATAGAAAAGAAAAACTCTCGTCTATTTTCTATTAAAAAGAACATTTGAGAATATTTATTGTAATATTTTCAGGTTCCAGGGATACACAACCGTTGACATACCAACTCACAGAGATATTCAACAGTGCCTTGTTAACATTGGTGATAAGCAACCTTCGTTCTTAGGATCTAAACAATGGATAGGTTCCACAGAAGTGATGTTTTGTTTAGAAACTCTTCTTAGTGTTCAATCAAGGATTATATTCGCTAATACAGGAGCTGAATTACAGAGTTATGCTCATGACCTAGTTCATCACTTCCAGACACATGGGAGTCCAATTATGATTGGTAAGTTTCTCATATTTTTATATTCGAAGCTCTTCAAGCGTCAACTGGTACTGTAATTTTACTCAAATTTTATCGAAACGGATCACCATAATTTCAGCTGAAACGAATACCTACCTATATTTTTTACACAACTGAAGACCGATGTTTAAATACGTTCTATAAAGAACTTTGTTCTGTGGTTCTATGTACATATTAAAAACCAGTACGTTTTTATAGGTGGCGGAGTACTGGCGCACACAATTCTGGGGGTGGAATACAATTCGGCGACTAACGACATCCGCTATCTAATCTTAGACCCCCACTACACGGGCGCAGAAGATTTGTCCACCGTCATCAGCAAGGGCTGGTGTGGCTGGAAGAATTCCGACTTCTGGAATAAAACTGCTCACTATAATCTTTGTTTGCCACAAACAAAACCTGCTATTTAAGAACTCAGTCGTATTATAAACAATTCAAAATAATGTCTTTGAACATAATAATTTTCCCATTATTCTGTTCGCAGTTGCCAATAGTTAGGACTGTGTTTCGAAAGCTGTGATAATCGGCTTCTATGAGCCCTTAGATTCCACACATGCATTTTTTTACAGATACCGCCAAGGTGTTTTAATATTTAACTAAGGATATATTTTTTTTTCATGTTCGAATGCTAATTAAAAATGTGGACCCTGATTTCTTCCTATTTTGTCAAGAACTTTGTATTTCACGACTTTGAAACCAAAAACAAAAGACTAACATAAGCTCAACTCGAACGGAAAACTATGATTGATCAAAAATTGATAATTATCTAGGATTAGGATACACTAAGCATGTTTTTATACTTGTTCAAATGTTTTGGATATTTGTTAGTTTCCGTCATTTTGATTAGCTGCTATTATTATTTAAAGTCGTCGCCACAAATTATCAACTACGTAAACAACATTGAATTTTAAATGATTTTTATACTTATTCCGTATAATATCTACGCGAGTCTTTTAATTTGCTTAACGTCACTTTATTATCGTGGTTAAATATCAAGCATGTAAGTTAAATGGAATTGTTATATTTTATAATAAATAAAGTATAAATTAAAGTGTAATTTTACTAGCACCTCAATTCCAGTCATCCTTACGGCCTGGTCACGACTCTTAGCGGCGAGTGGGGCGGCATCGGTAAGCGGGCGCGGGGCTCTATGAGCGGCGTTTCGTGGCGTGCTTCAAACATTTTCATGTTCCCGCTCGCCGCCCCGCGCTTAACCACCGCTTACAGCGACAAGCAGTGCCGTAACTAGCCTTTTTTACGCCCGGTGCCTGTTTCTGAAACATCGCCTCAAAAAAAGTTCGAGCTGGGTAGGTACGTTTAATCAATCTGACGCAGGTCCTCACCGGACATGAATGTTTTGGGAGGTACGTGTTTCTGATCTGGCAGGAAGAAACGCTCGGGTATCACCATACACCAAGCACACCACGCACCAAATACTCGTTGAATCATATGGTGGAAGTTTGCCCCGCTTGCAAATGGCCCTGCGGAGGTCTTGTGGAGGCAATCGACGGTACGACCTGAGTGTCCGGCCATGGTACGAAGTAAGAGAAAATGGGAAACAATAACCGAATTCTGGAATTAATTATGCAAAACTTGATCTTGGTTTGATCATTTCTGCGCCCTGTGCCTGGGCACCGCTGGCACCGCCCTAGTTACGGCACTGGCGACAAGGTCATGAACGGGTCGTCATAGTCTAGATCGCTGCCAGTTTCTAACAACTGGTGTTGTCCATTCGCTTAACAAGGGTATGGGTTGTCCCGTAGAACCCAATAATTATACACCGATTACCTACATGATTGTTGACGGTCTGTATACTTCATACATACGCCCAGGGGCCTTACCATGACCTAGACTATGACGTTTAAAGTAAGATTGTTTTAATCTTGTTTCGGAGACAGAGCTATACAGGTTGTCTAGCGCCATCTCTTACCCACATTGAAACAAGATTAAAACAATCTTAGATTGAACGTCATGGTAACCCCACGTGATGTGTTATTGCTCGGCCTCAGTGGAAGCGCGGGTGCGGGGCGGGCGCGGCGCGGCAATCTCAAACAAAAGAACTTCCTTTGAGTGTTCACAGTGGACACGAGGGCGCGGGAAGCAGCGCAGACTGCGAGACGCGGAACGCGCGCGGCGATCACACGCCATAGTGAGTTCATACAAGAGGCCACAGTGAAAGCGCGAGCGGCAAGCGGCGGCTGCGAACTAGGGATGTCGGCAGTGAATAAAAAATATCCATATACCTATCGATGTATTTATAAAAATATTAATATCGGCCTGGATTTATCGAGAATAAGATATCGATATGTTGGTCAAACTTCCAAGATTTTCGGTCTTAAAATAATAATTCATTTAGTTCTGTCTAGGTCAATAATAAGTAGGTAACATAGTAATTTCTATACAAAATTCACATTATTTTTTATTATATGAGAATTTGTATAAAACTTCTTCTTTCTACCCTTGTCTTAAATTACTTGAGATTGGCGCAACACGTAATCTTAATAAAACTAATTAAATAACAATATACGAATATTTTGAGGACGAATTATTATTTTTAGGCATTATAACGAAAGTAAAAACATAACAGTACAGTACTTATACACAATACAGTTTTTTTTTTTTTTTGGATCGGATCAAAATATATCGACTGATATATCGAAACCAAGATATCGATATTTTTTCAACAAGCCTACTTCGGACAGGCACTGTCATCTGCGCCGCTGCCCGCACCGCGCTACCAGTGTGGCCACGCAAATCGCGCGCGTTGCCGCTCCCACGCCGCTACCCGCACCGCGCTGCCACTGTGACCGAGCACTTAAAATGTCAGTCGTGCGAGCGAGAACTTTATCAGTTCAGTTTAGATCCTCAAATGGATCACGTTAAAAGCTCGTGGTAGGACCACTGAAACCAAAAATGAATCTGCACATTGAGAGTAAGTCAATTACGTTTGCCTCTCAAAATGGATGCAGGTTAGGTGTATGGAATCCTTACACCTTGGAACAAAGTTTTTCAAATTTTAATAATACCTACCTACAGTAGTAAAGACTGGTTCATAAGCTTGAAAAACACATTTCGAAATGGAATTATAATTTCATATGGATTTAATATCGTTAAAATAAACACAAAATAAATATAACAGTTTATTTACACTAAGACAGAACATACGGGGCTTACAACTTTTACTTTTACGCCTATAGAGTAGGTACTTACTTCACTATAGATTAAATACATTCCTAGATCACAGAGAAATACAACAATTAAATCAGGAATCTAAATTTGAGACTAATGAAAATCAAGGCACACTGACTGATACAATAAAAGTGGAGAAACACTACGCCTACGGGTTTAAGAAGCGATTGATTTTCTGGAATGTCTTCCAATCTAGCTGTTACAAGTGATACCATTTAAACATGCTAAGATTTGTCTTCAATAATTCCAAATCATTATGTCGATAATATCATTCAGTTAGCAGCCAACTTTTGTCTTTAAAGACATTTTTAATTTTCACTGCCTATATAAAGGACTAGCTTCCTGAAAGCAAATACATTGTAAACGAGATACGAGCGCCCACCGTAATAGAGAGTAGATCAAAATATGCTATACTATACCTAGTCCAAGCGAGCCAAGAAAAAGCCAATTAATAAATACCAAATCTACCTCTTAAAACATTAAGTGTTGCTAACAATGGTATGATTTAGAAGGAAAAATCTGAAGTCACTGTATAAGTAGATCCAACGAACCTTTTTTGGCGCAGCCATGAGGCACACAATGTTAATGTTTTTATTTAATTTTTATGTTATTTAAATTGTGTGATCCTGGTGACTGTCGCCAAATAAATATTTCTTCTTTCTATTTAATTTATACAGGTCATAGATTTTCATTTAGCACCACTGCTCCAAATCTATTATAGTTATATGATTACCAAAACTTAAGCTGTACATGGTACCAAAGCAGTTTCTAACACTCCTATGATTTTATGATAAGGATATTAGTTGGCGTTTTACTCATTAGCGTTACAATCCTCACAATTTGATGTTATTATTGATTTTAAGTGTAATGTGCACATACTAAGTTCATATTATATGTATGGTTTTTGATCAATCTGATTAAAGCAGCTCCTCTTAATACTACTTATTAGGGCTTTTTGCGGGGATTTTTTTCTGTTTGACTAGTTTACAGCTCTTATTTTGTGATACATTAACGTGTTATTAAAATTTTAAAGTATTTCTAAATCACAGTGCCGAACTTGCGGAAACTTTTTCTGAAAATAAAATAATTTTCAAATTATTTTTATTATTAAAAATACTTAAGTTAGTTTTGAAAAATATGGCAACGTTTCTTACCCGTAGTTTTAATTCTATTCTGTCGATCTCTCCGCCCAGCATATCAACAATATTTTCACCATGTTTTAGTAAGAATGCTTCAACGTCATCAATGGTTTTCACTTTTTGCATGTCCTGTAACAATTACATCATATATGAAACGTGTGAATTTTGTATTATATGATATGCTAACTTCTACCAGCGACTTCACCTGCGTAAATATAGGTTTCTCCATCATCATCATCAGCCTTTTTAATGTTCCTACTGCTGGGACTCAAGCCTCCACTCTAGGAGAGGGAATGGGCCGTAATCCACCACGCGGGCCCAGTGCAGGTTGGTGAATGTCACATGTCTTCGAATTTTTGGTTCTAGGATATGCCGGTTTCCTCACGATGTTTTCCTTCACCGTTTTGAGAGCAGTGGTAATGAAACAAATTACACAAAGTAATGCGCCGGCAGGGTTTGAACCCGCGACCTACAACTCGTAAGTCGGAGCCATTACCACTCGGCCACCACTGCTCTGCTGCCACTGCTCTCAGGTTTCTCCATACAAACTTTAAAAGCCCGTTTCATCCCGTTAGGGGCTGAATTTCGGAAAATCCTTTCATAACGCTCGTCTATAGGTCATAAAAGGAAGCCTTGTGCAAAATTTCACGCTCCTAGTCCCAGTAATTTTGGCTGTGCGTTGATATGTCAGTCAGTCAGTTTCTCCTTTTATATAATTAAAAAATATAAAATTTAGAAAACAAAATTTTCAAGAATGGAATCCATTCTTGAAAATTTTGTAAAGAATGGATCATGGATCATCTAAATATCCAAATGGAAATATTTCAAAAATAATTAATCACATTAATATAAAGGCAAAAGTTTGTAATTAGTGGGATTTATGTTTGTTATTTTTTCACGCTCAAACGGCTGAACAAATTTATATGAAGGACGGCATACTCTATCCCGGGATTATGCCCCTTGGAACAAATTTCTACTTTAACGCAAAGGAAATCGCTGGTAGGAGCAAGTATAAAATTAAATTGCTTTATTATTATGTAAGTGCATTGTCATTGCCTTTTTTTATGGTGGGAAAAAATCATGCATTGACATCCCCCGCTCTTGGGCGGAGCGGGAGATAGTGTCAGACTCTTTACTGACTAAAAGACCCACCCCGTTCCTTCTAGCCTTCATACCGGGGCTCGAGCGCCCTTTCGGATAACCCTGGCCCCAGTAAGCTTCGACCCGGCTGGGTCCCTGCTGTTGCTGACAACTCCTTGAGGCGCGCGGGAACAGTGCGCGCCGTCGACGACTTGGGCTTGGTCGGGACAGTTACCGGACGGCCGGACAGCGAGCTACCCATTGCTCACTGTCCGCAAGCCCACGCCTACGGTGGCCGGAAACCAGGATCAGAATCCCGGCGGCGGCGGCGGCGGCGATGCTAACGCCGTTGCCTGATGCGTTCGGCCTCCTCCTTTGCGAGCATTACTGCTTCGCAGAAGTCGGCGACCGCCTGCCACTCCTCCTCGCTCCGGACCATGGCCTCAACCACGGAATAAAGAAAAGTAGAGGAAGTGCCCCTCAGATATCGCGCGCGTGTCAACATTAGGTCGAGATGCGCAACATTTAGCTTATTCACCGTCAGACACTTGTCGCGATTGGTTCTCTCAGAAATACGCGAAATATTACAAATTATGCCTGGTTTTTCGGTTTAGACCTGCAAAAACGAAAGCAGAAAAAAAAATGTATCTTGTGGAGGTGTATCGTATCATCGTTAAGCACTAAACTTTGTTAATTTTTAATAAAATTGATTTTCAATGAAAATACCACATTTTATGACTTTAATGCAAACTATAAACAACCTTATAGTCATAATTACAAAGTCTAAATACACTTGGCCGTCATCTACAAAATCATAACATAAATTCTAGTAACTTCGACGCTACTCAATTAGGGATGGGACACATCCGTAAAGTAGGTCGGTATCGATAATTTTTATTTATTTCTAACTATTTATTTCATGGCTGGCACCATCATTCAAAAAATTTGTGTCGGACTTTTCATGTGTATAATTTATAAATATTTAACTAAGATTGCACATAAATCACGAGGTTTTAACAACACGTAACCTGCATCCGTCCGAAATAGGTGCGGGTTGCTAATCACTTTCTTTACTTCTTCACGCTTGAAAGGCTGAATATTACATAATATTAACCGTAATACATTAACTTCACAAAACAAATATAGATATTTGAACGATAAAGCAATACCTACTAAGAACATTTGAATTAAAAAAAAAATTATTTCAAGTCAGTCCACAATTGACCGAGATATCGGTGAACAAAACATACATTAAGTCGAACATAGAATCTTCTCCTTTTCGAAGTCGGTTAAAAATAAGATTACCCCCCTACATACAAATACCTCTTTAACATTGATATTTTAAAGATAATCAACCTTATCCATTATTAAGCATTTGTAAGATGTTAACAAATTATTACATTGCTTACCTGAATAAATTACGTAACATCAATATTAAAATATCGATATATGTCTACATCTCTAAATGAGTAGCAAAAGTGATTTACATGTGCAGGTGAATATGGCATCTATTTCAAAGTAACTAGAGTTCTGAATAGAATGACAAATGATGAATTGGTTACAGCGCCATCTAGCGTGGAGTAGCTGAACTCGTTGTAAATTGGTTATAAGACGAAAAACATCTTTATTGTTTGTGTCATGTCAAATAATAACAACTTTCAGTTGTTGTAATAAGACTTAATTTATCAAAGCAATAAGATGGTTAGTAAAAGTTGCGTTTTTAATTTGTAGCCAATCATATTACTGTTTTTTATGTGTGTAATGGACAATTTAATATACAAATGTGTGAGTTTGGCGACACTAGTTCCCGTGCTTTGCCAGGATAGGGGCACTTCTACCTGTATTTTCTGTTCTGTGGCCTCAACCAAGGCCCGGCGCGAAAGGTCTCCGCCGCCGATCACCCCCACGAGGTCACGGCGATGCTCCGCCCAAGCAGGGCACACCTCGACTGTGTGCTCCACCGTGTCCTCCGGGCATTCCACACAGTGGCGACACCCGGGCGTCACTTCCGCACGAATCCGGTGCAGGAAACTCCCGAACGAACCATGTCCGGTGAGGACCTGCGTCATGCGGAAGGTAAGGACGCCGTGAGGTCTTTCCAGCCACGCCTCAAAGAGGGGACTTACCGCCATGATTGTGGCGTGCCCAGCACCGGGTTGCGATAGTCGTTGACGCCATTTCACCATGAGATCCCGCCGGAGCTCTGTCCGCCATGCCGTGACCTGTCGCGGCACCCGCATATCGTGCATGTGTGCAAGGACTGTTGCCTCCAGATCCCACGGTGGTAAGCCAGCCAGAAGGCTCGCCGCTTCGCGGGAGACCGTGCGGTATCCCCGCACCATTCTTATTGCCATGACCCTCTGGCAGGCGTTCAGCATGGACGCCGGTTGCTTTTTCAGCGACGGCGCCCACACCGGTGCTCCGTAGAGGGCCATGGACCGAACGCATTGTCATTGCCTGGTAGGCATATATTGCCTGACAATGACAATGCACTTACATAATACATACACTCATAAACGTATGTACTTTGTTTCCAGTAAATATTATTCAAATAAATAATATAAATTATTCATAAGGAGTGATTTTCCAAACAACTTAAAAATAGCATTTATCAAGATCAGACCCTCACCCCTATTAATGCGTTCAAGTCGTGTTTCTCTAAATATGACCTTGTTAGTGCTCTGCCGTCGAAATCAACTTCAGCCTGAAAAGGAATTTTTGCTGTAGTAAAAACCAGGACTTGACATCTTTAAACATAAAAATAAAGAATATTTACCTTATATCTTATTAGATTACTGCCTATATCTATGCCCTTGACATCGTGAATAGCTCTTATCATAAAATCTCGTTCCAACACACTGTTTATTTCATCCAATTGCTCTTGTGGTATTGATCTGTTCGAAAAAAGTGAATTAAAAAAAATAGTAATGGCTGATTATTACCGCGATGTATCAATAATTACCTGCCAACCAGAGCTCCGACGTTCGTAAGAATGATAAAAGATGCGACTCCACCAAGTAAGGTTCCGACTAATAAACAACCAACAGCATCATACAGTGGGTTCCCGGTGTACTGTGATAAAGCCATACAGCCCGCAGCTATTATCACGCCTGCTACAGCTGCAGTATCTTCCAATAGAACCACATTTACTGATGGATCTGAGCTACGCATTACTGAAAAAAAAAACAACTACAATTTCCAAATTTTATTGCAAGAGCGAGAACCGTTACTACTAAACTTTAATTATTCAGTTAAATAAACATTTTTCATGTACCATTCATAGCTTTTGAAATTTATCAAGTTCTTACTGTATTCATATAATGACGTGTTGGCTTCCTTAGCGCCTTTCCGAATAGCATTTAAAGCCACCATCAAGGTTGCACCTTCCGACACGACAGCGCCACCAAGAACAAAATAGGCCTGAAAGGAAACTATCGGTATTACAGAAAAAAAAAAAGGTCTTGCACGAAAAGATTTTACCAAAATGTCTTGAAAAATATCTTGCACAGATGGTAGCTGACATGTCTTTAGTTTTGTTATGGTAGAACCAGCAACTTTTGTACTCACCCAGAAAAAATCATGGAGGGGTTGGGGGTCCAAAATACCAGTAACTCCATGATAGAAAGATAACCCACATCCTACACAAAATATTCCAACACCAGAAATGAGGGAAGATACATATCTCATGTTTGTATACCCATACGGATGAGCAGAATCTGCCATCTGAAATAATCATAATGTTAATTATTTAAGGTATTGCTCATAAATATAATCTGCCAAGGTTGCCAATTAACTAACAATTAAGTAAGTACCTAATATAAAAATATGACGAAGTATATTATTGATAAGTATAGAAATGATCAACCTACTTGCACGGATTTATGTATACCATACACAAGGATCAGTTGATTCACAGTATCTGCAAGAGAATGTATGCACTCCGAGAATAGACTGTGGGACCCAGTGTACAACCATGCACAGAGTTTGAACACAAAGTTGCAGCCGTTTCTGAAAATCAATATAAATATTATCTTCTTTTGAAATACTAGGAGCAGTTTTATGTGGCGTGATTCATATATTTTCTTAAATAGTTGATTATTCATTTATTTTTTTAAATTGGTTTAATACCATTTCCAAGATTTTAAACTGGTAAGTTTGTATGAAGTTCATGTTGCGAAAATATTCTTATATATACTTTTTTTTTTAATTATGATTACTTACATCCCCACTGCTGTGAGAACAACCCTTCCAGATCTAGTTTTTAACCCCTGTTCTTCTATACCGTGTCGAAGACGTTTGTGGCTCATTTCCCTTCTATAATTCCTTAGTCGCCTTTTCACGGTAAACACATCTGCAAAACAATAGTTTTACAACACTTTCGCCACACTTTGATTGTGCCTTATTATTTTTTTTTTTACCTAATTCATAGCTCTATTGAAATCAAAAATCGGAAATGTTAATAAACTATAATCTAGTTTCACGCGAGTGAAACCGCTGGCAAAAGCTAGTGCTTAATTATTCACAGCTGGTGCCCCGGACTTTGCCAATTGGTCACAATTTCAAAAAGTTTTTTTTTTTTTCGTGGGAACCTAACCTAATTCTTTCTAAAATAAGCCTAAGTTACAGGTCGCGCGGTGAATCAAGATCGCTCGGTGAAAGTAGTGGGGGCAATCGGCGCATGTGTACAATTGCGCACAGAAATTCTTAGTATGTTAGGATTTTATTTTTAATTTCGTATGTTTGAACCTTAATAACGTAACTTATAATAACACTAGTTTTTGCTTGTAATTTATCTTGTAAGTAGGTAAATTCAGAAAAATTTAAAGATTTAAATTTTCAAATTAAAATAAAAAATAATAATTTCGTTAGTTTCTTTCTTAACGTAACAATTCACGTCGTAAACCAGTTTTCTGGCTTGTCGTTTTAAACTTTATTTTTAACCATTTTTTTTTACGACTACGTATTACTAATACCATAACACAAGCTGTACGCAACAGTACCCAAGTACAACAGTATCCAATGAGACGCGAGTACGCAACGCGGGAATTGAAGGGCGACTCTATCTACCAATGACGTGTCGCCGTCGGCGCACACCCCCCCGTACGTCGCCAAATAGACCTTAGAATTGAATACTGCGCATGCCCCTTCCACTTTTGCCGAGCGATCTTAATTCATCGCGCGACCTGTACTCTTTATAACATCAGCTATCTATCTGTGAAAGTCGCGTCAAAATCCGTCGTGTCTTAGGTAGGTATAATCGTCGTATAATCTAACGGCATTTACAATTTTACGGTGACTTGTGGAGTGTATAGAATAGGTACCTTTAGATTAATTATTAAAAAATCATGCATTGACATCCCCCGCTCTTGGGCGGAGCGGGAGATAGTGTCAGACTCTTTACTGACTAAAAGACCCACCCCGTTCCTTCTAGCCTTCATACCGGGGCTCGAGCGCCCTTTCGGATAACCCTGGCCCCAGTAAGCTTCGACCCGGCTGGGTCCCTGCTGTTGCTGACAACTCCTTGAGGCGCGCGGGAACAGTGCGCGCCGTCGACGACTTGGGCTTGGTCCGGACAGTTACCGGACGGCCGGACAGTGAGCTACCCATTGCTCACTGTCCGCAAGCCCGCGTCTACGTTGGCCGGAAATCGGGATCAGAATCCCGGCGACGGCGGCGGCGATAACGCCGTTGCCTGATGCGTTCGGCCTCCTCTTTTGCGAGCATTACTGCTTCGCAGAAGTCGGCGACCGCCTGCCACTCCTCCTCGCTCCGGACTATGGCCTCAACCAAGGCCCGGCGCGAGAGGTCTCCGCCGGCGATCGCCCCCACGAGGGCACGGCGATGCTCCGCCCAAGCAGGGCACACCTCGACTGTGTGCTCCACCGTGTCCTCCGGGCGTTCCGCACAGTGGCGACACCCGGGCGTTACCTCCGCATGAATCGATATATATTAGCCTTGGATTCAAGAAACATTCATAAAAAAATTAATTATCTGCATAATTGTCCCTGAGTTGGCTTGCATTTTAATACCAGTAGGTATCCTTTTGCACAGAATTATTGTTTATGTCCTCAAAAACATGGTTATTGAGTAGGTATCACAATTCCTCTCGAATCTGGCTCTTGAAAACCTTCCCCATTCACCAAAGGAAGTTCCTTAAAAAATTAGGTTTTCTCAAAATAACAAAATACCTTGTTCATATCTTCTTCTGTCTAGTTCTCTTCTCAGCAGTTCCTTTTCAAGTGCTTCTTTTGATCCCCATACCTAAAGTTGAGTTATTACAGTTTTTATTATTTCACAAGTAACCATGATCAACTTTTGCAAGTGTCAGCTCGCAGATGCATGCACAGAGAGCAGGTTAAAAAGAGCAAATTCAATAATATATATCGACGGTTGAAAGGCAAAATGATCTAAGTGACATTGAATAAACTTTATAAAAGTGAACTCTAAAAATTTTAACTTTAAATCACTCTTCTGTTAAGTTTACTCAATGCCGCTTAGATCATTTTACCTTTCAACCGTCGATATACCCTTTTGTGTAGGTACTTAAAACAAGTGTTCTGGTTCGAGTTTACCTTTACAATATGAGTATAATAAATATACAGTTCAATAGTACACATAAATCAAGTTTGAGACTCCATACCAGTTAATTTTATATTTCTATCTATCTACAACATTGGATGATCTTGGATTCAAACCTGATATTGTCGGGGATAGTGCAAATCCGCGAAACTAGCATTGGATACTACCGCATATCTGAAAAAGGTAACCAATTTAAGCAAAATCCTGATTGAAGTTGCCAATCTTGGTCCCACTTTGACCCATGTTTTATTTTTCCTTCACCAAAAAACAATACTGCATTCTACTGTTTATACCACATCACTGAATTGGTTGCATATTTATTACCAATACATAGGACACATGAATTAATAATCTATGTGTAAAAAGGAGCCAAAAAATTTTTTTTTATACAGTTGAAAACTTTTCACTTATAAAATTGTTTTTGCCTAAACATACACTATGTACCAATGCCAGATACACAGATTTTGCACTATTCCCAACAATATGTAAAAATGTCTGCCATTAACTTATCTGCCATGGTAGCAGACAAATGATTTGTTGTGGTTCTTTGAAGTAGATGCCATGGTCAAGGCTCAAAAACTTCTCAATGAGAATGAAAGAGAGCTTTGTATTCAAAAGAAAACCAATTTATTTCAAAACTCTTCAGAACTCTTATAAATAGTTAATATATTCTGGCTTTAATTTTAAATAGTAAATACCATAAGTATTTGCAAGATTGCATTATCTTGCAAGTAAAAAAAATTTAGGACCTACCTCAAACGCTTTTGCTTCAACATCCCTACGGTAATACACAGTTATTGGTGGTTCCGCTTCATATGGAGACCTTCTAAGAACTTTTGGTAGAGACTCCAAATCAGTCTGCTTCAGTAAATATTCTGTCATAGCTCTCATTGGAGTTATGAAGTTACGTTCCGTGTAAGAGGCAGAAAAGTCAATCAGAAGCCTTTTCTTAACTGAAAGTTTACAAATTATCAGTTACTAGCACTTTCAAAAAAATCAAATTGTAGTTACTTCATACATGTCTTGTTAATATTAATAATATATAACAATAATAATACACATTTTAAACAGATTATGTAATCTTCATTTTAGTTTACTAAACTTGCCTCTAAAACCTTATAGGACTGATACCAGAACAAACCATTTATGCTTACTCATATTCCATTTCGTTTTTTAGAAGCTACACAAATATTTGAATGGAATTTGAGGAGTGACATAAATGTTACATAAAACTATGACAATATTAAACAAACAATTACAATTCAAACTAAATCAGAATAATATAAAAGTAACCTGGTTGAGGTTGAACGTCTTCTGCTGGTTTATCGGGTGGTTTGGTTTTCTCAATTGTAACTTTAGTGACAACTTTGTTTTCATCAGTTTCAGTCTTAACTATGATGTCTCCAGTTACACTCTGTTTTATTATTTTATTGGCACTGTCACCAGCAGATGACGCTTTTTCTTTCTGTAGGGCATTTTTGGAAAGGGGTTTATCCAATAGATACACCGATGTATGCACGCATCTTAATAATTCCTTGCTTTCGTGGAAAATGTCTTGCCGGAATATCCTGGGTGCAGCAAAGCATAATGAATGCAAGTATTTTATTTCAATTGAATGTCTACTTATATTTCTGTAGAAACACTTAGCGGCTATTGAAGGCAACATGATAGTTTGGTACGAAAAGTTCAACCTTGAAGGTAATAATGTCACATGAATTTGAGAAAAACTAGAGCCCTTCGTTCTATTTAAATATACATTATATACTTAAATTTTACGTAAGATTACCGCCTAACAACTATTATTAACGATAACATAATTATTTTATTTTAGATAATCAATCCAAGGGAGAGTCGTAAGCTGATGACATCAGAATCAGACCGATCTGACTGACAGTCGACATGTCAGAAACCTGACAGTGACAGTCTCAAATATTTTTTTTAAGACTTGTATTGAATACAAAGTCTTTTAATTAGCATGTCTAATTTTTTTCAAATTCAGCTCCTTTTTAATTAAATGGCAATAACTTTTTTTTACATCACGCTATCATTTGTTTTTATACCGCATTAGAATCTGCATTTAATGGACATATTTTTTCAATAATGGGCACCGACAGTTTAGTACATTTCTTTTACACCATTCGCGCCCAAAGTTTCGTGATTATCTGAAGACTACACTTCAAATGTGAAATAAACAATTTTTTTCTTTAATATCTTTAAGTTTACAGTAAAACAGTTATTTGCGTGTTATAGCACATATACAAAAAACAAAATAGGAAAAGAATGTATTTTTTTAAATTAGAGCCAAATTAGTATCGCATGGTGTTGTTTTTCGAAAAAAATGTAAAGATTACTTTTATTCCGAAACAGTAAAAAGTGGTTCAAATTGTGGTATGGCTGAATATATTATGGTGTATTGACTCTAACGTTGGACCACTATTTACGCCACACACACACATTAATTAATATTTGTACGTCAACTTTGGTTACACTATATATTGTAAAAGCAACAAAATATATAGCATGTCTTAGCGTGAATTTTATTATAAAATAACTTTAGCAACAATGTTGATCACTGACGTGAATTAATAAAGAGCCCACAGATTAGTCATTAATAGAAGGAGTACGTTCTTTGTAGATTTAGGTCTATGTGCTCAAAAAGGAATAAATAGGGCAAACGACACTAACTCACTGACCTCTATGTAACTTATACTACCACTAGTAGAGGTTAAAGGCACACGATAACATGTGCACAGAAAGCGTGTTTAACAAAATAGCATGAGCAAAATAAAATTGGCCTATTAGTCTACGAGTATATCTACAGTTCCCAATGATAAAAGTGCTAAGACGCATATCTCCTTTTCCTATCTACAAGAAGAATGGAGCGAAAGTGTGGGATAGGAGCTGAAGTGAGCGAGGGCCCAGTATGCTTACTAGGGCTTTCAAATACCGGATTTTTTCAATACCGGTATCAATACCGGTATTAGATAATTTAATACCGTGATCCCGTGATCACGGTATTGAACTCAAGGTCTTTGTTTTTTTTTAATTTTTTAAACGAATACTTGACGGTAATCCTTTCTCATAGGAACTTTAATCAGGACATTAATAAAACCATTTAAATACGTATTTTGTTTTTGATTCAGTCTTTATTTTGTCTTAACCGTTCTAATAAGGTTCTAGTAAGCATGGCGCTGCCGTACCTATTGTTTACCGGCTGACACATTCAATACGTAACTACATTGCCCTCGGAAGCTAGCGATTAGGAAATATGGCAGCTGAAAACCATCAATCTGCGTAAGGTTTAGGCTTATTTGACGCTCTAACTTGTTTACGACAATTCTAATAAGGTTAAAACGCAGTTCTAATAAGGTTCAAATAAGCATGGCGCTGCCGTTCCTATTATTTACTGGCTGATACATTCGATACGTACCTATACTGCCCTTAGAAGTCAGCAAGCATCAAGACTCGTGCCTTTCTTATTATTATAAGAATATTTCTCATGTACTTTTTATACCAAACTACCAATTATTATCTATATATGTATGTATCTAGAAATATATAAGTATGTTTATCAGTTGTCTAGTACTTATAACACAAGCGTTTAGCTTGGGGCTAGACGGCGTTGTGTGATAGTTGTGAAAAAAATAATTAAATGTATAATTTTGAATTGTTTCTGCGTACACGAAAGTAGTTAATACGTACTAAATAGGCAAAGTTAATAATAATTGAAGTAAAAAAATAAAGCCACATCCAAACCGCTCAAATATTCAATCATTACTATTTAATTGTGGATCTAACGTATCCGTTAGATCTACAATTAAATAGTAAAAATTGTGATTCGTTAAAGTAAAAATGACATCAATCAAAGTAGAAAATGCCACAATTTTGGATGCTTCAATGTCTTGTGAATCCGTGACTCGTCATCATCGTCATCATCGTCGTCGATCGTGGTCCGTTGAGTATTGAGACAAACCCCAGAAAATACAAGTATTAATATTATAGGTGTACCATGTTGCTCGTCAAGATCACAAACTTATCAAAAATACAAGTCCTGCAAGAAGGTGTTGAGGAGGTCTCGGTTCGACCACGTAAGCCGAATTGGGAGCAAACTTGCTTCATACCCTGCAGGTAGTAAAGCGTTTTGGTCCCTGGCTAAGTCGGTTGAATCGAACTTCTGCCGCCACTCACTTCCGCCACTGCTAAAACCCGATGGCTCGCTGGCCCACACCGCGGAAGAGAAAGCAAACTTATTTGCCTCTCTTTTTGCGGAATCATCTCGTCTGAACTCTAGTGACGCACGGCCCCCTGCCTTTCCTGAGCGATGCGAGACGACTATGTCAGATATTCGCATCCATCAGAAGGACGTCCGTAGGGTGCTACGTAACCTAGACGTGAACAAAGCCAGCGGTCCTGACAGGATACCAGCGGTCGTGCTTAAAACTTGTGCGCCTGAATTGTCTCCGATCTTGACACGCCTATTTCGCCTCTCATATGAAACTGGAAAAGTGCCGATTGCTTGGAAGCAAGCTAACGTGCAGCCTGTGCCTAAGAAGGGCAGTCGAGCTGACCCGGCAAACTACCGACCCATCTCTGTTACATCCGTCCTCTGTAAGAGTATGGAACGGGTGCTTAACAGGAAGCTTCTGGCATACCTAGAAACTAACGACATCCTCAGTGACCGGCAATACGGTTTTCGCCAAAACCGGTCTACTGGGGATCTTCTAGCGTATGCCACTCATATCTGGAGCGAGGCCATCGAGAAACATGGGGAAGCGCTTGCCGTCTCCCTTGATATCTCGAAGGCTTTCGATAGGGTCTGGCACGAAAGCCTTATTGCTAAGCTTCCTTCCTTCGGTTTGCCCGCTGGTCTGTGTGATTGGATTGCTGACTTCTTGCGGGATCGATCCATCCGAGTTATTGATGGCTGCTCGTCCGGTCAAATGGATATTAATGCCGGGGTCCCTCAGGGGTCAGTGCTCTCGGCGACGCTGTTTTTGCTGCACATAAATGATCTACTTAAACCCGGTATCTTTGGGTATACAGCACTGTTGCTGAGAGATATGTATCTGACGCACGAGCTAGGGGGACACAGATCCAGTCATCCCGAGAGGCTACGGTTGAACGCTTGAACTCGTCTTTGAAGGCGGTCTCCGATTGGGGCGACGCCAATCTGGTCAAGTTCAAAGCATCTAAAACCCAGGCGTGTCTTTTTTCCGCCAAACGGAGCCAATTCCACCCGGCTCCAACTTTCCGGGGTGTAACCGTGCCGATAACCGACCACCTTGAGCTTCTTGGAGTTACGTTATCATCTACTCTCAATTTCGGCTCATACCTCATACATATCGATGCAAAGGCTCAACTGGCTGCCAAAAAATTGGGGATCTTAGCAAAGGTGAGACGGTACTTCACGCCGGAACAGCTGCTCAATCTTTATCAAGCCCAAGTTCGATCGTGTATGGAGTACTGTTCTCATCTTTGGGATGGATCTGCCAAATACCAGCTTGATGCGCTGGAGTCGATTGAGAGGCGAGCCAAGAGAATCATCGGCAATGATGCACTTGTAGAGTCGAAGCTCCAAAGCTTTGAGCATCGCCGCCGAGTTGCTAGTCTGTCGGTTTTCTATCGTTTACATTTCGGGGAGTGTGCACTGGAATTGCACAATCTAATTCCGCCAAGTCCGTTCCATCATCGGACCACACGACGTACAGCGTTGCGCCATCGGTACATGGTAGACATCCCACCCATACGCACAAAACGTTTTGCGAACACATTTATTATGCGTACAGCCAAGGAGTGGAATTCCCTGCCGGAATCTGTGTTTCCTGATAGCTACAACTTAGGAGTCTTTAAGTCGAGAGTGAATAGGTTTTTTCTAGGCAAGCGTGCTTCATCGTCGACCACATCATCGCTTACCATCAGGTGAGATAGTGGTCAAACGCAAGCCTATCATTAATAAAAAAAAAAAAAAAATACACAATGACCAAGTTCAAAATATATCCGTGATCACGGTACCGGTATTGAAAGCCCTAATGCTTACGATTTTTGTCGTTGACTATCTATAGGTCTATAGGTCGTCAGACCATCTCATCATTTAGCAGTCAGCGCTACAATTCCCAGTTATAGAGAGTGGTGTCGCTTAAACTTTTTTACTAGAATTGCCTTTCTTTTAGATTAAGAACTTGTGGGTTTGGATGTAAGGTTAAACCATGTTTGCCGGTATGGTGAGTGTGTGTGTGTTTGTAAGCAGAAGGGCGGCAAAATGATACGCGTGTTCTTGGTTCGAGGTTTATTGGACGACTGACTGACTCCAGTGAACTTAACTTAAACAGTAACTTAACCTAATGTGCCTAAGACTAACTATGACTATTGTGCCTACGCGCTACACATGCTTACGTTTTTATTGTCATACGAAGACATTACTTAAAAGTCTTAGTATCCAAGACAAAATAAGCCAAAACATTTAAAAAAAATCATTCAACTAGCCGGGATGGGCAAATAAAATAAAATATGATGAAATATTGTACCACGGGTATCGAACTGCGATAATTTAAAAGATTTCGATACATGGAATAAGAAATATCGAAATTCCAATAAAATCAACAATAATACATAATTGATATTTTTACCTAAAATTAATATTTATATTTTTCACTCTCAAGAGTGAAAAAAAACTCATTTAGTATTTATTTTCTTTATTTGTATATGAATTATTATTTAAGTTAAATTCCAAATACAACGTTTGGTATCTCGACGACGCAACCCTAGGAAGCGATGCCGACACAGTTTCATGTATCAATACAATATGTATTCTTAAATGATTTACTTCCTAAAAAATCAACTCCACTCAATAGGACTTGATCTAAACCTTCCAAAATGTGAATTATTCTTATCTGACACCACCGATAGACCACAGACTCCAAATTTAACACAACAATAGCCCCAGAAATTAAAATTATAGAAAAAAGTTCTCTTCTTCTCCTTGGGTCTAAAACTTGGAAGAAAATCATAATTTTAATGTCTTGGAAAGATTACTCCTAATTAAACGTCCTACAAATGGCCACAAGGTTTCGATCTGTATTGGCAATTTATTTGATATATAAGTTCGTTTGAAATGCAGTCGTTAACTACTTAATATGCATTCGGCCATCACTATAATTTGTTTCTGCTGTTTTGTTCCTAAATTAACTTATTTCCTTCGCGCTTCTCATTTATGGAAACACCCCCATCTTTTGGAAAAAATGAACCAAATTATCCGGCATACTCTAATCCGTCCGACGAACCATCATGCCAAAGACGGTGGGATGAGCTGCTCTGCAAAGTAGCTCAGGAAAATCTGATTGCAACATTTACTGCTCCTGCGGAGCGAGCGCGCCTGCTGGCTATGGGAGAGTGGGAGTCGGGTCTCTGGCTTCACGCACTACCGTCGTTAAACATTGACACTTGGCACCTTGCTCGATGATAATACTTTTCGCCTTGCTGTTTCCTTACGTATAGGCGCTCCCTGCTGTTCTCCTCATCGCTGCCACTGTGGCGAAGTCGTCAACAGCCTCGGTCACCACGGTCTGTCATGCAGCCGAAGTGCGGGTCGCATAGCGCGACACGCGAACATCGACGACATCATCAGACGCGCTCTTGTCACCGTCGGCGTTCCAGCTGTATTGGAACACTATGGCCTGACACGCGACAATGGCAAGAGACCGGACGGCATGTCGTTATTTCCTTGGAAAGGCCTTTAGTATGGGACGCTACGTTTGTCGATACTCTTACGCCTTCACATCTTCATAGCTCGTCGTGTCGTGTTGGTGCTGCCGCTGCGGCTGCTTTTGAGAACCTCAAGCGGCGGAAATATAACAACCTTGTTGGAAGTTATATTTTCGAACCGTTTGGAGTTGAAACTCTCGGATCAAGGGGTCCGAGTGCTCACAAGTTGTTTAAAAGATCTGTCGAAAAGTCTGTTGACACGCGTGACCCAAAGGCTGGCTTTTACCTTGGACAGAAGATAAGCATTGCCATACAGCGTGGCAATGCCGCCAGTCTTCGACAGCGATGTGGAAGATATGACGCCATATTTTAGGTAGTGTATTTTAGCGTATGGTTATATTATTTACTAGCATTTGCAATAAAGTAACTTTCTATCGGCGAAAAAATTTTAGCGATCGGACCAGTACTTCCAGAGATTTCCTCCTACAAACAAAAAAACAAACTTCTACCTCTTTATTATATTAGTGTAAATTTATTTTTTAATTTTCTGTAATTATAGTTATTAAGTTGTTTATAAGTAGTAATATTATATCATTTGTATGTAAGTGGTTGTAAATTAAGTAGGTATTTTTAGTATAAAATATTTCTTTAATTTAACCTTGCTCAAAATATATGCACAGCAGTTAAGATTTTTGCCGACTAGTTTGAGACAGTCTGCGCCTCTGCGGTCGAATACATGTGACGACTATATATTTTATACTGAGCTCTTCATTTTGATTTCTTTACTCGGAATTAATTACCGGACATCGAAATTTTGAAATTTAAAATATAAAAATAGATAGATAGAGTCTGTGCGGAAAGTAAACCATCGTGGGATTTGAGGGCGCTGCTGTAGATAAATATCGTTTTTGTTATGTGAGCAACATTGTGACGTCATTATAGTGCGACTGTTAAATCTTGATATTTTTAAACTATGTTAGACTAGCTTCTTCTAGCGGCTTTACCGTATAATAAAAATTATCCTATAGGCTGAATTTGCTCACCTAATGAAACTGCAAAGTTATAGCTTATGTGCTTTATTATTGCAATGTTTATGATTAAGTTCATCTGTATAATAGTTTTTGCGCGACACATCCATACATACGAGTACCTCCATCCATCTTCACAAACTTTCGCATTTATAATATTAGTAGCCTATTTATTAAACTTGCTCACGTGATGAAACTTAGCAGAAATATAGGTTATAAGCTATATTATTGCAACGTTTATCATTAATATTCATCCGTATATAAGTTTTTGCGTAATGCCGTTAATTGTGGCGATACCTGGGGGAGGCCTATGTCGAACAGTGGACGTCTTTTAATTGTAACGACGATGAACATTTAAATGCAAACACGAACCGGTAAAGGAAAATAGCGTGAAGAAACTGCTGTACTGCCTATCGAGGTAGGTTCCACCAACGACCACTTACCCAGTTCCAACGAAAATGGTTACTATCACTTTGACTGGGATCGGTCTATTATCACTGACTGGAATATTGTAGCTAGAAAGTTTATGTTTACCCTAGTTAAATATAAAAGTAAAAATGGGACACACTACCACTTTCTCGTTGTCTTCCTCAGTACATTTTTCCCTTTTGCTAATCAATGAAAAATATGAAGTTAATGAGTATGAAAATAAAATACACTTCAGAATTTGTAATGTTGCTTCGTAAAAAATCTATTTAGCCTGTAAGGAACCATCTCGCATATAAGATCCTTGGGATCACTTGGTTGTCCGTCTGTTTATCTGTTAAGACCCTTTAACTCGAGAACGCTTGGAGTTATCGAGTTAAAATTAAAACTATACACTCAAGTTTGCGGTCTTTTGAAGTTGTGAAAAAATCAGATTTCTGACTAACGAAAAAAAAAAAAGATACGGCCGTTTATGTCGCAAAAAAACATATATTTCGATACTCAAGGGAATCAAAGTTCATAGGGTGAATCTCGTTGACCTAGAATCCTGAAATTTGGCATAAATCAAGGTCTCATAGAACAAGTACAGGGAAAAATCGGAAAATTGTAAATATGTAGATCCGCCACAAAAAAAAAAATGTTTGCAATTCGGAAAAATCTTCGTAACTCAATTCGGGAATTGATTTCATAGGTAAATTTGTACAGAATCTTCAGTGCGCGAGTCCGACTCGCACTTGCCCTTTTTTATTTTAGTTACTGTATCCTTACTCAAGCCTGAAAAGAAATATTCTAAGTTAGTCGAAATGCATTATAAATTTAAAGTATCAATACTCTTTATACTAGCCATCGAAAATATTGACCAAAACAAAATAAACAAATATCGTCATGTTTAAATGGATTTCCGTTTAATTTATATATATTTGGAGATAACAGGGACAGGAGTTCACCTAGGATGTCTAAAAACATTAAAATAAAAGTGTTACGTACCAAAAACATAGCATACAAATGTTTCCCAAGTTCGTGACTTTGTTTTGATCAATAATGGTGTGATTTGCCATTTGTTACCTTTGGCAAAACTGTAATATATTAAATATTATTTCCCTTGCAGCTCGGTGAAATTTTTTATCACATTTCTGAAGATTTCAATTAAAAATCACAACAAAATAACATAATAAACAAACCGGTGTCAACATTTTTTGACGTTTGGCATTTGACGGATGGCTGGGTTGGGTTGCTACTTAAAATCTTTAATATTGTTTTCACTTTATGCCACGACGGTTCTTTTATCGCACAGGCACAGACAATAGAAAAAAAAAAATTACGTAATGAACTTAAAATTAACGATTTAAATATATCGATTATTTTCTAATAAAATATCGACATTTTGGTATGTCGATATTTTTTTGCCCGCCTAGCCTGTCGTTCAATTTCATTCAATCTAGGGATGGACATTTAAAATATACTTCGATGTTTTTTCCGATGCAATGCATTAATCGGTTGCATCGATGTTAGTACAGTTCCCGGCACGTAAGTTGGCAAAATGGCAAGAGTCGTTAGATGCGCAGAAATCGTTTTTTAGATCTATTTGGTGGTTAGCGGGACGCGGTGTATGAGGTAGCGCCGATCCGAGCGCGCGATTGGTGCGTTAGTCGACCTTTGCCCCCCGCACTGCGTCTACGTCCCGTTCGCTCCCGGTTACACTTGCGTCCACGAAAATTGTACCCTTTGTTATTGTTTTTGTTAAATTTAATTTTTGTTAAGAGTTGTTGTTATTGTTTTAAATTTAGTTTTTGTTACGAGTTGTTGTTTTTAATTTAGTTTTTGTTTCTAATTGTTGTTATTGTTTTAAATTTAGTTATTGTTACGTTGACTACAACGCCAGGACCAAATACAGTTTTACGCAGACATACCAGAAAAATGGTATGTCGATGTGTACTGTTTTATGGAGAAAGAAGCTCGGTCTGAAAAGAAACTGTAAAACGGACTACAGAATCTATTAAAACGTCAGAAAGGACAGTCAGAAGTATAGTCAAGGAAGGTAGAAATTCCGATTTCCTCACTGTCTTTAGGACACCTGGAAAAAAGAGGAATAAAGCATAGCCAAATAGCATAGCAAAATAATTATCATATATTTTGTTCTCGCATATATGAATAATATGACCTGAATGTGTTCAAGTCCAGAGTGAATAGATATTTACTGAACAAGCGTGCTACACCTTCGACTACATTCATCACTTTACAACAGGTGAGATTGTGGTCTATCGCTAGTAAAAGAAACATAATTTAAAAAAATATTATTTACAGGCTCTAAAACGTGGACAGATGGATCATTAAAAGGTCTTAAAAAACTCATATCGAAAGGGCAGCGTATTGGTATAGTGCATGCTGGATTAGAAACTGGATTTGTTCCCAATGCGCTGGTCCTGTTTAAAGCTGGGACAAAATCTGGAGATTTTCATGACAACATGAATTACGAAAATTATACCAAGTGGCTTCGTACCCAATTGATACCAAACCTGCCACCAAATGCAGTTTTGGTTTTCGACAATGCATCATACCGTAACAAGTAATACGACCCTGCACTTACCTCGAATGCTAAGAAAGCGGACATGCAGATGTGGTTGGCGGAAAAAGGCATACCTTAAGAGGATGGTATGCTCAAACCCGAACTATATAAAATTATCAAATTGTCGTTATCAAGTTGTCAAAAAATATAGTGTCGATTAGATACTGGCAGAACACAACCATAGTGTTCTGCGATTGCCGCCCTACCATCCGGACTTAAATCCTATAGAAATGGCATGGGTGGCAAGTGGCAATCAAAGGTTATATATATTACCAGCAAAAATGTGACATGGAATGTGACCAGGGTAATGGAGCTGGTAAAGGAGAAAGTGCTGTTGATTGACGCCGATGAATGGTCAAAGTTATGTGGGAGAGTAAAAAAATTGAGGCTGACTACGTAAAAAGTGACCATATAGTCGACACAGTCACTGAAAGTTTTATAATTTACACCAGTGACGACAGCAACTCCTCCAGTGACGAGAGTGTTGACAGTTTCATTGAGGATGAAGAGCCAACTCCTTCCACCAGCTCAGGCGGGTCTTCAAATTTGATGCCTAGGGTAGCATTGTTACCGGATAATGATGATGAAACTGATTAATTATTAATATTTTTTTTTTGTCTTTTATATGCATATATTTTATTTATAACTCTATAACTATAGTTATCGTCATAATTTATTTTTAATCATATCTGATTAAATGATGAAGATAACTATAGAATAATAATCTATAATATAAAAATGAATCGCAAAATGTGTTGGTAAGCGCATAACTCAACAACGCCTGGACCGATTTCGCTAATTTTTTTTTTGTTGTGTTCGTTATTATGAGGAGAAGGTTCAAAAAAAAATGAAAATTAGGGTAGTGTAGGGTAGAGTAGGGTAGTGTAGGGTAGAGTAGGGTAGAGTAGGGTAGAGTAGGGTAGTGTAGGGTAGAGTAGGGTAGAGTAGGATAGAGTAGGGTTTTTTTTTTTTTTTTTTTTTAATTGTGGCAGGAGTGGGAAATCAATCATGGACACCCAGACTGCCCTACAGGAAGGCAGTCTGGATAGTGCCGGACTCCTACCGGCTAAAAACCACCCCTGCCATGCGAAAGGCCCCTGCCGTCAGGTTGCGCAGGGTAATTGCGAAGGGCTGCTAATTTTGCACTTTCAATATTTAATAATTGTACATATTTATAATGTTAAATATATATATATATATGATAAATAAAATTTTTGATAATTATCGAGATGATATTTCTTGTCACATTTTTCAATAAAATACGGTAATAATTTAAATACTGAGATTCAAGTGTGAATTTTAGTTCCTATTTGTTCCGTCTGTTGACGGCCCGTACAATTTTTATTATAAAGTCCTTGAACTTGGCTTGTATTTTCCGATGTCTTATCAGGACACTGAGGTTTTCTTTGCTGATCGGCATTTCGACATTCGTTTGAAAATCTTGTCTAAGGGAGGCATACACCGGGCAGTCCGTCAGGAGGTGGAGGACTGTCTCCTGCTTGTCGGGGTCGCAGGCGCACGCCGGGTTCTCCTTGCACTTGAAGCGAGTCAGGTACTCGGAGAACCCGCCGTGGCCTGTTAGGGCTTGGGTCAGCTCCTGGGTCATCTTCATCCTTCTTATCGTCCTGTACGCGGCGATCGCACAGGGGAAAAACAGCTTCGTCGTGGCCGCCGTTTCTCCTGCACAATACCTCCGGTTCCATTCGCCCAGCGTCTCCATTCGGATCATACGCTTGACGAATGAAACCGGGCATTTGTCGTAGTCGGGTTGCCGCTTCGACTTCAGGGCAGCCTCCTTCGCGAGCAAGTCGGCTCTCTCGTTGCCCTCCAGCCCCGCATGAGCTTTCACCCAGAACAAAGAGACGCTCTTGTTCTGGGCGTGAATGCAGCGGATGGCGTCTCTTGTTTCTACTGCGAGGGCATGGAGGGCTTCGGGGTTCACGACTGTCTGGAGGGCTGCCATGGAGTCGCTGTAAATAGCGAACGCCGTCTCGGTCCTTCTGAGGACTTTCTTCACTGCTTTGCAGAGGGCGAGAAGCTCGGCCTGGTAGACGGTAGAGTAAGACGGCAAAGCAAGTTTGAGGGCCTTGACCTCCGCCTGGTCGGTCCACACCGACACTGCGGCTCCGACCTTGCCCTCAATCTTGCTGCCGTCTGTGAAAATACGCACCGCATAATCGCGGTGCTCATTGTAATGTTTCTCGTCTACCAGGCGTCGCAGTGCAATAGCCCTCTGCTCAGCCGGATGCGGCATCTCTAGTGCCGATACCACCCGCTCGATCTCCCGGTCTCCCAGCGCAGGGTGAGGTACCCCTCTCTTGGCCTCGTACAGCGAGGCTGCCTCCTTAATCCGGAGGTCAAGAGGGAGTATCCCAGCCAGCACCAGTGCTGAGTGTAGGGAGACCGTGCGGTAGGCTCGGCACAGCTTTTGCGCGAAGCTCCTCTGGACGGCGTTCAGCTTTTTCTGCAACCCAACTTTGGTGGCGGCCGGCGACCACGCGCTCGCCGCGTACAGGATGATAGGCTCCACTGCAGCCGTATAGATGCAGCGGATTACCTCTGGATGGAGACCCCAACTAACCCTAGCTGCCCGCGACAGCTGTTTATATATGCCGACAGCTCGGGAACAGACGTTTGCGACGTGAGTGTTGAAAGTCAACTTGTGGTCGATGGTGAGACCGAGCAGTTTGATTTCCTCAGACATGCCAATGTCTACCCCACCCATCCGGAGACATGGGGTGTCATGCTTCAGTTTGCGCGTGACCAACATTGCTTTGGTCTTATGCGGCGCAAACCGAAGCTTGTTCGTGACACCCCATGCTCGCACGTACTCGAGGGCGACATTGGCATCCCTCTGGACTTCAAGAGCCGTCTCACCATCGAACACAAGGACAATGTCGTCAGCAAACGCCTGGCAATAGACTCCCATTTCCTCCAGAGCCTTTAAAAGAGGATCCAGCACAAGGTTCCAAAATATGGGACCACCGATTGACCCCTGGACGCATCCCTTCTCGGTCCTGGATTCGTACTCCGCTCCCGCATATCTGACCTTCACCACCCTCTCGGACAAGTAGCTGTCTATGACCCGCCTCAAGTTTACAGGACACTTTTCCTCAGCCAGTCGGACTCGTATGGCTGGCCACCATGCGCTATCGAAGGCCCCCTCAATATCCAGGGACACAATCGTGACAAGCCTCTTTGCGTTGAGTCTGTCACGAATGTGCCCCATCAGCGTATAGAGGGAGTCTTCGGTGCTTCGCTGGGGCATGAATCCGTACTGGCGAGTACTCATCCTGGGTAGCAGATAAAACTTGAGTCGGGCCACGAGCAGCTTCTCGAAGACCTTGCCAAGAACAGGCAAAAGCCCAATTGGCCTGTATGATTTTGGGGTGGTGTAGTCGTCTTTAGCGGGTTTACGGAGCACGACGACAGTTGCCTCTTTCCAGGACCGCGGAAAGTATCCATGCGCCAGGCACTTGTTTACCAAGCGCAGAACTAAATCTGGGTCTTGACGGATCGTGTGGCCCCATATGTCCGCCGTCAGACCGTCGGAACCGGGGGCTTTTTTGGGGTTGAACGAGGAGACCGCTCGCTCCAGCTCGTCGAGTGTGAAGGGAGGGTCCGAAGGTTCAGCTTCGTTCCCCCCGTTCACCTCTTCAGCTCGTTGCCGCATCCGTTTGTGCTCCTCGTTATCCCCCTCCGAACGGTCCTCCGGGTAGAACACCTGTGCCAGATACCTCGCCGAGGCCTGTGGGTCTAGGGTCCCGCCGTCCCTCACCATCGGCAAATCCTCCTCTCTCTTTTCCGTCCTACGTATCACCCGGTATATGCCTTCCCATAAGCCTTCCCTATCCTGCTTCTCGCAGAACCCCCTCCAGCTCTCGATTTTAGCTTGGACTACTGCACGCTCATACTCTCCCTTCTGTTTCAGGTACTCCTCAACAACCTTTGGTCTACGAACTGGCGCTGCACAGCGGATCCTCCGCTTTTTAGTGACCACTAGCCTCTTCAGACTGGCGAGTTCATCAGACCACCACGGCACGGTTATCCTCTCTTTGGTCTTCTTTTTGGGTATCACGGATGTGCAGGCATCTTGCACTGCCGTCGTAAGTCCCTCGACTACCAGGTCTATATCGTCCACGCTGTCGATATCATCGAACAGACTTACGGTGAGTTTGTTCTCTTGCATAATTTGGCGCAGTTTCTTACGAAACTGCGCCCAATTTGCTTTCTTAGTATTGTAGATCCTGGTAGTCCGGTTGACCGTGATACCCACAGACTTTTCGAGGTGTACGCTGAACTCTATGCCGTTGTGGTCCGACCCCGTCAGGTCATTGACGACTCGCCAGCCGTCGGTCACCGTCAGCATATCCGCTGTGCAGGCTGTGAAATCGACGCAGCTCGTGTAACGTCTGTCGCTACGAACTACGTCGAAGGTTGGAGTTTCCCCTCTGTTGAGTACCTGTAGTCCAAGCTGGTCGAGAGTCCCCAGCATCTCGTCGCCTCTGCTGTTGGTCTCACTGCTGCCCCACCAGACACTCCAGGCGTTGGCGTCTCCTCCCATGATGAGCCTATGCGGGCCGGTCTCGCTTTCCACCTTCCTAAGGCTGTCCAGGTATGGCCCTAAGGGCTGGTCCGGTTCGAAGTAGAACGAGACCAGAGTTAGTCTCCAGGCACCAGTTTGGATCCCCACCACGACGATGTTGTCTGTGGTGAGTTCTGGGTACTGTCTTACAGTCATTTTTGGGTCAAAGACGGCTATGGCCGCTTTGACAGTCCCTTCTCCTTGCCTGGTGCTCTGGAAGATTCGGACACCTCTGGTCCCGCTCATCCTCTTCACACTGCCCACGTAGGGTTCCTGGATCAGCGCTGCGGTGGCTTTGCGCCGCTCGGCCTCAAGCATAAGCTCTTGGGTCGCCAAATTCTTCCTTTGGAGATTCGCCTGGAGTATCTTGTAAGGCATCGTGTTTGCTGGGACCACCTTAGCAATAGGCGACGGATGCACGTGCCAGTCGATCCCACCTAACTCGAACAGGACACTCAGGGCTGAACGCATTATGTTCGATCTTCCCCATCTTCGCCAAGACACAGTTGTGGCACTTCGGTGTTTCAGCCTTCAGCCACTGGTCACATTGTGCTCGGAGGTGCGGGCCTCCACAGTGGCTACATAAGTCGGCGAGCTCTTTACAGAGCCGCCGACTATGCTCGTATCCAAGGCATCTTGTGCACTGAACCAGTGGCGACTGGTCATCGACGAAGACGGTCTGGAGATCGATGCGCGCTCTTCCCTTCTCGAGCATCCTGTTCCAGATAGCCGGGGACGTGCTGACGACGACATTGCTGGTTTGGGGGTTCCGCGAGTTCCTTTTAAATTTAACAGTCATTCTATCCTCCCCGTTGTCGAGGCCGCGAAAGACATCCCGGTTTTGGTTCCGTAGCGCCTCCAGCAGCTCTTCATCGGAGTGTATGCGGAGGACGCCACGGAACACTAGCAGTGGGTCCTTGTTCTTCACGTCCTCGACAACGAGGTGGTCTCCTGACTTCTCTATCCTTTCTTTCACTCTTTTTCTGTCTTCCGCCGACCTACAGCCCATAATAATTTTTCTGTCTTTGGCCTTTCTCACGCTCTCTATCTCCACTCCTCCCTCTCTAGCTTTGACTACCTCTCTTATTTTCTTAATGACATCCTCTCCGGAGTCTCCCTCGTCTTTGGACGTCACCACTATGGAGTGCAGCGCGGTCCTTCCTGGGGTCTGCCTTTTCGGTGGATCCGCTGCTACACTCGCATATGTGGCCGCCTTTTCCAGCAGTTCCCCCTGCCTCTCCATCGCCCGCCGCAGACTCTCCATCTTCTCGCTGCTCTCCTTCACCAGTGCGCTATGCTCCGCTAGTGAAGCGAGCAGCGAGTTAACCTCCGGAAGGCTCTTGGGTGCCTCTGGTGGAAGTGTGGCCTTAGTGGCCTCCTCCCTTGCCAGCTCAGCCCCCGTCACTTGTTCAGCAGCCACCGCCCCCTCTTTCACGAGCTGGTACAGTCGTTCCACAGATTGGGTGATCCCGGCTTTCAAGTCTGCCCTCAAATTGCGCGAATCGCCAAGGTGCGACTTCGCGCGCAGAAGGCAGTTACGAGCCTCAGTCACCCGATCGATGGGTTTGCTCGGTTGCAGCTGGCTGGTTCCCGGTGACGCTCCCTGTGTCTCGGTAGAAGTGCGGCGCGCCACCGCCTTGCCGTCCGGCTGGGAAGTGGCGCGCATTGTGGCCCTCTGGGAAGCCGTCACGGTCGGGGCAGCTTTCTTTACTGGGTTTGCGGCGGCTGACGGGAGAGGCTGAGATTGAGCTATTTTCCCGTTTTCCCACTCGCCAATGCTTCGCCTCACACTAGAGGCCTGAGTTGAAGCACTGGGAGGGGAAACCTCCCCCTCGAAGGTGATAGAAAGCGCCGCGTTCGATGGAGAGACTTGGGGACCCTTGGTACATTTCTTGGCTGGGGTCCGAGAGAGGAACATGGTAAGGGAGTAAAAGATTAAATCAAAATTGAAATAAATAAATAAAGTATATCAATAATTATGGTAAAAAGGTCTAAAATAATGTACTGATCCCTGTAAAGAGGGGATCAGTGGGTCAATAGAATGTCAATATTTTTCCTCAAAAGAGGTGTCAATTTAAAAGTAAAATGAGATGATTATGATGTCCTCAAAAAGAAGTCGCGAGTTAAAAATTTTTGGAGCCTCAATAAAGGCTCCTGTTCAGGACACACGAATATATATAAGATGGCCTTGCTTTTCCCCGTCAAATAAAAATATAAAAATAAATTGCCAAACCTACTATTAAAAATAAAGGGTGGGTGGGCGGGCCTGAAAATTTGAAGTTTTTGCGGTTTTTTACTGTCGGGTGTAAAATTTTCCTATGGGACGCAATTTTTTTAGGGTCGGGGCGCACAGGCGACGCGCTGCCCCGTGTTTTGAGACTACTTTGGTCACGATCGGACCACAAAAACGGGAGTTATTATCAGATAAGTGTCAATTTTTTAATAAAAAAGTCAATATTTTGCGAAAATCGAAAAATTTTCTTCTAGGAAATGTCTAATCTGATTTGTTTTTTGCAGGAATCCTGTAGGGCGAGCAGAGGCGCGTACGACGGCACCCTCAGAACCGACCTACGTCAACCAGGGATCGAGATATAAAATTTTGAAGAAATGAAAATTTGGAAAAATGGTTTTTCTTGAATAAAAAGTTTCCCTGTGAAAATCTTTGAATTATTTTACCAGGATCGTATAGGTCTCGCAGAGACGCGTCCAAAAACGTATAATAGTACCCTGTAGCTAGTATATATAGGTTAGGAATCAGATGGGGTAGAGTAGGGTAGAGTAGGGTAGAGTAGGGTAGAGTAGAGTAGGGTAGAGTAGGGTAGGGTAGAGTAATGTAGAGTAGGGTAGAGTAGGGTAGAGTAGGATAGAGTAGTGTAGAGTAGTGTAGAGTAGAGTAGGGTAGAGTAGGGTAGAGTAGGGTAGAGTAGAGTAGAGTAGAGTAGGGTAGAGTAGGATAGAGAAGGGTAGAGTAGGGTAGAGTAGGGTGGAGCAGGGAAGAGCGGGAGCGAAGCCGCGCGGGCAAAAGCTAGTAAGAAATAAAAGTGACTACTTTTTTGTACCACTAAGTGCACCATGCGCGAATTTATCCCCACTACATCAAAATCTTTCCAACTTACGTGCCGGGTACCTACTGTACGATGTAATATACAAAACATCGATGTTTCCAAAACATCGATTGTTTTTCGCCATGAATATCAGATCCTAAAGACACAACTGAAATTGTATAACAAAAAATGACAGCAGAAACTCGATCGGATAAATACTTGTTTTGATTTTTCTTTTTAAGTTTGAATTTGCCATAGCCGCGGTAAAGAAAACGTAACCGAACCGATAAATATAATATTCCGCAACTTTTACACAACGCCACATTGTCCCAAACTAAAAAGATCTTGTGCGTTTTATGAGTACAACTGATAAACATAATATTTATATATTTCTTAATACTGTAGCAAAAATGTAAACTAAAATTGAATAAACTCATTATTATTATTATTTCCTTTATTTTTCTTATATTCATATTTTTGATATTTTTAAATATTTCTTTGAATAAATATATAATAAAAAAAAAACATTTAAAAATATAAAAACAGTAGTCCACCGATGTCGGGAGCAGGGTCCAAGCTACCGGTAGTTAGGGCTTCAGAGACAGGAACCTCCCCACAATCCGAGCCGTATCGAGGAGTACTGCCTTTTGTATCAGGCCCTTGATCCAACCGCGCAACGACAGCTTCGACAGGTGGTCGTCGAAGCTTTTGGCAATAAGACCATTGGCGGTCACGACAATCGGCACAATGACAGCCGAGTCCACATTCCACATGTCGACAACCTCGTGTGCTAAGTCGAGATATTATTATTATAATATATACACAATATAGATAAATTACACCCAGACACAGCAAATGATCGTTCTCATCACTTAGATGGGAATCGAATCCATGACCTCCGGCATAGCAGCCAGGGCCTCTAATCGCTACACCAACAGGCCAGTCAATAAATGGTGTTTTATTGGCTGAACTGATTATAACCTGCCAATTCACGAAACGTCGTGAAAGTCACTGAATATTATAATGTACTCTGGTCACTGAAGTGTCAGTCAGTGTTGGTAATACTCATAGACACCATCTACTATCTTATAGTTTGCGTATTCAATGCATCGAATAAAAAACATCGATATGTATTCGATGTTAAAGTTTTAACAATACATCGGTTCAAAACGATGCATCGTTACTATACATCGAGTGTTTACAATACGTCGATGTATATCGTCCATCCCTAATTCAATCAAGTCAAGTAGACTTGACTGGTAGAAATACTACCACAGGGTACTAGTAATACCAGTATAAGTGTATAATCTATAACTGGTAGTCTCTATAATCTGTGGTTCGCATTGTCCATAATCTGTCTACGGTCCATAAAAAAACAGCTACAGCTAGTACCTACCAATAATTAAAACTTGAAAAGTTACCAAATCATTGACCTGTATAAATGAACAGATAAGTTTGGTTTATGTGGTTTGCTGTGCTGTAACATTCCGCTGAGACTCGTCCGTATCTCCTCTACAAAACAAATCGATCTGGAAAATGCCGGCGAGCAACATCGGATCATACCTGCAGGACGCTAGAAATAATTTTGATGCCGTGCGACCCGCCTCAATTTGCACTGATGCCAATCAATCAATAGGCCAATGTCAAAATGTGCATATATCCACAAATTGCTACTATGGCTACCACGACCTGAAAAAACCAGAAAACAACCACGTTGACACTGATTGCGAAATGGTCGAATTAGAATTCCCTGACGGAACGCTTTCGAAAACAACCTCAAGAAAGCGGAGTGCTGATGATGAAGATCTTCCTCAAAGAAAGCGTCTTAGAGAAGGTACGTTTAATTATGAAAAACTTACTGAATTCGTAACATTTTCAAGGTTGTTTTTAAAAATGCAATTCAGTGAGGTTTCATAACCTAACATGCAAAAATATGCTTATGTCACAACTTATTGCATAAAGTTAGCCAAGTGGAGCAACAAGATTGTTCTGTAGTATTATGCTTTGTAGGAAGTCTCCCATTGCCATGTTATGTGCAGATGGTACCTACCGCCTATAGTTCATTGTTTATAGTTTTGTTGCAGTTTCACAAATGCTTGATTGTTACTACTGTGTAAATTATGTTAAAGTTGCACCTTTATTCTTTGATTGCTTACTTGTAAAACTTTTGGGTATTTATGAAGATTTTTGTTTACCATTTTTGCGAGATAGATAACCTCCAAGTAAAGTAAAATTAATACCAACATAACACCTATTATTCCTGCTTCACCAGCTAGTGCAAATCTTCATAAAATACTTGTTAGCAATAAAAACTTTGCCATAATATTGTCCCAATGAATAATTTTTCAGGATAATATTTAAGAAAATCACAGTACAGTATAATAACACAATTGTGGAGTCTTACCCACTCCATGTCTGTCTTTGGAAGGACCGCTGCAGTCCCCTGAGTCTTACATCAAAATATAAGAGAGCGAGAGAAGGTCCTCTCACAGACAAACATTGGTTGACAGACCCGGAGCGGGTATGGCTCCACAGTTGAGTTATTATCAATTTGTTGAAATATTGTCTTCGAAATATTTATTATGATTTATTTTTGTTACAATGCTTCAGGGTGATTATTCAGCAATAGGCCAAAATGTTTTTATTTTGGCAAAACAAAAAACATTTTGTTATTTTGCTTTATTGTATAAATTTGAATAATGTTTGCCCTGAAGTCCAACCAAACTTACCTTTTGTGACAGTAATGATTTGTTAATTTTTTGTATATTATTAGTCCGCCTCATAATTGCCTTTTTTACCTCTTTTCACAAAAACTGCTAGTAAACTGAACCTGTCACAATTAAAATATACCTTGATGTTTTAAAATATTCAAAAGAGTTATTCAACTTAAAGAAAAGTAAAGGTAAAGCATTATAAGGTTGGCTATTTACACCACCTAAAGTTATGACTGACAAAAAAAATTCAAGGGTATTGATATCCTGATTAAATATCCACATTAATGTCTTATTTTGCTTAAGATTTCTGATAATATATCAAATTGTTCTGTTATTGGCTTAGCCCGCATAGGATGGGGGCAGGTCGCAATTTAAATACTTGATTTTGAGGAGAAAAGTTGTTATTTTTTCATATTATGTACAAACTTAGTGCTACACACTATGATCTTGGAAGCGAATTTCAGCTTATGCCATAACATGTTGTAAAATAGAAATTAATTTTTATTTACCTATTTAAAAAATTTTATCATAAATATCAAATTTTAGTTCCAATGTGGCGTTAGAGATGTCGTTACACGTGCCTGGTGCCTTTATTATGCAAGAGGTGCTGGGTACTTTTTCCGGGTCGCGCAAAGATAGCTGAACAAACCTTTAAAAATAAGTAACCTTTTGCTTCTGACTGGAATTGGATGTGAATATCTATGCAGTATAGTACTTCTAAAGGCTACCAGGATATTTATAACTGTACAAGTACTGATCAAGTATGTTGTTTGTTTTGTGGAAAGAAAGAAACAAATTACAGGCTTATTACATATTTATTTATAATATTAGTTTAGAAAAGCATTTTCCCCTCATCTTCGCCCCCATGACTAACCCGAAGAAACCGTACATTTTTATGGGATTTAATTTTCGTAATCGGATTAGTATTTCCAGGATTAGCAGTTTGCAACTTTAAACAGACCAATATTTGCTTTAAGGCATGAGTTATAATTATGCCTGGCGTAACGTATTATGGCAGTATAATTGTTCGCCAAAGAGGAACGATTTGTGCCCTGTACCCATAGGTAGATCGCATAGGACACCATAACCATGGTTATGGATATTTTAGTATCCTTAACCCATTGTACTAGTTACATCGTGCGCCGTAGCATAATATACTAGAAAACTGTTGAAACGACGCATCAGTCCGACCTAATTGAATGGTTTTTCGAGCTATGGTATGCTGAACAGTCACCTTCACTGAAAAGGGCGTGGCTGTGGGCAACTGCCCGAGAGATAATTTCTATATAATATGTTTAAATCGGGCTGATGCTGCGTTAAGCGGGCGCCCGCGCGATCCCATACAAAAGTGCTCCGTCGCGGGGACCCGCGCCCGTTTTGTTACGTAATAATTTTTCATCGATAAGACTACATGCACATCTTTAAAGTTGAAATAGCGACACTGCGCAGGTAATAATACGGTTTCTGCTACGGGGACAGTCGCACACGAAACACGCGCGACGGGCGCCCGCACTTGCGTAACGCAGCGTTGGCCCTAATTGCGGGATGCAGGATTTCAAGTATTTTTTAGGATTAATGTAAAATTTCTTGGAATTAATTTAATAATTAATAGGTAACTACTTATCTGCACGGAATCTAAGTAGTTGCAACTAAAAGGCATATAAAAAAGTGGGCTAGTTAGGACTGAGGTTGAGTACGGACTAAACCTATTTATTACGGTCGGAAATAATGTTTTATTTAATGTAGAACCTGACACTGACCTGCACTACAAAAATAAACTTAGGAAATTTGAATTTCGCGGGCTACTCTAGCGCTTTCACCCTAACGCTTTATTCGACCACTGAGGTGGCTCGATGCTCTATTCACTATTGTTTGGCATAAACATGCAATATTACATCAAGAAATATATAAGAATATATAATTGTATAATTATTTTATGTAAATAGAATGTATGTCCTGTAGGCTAAGCTCATATAAATTATGTACTTTGATTTCAGTGGGACAGGTAACACTAGAGGAAGAATATAAGAAGATATCAATTTTTAATATTGTTAATTTTTTTTAAATATATTATTTGTTTTTTTTAGAATAACTTTTACAAAGAACTTTTGAACTTGGATACATAATTATCTGTTTATTAATTTGTTCCTCTAATATTGCTTGTGTCAGTATTATTAAGAATATTTGATGCTGACCGCACATTGGAGACCGCACAACGGATTCTTGGCTGTATGGAATGTAAGAGACTACATCACCGCTCAGCGATGGAACATATGGAGCGTAAATCCCAGATTAGTTATTCACATTTATATCATAGCTCAAATATTGACCATTTGTGTACGAGAAAAGAGCCAATACAAATTCGATTACTTATGCGTTAGAGCACACTGGTGGTGCGGTGCAACCACGATGCATGTTTTATTGTTGGCCAAAAAGAATCTTGTTGCAAAATAAATACATCTTTACGTAAAAGTTTACAGGACAGTTGATGCGTGATATGTGTATTGATACCTGTGATGTCACCAAATAGTGCCGCGTATGAAAACAGTTCTTCTAGATTTAGACGGAATAAGACGAAGATTCTTTTGTACAAGATACACCACGCAGTAACGCGCGTAAATCACCCTTGGCACAGCGGAATAAGGTCTTTGGTCTTGGCAACGTTACCGCCAGTGAGCACGCAACGTTACTGCGTTCAATGAGCGGTCAGCCTGAATTGAAGTTATAAAAAAAATACTTGGACATGAAGATCATATTTTAAATGAGCTTATTCTTGGGACAAAAGATATTCATAAGGTCGATCATTATAAAATCATGATAAGCAGAAAGTTGAAACAGCAACAAAACTCGGCTTGGAGGCTTCCTGTCAGAAACTTGAGGCCCAGTGTGATGAGGTTCGAATTTATTTCAGAGGGTATGGTGCCATCGACTTCCAACTACAATCCATGTTTACTACGTCCAACACACAACAATCCAGACATATCTCGTTGTCTCATGGTCCATATGATCTAATCTCTACTGCAATGTCTCCAAAGACAAAAATAATTTAGAAAACTATCATTTTATCTGCAGAAGTACAAAGAGAGAAAAACATTGAACCTGAGACAAATGAGACAGTGAAATTGGACTCGAGTACTGAAGATGTCATGGAATCTTTATATTGGAACATTCATGGAGGAAATATTTATCATTTAATACAGTGTTTGTGACTCTTGAATTGTGATGTTTTTTAAAAGTGATTGGGACCTTAAGATATATGCAAGCAAATTTTGTATACTTTTAATGAAATATGTGCATAATATTCTTAGTAATAATAGTGTAAGGTTTTTTCTAATAAAAGTATAATAGGCAAAGGGAGGGTGTTTTCTTAAATATAAACATATTTGTTTAAGATAATTTATTAATATATACTATATATATTAAACAAAGTATTTATGTAAAGAATAGGAGTAATTGAATAATAATAATAATAATGGGATACAACAATAACATCCAATAATACTAAAGTCATCAGGGGATCATCAAACTTCTCAGTTCAATCTGGAAAAAAAGAAAACACTAATTATTTCAATTTACTTTGTTTTTCTGTTCCAGGTGCAGTTAAAGAAGCTTTAATTGATGTATTTCCATTTCAGTAAACACTCAAACGATAAAAAGCCTAAAATGGTTCAGTTTGGGTTTTTGCTCTACCTTTACAGTGTAATAACTTCACCTTTCTGTTTTTCAGATGATTCTTCCATGTGCAGCCTTGTTGGCACACGGTCAAGTCCAAGCCACTCAGCTTCCGCCTTTAATGCAAACATACCAACAATTTACAGTTTGTCTTTAACATACAAATTGGTATTTAGTGTGCAGGTGTTATACTACTAAAACTATAGGTTAGATCCAAGAATACCCTTTGTCTGTGATATTAGTTAATGATAATTATGTCACTGTACCTGATATTGTATTAAATTCTTTTATTTCAATTTGTGTCTTATTTTTAATGTTGGTGGTTCCTCAGAAGTAAAAAGCGTTTATGAATATTTCAGTTTATTACCAGTCCCATATTACAAAATATAAAAATTAATTATATTAAACACGTGACAAATATGGATTATTAAATTCACATAATAAAGTGCATAGAATACAGAATTGAACAAGTGAAGCTTAGGCCACTAAGATACTGAGACGCAAAGTAGTGGTAAGGTTAAATTTAGAAAACAATACATGTTAAAATTATGCACCAATATAAGTAACCGTCACCATAAAGCCACAGTATAAGATTCTGGATCATTGAAGAGCAATAATTTAATTTCATAGAATAAATACACAGGTGGTCTGAAAAGTTTCCGAATTTTTTCTTACAATTTTTTTTTTTTTTACATTGTCTCCTTGTTCCTCTACACACTTCATGTGACTCAGGTTGGCTGGACAAATCTTCAAAATAGCTTGCATTTAACTAGGTCAATAGGTCACTTTATGTGACGGCAAAACACCCTTATTTCAGAATTTGTGACGCTACAGAATCTTAGATAATCGATCGAAAACGTGTCCAGCCATCTTGAAAAACCACTTTTCGCTGGTCTCTCAATCTCGGTAACGGAAGTGATTTTGACGACTTTTTGCATATCAACGGGCGTCACATAAATTTGTGACGGGCACCGCGCTAAAAGTTTTGTGATAAGTACAGTGGTTTAGTAGAAAAATCTGTGTCCAGCCATCTTGAATTTACGTATAAAACTTATGGCTGGCACTTCCGAATCTCATTAACGGGGGCGTTTTCGAATATGGTTCCTTTACTAATACTTGGTGACGCAATGTGTGACAGTAATAACATTTGATTTATGGCGTCACATGTAAGGGTTTACGAGAAATCAATAAAAACTTAATGTCCAGCCAACCTGAGTTCAAGATGGCTGGACACATGTATCTCCACTGCCTGATGATCTACGACCTTCGAAATGTGTTCAAAATGTTGTGACGGGGACGATAATGACAACCTGAAATTGTGACGGAGAAACTTTGCGTAGTTTCAAAGATATTGATCATTTAAATTTCCCCATACAAACACTGCAGTAGGGTAACCAATATTGTAGGTTTTATGTAGGACAAGTATATTTTAAGGTGTTTTCTTTAATAGACGAAAATCCGTGTATTGGTGATACTAATACGAACAACTGTAGATATTTAAATCAATAGAAGACAAAAATGTAGAAGTGAGGAAGGGGGCGGGTGTAATTTTTAAATGTTATTGATTATTTACGTGCAGATATCTATTCTTTTTAGTAGGTATATATTATGTCAGGAGAACTAAACTAATGCTCTGAAGGTATTTAAATGAAAAAATAATGTTTACTTTAAATAAAATCACATTTATTTATTTGCAGGAAAACCTTTTATTCCCACGGGGAAATCAAATACAAAGCAGGCGTGGATGCTACCGGCCAATTAATCGATTAAAAAGAAATCCTTTATTTATGTAAAATTATGGTCACCTCACAATATTAATGGATGTTTGTATGGAAAAATTTAAATGGTCAATATCTTTGAAACTACGCAAAGTTTCTCCGTCACAATTTCAGGTTATCATTATCGTCCCCGTCACAACATTTTGAACACATTTCGAAGGTCGTAGATCATCAGGCAGTGGAGATACATGTGTCCAGCCATCTTGAACTCAGGTTGGCTGGACATTAAGTTTTTATTGATTTCTCGTAAACCCTTACATGTGACGCCATAAATCAAACGTTATTACTGTCACACATTGCGTCACCAAGTATTAGTAAAGGAACCATATTCGAAAACGCCCCCGTTAATGAAATTCGGAAGTGCCAGCCATAAGTTTTATACGTAAATTCAAGATGGCTGGACACAGATTTTTGCATTTTTCTACTAAACCACTGTACTTATCACAAAACTTTTAGCGCGGTGCCCGTCACAAATTTATGTGACGCCCGTTGATATGCAAAAAGTCGGCAAAATCACTTCCGTTACCGAGATTGAGAGACCAGCGAAAAGTGGTTTTTCAAGATGGCTGGACACGTTTTCGATCGATTATCTAAGATTCTGTAGCGTCACAAATTCTGAAATAAGGGTGTTTAGCCGTCACATAAAGTGACCTATTGACCTAGTTAAATGCAAGCTATTTTGAAGATTTGTCCAGCCAACCTGAGTCACATCACACTTCTCCTAGCGATGCCCCTACCTCTCTAACCCGTTCAAATAGTTGTTGGCGTTTTACTCGGCAAAATAAAGAAGAAGTTTGCCTTAGCATTTGACGAAAATCTCTATCCTCCGAGAGCAATTATTAGATCAGGGAACCGAGTAAGGCGGATGATCAAGCAGTCCAAACCGTAATTCGTAGATTTTCGCCGTAGCACAGATATAATATTTTATAATAAAATATATTCCACAACGCCGTCTAGTCTTAAGCTAAGCAGAGCTTGTATTATGAGTACTAGACAACTGATAAACAATAAACATACTTATATATTTCTGAATACATATAGATAAATTACACCCAGACACAGAACAAATGATCATGCTCATCACACAAACATTTGTCCTGGGTGGGAATCGAACCCACGACCTACGGCATAGCGTCAGGGCCACTAACCACTAGACCAACAGGCCAGTCAAATATATACGTGGAACTGAATTAATTACCATCTAAAACGAACGCAAGAGCATCCAATACAATTGCATTAATAATTCGAACCACAAAAGAACCATCGCCCATCGAACCAAAGTTAGATAAAAAAAAATTTACTCACTAATACAAATTAGTTTTCAATGAAAAATATTTTTTCCATAACAACCTTTTATTGGGCGGTGTAATACCGTCGTCAAGACCATTTCAAAGATCTCAAATCTTGTTGCGCTCAATAATTCTTATAGCCAATATCTGACTTCATCATCAGATCAGCTCCATGGTCCATCTAAGTTACAAAGTATATTAAATAGCTCAATCGGTTACGGGTAACTGGCTGTTTCAAAATATACATATTTGTAAGATTTGCCCTAAAATAACGTACGAATGAGGTGGGGAAACATACAAAGAGTCCGCTCGAGGGTGGTGCGTGAGTGTGTTGTGGTCTGGTTTCCGCACTTAGTCCATATCGGACCATTGTGTTGAGAGTGTGTTAGACTTTTGCCGACTGAAACCACACCTATCTCAGTTGCTCTTTGCTTTCTAAGACTACGGGCTTCTGTTGGGCTACGGTTTTGCCAGCCAATTATTTACTGTTTTCACGCCTAAAATAAAATATAAATAATGCAAATTTTACGCAGGCTAAGCCGCTGGCATAGGTAAGCTATGTAGTTTCAAGTCACACATTAAATTCCTGATAGCTTCTACTTTTCAAAACCTTTTAAACCGCGTTCTAACTTCTCGGGGGCAATTTATAATAATTATGAAGATGTGGTTACATCTACACCTTCAGATGTGACATAGAACCAAAACCCACCAATTACGAACTATTTGGGCAGTTTCGTGTCAATGCATAACCAACGAGGAACCCTCTTTCAGAGGATTCACTTACTGCTGAGATAAGTTGATATTAATGGTCAGCATAAAGTAACCAACATAACCCTCAGCAAGTAACAAAGCCTGGTCCACGATAGATACTCAGACTCTATGAAACCTGTCGAACGATTCCCGTGCGCGGATGATTTGGCGTTAACTAGGAGTTAGCGACACAAGCAGCGACGTGAATCTCAAACTGACAAGTGAACTCTATACCTATACTTTGAGATTATTATGGATGTAAGGCTCCACGGCCTAAACCGTTCAATATACAGTTGTGTGTATTCCATCTCCGCAATGAGCACGCGGAACGAACGTTTAATATGACGTAGTTAGAAACTAATGTCTATTAGTTTCATGTTTAGTTTGATATTTAACAATGTACCTACAAGTCACACAGTTACCCGGAATAACTTGCTCAATCGCTGCTGATTTCAACAATTTATAAACAGCTTATTGTCAAAATACAAAGGAAAAATAAAAAAACTTATTTTTTTATAATAATATCATCAACCTATTTTATACTATAATTTTCAAGTAAATATTTTGAGAGCGCGTGAAAATTTTCGTCTATAATATTTATAGTATTTGACAATGAACTCTCTTTCCCATTCGAATTTCATGGACATGGAGGAAAAACAAAGTTTATTAGCCTATATTTCCCACAAACACTTTACAAAATGGTTCACACAAAACATCAAAATAATAAGTAGTAGGGTGAAAATTATTCTCAATTTTGCCACTTGTGAATTGTCAGCTCCATAAAAGAGTTACTAATATCTGTGTGAGTGTATTTTGTGCTGAAAAATAGGTAATAAGTACTCTATTATTCAGCCCTTGTGGTGTATAAAAGGTAACACATACCCTGATAATCAGTCATTATTCAGCTCTTGGGGCGACTGTTACCTTTAATATTGCTGATATAGTGCAACCAGCTACATTATTCAGCTAACAGCTGATTAATGTATGCCCAAATCAGAGTTATATCAGCTGAGTAGGCGCCTCTAACGCTCTTATTCAGCAGGTTTATTCAGCTGAAGATTCCATTGTGAACAGTGATTCAGCTACTATTCAGCGCCTCTGCGCTACTTGGGCGATGCCTCTTTGCCGACGAGTTTGCTTGTCCAGTATCAGACCAAATAGAAAATGCCCTAAGAGAGATGTCGGAACTTCTCATCTTCTTTTTGTGGGTTGACTGCTGGACAACTCTAGATAGACTAGAAGAGCTTTCTATGAACTACAAAACCAATCCAAGACTCCTTCTAAGAGGAGGAAGAGCGGTATCCACCACCTCATAAATTCGTTAAACCCAAAGAATACTTGCCTCTCAGTCATGAATAATTGCAGTGGCATAATTATACTGCACGGAATCGATTGTGTACCTAAGTAGGCCGCTACAAAATAATATAATTTGGCGAAAAGGAGGATTATTGATCCCTCAAACATTTAGTGCGAGTGCGGCCTGTTCAGACCATCATGAGCAACGCTTCCGACAATGTAATGTTAATTTATAAAATTTTAAAGCAATAAAATAATACCGAACGTATTGCAAATCAGACATTGCTCTAAGGACATTCTACGAATGGTGAATTTATTTTTAACCAGATGTTTTGTTAATTAGAAATGATTTTGACAAAAACTAAAGATCTAAGTGGCCTATGCTTTTATGTTTAGTTAAATGTGGGTGTATGTTATGGACCAAATTATCAATAAGGCTGAGTTCCAGAACTCGAAGACGAAGCATAGCTGGACTTCAATCTTAAGATGTTTGAGTTTATAATGGACGGTTAGTAACATGTTATTAATCAGAGACTAAACTAATGTTAAATACAAAATCCTGTAACGATTTAGAACCATATCATTGATAAGAAAACGTTTTGGAATAAAACCCATTAAAGACTTGGTACATAACATACTATAAAATGTTAGACAAAGGTGAAATATTTATTCATTGCGATTAGCACAATTGATTAATGGCAGGCATCTACAATACAATACGTGTTGCATTACCTCGGTTGGGGTGACCTCTTCAGTGTCCACCACGTCGGGCAAAGCCTCAGCATTAGCTGCAGCTTCGTCATGTCCGTTAGCACCACCGTCTTCCACCTCAGCGTGACATGTTTGGTCAGCTTCGGCCAAATCTCCGTTATGCATTTCGGAACAATTTATGAGATCGACTTTTCCTTCTTGACTAGAACGTGGACTGTTGTCGTTCATGTCCGAAGTCTCAATATCCATATGGACGTGCCCCGGCCACAAATCGTAAGGACAAGCATTTAGCTGATGCAACTGGCTTTCGCTTGAACTAAATAAATTTAAAGAACCAGCCACATCTTGCAAAATGGAAGACTCGGATAGCTCATTCGTCAATTGAGTAGGTTCACTTTCGTTACTAGTCGGTAAGAGTACAGGCAAATTCTCAATAATGTCTCCTGAAACGTCACAAACGCGCATACCCTCGTATTTAGAAAGCAATTCCAATAGCCTCCTCTTGGCCTGTTGGGTATACCTTCCGTCGGCAGCATTACTTAATATAAGAGATACTAATGTCTCCAAAAACTCTGTAGTACACGTCTCATCACTCTTTAATAACAAAAAGCGAACTATTTTATTATCAAGTTGAAGAGCATTTCCACACATGTTTTGAATCGCTAATGAATTACAGTCATTATATGCGCTAGGTTCACCAGATGTTGAAGCTGATTCCTGTCTATTTTCTTCATGGGCACTTTCATTGCTTTGACTTTCAATAATAGAACTGTACTGAGACAGTACATTACGTATTGATTGTAATACTTTTTGTCGTAAAGCATCAGAACTAATTAATTGCAGCTCTCGAAACAGTTGTATCAAAAAATCAGGGTGAGATTCATTCACATCAATGAGTGCTGTCACTTCAGAATACACGTTTTCTCTGAGCAGGTCGAATAACTTTGAGGTAGCCTTATCTTGAACTTCACGACTTGTTGACGCTAAATTAGGATTAGGCATTTCGGATGTACTAGCAATATTAATATTGCTCATTTGTGAATAATCCAAAGAGTAATTTCTTCGATTAGTTGAATTCTTGGCTGGTAATTTTGATGATGATTTCTTTTTACTATTAGCAGATGTGTTTAAATTATTTGCATGGGCTTGTATAATCTCAGGAATTGGATTTGTAATATTTAAGTTTCTAAAAGAGTTCGATGGAGCTTCTTGGCGATTAATATTAATGTTACAAACGTTAGTAACATTGTTTTCGTCTATATTTCTTGAGTGGCAAGCAGACGTCGCGTCTGTGTCTGGATTCTGATTCACGTTCAGTACGTCGGGCGCAGATGAGAATGAAAGGGATCTTTCGTAGGCAACGTTTCGTCGCGTATGTCTGTTGGGTATGTCATCGTTATTTGCTTGAGACGATTGCGCGGCGTTGTGAGAGGAGCTAGCAGCGTTGGTATTTCTCTTAGGTGTGATGCAGGGAGGAGTGGCCGAGGGGGTACGATGAAGTGTGTTATGAGATCTTTCGACTAATGGATGGGGATTATGAGCAGGCCCGACTCCTAAGTGCCCATCAGCGTTTGCCTTGTTATTGGCGGAGAGAAGATTTTGACGGGAATAACTGAAAAAGAAAAATGTAAACCCTTTTACTTGTTATTCCTTTTTAGTGTTATGATAAAACAAGCCGAATTCAATACCACTGTAATGTTAGTAATAAAACGTCATATAAGAGTATTTTATAATAACACACAGGCACGTATGGATTAGTCTTATTACAAAGCATGAAATATAAAAAAGATCGCAAACGAAAAAAAAGTCTAGGGCAAACACTATTCTCACCCTTAGATATTTTTGGACTGAAGTATATGATTAAATATATAAATACGGTGTATGTACTAACATAATTAAATATAAATTATAATAAGTCAAAACATAATGTGTGTTTCTTAATATCTGAAAAAAGAAAAGCAAAGTAAATAAATACTTTTCATTAAAAATCTTATGCAGCTCTCCTACATTTTTACAAAGCGTGTAATAGCGATAAATGTTACCTGCGGAAGTTATCCCAATAGTTGTTGGCCCTGTTTCCCGGGGGTACTTGGTTATTTAGCGTATGTGATGCTGTTTCAGCACGCCAGCGCTCTTCCATCTATATCAAATTAATAGAATATGTCATTTTATTTTATATGGCATTTATTTACTACAATTAAGGACATTTATACTGACGAAACTATAGTTTTATAAACACACATACATAGATACACATACACGAAAAGTGTATGTGTATCACGAAAAGTGTGTCAGCGTGGACACTGCACATAACTAATTGAATTTAGACAGCCATACTACTTTATAAAGTTGTTTCGCTTTAGCATGACAAGAGCGGTCATTGCCCTTTGTCTAATATCTTTTCCGACTCTCACTGTCCCCGCACACGGGCCTCAAAAAAACGGTCGCAAAAAACAGCTGAAGCGCGCGACACCTCTTATGTCCGGTGAATCTTGAAGCTGCTTCAAGCGTTTTTGTGGCGGTATCGCCGCACAAGAGCCACAAAAAAGGCCGCCTCAAAATGAAGCTTGAAGCGGCGTTTTTTTGAAGCCCGTGTGCGGGGACAGTTAGTAGTACAGTACCCCTACAACAAACCATGACGTATTGATTTTCGTCAGAGCGCGAGCAGGATAACTTGGCGCGTAGCTGGGGGCGTGCTTAATGTTGCACGCCTAACAAATCTATTTTTCTTAATTTAATTAAAAACGCTCTTTTATAACACAGTGTAATTTAAAGAATCTATTAGCTTTACTATATTTATAGTATCAATTAAAAAGAAAGTAAACAATTTTGATATGTCTTGTAAAGAAGTATGTTTTTAAAAAACCGGCCAAGCGCGAGTCGGACTCACCCATGAAGGGTTCCGTAGCAGCAAGTAACATAATATAAAAGTTCTTTTAGTTCGTTGTAACTTTAATCGATGTTTTAATATTAGTGTATTTTTTTAGATTTATGATGTATTAAAAAAAAAAAAAACTACTTACTAAATCTCGTTCAAACCAATTTTCGATGGCGGTTTGCATGGATATGTACATCATATATTTTTTTGTTAGCTTTATCATTCTCTTAATTTAGAAGTTACAGGGGGGGGACACACATTTTACCTCTTTGGAAGTGTTTCTCGCGCAAACTATTCAGTTACAGACAGACAGACATGACGAATCCATAAGGGTTCCGTTTTTTGCCATTTAGCTACGGAACCCTAAAAATGGGAAATATGTTTTATAAAATAATATATATTATAATACGTACAGGTTTTCTAAAATTATAGATTAGTAAACAATGTAGCTATCATTATTTTTTTGTAATTTATTTAAAAAAAAGTATTTTTAGGTACAGAAACATGTCAAGATTTTCAGCTTGTACCTAAACAATAAACAAATCGACTATAGATAACCTTACCGAACCTTAATTATTAAAAAAAGTTGTGAGAACTTTGTAAATCTTTTATTGAATATATCTTAATAAATTAGCACATTTAGCATTAGAATCCATGCCAATCTTTATCAGAATAGTCGGATGACTCTATTGTTAATTTGTCCATTTTGAGAACATAGAATGTTCGGCTAAATGTATGTTTTTTTTATGTGCAGTAGTATGATGCATTATAAATTATCCATTACTACAATACAATTCGGCTGTAGATTTGGCACTATTTATTCTTTCATGGATTTTTTTTTTGGTAGGGAAAATCATCCAATGGCAACCCCCGCTCTTGGGCGGAGCGGGAGATAGTGTCAGACTCTTACTGACTAAAAAACCCACCAGTTCCTTCAAGCCTTCATACCGGGGCTCGAATTCCCTTTCGGATAACCCTGGCCCCAGTAGGCTTAGACCCGGCTGGGCCCCTGCTGTTGCTGATAACTCCTTGAGGCGCGCGGGAACAGTGCGCGCCGTCGACGACTTGGGCTTGGTCCGGACAGTTACTGGACGGTCGGACAGCGAGCTACCCATTGCTCACTGACCGCAAGCCCGCGCCTACGGTAGCTGGAAATCGGGATCGGAATCCCGGCGGCGGCGAGAACGTCGTTGCCTGAATTCTTTCATGGATGAAGTTTGCAGAATTCATATCGTCATGATAATCTCTTGATTAAGATTTAACCTCTCTCGTGTGCCTTAATTAGAGACACAATTAAAAAGCCATTGTGTCTCGCGTGGATCCACGTTTAGACACACAACGGGTTAAGCACATAGTAGCAGTCTATTTTCAACAAACTTTGTTGACTTGCTAGGTACCGCTCGGGTACGCATATGTAGGGGAATTTTATTGTTACGGTCAGCCAAAAAATTATTTGACAAATGCGTCTAATTTTGGAAAATGGTACCGTAGGACTGATATTTTCTCATTTCTCTTCACAAACACGTTTGAGTTTCAAGATAATATCTCTGCCAGCACTTTTAATCACTTTTGGTATAATAATGACGACTATTTACTTTGGAAACGATAAAAATCACACACTGACCTCTATACAGGGTTATTTGTAAAACACTGGCAACCTTCGGGTCTATGTTACTAACATCATAAACAGCAACTTTTGTTCTTTGACTTCTTACCAAACATAACACATTTACCAAAAACAAACCTTCAAGATTTCGTTGTTCTATCTAACACATTTCAACTCCCCGTACGTAAAATACGCCCTTTGGTCGTGGAGTTGCGGAAAACAGCCCGTTGTACTATACTATACTACACATTTCAACTCTGTATTTTGCTGCATCTACTTATGGCTCCAGCGCACTGTTCTCGTAATAATAGTAAGCAGGCATCCGAAACATTGTAACACCCAGCATGCAGTGTGAAGTGAGGGTCGCCCGTAAACTGGTCAAGTTCATGTTCAGCTACCCTCCGCTATGGCACTACGCTTGCTTCGTAATATTTAGAACGTTCAATTTAAATATTTTTATTTTTGTATGAAAATCAGATGAACCAAAATATGATAAATTTTTAAGTCATAGAACAAAAGTTGTTGTTTATGATGTGCACCTGAAAGGTTGCTAGTGTTTTACAAATAACCCTGTATAACTACAGAGGTCAATGAAATCACAGAACACAACACATTCTCCTGACACTTGACATAAACGTCAAGATGGCGGCAAACGATTAATTTTCAATTTCGGCCACGCGCCAACTTATCTCTAGTAAAAAATGCAGAGATTGCGATTAATGTCGATTCAGTACGGCTTTATTTTCGTTCTTTTAACTACTTAACTATATCTATGACAGCTATTGACTTGTTAAAAGTTACAGCTATACGAATTAAAAGCGTTTTTAATATTAAATTGGGCTATAAAATTATTTGAACATAAATCTTACATGATTGAGCTGGTCTCTGAGCTGGTGTATCTCTCGTTGCTGCATGACGAGCTGCTGCCAGCACCACGCACCCCAGAACCCGCAGCCACAGCTGCAACCACCTACCATGCCTGAGGGTTAACATACAAATCTATAGCAGTCTAATATATCTGTAAAAAAGTGTAGTCAAACGATTGTTTTAGAATTGACAATTTGGCGATTGCTTAACAATTGTTTTTTTTTTTAAATGACATAAACTAGTGTTTAGCTGCGATCCCGCCTGAAGGAAAACTGATGCATTCGTTGATGGTAAGGCGCGTTAGTTTATCAAGTGCCTAAATTGGACGAGTCGTCCGCGTATTCGCGTAATGATCGATTTTTATAAGGACGAGACGTCATCTAACCGTTTTATAAGGTGTAACTGCACACAAAAACAACCTTGATTGCATTTATTAATCCATCTGATGAGTTGCCCCTATTGAAAAGTAATGAAACAGGTTAAATTATGTCAGGTTACTTACTGTAAGGCATCATCATGTTGAACGGCATCGATGGCGGGTATGACAGTTGTGGTGTGCCCATCAGACGCTCCATAGTCTGAGAGTGACTGTTCTGAGTGAATTGGTTACGCATGTCCTGGAACAACATAAACTTGAAGTCACGACTTTTAGTATTTCGAATAGACAATCTTATAATAATTAAGAAGGGGCCGGAATCATAACGCAGTAAAACGGTGTTGTCACCAACAGAGGTCTAGGATATACTAGTGTGATGACTGAAAGGTGTTTAAGGGACTTTTGCCAGAAAACGCTAACCACCGAGTGGAAGACTGTGGAGGAGAAAAGTAGAAACAAAAAGACGTCAAAGACTCGAAATCGGCTACTATAGAATTATGCAAGCAGAAAAATCCTAGTTTTGGCGGTGTTTAATCCATGTTAATGTTATAGGAGACTTAACAAATCTTAACAACTCTACCTGGTTGGATTTATTGTTAGTGTTCCAGCCAGGGGGAGGCAGGTGCGGGTACGGCATGTTTCCAGGATTTTCGCCAGCTGAAACAACGACAACGATAAATTAAACGACCAACTGCAACAGCAATTGCGTACATTCAATGAAATTAGTTTTCTATCGCCTTAGCCGCCACCTTCACGAGAGAGTGATTCGCAGACGCTTTACCGACCTGTCACTTCATTGTATATCAACACTATGGATATCTCCAAGGTGATATTATCGCGGCGATTCAGCTCGTCAATTTAACTCACATTGACGATCACAACATCGACAAATCGCCATGCGCTCAGCCGCGTGACACAACGTACTTGCACTTATGTGAATGCAACGATTATTGGTGGACATACAGTAATTCGTCGGGAACCACAATAACTCGTTCGGGTCTGACGATAAAACGCGAGCAAAAAAAATAAACGTCTTGTGGAGATTACCCAACGAAAGCAAGGCAGATTCGCGGCGTTTACTTCGCTCGAGGAGGTGGCGCTTCAATGTCGAATGTCCTTTACACTATAAGAAACCTTCGTAAACGTGTAATCAGTTAACATTCTTGAATTTCTTTTCAAATTTTAGAACTTAAAATAACTTACAGTTTTGGGAAATTGGTGGAACCATATTCACGTTCGAAGATTCCACTCTAGGCTCGTGACGGATATTTTGATTTGTATTATTCGACTGAGACATCTGAAAAAGAGATATAAATAAGCTACTACTAATAAATTAAAGGGGCATGCATACAATTTTCAAATAAATAAAAAGAACGAACACTGCTCTCATCTGGCTGTCTCTCTTGGGGTTGTCTCCGTCGCACCCGATTTCTTTGATTCGATTTATTTCTGGAAGCGCTGTAAAATAGAAACCAATCATAGAACCAAATCTAACAATCGATGCCTCTTGGAAAGATATCAGTGACACAGTATGGTCAAATGCAATAATAATCTCGTAGTCGCAAGCGCGACTGTAGAGCGTGTTTCGAGGACCGAACGGTCCTGCGCCTGATGTCTGCCCGGTTGTGTCAGTTTGCCGTTCCATCGGACTATGAGAGTAAAGGTCATAGCACACTTAAACGACTCTGCTCCAACACCGCTCCCACCCAACACCGCCCTAAACTAAGACGACTGCTCGCAGTCCACGCGGCGACAGCTAGCAGGCACCCAGCAGTCCACGCGGCGACAGCTAGCAGACGGCCAGCTGTCCATCCGCCGACCGCTCTCGCTTTTGTGTAGATACTGACCGAATGAGCGGCGACGCCACGGCGACTGCTAGCAGTGAGCGCGCGGACACCGCGCCGACGGCTCGTCTACAACGTGCGGCCAGCGAGGCGTCAACTACCGAGCCGTCTGACGGCGGTAGGCTCGCTGAAAGCGAGTTGTCTGCTAATTTATGATGCCAATGTAAAATATATCTTAAGATCAATATTTAAAGCCCTTATTTGAATGATATTATTTTTGCCGGGCGGGAGCAGAGTCGTGCAAGTGAGCTATGACCTTAAAACAATAGTGTGCCTGTGTTTGCATACACGCTTGCACTATAATTTCTCCTGTGTACTTGACTGATCTCCATTGAGTTTGGCCATCGTGATTGAAATTGGTTGTGAGGACTATATATATGTACCAAGTCAACGAATTAATTTCTTGCACATGCATATTATACCTATATATAAAAATCAATGCCACTTTTCTTTGTAATTTTATAACTCAAGAATGGGCTCACCTATCCAAACCAAACGTTTAGGCTTTGTTCGGACTATTTAGTAGATGGTTTATGTGAAGTTTGGTAGGTTAGAATAGGGTATAGTAGGGTAGAGTAGTGTAGAGTAGGATAGGGTAGGGTAGAGTAGGGTATAGTAGGGCAGAGTAGGGTATAGTAGGGCAGAGCAGGGTATAGTAGGGCAGAGTAGGGTATAGTAGGGTGGAGTAGGGAAGAGCGGGAGCGAAGCCGCGCGGGCAAAGGCTTGTATAATATACAACTAAAACTGATACTCGCGTCTCACCGCCGGCGCCGATTCCTAATTTAAGCACTTTAAGTTGAGTATTTCTTAAAGTCTAGCCTGCAAATCTGTCAAAATTTGGCACTAAAGTAGGGTTTTTAGACATGCTTATCACAAAATACTCAATTTAGAAGCCTTCCCCTAAGTGCGAGCCGTCCCTTACTTCTTTGATCATAATCGTTACCTGTCCGTATCACTTCCGTAAGCGCTGCTCATGTGTGCCGGTAAAGCCGCAGCAGATCGTCCGCCCATGACGCTGTCTCCACCACCCTAAACGTGAAATACTTTATTAAAATACAATGCTTCGCCCCAGCTTCTTTTTGGTGTAACTTACACACATAAACCTTTCACGTTTATTTGTTTTTCTACAAGTGAAAATCGAATTAAAATCCGTTGCGTAGCTTAAAAAAAAAATTAAAACGGATAAACAGAAAATGGTTAAATTCTAATAAATGCTTTGAATTGAATGGATAAATAGATAGACACGAGAAGCGAATTTGTTTTATATTTTGTAAAGAAAAGTGGTAGGAGTAGAAGGAGACTTATGATCAGGAGTGGTATGGAACAGGCTAACAAAAAAAATTGTCAGCCTGTTCTATGTCACTTGACCCCCACTGCTGTGCTATACAGTCACAGTACGCGGTTTCACAGAGCATATAGCGAAAAGGCGTTGTGGTCTAAACCCAAACTACTTCAGTACAGTTTGGAAAATAATACTTAGTAGAATGATGAACAAATATGTAATTGACAGAAATACACAGTGGCCTAACTATCAATCGTTACACTTACCCTGAAGTTCTCAGTTTCTCTGGAGTCCTGTGAATCTAAAAGTATTTGCTCAGATCTGGATTCGGGTTCACTGATTCGATCTTGCTCACTGAAACACAACATTGTTTTTATATTTGATTTTCTGAACCTATTTGGTTTAATAGTTTTATTACTCAAGTTTAAAATTAAAACTTTATAAAACTCGCTAATTATAATATTATTGCGCCATTAAACTTGAACACGCCATATCTTCGAGAAAATTACGAGTAGCACCCAACTATTAAAACGCATTGCTGTTTGAAATATCTAGAATGGAGGTACCTAGCAAAATCTCGAATAATCTTCCATGGGTACATACCACTATTATTATTCAAATAATAATAGTAGGTAGGTACATAGGTAGATAAGGGAAATGGTACTCTCCGCCATTAACAATAGAGTCGAAATTCGCATGAAAGTGACTCTCGGTACATCGTGCAATAAAAATGATTTATGGCCCCGCGAAGCGACCCTATTGTTCTGGATCGATCTTGAGACGTCGGTATCTAGAATTTTCTTCGCTCCGCATATACGAGCTCCCGGACCGGAAGTGAGTCAGTTGTGATTTCGACTACGATCAAGAGCTATCTAAGTGTATGAAGTGATTTTATCTAACGAACTAAGCGATAGTGTAACGATACTCTAGTGTTAATTGCGACTTGGATTATTTTTGACTGGACTAATTCGTTATTGTTTGTGGTGAATAAAGTTCTCTGTTAGTAAATCGGCATTTGATTACTCACGTACGCAACAAATATGCTTAGTTTAATGCTGATTAATTAGTGAATTCTAAATTCAAATTCTCCATGGAAAAATTTCAATTTAGACCCTGCTAATTAGCGTTTAAAATAATCACGCGGTTACTTTTTTTTTTAAATAATTCTAAGCCTGTGAAACATACCTATTGTATGATTGGTTGACGACTGAAGCGCTGCGCGATTCTGATTTCATATTCTGCGGTTCAGGATTCGAACATAGCACTTTCTGCAACAAAAATTACACTTTTATGATATTTGACTCAAGCGACGAAGTACAGCTGCTCCAAGGCGTTTGTGGTGCAAGTCCTGAACACTTTTCTGCCCCTCACGTTGAAGGAAGGTGTGCCGCAGGACGTGGTGTTCCGTTGCTTCCGCAACAGGTGTCACTGAACAGCACGAATTGAACAGTGCAGAGGCGACCGCCTGTCATTCCTCCTCGCTCCGGACCATAGCCTGCACCAGGCCCCGGCGTGAGAGCCGATCGCTCTCCCAAGGACACGGTGGTGCACAGCCCGACCGGACACACCTCCACCGGTTGCTCCATCATGCTCTTCGGGCGGTCCAAACAATTATGATATCCGGGTGTTTCTTCTGCACGAATCAGTTGACGGAACCTCTCGAACTTACCATATCCAGTGAGGACCTGCATCATGCGGAAGATGAGGACGCCGTGACGTCCTTTCAGCCACGCCTCAAAGAGGGGACATACCGCCACGTTTATGGCGTACTCAGCCATCTGTGTCCATGACACACACGCCACGCAAGGGACGAAAGTCTTACTATCTAACGATTGTCTATTGTTATATGCTCAGGATCACTTGACGCGTTTACGTCTAATGTGTGCTGCCCGCTACAACCCACGCTGCACTGTGACCGCAAAAGAATATGTTGTATGTATGTAGTATGTAGGTATTCTAAATTTGAATTTACCTCTTTGTTGAGTAGTGCTTCTAGTTCGCGCTGCTTGTCAGCCAGCAGCGCTCGCAGCTGCATCTGGCGCCGCTCGGCCGGCCCGGGCTGGCCGCTGGGACCGGCCCGAACTTCTTCGTTCACTTTCTTCTGCTTACGGCTCACCTCTGAGATATAACGACTTCATATTTAGTATTTGATTTAACAGTAGTTGACGAATAAAATATTACTATATCGTCATATTTATCAAGATTTGAAACAATAAACCCATTAACACAAGTCAAAAATGAAATTTCAGTACAACCAATAACAACTGCAACAATTTTATTAATGGCCTATCTTTTCAATTGGTCACTCGATTGTCATAACGATGAAATTTTAATTATTTGAAATACTCAAGTTGGAGTGACAAATGGAAATTAATGTTACAGGAGGTTCCTTTGCCATAATGTTGGCAATACGAAAAAACAGTTTTGCTATATTTTTAGCAATGAAATTACTTAATATTAGGGAGATACTGATACTTCGTTACTTTTAACAATTGCTTAATAATTTTTTTTTATTATTTCTTTTGGAAACTGTAAAAACTATTTTTGAATAAAGCATACAACGTTGGGCTCCATTTCATGTACGATTTATTTACTAAATGTTTTTTTTTTATTAAATAAATCGTTTGTACAAGTTAAAATACTTAGTCAAAATTGCATGAAATAAGTAAGACACTAATTTATACCATTGAATGCAATAACTTATGTGAAATTTTTTCGTACTCAAAATTTGTTTTGCGAACAAAGAGCTTGAACAAAAAGGTTTTAACTATATTATAGCACGAGTGCGTAATGGTAATCAAAATGTCACAGTTTGGTAACAAGCGCCTTTATATACCTAAGTGCAGTGCAATAAGAGTCACTTTCTGAGCAAGTGTATTGAAAAAGATTTTAATTGAAAACTTGTTTACTTTTATTTTGTTTATTAACGTTGCGATTCGCTTCAACTCAAAAACAAAAATAGAAAATAATAAAACTAATAAGGGATTTCAATCTGATATGAGGATTTCAGAATCAGAGCCAACAAACAAAACAAATCTAAAGAAAGCTGTTTACGTGAATAAATTGGTATTTTTAAGAGCAAAACAGCTTACCCTTATTAGAGATCATGTCCTTGATGCGTGCACGCTCGCCCATAATCTTCTCAGTTTCCATGCGAAGCTCTTGCGCTAACTCTTGTAATGTTGCTATGTTTTCTTCATGACCTGAGAAATATATTTGTATCATATTCTCATAAATTGGATGAGATAATGAAAACATGGCCATGTCATCCTTTTATCCAGCAGTCATTGAATTTTTAAACTTTTAGGAGATTGCTCCTTAAGAATTTCCTTTAAAATACTTAGAATTTTGGGATTAAATGGCGTGTTACTCTACATTCAGTCAAAAAAGTATCGGGAATGGATGATTTGTTTATGGTTCCAAATTCAAATTTTAGATTTTTTTTGTTGTTGCTAGATTGGCACAACTGTTTTCCATTTTGGCGCGGAGTTTGAGTTGCATCTGTTATGTATATTAAATACAGTGCAATTTTTTTTAGTTTTAACATATCTAGTGTGTATTGCGAATTTCATAATGGAAAAAAACATCGAACAAAGAGTTTGTCTTAAATTTTGCATCGCCAATGGAATTTCGTGTTCGGAGTCACTGAAAATGTTACAGAAGGCTTACGGTGAATCGACTTTATCAAAAACACGTGCTTATGAGTGGTACAAAGCATTCAAAAGCGGTCGAGATGTGATGGAAGATTTGCCTCGCTCTGGTAGGCCATCAACCTCTGCAACTGAAGTTAACATCGCAAAAGTGAAGGAAATAGTGACTGAAAATCCTCATTCAAGTTTGAGAGAGATAGCCGCCGAACTTTCTGTATCTCACGAGTCGATCCGTACCATTTTAACTAATCATTTGGGTATGAAACATGTTGCCGCTCGGCTAGTCCCAAAAGACCTGAATTTTCTCCAAAAACTCAATCGCATGAGAGTCGCTGAGGACATGCTAGAACAAGTCAATTCCGACCCAACATTCATAAAACGCATTGTTACTGGCGACGAGACGTGGGTTTACGAGTTTGACATGCAAACAAGTCAAGGAGCTTCGAAGTGGCGCCTTCCAACTGAACCAAAACCGAAAAAACCACGCCAAAGTCGATCAAAAGTCAAAGTCATGTTGACTGTTTTTTTTGACTATCGCGGTGTTGTGCACTCGGAATTCTTACTGGAAGGTCAAACGGTAAATAAAGAATATTATTTGAGCATTATGCGGCATTTTTGACCAAACACTCAACAAATACCATCGAACAGCCACCATATTCGCCAGATATGGCTCCAGCCGACTTCTATCTTTTTCCTAAACTCAAATAACCACTTCGTTGCACCCGTTTTCAATCTGTAGAAGACATAAAGGAGAATTCGCGCCGAGAACTGAACTCAATTTCGGAAACAGCGCTTAAAAAATGTTTTGATGATTGGATTATTCGTTGGCGTAAGTGTATAGTTTCTGAAGGGGGCATACTTTGAAGGTGATAAAATAAAATTGGATGAATAACAAAAAAATTGTGTATTATTGATCTTTTCCCGGTACTTTCTTGACAGAGTAGTATTATGGTGCAGGTATACATCATCCGAGCTACAATAGAATGACTTCGGTGGGCAACTTTAGGTATCGGACTTGTTTATAGACGCCTAATCGTCTGTCGACTCAGTTCGCAGCCCAAGTTAACAAAGTTCGTTGTCGAAATTGACGGACGCTGAAATATAACTTACTTTGTTGTTGTTGCGCGTGATGCTGAGGCTGAGCATGGTGTTGCTGTTGCGCATGATGCTGAAGCACATGTTGCTGTGCTTGCGCGTGGTGTTGCTGTTGCTGCGCATGTTGCTGATGTGTATGCTGTTGCGCATGTTGTTGCTGAGCATGTTGTTGTTGCGCGTGTTGCTGTTGCGCATGTTGCTGTTGAGCATGTTGCTGTTGCGCATGAAGTTGCTGTGAATGCTGTTGCGAGTGTTGTTCGTTAGTGAACTTGTGCCGCTGCGGCAACGAGTTCCGCACACGACACATACTGCCATCGTTAGACCAACCACCCATGCTTCCACCGCCTTCGGATTTACTGTAAAATTACATTCAAATTTAAAAAAAAAAATTTACCATCTCTGATTTTATTTTAACCTTTTGAATGTCTTAAGGGCCAAGCGCCCGAAAAGTGCCATAAAACAGTGATTTTCTGAGGCCTACTCCTCCGTAACGGCGAGGTCAATTGGTTTGAAAAAAATATATGTTTATTATAGATTCATGAACAATAATATCAACATTTGATTTTTTCGTGCAATACTTTTGTCAAAAAAAAAAAATTTAGCAATTTCGCAACTTTTCCCTACTCCTTCAAAACGGCTTGGACCTTTAGAAACATTTTTACCCATAAAAATTGGTGGTTAAATATTCTTCAAAGTGAACATTGCATATGTAAATCAATCAATATCTCGCAGAGTAAATGGATTTAAAGCGCTTTCTAGGCGCTGCTGGCCGCAAATAAATGCACAGATTTGCGTACTGCCGCCTAGGCGAGTGCGAGAGTTGCGTTCACATAATTTCGGTCAGATGGTTCAAGGGACTATACACCTTAAGTTACACAGTTCGACATAAGCAATTGTCTTTCTATTGTGTCTCTAATTACGGCATTCAAAGAGTTAATTAAATATTTAAGTTCCTCTTACTTGTCATGGATGTTCGAATGAGTTGATAACTCTCTGAATGAATCTTCGTGAGCGGACGAAATATGTTCAGCTTCGTAGTTTTCCACCGATCTCATCAAATCTATAAAAACAGCTTTCTTCTTAGTAAATTATATAAATTAACGTTTGACGTAATGGAAGTAGATTAGTAATTAAACTACCTTTTGTTTTTTGAAGAGCAGTCTTGATGGCCTTAATTTCCATTAGTTTGAAAGGATCTTCATTTTTGTTGTTGCTTCCGGGTTTATTACCTTGTAAGAAAATAAGAGTAAGAAATAGCATAATTTCAGTAGATCAAAATAATGTTCACAACAATTAAAAATAATTACATTTCCGTGGCAATTCTTCTTCGCCACTGTCTTCGCCAGAACTAGAATAAGTATTACGACCGGACTCGAGGTGCGTAGCCATTTGCAGCTTTTGAAATTCTTGGACCTATAAGCAAAAAAGTAGAATAGTAGTCTAACTTCAACTCATTGGATCTACAAGAGAGTGAATTAATAAATGTGTGCTCACCAAACTTTCCATGTGTTGTTTCTTCATGTGCAACTCTCTCAGTTTCAGTTGTAGAATACGGCTTCGCTCATTTAGCAGTACTTCGTCTTCATCTACTTCGCTGTCCCGTCCAGCACCGGCTGCCTCCTAATACATTAAAAGATCATGAATTGGTACCATTCTCAGAGAAGGTTCCACAATTTTTCTTACAATCTTATTCAGTCATTCTGATTTTGGTGGCTACTGTAAGTCTTCATAACTCACCTCACTCCCAGTAGTCACATTTGTATCACGATGCGAGAACCTGTCATCCTGGCTATGTGTAGAATGGGCAGAGTGTCCGTGGTCAGTGTCTACGCTAGCCGCCATGTTCTGGGGTACATGCAGAACTTCTGACGAATGTGGCAAAGTTGTTGCAACGCCAATTTGTTGATTGGCTGCATATATTCGATTCGCATGATGGTAATTACCGCTCAGTGATTGGTTCTGAAAGTTATAATGACATATATAATGTTGCCCAGCAATATACAAATAGAAAACGAAGTGTTTTTCGTGATATTTACTTGTGCAGAACCAAAATTCTCATGTGAAGTAGATGGCTGTACTTCTTGGGCTTGTCTTTCCCTTTCCCTTTCTCTATTCATTTCTTCTAATTGATGCTTAGCTTCTTCCTGTAATTTATTCAACAGTGACATACACAAGTCTGGTAAGAATTTTCGGATTTTACCAATTAAGAAAGTTTTTAAACTCACCTGATATTTCAGAAGCCTCCTTTGTTGTTGTTTCAAAGCTGCCAAACGCATTTGCGACAGTTCCATTTTATTTTTTATTTCATTTTGCCACAGTTCATTGTCACTGTATGTCGAGCCATTACTTTGTGCAGACACCGGTCGCGTTACTACGTCCTGCCGAAATTGAAAGGACTAAAGAAACCATTGAGCCAGAAAAGATAAATAAACACTAAAACAGATCTATTGGAAGGGTAACACAAAAACAAACAGATGTGTAGTATGTTTTCAAAGATTTCTATGACTTTTAAAAATAGTACTATTAAAGACCAAATTCGTTTACGAATATAATGTGTGAGGTAAAACTGCAGATATGGCGGAAATTACGCATGTTGGTAGCCATGTCTGCAAATGCGGAGTTTTTACCCGCTATTATGCATATGATTTGCTATATGTTTAGGTGACAAAGTGTGTTAGAGGTATAATCAACACCTTTACAAAACTTATAATCATATTATGTTAAAATGTGTATATTTTTTATTTTTAAAAATTCCTAGTTTGGTCTAGTAGGAAAATTCGCCTCTAACATGCACAAACTGTACAATGATGATTATTATAAAGTAATATATTAACATAAAACAGCAGTAACACTATGAGTACAAATCAAAGCTGAAAGTCTAAGTTAAGCTAAAAAGCAGCTTTGCCACAATAGAAAGTATCAAATGTCATTTGACGAATATGGTAATAGGTATTAGAGACGGTTATTTGCTGCTCCAAGATTGCATCCATTTCATGCTATGGATCATAATGGCTCACAACATAGGGACACACTCCATAGTTCACAGTAACAAACAAAAACCTGATTGCTGGTATTGGGATCTTTCTTTTTTGTTTTCATTTCCTCTATTCGCGTTATTTTCTCCACACAAGAAAGTATGTTCTTTCGCAACATATCTTTTAGTTCTTGGTCATCCTTTCTTGTTTCGCTCTGATCAACGGTTTGTATTTTATTATCTGTATTGGTTTCTTCTGTTCCTCCTAAATTGCTAGGAGGCCCTGATAAGTGCTGTACATTTTCCGTAACTCCTTCATTGTTATTTTCTTCTTGAATTTGACTTTCTTCCTCATTTCTAATATTTTGCATGGATTTATTTATCTGTTCATTTTCAATGTTTGTAACTTTTTTCGTCAAGTTATTGTTTATGACGTCAGGCGCATTTTTAACATTAGAAACCGGGCTCAAATTAGTTTCAGAGGAAGGATCAGATTTATCCTCATCATTATCACCTGTTGTTGGTATCTCTACAATAATAACCCCATCTGTTTCCTCTGCAGGAACTTCAACATTTTCAGGTGTGTCATCCACTAACATATGTTCCAATTTAGTTTCACTTTCCTTCAACTTCATTACCATCTCTACCAGTTCATCATATTCTTCTTTAGTGTGTTCGATAAAAGCCTAAATTAGAAATAATATCAACCTTTTTTTACATGATCTTATACCTATTTTTTAACATATTGAAATGATGCACATACCTCTTCTTCGGAGTTGCGCATAGTATCAACGAGAGACGAAGTCACTCGTATATACTCTCGTATCTGTCCGAGCCGACGTTCTACAGCTGCTGCGTCAGGACAGGCTGCAGCTATTGCCTCTCCTAAGGCTCGGGCCGACTCTCGGTGAACCTAGACATAGCCCAAGAACACAGCCATTATTTTTTGTTGTGTAAATATACTGTACACAGGGTTAATCTTGACTTTCAGGCCTGGACTCAAGATGCAATAAACAATATCAATTAGATAATATACTATTATAAGGACCACAGTATGCAAGTATATTTGTATTAACTACTTACATGATTATTTTCATTGAGATTATTGAAACTTCCTTGTCCCTGTTCATACATGTTGTTGATTAGATTGACAGTTTTTGTCCCAGTCCGAGAATTAGATATTGGAGGTGTAGTATTATTGTTGCTTGCGTGGCTTCCTTCAAAATTATTTCGAGAAGGATTCAAGTTCCTTGTTAGATTGTTTCTGTTTTGATTAGGCGCCTAAAATTGGAGTAATTTGGGTGTAACAAAAATTAAGGCTTTTCAATATCAACAAATTTGGCAAAAACACTTACATTAAATGGTTGAGACACATTTCCAGTAACAGCATTGGGTGTAGTTGGATTAACTATCATTACAGCAGCAGATGCATGGTTGGAGTGAGGAATTAGGCCTAAAAATAATTAACATTTTTTTTGCAAATTATTGTTTTCTTATCAGAACAATGCTTCTAATCTAACCAAGTAATTAAATTAAACAGATACAAAAAAAATATTCAGTTTTACAACAGCAAGTTTTGTGGTGTCAACGATCAGTGAAACATGAACATTACATGTCTTCGAAGAAAATAATAATTAATTGTTTACCATTCTGCATCTGATGCACATAGGGGTGCAAAGTGTGTCCAGAAATTGACGAACCAGCGCCGTCGTCATGTTGTTCAGCCGATATATTCTCGCGATTCTGCACGTTGAGAGGCAATGCGCGTGGCTGTGGTCTCACAGGAACAAATCTTCCAAACCCACTCTCAAATGACACGGAATTGTCTAGAAAAATACGCATTTCAATTTCAGGAACCGAAATCTAAATTTGTTCATATGAATATATGATAAATTTAGCTTACCCAAATCTGTCAGTTCGTGATCCGAAGTATTATTTGTTGGTTTTCTTGATTGACTGTAGTTAGTGCGACTGTTGTATTCAGAGACAGGCACCCAATCAAGAGATGTCTAAAAAATAATTGTTTTCAAAGATCACATGCCGCACAAGTTCTTAAAATATGTTGTTCAATAACTGAGCACAGAACACACCTTAGGTGCACTAAATTTAGAAAAACAACCTCCCATAAGGTATTTCAATAAATGCTAATTTATATCACTATTGAGGATACTCTACACAATATCTTTAACATTAATCTACTCAGAATAAAAGGAACTGAACTGTTTTCTGTTCAATATTATCTGTGTCACAAACCATAGCAGCTTGGCACCGATTCAAATACATGAATCTTTCAGGTTTCCAAAAATAAACTCATACGAACTTCACATGTGTTCAAGCTTTGCTAAGAAACACACCAGTTGTTATTAATTTTCATTACATTGTTGGAATAATTTGGTCATAAAAATTGAGTGTGTGTTACATATTCCAGGAAAAATAAATAACATGTTTAATTTATTATTTACATCCTGCGAGGCAAAATTAAACTTATTCTGTTTAATTTGCCTAATTTGACATAACATACTGCTGCTCATTAATAACAAAACTAAGTTCTGTGGGTAGAAAAAAATAAATGTACTGAAATTGTAAGGAGAATATATAATCAATGATATAATGGTGGCATTTATTATTATAATGAAGGACTATAGTGAAAGTGAATTGTATTATTATGCTTTTAAAGCATCAGTCATAAATATCTTAGACAAAGTGATCACTGGGCATCTAGTAGATTTATAACTTACCAAGTTTTTGTGGAAAGACAAATAGACACTGTTGTCTGGTAATAACTAAAGAAATAATGAGGAATACCTGGTATTGTTTGTGTATGGTGGTGGTAACCAAGTAGAAAGAACAGTTTTAGCTAATTACCTTAATATTTAAGCAGGTAAAACCTTTTTAAACCAATTATAAGTGTATTTAAGATTTAAAATGGAAGTATTACATGTACCTTTAGTTTTCTAGCAAATGATGTCCGTTCTTAAAAAGGTATTTAGCACATTGTGCCGGCCATATCAGTAATATGCTAGTATGCCCACTGCAGCTAAGTCAATTAAGAGTACATATTGTATTGATACATGTGGGTAGAAAACTTATCAGGCTAATAGAAAGACAAGAAAATGTTGGTGGCATACAAACTGTGCAAAAATGTATTATGAAACTAGTTTTGTTAAGTAGTAGGTAGTTCTCACCGTTACTAGATTGGTCGTCATGTCTCTCCTTGTTGGGGTAACTGCTTCTTGTGGAACATTACAATTATTTCTCACTTTTGTCTTGGGTATAGTTCCCGTATGACCTGGATGCCGCTCGTTGTTACCAGGAGCCATAACATTCAGTTTTTATTTGCTGCATTCAGTTATAAGATTCATAGCAATATGAAACTGTTTTGCAATAAAATGTCGAGCAAATAAAGCGATTTAGTAAATTAGTTCTAAGCGAAGGTAATATTGAAAACTATTACAATTCACAAAGCTTTATCTTTAAAAACCCTACAATCACTTAGGCCAATAAATTATATTATTTTTATCTTGGATTGAATTATTTTTCGTAAATTACTGCAGTAGAATCTTTTACAAGTTTTTTTTATTATATTTTTTTCTAGTTTTGCACGATTGGCGAAGCCAAGAAAGTATTTTATTGGCTGGCCAACTATTGCCGGGGGCTGCCAGATTTCAAATTAAGTTTAACTTTAAAAACCAAATAAAAGGGCTATTTTCTACTCTTTGTTATTTTGAAAGAACTTGTTCAGCGATCATACTTGAAATGGACATGAAATATTTAAGTATATCAATTTTAATGGGCTATTCTAACGGTTTAGCTAGCATAGTAGGTAACAGATCAGTCTGGGATGCCAAATGAATTTGTCGGGCACAATTACAATCAACCTAACAAATTCTACCAATCTTTCGTGAAATTAAGCAAATTCTCAGAAAGAAGTTTAAGTTTAATTAAAACTTCAATTTTATTGTTCAACTCAAATATTTCAACAGCAACATGTCAACTATTCCAAGCACGTATTACCGCAGACACATGGGAATTTCAATATACTGGTAACCCTGGAGCTGCCATTACAGTCTTTTTTTTGAACACGCAATGTGGCTACGAGGCTTTTCACTTTTGTAATTAATGCATGACGAATGCTAGCATCTATTAGATCTAGGCGATTGGGCCAGGGCCAGCCAGCCAAAACATACTGTCTTTCTTTTATGTCTCTACTTTTGCATATGTCATGCAAAAATTGCTATACTAAAATAAGACACCTTATTACCGTGCACTGATATTATATTACCGTGTTACATGTAGATATTATAGGTTGTGGCGTAAATAGTGGTCCAATGTTAAGTGACCCCTTAACATACACCATATATTCAGCTATCACATACCACAATTTGAACCACTGTTTACCATATGTCTTAAAAATAAAACTGATGTTTCTTTTTTTTTAATAAAACTCTTTGTGATACTAATTTCGCTCTAATTTAAACAAAAAACACTATTTTCCTATTTTGTTTTTTGTAAATTATAGTCTGGCTAATAAGTCAACCGACTTGGGAATTTTGCATAATATTGAATCATTTATAAAATACTTATATTTGATACTTTTCATAAGGTTCTTCTGTTAGTAAACAATGATTTCTATCTCTTAATCAACCTTAATTATTGAACCCGTGTTGACTACATCAGATTTCATTAAACCCTAATAATTACCCAAGTCGTTTAACTTATTCGACAGACTATACTGCTGAATATACTCGTAAAGTCTGTCTAAAAAGTCAAACGACTTTTAAATTATGTATAATATTAAATCATTTAAAAAATACTTACATAATGATCAAGATCTCCTATTCAACCTTGATCATTGTACCAGTGTTGACTACATCAAACATTTTACTCTAATAATTACCCAAGTCGTTTGACTTTTTAAACAGACTCTATGTGCTATATCATGCAAAAAACTGTTTTACCGTAAAATTTAAGATATTAATGGAAAAATGTGTTTATTTCAAATTTTAACTATAGTCTTCATATAATCACGAGACTTTGGGCGTGAAAGGTATGAAATAAATGTACTACACTGTCGGTGCCCATTATTGAAAAAATATGTCCATGCAGATTCTAATGTGGTATAAAAAAAAAATACCATAATTTTAAAAAAGTTCATCTTTTTTTAATTATGGTATTATATAAAATTAATATACAATACACTATTTAATTTAAGTACATACGTTATCGATGTTGCAAAATATTTTGGACCAAACTAGAAGTAGTTTTTTACCTTTTTATTGAAGAATATATAAAACCTCACCTCCATATTATAATATATTTTTTACACCACCTGCTCGATAATGTCGTTTTATACGTCATACAAACCTCACTTAAAGCAAGTCATTCTATCCCTAGGGAGATAATGCAGTATGGCCGATCCCTAGGGAATAATGAGATTTGAATATTTGGAACACCAAAAATCGTCAACATTGTGAATTAAAATGTACGTGCATCGCACAAGTTGACTCGAAATTCAAACTGGCCACTAACAAAAAAAGAAAATAGAATAAAACCTGCTTACTGACGGGAGCATTATAGAAAATTGAAACTATTAGAATCTTGGAGTACTGAATATTGTTTGTTTGATGAACTTGTAAATATAATATTTATATTTCTCTATTATATGATTTGATCGACCAAATTGTTTTTTAATTATCTCACAGATGGTGTAAAAAGTAGAGTATGCAACACGGGGATAAAGCTGTCTTTGTCTTGGGCGGCTTGAATTCCTCACTTCACTCAGGTTTCTTTATTAACTCCCTCGCAATGCTCGGGAGTTAATTTCATAAATCCCTCACTGTCGTTCGGGATTAAAATCAGCAACCTTCGTTTCGTTCGGAATTCAACATGCCGCCCGCGACTTAAAGACACTGCTTTATCCCCTAGTCACATAAACTACTATTTCATTACTCATACTCTGAAAGTAGGTCTGAAGTTGCCTGAGGAGCGGGCTGAAAGTGATACTTTTCATCCCTAGGGAGTTTTACTTTACAACTGACAGCTGTCAATATATTGAAAACAAAATAGTTCTATCTTCACATTTCTATTGAACCATGTTCCAATTTTCCATACAGCCAGTCAATCACAGCGCGATATAAAATTGAAATAACTTATAGATAAGTATTAATTAAATAATATTTTTATATTTAAAAGTGACTTATTTGTTCAACTATTTCCATAAAATACTTTATTTTTAAAAGATTACAATTAATTTCAAATTTTTCATTAATGAGGCTGAATAGCTGGCCGGCCGCAGAAAAAAAAAAACAAAATGGCGGGAAAGTGGCAATCAGTCGTTGGTTTTTTCGAGTTTTGTTAACATTTCCGTACAACAGAGATTTGTATTAACACGTTATGTTTATCAGATTACAATAGTGATTTAACGCCTAATTTCATAAGAGAAGAGGCTAAAGCAGTAGTGGAATACCTTATACCGCCTAAATCAGAAGAAAGATACCTACTTAAAATCATAGGTACGACGACTCAGGTTTTACAAATTTTTTATTTTATTTTCAGTTTCCTCGTATTCGTAATGAAAAGCACAGTGTTTACCTCGGGGTGAAAGTAACCCATTTAACCCCTCGAATTAGCGACCTCGCTTCGCTCGGTCGCCAACTCCTTCTCGGGACGAAATGAGTTACTTTCACCCCTAGTGTAACAATTAAAGTAAAGTTAGATAGAGTAATATGTAACCAAGCATTATAATATATGTAACACATAATTTGATATAAAAGAGTGTCCATGGAGTTTCTTGCACGTTCTTCTCCATAGAGACCTACGCTTTGGAACGTGCAATTTAGCTTCACTTTTCTTGGACTGACCGACATTTGACTATTCAAAAGTGCCTGCAAATGGTCTATTTGAAATAAATGCTTTGATTTTGATTTTGATTTTGAATGTACCTACTATTAAATAAATTTTCAAATACTTAAGTAAATCAATAATTCAAATGAATCAATAATTCTTCAAATAAATCAATTATCTATTATTGATAGCAAAATTCTTAAACTAAATGTTTGAAATGACCGATACCATCGAACTGCATCGATCTTTAAACGAAGTATGGACGACAAGACAAGTCTCCTCGATGCGCGGCGGCCTCCGACGCGCGACGTCGCACAAACCGGCGGGCGGCGGCGGCGATGCACTGCCTGCTGCATTGCTGCGTCGTGCTGCGTCGCACTACGCCGCAATAAGGCAACTTGATTCGCAATGCTGTGTGATGCAACGTATTCCGAATCTTTTCGTACCTATAGAAATTCAAAATGGATGTGTAACTAGTGGAGCAATCTGAAAAAAAAATCCGAGTTGTGTCAAACATCGTCATCTCCTGACTCCTTAGCTTTTTCTCAACTAGCTTGACTTCCATTCTAACCGAATGCAGCTGAATAACTGTTTCCTATGGAGCGACTACCTATCACAATACAGTTTCTGGGCTCCTTGGATAGACTGACGGTTAGACTTTCTGGCGTCTGACTAGATACCTGTAGGTAATTAATGCCAAAGATCTACCAATGACTACTGGAACCAACGGCTTTTCGAGGCGCTTTTGTTCTAAAAATAACTTCTTTGGTTTATTTCTCGGCGTTTTAGCAAGAATGTTTCTCAGTGCCGGATAAGGCAGTTGCGGCAACTGCCTATGTTACCTATGCTTAGTTGACTATGGGACGCCACCACAAGGGTGGCTCCACCACACCACAAAAAAAAAAAAATCGATAAAGGCTCAGTAGAAACAAAAAAATACTTAGTTTTATTATAAACTAGCTTTTGCCCGCGCGGCTTCGCTCCCGCTCTTCCCTACTTCAGCCTACTATACCCTACTCTACCCTACTATACCCTACTCTACCCTACTCTACCCTACTCTACCCTACTCTACCCTACCCTACTCTACTCTACCCTACTCTACCCTACTCTACCCTACTCTACCCTACTCTACCCTAATCTACCCTACTCTACCCTACTCTACCCTACCCTACTCTACTCTACCCTACTCTACTCTCCTCTACCTTACTCTACCCTACACTACCCTAGACTACCCTACTCTACCCTACACTACCCTAATTTTCATTTTTTTATTTCATAAGAACCTTCTCCTCATAATAACGAACACAACAAAAAAAAAATTAGCGAAATCGGTCCAGGCGTTGTTGAGTTATGCGCTTACCAACACATTTTGCGATTCATTTTTATATTATAGATAGACGTATTTTGTTCTTTGAGCGGGAAAAGTTAACATTTAAAAATCTGCGAGATCAAGCAGCACGAAATATGAACACAAATGGCGCCTTTCGTGCATTCACCGCGCCGCGCTAGACCAATAGCAGTACAAACGATTCGAGGACCTCCACCACATACTCTGCATATGGGCCGCCGAAGTCTAAATCCGGCGCTGACCTTCCTAATTCCTTCCTTATCCTTACTTAGTATTATAAAACAAAAAATGCCTCACCTATATCTGGCTGCTGGACGCAACATTAAAAAAAACTACTGAAACGCATTTTTATGCGATTTTCACTAATTATAGACAGATTGATTCATGAGGAAGGGTTATTGGAGAAAAACCGAGAATTTCAATTTATAACATGTGTGAAACTGGGACAAGCCGCTAGATTTAAATAAAGAGTCGGTGCTAGACATTACGAACACATTTCATTCAACGAAATAAGATTCCTGCTTTATTTTTCGCTTTTCAGTCTGTTCCTTTGTTTTCGTCGGTTTATATTTTTTGCTAAAAAAATTATATAAATATCTACAGTTACAGCGTAGCGGTTGAGTTTGGTGTGGCCTGCATTGTGATTCACAGGTTCGATTCCCTTTTCGTACGGAACTATATTATATATAGATTGGTGTCTATAACGCTATGTTCGTGACATCGGCGAACACTAAAGAATAGATAAATACAGAATAATAACATCAATACAATAACATAAATCCATATATTAATTGAGTAGGTACCTGTAGCCGCCTATGTGATGTGGTAAAGCGAAACAAGGAGAAAAGATAGTAAACGTTAATCACGGCCTTGCTAGGTCTGGGTTCCTTACATTAGGTAGGTATTCAATTCATACAATTTCCATTTCCGTGATTGATAAAGTTATATTTGAAAGAAATTGACGCAGCCGGTGAATTGCATGTTAAACCTTCACCAACAATGTAGGGCGACCAAGCGTGTCGCGCAGTGAAATGCCGCCATGGCATGTTGGCCCAGATTGGCACTTGAAACGAGTCCATTGCTTCATCATGAACTATTTTAATGCTGCGCACGAATATGAACGAAGCAATGGACGTATATTTCATTGAGTGTTGGTCCCCGTTGTTCGGCCATTGCGTAGAGGCAGCATAGCATTTTCGTTCGGCTCATATTGGACTTGGAGTCGTTCTCGTTCGTAGTTTAGTTTAGTGCGCGTTTGACCCGCCGACTGGCCGCGCTTCTTCTCTGTATGTGACTGTACGGTATGCGCGTACAATACTTTGCGAACTTTGGTATAACTGGATTCTGCTACTCATCGGACGTTGTATTAATGTGTTGAGTGTAATGAATATAGCGAAATTAAAATAAAAGTGTAGTTAAGTGAATGAAAGTTGTCATTTAAAAACACTTATCGTTCTTGTACTCAGGTAAATATATTATTATTTTATTTTCATACATGTGTGTAACGTATAACGACAGTAGCTTTAAAAAAGTTTAGTGCGTTAGGTATTTATGTAGAGAATGAACATGTTCCTTTAGTTTTGTTGAACATGTTAGGCTTATTTTGAAAGCTGGTTTATTGGCAGGTGGGAAATTGTAATTAGACACACCACTTACCCATTAGGGGTTGGTTGAAATACAAACATCTGAAGAATAATGTACCTTTAGGGTGTAAAAGAGCCTATTATGTAAATAGGTCCTTTATAGAGACATGAGACTAACAATTATAGATACCTGTAAGATACCTGTAAGAAAATGCTCATGTATATTTTTTTCCTATTCTGAAAATATCAGAGTTGTTCCACAATTTAGGATTGTGGATATCAATAAGTGAAGGTTGCGTACACTATTTCAAGGCTCTACTGAATCCTACCTAGGTACCATGTATGTAAAATCATTTTCTAGCCTAACTCACATCATAGAACATTACCTTATTCTATAATGCGAGATTCTCTAAAAAGTAATTGTACTTTTGCGCAATGTCCTTTACAAACAAGCTCAAGCTGCAAAATAAATTATGATGACTCTCTCACGGTAGATAGTTAGGTACCTAGTTATTTTATGAAGACATTTAAAAGATAAACACGTAAATATATAAGTATACAAATAAATAAAATTGACCTACGGAAAAACAGCTAAGTAGGTACCTATCAAACCCACTCCACATCATTTTAAAATACTAAATGTATCTCAAATAGGTCTCTAAAATTGCCTCTAGAATAGACTGCGGAGGAAGCGGTGAATAATAAAACCCGCAACAGGTTTTGTAACATAAAATAATATGATATATGTACTTAGACACTTATTTACAACAGCAAATGTTCCAGTTGGCTGTTAGTCAGCAGCTTTAGTTGCGTCTACATAAATTAAATGTTTTGAATATAGTCTGTACCAACAGAAAAAGACATTAACCTGATTATACGGTTGCATTAAAATTAATTAGTTCTTTCTCGCGGTTTACCCCTTTGCCATGCACTGGAGGGCTAATAGGAACCATGCATTTTTTAAGGATGACGCACGGCGTTAGTGCATAGGTGCAGCATTGTATCAGTGAAAGAATAGTTGAAGAAAAGAAACTTTAAAAATATCTTTAATTTTAACAAAGAATAAACAAACACTTTTATCTCATTACTTTAGATTTAGGTGACCCTTTCATCCCCCAAGTGAGAGCTTTCTAAGAATTTCTGCTGCAATACGATTGCAGTAAACTTCACACTTCCTTGTATTTTCCGCGTCTTTTTCGTCAAAGCCTCTAAGCTGCTTGGGGTGTCAATCAAGGCTTTCTAGAAATTCAACTGGCTATAAATGATGGGGTTCAGAAAAATGTTAAGCCATTCATTTACCACTACGTATCTACCTGGAAATTGGCATGAATGATGTCTAAAAGCTACCCGCCTGATAGCTCCAGATTTCTTTTGTTTTGTTAGGATTATAAATTATTCTGCGCCTTCAGGTCAACTTTATACCAGCCTTTCTCATAACCCATTTCTCAGAATAATTAAAGATGCATTAGACTTGCTCTGATATTTTTTAGAAATAAGTAACATTGTCTTTCAGAGCAAAATGTTGCTTGAGGCATTTGTTTCACATTGTCCCCTGTTGTTCGAAGCCTGTAAATAAATATGGAGTAATTGAGAACCAAATCTTTTGATAAAATAAGTTTTTAGCAGTTTTATTTTATGTCGTGATAACGTCCTTGAATTAGTGATCGATGCGTTGAATGCAGTGCCTAATCGTTTAGATACAACAATTCCAGTAAGGTCTTTCCTTTTCATTTTAGCGCTTGGAAAACTTCTGACTGACCTTATTTAACCCATCTCATATGTAGTTAACGTAATTTTCTCTAAACGAAGTTCTTATCATTGCTGTCTTACAGGTGCCTAGAGTGTTTAGAACAGAACTATATTACAATGTAAAAGAAACAAAAACTTTCGCATAGCTTCGATAACTGGGGTCACACATTATGCGGCTCATAATACTTAGGCTGAAAAATTATTAGACTAAAGTACTTAATTAATTATAACAGTACCGACCTAGCAATAATAACACTTTTATGATTATTATAGAATCCCGTATAAGTTTCAATGACGGGGCGGGCGGTACCGGCGGTGGCAGCTCCATAGGGTTGGGCCTTACCACCTCCGTTGGCCGTGGGTGCGCCGACCTAGATACCAGATTTTGTGTTGACGGTTGATGACAGTTTAATTAATAAAAACTAGGTGGTGGAAGGCCACACCTTGTACGTTTATTACGAGTAACTACACTGCTATATTAAGTTACTTAATTACATGTGGGAATGTTTCAGTGACTGCGGGTGAATAGTGTATTATTCACAACAGTGCACCAACATGAATAGCGATAAATATTTAAAACGACTCTCTTTCCCTCGACTCGTCAGTTAATTACGCGAGAGGTTACACAATTACTTAACTGAAAATAAAACAATTAAACAGTCTCATTAAACTTTCATTTTAATCTTGATGTGAAAATATCAGACAGACATATAGTGGCTTAACCTATTATTAAAACAAAATTTAATGCAATATCTTTGAAAAAGAGGTTTCCGATGAAGTTTTGCATTTTTTTTTCAAGTCATTTCAGTGTCGTTTTAAATATTTACTTCTAAACCTCGTGGTTGTGCATTTAAAATGTCCTTCCAGCAGCACCAACTTTCATTATTTTTATGGAATTGGCGTATGGTGATGTCAGTGATGACGTCATATTCGTACCACGAACTAACCGGTTCCGCGGCTGCGGCTGCCGACCTCCAATTATGCTAATACCGATGCCGTTCCAGTCCACTCCTCAGCCAAACATGTCGTAAACAGAAATATATATCTAAATTGGGTCTGACGAGCCCGTGAGGTCATCTATGTCCATCTCAATTTGAGAAAATTTGTCTACTTTGTAACAGTACAAGCTAGTGCAGTATTATCCAATAAACAAAAATAGCTAGAACCATTTTCGAAAATTATATTCATCCCTATGATTTATTAAAAATTGACACGTGTTAAGTTTCACACGGCTACCGTATTTGTGTCGATTGATTAAAAATGTATATCCAGCATATTTTGTGTAGTAATGGCATCACGCACGACTTCCGTTCAATGTGCTAATAAAAACTTCGGCGGTTACCACTGCCACCGTAACCACCATGCCATGGCACAATCATATACACAATGTGCTATAATATACCTATGTTATGTAACTGAGCACGTGGTTCGCAAATGCGACTTATCGCTGCTAAATTCAAATATCGCCTATCACTTTCAATATCACAAATTGACTTCTATTCTTTGAATTGCTTTGCGACAACATTAAAGCTTAGGTTCCTAAATTAGGTACATATGCATTCCATATGATTTAACTCGCTAATTTAGGCATGTCCCATTTAGGAACATACCTACAACTGAGGTAGGAAAGATTTGAAAAATATGAAATAGGTACCTAATATGAGATTATTACATAAAAGCCTAATGTGAGCTTCACTTGGTTTCCCCTCACCAATTTTCACTTGTTGTCCATAAAACCATCCCAGGAAAAAATATTCATACTGAGGAAAAACAACCTAAGCCCCTTTAATGGTTTTTCTCTGAGATAAAGCTAAAAGTTTTATCAATCTGTAATGTCACTGCATCACCCAACAACTGACTGATCGAATACAATTTTAAATGAAAACTTTATCTAAGTACCACTGCCATATCACTCAATCCCTCACAATAAAAGCTATTTGTGTCATACAAATCGAAATAATAATTCTTAGTGTAAGTTGTCAGCGTCTTACTGATACGGAGAACTTACCAAATGAATCACTTGCATTCATAACAATGTTAGTCGTTTTCTTTTAGACTCCAATAAACGTACCATGTGTTACTAAAATAACAATGATGCTGTTGAGTAATAACGTGATATATCTTGGACACCCACGATGAGTTGGTACCTACCTACTTAATTGTTATTGAAACCGTTATTAAATGTTGCAAGATGACAATTTCTGAAGGAGGATGAAGCGAAATAAATGTATTCTTAGCTCCTTGTGGTTGTAGAATTTCATTGTATTTAAAAACTAGATCTCTGGAGTGCCTTGCTTAGAATTGTAAGCTTTTCTTTGCACCTAAGTAGTTGTTGGTAAAACAATGCGACGTATGGCCTAGTTGTTCGCGCCGTGACGGCGGGTTCTTATCGGTGCAAAGACGCGCCCACCTACTCTCTCCCCTGGGCATTATAATATGTATAGCGTCTCGGTTCCACCGGACATGACAGTTCAACGAACTGCCAATTCACGTTTCCCATTCATTTATTTTAATTACAGTCGTCTTCCGCTGTAGCGAATCTGATTGACACCAAAGAAACTGTTTATTTTCACGCACAGTACTTATACAGGGCCACATAGAAGGAACGTACCTGCCTACCTAGACTTCATTTTTATTTTAAAAATTTAGAATACGAACTGCATTCAAAGAATTTAAATAATCATCGGTCTGAACCGGGAATCGAACTCGCTAAATATATAAAAATTATTAGTAATTTCATGATATAATAAATCATCGGATTTTTTATCTCTTCACAGAATTTAAGGTACTTTCCCTCCATGAGGCAGAGTCTTGGCTCTATATTAGATATTATTTAGGTAGTTGTTCCTGGCCTATTTCAACCAATTTTCCAACTGTAGAAGAAACCCAGACATTACTGGATAAATAAATATGACGTATACGTATAAATCAACTGCTAACGCTGAAATTAAAATAGTTTTATTCGTATCGAATGAAATGGTGTCCTTTGATTAAAAGAGTACCGGGTACATGCGGAAGACTTAGCAGGAATGTTGGTAAATCGCCAAATTGCATAGAGTCGCGAACTGTACCGTCCACTGCCAGTCTATCTATATTTGGGTACTCTACTTTTACTGCTTCATTCACTCTACAGTCTTATAAAATTTGGAGATTATTAAATAATCAAATCGACGAGACGATACGAGAATGGATAAAGTGAGAAAAGTGTACGGGAATTTATAAGTACAAGTGACTGAAAAGTTGAAACCGAATTATTCACCCTGGTATGGTCATGTGAAGTGGATGGATGAAATGAAACGCATCTTAATAAAAGAGATATGAGTGACTATAGATACAAGTAGTGAATGAGAGGAGAGGGAGAGGGAGGTCAAAGAAAAGATGGATATTTGTGTGAGGAGTGATATAGAAGAAAACGGAGTTAGTGACTGCATGACGTGTGATAGGACAAAAAGAAAAAAAAAATGTTGCATTGACCCCAAATAACACGGGACAGGGGCAATAGATGATGATTAGGTACACATATCAATTGTAGAGATCCTTTGGAATTCAAACAAACCTGCCCAGGTATTTCTGTTATGCATTTCATTTTGAGTATTTTATTCTAAATGAAGTAAGCCTGGAGTAGTTAGATACAGTACAGTGTTCTTATGATCCTAAAGGTTATCATTATCGGGTACACTTATAAAATATGATGTAGGTAAACATCACTTTGCATTGTATTATGTAGAAAGGCGTCATTATAGAGACTGGTAGAGATATCAATTTCTCATGAAATATTGAACCGCAAAGTGCATTTTAGGCCCTAAAGAGGTCTATCTACATTAGTGCACTTAGTACCAGACTATGGCAATGAGAAACGTGATTTGAAATTAAATAGTCAATCAATGGCGTTATGTATCGTAATAAGCTATTTGAATGCACATGACGGAGAATTGCAAGTCTGTTAGCCAAACATTTGACTCGTTAGTTTGTTTATCAATGAAGGTTCTAAGTGTAACAGGAAATCGAAAGTGGGATTTACGTTTCACTTTCCGCCCTTCGCTAGCAATTGACGGCGTGAGTGAGAATGTTGTCATAGTTTATAAATGGCCATTTTTATTAGAATTGTTTACATCATAATTGTATTCTGTGATGTGATGATATTTGTGAAGCGCCTCGCGAACCGCGCAGGCGTCACCGTCGCGTTCGGGCACAAGGCAACAGACCTTCGCCGATTATAGCGGTGACGCCATCGGGCCCGGCACAACTGACTATAATATAACAAGTCACCACACAGCATGCCCTAAGCCTGTTGCCGTAAGCCTCTGCTCCTTAAACCTGTCCTTATTCAGCCGGTCAAGGCACGTTCAAGGTGCTGTACTTGATATTGTATTGTATGTAAGTAATACTTGGCACTGCTTTAATATAACGATTGTTTCTCGTGTGATGCTATCGATATATTTTAATAAATACATTATTTATTAATTCAAAAGACTCATTCACACTAGAACATAAAGTGTAAATAACTTACACCCCATAATACCTACCTACTCATTAAAATTTTTATTCATCGGTAATCCGGTGTATTTTGGTAGACGGTTCGCCATTTTTATGGGTACATTATACAGCATATTATTCACCCAACTGAAACCTAAAAATAACGGCAAACATCGTTAACTTGTTTTTATTATTTTTGAGCATGAATCCATAATTACAAACAAATGTTGCTTCAGTCGTTACATTCGGCTCATGGAAGCTAAACATATTAATAACCGACCAGTGAAAAGAATAAATTAGCACGGTTGGTCCATGATGTCCATTACAAACTTTTGTCTGAGAGCAATAGTATATAGGTAGATATATATACGTCATTGTCTATGAGAGTGTGTTTAAAATAAGGTTTATATTATTAGATACATCCTTGACAATTCGCAGTTTGATTGCACTCAAAAACTGGCGTAAGCACGTTTTTCAAACTTAACAAATCGTAATAAACATATGGAACGTAACTAGTTATTTAATATAATTATAATATTATAGTGTGAAAGTTCATTAACCCGTCTGCTACAGCCTTAGAGATCAACGCGGGGCTTAGTAGAGAACCTTGGGGAACGCCAAGCTTTAAGTCTAGAATTGTTTGTCAAAATTGCATTTTTTCTTTGAATAGTAGCAAGTGGTGTTTCGAGTCAGATATTAAGACCAAAAGGGTTCGTATATAATGACAATAATATCTGAATATGATGCTACTTTTAATGTTATAACTTTTATTTAGATTTGGCATTTGGTTATAAGGCCACAGGGCAAATACATAATATGTGTCTGTGCTGTAGTATCAATTCAAAAGTTATAAAACTCAAGAATGGTTCAAAATTAATCCCAAAATTTTCCAACCCCTGCTCATGGAGCGATTTACGTGGATTTGAAATGATATTTTTGCGATGATGAGATTGAGACATGCGATCAAACTTTCATTTATTGCGTAGGTCAATCAAGTTTTTGATTGGAAACGATGAATATTATTACGATATATTTTTCTATTGGTTGTAAAGATAGTCCCCAACAGATTTCTTTTATTTCTTTTTGATAATTAACAGATAAAATTTGAAAAATTTTATCTACCTTGTTACGAGCTACCCAATGTTTAAATTAGTGTTGTCTATAAATCTTGAATTAAGAAATACCTACGTAATATAAAAGGTATGAACTTATACTAAAAAGTAGAACCTTTCATAATCTTTAGTATTGTTGTGTGAAAGGTAGGACCTATATTTAGTAACAACTTACAGCAAAGTCAAAGTGTGGTGTTCCAGTTTCTATCGCTTACTTTATCGATTTTTCCTTCCACTTCGCATAATGGCGTGGCCGCTTCGAACATAAGTCTATGTAGACATAAGTCACAATTCAACTGGCGATGTATAAACAAGTGGCTGGCCAGACTACAGTGAATTAAATTGGTCCGACAACTGTGACATCTCCACTCAATCAATTACAGTGACCTAAGTATATCTTCTTATATCACGCATCGGGTGAATGAACAGTGGACGTTTGTAGCAGATGTTACTGTAGGCAGGCATAGGTTTATCAATCATAGTAAATCTCTCCATCACGAATGAAAGATCTCCAATCCTTATTTGCCCCATCATGGCCCCATCTCATCCAGACCTAGCTACATTGAGCTATTCTAAAATGAGAAGCTTAAGCTTTCAAATACAAAAATCGATGATTTGCGTTTATATGCAGTAATTTTTTAACCATACATTTAGAGGTATAAATACTATAGACTTAACACATACGAGTACTTAGTATTTGTATAAATAAATAACATCCATGCATTTTTTATTTGATAGGTATTTCTAAAGATTAATATATTTAATTAAGTATACAGTAGGCACAACGGATCTTGAGCGGTTGCGCAGAAGTCAAATATTTGGTCTCTTTGGTGGTGCGAGACGCGGGGGCGGGGAGTGTCAGTGATTGGCTCGCCGCGCCATCGCGTCATAGACGTCACTCTTCATTCGTTCCCTGCGTTGCTGCATGTATCTAACAACGAAGACGATAGGCTCGCCAATGTATGGAATGCACAAAGCGATCCCCACTCTGACGCCGAGTGCTCAAGATCCGTTGTGCCTACTGTATTTCAACTGAATTATTTAATTACTTGATTGTTGTGTGAAAAATAGAGGTAAGTAAATAAATACCTACTATCTCATTACTCAGCTGATTTTATATATGGGGTCAACAGAAAAAGTTATCTTGAAACAGTATCAAGATGAGAAGAAGCTGATATCATATACGCTTGTTCTGTTGTGCACGGGAAACAATTTACATATTTAGAAATAGCATCATAAATACTCGTAACAAATCTTGTTGTTTAGCTTTTATTTCCTTTGAACACATTTAAATTGTTAATGTAATAGTAACATTGACTCATGTACAGCGTAAACATTGGCTCTACTCTAATAGCTCTACTTTTAGCACTGCTGTTTCTACAAGCCCTTTGAAACTATCAGCAAAAAAAATTGTTGGTAGAAAGCTTTGGCCTACTATAACAATGGATATACCTATGTGCGTAAAAAATGCTTTATAATAATAAAAAAAAATCGTATCACAAACAGCAGCTGTGTCGTGACAGTCGGTTACGGTTACTAGTCATGATTGCAGTCTGTTTTTATGCGTCGCCTCGCCAACTGGCCACAGTTCTGCTGACAAACCGCAATCCATAAAATAACGAACATTCTAATGTTAATTTAGTTGTAAGTGTCACATTCATATGTTTCGTTTTATTTTAGACACATCAATTTCGCAATGTCACTCGATTTTGCAGAATTTCGGCCATCGACCGCTGCCGTACCCTGTCGGTGCTTAAATTATCCTAAACAACCTTCTGACACGCAAACAGAAATGCCTAGCTTTATTGTTACAATGTAGGACTAGAATAAAAGCAGGATGTCATAATAATTATGCTACCTTTAATTTCTTTTGATAGAAATGAGTCAGACGTGTGACCTCAACCTAGTATGAGTATTATTACAATTAAGTAATAAACAATATAATAATAATAATATTCCACAGCTATCACACAACGTGACAACGCCGTCTAGTCCCAAGCTAAGCAGAGCTTGTGTTATGAGTACTAGAGGACTGACAAACATACTTACGTATTTCTCTAAATACCTACATATTATCTACTAGATAAATTACACCCAGATACAGAACAAATGATCGTGCTCATAACACAAACATTTGTCCTGAGAGGGAATCGAACCCTTGTCACTCACTACGTAACCACTAGACCAACAAACCAGTCATAGGTTATTACAACAAATTACTAGCGTGAAAAAAATACATAAAAATCCTATGTTTATTAAATGCAATTTATTAAAAAAAACTAAATAATTTAAATTAAACTCAATATCAGTAAAAAATTCCATTCCGAATTGGCGGTGTGCCACAGGCAAAACATCTGTCGTGTGAGAAAGTATGGGACGGTCGTGTTTATGTTTACGCGATCGTAACCCAGTTACACACGCACACATAGTGATAATACGATACCCTCCGGCCGCGGCCGGTAAGAAGGCATCGCAATAATCATGAACCCAAACAGTCCACGTTTGACCCTCTTGATCCCCGTCGTTTACGAAATCGTGGAAGAAAAAATCCGCCAATGTTTTATACTCAACTAATGGTTTTCTAATAAGCCTGCCTCTATTGGTTTCAATAAGTGCTTGCTCTTTGACTGTGAGTTCACGCTCATTTAGTTTTGTTTACCTACTCAGCGTATGACTTCGAAGCTTCGTGTGGTTTTTTATAAAAAAATGGTGCCGTAGAGCCTAGAAGTTAATGCGAAAACAAGTTCATTATGGGCAAAGAGAATTAAACCACTATGGGCCTCCTATGGTGACAAAAATTGTATGAACAAGAAAAAATTACATTAAAATCACTATGAATAAGCATACAGGCTATTTGTCTCTCTTATGGAATGATCGACGAAGTACCCAATTACTTAACATTCTTTGTTATAAATATAAATACCTATATCGAAAAACATAAACATCGATAACCTCGAATCACAGAACAGAAAATACAGGTAGAAGTGCCCCTATCCTGGCAAAGCACGGGAACTAGTGTCGCCAAACTCACACATTTGTATATTAAATTGTCCATTACACACATAAAAAACAGTAATATGATTGGCTACAAATTAAAAACGCAACTTTTACTAATCATCTACTTATTGCTTTGATAAATTAAGTCTTATTACAACAACTGAAAGTTGTTATTATTTGACATGACACAAACAATAAAGATGTTTTTCGTCTTATAACCAATTTACAACGAGTTCAGCTACTCCACGCTAGATGGCGCTGTAACCAATTCATCATTTGTCATTCTATTCAGAACTCTAGTAACTTTGAAATAGATGCCATATTTACCTGCACATGTAATCACTTTTGCTACTCATTTAGAGATGTAGACATATATCGATAATTTAATATTGATGTTACGTAATTTATTCAGGTAAGCAATGTAATAATTTGTTAACATCTTACAAATGCTTAATAATGGATAAGGTTGATTATCTTTAAAATATCAATGTTAAAGAGGTATTTGTATGTAGGGGGGTAATCTTATTTTTAACCGACTTCGAAAAGGAGAAGATTCTATGTTCGACTTAATGTATGTTTTGTTCACCGTTAACTCGGTCAATTGTGGACTGACTTTGAAATATTTTTTTTTTTATTAAAATGTTCTTAGTTTCGAAAAGGAGAAGATTCTATGTTCGACTTAATGTATGTTTTGTTCACCGTTAACTCGGTCAATTGTGGACTGACTTTGAAATATTTTTTTTTTTATTAAAATGTTCTTAGTTTCGAAAAGGAGAAGATTCTATGTTCGACTTAATGTATGTTTTGTTCACCGTTAACTCGGTCAATTGTGGACTGACTTTGAAATATTTTTTTTTTTATTAAAATGTTCTTAGTAGGTATTGCTTCATCGTTCAAATATCTATATTTGTTTTGTGAAGTTAATGTATTACGGTTAATATTATGTACTTAATATTCAGCCTTTCAAGCGTGAAGAAGTAAAGAAAGTGATTAGCAACCCGCACCTATTTCGGACGGGTGCAGGTTACGTGTTGTTAAAACCTCGTGATTTATGTGCAATCTTAGTTAAATATTTATAAATTATACACATGAAAAGTCCGACACAAATTTTCTGAATGATGGTACCAGCCATGAAATAAATAGTTGGAAATAAATAAAAATTATCGATACCGACCTACTTTACGGATGTGTCCCATCCCTAATTGAGTAGCATCGAAGTTACTAGAATTTATGTTATGATTTTGTAGATGACGGCCAAGTGTATTTAGACTTTGTAACTATGAAAATAAGGTTGTTTATAGTTTGCATTAAAGTCATAAAATGTGGTATTGTCTTTTTAAATCAATTTTATTAAAAATTAACAAAGTTTAGTAATTAACGATGATACAATACACTTCCACAAGACACATTTTTTTTTCTGCTTTCGTTTTTGCAGGTCAAAACCGAAAAACCAGGCATAATTTGTAATATTTCGCGTATTTCTGAGAGAACCAATCGCGACAAGTGTCTGACGGTGAATAAGCTAAATGTTGCGCATCTCGACCTAATGTTGACACGCGCGCGATATCTGAGGGGCACTTCCTCTACTTTTCTTTATTCCGTGCCTCGAATATTTAAATAACGACAACTATTTAACAGTGAGAAGTGGGAGATCAAAAATGACTAATACTACGTTTTTAAACTATGAGGTAATTCTCATATCAGCCAAGTTGGATGGAACTGCAATAAATTGCGTGTCCACTCCTATCGATGACATGGCAACTACAAGATTAAACTTTTAACAAGTAGAATCAAAAAATGCGGCATTCTATTTTAAAATCAAATAAATTGAGCTCAGTGTAGATTCCGTAGGTAGGTAACCTATTCCTGGTAAATCCGTACTCAGTAACACGATAAAGATAAGGAATAATGATTAACAAAATACTTAATTTTGAAGTGCAAGAAGAGAAATGCATCGGCTCGGCAACGCATTCATCTTTCAAGACAACTCTATCATTATGCTCTGCTTTCACTGTCATAATTGAGAACATAAAAGTGTTGTGTTACTAGAAAGTTACAAACTGATACGTTATAAATACTGATGGGATAAGAAATATGAATATGACAAGGTCTTTGATTACATCAGCCAGCACATTAATGGCCCTAGGTAGGTAGGTTCAATGAGTATCCGGCCGCACGCCATGCTTAGCGAACTTTTTACGAGCCCGTTTGTCCAGTGTTGTGTTCAGGATGAGATCACTGCAACAGTCATCTCATGGCATCTATTTTAATGCTATAACAGTTGGCATTGGTTGTGTCACTACGAGACGCCGGTAATGTAGGCGTTTAAATAAGTGGCCGTGGCCCCGATTTACTAGACGCGTTGCATTGATTATTTGAGTTTTTTTTCCAGTTAAAAAATAAATTATTATTCTGTCTATCACCCGTTGTTAAATTAAATCTATTGAGCAGGTACATGGTTAGTAGCGTGCACGCAAACATCTCAATGAAGAATAATGCGTTGAAATAACATTACTTGAAGTGAGGCATATTATGAAAACTTAGCTGTACCGCTTCCTTGTCGTGAGATACAAGGTAAAGGAAACTAATTAGCATTTTACGACTACCTATGATGTTTCGTAGAGGAAAAACCTAGAACTTTAAATGCCAGTCTGTTTTCTTTATATGACATAGGTAATTTGGGTTCTATCGATCTATTGAAACATTACTTAGTGAGCATTGTTTTTGTTTCAGATGCAAGATGCCTGAATAACTCAACCGTCACAAATAAGAAAAGCTGTAAAAATGAAGCAACTCGTCAATAAGAACCTCATCACGCTAAAATGCGTTCTCTTCTGTTTTCTCTCGGGTAAGTTTTCACAGGACTTTCGAGGAGAGGCCGTTTCAATAATATATTATTGTTAAATTGTTGTCGGAGGACTGAAATGATATCGAACTATTAAGTAATTCAAGTACATATATACTATAGTCGAGGTGTACACGTCGACACACAGAGATATGTCATTAATTAATCAAGTGTTGCAGTTGAATATTTTTGGCCATTGAACTTTTTCAATTACGATCTTGGAGGTCTCGTTACTGTAGAGCCTCCGAGACAAAAACCTAACAGGTTTTGTTACAGTGCTCGGATAAAATCTTGCCTTGTAAATCACTTCGCAGTACTAATAAATAAACCACGCATGTTTGCTCCTTTCTTGGACAACAAAATGAGAACAAGATTGTCTCAAGTCCCAGTTGGTTCACCTATAAAAAGTGGTCCAAGTCATCACGGACGAGGTACATACGGCCAATAATTCAAGTCGCTCTGTTGCAAGCTGCCTTCTAAGGAGCGGCGACTGCTACCTATCGAATGATTTAGGGACCGTTCACCTCGGTTTTGCCACTGCATTGCGACCAGTACGACCCATATGCTCCCACTTATTTCTTACAACTCCTTCATTGAGATGTTTGCGTGCACGCAATTTAATACTTAAAAGTTCTTTAGCGCCGGAGTATTACTCATACCATTCTGTGTTATTAGTAGCGGTCCTTCTTCAATTAAATTCGTTTAACCTATGTCGTCTTTTCGTCAAAATGTATGTCTCTTTATTTAGGTATTGGCTGCATTTTCCCGTTTCTGCCAATGCACATGCTAGCAGTGGGTCTAGACAAGGGAGAAGCTCGGGTCATATCAGCTGTCGCACCATGTATTGCGCTACTCGGCCCTGCCGTGTTGGGGCCTCTCATTGATAAGTAAGTATTATGGCCATCCATTGTTCCTTTATTAGGCAAAGAGATCAAGGTTTGCCTTGTGACAAATTGCTATCGCGTGCTTTTGATCTATTCGCCTGTTGTTGTGTGATTTTAAGGATAATTTTGCTAATACAATAATGATTTTTTTTTAAATCTGGCCTCCAGCAGCACCCTCGTCGCCTTTTTTCAGCTCTAATATTACTTTTTCGCGTACAGGCTATCAGTGGGACGAGGGACAACTGGTGGTGGCGCCGTTCCGAGCGGATCCGGGCGGCTGCTACGCGTCATCACGGCTGCATGCCTCATCCTCAGTGCTATATTCTACACGCTGCTCCTCGCTGTGCCATATACGGACCGACAAGAGGTATCAATATTGATATGCTTTTTAATTTTCATGATTTCAATTTATCTAGAATCTACTTAACGCAAAACCCTATGCGGAGGTTTTGCGTAAACTTAACATTGTAGTCCATTGTAATCGCCATTAATCCTTAGGGATTAACATTGGTCGTGTTATGTGACGAATCTACCTGTCTGGCTTCATTGTAAAACCAGTAATGTGGTTCTGATATACTACAGACAGATCCTCTAGCCACAATATTAAAACAAGTACTTTTTTATATCTCAAAGATGGTTGGCTTTATTAGACGCACAGTATCTGAGTCATTCAATTTGTTAACTTACGCTGTAATATTACCCAAGATTCCCACACAAGTTAGTATTCTAGATTAATGAAATAGTTACCACCTACTTTCAAAAACTCTAAATGAATGAACTGTATCTCACAGGCTCGCCGACCTCAAGTCCTGTTCATGTGCGATGAAGACAGCGCTTACGTTATGCAAGAAGTGTGCCAGGACATGCGCTGCAACCGCTGGCCCGGTGAGAAGGTCAGTAGAAATGAATTCACCTAGGTATTTTTTTTACAAAGATAACAAGTCCGTGTCATGCATTCAGTGTGTGTTTACAATTTATACTCTCATACGATATACTAACACCCGTCAGCTTTAGTACCTACCTACTTTTTAGAGTTCCGAATTTCTGTCTGCCTGCGTCTATCACAGTCAATTTTCTCCAAATCTGCTGATCCAATCCAGTTGAAAATCGGTACACATCTATGACCCGAAATTCTGTGACACGAACACGTACTTAAATAAATAAGATATTCTGAATAGTTACTTTGAGGAGATAAAAAATAGAAAATTAAAAACAAAAGAAATTTTAGACTCAATAACTTTACTCGTAGAAGGCTTTTTGAAACACCGAGCCACTTTTTGTATTTTGTAAAAATACCGAAAGTGGTCCTTTAGTTATAAATTAAAGAAGAATCTACAAGATGGCTATGATTTTTAAATTACGTGTTTAAAAATTCGAGTAGATGGTACGGTTGTTACGTTATTTGTAAGAATTTCCAATGCTTCATCAGATTCACCTTAATTTTCTCCCAGTCAGGAGTGCTGGCGGTGACGGCATGCGAGTACGGCTGTGCGGACGAGAACATGACGTGGGTTAGACAGCCCTTCACCACAACTTCTACCACCACCACCCTCAGCCCCATGTACCTCAACGTGGCCAACGCCACAGTAAGTAATTCAATGCAACAGGCAGGCGCACCTACAACTTGTATTGTAGGTGACAGTTATCCACTACTGTTGAACTTAACCTTCATTATTTAAGGACTAACTTTGGAATAACCAGGACGTTAGAAGATTTTTGCAAATCAGGAACGTGCTACAAGCTACAATAAGAGAGACTATCCATGTACATCATTTGGATTTACAGGTTCATTCTAATAAAAGGCAATAACATTCAGAACGGCTTCACTTACAATATGATAACGATGTTAATTTTTTGTGTTCACACATCAGTGGTTCACACCGATGCACTCCGGTAGTATTATCACTTATTTAGATGAAAAACTATTAATTACAATCGTTTCAGTTTTAAATCAAATTAAACGTGACTCTAAACTTCTCTAGACTTTGGAGCCACCAGTAACGGAAGATGAGGATATGATGCCATTCGAGGTGAACCCTCCCCACTTCTGCTACAACGGCCAGTGCCTGGTCTACATGCAGCATCAGGCAAGGCTCCGTGTGCCTCTCACTCTATTAGCACCAGAATTACCTGAAGACAACAGCACTGTTGACTCAAATTGGTGCACTTATAGGACAGGTAATGAACAAGCATTTGCGTTGCTTCTTGAATGCATTTAAAGGTAACCCTCTTCGTCATCGATAAATAGGTAAACATTATTTTGGCACTTACTAAAACCTGAAAATTCGTGACCTTGTGTGTATTAAACTGTTAACTTTATATTTCAGCCGGACCGTCCAACTGCCAGGTTCCACCGAATCGTTTAGCAGAGGTAACAGATGACGAGGAGTGCAGGCCAGCGGTGCGCTGTCAAGTCCTCGACCCGTACGACGAACCCGACGGCGTGTTAGCCGATGCTGAATGCCGATTTGTCATTGGAGACCCCAGTTATACATTCTGGACCTACTTGGTTATTAGGTCAGTTTATCGTACTTATCTTCTCCTTAGCATAACTATTGATGGCAAAATTAGTTCAATTCCTTGTCTGACCCAGTATTCAACCACGGCTATACCGTCCACTGGTGCTGTAGTTGCCCTACGTGAACAGGTCGTATAATTCATGTTTATAGCTAGGTGTAAGTACATAATTTGTTTGGTAGCCTACCTCCCCAAATATTTTTGGGGGAACCTTTTCCAACCAGCGTCAGGCAACTGCTACGTAGTGGCCTGGCATCATGCTGAACTGGACCCATTTGGCGCAGCCGTAAGACATATAATGTCATCTTTAAGTTTAAGTTTCTATACTATAATAATTGGTATCTCATTGTGTGTACCTATGTGCCAAATAAACGTATTTTGTTTCTTTCTTTCTTTTTGTTGTAGGTACTGAAGCAGCAAAAGTCATTCAATATTACGAGATCGCTTATTCATTTATTGGCACGTTTATGTAAATAATGAATTCTGAAAACTTGAATGGTACCTTACATTTATAACGCTGTGGTTTAGCCAATAATGTGATAAATGTTATTTATTATTTTTATACCATAGGGTACCTTCCTACAGAGTTTAACAATGGAATTTAAAACCGCAGTTATCTACATAATAAGTATTTTGACGCGAGTGTCTCATAATAAAGTCCTTCAATATTAGTACGAGGACGTTAATTAAGTAACATAGGTACCCAGTGGAAAATTTTGTCATGCCCATTAACGTTTAATTCTGAAAAACTGAATGACGCACTTGTATCTAAAACCGCAGTGAAGTTTAGCTATCAGCGACTGGATTGTAGCAATATTAATTATAGTAAACCTATCAGTTATTTCCTCTGGGAATCAGTGTTGACTAGCGCCAGTATGTACTATAATTATCTAGATACTCGTACCTAGGTATACCTACCTAGATAATTGGTATATATAGATTTGTGTAGGTACAGAGTAATAGCGAGCGACTATAAAATAGTGTATGAAATTCTAGTTATAAATGCGGCAGCCAGTTACTTTTTTTTTTTTTACTTTCAGAATTCTAGCGGACATCTGGCCAACAGCAGGGTTAGCTCTCCTTGGCACGGCCTGTGTGATAGCGACTAGAGAAACTTCGCTAGGGCGAGGAGACGTCGGCAGACAGTTAGCATTTGGCACCCTTGGCCTGGCTATCTTCCCGCCACTGGCTGGTCTGGCCGCAGGGGCAAAGCCTGAGACTTCATACCTTATCCCGTTCGTTCTTCACGCCGTGTTCATGGGCATTGGAGCTGTTATTCTACTATTCGATAGGTGCGTAACATACAAACTACTTTGTCGATAGTTTAAAACTGTTTACGACAGTTAAAATTAGACTAAAATTTAATAGGAATTTCAAGAGCAAAGCGCTATGTACTATTTCATGAGCCTGCTTATAGTCAATGTAGGTACTTTTATTTATAAGCATGAATCACTAAATGCCTGCGATACTTCGATGTGTAGGAAGTAATGATTTGCTTCATTGCAAACTTTTGAATGATTCATACTACACTTTATGGTTAAACTGCATTTATGCAAATTACTTAAACATTGTTTTATTATTCTCTAATGTAATAAAAAAAAACAATTGTATATTTATGCATTGCGTGAAGTCGATCAGGCATATAGATCACTGATTGAACCATTCATACGCTTCGTCAATGGACTATTATGAAGGCACATTACCTACATATTAATTTTATTTACAATACTTGAAGATTACATATCTCAGATTTGATTTTTACGTGTTAGTCACAAACGCGGAAACACGATTGCTGAGCTCGGCCTTGACTGATGGGCAGTTTTCTTTGGTGTTGCCTAAGTATAGAAATTTCTCAGTAGCTCCCTATTAGTCTAGAATCTGCACTACGGGCTACTGAGGCTATTCATTTAAACTATACATTAGTGGTAGGTTCATACTCTGACTTGCCTGACGAAATGTAATGTAGCATAAAAAACATACATATTTATGTCCGAAGATGCCTACCGTTTGGTGAAAATAGGTTTTATGTTTGTTTGGAGGTATGCGGAACAGAGAGTAAAGTCCCGCAAACCTTCGTTGAAAAGGGAGGATCCTCCGACCAGACAGGTGTTATAGTCCGGTGGGCGACTGCCCGATAGATGATTTCGGGCTGTCGTATATGTTCAAATCGCGCGGAGAACTTTGATTGCGCGATGCAGGATTTCGTACTTTCTTCGTAGTTCTTATGTGGCGCCATAGATGTCGCTACATTTGTTTTATATAAGACTAAAGTCCAAACATAAAGACGTGTAAAAGCTTCGGGCTCAAAGCTTCGTAATAGTGAAACAATTAAACTAATTGCAGCCACATGCCCCTATCAACACCGGAGTGGTGGTGGCACACCGCGACGGGCGTGCTGGCCATGCCGATGAACACAGTGCGACGCTACGGCGCCGAGACTGCTGCCGTGTTCGCCGTCGTCGCCCTGCTTGGTACGCTGTGGAGCGGCATCGACGCCTATCTGCCTTGGTAAGGACATACTGAAGAGAAGGGCAGTGGTGGTCCAGTGGTAATGGCTCCGACTTACGAGTTGTAGGTCGCGGGTTCAAACCCTGCCAGGCGCATTACTTTGTGTAATTTATTTCATCACCACTGCTCTCAAAACGGTAAAGGAAAACATCATGAGGAAACCGGCATGACCTAGAACCGAAAATTTGAAGACGTGACATTCACCAACCAGCACTGGGCCCGCGTGGTGGATTACGGCCCGTTCCCTGTCCTAGAGAGGAGGCCCAGCAGTGGGAACATTAAAAAGGCTGATAATGATGAAGAACATACTTCAAGCTTGGGGTCTCAGACTTTTGGAAGACCTTGACTAGTGACGGCGGCAAGTTTTCCACTGAAAACGTAACTATTGCAATAATGGAACTCAAGATCCTGTAGGCTCTGAACCAGTAGTTTGTCCTTTCTATCCTTACTATTTCCATGATCTGTAGTCCATAAACTCTGAAGCCTACTAAACCATAAACAGTGATAGCTGTTTAATAAGTATTCTATAACCTGTATATAGTTACAACTTACAACTTGGATGTGGCCAATTGTTAGGGCAACGGAAATGAAACCAGACATGTTTATTTCAAATAGACCAATTACAGGCACTTTTGAATTGTCAAAATGTCGGTCAGTCAAAAAAAAGTGAAGTTAAATTAAATTACTTACATGTTTCGAAGCGTAGATCTCTATGGAGAAGAACATGCAAGAAACTCCATGAACATTTCTTTTAAATCATATTATAAGTTACATACTTATTTCTTGTTGTTTCTAATATGTGAGCACAATGTAGATAAGTAATTAAAAAAAAAAACTAATTAGAAAAAAAAAATAGAAATGGCAGCTATAAGAGATAACAGTTTCACTCTCAACTGACGGCACCCATTCACGAGCATGACGCGTGCATCAGCCCCATTCAGCTCAAACATTTTGAAGGGAACTGAATGACCCAATAACACGTGCCAACATCAGTGACCCACTGTCTGTTCTGAACCAGTACGTATGGCGAAGATCACCGTCACGGCCACGGCTGCTGCTGTAGCCGTACGCTTTGGGCCAATCTTTTACGGGAAGCGCAACAGACGCGTGCACTCCGCACTTTCTATCTCATGGCAAGTGACTCAAGACCTATTGTGTTGTTCTTTGAGCGAAGCCACAAAGAATGTCTTGTTTGAGTATAACTTAGATTTTAAAATACACATATTACAATTAAACTTTTATAAGTAAGTACAGACATTCACCTATATTTACTAAGTCTTACAGTTTAATTGTTAAAAGGATAAGTTGATTGCTGCGCTCTAACAGGATGATTAATTAGGTCAAGCGTTATTTGTAACACTATGTGTAATATAAATAAATAGATCATTCATAACAAGATGTTAAAATAATTCTGTAATCGGTACAGGAGGAGGTCGCGTGTTAGGGTATCTATAGGTATGTGTTCTGTACCTATCTAATGATAATAAAAATGTAAGTTGGACAAAATAAAAGTGAACCAGCTGGTTGCCAGTGACAGTATTAAGTAGGTCTAGGTAGAGGTCATGGTCAGCCTTGGTAGCAACAGGTAACTGACCTACAAGACAAATATATTTTAATCCAATCCAATTAGTAAGTATAGATTATATTGTCAACTAGCTGTGCCCGCGACTTTGTTCGCGTGGACTACAGGATTTTGAATATAATGAAAGTAGCCTAAGTTAAAGTAACGTCAGCTACCTGCCAAAAAAAACCCGTCAAAATCGGTCCAGCCATTTCAGAGATTAGCCGGAACAAACAGACAGAAAAAAATTGTAAAAAAATGTTATTTTGGTGTATGTGCCGATATTCATAATATGCATGTAGTAAAAACCGGCCAAGAGCGTGTCGGGCCACGCTCAGTGTAGGGTTCCGTAGTTTCCCGTCCGTCAAAATAAGTGTACCCACTAATGAGTTTAAAAAAATGCTTGCATATACGATTATACTACAAACTTAGTCCAGAAATTATTTTGAACAACCTTTTTTTTTTTTTGTACAAAAACTGTTCTTTCCATCAAGTTCAAAATAATTTTCCTAGAAAGTCCTTATAAAGTTCTACTTTTCAGAATTTTTTCATCTTTTCTAAACTTATGGTTCAAAAGTTAGAGGGGGGACACACATTGTTTTTTGTTTTTTTTTGCGATTATTTCCGAAATTATTGACATTATCAAAAAATGATTTTAGTAAACCCCTATATCACACGTTAGGGTTGGAATTAAAAAAAAATCACTTCCTACTTTACATATAGGGGGGCTACCCTAATAAAACATTTTTTTCCAATTTTTATTTTACCACTTTGTCGGCGTGATTGATATACATATTGGTACCAAATTTCAGCTTTCTAGTGCTAACGGTCCCAGAGATTAAGCGAGGACGGACAGACAGACAGACAGACGGACAGACAGACAGACAGACAGACGGACAGACAGACAGACGGACAGACAGACAGATGGACAGACAGACAGACAGACGGACAGACAGACAGACAGACGGACAGACAGACATGGCGAAACTATAAGGGTTCCTAGTTGACTACGGAACCCTAAAAAGCGGTTATTTCAATATTACAAACACTCCAATTTTATTTATATGTACGTATAGATGTGTAAAGTAGCATATTTACATTGGGTAACCTAATTCCAGGACGGTAGACGAGCTGAACGGCACGGTGACAGAAATGGGTCTGACACTAACAGCCGGAGCCCTGCCCGCTGTGCCCGCATTGTGGTGGGCAGAAGCCCTAGTGGACTACATCGGACATTCCAACGTCTTCATCATAGCCTTCACCTTTTACGGCATTAGATATACTGGTATGTTTATGTTGATTCTATAGAGTTGTATGATTTACTACTGGTTATGTAAAAAACATGGTCAAATATGACAATTCTTCGTTACCTATGTGTTGTATGTTGGTACCGAATATAATATTGTCCATTGGTAATAGTAGGTATTCTCATCTACCGGTTTTTATGATGATATTGTAGATTATATTGTACATATTTTTACAAACTGCGGTGCTATTCTCGAAAACAGCCTTGAATGCAGCGCTGGCCGCAGTGACGAGTCGAGAGCGCATTCCAATGAATTAACAATCCAATGGATAGGTAAATTAGATTCTTATTCCAATGTACGTATTTGGATTTCGTCGCTGCGGCCAGCGCTGCGCTCAATGTTGTTTTCTTAGAGAATAGCACGCGTGGTCCTGGGTTCAATTCCCAGTTCAGACAAGGCAGGTCGTGGCAAACTGGAATACTAGGTATCTATCCTGCCTCTTGTTAGGTACATAAGGATGCGAGTGTATAGTCTAGTAGTATAGGTACCTACCTACTTGGGTTATGTGAGTTTATAGATGTAAGGCCGCGGCCGGTTTAAAACTAATCCCGTCCGATTATAATTTGGGTGTCTTCAAGGCTAGTGAATAGGCTCTTAGAGTGAGTTGCACCATTTAACTATAACGATAGCAAAGCCGTTAACAGTTGTCAAATCGTCGAATTGACCAATAGGCGGCCGTTTCACGGCTGGTTATGGTTTGGTTATCGTTATAGTTCAATGGTGCAACTCACCCTTAATAAATTAGTGTGCCTCACCATCAAAGATTGCATCGCTACTTACCATCAGGTAGGATCGCAGTCAAGCACTAGTTTATCTCAATTAAAAAAAAAAAAAAAAAAACAAAAAAAACCGTCCAAAACAAACCAATTCTTTGGTTTAAAACGATTGGTGTTGTTGACCATGTTTTTCTTAATTATAATAGGGAAAATTGTAATACTGTGATTATAACTACATTTTCTTGATTTCACCGAGCTAGGTATATAATCTATATCCATAAACTACTGTATAAAGATTTTTTTAAATGTGTGATAAGTAAACTGATATTGATCCATTTAACGTGTTAAGTTCTACTTGGTCCGTCTGACCAAACGTACCTAGGCTATTCATTTTCAATTAACTAAGTAATTAAAACGAAACATGACGTCAGATGCCAAAAAGTTGCCCATTACGAAGTGTAAAACACAAATCTTTTATTTTTGTAGGCCAGTTTTCAACCGTTTAAAACGGTTTATTTGGAGTTTAAAACCGTAACATTTTGATTTAAAACATTTTAAACCGGTTGATTTACATCTTTATGTCAGTTTATAAAATGAAGACCCAATTAATAACGCGCATTTTTTCAAACATGCAGGTTTGGCATACAGCACTGACTACACATGGGTAGTAGTCTGCGAGATATTGGAAGTGTTCACGCTGAGCTTAGTGTGGGTGACATCAGTGTTGTACTTCCGTCACTTGGTACCGCGAAAGTACACAGCTACCGGCCAAGCTCTGCCCGTCATTGCTCACTTTTGTATCGGTAAGTATCTATTTAAAATATGAACCGCTAAATGTGTTGCTAAGCGCAAATCTCGAGAACAGCTGAACCGATTTAGCTAATTCTTTTTTTGTTGTGTTTATTATTGAGTGATGAATCTTATGGAAAAAAAAAATGTAAATTAGGGAAGAGTAGGGTACAGTAGGGAAGAGTAGGGTACAGTAGGGAAGAGTAGGGTACAGTAGGGAAGAGTAGGGTACAGTAGGGAAGAGTAGGGTACAGTAGGGAAGAGTAGGGAAGAGTAGGGTACAGTAGGGAAGAGTAGGGTACAGTAGGGAGGGGTAGGGTACAGTAGGGAAGAGTAGGGTACAGTAGGGAAGAGTAGGGTACAGTAGGGAAGAGTAGGGAAGAGTAGGGTACAGTAGGGAAGAGTAGGGTACAGTAGGGAAGAGTAGGGTACAGTAGGGAAGAGTAGGGTACAGTAGGGAAGAGTAGGGTACAGTAGGGAAGAGTAGGGTACAGTAGGGAAGAGTAGGGTACAGTAGGGAAGAGTAGGGTACAGTAGGGAAGAGTAGGGTACAGTAGGGAAGAGTAGGGTACAGTAGGGAAGAGTAGGGTACAGTAGGGAAGAGTAGGGTACAGTAGGGAAGAGTAGGGTACAGTAGGGAAGAGTAGGGTACAGTAGATTAGAGTTGGGTAGAATAGTGTAGAGTAAGGTATTACTAGGGTGGAGTAGGGTAGAGCGGGAGCGAAGCCGCGGGTAAAAGCTAGTATTAAAATATAATAGATGACTGTGTTTATAGTTCGGTGGCGCGAAATGGGCGAACTACATTCTTGCGAAAGGTGGTGAAGTTATAACTGTGAATGACGATGAAGTCAAAGTTTATTATGTGAGAATTGCAGAGGCCATACCATTTGTAATTTTTGTTGTATTATTATAATCTACTTAAACATTACATGGTTTCATTCAGGTCGTTGCATAGGCGCAATAATCGGCGGCATGGTGACGCTGCAGCTGCCGCTGGAGTCCGTCCGCAGCGTGTACCGCGCGCTGGGCGTTGTGGCGCTGCTGACGGCGGCGCTGTACCTCGCACTCTACCACCTGCTTCTGGCACCCAGGTGTGCTTCGCCGGCTGTATCACCACCTAATCACCTCCTTCAAGGTAAGCACGGTAGAAAGTATTTGTGAGTGATTATATTGGCGTGTTTATGTGTGCATCGCACCAGATTGTTGTAAGTAGGTACTATACAAGTAGCCAGATTAACTTAAAATAAAGTACATTGACCTTTTCCGAATGTCTCCAATATCGAAGGTACCAAAAAACCATCTATGAACTGTTTTTCAGAAAAGGTAAAGGATCACGATAGATGTCGATTCAAGATAGCTTTACGTCTTCTTTAAATCCGTTTTGGAAATTAAGAATGTCAATAAATACATATAGGAGGGTCAATGACCATTATTCCACCTTTATTTTGCGCCTACCTTAATAAAGTTGCCAGGGCTGATGGTTTGTTCGAAAGAGTTATACCGTACACCTGGAACATAAAGGGCAACTCAAAGAACACAGATGGTTTTATTAAGTAAAAGACTGACATTCGCTTTAACTTCACACAGAGTGGGAGGAATTATTTGATGATTACCCACAAAGAAAATGTACAAATATAGTGGCGCTGCTCGTTAGGCTTAAGCCTATAGCTCAACAATATACTTACATAGAAGATAAAACGTAGTTCTCATAAAAAAAAGTTTCGGTTTGTATCCTAATGTTTTCGTTTTATCTATTTCTAAAAGCTTGCTCTATTGATGGACAGCTTAACGCTAAAGGTATGATGTAGTATTTATCAGCACCAGCACAATATTTCAGTTATGAAACACTCATTTGCACGGCAAGGCCTCTTATGAATGTTTGTGTATGTCTAATAACCCGATTCAGGCAATCGTAAAGGCGTAGGTAAGGGCTTTTTTGTGACAACCATCATGAATCCGTCGTTTAAAATAGAAAAGAGATACTGCAGTTCGAGAGAAAAGAAAAGCGACACCTATACAGGAGTATAAGTCTCTCCATTTCCCACGCTGGAATTTCCCCCTTGCAATGAAATGTTAAAACTGTAAATAATTAGGTTTAGGGACCTCCCTAAACCTGCCCTTTTTCGCGAAATTACCGAATCAAATGTAGCAGCATAGTAGAGTTAAAGCGAAATAATTTAACATGTGTTTGAATTTCAGGTTTAAATACGAATGGAGCATCGAATGGCAACTACTCGCCCATGCGAGTCTACCATGAGGAACGTTCCCGGAAAGGACAATTCCGTTACTAAGAAATTTAGATCTTTATTTGTAAAAATAAAGCTAACTAGAAGCCAATAAGGAGTGGTACCTACATCACTTGTTTTTAGGTACAAGTCAAATCACAAACCATGCATTGAGTCGAAGTGACAATATAATGAGAACGAATTCTCTCTTTTTAAGTGTTCCGTATTGTAACTGTCAATGCAAATTGTTTCTCTTTTTATAAGTGTTTTCTATGTAATTCCTGTGCCTAGCATAATATTTTTAAATAATGTAAGTGTGTCTGTCATAATAAAGGTTTAGATGTATCAGTTCTTGTCCCGCAAGCTTTAAAAGCAAACAGCGGGAGGAATATGAGAGACAGTACCTATGGTGCTTGTTGTCTATGGGCTAGCAACCTGTCACTCTAGCTAAATAGAGCACAAGTACCATGTATAACTACCTATATCTAGATTGATCGAAATTGACCAGGTGTTATTGATCGCCTCAAAACATGATCGATGTCTGACCTATGCACCACAGACGAAACGTTATCGATCGTGAGCATTCGAGTTGCACCAATTCATGACTAGCTTGACATTACACCACAGCTAGATAGGTAAATTTATGTGCTTTATTTTAATAATTCATTAGTAATACAATTTTACCGATATATTTGTTGGTTTTAATCTGTATTTTATATCCAGATATGCAGCTATTTCTCATGACAATTGTGTATCTGGATGAGATTGTTTTCTATTATAAATATAAACTGTCATTTTTATTGACGAACCAATGTTTATCTACACGTCTAGTTTAACGTAAGTTTTTAAGTGCAGAATTGTGATATTATAAGTGCTTTTATAAAAACATTCATTTTCGATATTGCTGTCATAATTGTGTATTTATAAAATTGTTATCAAACAGATCCTTCTATTTGTATTCGTATCTACATTTTGTAAAATAATTTAAAGATAAGTTTTTTTTTATTAATAAAATGAAGTCACTGCCTTTATGTCCTTATTTTATTTCGTCATTGAAATGAAATGCACTTCATTTCGTGCAGCAAACAATCACATTACAAGTGGTAATTAACATACCTACTTATACTAATTGCAACGTATACGAAGTGAATTTTCAAGTAGACGAGGAAGGCCAAATACAAAACAATGAAGAGTAGTAGGTAAGAAAAAGACGGATGAAAAAAGATTGCATGTAGCGGAGATGAGAATGTTGAGATGGATGTGCGGTGTGACGAGACTGGATAAAGTGAGAAATGAGTATATTAGAGGAAGTTTGAAAGTGGCGCCAGTGACTGACAAGCTGAAGGGGAATCGTTTGTCTTGGTATGGTCATGTAAAGAGGAGGGATGAAATGCATGTTACCAAAAGAGTTATGAGTATACATGTGGATGGGTGGAGAGGGAGAGGGAGGCCAAAGAAAAGATGGATGGATTGCGTGAAGAATGATATGAAAGAAAAGGAAGTTAGTGATAGCATGACGAGTGACAGGGTAGAATGGAAGAAAAAAACGTATTGCGCCGACCCCAAATAAGATGGGACAAGGGCAGGAAGAAGAAGAAGAAGAGTAGTAGGTAGTCTTTCGCGTGTAAATAAAATTAAAAGTAAAAAAAAATCTTGCTTTTACTAAATGTACTAAAAAGAATAACATTTATAAAATAAATAAAAGCTTGTCGCAAATCTTAGGTACCTACTCGTATTTAACTTTTTTTTTTATCTACAAAGATAAATCTCTCTATTTTACTTTTTAATTATTTCTTATTTTCTTCTTCTCTTTTAACTCCTTTCATTTGATACAAGGAAAGCATAAAACACTTAGTCCGCCATGTTGGATTAAGGGTGACATCACTTTATTTTTCCAGGTCTTCTCAGCAAGCTTTTTCATTTGTTTCCCTTAATGTAAGAGTGATTAAATAACTAGTCCGCCATAGATGCTAGGCTAAAGAGTGTTCTGCCATATTAGATTTAAAATGACGTCACACAGCTAACCATGCGTTGTCATCCAAACTAAACATACCTAAATACAAAATTTCAGCTCTATCGGTTGAAGATATCTACTTCAAAATTGTGTTGCAAGATTTGACCCGAACCAATTATAAGTTACATGCATACATAAATACATTGCAAGTTAAATAAAAGCTTGTAAAATACTTAGTCTCGGATCCGCTTTGTAAGGAAATTAAAACTGCATTATCGATTTTTCAAAATTAATATTCCTAGCAATCGAACCGACTTTTGCAAAAAAGAACCTGAGTATAACGAGGGAATCAAGCCAGCCCAAGACGAAGGCAACTTTGTCCCCGAGGAGAGTACCAACTCTACTTTTAACATCTACTATAGTATACTTTTGAAAGTATCAAAACCATAGCATATAATAAAGTTGGGAGTTACAGTTAGGTAGTTGACTTAGTGTTGGTAATAAATAACAACTTTTCCAATGATAAAATGGTGAATATTTTGCTCCAATCTATGTTGGGTATATACACCGCTAAATTTTAATCGTTTTAATCCGAGTAGGTAGTTTGTACGCAACGCCGACTATTAACTGCAGGTCATTGAACTCGCTCAGCTGACGTTTTCTTAAAGAAATTAATTTCATAAATACGTAAATTAATACGAGTTTTGAAAAAAGATACTTTATTTTTTAATTTTATCTTTACAAATCGAAAGTGTTTCATGTACCGGATCGACCCTACACGGGATTAAAATTTAACGGTGTAGAAATAGTTGGTAAATTGTAATGTCATTTAATTTTTTTTTTTATTAATATTTATCTGTAATATCAATTTATTACCGCGATGAAATTGAGTGGCTGTGCAAAAATACATACAGCCAAACATAGAACCTTCCTCTTTTTGAAGTCGGTTAAAAAGTTGGGACATGTTCAATAGAACTAGTTTTTTTTTCAATAATTTGATCCCTGTCAGTTGAAAACGATTCGCCCTGCGGCTGGAAAGTATTATTAATTTTAATCCGCTTCGTATGCAACTTCAGACTTACTTTTGAACTTGAAAATGAATAAAATTCATCGATATACTTATGTTGGCCGCCAATGAACCCATTGGCGGCCAACGATATGAGAAATATTCCCAATAATGGACATTTAGTTTTCATCAAAATAAGGCCCGAGAAATCTTTCCTATCGCTACTTCTCTTTGTTTTGGATTTGGCCATCCACGCCGACTTCAATTTACTTGGTCTATATTAAAAATGATACAATGCTCTTTTATTTCCACTACACTAGGATTTCAAATATTTTAAAAGACATGGGAAAGAATGAATTATTAAAATGAACAAATAATATTACAACAGCTTTGTATTTCTTATCGATTAACAGTTTGTATCGAGCTACCGACAGGTCGGAAATGAGCGCGTACCGATTATCACAATAACTTAATATTAGAAAATAAAACAAACAAAAAAACCCTTTCTATAGGTATCTAAATGGGTTACATAGATAGATACATTAGCCAGATTTATATTTACATAACTTACCAAAGTTTCGGTATTCTAAAATATAAATGAATGCAGCATATTAGGTTAAACAACAGACATAGGTACTTTATGGCAGTACCGTAGTAACTTACCTACAAATGATCAATCTATACCATGAGGCAACAGCTTGAAAATGTGAAAAACAATTTGGAGCTGCATAAAAAACAGTTGCTCCATATGCAACGTTTTTTATTAACATTTCAAGGTTGGTCCGATGATATAGATAACAGAAGTTTTACCGAGTCCTTCTCTTAAAGTTAACCTAAGCGAGGAGTTTAGTGACTATTTAAGAAATATCCTATTATTATTCTCAGGAATTGTTTCCACTCTAATGCCTTAAAAAATATATATAAATAGCGGCCCGTCCCGGCTTCGCACAGGCAATAAATATAGGTAACCTATGTTACTCAGGGTGAATGTAGCTTTCCAATGGTAAAAGAATTTTTGAAATCGGCACAGTAGTTTTTGAGTTTATTCATTACAAACATAAACACAAAAATAAAAATTTTCTCTCTATAATATTAGTGTAAATATAGTATCATCACCCCGATCATATAATTAAATAATAGAAATAATACGCAAGAAGCCATACAAACAAAAATGTAATTTAAGAACCTAATATATCCGAACTCCTAACGAGATTCAAATTTCGATGCTATTTCATCAACATCTAACATCAAAGCATGGTTAATAGGAAGGCAAAATAACAGTAACAATATGTGCAAGTTTTTTCAATACACTTACTCGAAAACCCGCTCTTACCCCATAAGCTTTCACGCACGCAAAATACTGTTTTTCGCGCTAGTGCGGAAGTGTGCAGAGTTATTGTATTTATCCTATCAGGCTAGTCGCCAAGCAGCCCACACGTTTATTTAATTCTTCGTAAGTGAATTGAAAAAGTCGTTAGATACATACACATGGGAATTTCCATAGCTGGGCATTAACTCGTTAATCCGTTAATCGTTAATTAACGAAGTTAACATTTTGATTAACGGATTAACTTTTGAGGGTGAGTTGTACCATTTAATTATAACGATAACAAAGCCGTTAACAGTTGTCAAATCGTCGAATTGAGCACTAAGCGGCAATTTCTCGGCTGGTTAAGGTTTGGTTATCGTTATAGTTAAATGGTGCAACTCACCCTAAAAATTTAAACGGACACGTTAACTTCCGTTAATATGCAGAAGTCCGTTAATCTTTAATCCAATGCCTAATAGTTACCGCACAGCACCGATGGAAACAAAAACAAAACTAGATATATTTTGCCGGCGCGTGCGAATGAGAAAGAAAATTGCGAAGAGTTTTGTTTCGTTTGATCATTTCTTTACTTAGCAAATGTAACGCTTTAACGTTTAACAAAGTTAACTTTTTTGTGGCGGATTAACGATTAACGAAGTTAACTAAACGGTGCCCGGCTATGGAAATTTCTCACTGCAGCACTCTGCTCCGTTAACACCCTCGTATACGGCTCGGGCGAATTCCGCCTCGGTTGCAAATATAGTATCTCCACTTGTATCATAATTTACTACTATTGCATAATCTCTTCGACCATTCGAAAAAATATGCACATTCTGAAACTTTTTGTTCAAGTCGTATGATAGTTTGCTTAGTTTTGCTTGTTTGTTTGTATGTTAGTTTATTTGTTAGTTTTTCATTACAGACGAAGCATATCTTTAAGAAAAAAAAATCACGATATTACGAATGTTTTTGAAGTAACAAACACGCAAGTTGATAAAACATAGGAACAGGAACTGACCATGGCTCATGGCTTTCTCTTTTTCACAGCCCCCACCGAAACGTGACGGTACTTTAGTCGTTTAAGAGAATTGAATTCGTAGATTGAGCACGCCACAATCGCAGTAAGAAGTCGGAGGCGCTACCTCACTTTCCGCGCGATGGTCTTCACCAGATATGATTGTTTCGGGAGGTGCCTATTTCAGATTCGGCGGGAAGAAACACCCAAGTGTTACCATTGTGGGAATCACCGGGAGAAAACGGTTGAAACTTAATCCTCCAAGCAGTAATGAGAGCGAAGGAGGTGGCTCAAACCGTGAGGGAGAGGACATCCTCATGCCCCAGCAAGCGCCACGAGCAATGACTATACAACCACTTGACCGCTCATACGGGCGACTCTGGCTCACGACACATACATGATTTTGCACTTATATTACATGCCGATATGAGTGCATTTTTTAGTACTGACCAGTAGTTGGATCTGTGCACATTCCTTAATTTTGGTACCCTAAAAAACATTTATTGCATAAAACCGAAGCAAAAATGAGTTCCTGTGCAATTAAATGGCGCGGGAAATCATCTAGAACATCTAGTTATAAAAAAGTTGGCAAAAGTTTTCATCGGTAAGTAAAATATGTTTATATTTATTTACGTTATTGGTAATTAGAGAGCTCAAGCTAAACTGGTTGGTTACGAAAAAAGTGATACCACGTTGATGTCTTTTGAAAAGTCCTTTACTTTCACTAGAATATTAGATAAGTCTATCCCTTTCTATCCCAAGTACTTTCTACTGAGTGCTGAAGTGATGTGATAACTCAAAAACATTGTTGATAAATTATTTTATCGATTATTCTCAACGGTGAATAAAAAAATAAGTTACATTTTAATGTAACTTATTTTAGATTTCATTTGGAAATCTCGGAAGTTCCGGAAGTTAAAGAAAAGTGGATTAATCTTAAGATGTCTTATTTAAAAAAATATATTTTTTAATATTTTTTTAGAAATGTAGCAAATAAGTAAGAATAACAAATAAAGGATATATTCTTCAGTTTATCTTCATTTATTTTTCCCTACAAATCAAAATTAAAAAAAACAAGCAGAATTAATCGACTTCGATTTTATCGATAACGATATTATTGATGCAAAATTGACTTGTGCATCACTACGTTTGCTGACATTGTTGCATCTGCCAATCACAACCGCTGCATGTTCCCCGTCCCCCGCCCCGCGCTAGTGAATCGTGTGCCTAGAAGAAATCGCTCTATCAGCTCTCAAGTGGTTTAATTTAATTCTCTTTGGCTACGAGAGACGCACCTGGGGCGTCTCTCGTGTTGGGAGTTAGAGGGCGATTTCCGGATATCGTAGACGCGGGCTTGCGGAGCTTCCCATACGGTAAGAACCGTACCAGGATCGACGACGCGGTATGTTTCACGTGCGCTTCCAAGAGATTTCAGGAAAACTGAAAGGGCTCAGCAGACTGCCTGCTAGGGCTGAAGGCATGTTCGAAAAAGTTACAATGGCTCTGGAACGCAAACGGCAACTGAAGGAACAAGTGGGTTTTAGTTAAGAATTTAGCATATTGACGGAACTACTGGAGCATTTTGTTTGAGTTATGATATCTTTATGAAGTGAATTACACACAAAGGAACTAATTATATATACAAGGTGCAGGTTTGAAACTGCAAAAAAATTCAGGAGGTAATTATGTTAGTGATTCTCGACCCGAATCAATAATAAAATGAGTAGGTAATTTTTTTTATTTTTTTTCTTATGTATGGAAATCGGTATGTGTGAACTACCTTTGTTAAAACGCAACCAGTCTGATACCTGCCTTATAACCGCGCTTTCACACACACAAACACGCAATGATAGTTTCATAATAAAGCACCTATCATGGTCCCGTGCGGACACACCCTAGCCACGCCCCCGCGGCCATCGATCAATCGATTTACTTTAGTGCAATTGTTGTCACCGACGTGTGCATACGCGTGCACTTTCCGCTCTCAGGTTCGCCTTCGGTTAACGGTTACGTACGCGGTGTCTAGTGCTAAAAAATGACGGACCAATACTCAAATGTAGAATTGACGGAGATGGTCCGCTTGTATGCTATCAGTGGAGACAGCGTATCTCGAGCTATCGAGATGTTCGTAGAACTGTTTCCCAATAGCCAAAGTCTATTTTAAAATAAGACTAGTGTACGCAAAGGAAATCGCCAGTGTTACACAATTACTTGAAAAGGTGATAAGTGCTTTCGAAACTTTGAAAACAAATGTGTTTGTGCTACGTAAATTAAAAGAAAATCAATAACGTCGTGCTAGACTCTGCCTGGATTGTGAAGGTGGACACTTTGAACAATACCTCCAGGTAACATAAGTAGGTACTTAGGTAATTTATTTATTTAATTTGTGAACATAAAAAAAACATTTGTAAATAAGTTATTAGCCAAATCGTAAATCAGTTGATTTAAAATTTTTAACTATGCCAAAAATACCTACCTATCAGGCAAGATAAATCATTAAAAACCCTATCTACCTACCTACTTAACTAGCACAAATTACCTTGAGGTATTTTTGTCGGTCCTCAACCCGTTAAAAAGTAGGAAGGGATGTTTTACATCAACCAATTTAATCCACACAAAAAAACGAAATTATTACGGAAAACTGACCTTGATAATGAATTACCTACAACGCGCCGACTGCGATTGCATGTAGGTAGGTATGTATCTACCTACTACTTACTAGACGCCGTCGTCCGTTTTGTTTAGTGCCTAAATCCCGCGCGCGCGCGCTCGCTTTCATCATACCGAGAGGGCATGTCAACATCTTGTAGGTACAACATACTAACATTATGCGTCTCAGTCACGGTATCAGTAATAAAGCAAAACTAAGGCTAACATAAATAAACATTATTTTGGCTCAGCTATGTTCCGTCTAACTTGCAATCATAGTTTCAAAGTTATGCAGCAGGTACACGAATATTGCTTACGTGATATGTAATTGGTGCCTTTACAAGTCGAATCAGCTTCGGCCAATCGCCATCCCTAGCCATTGTGTAAATGGGGTCTTGTTCATGAAATGGCATGAATGGCGTAAGCTGTATCCCGTTTACACAATGGCTAGGGATTTTTTTTTCGGTGGGAAATTCATCTAATGGCATCCCCCGCTCTTGGGCGGAGCGGGAGATAGTGTTAGACTTTTACTGACTAAAAACCCACTCCTGTTCCTTCTTGCCTTTCGTACCGGGACCGAGCTTCCCTTTCGGATAACCCTGGCCCCAGTAGGCTTCGACCCGGCTGGGCCCCTGCTGCTGCTGACAACTCTTTCAGGCGCGCGGGAACAGTGCGCGCCGTCGACTACTTGGGCTCGGTCCGGACAGTTACCGGACTGTCGGATAGCGAGATACCCATTGCTCGCCGTCCGCAAGCCCGCGCCAACCGTGGCCAGAAATCGGGATCGGAATCCCGGCGGCGGGGCTGGCGCGCTGTGAGCGCCGCCGTTGCCTGATGCGGTCGGCATTCTCCTTTGCTAGCATTACACAAAGGCTAGGGATGGCGGTTGGCCGAGGCTGGGCCCACGAGTAAACGCATCATAAGGTTTATTGACCTTGGCCTAACCTCTTATTCATCAGCTGATAGGTAAATAACTAACGACGCAACGTCAACTTGTACTTTTAAAAGATTTTCGCATTGTAATGATGCTTAAAAATTAGTTAATTAACGAAATTACATTATGATCATCGAAATTTAACTAGGTAGGTACATCTAAGGCTAAATTATTCGTTTTTAACATTTCGTAGAATAAGTGGGCGGAGCCTCGTACAGGTTGACGCCCTCACACACAGAGACATGACGTACGATAAATCGAATCACAACGGGTGATTCTGTTTTTTTAAGAAGTGTATTTAGAGAGTTATTCTGAAAAACGGTTAAAATTAAAAAAAAAAAATAGCAAGTATTACTGATTATTGACCAGGTTTCGTATTTTTACATGATTATTTATGAGTTTTATTACAACCTCCTGAAATATTGTGCAGTTTTAAAACTGCACCTTGTATAATTGGTTGGGCCAATTGAATGAATGATCAAAAAAAGTACGCATTAGTAGTGATGTGTAGTATGTACGTGTACGTCGCTTGACCGAGACGTGCAAGAGCCCGCTGCTAAGCATCTATCTGCACCTCCAGAGTCCGAATCTTAATGTAAACAGACCGAAAGGAGCAAAATGTGTTGAAGCGCAAAGTTACTGGCAAACAAATATATAGAGATAAATTATTAAATAATCGAGTTTAAAAAAAAGCCTTTTTCTTTAAAACTCATCTTCAAGATTTTTAACCTTTCAATCGTGGAAATCACAGACACAATAGAAAGACAATAGGTGCGCGAACGCCGGCGTTCGCTTGGGGTTTAGTGAACAACCTGTAGCATGCTGATGAGTTCATGATCAGGGTAGCATGAATGTTCTATAATTTTTGATCAGCTGCGAACCTTCTTGGAACGATATAAAATATTCAAATGAAGATTTCCCATAATTTAATTATATGAAATATAAATTCAAAATACAAGACTATCATATAATATTAATGTCCTGAGATTTGTGCCATCAATATTACCTATTACAATAGACATTTACTTACATACAATTTTTTCCAGTTTAGTCATGTTTTAGATCAGTTTTCGGATAATATAAAAAGAAACTAAAATGTACTACATGACATTAAAAACACTAATGAACTCAAGGTATGTTATAGTATTTATACTTTTATTGTATCTGTACTTAAAGTAACGCAAATATAACAAAAATAATTAATATTGAACAAAATGCATTACAGGCTAGCTCTACTTCCGTATTAATAGCAGTAAATACGGATTTCGAATTTTGATAAACATATACTTTGCTTAGTACTTATAAATTTCTATTATTCTATAAACCAAGATTAACTAATATCTAATATAACTAGGCAATTATGAATTTGGAAATTATCATAAATCAATACGGCAGAACTAGCGTCAATAAGCGCCTACACAGACCAGGACGACACGACCAAGGATTTTGCTAGAGCACACTTAAATACCGCAGCAATCCAGCGCCTTGCCACGGGCGCCGGTGTCCTTCGGCATGCCGTTGCCTACAGCGGCGCGCCACAGAAGCCCGGGACGTGTCTTCCTAATGCCGTGCAATGATATCCCTTTCGATGCCACTGGATTATTTTAAAACATAGGAATGTGTGTCGTATTTCTTTTTCTATACGTGTGAATGTCCATAGGTAAAAATTTAAATACTTTGCCATGCCGTCCCGGTCTGCGAAGGCCTAATGCTTCTGTTACACTTGTATCGTTATGCGTAAATTACCGCTTAATAAGACAATGCGCAGATGTGGTCGATAGCTTAATTATGTTTATTAAAATATTGAAATTGTTAATGACGAAACCCCTTACGTGATAATTGGGGTGGCGTCGGTTTTTTCGATGCACTAAAGGGTTTTAGGACGTTGAATAAAGCACCAAATGACGTAGACTTATACGTGTTGTGGTGTTCTACAACCCGAGTAAAGAAAACAAACAACAGCAGCATCACCTACATCCACTTAAGCAGTGTTATCGTACTAATTTAGTATAACATTTTGGAGCTGAACCACATTAAACTAGCCACTTGTCTATGGTCTATTTTTTGAAGACATACGTAAAGTGTAGTATGGCTCAGATGTTATAGTTGTTAACGCAGGTGTAGCAGAGCATAACCAAAACATGCATCTTTGTACACCATTAACAAAATGTATTCAATAAGTATAAAAATATTTTCTATATTGGTAATTGTTGAACTACCGTCTGAAGTTGTTAGCAGTATTACCTTCTTATTAGTACCAAAGTCCAAATTATTCCCATAATTGAATGAAGTCAGAACATAGACCCCCGTTATTAAAAAGCGCGGTGTAAAATTAAATCGAACTTATACTGATTGTAATGTTATTCCGTGCTTATATTCTCTAAACTTATGATATCATAAGTTTACTTTTATTTGTACCTACATTGTATGTATCCATTGTATGTGCTGAGTCAGACTTTACAGATTATTCTTCTGTGCATTTTAATTATTTTAACTTAGTAGATGACAAACAAATCACACATTGATGCAAGACAATTACATTTTCGTACGCCAGGCATATAATTGCATGGTTTCACGAACTAGTTAACAAACAATGGAACACCAATTGACAACAGAAAAGAAGAAATATTTGCAATTAGTATTAAACATGTTCTTTTAAGGTAATCGCAAACTTATAAGCATTGCATTGGGTCAGTATTGTCTTACACGCCATTCAGAAATTTTTATTGTAATGGACACATACCAGCATCCAGATGGCATCGTCTCGGCCTGGGATCAGCTAGTAAACGAGCTTACTCCGGGCGTTGTCCGGCTTAGCCGTGAGGTGTCCGCTAAGCGCTGGGCAACCTTTGGGATGACGCCTGGTTGATGGGAAGCCGATGAGATGAGAGGTGACGTCGATCCGGCGTAATGCTTATATGTAATGTGATGACCCTGAATAGCTTCCTTTACAAACCAGTATTCTTATAGGAAGATCTATTTATTTTATCATAAATTTTGTTTGGATTGATTGAATATCTTAACCAGTTTTATTTCTGCGCTTATCTAACTATCTTATATAGTATTTAGTACATATTTATCTTAACTAAAACAAGATATAAAATGTTTACCATTTAAGTTTCTTGTAGTACTTCTTCTGAAACATCCATACTTTTTAAATTAGATGCAGATTCATCCCCGACATTATCATCTTTCAACAATGTTTCAATCATCTCTTCACTCATTTCACCATCTCGCAATTTATCATCACTATCTTGACTATCAGCCTTATCGTTTAAATCTTTATTATTCATACTATCTTCTGATTCTTCGATTTTAGCTGTTTTTTCTTGACTTGGTTCTGCCATTACATCATTTACTTTGTCAGCTGTTTCATAGCACTTCAAATCATCCACGGGCGGCGTCACGGGCACATTTTCCGCCTCAACATTAGTTGTTTCATTTTTTTGTGTTTTGGTATCAGTTTCATTTGGGTCAGTGTCTACTTCCATATTTTTCACGTTTTCTTCTTCCTTAACTTGCTTTTCAGTTTCATTTTTGCTAGGTTTGCCATTGGTTGTACATTCATTAATATTGATGTCTGGTTCTGTTTCGTCTTCATTGTTTTCAGTTTTATTTTCTTCATTTTTTTTATCAGTTTCATTATCAATAATATCACTTTCAGTAACATCATCTTTTTTCTCCATTTGGTCGTCTTTAACATCATCTTTTTCAGATTTGTCGCTGTTATTACGAGCTTTGTTGGTAATTTGATTAGCAGCCTCATTTTCAAAAGTTTTATTGTGACTTATAACAGCTAGTACATCGCTATGTACACTGATTTCACTGTTATTTATAGAGGCATTTAGTGGATCAATGTCACTTTTGTCCTTAATATTTTCGCCACTATCATTGTACTCGCTACTACCAGCGCCTGTCAAATCAACCTCGTGGCTTTCACTGCCATTCATATTTGAATCCACTGAATTTTCGTCTATAAATATTGGATCATCATTATCTTCCATGTCTGGTAATATTTCTACATCGTCATCGTCTTCACTATTTTCACCACCTGATTTTCGTATTACATACTGTTTAAGTCCTTTATTGAGATTTTCGCGGATTTCACCAAATCGACTAGCAGAGGTACCCAATAACCGCTCCAATGTTCGGTGAAGGTTTCGCATTTCGTTAACCGTTCGTGTACGTAAGTATACGGTAGTAGCTTCTTTTTTCAATTTATGAAGCCTTGAGAGAGCATATTCCAAAGCGTCCACAGCGTCAATCAAATTGTATCTATACCATTCTACAGGAACATTTAAATCACAATCCCTACCTGGTGTGTCAGATGTTTTTGCTGTCTTAGCTGGCTTTGGCGTACTTCGTTTCAAAATGCGAGGCGTATTCCTATTTGGTTTAAGAGTAGCAGGGGGCAACGTTGAAACTGCGCTAAGTTTAGCTGCATATGTTGCGCCTTTAGGTGCTGCTGCTTTACCAGTCGGTTCTGTAACTGCTACAATAGTAGCTGAATATCCACCTGGCATATTTGGATTGGCATTAATAGCAAATATGCGTCCGTCAGGTAGGCGATACATTTTATTCGATGACAAAGTTTGCGGATCCACTCGAAATTTCAATCCTCCGGTAGATACATTTACAGTTACGTCATTGTCTGTCATTTGAACGATATTGTCTGATGTTATTTCAGCAACTGACGTATTTGTAGATCGAGGTACTAAGGGAGGAGGATTAGTAACCTTGGGAGGTGCAACTGGACCTGGTGTGATACACTGCACATCATCATCATTGTCTTCAGTAACCTTAAAGAAATAACCAAATGTAAATATCACATGTTATATTTCAGCTTTTTATGCAGTTCTTGATGAAAGCTTTATTTACCTCACATACAGGTTCCAATGGGAAATCTGGAGTACACACTACATCATCATCTTGATTATTTTGAGCTAAAGAAGCAACAGCTGACATGTCTAATCCCTGTAAACGCAACACAACCTTTTATAGAGATGTATTATAGGAAAAGAAATAGAATTACTAACCATTAACAATATTATTTACGGCAAATTTCGAGATGGCATCTCAGACACAACAAACAAAGATATTTATCAACAGGTTTGCATAGTGGTAAGCAGAAACAATAGTTAAAAGTCAGTAGCTAATTCTTATTGGAATAAAAATTATTCGATATCAAACTAAAAACTATTTATACGTATTTACCTGTGTTAAACTTTCTAATGATAAATTGATGTTATCAGCAATAGAGTTGTAAAGGTTGGCTCCAAAGGCTGGGCCAGAGTTAAAGCCATTGAAACTACAATTGGCAATGCTCATTGGAAGTTGAGGTGGCTTAGGTCGAATACGAGCATAAGTAGAAATATTATTTTGTTTCTTGTCATTTATAAAACGTAAAGGTGCCATCATGGGAGAATTAGGTAACTGAAACAGTATTAAAAAAATATTAATTGATATTTTAGATACTTCACATTGTTCAATTAACATAAGTAGCCTTTAGTAACAATAAATAAATAATAATAAATATTCCTCGACTATCACACAGCGCCTTGGGACTAGGCCCAAGCTAAGCAGAGCTTGTGTTATGGGTCACTGGTCTATGGGAGAACTGATAAACATACTTACATATTTCTAAATACATACATATTATAGATAAATTACACCCAGACACAGAACAAAATGATCGTGCTCATCACACAAACATTTGTCCTCGGTGGGAATCGAACCCACAACCTGTGGCATAGCAGTCAGGGTCACTACCCACTAGACCAACAGGCCTGTCAATCTGCGAGCAACTTCTGGATAGTTTTAAGACCCTCAAAAATATTACAATGTTATCAATCAATTACAGTTGTGTGCTGCGGGGACTTTCTGAGAAGGAAACCTGCCGCCCCAGAATGTAAGGGCGATTAAAGGACTCAGGTGTGATTTTAGTCAGTAAAAATATGACACACCCTCCTGTGCTCCACCCTAGAGCGAGAGGAGTCCTTGGAAGATTTCACACCTCAAAAAAACACAGGCCTTAAAAAAGCTCATGCTTCTATAACTATTTTACGCCACTGTTTGCACTTTATAGTAAAATTTTTGCATAGGAGATGTTGACTGCTGCTGGGAAAAAAAGCCCTCTCAAATCTAAGTAAATAAGGTTCACTTCATATCTCCTACACTTAAAGTGAACCTTATTTAATTAGGGCCGAAACTGCGTAAAGCGGACGCCCGCGCGGTCCCATACGAAAGTGCTCCGTTGAACTAGCAACACTGCGTAGGTAATAATCCGATAAAGTCCGAGTGTGTAGGGGAAGGCGACCTTCATACCTTCATGTAGGAAAATTCAGGAAAAATGAAAATTTTATCAGCCTAGGGTCTTATAGGAACAGTCACATTAAGGTGAAAAAAATAGAACAGGTAAAGTCGAAAATACATACCCTCATCTTTTTTAATGGTGGTACATTCATTGGATTCATTACTTTTGGACATGGTGCTATAGATATAGGATTCTTCACATAAATTGCTTTATTTTTAGGACTTGAAGATCTTTTTTGGGCCTTCTTGTCTTGTTTTATGTCGTCCACATTCACAGCAGCAAACTTTTTAACCTACAATAAATTATTATTCATTAGAAGCTGGAATAAAATTGACAATTAGCAGTATTTTTTGTCATGAAAGTTTTTCTCCAGGTAAATAAGTTCAATCGATTATGATGAGCAAGCATGAGCAAATCTATCTAATGACTAAATGGGCGGCCTTCCAGGGCCTCGTAGATATAAATTGCCCTGAGCCCCATTGCAAATAATAGATAATAAGGGTTAGTCGATTATAGTGTCTGATTGAACTTTCGGTTTCGACTAGATTTGCCAAAAAACGAGTTTCTGCTTCCATCCACTCGATACTATTTAACTATTACTTTATAGAACCATAATAATGATTGCGGTGCACGCGATGATACGAGTTTATTTTTTTGTATAGCATAGACGCGCACAGTGAACCAAAATAAATTAGTACTCAAAAGTTTATGGCATGTTTATGTACTAACTCATAGTAGCACCATTGACTCAAAATCTACTAAAACGTTGAATTATGCTACGATTTGCGGTACTCGGCGGCAAACTAAGCGATATCTGCAGCGGGCGGGCTGTTCGTAGGGAAAAAAGAGCAGCGACTTGTCAAAAAAAAAATTTACACGGATTCTTAGCGATCCGATGGATGCATGACGCACAGGACCGGTCGTTGTGGCGACGCTTGGAGGAGGCCTATGTCCAACAGTGGACGTCTTTCGGCTGATATGATGATGATGATGACGATGGATTCTTAGCGTAAGACTACTAGGCTTACGTGGAAAGCATCACTCGCAGACACTGCCCCAGATGCCGGCGATACAGCTAAAACCGGAAGTAGCGGCCAAGCCATATGGGCCGAGTCATAATCATCATCATTTCAGCCGATAGTCGTCCACTGTTGGACATAGGTCTCCCCCAAGTACAGCAACCCTTTCAACGCCACGCCAATTTTAGAGTCACGGCGTGTGAATAAAATCACACGCCACGACTCTAAAAATGCCTCGTTTAAGTAGTATTGGGAACAGGAACATAACGATGCTTTTGTAAAAATCGAGTATTTTTAAATAAATATAAATATTAAGTAATCAGTATATTTGATTTTTTTGGACTATTATTGATTCCTGGAAATATTTAGAACAAAAACAAAAAACGCAAGTGCACGTTTCGAACATATTAATAAAGAAAAAATAGTACATTGTTACACTAGGGGTGAAAGTAACTCATTTCGTCCTGAGAAGGAGTTGGCGGCCGAGCGAAGCGAGGTCGCTAATTCGAGGGGTTAAATGGGTTACTTTCACCCCGAGGTAAACACTGTGCTTTTCATTACGAATACGAGGAAACTAATAGTAAAATAAAAAGTTAGTAAAACCTGACTCGTCGTACCTATGATATTAAGTAGGTATCTTTCTTCTGATTTAGGCGGTAAAAGGAATTCCACTACTGCTTTAGCCTCTTCTCTTATGAAATTAGGCGTTAATCACTATTTCAATCTGATAAACATGACGTGTTAATACAAATCTCTGTTTTACGGAAATGTAAACAAAACTCGAAAAAACCAACGACTGATTGCCACTTTCCCGCCATTTTGTTTTTTTTTTCTGCGGCCGGCCAGCTATTCAGCCTCATTAATGAAAAATTTGAAATTAATTGTAATCTTTTAAAAATAAAGTATTTTAAGGAAATAGTTGAACAAATAAGTCACTTTTAAATATAAAAATATTATTTAATTAATACTTATCTATAAGTTATTTCAATTTTATATCGCGCTGTGATTGACTGGCTGTATGGAAAATTGGAACATGGTTCAATAGAAATGTGAAGATAGAACTAGTTTGTTTTTATTAATTTGACAGCTGTCAGTTGTAAAGTAAAACTCCCTAGGGATGAAAAGTATCACTTTCAGCCCGCTCCTCAGGCAACTTCAGACCTACTTTCAGAGTATGAGTAATGAAAAATAATTTAAAAGCCAGTCAATTTCGCATCACTAGTAGTCTGATATAATTATAAGACTTTGGCGTATATCTATCACGTAAACATCGATAAATTTCAAATTTTATTATTATTAGACTAGCTATTAAAATTGATTTGTCACATATATCAGACTTTGGCAGTTAAAGAGTTAATACCACAGAACACTAATGTACAGTTGCCATCACGGATCTTGAACACTTGCGCAGAAGTCAAATATTCGGTCTCTCATTCGTTCACTGCGTTGCTGCATGTATCTAACAACGAAGACGATTGGCTCGCCAATGTATGGAATGCGCAAAGTGATCCCCACTCTGACGCCGAGCGTTCAAGATCCATGATGGCAACTGTACAGAAGTCAATCTATGTACATACAAAGCGCGCTTGAGCAAAGCACACATAGAAACACCATTCTATGTTTAAATTCAACATAGAATGGTGAATTGTCGTTTTTTAAGCTACCCGTTGCTTCAAAGAGGCACTTTAGTTAAAGTAGATATTTGCTTGTATTTCCATGGTTTGTTTGAATGTTATTAAATTAAAATGAAACAGAATAGTTAGGTAGGTAGGTAAGCGCCTGTTGGTAAGATAGAAATTGCAGTTAAGATAGAAATTGTTTGGTGAGCCAGCCACCCGCGCAGCCACCACACACGGGGGACAGGACGGCAAACCTAGCGCGAACGCCGAGTGTACATGAAATTGACTTCTGCGCCTATCTATTTTGTGTTAGTACTAAGATGGTGCAATGTGCAACAAGGGCCTCAAGACTCAAGGGCCTCTAACCCTTAACCCAACATTGTTGGCAAACAAAAAAATACCTGTATTGTAGATGGGATTTTAGATATTATATTATTAGCAGCCGTCTTAGCATCTACAGTTGGCTTTGCATCAGCTTCTTTCTTGATTTCCTTCTTTTTCATTTCTATCTTCGAAGATCGCCTGTTTGATTTATTTTTGCAGCACTCTGAGTAATCTATAGAGCAGTCCTTTTTATAAGCTTCTTTCAATTGAGGATCTTGACATTGGTATGCCATTCTGCAAATAATGAGCAAGTATAATAGGGAAGGAATGAATAGATGTTTGAGATAGTTTATAGTATATAACAGAATTATGTCCAAATCCTGTACTGTAAAGTTTACTGGTAATTGGAAGCCCAACATATTTTTGTTACATAAATTGGGGATCTTAGCAAAGACGGTATTTCACACCGGAACAGCTGCTCAACCTCTATCAAGCGCAAGTTCGATCGTGTATGGAGTACTGCTCTCCAGCTGCGTACCAGCTGGATGCAATAGAGTCGATTGAAAAGCGTGCCAAGAAGATGGCAATGATGCTCTTGTGAAGTCAAAACTTCAACAACAAAGTCTTGAGTATCGACGCCAAGTCTGTTTTCTATCGTTTACACTTCGGGGAGTGTACTAGAGTTACACAATTTAATTCCGCCACGTCCGTTCCATCATCGGACCACAAGACGTACGGAGTTGTGCCACCGGTACATGGTGGACATCCCACTCATACATACAAAGCGTTTTGGGAACACATTATTATACGCACAGCTAAGGAGTGGAATTCCCTGCCGGAGTCATGTTTCCTGATAGCTATAACCTAGGAGTCTTAAGTCAAGAGTGAACAGATTACTTCTAGGCAAGCGTGTTCCATCGTCGGCTACATCATCGCTTACCATCAGGTGAGATAGTGGTCAAACCAGAGCCTAACTAATGTGCAAAAATCAGTAAATCAATCAGATTATTTGTAATATTGTTGGACACATGGGATTTTTCATTAGAAAACCTGGATCTTCCATATTTAATATCGACATTTCGATGCAAATACATGAATAACTCTATCTAATTTTGACCTATGATAATAATAGAAAATTGAGAAAAGATAAAAACTTACTTGTTTTTAAGATCACAGAATCGCAAGACAGCCCAGCACAGTGCACGTAGATCCCACAGACATTTAGAGTTGCACTTGAAACATTTCCAATCATCTGCATTTTCAATTTCTTTGATTTTGGGAGTTCCCAAATTGCGTTTTATGCATTTCTGTTAAAATAAAAAGAGTTGATCACCAATCAATTGACATATTGTGTAAAATGTTATATCACATATTTAGATATTTGGTTTCTCTTATTAACCTCCTAATCAAAGATCTAATAAATATGTCTAGATATGAAAATAACAAAATAACTAGTGTAGTAGTAAAATTTGTTATGATGATCAAATAACACCTTAATATTTAACTAAAAAAATAATTAATTAAATTTTTCACATATATATTTAGACAAACTATAAAAGATTCCAAGGATTTTTGATAATTTGTTTTTTTTTCAACAATCCACAGCACAAAATTCCACCAAAATATTAGCAAAATAAGAATAAAGCCCATTTCTGTAGAATTTCAATTTTGTAACATCTCTTCTTCATCAATTTGCATTTTCAAAAACCTTTTGAATACCGTAATTAGAGACACAATAGAAAGACAATTAGAGAGGGAACACCGGCGTTCGCTTGGGATTTAATGAATTAATGAACATTTAGACTAATCTATAAAATTTTAATTATAAATTTATTATTATTACCGCACAAAAGACATGAGGACAGTCAGAGCAACAGTACACTTGACCACCTTGGCCACACCATCTGCAATATAGTTCTGAGCCATCATCACCCTTTTCAAATTCTCCACTGTTGTAAAAAACATGACAATTGTGACACACTAAGGTGCGTAGCATTGGATGAGCTCGCATACGAACTTCATTGCGTGCCGAACATCCTAGATGACGATCACAAGCTGTACAATGTAATCTCATTTCCTTTATAGAGTTCAGATCTGAAATAAGGACATAATGGGTAAAAAATAATCAATTTGTGATGATAACTTTATATGTTTAGCATGGGTACTTAAAAGCTCTTAGTGTCAGTGATCTTCCTCAAAATATTAATAGAAAAGACGGCAATTGGAGTTGTTTACACTGATCAGTTTTTATTTTCTTTTGGGAATTTTTGCGATCTGCTCTGAAAGATTGAGTACCCCTAACATAAAGCATGCGAATTGGAAATAACGCTAGTGAGTGTGTACCTTTAAAAACTGTTTTGTAGTGAATTCTTTCCTCTTCCGCAATATCATCGTCGAAATCTTCATCTTTAGGATCTAAAAGTGAATGAGGTATTTAGTATATTAGTTTAAGTGGTACAAGTATCAGATGTCTGGGATAATGCATACCTGGGAAGGGCGGGAATTGAACACCATCATTCTGAACCGGCTTCTCCGATTCAGAAGTTGCTTCACTGTTGGCAGTTTCGCTCATTGTGAAAGTTGTTAAGCATTCACATTAGTAGAGTTCTTCAATAGAAATTATGTCATATAAAGAAAATTACGTTTTTAGATAGCTAATGAACCTAAAACGTAACGCGATAACTGAGAATATTCAACACTTCTACAGAATGTTAGAAATCGAAGTTACGAATCCGCCATCTTGCACGGTCCTTTATTTTACCTGTTTTCAATAGTGATGTACTCGGTACCACTCTATTTTTATTGCGGATACTTTGATTCTGGTAAAAATTTTATTGATAGATAATTAAAAAAAAAATGTTTTATGTTTAGCAATAATTTCAGAAACAATGTAAATACTCTACGCCCCTACAGGTGCCAATACAAGTGTAAGGAAAAAGGTAGAAATACAAATGGAAGCTGTAGACTATGCAATCGGATAAAACGCTATGATCCAATCGTATTGTTATGAAAAATGTATTTAGTCTGTTTCTAGCCTTAAAATATCCGCACCAAATAACACATTCACCTGTATTGCCATAATAAAAATAGATCAAAAAAGCATAGAGTTTTACAGCTATAGAGTGTTTATCAAGTTTATGTTATGAATGTGAAGTTTGTGAAGTAAATTGAATGAAGTTCATTCATTCCAATTCATTGTGATTAGAGACCGTGTTTGCTAGTGAGGCTGAGGTGCGAATGGTGCGATTAAAATTATTAATCTCATTGTAACGTGATAATGTGAGTGAGACACAACTTGTGTGTTACGAACTATAAACAAAATTAATAGTTTTTACGAATATAAATCAATAATTTATATTTTTTAAATAGTTATGTAAATAAAATTTATTTATTTTCGTTTATTTACAAGTACGATGATGTGTTTAGTGAAAGTCGAACAATGATTTGTTTAATTAAAAAGCTTAAAAAACTGTTTCAATTTTGTCGATCAAAAGTTATTTATTATCTGTTTCTGTGATATTTCATAAATAATTAGTAAACTTAAGTGAAAACAAACAATGACCGTAACATATACCGGTGAAGTAGCAACATGTCGCGGATTCGGCACATTCCTAAAAGTTTTATACAGGTAAGTTAAGTATGTAAACTAAGTATGTACTGATACATATAATACAGCCATAAAATATTCGTTTTGTTTGAGTTGTTGTTTATGTAAATAGTGTAAATACCACTATTGTATTGTCTCGTAGAGAATATTCTGTAGAGATTTATATGAAATTATAGCACTTAACTCACTGTTTATAAGGTTGAAAATTCATACCACTAAACCAGAAAAAAATCTAAAAAATAATTCTTAATTTCGATAAAGACAAAGCACAAATCTCTATATTTGTTGTTAGTCAGTGAGTTAATTTTGTTAAGGACTTATTTTAATCGGCGGATGACTGATGTCACGGAACAGTAAAAACAGTGGAAGTAGCTTGAGAAAATGTTTGTTCCAGAACCGGTGTCGCCAAACTCATACATTTACAATTTACTCTCACTGCAAACCTAAAAATATGATTGGCTGAAAACAAAAACAGGGCGTAGACGAAAAGCAAAAAAAAAATTATACGAAATGCAACTTTAATTTCAAATGACTATAAATCAAATTGACAAAAACAAGAATGAAATACATCTTTGACTACCAAGTACTGCCACTCGTCGCTAGATGGCATTGTTCAGTATATAATATTCAGTATGAACTGTAATTACGTAAAAATAAGATTGGTATTTGAATGGCGTATCACTGACGCGAGTGCGCTCGCTGCTACTCAGATAGGGAAGTGACCTTATTCGATCGAAATATGTATCGATTGTATGAAAACGTATTTAAAACATATCATGCAAAAAAAAATTGTATGCGATAGTGTGATAGTATTAAAATTATGAAATTAATATGATTAAAGGCAATTTTTAAACGTAGTAAAAAGGGTATTTATTTGCATAGTACATCAATTATCATCATCTCAGCTGAAATCATCGTCATCGCCCACTGCTAAACATAAGAATATTAAGTATAATTCAAACGCCCTATGTTGTTCCTAACTCTTTAACTAAATTTATTTAAAATACATCACAAATATCATACCACAATTTTTATTTTATTATATTTATTAATTTAATAATTATCTGTATTATATTACTTACAAAAACTATTAAACTATAATATATATTTTAAAAAGGCAATGTAATACATATTATACATATCGATTGATTTTATCGATAAAGTCACGCACTATTTGGATAGCGTCAAAAGTATAGGTAAACTAACGAATATTCCAGAAAAGCTAATAACCGAGAAAAGAAAATCAACTTTGTAGTGATGAGACTAAGGACTAGTTTTGTTTGTATATTCTGCGCAATGTTTCACGTAATTTTATTTTTTCATTTTATTGAAATAAATCCGAAAATAATACTTTTCGGTGGTATGATACACCTCCATGAGTTAGATTTTTAGTCAGACTATGGTTTTTAAAGTACAGTATGGGACAATAAGGCATTTTAATATTATTTTTCGTTAATTATTATGTTGCGCAGTCTAGTTAGAGAATGAGAGCGCTTGAACAGCAAGTGCGCAACGCGATTCTTACTAGCGGCGACAGTGCCACGCCTACTTACTTCTTCCACTGTTTTTACTGTTCCGTGACTGATGTAGATAAAGTCGTTGACATTGAATTGCATGTACCTATTTAGACCGAGACCGTAGTTTTTCCAGAAGTGGTACCTGCACCTTCCTTCTCTGGATGTTTTTCTAACAGGTTTAAAATACCTACCTAATTGTTGAACAATTCATCCATGCGCGTGTCTTAGAATTCCGTAGTTAGGATGAGTAACAATTTTATTGACCGCAAAAATAAGTTTGTACATATTTCATCGTATTTTGCAAATAAACTGAGTAGGTAGAAAAAACTAAGTGAAAAACGAAGAGGAACTCATCATCATTTCAGTCGAAAAACGTCCACTGTTGGACATAGGCCTTCCCCAAGTGTCGCCATAATGACCGGTCCATCCGGTGCATCCATTGGATTCCCGCGACCCTCACCATGTCATCGGTCTACCTTGTGGGAGGCCTTCCAACGCTGCGTCTTCCGGTACGTGATCGCCACTCGAGAATCTTTCATCCCCATCGACCATTAGCGGAGAGAAGCATTTAACTCACCAAAAACCTATATTGTTAACAAAAAGTTACTTAAAATAATCTTTTCAATTTAGAAGATAGATAAAGTGATACACTCACTTTATCTATCCTATTTATAGGATTGATATTGGTAGGTACCTATGTTCGCCTTTAATTATTTTGTTTTGTTAATTTTGTACACCATTGTTCAACGCTGCCCAGAACACTCGCAGAGGCCACGGTAACTCTTTTGAATAATCCCGCAATCTTGACAGGCATCCATTGGCCCTAACGGCTACCACACCTTCGACCCGGGCTTGGTCCTTGACGGACGGCGAGCTACCCATTGCTCACCGTCCGCAAGCCCGCAGGCGATTCTCCGCCACCTTATTCCCACAAGGTGGCGTCTTTAGCTTGGGTCGGGCATAAGGCTTATCTCCTTTGCTCGCCTTACTGTTTCGCAGAAGGGTGACAAAAGTGGATGCCTCCCAATCCCTTTTGGTCCAAACCAAGGCCGGATGCGAGAGATCGCCGCCATCAACAGCGGTGTTCCGCCTAAGCGGGGTAGACCTCCAATGTGTTCTACGAGCAATCCACACAATGGTGACACCCAGGCGTTTCTTCTCGCCAAATCCATCACAGGAACCTACTAAAACAACCGTGTCTATTGAGGACCTGCATCGGGTTTAACGTACATAATAATGTCCGTTGGACTTAGTAAACGAATAATGCAAGTACAGTGGTAGGATAATGAAACTATAGATTTCCACTAAATTCACGTCATGCCGATTTAGTGGACTTATAAGAAAAACTAGCCGCTGCCAGTGCATGATGGTAGAAAATTATTCTAAGGGAACATGACTCGGGATAAAAGTAGAAAAAATCATCGATCAAATTATTACGATGGATACCCATGTGGCAAGTTTCATTGAAATCTCTTCAGCCGTTCGAGAAACAACAAACTTAGAAATGTATACGCTCACAAACTTTTACCTTAATAATATCTCCGCATCAGGCGGATGGAAAGAAATGATTAAATGGTTTTCATAACTAAGAAATCAGCCAAAAATAGACTGAGCAGGAGCCGCTTGAAGGCAGCCCCGCCCGCCTCCAGTTTGGAAGCCAGACGTCGGAAGTGCCCCTCGAAAATCGACTGATTGTCGAGGACAAGTCTTCTAAGTTCTTCATCAGGTAGGGCCACGAGGAATTTCTGAAAAGGAAAACCGTGGTCCTAGAACGCAGGGCAGTTGAGGGATACAGATTTGGTTTTAGTCAGTAAAAGTCTGACACGACTTCTCGTTCCGCCCTAGAACGGAAGAAGTTATTGGATGATTTATCACCACAAAAATCCATAACATTAGCACAGTACTTAACTCAGAAAATCCTGATATTTTACGGGAAGTCGAGAGTACCTGTAAGCAAGTCTTGCCTACGTAAGTAGAAATTAGGAATATAGGTATGATAGTCAAACGACTTAACCTAGTAAAACGTAAACTTTTCCTGAAGCGGTAACAAGAAACTTGTATTTTGATCTGATATTATAAGCAGTCAGACGTGTACCCAAAGCTATTAGCACATTTTCAAGTCTTAAGAAAATTAACATCACGTGAAAAACTTTATTCTGCAGCTCAATGATACACGTTTTCTGTATTATAAATCACCGAAGCTTGTTGTTACAAGTTTCGAAATATTAAATGATTTAATAGAACTACTAAATGTACCCACGTAGACAATTCCTGAAAAGATATAATTTTATTAATATTACACCTTTTTACGAGTTACTAGCCTATATCCAATAAAATATCTCGATTATAGCAGCAACAGTGACAAATATGTACCTATATGGGTTGCGGGATTGTTTGAAAGATTAGAACTGGAACGCAAAGGGTAATTGAAGGAACACGGTTGAGTTTTAGTCAATAAAAGTTTGACACTGCCTGTCTAACATTGATGCGCTCCAACGAGAGCGCGAGAAGTATTTTTGATGAATTACTACCCAAAAAAAAGGAGTGATAGGAGTGCAAAGATGTTATTTAAAAATATAAACTGAAAAAGTTAGGCTCTGAATACGTGCATGCCTTGTTATGTCAGGTATGGTACATGGCGTGTACCCTGCTAAGGTCGCATGTTTGTTTCGTCAATGGAAACTACCGCGGTGTTTGCTTACAGAACACTGACGCTCTGTTTGCATGATCTTACTGAAAACCTTGCGAGTCAATGAGATTATTATCAAATGACATAAACTAGCAACTCTTTGTAACATTTGAGACTCTATACATAAAACTAAAGTGGCAATTGTGCTGAAATGAGTATTTAAAGTAATTTTATCTGTATTCTGTAGCATTGCGCAACTCATTGCGAATGCCTTAATTACACTGCTACGTTGTTTAAATACATAGTAGGTAGAGTTGTTTCATCAGAACCATCTGGGCTCATCCTGAAGCTGACTCATCAACACCAGATCAATCATTACCAACACAACCTTGTTAGTCATAAGAATAACAAGAAAAGTTGTACGAGTATTTACTCTAAATAAGGTCATCAATCTCTCTGCCGTTTTCTCAAAAAGTCTTGAAATTGGGGGTGTTTCAGAAATGTTTGAAAATGCAGAGTAAAAAGGTGTTTTCATAGAGGTCATCGCTCTTGCGGATCGATACATCGTCGCCGCAACTGACTCCTGAACTATACGCATAATATGACTTCGTCTCATTCTCTCGCACATAACCAGTGTAAAAATTAGATTATCAATTATGATCTAAATAGAAAACTTCAACGACGTAATGCTGCGTTTCAGTCGTTGGTCGTCTGTTCCGCTCTGTTGCAAATGACTAATGTTTGCGTTGCTCTCATACATTTCGTCATGTGTCACACGAAAAATGAACATTATCATGACTGGCTTGACTTTGGTTTGTCTGGTAAATATAGCAATGCAAGCAGGTGAGGCTGTTCCGTCATCATAGGTAGCTTGGTTTCGCCATTATTTATAAATTTCTAATGTAGATAAGACTAATCGTTTTGTTAAAAAGCTATCTTTATTGAATGCTAAAACCTGTTGACTATGATCGTTATTAAATATTAGCGTTACTAAACACAAGATTGCCATAAATGTTGTCCATTCGATAATTTCTGCATGTGCTAATCTAGTTTAATTTCGCGAGCAGGTTAAGTGGAAATTAGTACCTATTGTAACAGTAGGATCGGAAAAAAATCAATTACTTTTAATAACTACTTGACACCCGGACTAAAATAAAACTTATCTGCTATCAAGTCAACATGACTATCAAGTCTTGATTAAAATCTCTGTGTTAAGGATGTGGAGACGGCGGAGATGATCAAGAAATGATATAAAACGCTTACATTAGTCTGTTAACAGTATGGTGGTAACTAATTACATTAATCATAATAATAAGAAACAATATAACAAAATATAGAACAATAAGTAAAACATATATATTTCGAGCGAGATTTTTAAGTCTCTGTACATCTGGAGCCAAGGATCTGTTTCTGAAAGAAAGTTCGGCCCCGGTACGAAAGGCAACGAAGGAACAGGAGTGAGTTTTTAGTCAGAACTAAAAGTCTGACACTATTTCCCGCTCCGCCCAAGAGCGGGTGATGTCATTGGATGATTTTCCAACCTAAAAAAAAGTTTGTACATACATATTTAGTAAACATCACAGTAAAAAAAAAGTTATAGTCATACATGCATCTCACAAAATTTTGCACATTGTGACAGTATCGTCCTTCTTTCTTCCGCAAACATCATAATATCAAAATCTGTGTTCTTGTCCAAGAGACATAAAGAACATGAGAGTTGAGGTATGGATGATTTCACGTATCCTATTTCCATATTATTTTCTGCTGTCTTTACGGTAGGCCACTTTGTCAGTGATTTAATACTCGTATAAATAGTAAACGGTGATTATTTTCCTTTTGTACGTTTTTAATTGAACATAATTAAGGCGTATAGTTCCTTGAACCATCTGGCCGAAATTATGTGAACGCAACTCTCGCACTCGCCTAGGCGGCAGTACGCAAATCTGTGCATTTATTTGCGGCCAGCAGCGCCCGGAAAGCGCTTTAAATCCATTTTCTCTGCGAGATATTGATTGATTTACATATGCAATGTTCACTTTGAAGAATATTTAACCACCAATTTTTATGTGTAAAAATGTTTCTAAAGGTCGAAGCCGTTTCGAAGGAGTAGGGAAAAGTTGCGAAATTGCTAATTTTTTTTTTTTGACTATAGTAAGTATTAATTGCACGAAAAAATCAAATGTTGATATTATTGTTCATGAATCTATAATAAACATATATTTTTTTCAAACCAATTGACCTAGCCGTTACGGAGAAGTAGGCCCCAGAAAATCACTGTTTTATGGCACTTTTCGGGCGCTTGGCCCTTAAGTGAATGCGGCAAAAATGAATTATCATCGGTACCGCGCGCCTATTTATCTAAGTAGACCATATTTTTTTAAGTCAGACAATTCGTCTTCTGTGAGAAGCAATTTAAAAATCGACTTAAAATAGGTACGCAGGATTTACCTAATCATAATATGTATTAAAGTCATTAAAAATGTAATAAATTATTAGGTAGTAAGTATATTCTTTATTAAGTATACTATTTTTATTATTTAATGATCTAGTGGACCTTTAAACAAGGTTGTTCCCAAAGGTTGAAGGAAAATACACACTTAAATAAGAACAAAGTTTTCCTTTAATTTAGCTTAGTATGTACCTATAATTAGAACCAACACATTTACCTACAAAATGACAAAGCTGTACAAACAGATGCGAGGGAGAGAAATGCGTGAGTCACCGATGTTCCAATGAATTAATAATAATGCTAGATAAATTATAACAAAGAAAAAAGATACCACATGAAATATTTTTATGTTTCATATTTATAATAATACTCCTACCTAATCACTATTTTTATTAACATTACATTTTAATTTTTGACATTCATTGTAACAGTATTTGTTTTTTGTTGTTGCTGCGCGCGGTTTGTACATTTAACCCACGGAACAGTAAAAACTTAACCAGTGTCAAGTTTAGAAAGAATTGAGATATTACAGCACTTTGAGTTCCATTAGAATGCAGATGCATTCAAATATTTTTGCCGTATGTGGCAGCAGATCGATCTTCGCTGAGGTAGTCGTTACTACAATTAAATTCTAAGCTCCATTTTTCCGAGATAGCGCTTGTTTAAACTATCCTAAATATTGTCCAGTTGTCTACACAACTAGACAATAATTGGTGTAGATTTCTATCTCAAGTGTCCACTTGACATACAAATCTACACCACTTTAACATCACTATATCCAATGAACTACACTCGAGAGAAATCCGCTAAAATCTCTCGTAACGGTTTCTATCACTATTTTATTCAAATTATATTTTTACTTTTGACATTTCTTTTATTTGGCAAATAATATTTTTTTACCAAACAACAAAATTCTCCTTTTCACTCCCATAAAGTTTGGATTTTCTATAAAGCTTTGTGCGAAAAATCATGTTCCTATTCCCAGTAGTTTTAGCTGTGTGTTGATATTCAGTCAATCAGTTTCTCCTTTTAATATTAGATTCTTTGTTTTGTAGTATGGTGTACGATATTTCTATACAATGTTAATGAAGTAAATATGTAATATGATTTTCCATAATTGTGTTATTCCCATAATAACCGCACATAAATTATGAGGAAACAAATGTTAATTATAATTTATTACCTATCAATGTAATGTTCCTATTATAGCCGTATTTAAACGTCAAACAAAGTAATTTATGTACGCAAATTAACTTAATATAGACGGCGATGAATAAAAATATTTGCACTATTCACTACACCCGCTTACCGCAACGAATACCTAAATATAAGGCACGATACTATTATTAGAAAATCGCTATAACTACCCTGAAAACTACATACGGTGAACCAATAACTAACATATCGTACCATATCGGCCCATAGTAAAGTAGCGTGAAATTCTAGTAACCATCCAAGTTCCAAGCGTTTCCGACGTATCGAGGAAATCAATTGCCATACGAAATGGTTTACTTCGTGGTTGCCAGGCAAGGGACATTTATTATTCAGTGAACCCCACACTGCACTTTCCAGCCCCCCTTTCGTAACGTACATTGCACCTATGCTTTAACCAGACAAGCTTGGCATCGATCGTGCACTCTAGATTTCTTTGTTCCATTGAATTAAGCTATACGTGTTTAGTTTTGACATACCGATTTAATATTAAATAGGTGGCACTCCATCGACATTATAATTCGGCATTTGTTCATGTTCAATGAAATTTCTTTGGCTGTTTGACAAAAATGGCGAATCGAAACGGGTCAAATCTGTATAATTTATCTCTTTTGTGTTGTAATTGTTTTGGATTTTCCATACCGTTATATTTTGATACCGTTTTTTTTCTTATGGAAGTATATTAGGCACACTAAAAATTAGTCAATTGACAGTACTTTTTTAATTAACCTATAGTTGCTTTAGCTAGGCAAAGTTTCACTCCTCGAACGAGCCTTCGTGATGGGCGCTCATGTCATCGCACCTCTGCATTCTGGGTTGGCCTCAGCGAAGCAATCCAGCTTATGACATCTATTAATAAATAATATTTAGTTTATAATTTATTTTAATTTGTATTTTCAGTAGTTAGTCCCTACTAAGTATTGAAAATACAAATTATAATATCATTACTCCCTAATAATGACTCTAGAGACACGAACATCATACGCGGATATCTTAGAAGAAACTAATTTAAAACAATCGCCCCGTTTTTTTTTTCTTATATACATAGTTTTCTTGCAACTAAACATGTTCATTAAAGTTTCCAAAAATTCATTTTATTGTTAAAAAAAAAAGTACTCTAGGAATTACTCCTGCAAGCCGTACAAATATTTGTTCCATGCGATAATTGAACCTGCAACTCGTCAATAGCTTGATCACTACGCCAAACGTGTTTTCAAAGTAAACAAAGTTCACATATTCGAGATTTTGCGCTGTATCTATAACGCAACATAGCGTACTACACAACGCCTATGCTCTACGCTGCAAATGCATACGCTATATACTAGGCAGCGTAGCGTACTACACAACATGCTCTGCTACACAGCGCCTCCACCGCCCGTAGCGTGCTACACAATAAGCTATGCTATACATCGCCTCATTTTGTGTACACAATATCTACGCAACGTTACAAGCTACAGAGTGCCTACGCAGAGTAGCGTGCTACGCAGTGCCTACGCAGCGTAGCGTGCTACGCAGTGCCTACGCAGCGTAGCGTGCTACGGAGTGCCTACGCAGCATAGAATGCTACCTACGCTGTACCTACGCAGTTAGAGATGGGCAAAGTGTTTCTGCCCGGCGGGAAAATATAGTAACTTCCCGGCATTTTGGGCATTTATTTTTATTTGCCCGATAAATGCCCGATCGTAGGGCATAAAAATATGGGACTCGTTAAACGTGATTTTATGTGGTTTTTCATGTAAAATAGTATGTATTAAAGAAATGAAAGAAGAAATATGAATGATTGAACACATTTTTATTTTAAAATAATAACATGAGTATACTTTTTCAAGTAAAAATAGATAAAAGACTATACTTTAATATCAAATGTAATAGATTATGTTCTAAGTTACAAGAAATAAAATAATATGTACTAAACAAACAATAAAAAACTAGTTTCGGCATTATCAGAGACAACATTATAAAATTTTTAATAATCAACATCAATATAATTATAATTATCTAGAGAACTATTGATGACACTGGAAGGGTATGTTTTACTTTAATCACATTTATTATAAACATATACTACACGCCCGGGTGTCGCCACTCTGCGGAAGGCCCGGAGGACACGGTGGAGCACACAGTGGAGGTGTGCCCCACTTGGGCAGAACATTGCCGTGCACGGGAGCAATCGGCGATCACTTGCACCGGGCCTTAGTACAGACCATGGTCCGGAGCAAGGAGGAGTGGCAGGCGGTCGCCTCCTTCTGCGAAGCAGTAATGCTTGCAAAGGAGTAGGCCGACCGGATCAGGCAACGGCGCTCACAGCGCCCCAGCCGCCGCCGAGATTCCGATCCCGATTTCCAGCCACAGCAGGTGCGGGCTTGCGGATTGCGAGCAATGGGTAGTTCGCTGTCTGATCGTCCGGTAACTATCCGGACCGAGTCCTAGTCGTCGACGGCGCGCGCTGTTCCCGTGCACCTCAAGGCGTTGTCAGCAACAGCAGAAGCTCAGCCGGGTGGAAGCCTACTGGGGCTAGGGTTATCCGAAGGGGAAACTCGGCTTCGATACGAAAGGCAAGAAGGAACGGGGTGGGTTTTTAGTCAGAGTTTCCCATCAGGTGAGATAGCGGTCAAGCGCGAACCTATCAACAATAAAAAAAAAAAAAAAAAAGAGTCTGACACTATCTCCCACTTCGCCCAAGGCCGGGGGATGTCATTTGGATGATTTTTACCCACTAACAAAAAAATAGGATTCAATAAAAATATCACTTTTCCTTTACACTTCACAAACTTCTACCGCTGTTATTCTTATAAATATAAGATACGTTTTGATATGCCGCAAAATGCGATTATGTTTAAAAAGGTGGCAGCCTGGAAATTGGTCATACAGGTCTCGAACCTAGTTCAAACTCCAGCTCTCACAAAAGTTTTAGGGCGAAATTCACCAATAAAACTAATCGTGACTATTGTAATTCGATTCTAATTATATTCGTATTATATTCTTATTCCATTCTAATTCTATTCTAAATTTACTTATTACGAATACCTACTTTCATTTTATTTATAGTTATTATAATTACGAATCTACCTACTTTTACTTAAAATTACTGATCGGCAAAAACACTTACACAAAAATAACTGTAAATTAATTAGCACTGTTTTTAAAACCAATAAGTATTTACTTCAAATTTGGAAACCGGAACCACAGAACACAATTATCCTGGCGCGTACCTCGTGCTCACAATGCGCGCACAATGCTCGAATAGATTAGTGATATGCGTGCGTGCGTGCGGTATCTACAAATGACACAGGATAACTAATAACAAAATGGCGGCACAACGCGGCGTGTGTGCGCGTCCCTCACACGGTGTGTGAGTGTGTGAGGGATGCGCACACAGACCGCGCTGTCCCCACTTTGCGCCTTCGCATGGTAGGTAGAAGTGATTTGAAATGGTTGATGACATTAAATGGTTCTTTTAAGACATTTTAAATATATTGCAATTTAATTCATAAAATCATATACGTACCTACTTAAAACAACTAACCATAACAGTGTACGCATCTCTTGCCGTACTCCTCTCACGATGCACGTGTTTTTACGCCGCCGCCGGGTAACTCGTAACATTTGTGTTCGTAAACATGGTTTTGTAAAACTTGAATTTTTAATAGAATGTGCAAATTCATATAAAAACACCTATAGAGACTTAACCATTACTAAACTCATCGATTTAAGCCAGTTTCCAAAGCTAACATTAATGTCGTGAATTAATTTTGGAACAAAAAATAAATTCCCAGATAAATGCCCTCGGGCAGGAATTTATGGGCGTTTATTGGGAATTTTCCCAATCTGCCCAAAATGCCAGGGCATTTACCCATCACTATACGCAGTGTAGATTGCTACGCAGTGCCTACGCAGCGTAGCGTGCTACACAGTACCTACGCAGCGTAGATTGCTACGCAGTGCCTACGCAGCGTAGCGTGCTACACAGTACCTACGCTGCGTAGCGTAATACGCACCGCCTACCGTGCTACACGTATCTTTGCTGCTTTTACCCTTGCGAAATTATGCACCAAATATTTAGATAAGTAAAATAATAAAATAAACTATATTCTGGTTTTTTGACCGCCTCATCCAGGATCCATTCCCGGCAAAATATCCATTTTCACATTAATTTCCTCGCTGGAGGTTTTTATTATTATAAAATGAGTAGTTAACGGCAATTCACGCGTTGTGCGTGGGTCGAAAACTGACCTCAACTGTTGTTATTGCTACAAGGCTTTTTACAGCAAGAACAGAATTTTGGAGCGTGTTAGGTTCCACCGATATCAGTACGTTGTCTTGACTGGTAATTATACGCTAGCGTCAGTAATGTCTATTTGAACACTACAAAAGTTATAATTCCGGCTTCCAATCCAATTATTAAGAGTAAAAAAAGGTAACTACTCAACATAAAGATGATAAAGAACGAAACAAATGACGCTCCCATGTTTTACCTTGAGCCGAAAACAAGCACACACAGGAGTGTCAGACAACATTTGGTGCGCAGGCTACATTAGCCAGTTCTGTTTGTTCTGAAGTACCGATGTTTCATAGTCGCTGTGTACATATTACTATGTGTGAAGACTGACAGCGTACGATTTGTTACTCTATTTTCTAGAGCAATTTTCTGTTTTTCCTCAATATACAAATTGATGAATAATGTTGCTTGCATCTACACTAATAGTATAAAGAGGTAAAGTTTGTTTTTTTTTTGTTTGTAGCAGGTAATCTCTAGAAGTACTGATCCGATTGCTAAAATTTTTTTCACTGATAGAAAGCTGCTTTATTCCTGAGTGACACAGGCTATATTTTACGTACGCGGGCAAAAAAAAAGTAGTCACGAATATATTGCAAAAAGTATGAGTAGGTAAGAGATGTATTCTTTTTTTATAATTTATTTTTTATTCTAATCACGTTGCGATATGATTGCAATCACAGACTGCATCAAGAAACGATAATCGATCAACGGCTTGACTTTAAATAACCTTTCCTGTCTTTGTTCTCGTTTGATAAAAGTTAGCAATGGTAATTTATAAAGTTGGTAAATGTGCGAGTGTGATTCAATTACTATCTCAAATACTATTTTTAATTAGGGGTCTGTACCCAAAGGGTAAAATGGGATCCTGTAATAAAGACTCCGCTGTCCTTCTGTCACCAGGCTGCATATCATGAACCGTGATAGTTAAACAGTTGAATTTTTTACAGATGGTGATGATTTCTATACTAAAATAGAATAAGATAAATAAGTCATACAACAAATGTGATTTTTTTCGCCGTTTTTCGTTACTTACGGTACGGAACCCGTCGTACGCGAGTCCGAGTCGCACTTGGCCGGTTCTCTTAATTATGAATGCGTCTTAACTAGAAATAATTCGTCAAGATCAATTTCCTGGGTACGTTGTCTCACTCTTCATCACTGCGCGGTGGTTCTCTAAACTAATATTATAAAGAGTAAAGATTTGATTTTTGGTTTGTTACCATTTAACTCAAAAGCTACTGGACCGATTTTATTTATTTATTTATAACTTTATTGCACACCTTAGCTTATTACAGGATTTTAAACATTCTTTCAGCATTAGAAAGATACATTTTCACTAAATAACATAGGCATATATTTTCTATTTCTACAAAGGTGAAGTCTCTGGCAAATGCTAGTTGTTATTTAATAAAACGGTAGAGTAGTATTTCTATTTACTACGAAACATTAAAAAACCCAAGCGAACAATGACCGGTTTTTCGGTTCGTAAACAATTCAAATAAGCAACAAGTATTAATAGTGAAGTGTGGTTCATTTATCACGCGAATATACTGGCAATAACCGGTTTCAAAATATGCTGCATTGGTTCAAATAAAATATTTTTATTAGGTTAACAAGAAATGTGTGAAATATTCTCATTTATCACACACTTCACGCCAATTTTATAAACGCGAAAGTTTTTATGCATGTGTGTCTCATGTCTGTGTATGTTTGTTACTCTTTCACGCTCAAATTAGGCTTTGTTTCATCGTAATCGGTAGACTATATCGAAAGATGTACTACATTTATTGGTTAGGTGTTACGAAGTTCGCAAGGGAATAATTTTCTTCTTTCGCATGGGTGAAACCGCTTCCAGAAGCTAGTATGTTCTTTAAGAACGTTTGATCCAGTGCATCAAGGAACAGGCACCAGATTAGATGGACATTCCTACTAAAGACCGTTTTTGATCAGGTACGATAAACGTACCAGCTTGGATAGCAACGCGTCTGGGTGGATCTGTTATTTCATATTATGGTGTTTAATAAAATGAAAAAACAGAGAAGAAAACAAAATTAATTGGGCTTTTTGAGGTGGAAAATGGTTAAATAGCTCCTCCCGGTCTGGTGGAGCTAGAGGGAGTATCAGACTTTTACCGACAAAACCCACTTGTTCAGCTGTGTATCTTCTTCCCTTTGCGTTATAGGAACATGGTAGCTCTTTCAAACAATCCAGCAAACCATAGTAAATATTCACGTCGTATAAAACCAGTGTTAGAACATCTGATTGTAGTTTGTATCACTTGATTGGCAAGTTTGGTCATTAGCGTGCATAACAATCCTCAATCCCCCTGAGTCCTGATTTTAACTTTAACAAAAGCCATTCATCGATCACACTGGCGGTTAGCGTGTTGCTAGAGCCTTGATTATAGTCTGAGTCATTGACAGAGGATGTTCCATTTAAATGTGTAACGCGATTGCGATACTAACCGACCAACGTATTTGACAACAACATGTCAAGGAGATTCGGCAATTAACACTGTGCAGTTTTGGGTTTTCCATTCCTTAAAACCAGGCAGCTTCAATTATGATGACAACGGTGAACGATTCTTAAACTGTAAAGATAACTACAGCTCTACTGCTAATTCCGGTCCACCTACATTGCGGCAAAAACTAAAAGCGTGGCGCAGGATGACGTAATATCCTGTCTGTGTATCAGTTTTTGTTGACCTCAGAACTTGCTAATATTCAGATAGTGTAGTAGACTGACAGTAATTAGATAAGTCTGCATTTAAATTAGATGTCGGGATTTATCATTTTTACGCTAAATATTCATTAACTGGGGGTTCAATGAGCTGGTGACATAGAGCCTCCGAAGTGACAAAAATAAAACATCTATTAGTGGTAACTACCTATTAGTTTATGGAGTCTGTGGTATACACATTAAATGTAGGATAGGTCAAGCAGGACGTCACGTTAGAAGTGCTCCCACCGGGGTCTCGACTAGACGTCGACTATACGTCACTCCTTGACTTTGCCTACTTACTGACAATTTGGTTGTTTCATTTACTATAAACCTAAATCCCTAACAAGTGATTTTAGTGAACACCACATTGGCGACGAGTAAAAGCGCAGTAAGTAAAGTGATCTTAACTCAAATAATGTACTACTTACGGATATTGGTCAGCAACAAAATTAATTTTCACAGCAGTGTTTAAAAAAAAAAAAAAAGTGACCGATACCTGAGTGAAATTCTGTAAATATTTCATATATCAGCAAGAAAAGTATAATTTTACAGCACAAAGTGCTTTGAAAGAAAAAATAAAAATAAGTGACCGTTTTCTACATTAAATTGAAATTCAGTAAGTGTTAGTTTCATAGAAATGTCCATATTTCGGTCGTTATTTAGCTATGTATGAGCGATCTGCGTCAGTGATTAACTGAGAGATGCGCAATATAAATCGATGAAATCATTTCGTCATTTAATACATAAACGGTACCGTATACTATATCGGAATGTGATTAGGGCATACAAAATGTCCCTACATTTCGAAAATAAATAAAAATTCCAAATACAATGTTTGTTGACCAAATTCGTTTGTGGCTACATAATATCGAAATAAAAGTGCCAACGAGAGTCGTTAAATGATCAGTACCAACGAGTGTTCGTTAAATGATCGAAACAAAATAAAAATATTCGATCAAAATTTCCAGCGATAACACGTTTACTTATAGATGCTAATTTTATCGAAAGATATTATTAGATCCCAAAATGAAATGTGCCAACGTGATTATCGTCAAGTACCAGTTTTAACGCCAATTACCACTTCGATACTTCGAAGCAATATGATGCCTGGCTAGGTATCACTGTATAGTTAAAACTAAATAAGTGTCATAAAATCCTTAAGGCTAATTAAATAAAATACATTTTGCACTGGCTTTATCCATCAAACAAAGAATTTGTCACACGCGTTATAACGCCCCGATGTGGTTGGTTCTACAATCTCTATTTCAAGTGGCCGTTTTGCTGAGTAGCATGGCGCGGCACTCCGGCGCAGGTACCTATTAATGGACCCTTGTGCGACTTGCTAGCTAAAGTTTGTTTATTTAAATGTTATAGGAACAGTGCCCATAGAGCTCTTATCTTAGCTGGCTACAATCAATTCAGGGTTATAAATAAATTAACGATGTTTTGTGTACCTATATTATTCTTGCATTTTAGTTGAAAACAAGAATAAAATGAGAAAAAAAAAAAAACTTATTTGAATTGTGGGTACAATTCTTGATTCTAGTTCAAATATGGTTTGAATTGTAGATTTAGTTCTGGATTCAATTCCCTAAAGAATATGGAAGATTATCACAATGAAAAATCATAACCCTTTAAAAACAGCAGTCCCGCCATTGAGCTAATCCACGATAGCCAGAGTCAAAGTGCAATAAGTACCTGCCATAATGGAGTTGACACTGAACAAAAAACTGTTGCCCATGCGGCAATTAAAATCACAAACGTGATAAAAGTACCTTTCCTGTAAATCTATTGCTAACGTGTTTTCAAATTATATTTCCAGAAACACTGCAAAACAAGGACAAATAAGAAAAAAAGGCACTAACCTCGTGTCAAATAATAACAATGAGTTGTAATCACAAAAGTGATTACTTAAAGTTCGAGCAATTGATGAAAATTCAGTTAATGCCCTATAATTAATGCAAATGGCATAAATAGGTTTTTTGAGTATTATTTGCAGAATAACGCGGAAACGAGAGTCAATAAAAGAGAAAATTCTGCCTCTCGTCAAATGATAACAATAAAGTAAAAATATTAAAAAACAAAGTACTAAACAAAACATCTAGCACTTATATGGTAGGTAGGTTCACACCTACTTATCTAATTTGCCACGTTGCGTCGATGAAAATTTAACACGTAATAAAGTGCAAGAGTTATTTGATATACAGAAAAAAAAATAGCTCTAAAGTATTACTAGCAAAGCCTATGGTCACAAAATGTTTTAAGAAACCTATTATAAAAATTTAAAAAAGGCTTTGATCTGAATTCAATTGCCAACTTAAAGATCTTTATTGATAAAAAAAAAAAAAAGTCCAACGGCTATTTGATTCCTAATAGCATAAAAAAAATAATAGCAAAAAGACGAGCTAGACAAACTGTATAGGACCTGGCTTGTAAATAAAACAATATTTCATCTTTTGGGTACCTCTGGTGATCCCGGATGCCTGATGATCAATAATATTATACTAAAATATCAATGCTGATGATGGTATACGTATTTATCTGCAGATACGTGAGACCTAGATAAATATAATAAGTACTAGCGTAGTATTACTTAAAACGCTATGTACATGTTTTAAATCAAAGTTCATGAATAGTTAAGAAGTCAATCAGTAAATGCTATACATAAAAAAAAAGTCGAAAAAGATATCTACAGTACCATAGGGAAGAAACTCTATGTACAATTGTACATGTTTCAAATCAAGTTCATAAATACTTAAGAAGTCAATCAGTAAATGCTATACATTTAACTAAAAATAAAAAAAAGTTGAAAAAGATATAGTACCATAGCAAAGGAATTGTTGACTTTACTTACAACATAGTGATATAACATAAAAAAAGACTGAAAGAATTAGAAATAAACACTCGCAGCACTTTTAAGTTAATTTGTGATGCGTTGTTAAATAATTTCCAGAAACCCGTAAGTATTTAAACAACTATAAAATTACAATAAACAAAAATGAAATATTTTATATCAATTGAAACTTCAGTGCCATCAGGTTTCAAACTAGTTAATAATAAGTCAGTTTGACTTTCACATGGAAATGTTGATGAAATTCAATGTTTTCTGGATCAATTTCATTGAATAATTTAACTACAACTTTCAACCCTAAAAATCAATGGGTTTAAAAAAAAAAATATCCCTTGGCTATAATGACAAGAGATCGTACAATCGTACCCAACTAGAACTAACTATAGTTCTGTTAACTTTGGAGACAGAATCTGACAGATGTAAAAAAATTAACTCTGTCAGACTAAAACAAAGCATAGTCCGTGTATCTAATTGAATTCATGAATTGATTTGAATTCAATACAAATTTGCATTTTGAACAAACAAGAAGCTCTACGGACACTTGGATCAATAAATAATTACTTATATCGATAATGCATACATTTAAAATATCCGTATTAAAAATACAAATACAAATAATGAAAACCAATCATGGCAATTACAAAATGACAAGCCTAATTGCGAGACGACCTGTCCTAAATATGACTCGTGTACTAGCACAATTCAGCTCAACTCTTCTGAAGGAAACCGAGTCATCATCAGCAAAATATGTGAGCATGCATGACATTCTAACTGCCAGAGCACATCCAAGTCAAAGGCCAGCCAGTAATACTAATTGATGTACCTAGTACTCACTTATTTCGAAATCCAACTAACTAATAGAAAAAAAACTAATAAAGCTTAGGTCATATACTGATTCCTTAGCCACAGGAACAAAAACCTAAGAACTAGAAAAAAAAAAAAAAAAAAAAAAATAGGCACAAACATAAGTTCATTGAATATTAAATTTAGGCTAAAATCGAAACCAAATAACATAATTGCGTCATAGGTAAAAGAAACCAATTGCTGATTCTTATAACTCACAAGTGGAATCGTAAAACTTCTAAATAGAACAAAATACCTAATAGAGTTAAAATGTATTGTATTTCGAAGGCGCAAATCTTAAATTGGCTTACAGATGTTGTTCTGAGTCTGAGAGTCATGTGCATGGAAATTTACATTTCTGTAAACACACAATACAAGAGTAACTCATAATGTGGAGCAAAAAAAAAAAAAAAAAGAAGAACATCTGATAACGGTAGTCAATCTGTAATCAAGGTTGTACAGTATTAAACGAGAAATAATTAATAAGTACCTACTGAATTCCGAATCCGGAATTAAAAAACAGTCAAAGCAAAAATAGATGGACATCAGACCTTAAGAAATATCCAAGTCGAGATATTAAAGAAGCCTACAAGTAAATTAATCGATTTATGTTACCTTTGTACCATACTTCCAAAATAAGCAGTTAGGCACAAAAAAATAATAATCAAAACATAAAAATAAAACAACGATACGCCTCACCCCTTCGGAACTGGACAAAAGAACATGAGGAACATCAGACTAATAGAGACCACCATAAGACCACCGAGTATGAAGCATCACCTTCAATTTAAATCAATTTAAAGCATATAGATAGTAGGAAGCATTGGATACGCTTCTTCAAAAATTAAATAATAATACTACATTATTAAAGGCTTATTTGTAAGCCTAATACAAATGCTAAATGTACTCAAATCTGTGTGGTTCTTTATTCAAAAGATCATCTCAGACACTACAAAACTGTGTAGATACACAGTTCTAATGATTAGATCATTACATTACAGTGGATTTTGAAAGAGACTTTGACCTCTGAGTTTGTTTCTGTGTTTCTTCTCAGAGCAGTCAGCTAGGAAACACAGGCCTCATCTAGAAAAAAAACAAAATAAAAAAAAAAATCGAGTAAAAGTAAAAAAATAAATGCAAAATAAATATCTTCATTTTGAAATTTTTCAATTTGGGTCTATAAAAAAAAAATTTGAATATTGTTGTTTTAGAACTTCTCAAATTGTGTTTAACTACAAAACATAGTAAAATGTGTTAAACGCAATTCATTTCAAAATCTAAATATTATAATTGCACTTAAAATCTAAATAATTTTATAAAAAGGAAGACATGTGGGATACACATTAAAAATCCTAAATATATAAATGTACTTCAAAAAAACAAACTAGCGATTTTCGTAAATTATAATCTAAGTGTGATAAATATTGTAATATAATTATTGTACTTCAAAAACCAAACTAGCGATTTTTGTAAATTATAATCTAAGTGCTAAATATTGTAACTATGCTTGAAATGTAAATCATTTTATAAAAAGGAAGAGATGTGGTATACACATTAAATGTAGGATAGGTCAAGCAGGACGTCACGTTAGAAGTGCTCCCACCGGGGTCTCGACTAGACGTCGACTATACGTCACTCCTTGACTTTGCCTACTTACTGACAATTTGGTTGTTTCATTTACTATAAACCTAAATCCCTAACAAGTGATTTTAGTGAACACCACAGAGTCTATACTCATTGTAACGCATTGTATTTTTAATGAATGCAATCTGGTGATCTTTGTGAATGTAACGAATGGTATGATTCAGTACATGCCTACCCACTACATTAACTTGTTACGTAGCGTTTCAAAGCGTTGATACAGTGAGTTAAGTCGGCCTCCGACTCCGAACAGAACGCGACAGTGAGTTGCGCTCGCGTGACTCTTTTTTCTCGCGTACAATATCTAAGTGGACCTCAATTCATGTCAGAGTCAAGTCAGTACACATAAAGTTTTGAGACGGCATGGCGTGGCGTGAAACTGAAGAGACGTTTTATGATGCTTTATCATATAAAGTGAAACATTCGAAACGAGTTTTCTTCCTAGTGTAAGTTTTCAGTTGCTATTTTAATTCAACTAAAACTAAAAAGCTTCGTGGACACTAACTTGGAATTCAATATTTTTCTATAAAATAAGCGTGTTTATTCAAAACAACTGACAACTAATTTGGTATTTAGATTAACATTACTAACCATAAAATGTATTGCACATTATACTAATTATGTAAAGTAGTTTACGTTATTGCTAACATAAACGATTAGAATGATGTTTATTAAAACTTTAGAGGATAATAATCCTCTTATTACTCTTTATTTATTAAACATAATTAATCAAAAGATTCTACATAAACAACCAAACTTAAACTATAATACTTTAATCCTCTTAATTAGCAATACTAAAAAGCTATTCATCTTACTCGGCACAGTCTCCACGAAGAGATACAATCTCATGTGTCAATTGATTATTTTGGCACAAACAATCGCAAGGCAGACAATGTGTATCATATACGGACGTGTTTAGTAGTGGTCGCGTGCTGCACGACTAACACAAACACAACAGCTGTATCTTCGCAGTCAAGGTCAAACTTAACTCCAACGCGATTATTAAACTGACACAATTGAAACTTATTGTTGTAAAGACTTAGCGATAAATTAAACCATTGTCATGTAAGTGGTTAATCAGTATCGCAGAGCTTGACCAATCGAGAGTTCTGTGTGCATCTAGCAATATAGTCTGCTCCTTCTAAGAAACAATAAAGCAAATACGGCAAAGGAGTTTCCTATTCGTCCAATGACGTTTCGAAGAATGTTGATTGTTGATGTTTAACAAATATTATTTGGTTCTCCCCACAATTCCGATTTAAGAAACAGACAAAAAAACGACGTTATAGTACATTGGTACATTGAGTAATTATAGAACTCTTAAAGTTTAAAAGGTACAAAACATGAATATTTAATTGCTTATATTTTTTTTTCTTCGATGTTAACAGCTCGCTCAAGTTATAAGGGCTACTCGCAATTCAATATAATTTGCGGTTTTACATAAAAGAACATAGTTTATTAGGTATATTTGCTAGACCATTACTAATATTACCATACTTATATGTTAACAATAACTAATTTAAAACGTAAAAACAATATACGATATGTTTAGGAAGACCTGACTTCTTCGTAAGTAAGTTCCACCTTGGAATACAACAGATCCGTTCAGCGTTTTAATATTCACACTGAATAGTAAATCGGCATACAAATATGGAATTAATCCATAGGGCTATGCCATTTCTCTCAATTTATTGGTCGTTCCCCAATCACGATCTCGAATGACGTAATACTAGCTCAAATGTGCGAGGCTATAAAATAGCTATACGCATACTAATAAACGCACGAGTGTCATAAAACCAGCATGCGTGGAGTAGAATACAGTTATCTTCTATCCTCTTCACAAACGTTGAAATAAGTGCATCTTTACATAGCATAAAACAAAGTGGTTTTCTGCGTATGTCTGTTTATTCGCTAATTCCTCGTAAACAACGCAACGATTTAAACGCAATTTTCTCTAATAGAAAGAATAATTAAGTTTGAAGAGGGGGCGGGTCATTAGATGATAATATTAGATAATTATTATCTATGAACTTATTTTTCGGACATAAACTCCTATAGTTTTCATCTTCGTGTACCTTTTTCCTGCATATTTGTAACTATCTAATTTTTTTGCGTACCTTGTGATTAGAATTTAGGTATAAATACATCATGAATAGTTTGCGTTTAATTTTATCAAATACATTTTACAGTTACGATATAGTATTAGGTTCACCTTTTTTAAAAATGAGTCCATTCTTGAGCTACGATAACTCCGGATTGACTTGCAATTATTAGTTCAAATAAACTTTATATTCAGGAAGTTTGTTTTGGAATAATAAGAGATCTTAAGTGAAAACAACGCGACTCAATAGGTATGTAATATTGTTTTGGACACATTGTCTTTTTAGGTGCAATAATGATTGGAGCTAGAATTTGTTTGTATGACAAATTACTTAATAAGAGAAGTTTTAGAATTTTTTGGTTTTAATGAAATTCAATTTCTAATGCTTAAAATTAGAATTAAAAAATATTCGCAGTAAAAAATATCTATGTTTTTCAAAGTGATCATAAACATTTTATGATATGTGTAGATTCGTATTAAAGCTTTACGTTTGTGATTAAATTATTTAATTCAATAGGAACATAAACTTGTTTAGGTACTTGTACCTAGTAGTAGATCTACTATAGCATTGAGTACTTATTTCTTTGATAAGGCTCTCGAATGTTTATGTAATACTGAAATTAACCTATTGTTTTATTTGCAGATGGCGGGGAAGTATATACAAATTAGTATGGCTAGACCTTCTAATGTTCCTGCTTTTATACTATATACTCAATTTGATTTATCGGCTGTTACTGGATGAAGCTTCTAAAAGGTGAGATTGAAATACATCACATTATGCAAAAACTACGAGTGACCAATATAACTATGTTAAAAATTTTGAAACCCTTTCGAATGTTTATCAGAGCATGATGTAAACACTGGTTTTTAGTTAGCTTTTACTGAAAATATTAACACAAATAACATGTGCATGATATTTTGGATTATTAAGCCTATAATTTATTTCTGAAGGTGTCGCTCTCAAAGCTTTGGGCTTCCCAGTGTTCTATGAACAAAATTAGAGACATGTTACGGGTAGCCAGTTATGTTCGTATATCTCCCTCTCAGTCATTTCTTCAACCCGTACCTACCAATTGCTTGCAATTGCAAAGCAATTGGTAGGTACCAATTTGTTGCCGAAATAAGATAGTTTCCATTTCCCTAATACCTGGTTTCCACTCATCCAGCCCTTGTCTTTTTCTTTGACCAGGTCGTCGGTCATAGGCTGTTACAGCCAGCTCTGTAACTCCACTTGTAACACCTTCCTACCACATCTATTATTCTATCTACTGCATATGTGCAATTGTACATACATGGCGCTAAAGCACCACCACCATTATTATTGTTGTGTTCTAAATAAAACAAAACAAGCCACTCTTACTTTCCAAATTAAAAATAATGTGGAACGAAAGTTTTGAATAGAAATCGTACCTGAAAAAAAAAAATTGAAATACTTGGAAATCTACGTGTAGCAAGGTCATTACAATATTTTATCGTGAATCGGTATAATTTACTGGCATTCGCAGTTGTAACGAGCTATGTGCACGCTGATATTGTTAAATTCTTCCATTGATTTGTACCCACATTTGTATTGACAGGGTACAATGTACAACGTACTTAAATTGCTGTGCAAATACACTAGTATAAAAATACTTGCAATTTTTCTCGCAGGGTGTTCGAAGGCGTGGTAAACTACTGCAGTTTTCACGGGAATGTGATCCCCCTGTCGTTCGTGCTAGGTTTCTACGTCACCGTGGTGATGAACCGCTGGTGGAATCAATACACAACCATTCCTTGGCCCGACTCCATCGCTGTGTTCGTCTCCGCCAGTATACATGGACAGGTATATACAAAACTGATTGTCAACCTGCAGGCGTTATTACAATGCTATTTTGTAATTAGTTACGTCAATAATTACTAATAGCTATGCTGGTCATAATTTTTTTACTCCCATATTGTCTGATTTGCTCCATCCTACGCCATGTAGGTAGCTACATATGTAAATTACATTGTATAGCTAGTTGTCTCTACTTGATATAGGTTCTTCCGGTAATTGTTAGGTTGGGCTTGTCAGGAATTTGTCGTGCTCTCCTGAGCAAGAGTACTTAAGTTCATTCCAGTTTTCTGACTAGTGTAAATTTCATTCACGTTGAACAGGAATAACGATTTATAAAAAGTTCACTTACCTTTTGACCTTTACGGACCGCATGGTACCTACCTTCACGTAAACAAACTTGACGCATTTTGATGATATCGGTTTGCAGGTGGATTAGATCTCTGGCACCGTTCGCCAGTCAGCAATGTGATGTAAACCCAGCTTTTAAGATAAGAAAAAAAAGTGCTCCTCGGTAATAAATGAGTTAGTAGCTTAGTTAGTAGTAAATCAGTAGTACTAGTGGTCGTTAGTACCTAGCCATATGACATAAGACACCTAATATTATGCTACATAGTTGTTGTTTCTATGCCCCTTAATGTGTCAACAAAACATCCGCATGTCTAACTTATTACCTATTCATTATTCTTCCATTCAGTTTCTCACAAGACGACGTACATTATATTATATTTGCAATCTTGAGTCAGTAATCTTATCTCTTCATGTAACATTACGTAAACCTATGAATGCGTAATAATATGAGTGATGTGATAGCTTGCTTTTCGATGATACTAAATTACAAACACGATGACGGAAATAGTAAAACAATCAGCTGATAAATAAAATTTGAGGAAATGTTTCAATCATAACAGACTATCTTGCACCGATAAGGAATTTAATTGGAGTGCCAACGTTTTTTCGATTCGTTTGATCCGTTAGCCGATAACCATTTTAAACACTACTTAATTGAATTAAAGTAAATAGTAGTAAAAATAGAACGCTCTCGCGGTGCGCTGTAGGCGGAGCAAAAATAAAGTATGCACAAAAATAAGAAACATATGCTCGTTGAATCCGTTTCGCTTTACTAACACCGACAAAAGTTTATTTTACAACAAAGCAAGATTCTAAGTAATACATATAAATAGATAAGTACGAAGAAATACAATTAGTTCGCACGATGTTAGAAGTGATATAGCCTTGAGATTGAAATTCAGTTCAGTGACAGAGAGCACTCGGGGTAGGGCAAAAACACGATGACGTATTATCAAGTTGATTCCGGAATTACTCATGTTGTATTTTAACGTGATTGAACATAATTTAGTAATTTGACGCTTGGTTATCGCAAAAAGTCAACACTATAATCCAATATAAAAATAATCACTAAATAAAACCGAATCCATGAGAAAATGGCGTTGCGAATAAAACAACATTATTTAATAATGCTTACCTATCATGATTGTAGGTCAACCCTGGGGATTAATTTGGTATACATTCACTATAATTATTAAAGTAACGATATTAAACTGTTTTATGAAATATTATGGAAGGCAGTAGGAATTTGTTTGTAAACTAAGTAGAATAGTAAATGCAACACTTGCAGTGTATCGCAGACAGGACATATTTAATTAATAATTGCTATTTGAGGACAGGATGAGCGCGGGCGTCTCATGCGGCGGACTATTCTCCGCTACGTCTGTCTGTGCCTCACGATGGTGCTCACGATGATCTCACCCCGAGTCAAGAAACGGTTCCCTACGCTCACCAACTTCGTGGATGCTGGACTTCTACTAGAAAATGAAAAGACGATCCTTGATAATCTGAATGACAAGTTTCCTAAGCCCTCGAAACATTGGTATGAGATTTTTTCCTTGTCATCAGAAAACTTCCATTTAACTTCCATTGATGATCTAATCCTAGATCGTAGATACGTTTGTTTTATAGTTAGTGACATGAATATCAATTCCTTTTAGTCATCCTATAGATTCTTATAAGGTCCAGTCAAATTAAACCAATTAATAAGGGTTAGGTTACACTAATTTGCACCCAGCTGAAAATTGGTAGGATTGTTTAAAACACCTTCATAAATAAAATCTAAAAAGTCCTCATCGATCCGACTCCTGGAAAAAAAAAGCGGGGTCAAAGGTCACAAAAACGAGTTTTTCGTGATTTTCAAAACGGTAAGTTCTATCATAAAATTAGCTGACATGAAATTGTAGATCAGATAATTATCTACAAAAATGTCTAATTACTTTTTTTCTAAGAGCCACCGTTTTTAAGATATAATGATTCAAAAACTTGAAAGAGGTAATTGTCATAATATGCACACGTTTTCATGCCACCTTTGAGGTCGCGTACTTAGCATGATTTTAGGATTCCGTATCTCAACAAGAAAAAACGGAACCCTTATAGGATCACTTTGTTGTCCGTTTGTCTGTCTGCCTGTCTGTGTATGTTTGTCTGTCTGTCTATATGTTTATTTATTTATTTATATACTCTTTATTGTACACCAATATTACAATATTTTATGAAGGAAACGTTATAATAAAAAAACATACAATTGGCATATGTTTGTCTGTCAAGACCCTTTATCTCGAGTACGCGTTCAGGTATCGGGTTGAAATTAAAACCATATACTCAAATCTGCGGTCACTTGAAGCTGTGAAAAAATAAAACTTGTAAGATATCGAAAAAAAATGATACGGCCGTTTATGTTCAATTTCCGAATCGAGTCTCAAAGATTTTTACAAATCGCATTATAGCGTTTTTCTTTTATGATGTAGCTACAAATTTACAGTTTTCAGACTTTTTCCTATACTTATGCTATGAGACCTTGCTTTATGCCAAATTTCAAGATTCTAGGACAACGGGAAGTACCCTATGAAGTTGGATTTTGAGTGTCGAAAACGTAAACGGCCGTATCTTTGGTTTTCGTTAGTTTACAAGTTTGATTTTTTCTCAACTTTAAGGGACCGAAGACCTGAGTATATAGTTTGAATTTCATCTCAATACCTCCACGCGTACCCGAGATAAAGGGTCTTGAAATACAGATAAACAGACAGACGAACAAGCAGACAGACGGACGGACAACAAAGTGATCCTATAAGAGTTCCGTTTTTTCCTTTTGAAGTATGGAACCCTAAAGTAAGTACACCACCTTAAAGGTGACGTGAAAACGTGTGCATATGACGATCACCTCTTTCAACTTTATGAATCGTCATATTTCAAAAACGGTGGCTCTTAGGAAATAAAGTGTTAAGACCATTTTCTAGGTAATTATCTGATCTACAATTTTTGTCTGAGCTAATTTTATGACAAAACTTACCGTTTTGGTGAAAATCACGAAAAACTCGTTTTTGTGACCTTTGACCCCGAATTATTTTTTCCTGGTGTCGGATCGATGAGGACTTTTTAGATTTCATTTATGATGGTGTTTTGAACAATCCTACTAATTTTCAGCTGGGTGCGAATTAGTGTAACCTCGGATGTCTAAATTGACCGGACTATTACCAGTTAGCCGTGTTAACAATTTACCGATAAAATGCGAACGAGCGATTTAATCATCAACTATTTTATTATACAGTACATGTTGATTTCATTTAAGTAAAATACAAAAAGGCCCGAGCTTACTGATCATAAGCTAAAATTCACTGTAATTTTAGGTTACCTATAGTTTGGGCGACTAGCATAGTAACTAGAGCCCGTAAAGAGGGCCGGATAAGAGACGATTTCGCAGTGAAGACGATTATAGATGAGCTGAACAAATTCAGAGGGCAAGCTGGACTTCTTCTCAGTTATGATACTATAAGTGTGCCTCTAGTATATACTCAGGTTTGTACTCATTTCTAAAAGATGCTCGATATGCCATTGATTTCTTAAAATCTATATAATATGTAACTATTATTTTTCATTTACCTTTCAGGTAGTTACCATAGCCGTATACTCATATTTTATAACATCTGCCTTGGGCAGTCAATGGGTCGATAATAAGTTAGAGAAACATGATTCTGCCAACATTAGTAATATTGACCTCTACTTTCCTATATTTACTACGTTAGAATTCTTCTTTTATATGGGCTGGCTGAAAGTGGCCGAGTCACTTATCAACCCTTTCGGCGAAGATGACGATGACTTTGAAGTGAACTGGTTGATTGACAGAGATTTGCAGGTAAGCCGGATTTGGAAATAATTAGCATTGTTGGCCAATTAAAATTTTCGAATGAAACTGATAAAGCATGCATGCGTGTCTGATTAGGTTTCGTACATGATCGTGGACGAGATGCACCACGAGCATCCGGAACTGATAAAGGATCAGTACTGGGACGAGGTGTTCCCGTCGGAGCTGCCGTACACGATCGCTACGGAGAACAACCGCGAGGAGCACCCAGAGGCCAGCACGGCGCGCGTGGCCGTGCCGGTGCGCCAGCGCAGCATGGTGCTGTCGGCGCCCTCGCAAGTCAAGATCGACGAGATGAACCCCTCCAACACCGTGAGTTACAAGTTCGACCCCCCAGAGGTTAGATTCGACCAAAATTATAAGCATGCTGCACGCCCGGAATATATGGAGCTTCGCAGTGTGTCGGTGTTCAGGTTGCAGGTCATATTCAATCTTACGTACTTACATGTTCTTTTTGGTACATTTCGTCACACTTAATGTAGGTTTGCTGAGCCTAACTCAGGATGGTTTGAGGATAAAATTAATGTTGTTTCATTAACAAGTTATTTGTTTATTGAGCCCAGGTTATAAGTCCGGGTGATAGTTATCACATTTTTATATCCCGTGTAATACTAAAACATTCGTACATAATCATGATACATCATCAATAATGATAAAACTGAAGTATAATACTTATTATTTATAACAATACTAAGAAATGTGCTTTTTTAGAATGACTAACATAATAATGTGACCTTTAGATAGGTTTCTTTTAACTCTTTCCTTAATAAAATTAATATTTTCCATGTTGTGACGTAAATTACTAATCTTTATCTAACTAGATATTCTATAATACTAACTGCCTTGATTAGTTTTGTTTATACGGTGTGTATGTAAATTATTTTATTTTAATTTATCACTATTTTATATTATATTTTACGATTTTTGCATAAAGTAATTATACCATGTACCTATGCCTAAATTGTTTAAGCAGATCATAAATGCAACAGTGCAGTGTTTTGACATGACATGAATATGATTCATAGAACCATGGAATCTAGATTATTATCGAAAGCCATGGTCTTATAAGAAAAAACCGGCCAAGTGCGAGTCGGACTCGCCCATGGAGGGTTCCGTAGCAGCAAGTAACATAATATAAAAGTTCTTGTAGTTCGTTATAACTTTGATCGATGTTTTAATAATAGTGTATTTTTTTAGATTTATGATGTATTAAAAAAAAACTACTTACTAGATCTCGTTCAAACCAATTTTCGTTGGCCGTGTAAACTACCAACGAAAATGTACATTATATTTTTTTTTGTTTTATCATTCTCTTATTTTAGAAGTTACAGGGGACGACGACGACGACACATTTTACCACTTTGGAAGTGTCTCTCGCGTAAACTATTCAATTTAGAAAAAAAATGATATTAGAAACCTCAATATCATTTTTGAAGACCTATCCATAGATACCCCACACGTATGGGTTTGATGAAAAAAAATTTTTTGAGTTTCAGTTCTAAGTATGGGGACCCCCAAAATTTATTGCTTTTTTCTATTTTTGTGTGAAAATCTTAAAGCGGTTCACTTACTAAGTTTCAAAAGTATAGCTCTTATAGTTTGGGAAAAAAGTGGCTATGACATACGGACGGACGGACAGACAGACAGACAGACAGACATGACGAATCTATAAGGGTTCCGTTTTTTGCCATTTGGCTACGGAACCCTAAAAACAATAATATTTTACTGAACACGAATGTTTGTGTCGATACTTTTTATCGCCGTGTGTGACGATTTCACGCTATCTAAACTTTTTTAATTGTGTGTATTTGACGATGTCAATGTTATGTTACCTCCTACTTGTCCGTTGAGTAATTTACCTAGGTACATAGGTCTTTAGTTCTTCTATCGCATTATTGTGGCTGTATATAATACGCATTATGTATTTTGTTTCTTTGACAAAGATTAACTATTATCCAGTTAAAATCTTATCTCTGTAAAGCACAGTGTTGCCGAAAATGATTGATAACATCTGTCTTCCTGAAATAACATAGTCCATTTTATGTGCCTTCTTCGATGTACAAATTAATGTTACATTATGTGTCCTGGAATATTATTTAACATAATTTTATGGTAACAGCAACTACAAATGAATGACGACGCAGTGTCGGGCATCCACTTCATCGTGAACCGCGGCAGTAAGCGCGGCAAACGTGACGACAGGAACTCTATGGGCTCCACAAACTCTATGGCCTCTCTGCAACCGACCACAACACCGATGGCGCGAACCGCCTCCGTCACGTCAATGCTAAAGAGATTGTTCTCGAAGGAGGACACGAGAGGCACGTCGGCATCACAGACTGATGGTGGTATGTTACGGCTGTTGAAACATGATGGTAACTCCTAATGCACAATTTCCCATAGCTCTAACATATAGCACATTAGAATGTAGTTGATTTCCTTTGGCTAGTGACATTTTTGAACTCAAAAGATGCATTGTTAAAAATGTTAGAGGGTCACATTCACTTTGCTTAAAATTGAGGTTCAATCGAAGACTGTCGCTTCAGGGACATCATCTACACCTATTATCAGTATCACTATGTTCATCTATCATTATAAGAACCTATATTTATCCCAGTAAGACAGAACGTTAAATAAATAAAAAACTGGGTTAAGCAAATAAGAAAATAAATGTACCGTTGAAAGCAAATAGTAGTGTCTTAGATACTCCTCGTGACGAGATAATGTTGGGAGTTTAACTCGGCATTTGTTTGCAAAAACGTCAATAGATTCGATCGAATGTGCCAATTATCACTCCGTTTGCTAATCACTCAGTGAGCTTCTTATCCATCCAATACGTGCATCATCTTCGATAATGCATTCTGTTAATCAGTTGTTTAAGTCGTTACTGATTACATTATCATTACAGGCTCTCGGTTTACGATATCTGCGAGTAATCCGACACTGAACAAGCCTGCCACGGCCGGCGGGGGCAGTATGAAGATCGCCAACGATATTATAGAGGAGGTCGACGAGCAGCAGACCATCACTAGCATGGGACTGGGGAAACGACCCGATGCCAGGTGTGTATTTACATTACCATTATTTACACTTGATTAACACCTTATTATGAGGCATTCTAACTTTAGATACTTATAAATTTTATAATACACAGATAGGAAGAAGGAAACACAAAAAATAGGTACCAAGGTCCAAGATGATACTTATTTATTTCTGAAGATATCTTATCCAGCTGTAGAGCTCTAAGAGATGTAGACATCAAGTGTAAGAGTATTGGGATAATAAGCACAAAAAATATTGAAATAAATCAATTACTCGTACATAATATATATCGGTGTTCCGAACGATAACAAAATATTACAAATATGAATTAAATAATATTATAAATAATATTTAAAAAAAAATATATGCATAGGTACTTATATTAAACTATGCCAAAATGAAAAAAGTAGTGTTCTTATAAAAATTACAACAGTTTGACAGTCCATAATACGAGGCGGTAGCGAGTTTCACAACCGTTAGGTATGCGTCCTCAGTGAAGGAGTAGGAATATAAATCGGTAGAGTGGGAAGGGGGTTTAAGAATATTCCTAAGATGCAACCTGTAAGGCGCTAAAAAAGGTTAAGGAAAGGAAGCTTTCCTGCAACAAAATTAAACAATATTATTATTTATTTAAATCGGATTCTTACATCCTTAGTTAGTAGCACTTAAAAACTATGTTAGTGACATTGCTCATTAAAATAAAATAGAATAAATAAAATCAAAATAAATAATAATCAGAATTAAAAATAATATTAAAATAAAGATTAAAATAAAATAATAAAATCAGTTCATAAATCTATACATTTAACTGTGCCTTCTTCTCGCTGCACCAGACCTGCAGCTGTGCATACGAGTCCAGTTTTTCAGAAAGGGACAATCCGGCTTATCAGCTATAACCCTCAAAATGCTGTTGGTTGCATTCAAATCATCAATACAACATTCTTTAGTTCGTCTAACCCTATTTTAGAACTTTTTCATGAAATAGTCATTCATTATAATTCCGTAAATAAATACGTGTTACGAGCGCACTGTCGCACACCATATTTTATTCACCATAATTTGACACTGGCATGCAAAATACATAAAGAATTTCACGGGGCAACACTTTTTTTTTTTTGGCGAAGAGCGAAGCCGAATTGGGAGCCACTTGAATTCTTTGCGAAATGCGTTTTAGTAAAAACTTAGATATAATAATTACCTTTTAGTTATACTGTGCAAGTACTAAGTACTAGCTCTGACTAGAGACTAGAGCAGTGGTGGCCGAGTGGTAACGGCCCCGACATACGAGTTGTAGGTCGCGGGTTCGAACCCCGCCAGGCATTACTTTGTGTAATTTATTTCATCACCACTGCTCTCAAAACGATGAAGGAAAACATCGTGAGGAAACCGGCATGTCCTAGAACCAAAAATTAGAAGACATGTGACAGTCACCAACACGCACTGGGCCCGCGTAGTGGATTACGGCCCATTCCTTCTCCTAGAGAGGAGGCTTGAGTCCCAACAGTGGGAACATTAAAAAGGCTGGCGATGATGACTACTAGCTTATTAATTAGGTACCTACCTAAGTACATTTACTTGCGAACGAAGAGCAATGTGTGAGTAGGACCGATGCCTAGGGCTATGTAAAAAATTATGAAAGGGATACTCGTGGTCCTAGAACGCAAAAGGCAACAGAAGGAATATAGGTGTGGTTTTAGTCAGTAAAAGTCTGACACGCCCTCTTCCTCCACCTTAGAGCGGGAGAAATCATTAGATACCTATCTAATTTCCCACCTTAAAAGTACGTTTACCTCGTAACTTCTTTTATTAGTAAGTAAATAGCTAACTTAGCTACTTACTTAACGCAAGAAGAGTAAAGTAAAAATTCCGTATGCCGTGTGCATACTTACATTCTATTGAAAATTCTGAACGTCAACAAAGACATTGTGCACTCCATATTAGATCGTGATTATACAGTTGTAAGCGTCAAACGTTTTCTTGTAACGGTCTCTTGTTATCAGTATGTGATGTACAAGACCAATGATAATGAACTTACGTCATGAACTGACGAACGGAAGAAGATACTTCGGTACTTAAAAATGTTAGTATCTACTTAATAAACTCATTATCGTTTCTTATCAAATTAGAGAGTTGAACGATGGTACTTGATAAATCAGCTACGAATAGAGGTGTTTATTTTTCTTAAAACTTCATGCAACACAAAGGTACAAAGGCAGACTTAATGTCTTAGGCATTCTCTACCATTCGACCAAGGGTAGTGAAGAGAAAAGAAAACATAGCAGGTGCATACAAAAAGAAAAGATTAATAAGAAAACAAGGGAACAAATGTATAATTTTTTTTTATATGTAGGCTTTGCATTGGCAGGGTTTGAAATGTCAAGCATTTTAAAAATACTTAAAAGACTTTTTAAAGAATGAGTTTCAAAACTGAACCCAAATAATTCAATATTAATGACTTTAATCATGATCAAGGGTACGATCAAGGTGAAACGCAGGTTTTATTTTGTTAAGTAACCTTTATATGAAAATATATAAACACGGCTTTAATAGCATAATATCATAATATTAAATTATTTTAATTAACCGGTTTTATATTGGATACCGGGTAGTGTGGCCTGCGCTTCAGTATCAACTTACGAGTATTTGACTCATCAATACTGACCTCAAAATGATAAAAGTTATCGATGTCTTGTAGTTGTAAAATGTAAAATGTTACCAGCTAAATTGCTTATATCGCTGAAAAGGGACCATAGTATCATCGATAAGACTAACTACAAGTAATTTTAATAATTGTACCTTTTCTGGTGATCAGCAGCAAGTGCCTGATTGTATGTACTATCGAAAACACTTCCGCATGACCACCGCTAAGTTCATTTTTGCTTGCACTCGAAACGAAAACTTTAAAGGGTTTGGTTTGGCGCCGCGCCGCAGGATTCAAGCGATAATTTTTTTTTTTAATTGATCAGGCAGAGAAATGATCACGACCGAACTTACCTACATATGTATGAACTATTGCAATAATGTTGTTTAAATTTTAATTTTCAGACCTACAGCGATGAGTTTATTCACGCAAGCACCTCAAACCCCAAGCGACCCAGTCGATGTCCCTTCAAGAAACTCAAACCACGCGAAGTCTAGTAAGAAATCCTTTTTTATTGTTATGTTTTCCTGTTGTTTGTTACTGTGTTGTACAAACGTATTACGTAATTAGTATTTAATGACCTCATCATTTTCTGATTAATGTGTTCACGCTCGATTCCTGAAAATACTTTTTATCAACATAGGCTCATAATTTGTAACTAATTGGTCACAAAGTAAACAATAAATCTCATCTTTCAGACAGTAAAACGCAACTCATTCAGTTGTTAAATTGGTACAAGGCAACATGCGATGCAGTTTTCATACTAAATACTAATTAATAGTGTTAATAAGAACCAATTTATGATATCATCACTATCTCGGCACTGAATAAGTTTCTAAGTAACGAACATAGCATACCAAATACCAATTACACTACGTAACATTTTGTACATTTTATTTCATATTTTCTCGGGAAAAGGCGTGAGTTTATGTATGTACCTGTTATATATTTTATTTTTACTAAACCTAATTAGGATATTTATTAATTATTATCTACTCCCTGCACCAATAAAATTATATCATATTTCTACACAAGGTTCTGAAAATTGCATGGTTTTAGATTTTAATAATAATTCTTCAGCAACTTTTGAATAGTCGCCAACCTTTTTTGTCATTTTTAGTTACTCATAAAAGTCTGTGTAATTATAGACACTCGACTGTCATCATCGGCGCCGACGCCGTGGGGCGTGCGGCCCAGCGAGAGAGGGGACCTGAGTCCCGCGGCGCAGTCGCTCACCACACAAGACTCCTTCAGTTTGCCCAATGAACGACCACGACTTGACAGCGATGTTGGCCCCTCACTGAGCGCCGCTGGGAGCCAGACTTTGTGTATGTCATTTTATTATCAAACTAGCCTTTGCCCGCAACTTCGTCCGCGTATATAAAATATAGCTTATGTCACTCAGGAATGAAGCAGCTTCCTATCGGTAAAAACATGTTAGCAACCGAACCATTACTTTTAGAGATTACCTCCTACAAACAAAAAAAAAAGAACAAACTTTACCTCTTTATAATATTAGTGTAGATTAAACTTTATTAGGAAGGTTTTACCTCATAGTGTAAGATTCCTCATTGTAAAGGATGGGTTGTATGAAAACCGCATGCAACGTTTTTCCTTGAATGGTACCGGAATTCTTTACTAGCTGATTCCCTCCTTTCGTCTACAGAGGCCTTTGTAGGGTGTTGAACTGTTATGAGTTCCCACTAATTTGCTTGTACTCTATTTTGTCACACGGTGATCAGCTTCGACGGTAATAAAATAATTAGATACTGCGTATCATGTCGACTCTGCGTAGAACTATTCCCCTATATAGGGAAAGTGGGGTAAACACGGACAGCGGGCAATCACGAACAAGTAACGTTGTGGTGTTACAAATTAATTTATAAAATCGTTTGACTATAATATATAATCTGTTCTATGTACTAATATTTTCATGATTTATGTCGGTTCTCTGGTGATTTTTCATTTTAACAATATACTATTAGACTAAATGTCGAAAAGAAAAGAACTTGGTAATAGTATTATTGTGATACAATGTTTTCTTAAATTTTCTTGTATAAAAGGCATTAGGTACAATTTTCATTAAAACTATAAGTTTTATTTTTTGGACACATTATTATAGATAGTTAAGTTAAAACTGATAGAGGGTTTTGGCGGTCATTACCCCTTTAAATTCATAATTAATAATAATAATGTAATTAGACGGTACCTTTGGCCCCTTGGCAAGACAATGGTTGACTTTTGGGTTTTGGAGTAATGATAGCTGTACCGCGTATCATTATCATTTCAGCTGAAGGACGTCCACTGTTGGACATAGGCCTCCCCCAAGCGTCCCTATTAATGTAAACATAAAACTAATTAGAATTCCACGTTTTGCAATAGTATGAACATGATTTTAATTTTTCTTTAAGTTTACACAATTACCCCACTATCCCCTATCAATACTGTACGTAAAATTTAAATTAGCTTAAACTGGTTCTCTGACTAACATTTGCCGTCTTCCGATTTCAGTGGATGAAGCAGATGGTGGTGAGGATCAGGAACTGGACGACTTCGATCGCTTGCGGAGTATACGTGAGCAACATCGGAGAGAAAAATATCTACAGAAACTCATGGCCCGTTCTGTCAGTGCGCAACAGGTAAAATACAAACACTCTTGTTGTTTTAATGAAAGAACGAAATTTTAGATTATGAGATCATTCTAAAGTTTATATCATCTGAATTTCTAGATGGTCTAACTGTTTACAATAAGATTTTTTTTGTCATCCAATAACATCTCCCACCCTTGGGTGGAGCGGGAGAGCTTGTCAGACTTTTACTGACTTACACTCGTTTGTTCCTTCTTTGCCTTCGTTCCAGGGGCCCGGGGGTTCTGTTTTGCACAACCCATGGCCTCATTAGGCTTCGACCCTGCTGGGCCCCTACGGTTTTGCTGACATCTCATTGTGGCGTGCGTGGAACACTACGCGCCGTCGACGACTTGGGGCCGGTCCGGATGGGTACCGGACGGTCGGACGGCGAGCACATTCTCGCTCATGTTCGCTTTTCGCAAGCCTTCGCCTAATTTACAATAAGATAAATGAATGCCACAAAAAAATATATTCGTCATTTATATTCCAGAGAACGGGTAGTACGGAGTTGATGGACAACGATTTATTATTAGAAGATCTGCTGTCTCAGTCAGCAGCCCTGAAAAAAGACGAGACATCAAAGAGTGACGATCCCAAAGATAACACCACTTGACATAGCAGAAGCTTTATATTTCCGTGGGAAGGCGCGGATTTCTGAACGACTTAGCACAGTTCAGTATTAGCAAATTGTGATACTTTTTATTGGTGCATTGGATTTGATATTAAAAGTTGTAAATATAGAAATGATTTTCACCATATTCATTGTTGTTTTAATTTGAACCATATAATTACTAAATTTAGGATCAAATTCAATTAGGCTAGTGAAAATTTGCCTTTAGATATTCGACCGAATTGCAATGAAAATGGAAAGCGATATACAAGACCACATCCGTCTTGAAGATATTATATCCAACCAACACACTTTTCAAAATGTGAGTTTCAAACTTTGTAGGACATTTTCAGGATTGGTAAAAATACCCTGGCCGTTCTTTAAATGGACATCCCATAGCGTGTCCGTCATGTACTTATAGAAAAAGTCAGCGTCCAACTGCTTCGGAAGTGCTGATGTAGAGATGCGCTCAGTGCCGTGGTATGACGCTGTACTGTACCGTGCATCCGTTCAACATGGCTCAGCACCTAACTGTACCTACGACACGGTAAACTTTCGGAGTCAGGGTCCGTGCCGTCCTGTATCGTAGCCTACCGTAGCAATGTGGCCAGACCCAATACTCTGTCTTGAAACCAACGTATTCCGATTCTCGCTCACATAAGATCAAAATAGCAGTTCTCTGTCTCAGTTCCTGGCATGGGAGTCGCCTTAACTTCTGCACATTGTGGTCCCCCGACTCAGTGACGCTCATATTTTAATTTTTTTTTTTCGTAATATCCCAGATTCCCAGTTTATTTACAAAAAAACTGGGCAAGTGCGAGTCGGACTCGCGCACTGAGGGTTCCGTGCAAACTACAATTCCCGATTGGAGCCTCGAAGATTTTTCCGAATTACAAAAAAAAAATAAAAATTTTGTGACGTAGGTAATAAAAATTTTACTGTTTTCAGATTTATTCCTAAATCTGTGCTATAAGCAGGGTCCGATCAAAGGCGGGGCAAGCTGGGTATTTGCCCAGAGCGGCAAAATTGACTTATTCCTATTTTTCAACCTCCCTTTAGCCATCTACATCCAAGTTGGCAGGTTGAGAATTTAATGTGCCACCTTTCAACCTACTTCATAATAATAATTCTTTATTCAGGTATAAGGTAAGCGACATTATAATTTACATTAATTACAATCACACTTCAGGTTGGATAGTAGAAATATTTAAGACCTAAGCCTAGCGCACACCGCTGGAGGCGCGGCGGAGCGCAATTGAAGACAACAATTTAATATAAACCTTAACTCCTTGACATACGGTCTACAAAATAATAAATTCGCATGCGGCGCTCGGAGCGCCTTCAAGCTACTACAAGAGCATGCGCGCGAGTGCTCCAGTCCAGTCGCCGCCATGCTGCTCTGCACTCCGCTACATTGCTCCGCGCGCGGCTGGCTGACGGTCAAATGCCTCGAGAGTTTTAACTAGTCCATTTTTCTTCTTCTTCTTCTCCAAGCGCAGCAATAATAATCATGTCCCAGTCCACATCCATTACGAACGAGAGCGAGTTGTCTGTGCAAAGTATCGATCAGCACTAAATGATATGGCCACGCTCGGAGTAGCTCCGCGCTGCCGCGCTCGAAGGCGCTCTCAAGGGCTTTTGGCGCCGCTCGAAGCCCGCGCGTTTCAAGGAAATGCGCTCCGCCGCGCCTCCAGCGGTGTGCGCTGGCCCTTAGACTCACGACTTATATGGTTTTGTGCACCTATGTAAAGCATGATGTAAAGGGCGGCGAAAATTATCTTTTTCCAGAGCGGCTAAATAGCTAAATCTGGCCCTGGCCATAAGACCTTGCTTTGTGTCAAATTTCAGGATTCTGGGTCAACGGGAAGTACCCTATGAATTTCGATTTTTGAAAGTACCTATCAAAATATACGTTTTTTTGTGACATAAACAGCAGTCTCTTTTTTATTCACCGCAGACTTTGAAGGTTCCCCTCGAAATAAAAGGACCAGTGAACTTGTAAATTAAATCAAAATGTTAATTATTAATTGTAGGTATAAGTATTGTGTATGTTAGGTAAGAAATAATATAAACAAAAATTAAGATGTTAAGGGAATTTATTTAGCTTAAAAACTGTTATACTACAAGCCTCAAGCTTACAACTTGAGCTTAGTCCTCCTCCAGTGACGCCTCTTAGCGTTGTAACTGAAAAAGAAAGAAAAACCATGTCATTGACTGCTAAGATCATGGGTTTACTACCTATTTCTAGTTTTCTTGAGGTTCTGCATGCGTTCACAACGTAGTTGACGTTGAGAGAATGCATTCTAGTTTAATTCATTAAACCCCAAGCGAACGCCGGCGTTCGCGCACCTATTGTCTTTCTATTGTGTCTGTAATTCTCACGATTGAAAGGTTAACCCAATGAATTTGAATTCATTAAACCCCAAGTGAACGCCGGCATTTGCTCTGTTGCATTTCTAATTACGGTATTCGAAAGATTAAATGGTGCTGCATTATCGGACCTGCACTACTCAATGTTAGGCCTCATTTCCACATGCAAGTTGGTCCATATTCTGGGCAATCAACCTAATGTGGTCAATTGGTTGATTATGCTTTGATGAATCAATTATTCAAACAAGTTGTTTGCGGTTGAAAATGCGCCAAATTAAAAGTATGCACATTATATTTAATAAATTTGGTTATTTGAAATGCACAACTTGGAGGATGCATATTTACATAAGTAGTAAATGTACATCTGTTCAAGAAAGAAATAATTACAAACAGTAATGCGAGTCAAGGTTTGCATTGCAATACAATTGAACAATTGTTAAAATATCATTAACCTTTCGAATACCATAATTAGAGACAAAATAGAAAAACAATGAAAGTGAATGCCGGCTTTGCTTGGAGTTTAATGAATTAAAGTGCAATTTATTAACAATTGCTCATGTTATTGAAAATGAGTTTTTGCATAGCTGAATGGTCAAGCGATATTTATGAACTTAATTACCAACTTTAGCATATGTTATTGTAACAGGATGATTATTATTTACTAATCATATTTTAGCTCAGTACAGAACATCAGATTGATAACTGAGGGTTATTACTGTCCATTTGCTGTTGATAGTTGTATCACTATTAAATTGAGGACTCTAATTTCAGTTTGATAGAACACAAACATTGGTTAGTTTGAACATGATTTGTTACTTACGTTTCAGGTTTTTTTATTGCATGTTAGTAGTAAATCCATACAAGACTACATCGTTATAGAATAACATTAGGGACTTGAAAATGTCAAAATTCATAGGTAAGGTAATTTTCAATTAATTTACTAGGAATTAACTCCGGAACCAGAATAATTAGCGAAAGAATAGGTATCTATCTGGGTTTTGTTGTGAAATAAACTAAAAGAACTTACCGGATTGTATTCCCAGTGCGCATTCTGACCCATTGTGGAATAGGCCTGTTTTGTTTCAGCTTTTTGGCAAGCTTGCGCTTGATAATAAATGTCTTGTGTGCCGACTGAAATATAAATAAATGAATTAGTGAATAAATATTTATTTTTCGATATATGATTAAATTAATATTTAGAGATTTTCAGAAACAAAATATCACACACCATTTTGCCGATCACAGTCAAAACAAAGTGACAGATTTTAGCTTTTTCTAAGCGCTAGTAGCAATGTAGACTAACAAGTTGGAGTATGAGGCTTTTAGCTCGCAATCAGTGTGACCGTTTAAAAAAAAGTAATCAGAAATATTTCAATATTTCATTTTACCTACCTAGGAACCTTTTAAAACCTAGATCCAGCTTCATGTCATGATGATCAATCCATGATCTATCTTGCTACGGTCCCTGTGCTGGCCAAAGATTTTATATATCCTGCGGATAAAAGTGCTGGCTTTAATCCGCCTGCTGAAACTGAAACTGATTCGGGGGACCACCATGACCTCTTATAGCAGGGCTGAAGTTGAACTGCCAGGCATTTTTGTACTATATCTTCGTTATATGATTTCAGTATGTTACAAAGTACTCTGTGAGCAGGCCTGTAGCTAATGCCTGTAACTGGCCTGCTAAGTGACGTTTACGAAATCCGCTCAAGTTTCGTTCACATTTTTTTTTGTATAGAAGAATTTCTTCAGAATTTTTTTTTTGTAATATGGCGTGCTATTTGACGTGTATTTGACAGCAGATGACCGTCTTTTGAGCGTCTGTAATGTCAAATTACAATCTGTCAAGAAAGTCATAAAAATAATGTTTTGGGAACTACTGTTTTTGCTAATACTGGCAACACTGAATAATTGTTAAGTAGCCTTGGGCATTTTCGTTCACTTAATGGATCTAGTTCATCAAATCTCGTTCCGTGAAGTGAACTCGTTCCGCTAACTCGTTCCGCTAACTCGTTCCGCTAACTCGTTCCACAGTTCATTTCGCTCCTTGACTTGGTACGATATATAGTACTACTGATTCAGAGAGCGAAATGAACTGTGGCATAGACATGTTTTCGAGGAACTTGTTTAGCTATTCGTTCATAAACTGTGAACTATAAACAATAAGATACGTCACCTATGAAATTCAGTTATAATTAATAGATTCGATTTCCCTTCATACTTTTTTCAGGCTTAGGACTGACATTTAAAGTGACTAATATGAATTAAATTAAATCGCTTCGGAGTTACTCAAGTCTGTAGACTAGAGACGCGGGAGTATTTTGAGCCGGTGAACTATGGAACGATAATTCCGCACTGTACTGAACGAGTTCAGTTCTTTCACTGTGTTTGAGCAGTTCATCGGAACGAATCGCTCCGGAGTTACTCAAGTCTATTGTTAAGCTGAGTACCTGAACTGTCACGTCGTATCTGTGTGGTTAATGTTTTAAAATATTTCGGTACTATTTCGAGTTTTTTTAATCGTGTAAGCGTTAAGATACAAAAAAATTATCGAAATGTTTATAAGAGCGGTGCGACACAAATTATATTTAAAGTTTTTCAAGGGTGTATGGCCGAAATTCAAGGTGGGAGTGCTGGGACGAGCAAAGACGATGTTTATGGTCGAACAGCAATGTTAACCGGTACGTAAATATATTCTAAAGTTTAACACACTAACGGAAATATAATGTTTTGACAATCTTCTGTTTTTAAGTACAATTTATCTATCTTTAACATTGTTTATGTCTTGCTAAGGTTATGAAATTTACCTACGATTTATTATACTACCACTTTACGGTTTTGATATTTTGGTGTTTTTTATTTAGGTATGATAAATGTATTTGTATATTTAACATATCTTTATTGACTTCAGGTGTTTCCGAAAGTACAGTTCGGCGGACTGTGGACTTAAAGCATGAAGAATGGGGGTAAATTTTCAACGCCTGGAAAACACAGGATAGGCCGACCTACGAAACAAACTACGAGTCAGATGTTGGCCAGTTTCATTTTGAAGAAGTTTCAGGCAACATTTCGGGAGTCGAATACCTCGGCTCTGATTATTTGGATTCGGATTAATAAAGATTTCATAAACTTTTTATTTTTGCAATGAGCCCATACCTATCGATACTCAGCGCCATGCTGACGGCAGTGCAGAGAGGCGAAACATCGTGATTTGCACTTTGTAGGAAGTAAATAAATGCTAGTAGCTGAAAGGACGAAAACAAGGGTTGATCAAACCAGAAATTATTATGAATATAAAACCAGATATTCAGAAGAATGTCTGGTTTGATAAACTCTTGCGTGTAGGTACGTAGGATAAACATATAATTATCCTAATAAGCAAATAAAGAAGTCTGGTTTCGTCGCAATGTTTTTATAACAAAATTCAGACTGGTAGAGAATGCCTAAGGCATTAACTCCGCCTTTGTACTTTTGTGTTGGATGAAGTTTTAATAAATAAATGAGAACTACACTACTGAACTCTAGAACTATTAGGTATCAGTTAAAATTAAACGTCACTTGAATGAAAATTAGTTCTAATAGAAATGTTGTTCGCCACTGCGACAGAGTACTTTTATTCATAGGGAGCCACTACCAATGAAAGTCAAAACTCGTTTGCAAGCATGTATTAAATAGATAGACGAATGTCAGATAGATCGGTAAAATAATGTACACGACAGTAAAGGGACCGTAAATCGGTAATTATTATTTTATAAATAAAAGTATCAATATCTTTTAGTCGAAGTTTATTGGGATACCATGTTAATGATGGTGGCGCCCTCCTTCTTTTTCATGACTTTCTTGACAGACTGTAAGCGATCTTCAAGCGTAACTGTTCACCTCTGTACAAAAGTCGTTCAAGTTTAGAACTGTCATGGGACGATTTTTAGCAATTTAGAAGCAGGCCTGTGCCTGCTTTTAGAAGGAATTTGACTCACTGGGAATTGAACGTCATGGTAAGCCCCCTGAATACGTTTAAACAAAACCAGAGGTTTGCAAGCGAATAAAGAAAGATAATCGTTAGAATAGTTAGTCTGACCAACGAAAGATGGTACAACAAAAAGGAGGCCGTATTAAAAAAAAATTGAAGCTGTTTACCCTAGCTGTACGCCACTTAAACGGAGTTGATACGTTTGATTATTCATGAAAATTATTAGTATGCGATATATATATGATGCATGTTTATTTAACAATTTCATTAAACCCCAAGCGAACGCCGGCGTTCGCGCACCTATTGTCTTTCTATTGTGTCTGTAATTTCCACGATTGAAAGGTTAAACACGTGCTGCATAATTAGCCACGATATTCAATGCCGCCAAAACTCAAGCATGTCCGTTCACTGCCGAATTTGCCTGATCACCATGGCTCTTGCTTTTTAGAATGTATCCTTGGAGTGTATCGACCGCCTTCAGCTCTTGGGAGTTGAAATTTTCTTAAACTTTGGGCAGTTCATTGAGTACAAAGCTACGGTAGCTGCTAGGAAACTCGACATTAATGCAAAAGGTTAGATGGCACTCAGTGGCGGATTAACCATGTAGCAAGAGTAGCAAAATGCTACAGACCCCCATTTGGGGGCTCCGCGTGTTCAGGGATCCCGCATTTTTGAACTTAATAAAAACTAGTCAAAATATTTGTAGGTACTGTATGAAACCTAAATACACCTGATTTCTTTGGATGTGATGAGATAGTCACTTTACTTCAAACTTTCCTGCAAACAAACTACAGAATAGAAGACCTCTTAGAATTTGCCCCATCATCGTACTTTTTACGCAACTGATCTTAAAATCAATGGAGTATAAGCCTTGTTCAAACTTATTTTTAGAAAAGGTAGCTTTAGCCAGCAGCTTCCCGCGTGAGAAGCCGCTAGCTAAAACTACTTAATTTTAATAGCCTCGGTTAAGCTTAATCTTAATAACCCTACCTACTAAGCTTATAGAGTTTGTGCGGAAAGTAAACCATCGTGGGATTTGAGGGCGCTGCTGTAGATAAATATCGTTTTTGTTATGTAAGCAACATTGTGACGTCATTATAGTGCGACTGTTAAATCTTGATATTTTGAAACTATGTTAGACTAGCTTCTTCCAGCGGCTTCACCCTACAATAAAAATTATCCTATTGGCTGAATTTACTCACCTAATGAAACTGCAAAGTTATAGCTTATAAGCTATATTATTGCAACGTTTATCATTAAATTCTAAGTTTTTGCGTAGTGCCGTTAATTGTGGCGACACCTGGGGGAAGCCTATGTCAAACAATGGACGTATTTCGATTGTAATGATGGTGAACATTTAAATGCAAACACGAACCTGTAAAGGAAAATAGCGTGAAGAAACTGCTGTACTGCCTATCTAGGTAGGTTCCACCAACGATCACTTACCCAGTTCCAACGAAAATGATTCTATCACTTTGACTGGGATCGGTCTATTATCACTGACTGGAATATTGTGGCTAGCAGCAAGTTTATGTTTACCCTAGTTAATCTTAAAGGTAAAAATGGGACATACTACCACTTTCTCGTTGTCTTCCTCAGTACATTTTTCCCTTTTGCTAATCAATGAAAAATATGAACTTAATGACTATGAAAATAAAGTACACTTCAGAATTTGTAATATTGCTTCGTAAAAAATCTATTTAGCCTGTAAAGGACCATCTCGTATATAAGATCCTTGGGATCACTTGGTTGTCCGTCTGTTTATCTGTTAAGACCCTTTAACTCGAGAACGCTTGGAGGTATCAAGTTAAAATTAAAACCATACACTTAAATCTGCGGTCTTTTGAAGTTGTGAAAAAATCAGACTTCTAAGTTAACGAAAAAAAAAAGATACGGCCGTTTATGTCGCAAAAAAACATATATTTCGATACTCAAGGGAATCAAAGTTCATAGGGTAACGTTGACCTAGAATCCTGAAATTTGGCATAAATCAAGGTCTCATAGAACAAGTACAGGGAAAAATCTGAAAATTGTAAATTTGTAGATCCGCCACAAAAAAAAAATGTTTGCATTTCGGAAAAATCTTCGTAACTCAATTCGGGAATTGATTTCTTAGGTAAATTTGTACAGAATCCTCAGTGCGCGAGTCCGACTCGCACTTGCCCTTTTTTATTTTACTTACTGTATCCTCACTCAAGCCTGAAAAGAAATATTCTAAGATAGTCGAAATGCATTATAAATTTAAAGTATCAATACTCATTATACTAGTCATCGAAAATATTGACCAAAACAAAATAAACAAAAACAAATATCGTCATGTTTAAATGAATTTCCGTTTAATATATATATATATTTGGAGATAACAGGGACAGGAGTTCACCTAGGAAGTCTAAAAACATTAAAATTAAAGTGTTACGTACCAAAAACACAGCATACCAATGTTTCCCAAGTTCGTGACTTTGTTTTGATCATTATTGGTGTGATTTTCCATTTTTTATCTTTGGCAAAACTGTAATATATTAAATATTATTTCCCTTGCAGCTCAATGAAATGTTTTAATCACATTTCTGAAGATTTCAATTAAAAATCACAATAAAATAACATAATAAACAAACCCTCTGTCAAATGATATGGCGTTTGGCATTTGACGGAGGGCTGGGTTGGGTTGCTACTTAAAATCTTTAATGTTGTTTTCACTTTACGCCACGACGGTTCTTTTATCGCACAGACAATACAAGGTTTTTAGGAAATTACATATTTTGTGTGTCTATGTGAATATTACATTGCCTGTGCGTAGTGACATTTGGCTCTGAAACGTGGTCGTTCACAATGCACCTCATCAGATAGTTTTAAGTTACAAAAAGAGCAAAGGAGAGGAAGATAAGTTTAAGTGGCAGTAAGCTGGGGACATTGCTCTTAGAACAGATGATCGATGGGGCCGAAAGGTTCTGGTACGGCGATCGGATACAACAAGGGTACCAATAACCTTTTTTTTAGTAAGGCTCACGTGAATTCAATTCGATGAGTCAAAAAGTATCAAGTTTTTAATGCCGTCCGCGTTCTATGCGCGCTTGCCCGAATCCGCGCTGTCATCTCACTTCTTCTTCTTATCGTATCGATGGCAAAACTAGTTAAATCTCACTTGCATGCATGCGAACCTATCTATGCTCACCATTCGCCTCGCCACTCACACAAACTAAGCATAGACTTATAGAAGTTTTCTATGGTTCAGTGTCAGTACGTTCAGTGTCAACAACATACCTACTGTCAATGTCAAACTTAAGTGTCAGAATTGTAAATTGATATTTTTTTTGTAATGTGTTTTTCGATTGATTAAATTAATAATACAAATAAACCATATCTTAAACTCGTTTCATAACTAACCGTACACCTAAAAGTATTCGAACATGAATATTTTTAACTTGAATAAATTAGTTACGACACTGGGAGTGAAAAGATTTTTGGAGTGTCGAACAGCTGCAACCAAAACAATAATCACGGCCGATGGAAAAGATGTACCTAAAAAGAAAAATTATGAAAACAGAATAACTTTGATAAGCCCGGATAATTCAGTTAGTATTACAGATCTAACGAATGCTCAAAATTTATCTGTTAGGCGTGATTTAAAACTTGTGAAAATACAAGATGTGGATTCCAAGACCAGACGACCTGTGTTCAAGTAAGTTGAGATTTAAATTGTGAAGATGAAACTCCATATAAATCCGTAGTTAAAAAATATATCCAACTAACTAATAACACTACTATTACTACTATTATACGTAACTATATAATCGTGAAACTGACAACTAGGGAACTATAAAAGAAATATAACTATGTATTGTATTTTAGGTTAATGACAAATGCAGAATATCACGCAGAAGAGCTTTCAAAGAGGAAGGAGAAACAGGTAGCCCGTCAGAATAATTTAATCAAAGGTGAAAAACTTATAACACTGTCATCAAGGATTGGAGATAACGACTTGTTGACTGGTGTGAAGAAAATGATGAAACTGATAGAAAAGCAATATGAAGTAAAAGTTGTTATTGCTGGAGAGGGTGCTGAAACTGTAACTAAATCTGTATGTTATTTTGATTAATTTACTGGTTTTTTTTTTTCAATAATTAGATTTTCAAATCTGATAAAAGGACAGGTGTAATTTTTAATTTCAAATATGATAGTAGATATAATATTGATGTGAACAGGTGTTTATGCTTGGCAGGATGCAGTTACAGACCAGAAGTAATTTGAATGCATCAGTCACTGTTCTTAATTCATTAAATCCCAAGCGAACGCCGGTGTTCGTGCACCTATTGTCTTACTATTGTGTCTCATAATTACCACGATTGAAAGGTTAAAATGCACTCATTTCATGTTTCAGGAGAAGATATACCAAGTAATAGAAAATCATGTGAAGAATATGAGTAAAATAGTGCAGAAGAGGATGAAGGGTAACAGTTTGAGGTTTCAATTATTACCATTAAGAGACAGCAGTTCCCAAGGTGCTAATAACACAGATTCTAATCAAAATAACAATGATAAGGGCCCACTATGACTAGGAACTTTCCTACTTGCTATATTAGTCACTAAATATGTGATATTGAGAAAATACTATTCTGTTTCTACGGATATACACTTTAAAAAATTATCCAAGGAGTCTGATTCTGGAACTGACGAATCAAACAGCATTTGGTATACATATTTAGTTTGGTATATTTTTTCTACAAAGTGAGTCATTTTGCTTATGAAATAATATATAATATTTAAGTTGTAGTAGGTAGGAAGTTACACAGCCAAGATGTACTGTCTGTCATTTCTATTTAAATGTGCAATATAGTGTAAAATTTATTTTATCTATGTTTACAGCAGCAGATTGCTTAATAGTTATGATAAGTTAAGTTTATATTAAACTTTTGGATGTTGTAAATATAGCATTTTATGAGATTTTTACAGAATATAACTTTATGACATACAAACATTAGGGACAATGATAAAATTACATAGTACCAACTTTTATGAAATAAAAGAAGTTGTGACTAGTAGTACTTACAAGTCTTCATTGATTGATTGTTTTGAGCAGTAAAGTGTTTATAATTATCCACAGTGTAATTTAATTGTTGGTTTTTGTCATGCCTTATCGAAATTCAAATACAGATATATATTTATCAATCAGCATTTTAAATGAACCTGGCAAGTCTTATTTTTTTATAATTCATACAAGAAGGCATCTGTTTGACCACTTTCTCACTTGTGTGGATGGTTTTTAATTTAATTGTGGTTATTGCAAAATAGTGATAAAAAATGAAACACATTTTAGAAATAAATGTCAATTTTAATACAGCATCCACCTAGTCAGTCAGTTCAGTCACAGTAGAACCATGTTCAAGCTTATGGCAAACCTGTTTGCAGACCGCTCCATCATATTCAGCTGGAAACAGATCTGCCTGCTAATATACAAGTCTCCACTCTGAACTTAGAAATACTTAAAGTCTAAATACATACATTTTCTAACACAAGAAGATACATTCAACTAATATGCTGACATAACTAAAATTCATAAATTAATGATTTATTTTTATCAGTTGGAGTTATCACAGATGTTTTAGAGATCGTTAATTCTTATATGGTAGGAGATTTACTGGTAGCATATAGGTACACATCTTAGACAATAATAAATTATTAATTGGGGTTCTATTATGGCATACAATGATTTTATTGCAAGTGTAAAAACAAATAATTTAAGAATTGACAATTTTCCTTTCTATTTGCACGCTGTGTCGCGTGTAGAAATACCAATAAAAAGTCTAGAGAACTAACTTTACACTAAAATAATAATGTCACTTAATAAACTATAAAGATGTTTGGACAAAGAGAATGGAAAATTGGCATATTAAATTAATAGCAAAGGCTTTAAAATTCAGCACAAAAGTATATACAGATTAAGCTTTCATTATTCTACAGTACCTACAATTCACGAATGATGGCGGCCGTGAAGTTAGCCTTTGCGAACGTTCGCGCATACTACACTCTTCTCGCACACGCACGTCGCCATTTGGTTCCTAAAATACGTTACTGCGCAGCCTTCTGCGCAAACTCCACGGCCGCCATCATTCGTGAATTGTACTGTATGTTTTATGGCAATATAATACAAAGTGCATGAAATAAACATTAGCAAAACGATTTGAGTATACTTCTAAAAACCATTGTAATAGAAGAATACTTTGTGATCTACTTCTTAGATTACATTAACAATAGTAGTTTATTCTATGCTTAAAGTGGAACACTTGATTATGAATATAAATAGTCGTTCCTAATCTAATTGACAATGCAATAGGAAAGAATACTTATCATATGAATCGCTACATAATAATGAACACTAAAACATTGTACCTTACCACGTCGTCTTATCTGTTACGTACGATATGAAGTGGGTCTTCTCCGTCTTGTCGCGGTGATGGTTGCAGGGTCGTCAATGGTTGCCAACAACCATGGGTTTTATTAGGCGTAGACGACATACGCGTACTGGTCCCGGTTGGCCATCGAGAGGTCAGTGTTGAGTGTCCGGCCCCACGTGATTAGCGGAGACACGGTGCCCAGCACGGGAGCAGCGCGTGCTACATTTTTTTTGGGGGCCTGAAACAATACAAACGTACATAAGCACTTATGTACTTACCTACAGCAAAAACTGATTGCAACACAAAGTAATTAAAAAATGTGGATTATGCAGATAAACATGCTAGTTAGGTTGGTATACTAGTTCGATTCAGGCTATAGTAATTTGCACATAAACACATTATGTTAATTTTGTTTTTCTAGTGTTATATAGATTCTAGCTATAGTAGAGCAGTCAGGTTTTAGATATATATATATTTATTATAAAAGTGTTATCATCAGTAAATGCTGTGCAATAATATGGTTTCTAGTATATATTTCAACAGTTCGGCTGTAGATACAATGACATACATAGTCATTAATATGTAGGTAGTACACCACTTGTTTATTTCAAGCAATTCTCTCTAAGTAACCCTAAGTAGACTGGGCTGCAAAAATTCCGGGTTGTTAATAAAAATTCTGATTTATATACTTATAAAAGAAAATACATAACACGTTTTGTACACTAATTCCAATTAATATAATATTAAAAAATATCATATGACAACAAAAGTACACATCGCAGTTAACAAGTTAATCTTAATACGGAAACTTTTTTGTTTTACTTTTTTGTGTTTCCTCGAGGAGGCCGTATCTCTTCATTAAGACGATGTAGCATGCTGTAAACCACATTTAATACGATATTAGTCTATGTTTAGCTATTCATGCTCCAGCGCAATCTTTAACTCGTGCCAAAAAGTCTGACCACCAGTCTCTCCAAGGAGCATCAGAGTCCCAGTAACTAACTAGTTGCCTAAGTAACACACAGGTGCCCAGCCGCATCAAGTTTAGACTGGAAGCCGACCCCAAGTTTGCTGGGAAACGGCTATAGGCTCTTCAACTTATGTAAAGGCTTTTCAACTTTTGTAAAAATGCGTCTTCCAAGTTCGTATTATGCGTGATTTAAGTGTGGGCTGACCACTCCATGCAGATAATACCGATGTTTCGAATATACGCAATGACCAAATGAATACCGTTTGGCCGCGCACTATATTGAAATTCGAGCTTATATTCACCAAGAAAGGACCAGCATGTTCATTTAAAACTGCTACGCATCTGAGAGTAGTTAAAGAATCATTTACTTTACTAACTCTACCACTCTGAAGATATCCCAGTCCATACCAGTATTGATCTCTACCGAATTCCATCTTTTCTTCAATACACTCTTGATGATACCTTTCTCCTGGTCGTCTAAATGTTATTCGTCTTCCATCGTGTGAAAATAAACAAAATCTAGACTAGTCGGATAACATAACCCTGAATCAATCTTCGTCTGTCCTATGGATGTGTTCGAGCAAACCGTAACCTGGCAACTTGGGTGTTCTTTGCGCAGTTTGAGAGCATGTGCTGGCTTATAGGGCTATATATCAGCATCACAAAGTCGTCGTGGTAGGTATCGTTTATATTTGTGTTTTCGTGTGTATTTTGAAGGCTGTTTCGGGTCTGAACCGTTATAAGATGTTTATTTCTTAGCATAGTGTTTATTATGAATTGGTCATGTCGTGTAGTTGTGCACCTAGGTCTGCCGTTTCCGGCCATCTGATATTCTATCCATGTTGAAATTGCTAGTTTTGGACCTTAAATAAAGACACTCCTTCGGTTTTGGCTGCGATTTCTTCCTATTTGTTCCTATTTCTAGTTTCCTAGTTTGGATACAACAACTTAGATAATATTAGGTATATCTATTAGATTTTTTGTAATTCGTGTTTAGGTTTTAGCGACATGGTATTGCATTGAATTCAAGATATAAGACAGCTCGATTTTAAACATTAGCAGTTAAATTTCTTTTCCTAATTTTGAAAATGCTATTTTTCAAAATCCAGAAAATCTGTTGTTCAATCTGTAATTTGTGTAAATAAAACCTCTTTTGAGATTTATAAATAAGGATTACTAATCTGCTTTTAACATATTATTTACACGAGCGATCTTTGTAGGTACACATACATAACTTCGGGGATTATTGCAATTTTTCATGTGACCCGTTTTTTTTATTTGCTAGCAATAATAAAATCAGTCCCTATAGGAGGACTGATTTTAATCAATTTGTTCAGGACACATCGCCGTCGTTGTGGGTAAAAACGTGTAGAACTACTAACGCCGGCGCCGTAAGTATAGTAAGCTCTAGACTTTTAACACCTCAAAAACCTCTTACTATGTTTATGTAGATTATAGTTATACAAGTACCTACGTATCATATAGAATATAATTGGTTTTATATACCTAGTTAGTAAAACTGCAGACGAGACGTGATAAATATCTTAGTAGGTAGTTAAAGGACTTACAGTGATGGTTTAACTGTCGCTGTAACTGCTTTCTTGTAATTATGTGTTTATAGAATCTTTAATTTACTTTACTGCTTTACTAACATTTTAATTGTAATAAGTACATTTTGGCGTAAAATATGTATTATATCCTAAACGTTTGCGAAGTTTCGCTATTTGATGTGATTTAATCGTTATACTGTTGTGTTTGTGCTATGGCTGATTATTTTTACGTGGAATGTCACAAATACCAGAAATCAGAGTTATAAACAAAGTTTATCATTCAATGCCACCCCGCATGTCTGTCTGTGACAGACTTCAGGCCGATAGTATTCGCCGACGTAAACAACAACAAAACTTGGGATAAGGTCGGAACGATTCACTTCTAAACATAAACCCAGATATAACTTAGTATAAATGATGAATATTTAATTACATGCAGTTAATTTTAAAATCACTTTGCCCTTAAACAAGTAACCTTAAGTAATGCAACAATGATTTATGATCTTAGCAAACTTGCAAGTCTAGCGGCATTCTATGTTAATTACAGACTATCAAGCGAGGTTATGCCATAATTCTATAGTTCCATTATAATGTTAGTTACTGATTAGTTAGTTTACATGCTTGAAGCGTTAATATGAGGGTTAGTTACTCACTATCTTCTTATTCTCTTTGTTAAGGAGACTTTGGTCAAGGTTTATTTCTAGATATTTTCTTTCGTTTTGCGAATTAAATTAAAACATAAATATTAAAGTTCAATAATTCACATCTTGGTTTATTTTATTATTCATATAAATTGGTTTTTATTTTTATTCCAATATATAGACTGGACTATTTATGCTTGTCCTAACCGGCCAAAATAAAATTATCATTTCCGTCGTTACAAAAATATTGGGCAACAGTAATAGTTAAAAAGAGAAATTAGAAAAAAATACTTAGTCATATTCAGTCCAAAAATAGGTGCTTCCTTTTCAATTTAAGCTTCAATTTGAAATTATAATTAAGAGAATAAGTTGACAGTGAAGGACAGACACACCATGTTACCCATGAGGGAGGATCGCCGTCGGCCCGAGCGGCGTTTGCGCCGGCACCAGCACCGGCGGCCCCGAGCTCGTGCGCGGCCGTACCCGCGACTCCGCCCCCCGCCCGCCGCACGCCCCGCATAACCCGCTCTGCCTACCGCCGCTGGAGCCGCCGCTGGACCCGCCGCAGGGCTCGCCGCAGGACTCGCCGCGTCCCTGGACTCTGACACCGTCTTCTCTGCTGATCTGTCTGCTATGATGTGGCTGTCCATGTCTTCCAGCGGTGAATCTGAACTGTTAATGAGAAAACGCTCTGTTACATTAATATTGCTCCGCTAACCGTTTAGATGAGTCAGATTGGATACAAGAGCTGCATTGTGAACTAGACAAGTTCTAAAAATAACAATTTCGAGTGTAATGAAAATGTAGAGATTGAGGAAATCTAGCGTTACAGTTCCTCTGCAAAAGACAGAGTTTGTTGCAATAAAACTCGGATGATTCAAGTGTCAACATTCAGTCTTCCTGAATTCGGCAGACAACAAGGAAACAAATGTTAAAAAGTAGGTAATAACGGCAACTTACTTGACAGTAACAGAGCAGTATTCACTAAGCTGCTCCCACGTACAGCCCTGGTTGCAGCATTCATCAGCGATACCGTTCACCACCTCTCGTTTTCTTCTTACTACAGAACCAGGTTGTTCTACTACTGAAAATAAAACCCGATGGTATAACTCTTGGAAAGAAGTACCTAACTAACACAAGCAAAACATGACGAACTCGTATTGCGCAAGGCTTGTAGGATTATGGCTGCTTTTGGTGAAGCTTAGTATGAAACTAGAAAAAGTGGCATAATAAAATTATGACCCAGTAGACATATATAATTGACTAAAGAGCAGTTATGGTCGCGGGTTCAAATCCAGCCAGGCGCAATTATTTCTTTGTTAAGCTAGTTGCAAAAATGTAATTATTTTGACCCTGGAACTACCCTATTTATTTTATCACTATTGCTCTCAAAACGGTAAAAGCATCATGAGGAAACCGGCATGTTCAAGAACCAAAAAATTCGAAGACAGGTGACATTACCAGTCCGCAAAGGGCCTGCTTGGTGGATTACATCCCATGCCCTCTCCTAGAGAGGAGGTCTGAGTCCCAGCAGTGGGAACATATTGCAAGGCTTGATTGATTGAGACATAATTACGCCTCGATGCCTCTGAATGGAAGTGAACGTTTTATAAGTATGTACACATACGTATCTACGTGTCTACTGGGTACCTACATAGTAACCACGCATTGAAGAATGAATAAGTGTTGACAATACATTTTCCTGTTATTGTATTGAACAATATTACAATCGCGAATTTCTATTTTATTTCGAGCAAAGCGTTATTGAAGAATATTTATTATAAATAGCAGTTTGTGTGTTATGTATTTTCACTGAATAATATTATTGTTAATAGGACAGGAAAAAAATATTCTATTAATATTAGAGAATGGGATTTCTTGTTTAATAGACTGATCGCCTGTTCGTGCATTTGGTTAAATACAAAATCTTTTCGTTTATTTACGAGTACCTCCTAGGGGTTATCTCCTAGCTTACGCACCTCAGAGAGTGTGTGTAGCCAGTACAATTGCCGTCACGGATCTTGAGCGCTGGCTTCAAGTTGCGCAGAAGTCAAATATTCGGTCTCTTTAGTGGTGCGAAGTGAGACGCAGGGGTGGGAAGTGTCAGTGATTGGCTCGCCGCGCCATCGCGTCTTAGACGTCACTCCTGATTCGTTCCCTGCGTTGCTGCATGTATCTAACAACGAAGACGATTGGCTCGCCAATGTATGGAATGCGCAAAGCGATACCCACTCTGACGCCGAGCGCTCAAGATTCGTTTCGGCAATTGTAGGTAGGTAATTATTTGGTTTGTTTGGATAATAGTTCACAATTTATATTTTCAATTCAATTTTCATTTGATTATTATCGAATATGTATGTTTTTTTTTTCTGTTTGTCTTTATATTAAAGCCCTCGCTGCCATTTAGTGCCATAAAACAAAGAATTTCTGAAGCCAAATCCTCGGTATCGCTGGGGTTAATTGACTTAAAAAAAAAATTAAGTATAGATTAATATAAAACAATGATTACACAAAAAAATTGCTGGTTAAGTGTAACTTCAGACTATGTATCAATCAATATTTTGTAAAGAAAATGGTTAATAAAGGTCAGCGGGGCTCTATGCGGGCGCTGGCGGTAGTACGAGTATCTGTGCATTTAACTCCGGCCAGATGTTCAAGCGAACATACATTTTAAGTTGCACCTGTCATGTTATGTTTCAGCACCTTCAAGTCATTAAGTTCGCTTTTGTAGTGTTTTTTTTACTAGTTTATAAATATTTAATAAATAAATAAATTTTATAAATTCTATAAACAGCAGTTCGCTTGTTATCTACAGTTAGATAGATAGGTAGGTAGGTAATTATGTAAAATAAATATAAACCTTGATATATTTCAGTATCGTAACAATGAATTAACACGCCTATAAACAATGTTTAAGATAATATTGAAGGGTATTTTTTTATAAATTACAATCAACAAAAGTGATTTTTCCCACGAGTACCGGGTCAATGAGTTACATGAGTTTTGACTTCTGTAACCCGTTAACCCCGTGTCCAAACTGATAAAAAAAGCAAATAATATGTTCAAATATTTTAGTTAAGTGGGTAGGTAGGTTATGTTATGTTATGTAGATTTATATTTATTATTATTGATTATCGAGAAGCAGACACATATACAATTTAAATTCCGGATAAAAATAATTAGCTCTTAGGCGCCAGCCACCGCTTCACTTATCTGACTTAAACTGCCTTAAAAATAACAAAGATAAATTTTAATAAAGAGAGATAAGACGAGTAGAGTTGATGTTGAATTCTGCGATAAACTCCTATTACATTATCTAATTATTTGGCAAGTATAACCTATTCAAGTACGTACTTGGATTGTTATACATTTTTATGTTGCTGATTGAATTATGAATGACCTTTCATAATTTATTAATGAATGTTGTTGTTAGTGATAGCGACAATATATGTTGCTTTCCGGATATATATCATACTTAGGCTGTGTGTATAAGGTCATTATTATATTTAAAGTCGCGTCGGTAAGTCCCCTCTTTCAGGAGAGGCACAAGTGCTCCACGGCATTCTCACCGTCTGCCTGACACAGTTCCTCACCGGACATGGTCATTTCGGGAAGTTCTTGTTTCGGATTCAGCCGGAAGCAACACCCGGGTGTCACTATTATGCGAATTGTTCGGAAGACATAGTGAAATCTGTCCCGCTTGGGTGGAGCATCGCCGTTTCCTCGTGCAAGCGATCGATGACGGTTAATGGGAAGCAGTCACCTCCTACGAAGCATGAATGTGAGCGAAGGAGATGCCCGCAACCGTGAGGGAACGGACATCCTCTCTGCCTAGTCGCCACGGGTGCTGGGAGTCGCAGGGCGATTTTCAGCCACTGTTCTCGGACTGGCGGACATTTATTGTTGAATTTGGTTAGACAAGGTACTAATACAAATTGAAAATAATAGCGGTCACAGTACTCTTCCTTGTGGTACTCTGTATGGAGTTTCTCAGCAAATTAATAGTATTCAAATTCGCGTTTGGTTTTAGTACCTACATACTCTAGATATGTTTATTTATATACGTTTACGATTTGTCAGGTATGACTTGAAAAAATCAAACGTTTAATCGTTTGTTTTATTTAGAAGAATTGTATATTTTACATATTCGAATGCTATTTGTATAATTGTATGTCTATAAATATTGCATAAATAGTATTGAGGTGCTTTGATCAACTTTTAGAATTGTAAACAATACCTGTAGGGGTGTCCCAGGGACTGTTGTAAGCATGGCAGACTCTGCTCATGATCTCGCTCAGCTGTCGACCGCAGAACCGTACTGTGGGAGATGTGGCCGCATCTGTTCTGCTCTCGAGTAGCATGGCTGCTGCCAGCACTGCTAGCTGAATTGCCTTGTTTACTAGCATATTTACTTATCTGGAAAATATAAAAATATTTCACATTATTTGGAATTCAGATTAGCGTTCGTCGAAAAGCGTATAGTTAATGGCAGTAACTTGAGGAGGATTTCTCCTTTTATACATTTTGGGGGCTATATTGTAATCCAATACGGGCACCGCCCATTTGATACCAGATACGTATCCCTTATAGCAGTTTTCATTTCCTAAGTGTATGATGGACTGAGTCCGTAGTTAAATGCACATTTATCAATTCACTTTAGGAAATAATAGATTCAAAGTCTGATACCGTAAATGTTACTTCAAATTAATAAGCGTTCTTGTGTGTACGCGTGGTAAAGTTCAAGTGTTACTGATATAAATAATTATAGTACGTATAATTAATAAAATTCACGATGTTTACTAATGATGCTGCTTAATATGATATATTAATGATCGATATTATCTTTTTACCGCCGCTGGACTTACTTGTGTACCTATATAGATTCTCCTTGGACCACATCATTCACACATGTGCTCCACCCTAGTGCAAGCAAAATATCTTGTAATGTTTTAACGAAAGCACAAACTAAATCAATGATTCAAGTTATCGCAACTTTTGGCCCATTGCCGAACACATTATCGCTTACCATCAGGTGAGACAGTCGTGTAGTGTGAATAAGCGCGAGCCTATCAATAATAATAAATATATAAATAAATAAAAAACTATACTTCAAAAAATCGTGAATATAAAGTCCTCAAAAAGTATGGTTCACACACGACTTAATTAAGTCAAAAAGAGTATGACTGGTGATTTTGTTATTATTTAAAGTAAATCTTACAGCAGGCTCCATTAGAAAATGATGACAGAAGTTTGGCTTAATGTGGTGCTGGTGTGACTACATTTAAATGTATTGATAAAATCGAACGTAATATATTTATCCATACAAAAATTATTTGTACTGGTCCATTAAATTTCATGTGCATTTAGCATTGAAATAAAACTGAGTTAGTAACGACGATGATTTCACTTCACCTTCCCTGTTCATAAAAATGCAAATCAGCGACTTCCTCTTATAAATTGCCGTTCCGAGAGTAATCCAGGGTGGGTGCCACATTACGTCGCGCGTCGTCTTGTCCTCATCGTAGAGTAATGAATGTTTGTACATATAACGCATCGAGGACAAGTTCTATTTATAGAGCGCTAAAGGCTGGTACAAACGTACTGGCAACGTGAGAGTTAAGCACGGTGTGCCACCTACCCAGTAGGTATTAGTAGACGCAGTGCAACCACTTAACGAAATCTACATACACATGCACATGTAGCCCGGCTACTCGCGCACACGAGACGAACGCGTCTACGTTCGTCTGCACTCGATTGCTCTCCATATCTGTTTGTGTTTGTGCTGTTTGTAGCAATGTAGAACGGCAGAACGCTTGACTCAAAACGAATTTCACTGGATGCCGTTGCTCAATCATCACAAAAATCTAGGTTTTTATTGCATATTTAATAGGTTAATTTAATGATTGACGTAATTTCAGATAAAGTTGTCTCATAAAAAGCTACTTCTCGACGAGAGATAATTGGAATGAAGAATGAAACTCGTCTCTTCCGAGTAACTGCACATAAACTTCTTTCAATTTGTGATTAAGGATCAGACAATATAACGACGTGGTAGTTGTTTAGAACACAATACTCGGCCGGTCACTCGTAGGGCGCGTGCACCGTGCGCCCGCGCCGTCAGCGCCGCGCCGCCGCGCCGCGCCGCCGCGCACCGCATGATGAGCCTCGTGCTCGCGCACTCGATTGGATAATTACATAAATCTGTGATTGTATCTGTAGCCTTGCTCCTGCTTTAATGTTGCTCAGTGTTCTATACAAGACTGTTTTTGCTGACGCGCCGTAGCTAACTTTGTTTAGTATTGAGTCACCCATTGGTAGACTTCGAAACCTATCAGCTAAAGATTTGTTATGACAGATAATTATCGAGTGTTAGAGACCTAGCGTAAGATGCTACTTTATCATTAAGTACAAGGGTTGCGAACTATTACTAGATACTAGGTAAGGTCATGTACCTATAAAATAAATTGGATTAGCTAACTAAGCAAAATGAAGTAGTTATGTACACCTCATAATGATAATCATTATTAATTAAGTAAGTAAATAAGCCATATTATCCGCGCTGTAATGAGGTGGTCGTGGTTCTTTCAGGAAGTCGTTATCTACAAGTTTATGAAATATGTTTCATATCTCGATGCTGCATGTCATTTAAGCAATTTCTTTGCATTTTACGATTTAAACAAGCATGCCACGGATGTAATCACCTAGATTAGGTACTAACTACTAACTTATTGCAGAATATGTGAACAGACTGCCGTGCTTTTGATTAAGGAAGTAAAGTATCTAGGTACTAAATTTTACAGAAGGACTTGAGAATTGTACAGTATTGGATTGTTGGTGGACTAATATCAAAGGATCAACTTTGGTAGGACCATGTGCTACTTGCATTTTCACATCGAATTAATTGGAGCTAATCATTATACTGACAAGTTTTTTTAAACATAAATTAGCGAACACTTCGTAGCGAAACCGGTATTAAGTTATGCGGTATCTAAGTTAATGCAAAATCTCTAAACCGCATTCGTACGCAACTCAATAAATACCGACCATAGTAGGGTACTCGAAAGCATTTCTTAAGGACATAATATTAAGGTAGCTAATTATGTTATTATTTAAAAGATTAGGTCTCGTGCTATGTTTAAAAAAACTTTTACAAAAAAAAAATACAACCGACTCCAAATTAAAAAAGCACTGAAAAGTACAAAATAACTATAATTTTGGAAGTCGGTGTTTCTACATAGTTTTGTCTCTTCGTTATCTAACACCGACTTCCGAAAATGTGTGTTTTTTTAACATTGAATCGGTTGTATTTTTTTTTTGGAAAAAGTTTTTTATTTTACACTTTTTAGTTATGGTACCACCACTAAAAAGTACCTCTCAGCCAAACTTAAATACCTTATAGCCAGACAGTTTCTTATAACGATTTTAATAATCCCAAACACGGTTAGATTCATAGATTAGATAACATTAATTTACCTTCTGGCTTCATCATCAGATCAGTACGATACATCCCCTCCCCCTTTTACTTCAGCCAGTCATCGACTACACGTATAAACAAAGCAATTTTACTTGTCACGACAGTTCTGCTGTGATCCTATGAGGAGTTCTGTGCCATATCTTCGAAGTTCATGATCAGATCATAACAATATTTCAATGGGACCAACTTGGAAGCATAACCTTTCAATCAAAAAAAGAATTTTCAAAATCGGTTCACAATTGACGGAGATATCGGTGAACATACCTACATAAAAAAAAAACATACATTCAGCCGAACATAGAACCTCCTCCTTTTCGAAGTCGGTTAAAAATAGAAGGAAGGAAAAGACCAGAAGCATCTAGTCTCGTCATAGTGTATTTGTTTTTCTCATCGCAACAACAAGCCTGATATGACTCGTTTAGCGTGTCGTCTCTTAGCAACGAGACACGGTAGACGCTGCCACATGGCGGCAGACGATAGGTAACAAAAGATAATTTGAGAGTTTGCGGGGTCAAGTGTATTGTCGGCTTGCCCAATTGGTGAGACGAGTCGGTCACTGGCTTTACACCGCCACCGGACACCTTTCCATAGACTATCTACATATATTACCTTACCTACACATTTAAACTAAATATACAGGTAAACTATGTGTAGGATGAAATGTCTTCGGCATCTATAATTACATAAGTGGACTAATTACACTACTTTGCTAAATAAGTATCAAGGTATGTGGAGCATTAATGATCGCAGATACCTATTTAATTAGTGGATTGCAGTTAATTCTACTATTTCGACTAGCCATAGTATGCAAATTATACGGAATTTTCAATGAGTTCTACTAAAACAGGTCGTATTTTCAGAATGTTTACGACAGAACGGTGCATCGTCGGTCGGTGGGTCGGTGGGGAGCTGTGGTCTGCCGTCTCAGTCACGTTTCATCACAAAGCAATTACAATGATTGTCCGTAGGTACTATGCTCCTACTGCAAACAGAATGATAGTTGTGTCATGCAGAAATCATGACTGGGGGTGGCGTAGTGTGTACACATGTGCCAAGGTCCGTAGTGTCCGCGTTCGACCTCAGTTTAAACGTTGACCTGATAAAGTTCAAACACCTAGATGGCCGAAGCACTTACTTGCCATACAATTACCACAACAATACGTTTGTCGGTAGCCATCTTTGTTTGTACGAATTTGATCTTGATATTGAACAGCGTAATCGATCAATCGTGCGGTTCTGTTTAAACATTTCACAAATTTCTATACTCCTAAAGGGATAGGTCGTAAAAACTGAGTTATGTGTCTGAGCGGCGGGAGTGGGCGACGGGCAGTAGTAAAAACCCTGGCGGTAAACGTGAAACTCGCTGGATTCGTCCACTTCTTAGAATTCCTATCGCGAATGGCTTCTAATTGTAACTACCTTACGACTTGCGAGGCGAGATGTGTAAGCATGTAATTAAAACTGTACGTTTCAGACTTATCATTATACTGAGATAATATTTTATTAGAATATGCATCGCGTGTGTCTAAATAAAACTTGAGCTCGTAAGTATTAATTAACTAGCCGTTAAATTAACGATTTGAATAAAACTTCAATGATGTTTATTAGTTTTTATAAAATAAGATACGCTATCAAGTTTTTTTACAAGGAGCGAAGTAAATTATTTTTTAAGTATTTAAGATAATAGAAAAATTCCACTTCTAATTAACTTCAAATTAAATATTACATAACAAATAGATTCGTGTTTTTCAAATCAAATTCGGACTAAAAAATCAAAAACGCAATTGATGTCGCCAATTATCGTTTTCAGCTGAAAACATAATACCTTCCTGGTGATTACATACCTACACATACTTTCAATGTCCGAAAAATATTTAGTTCCGGCATTGCATACCAACTGTCAATGAGAATAGTAATAATTTCAGAAATAAATCCTTCGTTTTCCTTGATACAATAACTATAAAAGGAACATAAAAAACAAATGAAGAAAAGTTAATTTAACTTTATACAATTATAAACCCGACCAAACAAAACACATTTTTTGGTCTTCGTTTTCAGACAAAACAAAGCCATATCGGCCGCACTAAGAACATGGATACTTAGTTGTTATGTTTTGCATTTTTTGGATCAAAATAAGTCGTGAGAAGGATTTTTTTTTTTTTTGGGAGAAATAGAACATGATAATTTGGCACGCTAGGTTCCCTTTACGTACCGCATACGACTGTGAAACAATTGTTTTTTCGAGATTTTTCTTGTATTTGGGCTCCTCCTCGGCTTGGGCTTAATTTTCTACAAGCATTTTGCTTGCGACTACGTCATAGTGAATTATGATTTTTCCTATCTTTAAATACCCTATTTTATGCAAACAATCCGGTAATAAATTATAGCTTATGAATAAGGATAGTTCAAATCCTAGGATACTTCTCATTGCGACCGGTTTAGTGATTTATTTATTATAAACAGACGGCATTCGGTTCGCATTTATATTCGTAGATCATACTAGTGGTTGCTTTTATATAGAAATTTGTCAATCACCATTTCGAAGACTACTAAAAGTTTATTATGAAACTAAATAATTAAATCTTATCATCGAGTTCTGGGCTTTATTGATGAAACTATATCAAAAAGCACTTAGTTAAGCAAATATCTATAAACAAAATTTATTGCATTTCTATAGAGGCGACCAAATAATTGGGTACTTGCTTTGGTAAAACACCATAATTGTGTTAAAAAAAAAGTTACGATGGGCTTTTCTAAATAATAACCATGTGTTATTAATTCGCAACATTGTAAAATACTCGTAATAGCAGTGCTTGGTGCACACACTTCAAAAGGTTTGATGTTAGTTACACATGCTTGTGAGTTGAGTAGAGAGTAGCCATTCAATAAGTTTACGACCTAGCTAAAATTAAACTGACTATTTAAATATAGGTACAGAAAGCTAAGAGAATTAAACTTATAGTCATTGAGATAAACCAACAAAAACATTAAACAAAATTTTATTCTACATCTAGATGTCTCTATTTTTAATAATTGGTTAAAGTGATAAATGTGTAATTTAATATATCCCATGGATAGGAAAGTTTGTGGTCGCGATTAAGGAAATTTTCAGAAAAAGTTTCATACTTATATTTGTTTTGGTTAGATAAATATTCTATGATAGTTTGCAAAAACAAAATATTAATTAGAAGCTTAATTAATACGTATTCATGCTAAAACAATCCCAAATATAATTTTCTGAAGGTATTAAACCTAGTTTTCATGCAGTTAGAATAATTAGAATGGTTATTCATGGATTTTATGCACTAAAATACCATAAAATTTAAATTAGGTTTAGCACTTAAGCTTTCATGATCGTCGGTTGTGAATATCTGGATACTAAGTATTGTGTTGTTAGTAAATCTTTAGCAGTAGTCGTTTATCTACATTGTAACTAAACCTGTATTATACAAAGTTTTTAACAAACAACGCGAAATAATATAATTTAACAATCTGGAATAAAAGTCTAATATTTCATTTTTGTTGATGTAAAATCACATATAATGGCCACTTACTTTGTAAGGTACTACGTTCCTGGTAGAAGTCTGTTGTTGTTTGTACAGTAGTAGTATTGTGTCACTTGGCGGCGTGCTCGGTGCGCTGGATCACTTGCCGCGGTAGCTGGTGCGAGGTGCGAGAAGGTCGCGGAGTGCACTGCGCGCGTCGTGCACCGGCGCCTCTGTGGTCGCGCTGGCGAGTCGCCGCGTGCGTTGCGCGCGCTTATTATACGCAGACGGAGATGGGCGGCGCGCGCGCAGCCGCCACGCCCCGCGCCGCAGCGCCGCGCTCCGCCCGTCCGCGCACATTTCACCCCTGATTCCGCTATAAAAATATTTATGAGCTCTCTAAAGTGGTGACTTCAAGTCATTGACCAAGTGCATGTTGTTTAGTGGAATTGTTCCCGAGCCCAGAAAGTTGTTTTTGTTGGGTTCAGATTTAGATACTGTTGTGAATTTATGAACAGTGGCATTGTATTCTGCTATAAACAGACGAAGGAAGAGCCGATATAAAATTGGGGTCGACGTTTTACTTTACGAGTAAATAATAATTTCAGCTGTGCAATAACCTATGTGGTTTCATAAACTGGTGAATGGCTACCGTAAAGCCCCTGCTAGACAGAAAATAATGCTCAGGAAAGGTCATGTAATGATTAACGGGTAGATGGGCCGTTCACTATGTTGACACGAATCACGATACTACTCTACGTTCACGTGGCACGTGATTGCAGCTTGTTGTTATCATTTTACACTATCAGTCGGCGGGAAAACAGCGCTGGTCATGATCTTCACTTTAGTCAGGATCGTTTGGGACAGTATTTTTTCAGCCTTCCGGTCTGCAGTCGGCTTGAGAGTGCCGTCATTGGTTCTTCATCATTTCAGTTGAAAGACGTCCACTGATGGACATAGGCTTCTCCCAAGTGTCGCCACAATGAACGATCCTGTGCGTCTCGCATCCATCGGATTAGTTAGAAGGTTATAATTAGTTTTAACCCTTCATCCACAAGAGGTTAGGTATTGTCCATATTTTTCTGATCTGGAACATCGGCCAGGCTTGTATGTTAACTTTTATGTTGATGTAGATAGTTTATCTCTAAGCTCAGTAGCTTATACTATATCCGTGCCAGTGCAAGCATAGAGTCCTGGTTACCTCCTAAACTTTTCCTAGGTAAGCACTATATGGCTGCCATCCGATGAACGCCTAAAATTTCCATGTAAACCACAGAGCAGCTCTGGTCTGATGCAAACTAATTTATAAGGGTCTCAAAAGTTAAGTTTTAGGCACTTTAGCAGCCCCTTCATCCACCTAATATTTCCAATATCGTGTGAATTTTGAAAATTCTGGCCTTATTGATAAAATGCCTCGCCCAAACAAAATAAAAACCAATTGATGCCAATGTATTTTCTTATCAGGTAACTATTAGAAGAAACACCGAACTAAAGTCAGAGATCACGGTCGCTTTTGTAGTCCTGACATTATCTGGGTCAGAATATGGTATTACCATGCAGATTCTTTGTTTACGTCAAAGTTCTCTCTATCTCCTTTACTCCTTTGTGTTAAAGTACAGCTTTTAGTATTGTATTGGGCGTAGCGTTGATGAGTCTTTTAAAAAATGGGTGTTAGAAGACCTACCCCAAAACCATCATTTTTGGGGTAAGCGGACTTCAGCTTCGTGTAGCCTTTTCTCTCTCTCATCTTTTCCCCCTCTTTACTTATTAAATTCCCGGGCACCTATATGTATATTTATTATGGTCTAAATGGAATAAATGTGCTTGGTTGAAGAATGGTTGTAGGACGGACTTTTGATAAAGATCTACCTTTCTCAAATCTAAAGTATTACGAATATTTTGCTAATATGTAAGTAAATTGTAATACAGTAGGTAGTACCTTGTTATTTATTGGAATTTCTATAGATGAAGATGCTTTGGTAAGTTCTATTTATAGGTAGATATTTACTTGTTACTGACTCAACTAATCCTATGTCGTATTTCCCACTAACATACATAGAGAATTTCGGAAGGAAGAATACACGGAAAACTATGTCATGGTTTTACGCAAAGGAAAATTCTTCGTTTAATTAGGAGTTTCGATGGGTCCTTCAACAGGCAGACCGATTTGGCAATTTAAAAATATTTGAGTCTTAAAACTCCTTCTTTTAGGTAAGGGATGTGTCCAAAGATGCCAATCTATCAATCTAATACCCACGCAAATATTTCCAAAAATCTCATTTAGCTGTTGTTCAAGAAATCCGAAGATTTTTTAGATTCTCGTGAAATTCTTATCTTATCTACCGCACGACAATTTAGTCTGCCCGTACCCAAAATATGTATATCTACTTACGAGATGGTTGCTTAAACAAATCTGTAGAAATAAATCATTATCCTCATCATCATCATCATTTTAGTCGAAGGACGTCCACTGTTGGACTTAGGCCTCTCGCAAGTGTCTCCACGAACGGTCCTGTGCTGTGCTCTCCAGGTCCAGGTTGAAATGTATGCAGTAAAATAAATAAAATAAAAAAACTCACCCCGGCTTTGCACATGAATTTAAGTATGTAGCAATCAAGCCACGGGCCGCGTGATTGTACCGCAGCCCTGGAACGCAACTGAAGGTTCACAGGTGAGTTTCAGCCAGTAAGTCTTACACTCCTTCTGGCTCCACCCAGAATGAGAGAAGTTATTTGATGATTCCGTGGTATACCTATCAAGAACAAAGTTAACTTAATGTTTACAAAACCAGTGTCCGATGTAAATATTAGTATCTCATGACGTCAAAACCAGGAGGATAGATACGGCTGTTATCCGAATGTGTCGTCAATTTATCAATAAAAGGTGCGATTAATGTGCTGTTATCTGTAAACAAGTGTGTAATATGGTAAGGGATGGGTGGCGTGTGGGTAAATAGTGGAATATCCTGCCGATGCGGGGTTCACTGACAGCTGATGCGTTTACTACGCGCTGCTACTACGAGTCATCGACACTTCATTATATCGGATTTTTTGCAATAATGTGTGCTCAATATAGCACCTCTATATTGAGCACACATAAACAAGGTGACAACTTATTGACAGGTCGTCTGTATTGGATGCTAATGAGAATTAATTGCGGTGAAATTATGTTGCTTCTCGTGACAGGAATGATGGAATGCTGTTGTCAACTGTTCTAAAGTACTACGAGTATTTTATTCCTTTTAAGAACATCAATAATTGCGATAAATGTGAGTAGATATAAGAGATACTAGGTAGGTATTTAATTACCTACTTACCTGGTCTTGTGGTGTAAGTATGTGACGGTTCGTGAAATTAATTGGTCCCTAAAAGATTAGGTACAAATATAAAATATATGTGTGATCTCTTCTAACCCAAACATTGATTGGTAGAGAACGCTTAAATAAATAAATAATAATTTCAAGCTTTTATTATAAGTATCGTAACGCACAAAATAGATCATTCTTAGATAAGGTTCACAATTTAGGAGAAGGCAAATGTTTGGGAACTGTACACAGGATAATAATTTCAGGTGAGTCACGTAATTTATTCAGCAATTAGCAAATACAAAGGACAAACACATTTATGAATATAGTAGGCGGAAAATCTGATAACTATGCTAATGTTGTTTACGTAAATATAATCTGCTCGTTATCACTCCTGTCTGTTAGGCAATTTAATTAGTGAAGACACGCTTGAAAGCTGTCACGATGGCGCCTGGGAACCTGCCGACATGTTTGGGGATCTGCTCTCCATTATCTTGTCGCTATGAATAGATCGATGAAGAAACGATGTTATTTATAAAACTGTCTGCGGCTGAGCACTGATAACCTTAAGTAGGGATGATATTTCTTGTCTTGTCTCGTTTTCAACGATCTTAAATATCGGTCGTATGTTTGTTTATTCATAAACAAAAAAGTATAAGAGTTGCGCGGCAGCTATAAATAGCCGGGTGTTCCTGTGGGGTCTCATGATTGTCGCGTGACGGGCCGCCACAGTGTTAACTGGAACCTTCGCAGTGATATCGAATTATTGTCGAATTGCCCTAATTTCGTTGTTTAAAATTTGGAGCAACTGTAAATTATTTATAGATTGCCAGTGAAGTGTTCAATATGTTAACTAAAATGCGTAACTTGATTGATCGCCACAATCTAGGACGAGACAAGGCCAGACCGTGTTCGGTTCCAGCTAATAAACATCGTCTCATTATGTGCAGCTAAGTGATATTAATAGCTCTTACATACTGCCCTCTGACTTAACTTGTCTCTAACTTTAATTCTCGTAGGTGATGTAATCTACACTAATATAATAAAGAGGTAAAGTTTGTTTTTTTTTTTTTTTTTTTGTTGGAGGTAATTTCTGGAAGTACTGATCTGATTTCTAAAATTTTTTTACTAATAGACAGCGGCTTTATTCCTGAGTGACATAGGCTATATTTTTTGTACGCGGGCGAAGCTGCGGGCAAAAGCTAGTACAATATAATTTTGTTCTTTTCTCGAAATACCTACCTAATGATTGTTGCTTCTCTTCGGAAGTTATTTTATCTGAAAAATTACGAAAATATCGGTTCCATTTTAATAATCAAAAGTGAAAAATATCTGTAGGGTACTGACCTGAACAGATCAGCTCTTACGATATAAAGTCGAGGTGACCTTTTGGCGTGCGTCTGTCTAGGAGAGCTCGGTAAGCCAATGATCTTACTATCATCAGTACCAATCAACCGACTATCTGCCAGTGGTCATGGACAGTCGGAAATCCGAATCTTGTTTAGTTTTGTGGTTGAGGTCAGGGGTTTTATTCAGGGTATCTGACCTCCAGCTCAGAGACTAGCCATTCAACTCTGGAATTACCATTAAAGACAAGGATGATATTGTGACCTCAAGATGTCATAAAATGATTGAACACTTCGTTAAAAACCAACTAAAGTAAAATACTACTTTCCACTTATACTGCATTCCAACAACAAACAAAACACTCATACTAAGTTGAAGTTGTAGCACTGCCTGCAACTGCCATATGCCAAATTATATAATAATTTCGAAATTTGCTGAATAAATTAGTTTTTAAGCAATTGAAATCGTCGTAAAAGTTCTTATGTGTGTCAAGATGAAGATGCTTCAGAGAGCTATAGACCGAGAGAGAGATATTCACAGAACAGTTACTTGACAAAAAGTCATAAGTCTGGAATGCTACTATGCTGATACGCAGTTGCACCTGATATACCGTTACACGGTTTGCTACGTAGTTCGCTACATAATTTGCTACGCGGTTCACTACACGGTTTACTACGCAGTCCGCTACATAATTTACTACGCGATTTACTACACGGTTTGCTACGCAGTTCGCTACATGATTTGCTACGCGGTTTACTACACGGTTTGCTACGGGGTTCGCTACAAGGTTTGCTACGTAACTCGCTACGTAATACGCTGCGTGTTAGTGTTCTTTCAATGTTGCCAACTGCCCTGCATTCAAAAATAACCAGAGTAACGTAGGGTTGCAACCCAGAGTCGTTCTATTATAACTCAAGCAGCTACCCTAGAGGTAACCCAACTAACTCTGAGCAGGGTAGGTTGGAGTAAGCGGTCATATGCTTGACATTGACAGTTGAACTCGATAGCAGTTCAAAAATGCCAGGGTAGAATACATTACCCAATGACGTCATTAGAGTTAACTCTGAACTCAAGAACGCAGGGCTGGGAAGCTGTTACGCGGTTCGCTACGTTCTACAAACTTTCTATCTTTTGGCAAGAAGTCATACATTTAACGTTGCCGTCTGGAAAGCTGCTACGCAGATCGCTACGTGCTACGAACTTTCTATCTTGTGGCAAGAAGTCATTCATTAATGTTGCCATCTGGAAAGCTGCTACGCAGATCACTATGTGCTACGAACTTTCTATCTTTTGGCAAGAAGTCAAAAAGCTGCTACGCAGATTACTGCGCGCTACGAACTTTATATCTTTTGATAAGAAGTCATTCGTTTCGTTGCTGTCTTATAAGCTGCTACGCAGATCGCTACGTGCTACAAACGTTCTATCTTTTAACAAGAAGTCATACGTTTAATACTGCCGTCTGAAAAGCTGCTATATCTTTTTTTTTATGGTGGGAAAAATCATCCAATGACAACCCCCGCTCTTGGGCGGGGCGGGAGATAGTGTCAGACTCTTACTGACTAAAAGCCCACCCCGTTCCTTCTAGTCTTCATACCGGGGCTCGAGTTCCCTTTCGGATAACCCTGGCCCCAGTAGGCTTCGACCCGGCTGGGTCCCTGCTGTTGCTGACAACTCCTTGAGGCGCGCGGGAACAGTGCGCGCCGTCGACGACTTAGGCTTGGTTCGGACAGTTACCGGACGGCCGGACAGCGAGCTACCCATTGCTCACTGGCCGCAAGCCCGCGCCTACGGTGGCCGGAAATCGGGATCGGAATCCCAGCGGCGGCGGCGGCGAGAGCGCCGTTGCCTGATGCGGTCGGCCTCCTCCTTTGCGAGCATTACTGCTTCGCAGAAGTCGGCCACCGCCTGCCACTCCTCCTCGCTCCGGACCATGGCCTGAACCAAGGCCCGGCGTGAGAGGTCTCCGCCGTCGATCGCCCCCACGAGAGCTCGGTGATGCTCCGCCCAAGCAGGGCACACCTCGACTGTGTGCTCCACCGTGTCCTCCGGGCATTCCGCACAGTGGCGACACCCGGGCGTCACTTCCGCACGAATCCGGTGCAGGAACCTCCCGAACGTGAAAGCTGTTATATCAGATATCTTCATCTGCTTACATTGCTATGCGCTACGATATTAATACTTTGTGGTTGAAAGCATTGATCACCATGATCGATGTTTAAAAGTCATAAATAATATACTCAGTGTTCAATATTTTTTATGAAGCTACAGTAATAGTCACGCGCGAAAAATTATCCTTACGTCTTTGAAACATTGGTGACGAAATCACTATTAAATGTTAAAAGAAGTTTAAAAACTACTAATTTAAAAAGTAATGTTTATGTACTTTATTTTGGCCTTCCTATATCTATAAAGAAAGTTGAATATCCTAAAGGAAGTGCTGTTTGCCAAAATATCGATCCTTCACAATAACGTTCAGTAGAACCACTCTAAAGTTCAAGTTTTCTCCTCAAAGCAAAGTTTTGAAGTAGATTCAAAATTTTTATTACTATAAAATTATTCGTGTTTTTAGGGTCCTTACGCAAAGGGTAAAACGAGACTTTATTACTAAGACTTCACCGTCCGTCCGTCTGTCTGTCCGTCTGTCACCAGGCTGAATCTTTTAAACTGTGATAGTTAAGTTGAAATTTTCACAAATTATGTATTTCTGTTGCCGCTATAACACCTAATAAAAAAAAAACAGAATAAAATAAATATGGGAGCTCCCATTTAACGAACGTAATTTTTTGTTTTCATTTTTTGCTACAGATTTTACGGAACCCTTAGAGCCCAAGTCCCACTTGCAATCGACCGGTTTTTTTATATACATATGGTAACATTCTAACACAACAAATACTTGGAGTTTGCGTGTGGATAACACTGCATTAAACTTGCGGTTTGATTTTTTTTTTTTTAGTTTGTGTTTTATACATTTAGGTAGCGTCTTTAGAAAGTTTTTATAGTTACTTTCAGTTCATTAGAATGCGGACATAACACATCCCAATATTTTTGCAGTAGAACTACACTGCTTACACGTGTGCTACACACGCCGATCTGGGTGCTTTGTGTCTCCATACATTTAAGGTAACTAGACTTGTAGAGCTACACTTGAACCACGCCACTCGACGTCGTTCTACGTAAGTAAAAAATCTGTCTACGTGTTGCCACTATAATATAACTTTTTGTTAACTTTTTGCGTGGAAGGATGGGGGCAGCTTGCGGTGCGCGCGGGGAGTTCCGTGCTATTAGTTTATTTTCGACATTGCTCTTAGACAGTTACAGAAAATACTAGGTGTTCTAAGCTTGTAGCTAAGAATAGCCACGAGCACATTAAATGATGGAAGTGATATTCGCGTTTCCCACTTAGGTGTACGTTGTACACAGTCTTTCACTTCAAAGGCATGCAAGAAGGTTAATATCAAAATCTTATTTAGGTTTACACGTGAGAGGCATTTATGTATCGATCTGTTGTAAGACGTGGTGTTCAATTATTTTCGTTAGCCGACAGATCATAAAATAACTCACATCTACATAACATTTTGTGTAATTGGATTTAATACTCGTATGCAATACAATTTTAATGAAACTATAAATATTTTGTGAACTTTGAACTAACATAGAAATAAGTGTTACTAACATACAATGTGGACCAAAAGTTGTCTTTTTAAATAAATTATTATTATTATAACATTAATACCTACATATAAGCTTTCTAATTGCCTAATTAATTGAGTACTGAGCGTAAAGAGATAGTCTTTTATTTTCAGCTCGTATTGTCGTCACAGTAGATTACAATGACCGCAGCGTAAACTTTAGCTCAGTTGATAAACTACACGTGTTAACCTAAGATAGAACATTAGATATTCTAGTAGGTACCTACGGGATTGCTCGAATAAGTTACCGCGGTCCTAAAACGCAAGAGCTACTAAAGGTACACAGATGGGTTTTAGTTAGTAAAAGTCTAAAATTCCTTCTCGCTCTACCCAGGGCGGGAGAAGTTATTTAATGTTAAACCGCCTAAAAAATGTACTAGATAAGCTATATTTTATCAGCATTAGTGACAGCTATTATTTATATCTCCGAAACTGTTCACGGCTGCAATGGAGGATGTCTGTAAGGTTCTGGACTGGAGTGGACTATAGGCTTTAATGTCAATGGCGAGTACCTCACTCACCTTCGGTTTGCCGACGACATAGTAATCATGGCTGAGACTATGGAGGAACTCAGCACAATGCTAAATGACCTCAGTAGTGCTTCCGAAAGATTGGGTTTTAAAATGAACATGGATAAAACCAAAATCATGATTAACAACCATGTAGCGCCCACTCCTATCAAGGTCGGAGACTCTACATTCGAAGTTGTGGACGATTACGTCTACCTCGGACAGACAGTCCAGTTGGGTAGGTCTAACTTCGAGAAAGAGGTCAACCGTCGAATCCAACTCGGCTGGGCAGCGTTCGGGAAGCTACGGGGTATCTTCTCGTCCAACATACCACAGTGTCTCAAGACGAAAGTCTATGAGCAGTGCGTGTTGCCAGTGATGACATGGCTCCGAAACGTGGTCGCTCACAATGGGCCTCATGAGAAGGCTTAAAGTTACCCAAAGTTGGGGCCGAAAGGTTCTGGAGTGGCGACCGCGTACCAGAAGACGCAGCGTTGGAAGGCCTCCTACAAGGTGGACCGATGACCTGGTGAAGGTCGTGGGAAACCGATGGATGCGAGACGCACAGGAACGTTCGTTGTGGCGACGCTTGGGACGCTTGTAGACCTATGTCCAACAGTGGACGTATATCGGCTGAAATGATAATGATGATGATGATGTTATTCGATAAAATTCTTCTTATTTTTGGAACGAAGTTCCTTATCGCGCGTTGTGAAAGGGGCCTAGACGGAAAAAATTCTCACGAAAAATTGTACCGACACTTTTACTGTCAAAATATAAATCCAAGATGGCTGCAAGAAATTATCAACTTTTTCGTCATGGGTGTCGTTTTCATGGTTTTCGAGGGTGTTGAAACCGATGGTACTGTCAAAATATAAATCCAAGATGGCGGCTGCAAGAAATTATCAAATTTTTCGTCATGGGTGTCGTTTTCATGGTTTTCGAGGGTGTTGAAACCGATGGTACTGTCAAAATATAAATCCAAAATGGCGGCTGCAAGAAATTATCAAATTTTCCGTCATGGGTGTCGTTTTCATGGTTTTCGAGGGTGTTGAAACCGATGGTACTGTCAAAATATAAATCCAAGATGGCGGCTGCAAGAAATTATAAAATTTTTCGTCATGGGTGTCGTTTTCATGGTTTTCGAGGGTGTTGAAACCGATAGTACTGTCAAAATGTAAATCCAAGATGGCGGCTGCAAGAAATTATCAACTTTTTCGTCATGGGTGTCGTTTTCATGGTTTTCGAGGGTGATGAAACCGATGGTACTGTCAAAATATAAATCCAAGATGGCGGCTGCAAGAAATTATAAAATTTTTCGTCATGGGTGTCGTTTTCATAATTTTCGAGGGTGTTGAAACCGATGGTACTGTCAAAATATAAATCCAAAATGGCGGCTGCAAGAAATTATCAAATTTTCCGTCATGGGTGTCGTTTTCATGGTTTTCGAGGGTGTTGAAACCGATGGTACTGTCAAAATATAAATCCAAGATGGCGGCTGCAAGAAATTATAAAATTTTTCGTCATGGGTGTCGTTTTCATGGTTTTCGAGGGTGTTGAAACCGATAGTACTGTCAAAATGTAAATCCAAGATGGCGGCTGCAAGAAATTATCAACTTTTTCGTCATGGGTGTCGTTTTCATGGTTTTCGAGGGTGTTGACACCGATAGTACTGTCAAAATGTAAATCCAAGATGGCGGCTGCAAGAAATTATCAACTTTTTCGTCATGGGTGTCGTTTTCATGGTTTTCGAGGGTGTTGACACCGATAGTACTGTCAAAATGTAAATCCAAGATGGCGGCTGCAAGAAATTGTTAACTTTTCCGTCATGGGTGTCGTTTTCATGGTTTTCGAGGGTGTTGAAACCAATAGTACTGTCAAAATATAAATCTAAGATGGCGGCAGCAAGAAATTATTAACTTTTCCGTCATGGGTGTCGTTTTCATGGTTTTCGAGGGTGTTGAAACCGATAGTACTGTCAAAATTAAAATCCAAGATGGCGGCTGCAAGAAATTATTAAATTTTCCGTCATGGGTGTCGTTTTCATGGTTTTCGAGGGTGTTGAAACCGATAGTACTGTCAAAATATAAATCCAAGATGGCGGCTGCAAAAAAAAAAATTTTTCGTCATGGGTGTCGTTTTCATGGTTTTCGAGAGTGTTGAAACCGATAGTACTGTCAAAATATAAATCCAAGATGGCGGCTGCAAAAAATTATTAAATTTTTCGTCATGGGTGTCGTTTTCATGGTTCTCAAGGGTGTTGAAACCGATAGTATTGTCAAAATGTAAATCCAAGATGGCGGCTGCAAGAAATTATCAACTTTTTCGTCATGGGTGTCGTTTTCGTGGTTTTCGAGGGTGTTGAAACCGATTGTACTGTCAAAATGTAAATCTAAGATGGCGGCTGCAATAAATTATCAACTTTTTCGATATGGGTGTCTTTTTCATGGTTTTCGAGGTTGTTGAAGCCGATAGTGCTGTCAAAATGTAAATCTAAGATGGCGGCTGTCATAAATTATCAACTTTTTCGTCATGAGTGTCGTTTTCATGGTTTCGAAGATGTTAAAATAGTGCTGTCAAAATGTACATAAAATAGGATAGTATTTTTTAGTTATCTTGTATTGGCTAGACGGAAAAAATTCTCACGAAAAGTTGTAACGATACTTTTTGCTACAGTAAGCTATTGTAAGCCGTGCGGCGTGCGCATGTTTCTCTGTCTGTCTCTCTCTCTCTCTTTCTCTCTTATAGAAAGCAAGCCAGAACGGAACTTCGTTCCATCCGGGTGACCCTTGACACCTTAGTAGTTTTTTTTTTTAAACTTTGCCCCACACTAGCTTATTACTCCTGCATCATGATTATGTTCACAAACATGTAAACTCACACTCTTAGACAGGGAACACCTAACGTGCGGTAATTGAACCCGTGACACGCAGCGTCACACCCAATAACTCAACCGCTGCGCTAATCGTGTCATTAGTTACTTAATTAAGTTCTCGTAGATGCTTGCTATTCCTAGATTGTAGAATTGCAATCGCAGTTTTTGAATCGGATCTATAGAACTTTGTGTATAATCATAGCCATAAATTAGCAAGCTTATTAGTTCTTATTATCATACATTTAACACAACTAAGCTGTCTGTTAGTGAAAGTTCCGGCACAATCTATTTATCCATTCCACAGTTGTTGTGTCCCGTTCCCGTGAACCTCCCCTCTGGGGACTATATGTCCTGTTCCCACAGGAAAATAAAAGTAGCTTAAGTTACTTATTATATCTAATATTAGCTATATGCTAGTGAAAGTCCCGCGAAATTTTGTTCAACCATTTCGAAGACGTATAATATGAATTCCGTAGATTGGAATCACATGAGTAGATAAACCGTATTGGAATTTCGTTCTCGCAGGAAAATGAAAATTAGCCCAAGTTGCTCCTTATAACATCAGCTATTCGTCAGTGAAAATCCCGAAAGATCAGCCGGTACAACCAGACAGACAGACAAAACAATGAAAAAATTACATTTTTGTTGTACCTATTTATCAAATATATTGTTACGTACGTGGGTAATCAAATGCCGATTTACTGACGAGAGAACTTTATTCACCACAAACAATAACAAATTAGTCCAGTCAACAATAATCCGAATCGCAATTAACACTAGAGTACCGTTACACTATCGCTTAGGTCGTTAGATAAAATCACTTCAAGTACTAGGGTAGTTCGCTCTTGATCGCAGTCGAAATCACAACTGACTCGCTTCCGGCCGGGGGCTCGTATTTATATGCGGAGCCAAGAAAATTCTAGATACCGACTTCCCACGAACGATCCAGAATTCCAGAACAATTGAATCGCTTCTCGAAGTCATAAATCATTTTTATTACTCGTGGTAATAACAGTCACTTTCATGCGAATTTCGACTCTATTGTTAACGTCGGAGAGTACCATTTCCCATAAATACCTAACTACTACTTGTAAGTACTTTGTGGATGTTTCGAGATTTTTCTAACGCTGGCTACGTACAACCATTCTAGACCTTTCGAACAGCAATGCGTTTTAATTATTACGTGCTACTCTTTATTTTCTCGGAGATATGGCGGGTTCACGTTTAATGGCGTAACAGTGCCCCCCTCTTAGTCATGCTCGTCCCGAGCATTATTAGATCCGTGATACGGCGCCAATCTATCCACATGGACAACCTTGGGTTTCCCTCTTAGCCCTTTCTTGATGCGGTAGGTCACGTCATTAATCCTTTTTAACACGGTGTAAGGTCCCTCCCATCGGGCTTGGAGTTTCGGCGACTTCCCTTTCCGTCGAAGCGGGTTGTGGAGCCAGACCAGTGTACCTTCCTCAAATCCCTTGGCATTGGCATTACGGTCGTATCTAGTTTTCATTTTTACGCTGGTGTTCATGCTATTCTCACGAACTCGTTTATGCACTTCGTCCAATTGATCTTGAAGGTCACTTACGTAGTCCGTAACTGGCTTAGTCTTGTCAGGTGGCACGCCAGTTATGGCATCGACTGGAAGTCTCATCTCCCTGCCGAAATTCACTCTTGCTGGGGTATGTCCCGTGCTATCATGCACTGCCGATCGGTAAGACATCAGAAATAGTGGAATATACCGATCCCAGTCCTTCTGATGGTCATCGACAACCTTAGCCAGGTGATTCTCCAGGGTTTGGTTAAACCTTTCCACCATTCCGTCCGACTGAGGGTGCGCAGGTGTGGTGCGTGTCTTATAAATTCCCAGAAGAGTACACATTTCCTGGAACAGCGCAGATTCGAAGTTACGGCCTTGATCGGAATGGATTTCCAAAGGTGCGCCATACCGACATACTACTTCTTCGACCACCTTCTTCGCCACTGTCGTCGCTTCCTGATTGGGTATGGCGAAGACTTCGGGCCACTTTGTGAAATAGTCCTGGATCACCACTATGTACTTGTTTCCGTCATTTGTAACTGGAAAAGGTCCAGCGACGTCGATAGCGATGCGTTCCCATGGGGCTCCCACATTGTACAGCTGAAGCCTGCCCCTGCTCCTAGTCTGTGGTCCTTTCACAGATGCGCACGCTGTACATTTCCGACACCATTGCTCTATGTCATCTCTACAATTGAGCCAGTAATACCGCTGTCTCACTTTCAGTAGAGTTTTCTTGATGCCCAGGTGTCCTCCAGAAGCACCATCGTGTATTTCCTGTAGCAGGGGGACTACTTCACATCGTGGTACTATCACTTGTGTGGTCACCTCCTTGCCATCGTTCGATTCCCATTTCCTACAAAGCACATCATTTTCTAGGACTAAACTGTCCCACTGTGCCCAGTAGCTCTTAGTTACGGGACTGTGTGACGATACTTCACTCCACTGGGGCCTAGTTCCGCTACGCTTCCAGTCCAGTATAGGTCGAATATCGTCATCTTCTTCCTGGGACTTCTTGAAGTCGCCTTCAGCCCTAATTAAATTAACGTGTTCTCGGGCTTCATTCTGCTGGCAGTGTCTGCAGTCCTCATTACATGGACGTCGTGACAGGGCGTCAGCATTGTTATGCCCTTTTCCACTACGATGTTCTGTCACAAAGTTAAATTCCTGCAGCTGCTCGAGCCATCTTGCAACTTGGCCCTCAGGGTTTTTAAATTGTAGAAGCCATTTCAATGCAGCGTGATCCGTCCTCAATGTAAATTGTCTTCCTATAAGGTACTTGTGGAAATGCTGCAAGGTTTTTACCACAGCCAGCAGTTCTCGTCGAGTCACGCAGTAGTTCCTTTCTGGCTTTGAAAGTGCCTTACTGAAGTAAGCGATTACGACCTGTCTGTCACCCTGCACCTGTGACAACACTCCTCCAATTCCCGTGTTGCTGGCATCGGTATCAACGACAAATCTTCCGTCTCTGCTTGGATACCCCAGTATGGGCGCTTCACATAGCCGTTGCTTTAGCTCGTCGAATGCTGACTCACAGTCCTCGTCCCAGATAAAATCTCGTTTATCCTCAGTCAGCTGATGTAGAGGTTTTGCAATGTCCGAAAAATTCTTGACAAACCGCCTGTAGTATGTGCACAACCCTAGAAATGCACGTACTTCCGTTTTGTTCTTTGGAACCGGCCACTGTTGGACTGCCTTTACCTTCTCAGGGTCGGTTCTCACCCCGTCAGCGGAAATAACATGTCCTAGGTAGCTGACCTCCTTCTTGAACAGGGCGCACTTCTTTGGGCTTAGTTTTAGGTTAGCCCCTCGTATCCTGGTGAACACTTTCTCCATATTCCTCAGGTTTTCCTTAAAAGTGCGACCCATTATAATGACGTCATCCAAATATACCAGACAAACGTCACCAAGAAGGCCCACCATGACTCTCTCCATGAGGCGTTCAAACGTCGCTGGAGCGTTGCATAACCCAAACGGCATGACGTTAAATTGCCACAGCCCGCTGCCAATACCCGTACTGAACGCTGTCTTTTCTTTATCTTTCTCGCTGATTTCCACTTGCCAGTAGCCACTTTTCAAATCAATGGTCGAAAACCACTTCATGCCACTGAGCATATCCAGCGTATCGTCTATCCTTGGTAAGGGATAACTGTCCTTCTTCGTCACATTATTCAGCATTCTGTAGTCCACACAAAATCTGGTGCTGCCGTCCTTCTTCTTCACCAGAACGACTGGAGAAGACCATGGACTCGTAGAAGGCTCAATTATTCCGCTATCAGCCATGTCCTTTACCATTTCTGCTACCTCAGATTCCTTAGCCCAGGGTATGCGGCGCGGTCTCTGTTTAATCGGTCTAGCATCACCTGTATCTATCTCATGCTTGACGAGACCTGTTCTCCCGCAGTCTTTTCCCGTTGCAAAGATATCTCGAAACCGTAGCAGAAATTCCCTGGCTTGCTGCAATTCCGAAGGCGATAAATTGCTCTTAGAATTTTCCAGAAGTTGCTGGATGTGATCCGTTTCAACTTTTGTCGTGTTTTGCTTTGCTGGAGATGTATTGATTTGACGGAGATACTGAACTTCTTCACATCTCCCAACAACTCTGTTTTTCTTCAGTTGGAACTCTTCTTTCCCAAGGTTCACAATCCTTACCTTGGATTTCCCTTTCGTCATAACTAATGTTCTGGCAGTGATGAGCTCCGGGTGCCGGCCAATATCTTCAACCATTACACATCTTCGTTGCTTGATTTTCTTGGGGAATTTTACTTCAACTAAGGTTTCTGTTCTCGGAGCCAATGTAGTATCCTTTAAACAATAAAGGTTGCATGAGGTAATTCCTCGCAGGAAGACTTCTTGATCTGGGAATTTCAATACTCCCCTGTCGATATCTAAAATACATCGGTTATTCCGCAAGAAGTCAAGACCCAGTATGCAGTCGTCGGTAATATTCGCAATTAACGCAGGATGGATATACACTTGATCACCGATTTTGAACTCAATTTCTGTATCACCGAGGACGGAGACTGACTGGCCGGTTGCTGTCTGAAGTCGGCAGGTTGGAGACTCTCTTCGCCATGAGATGGTTCGTTTCAGCAACTCCGGCCTTACAATGGTTCGCGACGCCCCGGTGTCAACGGTAAAATTGTAGGCACGATGATTCAGCGTTCCTTCGATGATCAAACTATTTCCGTTGTGAACTTGATTGATGGTGATGGTTGGGGCTGTGGCCCTGGCGACATTAAATTTTATCGGCTCCTCGTTGACTTGAGTTCCGGAGTCCACACTTTCCCTCTTTTTCTTAGGACAATCGGTGCGAATGTGCCCTTTTTCTCTGCACCCGTAACACGTTGGAATATAGCGGGACTGTGCTGGAGAAAAAGCCACCACTTCTCGGTGACGTGGTCGCGCTGAAGGCGAGACCACCACTTCCCTAACTCTATGCGTACGTGAATCTTGTCGTACGGCTTCTACTTCCAGAGCGTGAGCCATCGCACTTTTTAGAGTTTGGTGGTGTCCGAGTCGCACCGTAGCCCTGACTTCAGGATCCCGTAGACCGTCGATGAATGCTTGCACCAGATTAACTTCCACCGTCTCTGGTGTCATCGACCTGTACGCACGCCGGACCAGCCGTTCAACCTCAACTCCCCATTGCTGCAGGCTCTCGTTCAACCTCTGCGTTCTCTCGCGAAGCTGCGCGCGGAAAACGTGCTCGAGGTGCTTGTCTCCATAGCGAGTGTCTAATCCCTCCATGAGACGCTCCAACGTCCCGCTGTTCGGAGGAAGGTTCTCTAGGACCAGCAGAGCGTCCCCTCGTAGAGCCAAAGTTAATGCCGCAAAAGACTGCTTATCATCCCAGCGGTTTGTTTCGACCAATGTCTCGAATTGGTACTTAAATGCCGTCCAGGAAGACGTGCCATCAAAACGCGGCACATCAAATTTTGCGGCGGATGCACAGGGAGTGTGCGATGGTGAGCCGACAACAACGGGTTCGCGTGCTTCGAGCTTGACAATTTTTTTGTTGATGTCCAGCAGGCGATCTTCGTGGCCATCAATTCTCGTTTCTAGGCTATCAGCTCGGGCGGAAACCTCCTTGACCTCCAAGGTGAGATTCTTTACCTTCTCGCCCAACGTGACGAGGCCGTGGTCGATTTTATCGAGGATCAGGTTCTGCTTAGCCTCCTGATCGCGGCGAGCGGCTTCCTGTTCGCGGCGAGCTTCTTCCTGGTTCGCTGCGATTAGGTCCTGAAGCTTACGCTGGTTGGCCTCCTGATCGCGGCGAGCGGCTTCCTGTTCGCGGCGGGCTTCTTCTTGGTTAGCCGCGATTAGATCCTGGAGCTTACGCTGGTTAGCCGCCATACTAGCTTGCATGGCGGCCAACACCGCAGCGAGGCTCATTTCCGAGGCTGGTCCTGTTGGCGCCTCAGCAGCTGCTGTTGCTCCCATATCAGCCTGATCTTCCTCGTCCATACGATGACGCGCAGCATCCATCTCCATTTGCCTCCTTGTTCGTGGTCGCTGTTCGTCGTCCCTCGGTGTTAATGGCATTTCACTTCTGACACCAGTTGTTACGTACGTGGGTAATCAAATGCCGATTTACTGACGAGAGAACTTTATTCACCACAAACAATAACAAATTAGTCCAGTCAACAATAATCCGAATCGCAATTAATACTAGAGTACCGTTACACTATCGCTTAGGTCGTTAGATAAAATCACTTCAAGTACTAGGGTAGTTCGCTCTTGATCGCAGTCGAAATCACAACTGACTCGCTTCCGGCCGGGGGCTCGTATTTATATGCGGAGCCAAGAAAATTCTAGATACCGACTTCCCACGAACGATCCAGAATTCCAGAACAATTGAATCGCTTCTCGAAGTCATAAATCATTTTTATTACTCGTGGTAATAACAGTCACTTTCATGCGAATTTCGACTCTATTGTTAACGTCGGAGAGTACCATTTCCCATAAATACCTAACTACTACTTGTAAGTACTTTGTGGATGTTTCGAGATTTTTCTAACGCTGGCTACGTACAACCATTCTAGACCTTTCGAACAGCAATGCGTTTTAATTATTACGTGCTACTCTTTATTTTCTCGGAGATATGGCGGGTTCACGTTTAATGGCGTAACAATATGTAGATTTCAACACTTTTATGCATTTGGTAAAAAAATATATTTTGATATTACAAGCAGATATTTCAATTTTATTTACGGTAACGGTTTAGGTTATGTAAGTGCCTGCTTTCTGTTTATATAGTGTATAATTATAATATAATATTCCACAACTATCACACAACGGCATCTAGTCCCAAAGTTAGCTGAGCTTGTGGTACGAGTACTAGACAATTGATAAACATACTTATACATTTCTAAATACATAGTTATTAACCCAAGACCTCGAGGAGGAGTGGCAGGCGGTCGCCGACTTCTGCACCGCATCAGGCAACGACGCTCTCGCCGCCGCCGGGGTTCCGATCCCGATTTCCAGCCACCGTAGGCGCTGGGCACGCCACAATCATGGCGGTAAGTCCCCTCTTTGAGGCGTGGCTGGAAAGACCTCACGGCGTACTTACCTTCCGCATGACGCCGGTCCTCACCGGACATGGTTCGTTCGGGAGTTTCCTGCACCGGATTCATGCGGAATTGACGCCCGGGTGTCGCCACTGTGCGGAATGCCCGGAGGACACGGTGGAGCACACAGTCGAGGTGTGCCCTGCTTGGGCGGAGCATCGCCGTGCCCTCGTGGGGGCGATCGGCGGCGGAGACCTCTCGCGCCGGGCCTTGCTTGAGGCCATGGTCCGGAGCGAGGAGGAGTGGCAGGCGGTCGCTGACTTCTGCGAAGCAGTAATGTTCGCAAAGGAGGAGGCCGAACGCATCAGGCAACGGCGTTCTCGCCGCCGCCGCCGCCGCCGGGATTCTGATCCCGATTTCCGGCCACCGTAGGCGCGGGCTTGCGGACAGTGAGCAATAGGTAGCTCGCTGTCCGGCCGTCCGGTAACTGTCCGGACCAAGCCCAAGTCGTCGACGGCGCGCACTGTTCCCGCGCGCCTCAAGGAGTTGTCAGCAACAGCAGGGACCCAGCCGGGTCGAAGCCTACTAGGGCCAAGGTTATCCGAAAGGGTGCTCGAGCCCCGGTATGAAGGCTAGAAGGAACGGGGTGGGCCTTTAGTCAGTAAGAGTCTGACATTATCTCCCGCTCCGCCCAAGAGAGGGGGTTGTCATTGGATGATTTTCCCCATTAAAAAAAAACCCAAGACCTCCGGCATAGTAGTCAGGGTCACTAACCACAAGACCAACAGGCCAGTAAATGTTTACTTTTGTAAATTATATCAGCCCAGTTTACCTACGGATCGGAAAGGCGTTTTTCGTAAGAAAAACCCGCCATCACGCGTCGGCCGTGTGTGGCCGATTTCAGACTTGACGGTAAAGGAAAACAATGATTCTCGATGGTGTTATAATGTTTTCGTTCAGAACGTGAGTCAGTGTGTGACAAACCCGTATTAAATAACAAATTACCAACACTGTTGACGTGTAGAGGTAGCAAAAATAATACGATGAGGATAAATCCGGCTCCAGTTTGTATATGAGCAAAACAATTGAGCTGACATCGTTTGAATGTTCACCTTCAAGATGGACCTCTGTGGCTCAGTGTGGCCACACTGACACAGAACTTATGATGACGATGTTATGACTGGTTCACAAACGACTACAATCTTTAGGCTAAAACACACGTAAACGTAATAGTACATTATAATATAAGTGTGTAATGTTAGTGATACAGTCGAGGCGGTATTTTGACCCGAGCCGTGGCGAGGGTCTTAAGAGAGCCGAGAACGGTAATCATTAATTACTCACGTGTATCATACGACGTTTTTCAATACACTTGTAAAGAAAATAACAAAACTAGTAAACTTTTGTGGCGGTGACAATCTATTTTCATATGCGTGCCCATATTTTTTTTTATTTACCTTTCAATACTCTCACTGAAATGAATAAACGGGGGTTGACCGGCGACTCGTGGGGGACGACCTGCGCCCATCCTGATACGATACATCTATAATATAAAAATGAATCGCAAAATGTGTTGGTAAGCGCATAACTCAACAACGCCTGGACCGATTTCGCTAATTTTTTTTTTGTTGTGTTCGTTATTATGAGGAGAAGGTTCTTATGGAAAAAAAATGAAAATTAGGGTAGTGTAGGGTAGAGTAGGGTAGAGTAGGGTAGAGTAGAGTAGGGTAGGGTAGAGTAGGGTATAGTAAGCTGAAGTAGGGAAGAGCGGGAGCGAAGCCGCGCGGGTACAGCTAGTATAATATAATTATGGCGGGAAGAGGTTGAACAATAAAGTTTTAACTATATCATAGCACTAGTGCGTAATGGTAATCAAAATGACACAGTTTGGTAACAAGGGCCATTATGTACCTAAGTGCAGTGCAATAAGAGTCACTTTCTGAGATAGTGTATTGAAAAATATTATTTCTGTCGATGTATGCAAGTGTTGTTTACGTTCACGTGCCGTCGAAGACGTTGGTGTAACTAGGTACATGTTTACTAGTCGTAAGTGAAGTGTCCCAGTGCACTTGCGGCACCCGTGGGCCGTGGCCAGCACAGGAGGCAATAAAATATTCATCAGTCACATGTCAACGTGACCCACACGATACACGCTCTTAAGAATTGTAACACCTATTTATTGTTATTATTTTCTATCATTTTATTTACTTACTGCGGTTATTCATTGGAATAAACATTACGTCTTTTGTGGTTATTATTTTCAGTCCATCAATGTACACTATTAAAGATGGATCTACTATATTGTAAATTTGTAATACTGGTTCATATAAACTAATAGTTGTTAAGGCTATTTATTCTCAATGCTTTAGTGCCTAATAAAATGACTAACAAATATTAACTTATTTATTACAACAGTTTTAATTAATGACGTACTAAATAGCTTGCAATACACTTGACTAAAGACTTCATGAAGAAACGGTCGCTCACTTTGTTAATTTCTCAAACAATTAGAACCTTTGATTGGATGATTAAATTGTCATGGAATGGACATGGTACAGTCTGCCTAATTAGATTTTGTTAAAGAATAATGATTAAGTATCTGAATTATAAATTAAAAATGTTTATTTGTTTTTAAATAAATTTCTTAAATATTGGTAGTATCTAAAAGCATATTTTCTGGTATCGATATAAAGTCATTTTGCTAAGATCATAAGCCAAATGTGCTATAAATAGACGAGCTTGAGGCGTGGGTCGTGGGACTGGTGAGTTACTACTTACTAGAGAGCGGCCATCGTGGAACAAAGTGCAGTATGTCAGCTAAGTCATTTCTTTCATAACACTTACGTAATGGACATCATAAAATTAAAGACCGTCGGATTGCAAGTTGCAACGACATGTTTTATGACCAGTAGCAAATTGGTAATATTAACTTAGTACCTACGACGGAATCATGTGCAATACGTAACGTAAGAAATGTCACAAATATTCCAACTTCTGACTCACTTATTGATTCTGAATTATTGAATCATTCCATATTTTCACAAACTTTGCTTTGTTTGGACGTAAAACAATGTTATTTCAGGAAAAAATACAACAAGGTGACGCGTTGCTATGAGTTGTTTGTTACAGTCAGCCTCATGTAATGATGACCCAAAATACTATTTACGGTTATTGGTAGGTATAACTACATAAGGAGCTCAGATCGTAGTATCCTTATTGGGTAAACGTTACGCCTGGTCGATTCATTCCAATAAGGCGTCAAATATAAGTCGCAAGCACGTTCATACCTACTATATCTAGAAATAATTTACCTTGTGAACGCTACTGCTGCCATAAATGATTGGTATTGTGGTTTTTGGTTTGTCTATTGCCGTGATGTGGACACAATGATCAATGGTCAAATTTCGTTAAAATTCTTCAACTTATCTGAAAGTCCTCAACCGAAAAGGCTTAGGTGAGTTAGAAATCGGGTCTGATGGGAAGGCTTGATCTGAGCGCTGAATATAATTGGTTTACTGGGTGCGCGTGCTGTGCGCGCCACCGCGACCCGGTTTCGTTAATCCGCAGCAAGTGCCGGCCCTGTCGATATCCTGCGGTCAGGCCGGGCCCTCACGTCTGCTCCATTAAACAAACATCGTGGCTGAAGGTGGGCCATGTCGCTTTAATATATCATTATTATATTTACATTAAATACCAAACATTATTTTAGGACCAGAAAGGTTCCCTTTTACGCTGGGTCATCAAAAATGGAAGATGTTTCCACAACACTTGACTGTAGTGGAGCATTTATTTATATCGCTTCCTGTCCCTTTTTTTAACTTGCTTACCAAAACTTTTTTTTTCTTACACTAGAAATTACTCCTGTATGTGAATACGTTCACAAACATGTAATTTCCCATAATTATACAAGACACCCAGAGCCGGAACAACTATCTGTAGGTCATAGAAATAGTTTTTCCGTGCGGGAATCGAACCTGTGACACCCAGCGTAGCAGCCAATAGCTCAATTTTGTATTTCGACAATCGCTGCGCCAACCGTGCCATCGGTTACTTATTAAGTTCTCGTTGATGCTTGCTATTCCTAGACTGTGGAATTGCAATCGCAGAATTTGAACCGGATCTATAGAACTTTGTGTATAATCATAGCGATAAGTTATGTACATATATACAGTATAAGGTCGGTTCTAATGGTTTGAGGTTACGAAATGGCTGTTACCACGGAGTAAATGTATTGGCCTCTAGAACAAATATTGTGACGTAGTAGACTCGAAGTCACATATCATATTATGACTAGTATTTGTCCATTACAATCAGAATTAGATAGAAATCTGATCGATTTTATGTTCTCCTTAATATAGCGTTTCTATGTCGTTTGACTTTTTCAAGTAAAAGCCAGACCTTCATAATTAAATCTAGAAGCACAAGAGATTACTTCTGAAAGATGGCACGGTCACTGTATCAATACTAATATAATAAACTCGAAAGTAACTCTGTCTGTCGATAACGCTAAACAACTGTTTAAGTTAACCTTAAGGTAGATAGTAAGTTTTTGTGTTTTCTGTACTGGGCGATGTGGTTGCTAAGCGACAAAGCCCTTTAATGAAATAAAAAAAAGACGTGTGGCACTCGGGGACTGCCGCGGTAAAGCTATTGCATAGCATTTTTATCAACTTATGCAATTATAATTATTTATTTATTTTCATTATGCAGTATTTTTTTTCCTTTGTTTTTTTTTCTTTGATATTAATTGAAGTTACACTTTCACACATTGAATTTTGATTGATTGTTCACTCATTTGTTTTCTTATCGGTCACCACGCTCAAAAAACAAATGAGTGGGGGTTGTTAGGTTATTTTCGTTACAGAATTTCTCGATTCGGTCTCCACGCTCAAGGCCCGCGATAGAAGCTATGCAATAGCTTAAAAAAAATCTCTGTCTGTCTGTTACTTTTTCACGTCTTAGCGGCTGAACGGACTAGATAAGAATGAACCTTGGCACATGGGACATATCTTGGAAACATGGTCTGTGTACTGAGGTTCATTTTCCAAAGAGACTCCCGGGATGAAAGTATTCTAAGACCTATTCTAGCGGGAACTTCATGCAGGCGAAGCCGCTGGCAAAACCTAGTATACTTTTCCTTTTATTTCTATGTTGAAATATTTAAAATAAAACATTTTAATGACCATTATTAATAACCTTTTGATCTCTAGGTCACTCATTTTCAACTAATATGATTTGCATATAAATAACTTGTCGATGTAATTGTTATTGTGATTGTCTAGACTCAGTAATTTGATCAATAGTCATCTGTAATCTGCAGGCCATAGATCAAATTAATCATCTGATAATATCGTGAACATGATTTATATTGTTAAGACAATAGATTTGTTCTATGAAGGTCGTAGTTTATTAGTTTAGACGGACTCTTCTCGAAACGCAGGACTGTATACGATTGACAACATGTTTTCTGAAAATAATTTCAGGCTTGGAATATAGTGTGTAGATATATACATATGTACCTTAATAGTGCTGGGTATAGATTTGGACGCTGAAAATGTGTATTCGTTATCGTTAGCCTAATGTGATAAAACTGTAACGGCAAGAAACGTGCAGCATAGGGTAAGAAGTCGATTCAATTGTCGTCAGCTTTGTCTTAACTTTGTCTAAGTCGGACACGTACCAATAACGTAATAGCGTGTAGGTACGATGCGATCGACGATCAGTTCTAATCTTGTCTCGAGGGGACCAGAGGTCAGGGAGAGCTGCTTTCATGTGAAAATGTAAACAAATGAAATATCGTTAGATACGAGGAGTATGATAAAAGTAATAAATGCACGCGGCGTATCATTTTGACCTTAATAAGATGAGTAATTTTCCTGTAGGTTCAACGCTTCTGTACTCGTCTGCATTTTCCGGTAGAAGTGAGTACCGTCGGTACAACAAATTCTTTTGTTATGTAAATGGCTGTTTCATAAAAGTGCTTTTGATGTGTAAGTAGAAAGGGTATAGGGTAAGTGCTCCAGTGAATGAACACTTAAGCGATTTTCGAACTTCAAAAAATAATTAAACTATGTTAACTCTAAGGTATACGGTCCAAATCTATATTTTGTTAATGTAAATATATTAAATAATTGTTTTTAAGTTAGATTTACGATATAACCTGGATACATTTTTAGATATTTAGCAATAAATTGAAAAATACCCTAAAACTCCAGTGAATGAACGAAAATTTCTAGTAAATGAACAGAGTAAATCCAGTAAATGAACACAATTTTTGTTTGTGTAATAGTTCAAAAAATCTTTGTTTTTGCATCATATTTAGCCCCAGAAAAAGTTAAAAAACGAACATATGTCCTCTGCCTCTAAATCTATTACAAACATTATTAAATAAAAGTAAAAGCCTTCAAATCATCAAGTCATCGGTCCACCTTGTGGAACGCCTACCGATGCTGCGTATTCCAGTATACGGTAGCCACTCGCTCTAGTCCACGAAAGGTTCCATTTCAGCTTTATCGACCATCTGTTCTACGAACAATATGACTTGCCTTTTCAGGCTATGTCGGGAACTTTAGTTCTCTTGTGGATATCTTCGTTCCTGATTCGATCACGCACAGAAATTCCGAGCATAGCCCTCTCCTTTGTCTTTTGAGTGACTTTAAGCCTTCTGATGAGGCCAATTGTGAGTGACCACGTTTTAGAACCACGTAGTAAATGTAATTGTCTACAATTTACGAGTTTAGAGTCTCTGATCTTGCTATGAGCGGGTTCTAAATGGTTGTTTACCAAGACTTTGGTTTTGTCCATATTTATCTTGAGACCCAGTATTTTTGAAGCTCTACTCGTTTTATCAAATTTTGTTTTGTGGCCCTCCATAGCCTCAGCTATGACCATTAGGTATATCGTCGCGTCGGTAAATTGAAGGTGAGTGATATACTCGTCATTGACATTAATGCCTATCTCTCTCCAATCTAGGTCCTTGAAGACCTCCTCTATTATGCCGTGAATAGTTTCTGAAAAATGACGCCTCTCTGTCTCACAGCCCGCAGCAGAAGGATAAGTTTAGAGGTTTCTGAAGTCGGACTGACATGGTGGCATTTTCGTACAAATACTTCAGTACTTCGATGTACCGCTATAGTCAACCTGGCATCGTTGACTTGGGGAATACTGCGATACAGCCCAAGATTCGATCAAATCAAAGGCTTTCTCGTAGTCCACAAACGCTAAGCAGAGAGGCAGATTATACTTCTCGATCTTCTATATAACCTGCTGCAGTGCATGTATGTGGTCTACGGTGCTGAAACCTTTTCCATCCTGAGGCTAGAAGTCGCAAACCTGCGCGCGAATCAATTCGTGAAGATTCCGGAAAACAGCTTGTAGACATGGCTCAGATGTGGATGTATGAATAATCCTTAAACAAGGCATTGTCGCTCTTCTTAAAGTACTACTACACTTCTGCTTCATTGCTGTGGCGTTTTCCCCTTGATTATGACGTAATTGAACAGCTCCTGAAGAGCTTTAAGGATCGGTTTTCCACCCGCGTTCAGGAGTTCGGCCGTAATTCCTTCCTCACCCAATGCCTTGTGGTTTTTACGTTGCTTCAGAGCCAACCTAGTCTCGCACGATATTTTCGGTATAGACCGAACGATAACCGACCCGAATCGATAAACGACCCAAAAGCTGGCTTGACTCGACAAGTCAAGCCAGCTTTTGGGTCGTTTCCTAGATTCGCAGTGGATAAATTAGTAATATAATTAAAATCAGTCAATGCAGCTCAGTAGGAACAATTAAATCAGTATCTTGCGTTAAAATGAGCAAGACGGAAGGTGACGGAATTAAGAGCTTCTTTTAAATTTTCTTGGGTAGGTATATCGAAACCTTTCGCATTTATTTTTATGGAAATTTATGGTGATATAAAGGTACAATAAAAGAAAAAAATATGTGACAATAAATAGATCTTAAAAGGATGATTTCTTACTGAATATATTGTGTTCATTTAATGGTTACATTATCACGACGAAAGCTAATAATTGAACATGGTGAAAAATGTTAGTTCATTCAATGGATTTTATGAACCAATAAATGAACACACCTGTCCCAATACTGGCCTAAAGATCAGAAATAGATTGTTTATACGGCTCCCAAAATATGAACATTGTGGCATAAAAATAAATTACATATTTCAATAAAAATATGAAATTTGCATTTGTCCAGTGAATGAACGCCCGTTCATTCACTGGATTTCAAACGTTTTGTATTTCCAATGCTGGGACGTCGAATAATTTACATAAAACTGGCTAGAATGGCATTGTAATAGATTTCAGACATATATTAAAACTATCTATTATTCAAATAAATAAAAAACTGATAGTGCATATTTAAATTACGGCCACAATTTGATATCAAAAATTTTATGTCTACCCCGAGTCCTAAATTCTTGCCCGAACAAAAATATTTTTACACTACACTGCTAACTTTAAACGCTTGTCGTTTTGAAACGAACAGTAACTTAAGAAGTGAAGATTGTCATAATAATAGAAAATAGAGCTGTAATTACGAAAAAAAATACGTCATTGGGTAGAAATATTTCAATTTCTTATTTTTTTGAAAAAACTGTGTTTTGTTCATTTACTGGGGTGTGTTCATTCACTGGAGCACTTACCCTATTAGATGATAAAAACGTTGATATATTATCATAATATTCTTGGATGGAACATTTTTCGTTATTTAATAGCTCATTTATTTATCAATTTATATGACCCATACATGTGTAACCCGAAATCGCTGGCCATTTGGTCCAACAAACAAAGGATATCTAGGGGTCACGCTCGCGCTGTGCGGTTGAGTTCCTTCCGGGGATCACGTTTCGTCAAAACAAATCATATCAAGTGCTCGTGTATCCTAGTAATAATTTAATTTTCCGATATTTCTGATATTTCTTGTCTTTTTACAACTAGGTCCTAGTTTCCAAAACAATCTTAATCCATAATAAAAACAAAGTCTCCCACCTTGTCTGTTTGTCAGTTCTTAATAAACGTAAAATCTACCTACTGAAGGGATTTGAATGCACGTTTTGCCAGCAGGCAGGTTAGGTTAAAAAGGTTTAGGTTTTAAACATTCATATTAAAAAAAAATACAGTCGTGCGAAGCTAGGACTTTTCGCTAATTAACTTCTTAAAATATAGACCGATCTGTCACAATAGGGAATTAATTATATTTAACCTACGGCCCTCCAAAGTCAAAAAATGAAATCAGACAGAGTCAATTAGGACGTATTTGAAATATTTGAAGCGATTGCTGGAAGTCCGCTTCGTTCTGAAGCTTTTATGTTTGATCTTTAGGAGTGAAATGAAATGTTCCAACCCTCCCCCGGTCACACCCTTTGTGTATTGAAGTGGAACAACAGAACCGATACAAAACGGCTTTGTTAGGAAAATAAAAATATAAAACTGCTGTGTTAAATAATTTCATACCGTGTCTAGGTTAACATCTGACATTTATATAATCTCATTCACGCTTATAAATAACAATCCATAGTAGAACTTACTAGTAGTATTTGTATATTTTTTTAAATATTTTTTGTATGGCAGCTTAGAATGTTGAAGTAGGTACTTGAAACCTGATAGTCTAATGAGTTTGAAATACAATGAGAATTTAGTTTTCTCTCATTAAGTGGGTAAACTACGAAAATAATTCCTGAAAGAAAAAAATGCTGTACAGGTGTTACAATAAGGTCATAGTTTAGTGATAACCTGTGATATTTCTTGAAAAAGTTAATTATAGTACCTACCTACTTTTTTAATTCATATTCAATTTTTTTTATTTCACATACAGGCCTACATGATCATTTATAAAACGCGACGTCAGAAGATAGTGCACGGTCTCCATAGGTTATCGAAACCATACTAAACCAATGATTCTACGAGCTGATATCCTAAGTCCATTTACTTTAAAGGAAACTTCTCTTTTACTTCCCTTCACAAATAACACTACAAAGGATTATCAAAATGATCGGATCGACTGGAGGAAATGAATTAGGGCTCGCTCCCACTTGGTCGTAACGAAAGTTAATACTTAGTGTAGTTTTAAGTGTCGCGGTTTATATATTGAAATGGAGGTGTTCACATATAGATCGACGTGATTAACTGTCTACAACTTTTTTGTGGTGACAACAGATTGTCATGATAGTGGGAACGGCTACAGTGCATTTCAATAAGTTCCTAAGAAAAGAAAAAAGTTCCTAGTTCTTAAGAAGTTCCTTCACCATAATGTTGGCAATACGGAAAAACAGTGTTGTTATATTTTGAGTAATTAAATTACTTAAAATTAAGAAGATTTACTGATATTCCGTTACTTTTAACAATAATAATTGTCTTTTATGTTTGTTTTTCTTTTCTTTAGGAAAATATGAAAACTATTTTTGAATAAAGTAGGTATACAACGCTGGGCTCCATTTCGATTGTCCTGTAATTCTTTCAAATACCGAAAACGCCGCGCCGCAATATCGTACCTCTCCATCCAACAACTTCCTTTTAGACTTGCTTTTTTTTAAAATAAAATCCCATTCCCCTCATAATTCTCAATAAAGTGATGCGACTACCGTTAAAATCGATTTCGTTTCACATTTCGTGCAAAAATTTTGGTAGAGTAAGCAACTCTTTTCTTTTTTCCTTTCTTTTTTCTGTAGACAAACAGACAGGGGAGCCAAAATTACGGCGAAAGAACTTCATAAGTGAAACGCACGCGTGTATGACAGTCGTAAAACGATAAACCGTGACTGTAAATCATGTCATTTTTGCGACAATCTGTCGTGGTCACCACAAACAGTTGTTACAATGAGAATAGCTTAACCGTTACGACGGTTACGAGTTACGACATAGTGGGCACCAGCCTAAGCTTACAGGGGTTACCGTGAAAATTAATTCGAATAGAAAAGTCGGAGGTAGAGTTTATTTATAATTTATAAGATTTTAGTAGCTAGAAAGAATTAAAACTTGATTGTTTGGTCATAAATATGCATTGCTCCGTAATCAGAAGTAAGAACAAGAATGTCTTCTGTTTAGAGTGTATTTGTCAATTCTATATCTATTTTCGATTATTGGGGCACCTGTCCCTGACAAAGTTTAAGGTCACCTTTTAATTGTATACATTGTAATTAAGTCTATTTGGGTAATACAATGTTCACAAAGAAAGCGTGGGATAACTTCGGAAAGGAGGTTAGGAGGTTATTGATTGGTTTTCTATCTAAACAATATTTTAATTTGAAAATCGAGTAAAGTTTTCTGAGCCTCTTACGAAAACAATAACAGGAAGTAGGTTAACCTCACAGAGAAAGATGATTTTGCCAATTGAGCAGCAAAGATAGCAGAAAGTTTAATTAAAACATTTAATTAGTTCCCTTATTAAATGTTTAGATATATCTACTTTCATACTTTGAACAAAGTTTACGGTAATATGTAATTTGATATTAGAAGCGTAGTACAATTCGTAGTGTGCAGCTGGAGTGAGGTCCCATTTTTTTAAATCCTTGCGACACGAAATAAGATATAGAGGGAAATTGGTACAGCTTAAAGCCCAGTTTTCGTAGGTTTAGTATTAAGTACTGGAGCAATCAACTATCTATACCTTACTATCTTGTATTATAAAAATAATGCAAATATGTAAAACTAAATCCTACAAAAAGACAATGATTCAAGTCTGTAATTAAAAGTCCCATAAACATGACAAAAACCGTGAAGCGTTGCGCTCTCTATAATGAAATATCTCCCTGGTTCGTCGCGCGACCGCTAAACTAAGTTTAATATTAATACGTTCGGGCTCCACATACTCGGGTGCTGAATTATGTTAAGTATTTTATTTTGTAACACAGATTTATTATGGCAATGTGTGGTGTTCTGAAATAGTATGCTTATGAAATGGTGATAATAACCGGAAAATTGTTATACGTCTTCCATACTTTAGTAGGGACTAAAGAATGGAAAACTGGCATAGTTTTTACTAAGTTTGTGTAAAGTGTTAAATTACGCTTATGTACCATCAGGTGAGATGGTGGTCAATTGCGAGCCTATCAATAGTAATAAAAAAATTGATAAACAGAGAAATACTGATTTCTAATTTGGTTCGGGTATTGTAATATTGTATCTGTACTGGTTTTACTATTAATTGTTTTTTAATTACATTAATAACATATTCAATTTACATAGGTAACGTGGTATCTAACTTAACCTTTCGAATGTCTTAAGTTACACAGTCCGACATAAGGTAATTGTCTTTCTATTGTGTCTCTAATTACGACATTCAAAGAGTTAATACATACTAAAAACATAACTAGTTAATACTTAGTACTATATATAAAACAGTTTCACATCTAGGTCAGTTTGTCTTCCAAAACCTAGTTGAAATTAGACATTTGGGATAGTTTGAATACACATATAACACTGGAATATTAGTTTGTACTCATATAAAAGTTTGGTCGTATAGCAAGTAACAAAGCAGTCGTGTTTCAATATGTGCTGGCATTGTTCCCTCTCATAGCGACGCTCATTCTTCTGACGGGTGTCGGGAAGGGTCTGGTGGGCAAGGGATGGCGCGGCCGGGCCGGGCGCGGCGGCAGGCGCGAGTCCGTGCTGGCGCGCGCGCGGAACTCGTCGCCGCACTCCGAGCGCCCCGACGACGACGTGGAGTCGCTGCGACCCACGCAGACTTCGTCCTCTTCGTCAAGCTCCATCTCTGTCCACCGTCGACCTGAAAAATATAAAATAAACATTTTAAGTACCTAATAAATAAACATTTTAAGTGCCATGTCTTTTGTGAACGAGGATAACTTAATATTTTTATTATGTTGTTACAACGTTTTCCACGTGTCAAAACTAGATTTAGGTGAAATAAAATTATTTTGATTTATAAATAATAGTTTTAACAGAAAAATATTTTTTTTTAATGGATAGGCTCGCGTTTGACCACTATCTCACCTGATGGTAAGCGATGATGTGGCCGACGATTTCACAAAAACCTTGAACGGGAATGGATAAATTTAATTTAACTGTTGCTTATCGAGTTGTTCCCAATCTATCTACATTTTCCCGCCGAGTGTAGGCGGTTTCCGCAGTTTAATGAAATGAAAAAATCTGATGGGGTGGGAAGTACCTACATATTAATTTTTGATTGAGGAAAGATAGCAATATGGTATAAGTAGCTATTTACTTCAAATCTTATTTCGATTTATGAACGGAAAGGTGCTTCGTCTATGTTTACAATTATAGTAGGGTTGCCATAAATCCCCAAGGCCCCGTCGGGACAAATACAATTTGGGGTCCACTTTTTTCAGTATTTACTGTTTGTCCGTAAACATGGGAAATAGCAAAGCTCACAAAAACACACAAATTACACAAAGAAAACTTTAAAACAAAATCATTTGGGACTATATTATGTATTCTTAACATCGTTCCATAACATCTTTATCGGATGATTTTATTTGGGACACTAATTGTCGGTTACCTTTAATGAATTTCACATTAAGAATATCCCACGGTGTCGACTTCCAAGAGATTACGTTCGTCTAATTTTTTAAAAATTGTAGCTCTGCGCTCGACTGTGTTTGTCGGGACATTTTATAGCTTGTCGGGACGTCGGGGCACCACTGTTAATAACGGTGATGTGTCCCGACGTATCGGGACGAATGGCAACCCTAAATTAGAGCCACGTTTTTGGGGGGTTTTTCGAGTAAAGTTCAGTGGCTGTCATAAGTATTCGCAAATTGATTCCTAGTGGTTAATGAGATGTAAAATTGGTATAATTTTGTATCTCAAGTGTCTACACAGCTGGGCAATATATGTAAAATCATTGAAACAGGAGCGATCTCGGTAAAAATGAAGCTGAGATTTTATTGTATTTGACTACCTCTGCGAAGCTTGCAAAGAAGGCTGACTCGATATATACAACGTGTAACATTAAATGCGCAAAACCTCAGACACCCTAAATGATTTTTAATTCAATTGACCTAATTCTATGAGCGAAAAAAATGTTTAAACGTTTTATGTGCAGTTTAAATTTGTTTAAAATTCGTATAGTGCATTGAAATAAGAACTTTTATTATCCCGTGTTTGAGAAAATTTGATTGGACTACAACCATTTGTGTTTGTTTACTTATTTGGGCGGGTTTGCGCACATGATGGCTTGACCTATTAATAAATAGACAGGGCAACATTTTTAATGAAGATTTTTTTGATAAATATGACCTATATTAAAAAGTGGATCAATTGATTCTGCTCGTTATTCTGATCAAACTACTTTCAGGTTTTGCGCATTTAACGTTACACGTTGTATATATTTTTTTTTGCTGCCATATACTGAAAAAAAACATTACAATGTGTTGCATCTGCATTCTGATGGAACACAAAGTAACTGTAAAAACTAGATAAATGCTTTTTAAACTTGACACCACAAAAATATATTCTATTTTTTTGTTAGGTACATATTAGTTTGTAAAAAATATAGTTGAAACGTATACTTACTAAGTAAATAAACTGAAATATGAAAATTATAATGAATTGAAGTCTTTCGTATTGCTATTTGTGTTCCGTGTTTGTCTTCGGTACTTTCCTACCAAGGTACATTTAAATGCATTAGCACCTGCACAGACAACAGGCAGATGGTGTATAAAACTTGATTGCACATGGTTCACAGAAACGGAGTAATATTTATTTTACCGTAGCGTTTTTTTTTTCATCATGAACTGGTGATAGTTGCTAGATTTTATGGTCATGGGGCAAAAAATTTAAAATAACCGTCTTTAATTTGTTTTACACATTTTTGCAATTCTACTTGTCTTTTTTACCACGACTCGACCTAATTTTATTCCATAGTCGGCCCGAGCTGATCTCATTCGGGATTCCTCGATATATTTTTCTAAAGTTATTTTCGTCCAGTAGATACGAACAATATCGTATATTCCCGTCTCAAGGGACCCATAGAACCTACATATCACCTCCCTAAAACCGGACGCATTATTATAACCGAGATAATAAGTCCCTAGCTGGAATATCTAAGGTTATAGCGAACATGTTACGTCAGCGTCGAACCGCCTAATCCATTCGGGAAATCGTGAGGGGAGCTGTGTACTCGTACACTTGGAATAAGGGAGAAGCACTCTAATTACGGCTTTTTTGTCTTTCTGTCCGCGTATCACAATTTCAGTAATGCACGACTATTGTATTGTTTCCATAGAATTTATCATTTCCCACGGGTCTCCTTAGGCTGAAAAGGTTTTACAGGGTCATTGTTTAACGCGCTCAATGAAACTAGGATGTTATGTTGGGTTTTAAATAAAAAAAATATCCACTCTCATATAGTACCGTTTCAATTATGTAATTAAAAATAATACCTTACTGACAGTGTTTATCGATAATGCAAGCTTATAATATACGTAAAATTAAAAAGTTTTTTTTTAAATACCTTACTGACTAGATTCATTAACAGCAGCTTGATAATAGAAACTTTAAATAATAGGTCTTCTAATGCAAGTATAAAATAAATAAATTAAATTACGGATTTATTACTCAAATGAATGGAGTTATTTCTTTTTATTGAAAAATAGGTTACAACAATAATAAATAAAAATATCCTGACATAATTTAAAAAAATTAAATAATTATATGTACCTTCTCACTAACGTGGACTGGCTAAAGCTTACTTAATAAATAGATGGGTACTAACAGAAGGGCGGTGCAGCGGTGGTGTCTGGTGTGGTGTCCGAAGACGCCCTCGCCAGCGGCCGGCCCAGCGCCGCCGGGTGCCGGTCTCCATCTCGTCTTGACCACTTGTTGCTCACGCGCCAGAAACGCCGCGCGTCTCGGAATACGCCCCACACCTAAAACAAAACATAACATTACATTATCTCCTGTCTAGCTGAAACAAAGAATAAGGCTAAGTTGGCTGCCAGTCTAACTAGATGCAGTTGAGTACCAGTCATCATCATCATTTCAGCCGATATACGTCCACTGTTGGACATTGGCCTCCGCCGAGTGTCGCCACAATGAACGATCCTGTGCGTCTCGCATCCATCGGTTTCCCGCAACCTTCACCAGGACATCGGTCTACCTTGTAGGAGGCCTTCCAACGCTGCGTCTTCCAGTACGCGGTCACCACTCCAGAACCTATTTCGGCCCCAACGGCCATACGGCAACGGGCAGTAGGTACCAGTGTTGTATAATAATCTCAGCGTCTATCTGACCACAAAAGGGCAACCCTTGGCAAGACAATGGCTGACTTTCGGGCTGTTGAGTAATTATAACCAGTACCAACTGCTATACACGGTATCCGACCCACGATGGGTCATTGGACGCTGCTAAACCTTGAAGATCGACCAGTTTATTTTTTCATCGGGAAACCATCTAAAAACTCCTCCCGCTCTAGGAGGAGCGAGAAATAGTATCAGACTTTTTCTGACTAAGATCCACCTATTGTGTGTTGTGTGTATATATGTTTCTACTTCTACAGTTGCCCTTTGCGATCCAAAAACACGGTAACCACGCACATAAGTACTTTAGATACATTTCAGGTTCATTGACATTATCTTGATGCACCAAAACTATTTTCGTACGCATATTTGGAAATAATATTCTACAGTATCGATGTAAACCGTAAGTAACATCAGTTAATTTAATAAACGGCAGCAGTTAAGATGCTGGGATAGCGTCTGCGTTAATCGTAAACCACCTGTAAATGACCGGGGGCTGTAAATAGATTTCTAATGAAAAACATACATGGTGGTTATGGCCAACTTTATGACCGTCTTGGGTATTTGTCAGTCCGTCATATCAACTATGCATGCTTCCCGGTATAGAATAGAAAATAACCTTTAATTACTTTTGAAGTGATTAAGTTGATAACCTACGGAACATAATGGGTACAGTAATGATGGCCGACATGTCCAGCAGCTGGTTTTCGTTTGTACATACATTGCATGTTATTAAATACTGGCTTCTGACAGCGGCTTCGCTCGTGTCAAATAAGTACTTCCCCTATTGTAAATTATAGGCTATATGTTATTATGATATATAAGCTATATTACTGTAAAGTTTTATTCAAATCCAGTCAAGCGTTTGAGTGTGAAGGAGTACCCCACCAACTGTGTTCCCACGTTGTCGTCGTGGTGGGGCTTGCGTGTCTCAGTGACCTTGAGGGCTATGCCGGTAGAGCTACTCATGCCGGAAGGCCTCAAGCGAGAGACCAGACCAAGAGGAACATACGGCGGAGTCCAGTCGGACCGCCCGGAGGGTGCGCTGTCCAGGAGCGCTGGCACCAACAGCTGTTGGCGCCTTCTGGACAGCGATTTAGAAGAGATAGGGTTCGCCTCCGGTACGTGTCTGTTCAGCAGACATGACCAGGATGGCGAACGTGTAATGGGGACCCCACCCCATTTAAATAAAAAAGGCAAAGCTGTGTCCAGCACCATCATGAGCGCGACTGGTAAAAAAATGACTACCCCAGGAGGGTACCTGCTTGCAGGAGAATCCCTCCCTGAGCAGAGCTCGGGCTGCCCCACGTATTCTGGGGGGGGCAACCACCGCCTCGGGTCGGACCCTTTACCGTTCTCAGTGGACGCACAGAGCCAGGGTGGCTCACATTTTGGCAGCGCGGAGTCCCTGGGACCAGTTCCCAGCACGTCCGCGACGCCGGTAGAGGCCGGCCGTAGATACGGCCTCAGGGAGGTGAGTGAAGACGCGGCGTCGGACTCAGATGCCGCGTCTTCACTCAACTCAGACGGGAAGGAGGACGAAGAAGTAGTGGAGGTGCAGGAGCCCTTCCATTTGATGGAGGTGGAAGTATCCGCCTCCAAGAGAAGGAGGGCGTTCATGCGCTCCGCATCCGACGACGAGACGGGACCTGCCCGGAAAATCTCGTCCTCGGGGCGGGGCGCAGCCCGAAAAACGGGCAAAGGGAGAGGGCTCCCCACTGAGATCGCCAGTGAGGGACGCCAGGCCAGCGCATCGGTGCCGAAGATCCCTCAGGACTTGCCAGAAGGGATGGTTGAGGCGCTGGCTAAGTTTCGGGAGGTTGTGGCAGCCGCAATAACAAGCGTGGCCAACAAGAGGGAGAGGGTGGCCAAAAAGCGGTCTATTGAGCTGGCCAACACCTCGATTGAGGAGGCGCTGGGGATCGTTTTTGAGCCCTACGAGCGCACCCTCAGCGGGAGGTTTGGCCGGCTTGAGGCGGCCGTGGCCGCTCTCCAGGGCCCTCGTCCCGAAGGGAGGGACAGGCAGGTGCAGGGCCGATCTCAGCCTTCGCCCCAGGCGGAAGGCGGGGGAGTTGTGTCCCTGCTGCGGCAGGAGCTGGCTGCCTTCAGGGAGCAGCAGCAGCAACAGCAGCAGCAGTTCCAGGGGCACATACAGCGCCAGCTCTCCGTCCTGGAGGGCATTGTTCTGCGCCCCCCTCTCGCGGCCTCCGGCCAAAAGAAGACGGCGTCGTATGCCGCTGTCGCCGCGGCCACGACGACTGCAGCACCTAAGGCAGGCCCGTCGGGGCAAGCCAGGCGCGTGGCCGCGGCGTCGGAGCCTGCAAGGGCAGCCCCGGCGGCCAAGCTACAGCAGCGGCAGGGGAAGCCTGCCCCTCCCCCGAAGGGCAGGGTGGCGGCTGCCACCAAATCGGCGGGACCTCTCGCCGCGGCGGCGACTAGGTCGCGCCTGCCGCCTTCTCTGCCCGAAGACCCCTCGGCTGGCGCCGAGTGGACGGTCGTCGGCGCCAAGAAGAAGGCGAGCAAGGCGGCAAGAGCGGCCAAAAAGCGCAGGCGGCGACAGGAGCGCAAGAAGCGGGCCATGGCTGCTCGTCTTCGCGCCCCGACTTCCGCAGCTGTAGTGATCACACTGCAGCCAGCTGCGGAAAAGAAGGGCGTGAACTACGATGTAGTCATGGCGAAGGCGAAACAGGCGGTGGTGGGCCACCTCGATGAGTTCGGAGCCTCCGGGGGCTTCCGAATGAGGCGTACCGCGACCGGGGCCCGAATGTTGTAGGTCCCTGGGGCAGACAGCGGAGAGCTCGCCGACGCCCTGGCCGAAAGGATCAGGGCGTCCCTAGACGTCGAGGAGGCCCGAGTGTCCAGACCCACCAAAAGCATGGACATGCGCATAATGGGTCTGGACGACTCTGTCAGGGTGGAAGAGGTGGTGGCCGCCATCGTCGGGGCGGGAGGGTGCACGACCGATCAGGTCCGGGCGGGCACCATCCGCGCCGACAGCACGGGCATGCGAGCCGTCACGGTGAGCTGCCCCGTGTCGGCGGCCAAGGCCATCACGGCCGAGGGCCGAAGGCTGTTGGTGGGCTGGGTTTCGGCCCAGGTAAAGCTGCTGGAGCCCAGACCTCTGCGGTGCTACCGCTGCCACGTGGGGCACCACGTGGGGGCCTATTGCGCCGCAGAGGACCGCAGTGACCGTTGCCACCGGTGCGGACAGCCCGGGCACAAGGCCGTTGAATGCCGTGCAAAGCCGCACTGCTACGCATGTGCGGCTGCAGGCAAGCCGGCCGACCACCCGGCTGGGGGCAGGTCCTGCGACCCCCCCGTCAAGGCCAAGGGCAAAGTCAGGCCCATCCACCCTGACGTCCTCACCGCCGCAGCCACCACCTTGGCTGCCGCCGCTGTCGCCGCCGCTCCCGCCGCGGCAGTGCCCTCACAGGGGGCTCAGGAGGAGACTGTAATGGAATGTCAATAACGACACCATTACGTCTCCTCCAGGCGAACATCAACCACTGCGCCCCCGCTCAGGATCTGTTGCTCCAGAGCATGGCGCAGTGGTCGATCAATGTCGCCGTCGTCTCCGAGCCGTACTACGTCCATCCCCGCTGGGTTCAGGACCTAGACGGCTCGGTGACGCTAATTTCGTCGGCCGCCGCCGGTACCCCACCCCTCGAGGCTATTGCGAGGGGACGGGGTTGCGTGGCAGCACGGGTCGGGGACATTGCAGTGGTAGGCGTCTACCTGTCCCCGACCAGAACTCCCGACGAACTCCATGTCTCCCTTATGGAGCTAAGTGCCGTCGTCGCTGGGTTTGGTACCCTCCCCGTGGTCGTTTGCGGGGACTTCAACGCCTGGAATACGGCTTGGGGTTCCCGGCGCACGAGCACACGGGGTCGGTTGGTGGAGGACTGGGCCTTGGAGCTGGGACTGGTCGTCCTGAACCGGGGTTCTGTCCCCACGTTGGTGCGGAGGCGAGGTGAATCTGTGGTGGACCTCTCGTTCGCCAGCCCCGCTCTGTCGCCGCGTGTCGTCGACTGGCGCGTTATGGAGGAGGTGGAGACGTACTCCGACCACCGGTATATCCGGTTGGACGTCTCCGCCGAAACCTCGGCCGCGCCGGTCCGACAGAGCCCTTGCGGTCCGCGGTGGGCGCTTAAGCAGATGGACCGGGAGCTCCTCCTGGAAGCCGCGACGGTACAGGCCTGGGTGCAAGCACCGGACAGGCCTGTCGACATCGACGTCGAGGCGGAGTGGTTCCGGGAGGCCATGTCGCAAATTTGCGATGCGGCAATGCCCCGAGTCCGTCCAGGACGTGCTAAGCGCCAGGTGTACTGGTGGTCGCCGGAAATCGCTGCACTGCGCAACACGTGCAATCACGCGCGACGCCGGTACGCCAGATACTGCAGGCGCCGCATCCGCGCGCCGGATGCGGAGGCCAGAGAGGCGGAGCTGTACGAAGGTTACAGAGAGGCAAAACACACCCTCCGAGCGGAGATTAAGCGGGCCAAACTCGAGGCCCGCGACGTGTGGCTGGGGTCTCTGAACGCGGACCCGTGGGGGCGCCCGTACAAATTGGTACGGGAGAAACTGCGCCCCTGGGCTCCCCCGCTGACTCAGAGTCTCCGGCCCCAACTCGTGGAGGGTGTGGTGAGCGCTCTGTTCCCTGCGCGAGGGGAACACTCCCCCCCGCCCATGGCTCCGCCTCCGCCAGCGGTGTCTGACGCGGACCGCAACAGCGACGACGACGACAATGCTCCAGAGGTGACCGAGGTAGAGATGAGAGTGGCGGTGCAAAGGCTGAGTGCCAAGAACGCCGCCCCAGGACCCGATGGCTTGCCTGGGAAAGCCTGGGTCTTGGCCATGGAGGCTCTCGGGCCTCGACTGAGAGGGCTCTTCAGCGCATGCTTGGAGAGGGGCCAGTTCCCACTTCGCTGGAAGACGGGGAAACTGGTCCTCATCGCGAAGCCAGGGCGCCCTGCGGACTCTCCGTCCGCGTACCGGCCCATTGTGCTGCTCGACGAGGTGGGCAAGCTCTTTGAAAGAGTGATTGCGAGCCGCCTCGTCGCGCGCCTTTCACGGGTAGGGCCGGACCTTTCGGACGGACAGTTCGGCTTTCGCAGGATGCGCTCGACGGTGGACGCCATCATGCGCGTGCGAGCCCTCACGACGGGGGATGCGGTGTCCCAGGGTAGGTGTGTCGTGGCAGTGTCCTTGGACATTGCCAACGCTTTTAATTCCCTGCCCTGGAGTACGATCCGGAGGGCACTCCGGTACCACCGGGTGCCCGAATACCTCTGTCGAGTAGTCGAGGCCTACCTGTCGGACAGGTATATTGTCTACCCCGGTCACCAGGGAGACTGGAAACGTCGGGAGATGTCGTGCGGTGTTCCGCAGGGGTCGGTACTAGGGCCACCCTTGTGGAACATCGGGTACGATTACGTGCTGCGGGGCGACCTCCCTGACGGGGTCAGCGTGGTCTGCTACGCAGACGACACGCTGGTTCTAGCGCAGGGAGAGTCGTACCGGGCGGCGGCCGCTTTAGCGACACGCGGGGTTGCGATAGTCGTTGGTAGGATCCAGGAGTTGGGACTCGAGGTGGCGCTGCGCAAATCCGAGGCCATGTGTTTTCACGGTCGCGGCCGTCGGAACGCGCCACCGTCGTGTTCCCAACTAACGGTAGGAGGAGTTCGCATCGGCGTCGGGACATCGATGAGGTACCTGGGACTCATCCTCGACAGCCGATGGAATTTCGAGGAGCATTTCCGACGTCTGGCTCCCAAACTCAACCGGACTGGGGCCGCTCTCGGGCGGCTCCTGCCCAACCTTGGGGGTCCAGACGCCTCCTGCCGGAGGCTCTACGCGGGGATCGTTCGGTCCATGGCCCTCTACGGGGCGCCGGTGTGGGCGCTGTCGCTGCAAAAGCGACCGGCGTCCATCCTTGCAATTCGGATGGTGCGGGGATACCGCACGATTTCCCGCGAAGCGGCGAGCCTTCTGGCTGGCCTACCACCGTGGGATCTGGAGGCAACAGTCCTTGCACACATGCACGACATGCGCGTGGAGATGCAACGCCGGGGTGAAAGTCCTCTGCCGCGACAGGTCACGGCATGGCGGACAGAGCTCCGGCGGGATCTCATGGTGGAATGGCGTCAGCGACTGTCGCAACCCCGTCATGGGCACGCCACAATTATGGCGATAAGTCCCCTCTTTGAGGCGTGGCTGGAAAGACCTCACGGCGTCCTTACCTTCCGCATGACACAGGTCCTCTCCGGAAATGGCAAGTTCGGGAGGTTCCTGTTCCGAATCAAAGCGGAAGTGAAGCCCGGGTGTCGCCACTGTGCGGAACGCCCGGAGGACACGGTGGAGCACACAATCGCGGTGTGCCCTGCTTGGGCGGAGCATCGCCGTGCCCTCGTGGGGGTGATCGGCGGCGGAGACCTCTCGCGCCGGGCCTTGGTCGAGGCCATGGTCCGGAGCGAGGAGGAGTGGCAGGCGGTCGCCGACTTCTGCGAAGCAGTAATGCTCGCTAAGGAGGAGGCCGACCGCATCAGGCAACGGCGCTCTCGCCGCCGCCGCCGGGATTCCGATCCCGATTTCCAGCCACCGTAGGCGCGGGCTTGCGGACAGTGAGCAATGGGTAGCTCGCTGTCCGGCCGTCCGGTAACCGTCCGGACCAAGCCCAAGTCGTCGACGGCGCGCGCTGTTCCCGCGCGCCTCAAGGAGTTGTCAGCAACAGCAGGGGCCCAGCCGGGTCGAAGCCTACCGGGGCCAGGGTAATCCGAAAGGGCGCTTGAGCCCCGGTATCGAAGGCTTGAAGGAACGGGATGGGTTTTTTAGTCAGTAAGAGTCTGACACTATCTCCCGCTCCGCCCAAGAGCGGGGGTTGTCCTAAGATGATTTTTCCCATCGAAAAAAAAAAAAAAAAAGTGTGAAGGAGTAAAACATAAATACTTGACAAACAAACTTGATTTTATTTAAAAAATTAATATTAATGTGATTTAGAAACTTAAATCATTTGCCCCATATTAACGTTCAAGTTCAAGAATTTTCCTAGAGATGATTGCGTGTTCTACTCTTATTTATAGATACTTATCACCGATGATATAAAACGAGCTGTCCCACTGTTCCGTTTAACTAACACCTACGAGGTGAATCATAAAAATAGAACTGAGTAGAGTAACCAGTATCGTGCATGTAAACAGGAAGCACCAATCTTTTTCCAGTAAAAAAATAAAGATTCCTTTATTATATAGGTACTCGTATATTACCAGTATTTATTTTATTGCGTGACTTAACGCCTACTGTAGCTGGTACTTGGGAAGATAGGATAGGATAAGAATTGTTCTTAGGAAGCTACTGTAAGAGACTTACTAAAATCAAAATTTGTTTACAAGTGTCTGTTATCGATCAGAAGGCAAGTGTTAATAAATGAATAAATATTAAACTTAATCAAGAAACTTTTGGAACTTGATTAAACTCCAACAAAAACACTGATTATAAATGCGAAACGTTATTTTTTCCGAAAACAAAGGTCAGTGAGAAGTACTAAAAATAGAAGCGGAAAGAATTATAAAGGTTGAAACCGAAGAATAAAAGGTTTGACAATTCAAGAATATTTACGATTTTTTCGTTTGTAGAGCTTTGACTGGAGTATATGGATAATTTATAATTTGTACTCACCCCACTCCTAAAAAAATACTCCTACAACACACAGACACCGATTATAAATGTGAAACGTTATTTTTTTCCGGAAACAAAGGTCAGTCAGAAGTTCTAAAAATAAAGGCTGAAACAATTATATAGTTTGAAACCGAAGAATAAGAGTTTGATAATTCAAGAATATTTACGATTTTTTTGTTTGTAAAGCTTTGACTGACGGATATGGATAATTTGTACTCACCCCACTCCTAAATCGAACATGTCAGTAACAGACTCACGTATAAATTTGGTGGGATTGTAAAGTTAGATTACTCTACACGGTCGTAACTGTAAGTAACTAAGTAAGTAGGTAGTACGCACTTATGTAAATAAGCAACAAAGCCTCGTCATCTCCGCCAATTCGGTTGAGTATCTACAAGGGTTTTCGAATCTGTGGTTTGGGACTTGAGGGTCCAACTCTATCTTAAATTGATTTCAAAGACAGTGCCTACATCATCTTAATATTTTATTATGTAAGTACATGCTTGGTAAACCTGTCTATTCACATGATATGATGCAGTTTCCCGACACCGTGTATCGTTAGACGAATTGTTTTCGGCTAGAGATCAGCGGTATTCAAACGTTGACAAAACGGTAGAAGATATATCTATGTGTTCTTCAGGTTATTTTTTGTTTAGACTGTGCTCTCTGAGCAAAAGCCGCCTCTCCCAAATCCTTCCCTCACACCTTCCTTGAGATACCTACTAGGCGCCTTTAGGCAATTTTTTCCAAAGCCAGCCTTGGTGGGATCAATCATACTTAGACACCAACTTCGTAGAAACAGCGGTCACTGACGTGACCAATTTCGTTTTAGTCTGGCAGACTTTTCCCTCTGTCTTTGATCCACATTTTTGAGCGCAGAATGCTGCATTCAATTAATCACATCAACAAACCTCAAGGCTTTTACTGAAGAACTGGCAGAACATACCTATTTTGGAATTTAGGAATTTCAATTAACGAAATAGTTGACAGGATCAGGACGCATATTTTGGTAGCCCTATTGCCAGTCGTAAAGTGTTGCTCTCGTAATAAAGATACTTAGGACTTTCACTCTACTGAATGTTCGGCTTAGTGTGGGATAGAAGATAAACCTTTTGAGGTACCATGATCCGAATACACTTAAGCTTTTCCTAAGTTTTTCCGAGTAAAACCACTCTACTCGTATAGTGTGGAACAATAACATAGTAGGTACTCGTAGACGGTAAAAACTTGGTCGTACATAAAACACTTCTCACACTCGTCTCTTTGCGAGGTGTAAACTTAGTGTCTCGTGTGTCTTTATTGTACCACTATCTTTGTTCAGTTAATACTATTTTACCCGAACCGATAATACTACTTTTTATTATAATTGACATCTGATGGTAAGCGATGATGTGATCGATTATGGAGCACGCTTGCCTAGAGGCAATTGTATTGTCTCTTGACTTAAAAATCCCTCGGTTGTAATCTATCATGAAACATTATCTATATACACAATCAATATGCTGCTTTAAGTTATTATGGACCTCAAATAAATATGATAAAGAAGACATTGGCCAGTATCATCCAACCAAGCGGATACGTGAACAGTACCTTTAGAACTTCCAGTAAATCTTTTAGAAACTGTTGCTACATATAAAATAAAATTTATTTTTTCCAATTTTTGGCTCACGAGAATAGGTTAAGTACCTATCCAATATTGCAGTAACATTATTTTGATTGTCTTCATTATCAAAAAGTTATGACTTTGATATTCCTCTGAAACATAGTGGCATATTGGTTTTATGTAATTTGGCTGTCGAGGCGTTGTGGACATGAACGAGGTTTGCGATTCGAATTCAGGCGACAGTGCGGAAACGTGGGATTATTCATGCGGACACACCAAGCTGCCGCACTTCCGATGTTTACTGCTAAAGGCAAATATCGGACCAAAACGTATGTACGAGTATTTTCTCAGTGTGAAATCCTGAAAGCATAATATGTGATTTTGCTACACTGTCTACCTGAAGACTAAATTGCTAGTAGATTTTTTAAACAATCACACTTTACATGCTACCTAGAAAAAAAACCCCAATTAAAATAACTACGAACATAACACAGAATAAAAATTATAGAAAAAGAATACTTCCTCTTGTCTATGTTTCTTTAATAGTACCTACTGGCTTTACGTTCGCGTTTAAACTTGATAGAACTTGCCGGGAACAGTATGGAATTTTCAATTTTAACATAATTAAAAATCCTTTTCTTCCAATATGTCAAGCATCTAGTTTAGTGGAAAAGCATTTGATTGCATTTCCTTTTCTTGAATACTTTCAGCAATATTATGTTCACTCAGTTGACTCACCATATTTTCGCATCTAGGTGTTTGTATTCTTGGAGTAGTTTAGACTTCAAACATGCATTCATAATGTTGCTGTTGGGAATGTCGGAATTTAATTCTGTAGTTGCGAGGAGAAGCGCTGAGGATTGCAGTTTGTTTTGTTTTAACTTGAATTAAAATACTATGCAGTTCTTACTCACGTGTTGCAGTAACTTGCCTGATCAATACTTTCTCTGACGGAGATCTCGTGGAAGCAGACGCAACCGATCTCCTTGCTACGTCGCTGGCCCTCCTCGGTGGTCACCATGCGGTCGCCCATTTGATCCACCTTATTGCCCACCATCACTACCGGCGTCTCTATGGCACTGTCCTGGAAACAAAAAGGTAAGGTTCATACTTTCTCAGCAAGTTAGTTTTAAATTAACTTACTTATAGTCTTACGGCTAGTAATAAAACATAACCCTGTCTTTGTTATCGGTTTGAAACAAAGTAAGTAATAAATCGTTAAAAAAAAATCGTTATATCTAGTATCTATTATTATCATCAGCGCTTTGCGTGACGGAAGACAAACAGAACCCTCTAACTAACACGCAAGAATGATTAATGAAAGCCATATAAAAATCTTCTAGCTTGACAAAATAATAAATAGGTAAAAGTATCATTAGTATGGAAATTGATGTTTCTTATGAAATTCATAAGATAAACACTGCCCCTGACACCCTATCATTTATTGATTTAAGTTATGTAGTATTTATTTATAAAATGGTGGTAAACTAGATGGATGGATGGTTTTATGTCTTAGTCAGGTGTGTAACACTTCAACCTGATTGCGAATTAATGGAACGCTAAAGTTTGCAAAGTAAATTCGCTGGCTGTGACCCAAAACTTGTAAATGTGTTGCTATGCTTCACAGACAGCTTAAGTAGTCATTTTAGAAAAGAACATGATTCAACTTTTAATTTATTTTTTGATTCTTGGAATTCTGGATCATATCAAATTAGTAACGAACTCATGTTACCATGAAGAACCTAAATTAGGTGTATGATAATCAAATAGAAATAAGTTACAGTAGAAACAAAGTTGCGGAACTTTGTTTCTAGATAATTAATTTATTAAATAAAGTAGTGTTATTAATTCCGTTGTTACACACAAATTTGTTTTTGTCTTTCATGTATTCCCTATGTTATAGATATTTGTGTCAAACGAGCTGTATATAAGCGAACACCGAAAAGGCTCAGGTCTAGGAGCCTAAAATAAAATATAGAACACAATCGTTCGAAGCACGCTCCTTTTAATATAAACTCGTCTGTTTATTTATTTTTTCCATCGATTAGCGCCGGGAACAAAATCACTCGACCTCTTTTAAAATAAATTGAAGCCTTATTAAAGACGGTATCATAGCGTAAGAATGGAGTTTTAAAATTGGATTAAGTATTATCATAATTATAACCACTTGTGTCTTAAATCTACATTTTAATAATATCTACTTTATAAAATTCCATTAGGTAAAAATATGTAATAATGATTACTATTAAAAGAAGGTAAAGTAAAATCTAAATATAAGGAAAGTCGTTTACTTAAATAAAAGTAAGGGTCTGTTTCCGTATTCAGCAATTCACTGATTTTATGTGCTTTACCGATCTCCGTCCTGTAAAATAGTATCTAAAGTAAAATTGATTGACTATGTTTAACACTCTGTCATGTGGGGTTACCATGACGTTCAAAGTAAGATTCTTTTAATCTTGTTTCGGCGTGGGTAAGAGATGACGCTAGACAATATGTATAGCTCTGTCTCTTACCCACACTGAAACAAGATTAAAACAATCTTACTTTAAACGTCATGGTCTAGGTCATGGACATGAATAGTAGCATAATGGTTGATTGAAAAATCTGACCTTTACCGAAGACTTTTACCTCAATCATTGATTGGAAACTTGGAAGTAGGCATTTGGGTTTACCTATTAAACTTTTTTGTACCCATGATGATGGGACATCGTTAATTAATGTTTCTCCTGAAATCCTCAGACAAGCGGTAAATCTTTTCTTGAAAGCCGCAGTGCGTGACTAACCCTCATGGAGGAAGCGAGGCGGCGTCTCCGCTTGTTGTAGTTGATGAGGAATTTGAGCCGGTGGCACTCGTCGAACGAGCACTTGTCCGTGACCGAATACATTAGAATGAACGCCTCCGCCCAACGTATGTTGCTCTCGAGATTCGCGTATTCACTTTCCTGAGTGCAATAAAAATACATTCATGAATCATCGTGTTTATTTTTATACTGCAACAAAACCAATATCAGTTTGCTTAGTACAAAATTGAGTGATAAGAGATAGGTTTCGTACGTAATAAGCTTTTAGATAAATGTTTAGACTGCTGTTTTAAATGTATTCCGAATCTTTTATTTGTATAATAAAATCCACAATGTTATGCCAGTGTGTAAACTTACATGTGAATCTCCAGCGGAATCCAATATTTCAAAATAAACCATCTCGTTATCAATGACGGTTTGGAATGCGTAGATCTTCTCTAAATTGGGGTCGTATTCGCCGATGAATCTTCGTGTAATGAATCTTACCACAAGAGCTGAAAGTGAAGTTATCTATAATGATCAAAACATTTACGTTACACAAAGGAGGCATAACTTTTACTTGAGCCGTTAAAAGTTTAAGTATTTTTTCATGATAATATAATATTTAAAGTTTTATTCAGGAAAATCTATTGAAAATTTTTCTTCCTGTACATGATTTAGAAAACACTAATTTTAAAAACCCAAAACTAAATTGTAGCTCCACAACTTAAATGATCTACAATAAGTACCTATAGAGGTAAGAATTAGTGGCTTAAATGCGAGTATTTCAATGTTACCTGATTTCCCAACTCCTGACTGTCCCAACACCATAACCTTGAAGGGTTTGGGTTTAGGATATAGCACGAGCTTGGCAAGCGAAGTCTTGGGTGACGTCGTGGTGCTCATCGCCACTACAGCAGTCATTATTTGCTGGTGGCCACTGCTCACTGTGCAAGTGCATCGATGTATGCTGACCTAAATGGGACATAGAGCTAATAAGGACCCTCTTATTTATAGAGTTAAATGTCAGTCTGAACTATCTAACAAAAAGGTTAAATATTATCGAAGTATATTTTTGAGATAAGTACAACAGAAAGGTTTTATGAACCTTACAGTCTCTCGACACAAAGTTTCAAATGTCGGTCAAGCATATCTGGGGTATACTCATCCTGAACATAAGTACCCAAGTTGTGACTTAATAAACTAGCAGGATAAGCTATAGTTTGGCGAAACAACCTTCATGTTTTATACCCCACGGTGTATGATGGCAGCGACCGCAAATTGCCGTTGCGTAAAAAGTTAACGGCCTCGTTTGCCATGGTTTGCGTTCGAGTTCCCGCCTGTGATATTTTTTATGTCCGCCGTATCTGTTTTACTGCCAATAATGTATCACCTTTGTGCACCGATTAATTTATATGACCCAAAATATACGTTAAGCTTTATTGAGTGTTGACTCTCTCTCTAACCAATTTTATAAATTTACTCACAGAAAATAAAAAAACACGTGTGTACAAACACCAACAAAGTAGGTCATATTTATGCGCGCAACGTGTCGTGATCATATATAACTTCATAAGATATATATTCAGCTATCTGGATAGTCTGGATGTCGACTTAGACACCTCTGAGTAAGTTACGAGATATCTACTAGGGAAATTGCTTGCTACAAGCAATTTCCGACTACGATTGACGTTTTTGGAAAACCGTAAAAAACGTCTGGAAAAGACAACTCTTTCTACATTTGACTTTTTTTATTTGATTTTTTGTTTAAGTAGCTTTTGCCAGCGGCTTTGCCTGAATTAAAGTTGCAAATATAGGTATAATAAGACCTATGCACTCTGCGATAACGTATAATTTTAGTTTTTTGAGTATATTTATTACAAACAAAAATGCCAATGTTTCCTCTTAAATATATATATTTTGAAGTGTTTTTTGATTGCTCAGATTTTCACGTTTTTTATGTTGTAATACTAGCAACGCTACGAATTTTCATGAGTTTGTACATGTCAGCTTTTGCACCGACAATTAAGTAGATGCTCAAGATGCGGGCACATAATCCAGGTCAACCTGACGGCATATATTCATAATGTATACAAAAAATAAAGCACAGAAAACTTTTAATGTTTTTGCATACACTTTCACCAATTTTCCGGTACAAGTTACCTAATTCATTTTATCGCACTTACTAAACTGTTTCTGTATTACTCATTTCGTCTTGTGTATTCTCAAATCTCTCGAGAACTGGAGTAATATAGAAACAAGTGAGTGTATTTCAAGGGCTGAGATGAAAACAAATGTCTCTCCGAGCTACGTAGAATGCGTAGTTGTTTATATAGCGCTGTCAAGTGGTATATTAGGTACCTACGTATCTGCTTACCTGGGTGTTTTTCCTACCTATATATACACAATACACATACACCTCTCATGTACCTACCCAATAGTTGGCACCTACAGTATTTTTGTTTTTAAGTATACTATTCACGTACCTTTTGGATTTCGTTTCAGCAATCAATAAATACCTAGTGTTTCTATAAAATTCTAGTGATGTGAAATGTAAAGTAAATAGCATTGACCGTGATATTTTATTGAAGCACCTAATCTTTATGTATTATCTTCTTGTGTAGGTATATGTCAATATGTCGTGGCCAGGACCTAGACCATGACGTTTAAAGTAAGATTGTTTAAATCTTGTTTCAGTGTAGGTAAGAGACAGAGCTATACAGGTTCTCTAGTGCCATCTCTTACCCACACTGTACTTTGAACGTCATGGTAACCCCGTAGATCTTAGGGATTTAGGGATGGCAAAGTTTGCTTGGTGTTACCGTGTTTGCTTGCCCTGATTGACGTCATACTTATGAGTTCAAAGAAATGCAGAGTTTGACATTCAAACAAACGAAATTCAAATAATTAAAAAATTCTAAATTCAAATATTTGCTCTTGAATGTGAATATCTGAATCAATCTTATAAATATAAAAATAAATCCCTATTTCCCTTGGTCACGCCATCACGCGTGAACGGCTCGACCGATTTCGCTAATTCTTTTTTTGTTGTGTTTGTTATTGTGAGAAGGTTCTTATGGAAAAAAAAGTGAAAATTAGGGTAGTGTAGGGTAGAGTAGGGTAGTGTAGGGCAGAGTAAGGTAGAGTAGGGTAGAGTAGGGTAGAGAAGGGTAGAGTAGGGTAGAGTAGGGTAGAGTAGGGTAGAGTAGGGTAGAGTAGGGTAGAGTAGGGTAGAGTAGGGTAGAGTAGGGTAGAGTAGGGTAGAGTAGGGTAGAGTAGGGTAGAGTATGGATAGATTGTGTGAAGAGTGATATGAAAGAAAAGAAAGTTAGTGATAGCATGACGGGTGAGGACCGACGGAGCGCACTGTTCCCGCGCGTCTTAAGGAGTTGTTAGCAATAGCAGAGGCCCAGCCGGGTCGAAGCCTACTGGGGCCAGGGTTATCCGAAAGGGAACTCGAGCCTCGGTATGAAGGCTTGAAGAAACGGGGTGGGTCTTTTAGTCAGTAAGAGTCTGACACTATCCCCCGCTCCACCCAAGAGCGGGGGTTGTCATTGGATAATTTTTCCCACCAAAAAAAAAAAACGGGTGACAGGATAGAATGGAAGAAGGAAGAAAAAACGTGTTGCGACGACCCCAAGTAACACGGGACAAGGGCAGGAAGATCTTATCTATCTCTGAGGTTTTTATTATTATTTTATTTGTAATATTATTGGCCACAAGTAATTTTTATTAGAAATACCGGGAAGATCCATATTAATATCAACATTTCGATGCAAGTACATGAATAACCTCTACTAATAACTCTACCTAATTCCGACCTCTGGTTATTACCCGTATCCGAATGTGTTTCTCTTTGAGGTCGAATTCTAAAATCGGAACTTCGAAATGGTTGGCTGGTTTTTGTCAATCGCTTTTTTATAAGGGTGGGAAAAATACAGTGTTTTGGTTTGGCTCTATCGAAGCCAACAAAAAAAGTTTGCAGTTCAGTCCAAATGTTTCCATGGAAAACCAGGGCAGCAAAATTAAAAGTTACTTTGTCTCATGCTAAAAACTGTCCGATTTTGCACTATTTAGATAGTCTTTTTTTCTCTGTGCGTAAGCTCGGGATCGTCATATATCATCTTAGCTTCTGCCAGCGGCTTCGCCCGCATGGAAGTAGATTTCTTCATGCTAACTTTGGACGACGCCCGTTTTGTCCTCATAGGGGGTGTATTTTGAAAAATCCTTGTGCAATATTTCAGCATTCTAGGTCAAAGGGTTTAGCCTGGGCGTTGATAAATCAGTGAGTAAGTCAGGACTTCGCCTTTTGCATACAGTTTCGGAAACTGTGCGTGTCAATCTAAGTACAGATTGAAGACCAATCGGCGTTAGAATATTTACGTCTTTTATTTATTATAGTAAACAATCAATGTGGCTAAGCAGAAACTGAAAAAACAATATATTATTGACAGAGTAAAGTAAATTGAGATTCTGCTTCCATAAAAATTGAAACACTTCATAAATAACAAATAGATAGCTAGTAAACGAACAGTGGAACTATCATCAGCAGACGTTCCTATATGAAACAGAGACTTGTCTAAATCCAGTACAAGGCCGTCGCGGTATCAATCGGATACCGGATAAATTCATAGATTAAGAGTATCTAAAAATCGCTACAGACAGACAGTGAAGATACACAATTGTCTGTGTCTCTAAGAATTAAAACATTTCGAACGCTAAAGTCCAAGGTGAAAAGAATGTAGAGAAATAGTAGTATGAACTATGTAGATTGATACTCCAGATCTGCAGATTGCTATTCCATATTCTATAGAAATAAAATGCAACAGCTCTGTCTTACGTCTGTGTGTCTATCAGTCTAGATAGGACGTGTACATTGTGATGAATGAAATTACTACAACAATGATCGCAGGCATTCGTGAATGGATAACGTTATGAAGATAGACGACAAAGACACGGTAATATCATCAAGGTATTTCTTGATATAAAGATGACACTTTTACGGGATAGAATTAACAGAGCAACAAAAAAGCTCACGTTCCAGACGTGCTCTTGAGTTATTTACAGACTAAAAAGCTTTAATAATTTAACTAGTGGTGCATATTAAGTCCAAAAATTAAAACATAGGTTCTAATTTTTATATATTTATTTAAAATAACCTACTAGACTTGCATGTTTTACGATATGGTTTGCCTTTTTTTAATAGTATTTATGTGACTAGGGGATAAAGCAGTGTCTTTCAGTCGCGGGTGTAGTTGAATTCCGAACGAAACGAAGGTTGCTGATTTTAATCCCGAACGATAGTGAGGGATTTATAAAATTAACTCCCGAGCATTGCGAGGGAGTTAATAAAGAAACCTGAGTGAAGTGAGGAATTTAAGCCGCCCAAGACAAAGACAGCTTTATCCCCGTGTTGCATACCCTACTTTTTACACCATCTGTGAGATAATTAAAAGACAATTTGGTCGACCAAATCATATATTAGAGAAATATAAGTATTATATTTACAAGTTCATCAAACAAACAAAATTCACTACTCCAAGATTCTATAGTTTCAATTTTCTATAATGCTCCCGTGTTGACGACACGGTACGCACGTTTTATTCTATTTTCTTTTTTTTGTTAGTGGCCAGTTTGAATCATAGTGATTACATACTCTTTGGTTTGAATTTCGAGTCAACTTGTTCGATGCGCCTACATTTTAATTCACAATGTTGACGATTCTTGATGTTCCAAATTCAAATGTCATTATTCCCTAGGGATCGGCCATACTGCATTATCTCCCTAGGCATATAATGACTTGCTTTAAGTGAGGTTTGTATGACGTGTAAAACGACATTATCGAGCAGGTGGTGTAAAAAATATTTTTTTCTATAAACTGATTAACATATTGCACTTCGAAATTCATGTTTTATAGGCATAGAAACAATTTGTTGCTGCATGTTCCAAACTTTCAGTGACTCGCGCTCGACCTCGGTGTCAATGTGTCACTCAGTCAATGTCCGTTTTATTGGAATTGTAAAATCGTTGACCCTTTATGTTTATTGTGTTTACTTTATTGTATTGAGAAAGAATAACACAAAAGTTAGGTCCTACGAAGTCAACTACTTAGTTTGTTTTTTCTTGTTAATTATGTAGGTTGCTACATTAATATAATTTTCATTACTCATACTCTGAAAGTAGGTCTGAAGTTGCTTGAGGAGCGGGCTGAAAGTGATACTTTTCATCCCTAGGGAGTTTTACTTTACAACTGACAGCTGTCAAATTATTAAAAAAAAACTAGTTCATCTTCACATTTCTATTGAACCATGTTCCAATTTTCCATACAGCCAGTCAATTACAGCGCGATATAAAATTGAAATAACTTAAAGATAAGTATTAATTAAATAATATTATATTTAAAATGATTTATTTAATAATAATAATAATAATAACGTTTATTTCTCACCACAAGCCAAAAAAAATTGTTCAACTATTTCTTTAAAATACTTTATTTATAAAAGATTACAATTAATTTCTAATTTTTCTTTAATGAGGCTGAATAGCTGGCCGGCCACAGAAAAAAAAAAAAACAAAATGGCGGGAAAGTGCCAATCAGTCGTTGGTTTTTTCGAGTATTGTTTACATTTCCGTACAACAAAGATTTGTATTAACACGTTCATAAGAGAAGAGGCTAAAGCAGTAGTGGAAAACTTTTTACCGCCTAAATCATAAGAAAGATACCTACCTAAAATCATAGGTACGACGACTCAGGTTTTACAAAGTTTTTATTTTATTTTTACTTTCCTTGTATTCGTAATGAAAAGCACAGTGACACACGAGAAGGAGTTGGCGGCCGAGCGTAGCGAGGTCGCTAATTCGAGGGACTAAATAAGTTACTTTCACCCCGAGGTAAGCACTGTGCTTTTCATTACGAATACAAGGAAAGTAAAAATAAAATAGTGTAACAATGTACTATTAAATGTGGAATGTGTGAAATCTTTATTTACTTAATATGTAGGTACAGTAGAGACTATGGGCTCCAGATGAATGCTTCTAGGATCTGGTGTATATATATGAAAAAGAAAACTCCGATCAGTAATATTCTGATACTTACCAAAAAATTCATGACTTCAATTTTTTTCCTATTTTTAAGTACCTTCGATCGACAAACCTAACGAGTAAGTTTCTCCTTAATAAATAAATAATCCCACAACACTGTTAACCAGTCAACTCACATAGCCTGCCAATAATAAAAGTAAAGTTTTAGATAGGTAAGAAGAACTTTTGTGATCAAGATCTAAGTAATAAGTTACGTTAGGTCTCTTTTTGATGACAAGATTAGAAAGAAAAATGTTTTTACTAAATAAATAAATTCCTAGTAAAAAACCCATCCGGAGGACAGCAATTTCGAAATATTAGTAATAAATTGACCAAAGTGAAGACGTCCCAGTAATTCAACGTAAATCTGATCATGATCAAAAGGAAAGCAGTAGGTAGCCATATATTCTTTGTAATAGGTACTTAATTGTTTACGATGAGTGAGTAGTTGTTTATTTGCGGAAGCTTGTGTATCTTTCTTTAAAAAAATTGTAATCTTAGTTTTACCTACTATACTTTTAATACAAATCCACACGTAGGTGGTACATACGAAACAATTAATTATTTTAACCAAAAGTATGTGGGCATTCTTTAAAAGCAATTAAATCTACAAAATATCTACTGATTGTTTAAAATTTCCTTCCGAAGCATTAAGTATAACGAGACGTAATTTCTATCGAAAAGCCATTTTGCTTATATGGAAATAAAACGTCTACAACTCTGACATTAATTAAGCTGAGGTACAATCAGATACAAAAGCGGTTAACCACTTTTGGCTTTAATAAGAAAACAGAGGGAAAGTTCATTGAACGAGAGTCAAGGAATCATTAAAACGTATGTTTGTTTAGATATTACATTTATCATAATGCCAGGTACCTGACGTTATTTGGAAGTTTAACTATTTATGAATCAGAGGTAAGTTAAAGTTTCTTCTTATTTTTCCTAAAATAAACGATTAATCGGTAATTTAAATCTAAACGTACTTACGGATCAAGATGAAATGATTGATAGTAGAAACATATTCCACACAAATATATTGAAAACACTTGAACAAAAGTTAAAAATACACCTTGAATTTAATATGAAAGATGAATGGATACTTCTTGGTGGTTACTAGGAAAATATTTCTGAATAACGTTAAAGGTACGTGTTGATAGAAATAGTGTTCGTTTCCGAATGTTTTGTGGTGGAAATTACTGATGGTTTCGTGTGGATGCGGAGAATGCGGGCGCGAGCGCGCGCGGGCCCAACTCGAATGACTATTGTCGTCGATGCCTCCCTCGCCGCGCCGAGAGGGCTGCTGCGTGAACTCTGCGATATCAACGAGGATGTGTATTTTTGTTTTGATATTAAAACTTATTACTTATACAATAGAGAGCAAGATACGTCACCGTGTAAATAACAGACGCCACGTTTCAGGAAAGTAGACTCTACGTAATGTTTTATTGGAAATCAGTCAGCTTTTTTCGTGTCAAAGTTTTCCAGTTTTGAGTTTCCTTTATTTTATCCTTGAGTATATAAATGCGAAAGTTTCTAAAGATTTTTGTTACTTACCCATCATGCATCTGTAAGTCTGTAATATGTACCTACCTAAGTATTTGGATATCTGATCTACGTAACGACGTTTCACAATTTTTCCGGATGTAAGTACTCAATCATTTCGGTTAGGCCAACCTAGACCTAAGGTAGTTTATTAACGGGTATACCAAATTATGTGAACTACCCAGGTCGTCAAGGATGCCATTAAACCCAAGATATATTATTATCAACAGGTCAACAGCTAGCCGTATGATTGTTATTGATTTTCAGATAATCTTGTTAATATATAGGTACTGTAATAGAACAGAAGAATAAAGACATTACTGTCTTCTTTAGGAATTTGCAAGAAGTTGCCCAGAGGTGAGAACAATGGAAGGAATGTAAGGAGGCCTGTGCCCAGCTATGGGACAGTACAGGCTAGATATAGATACAAACATCAAAAATAGCAATATATTAGAAGAAGTTGCATGCCAGTCTCCGCTATAAAGATCTGGCGAACTACATCGGGTTAGGGTTAGGTAAGTAGCACCAATTACCTGCCAAATTGTGTGATAAAATGAGGTGCTAACACTGTACATGTTTGCCCTTGCGAGGCCTGGACTTATGGACTGTGAACTATGATATAATCTTTTGATATAATATGACATACCTACCTAACAATAATATATTATCACAAAATGAAGTGGGATACGAAATATAACCCATAATAAAAAGGACATATCTTAATATTAGATACTTCGTCTACGAGTTATGACATATTTAGTTCCGTTTCACATATTCACAGGTAATTATGTCATACTAAGAATTAGTTAAGGAGCTTTGATAAACTTATAACTAGTAATATATAACTATTACTCTCAAATAAACCATTCGCTTTGAATGCGAACGCTATAAGATTTATAGCCTTCGTAAAGGTCGAGATACACATAACCAGATATTACGACTAGACATGCTTTACAAATATTTTGAAAAGTGCTGAAATATTAATAGTAGGTCATGAAAATACGTTCAGTCTTCAGCTAATCTTTTAAACTAGGTAGTAGAAATGTTGATTTATTGGGTTTAGCGTTTATTAGACCTTTAGTGATGATGGAAGGATAATGACGGTGATAAAGTACGGCTTAGTCATTAGAGTCAATACCTACCTATTGAACAAGTACATATCGACGCTTGAAAGACAAAAAATACTAAGCGATATTCAGTACCTAAACTTTACCGGAGAGTGATCTATAGTAATTTTTTTTTAATTGTTTAAAAATGGCGAAATAGACGGATTTATACTCCATTTGTTTAGGTAGTTAACTAAATGTAAACAATCTTAACATGTCTTTTATCTAAAAAATTGTCTAAAAAATTTATTCAAAAATGTTTACATTTAGGTATTTACCTAAACCGATGTTAGGTAATTAACTAAATTTAAATGATCTTTGTATGTCCTTTATACGATTTATTTTAAATAAAAAGACATATCAAGATTGTTTACCTTTAGTTAATTACCTAAACAAATTTATAGATATTATTAATATCATCGTAATTTTTTTGGAACGAAGTTCCTTATCGCGCGTTGTGAAAGGAGGCTAGACGGAAAAAATTCTCACGAAAAATTGTACCGACACTTTTACTGTCAAAATATAAATCCAAGATGGCGGCTGCAAGAAATTATCAAATTTTTCGTCATGGACGACACCCATGACGAAAAATTTGATAATTTCTTTTCATGGTTTTCGAGGGTGTTGAAACCGATAGTACTGTCAAAATGTAAATCCAAGATGGCGGCTGCAAGAAATTATCAACTTTTTCGTCATGGGTATCGTTTTCATGATTTTCGAGGGTGTTGAAACCGGTGGTACGGTCAAAATATAAATCCAAGATGGCGGCTGCAAGAAATTATCAAATTTTTCGTCATGGGTGTCATTTTCATGGTTTTCGAGGGTGTTGAAACCGATGGTACTGTCAAAATATAAATCCAAGATGGCGGCTGCAAGAAATTATCAAATTTTTCGTCATGGGTGTCGTTTTCATGGTTTTCGAGGGTGATGAAACCGATAGTACTGTCAAAATGTAAATCCAAGATGACGGCTGCAAGAAATTATCATCTTTTTTGTCATGGATGTCGTTTTCATGGTTTTCGAGGGTGTTGAAACCGATGGTACTGTCAAAATATAAATCCAAGATGGCGGCTGCAAGAAATTATCAAATTTTTCGTCATGGGTATCGTTTTCATGGTTTTCGAGGGTGTTGAAACCGATAGTACTGTCAAAATGTAAATCCAAGATGGCGGCTGCAAGAAATTATCAAATTTTTCGTCATGGGTGTCGTTTTCATGGTTTTCGAGGGTGTTGAAACCGATAGTACTGTCAAAATGTAAATCCAAGATGGCGGCTGCAAGAAATTATTAACTTTTCCGTCATGGGTGTCGTTTTGATGGTTTTCGAGGGTGTTGAAACCGATAGTACTGTCATAATGTAAATCCAAGATGGCGGCTGCAAGAAATTATCAAATTTTTCGTCATGGGTGTCGTTTTCAAGGTTTTCGAGGGTGTTGAAACCGATAGTACTGTCAAAATATAAATCCAAGATGGCCGCCTGCAAAAAAATATTAAATTTTTCGTCATGGGTGTCGTTTTCATGGTTTTCAAGGGTGTTGAAACCGATAGTATTGTCAAAATGTAAATCCAAGATGGCGGCTGCCAGAAATTATCAACTTTTTCGATAGGGGTGTCTTTTTCATGGTTTTCGAGGTTGTTAAAGCCGATAGTGCTGTCAAAATGTAAATCCAAGATGGCGGCTGCAAAAAATAATTAACTTTTCCGTCATGGGTGTCGTTTTCATGGTTTTCGAGGGTGTTGAAACTGATAGTACTGTCAAAATGTAAATCCAAGATGGCGGCTGCAAGAAATTATCAAATTTTTCGTCATGGGTGTCGTTTTCGTGGTTTTCGAGGGTGTTGAAACCGATAGTACTGTCAAAATGTAAATCCAAGATGGCGGCTGCAAGAAATTATCAACTTTTTCGTCATGGGTGTCGTTTTCGTGGTTTTCGAGGGTGTTGAAACCGATTTTACTGTCAAAATGTAAATCCAAGATGGCGGCTGCAATAAATTATTAATTTTTTCGATATGGGTGTCTTTTTCATGGTTTTCGAGGTTGTTGAAGCCGATAGTGCTGTCAAAATGTAAATCTAAGATGGCGGCTGTCAGAAATTATCAACTTTTTCGTCATGAGTGGCGTTTTCATGGTTTCGAAGATGTTGAAATAGTACTGTCAAAATGTACATAAAATAGGATAGTATTTTTTAGTTATATTGTATTGGCTAGACGGAAAAAATTCTCTCGAAAAGTTGTAAAGACACTTTTTGCTATAGTAAGCTATTGTAAGCCGTGCAGCGTGCGCATGTTAATCTGTCTGTCTCTCTCTCTCTCTATTATAGAAAGCAAGCCAGAACGGAACTTCGTTCTATCCGGGTGTCCCTTGACACCTCAGTAGTTTTTTTTTTTTTTGTAATGGATAGGCTCGCGTTTGACCACAATCTCACCTGATGTTAAGCGATGAATAGTATCTAAATCCGATTTTTTTTAAAATAACTATTTTTTTTCTAAGAAAATTAATTTTGAATCAATTTCCTGTAAATTTTACTCAATGTCGCTTAGTAATTTTTGCCTTTCAAACGTCGAATGTACAGTAAGGCCGCAAAAGTCCATAGGAACGCTAAAGATTACATTGCTACGAACCGAGCGAGCGCGATACAACCGTGCGTATGTGTGCGCATGTATGAGTATCCACATTCCACAGATAACACACACTAAGGAACTGTCATCGCACTGAGCTTAAAAACATTATTATTTTTCTGTTCTTACCATAGCATTAATAAAATTCGCCCAAATACGTCATGTGCTGGTAGCCGTGTGAACTAAGTGTTGGATTCGCAAATCACGTAACCCGAGTTCAAATCATGGTCGGTCCGTTGCAGTTATTTCTTACTTTGAAAATTCCCAATCTATATTGATATAGTTGTTTTTTTATATTTCTATGAAAAATACTATTGCATTTTTTGCACTAAATAGTTGCAAATTACGAACGTGATCTATTAACCACAAGAAGAATCACATTCGTAATTTGCAATTATTTAGTTGTTACATCTTTTCGATGTTATAAGGTGGAAATAAAAAGACGTGTTTAATAAAAATGTTTATTCTTTATATTTACAAATTAAACATTTATGAGAATTGTGACGTCGAATTGTTACCTAGACAAAAAGTTATCTTGTAACCGTTATCTATGTTACGCCTAAGATTGTTTGTTGGAAGTATACCCACTTAGACCATTCATAATATGAATAACGTAACAATGAACGGATATTCAAATTTAATAAAATAAAATATAGGTAATTGTTTATATCCAGTTATTTATTGAAAAGTGATATATGATTTGGACTTTGTAAACATTTTATTTTTGTGTAACGTCACAATGAATGTATTGAGGTCATAGCTTAATTGTTCATTTTCTTGACGAAAAGAAGATTGAAACCAAACCTCAATTTCTGTTAAAAGAACTTTAGTTCTCACAAGATAATCGTCAATTAGATGAGAAAAATAAATTGAACTATAGTATTATGTTAAAACAGTGCGGGTAGAAGAATAAAAATCGAAATAGACTCATGATTATTGTCAACAAAATTGATAGCGAGTTCACTGCATTCTTAAGATGAGGCGATGGCACAAGTTAAAAGATATAGCTGTTTTAAACGAAAGTAAACACAATATAATACAGTGTTTGTTAACGAATAATCACAGATATGTTAAAATAAAATGGTAGGCCATTTAGTTTAGTTAACATTAAATATTTAGTGCGAAACGTAATCGTTCTTGTTTGTGCCTCTCTGTCAAGTACGGCTTTTTAGCAGGTTTTCTGTGATGCACGCCTTCAGCGTGAAGTGCACGGCGAACAGTATCCATCGAGGTGTCATATAATTCCGCAAAATGTCTCGTTGGTGCGAAACCATTCGTTTCGTATACGTCCACCATATGTCGTCGCTGCGCCTCGCTAATAAGCTTCGGTCTCCCACTTCTCTTTCGACTAGCAAGGCTACCTTCTTCCTCATATCTTTTTAGCCAAAGATTTACAGTATTTTTCTAAAATAAAAAAAAATATATATTAGGCAGCTATACCTACTTCACTTCATTTTCATTATATAAAATGTTAATAATCATAATTATTGAATATAATTTTAAAATAAAACTGCATTTATTAATCCAATAACCAATCCAATAAACCCAACGATTTACGTATTTTTAAACCTCATAAAGATACGATGAATGGATTCATAAATGGCATACGTTTTAATTAGAAGATTAATTTGTAATAAAGTTACAATTCATTAATAGCTATTATACTCACATTCAGTCCGGTTTCTTCAGATATTTGTGTTTTATTAAGACCACTTTTATGCAGCCCAATGATAGTCGCCCTCACTTCAATACTAATATTAGCCTGCATTTTGCGAATATTACAATACTGTCAACCTCACGTCACTAACCAACAACTAAAACCAAACGACAGTTCATTTCGGTTAAGTTAAAACTCATGTCTACCTCGCAGAAATCTAATTCTTTATTTAGTTTTTTTGTGATCTACCTTTCTAACTCTAAGAAATGTGTGAACAAGTTAAAGAATAATTTAATATATGTAATGCAAATACATAACTTCCAATCGGGTAAGAACTTACAAAAAGCAAATAATTGCGTGGGATTTGAACTTGCGGCACACTGATTTGCGCTTCAAACTGTGTGCCTATACCACTGGGCCATCTTGACTTATGATAAGTTGATGAAATTGTGAATTGCAATCATTTGTTGGCGAAACTTGAAAATAAAAGATCGTAAGTCAAACTAAACGTCAAACGAATAAGTTTTAAGAATTCTTATGGACTTTTGCAAGTGATAGTACGTAGGTAGATCATACCAACTTACCAACCGAAAATAACCCTTTTATTTGGTCTGGTAAATCATCAAATGTCTTGTCCCGGTCTTTTTTTTTTAATGATATAAACCAGTGGGCGTGCTATTCTATAAAAAAACAGCCTTGAGCGCAGCGCTGGCTGCAGCGACGAAATCCAAATAGGTACATTGGATTAACAATTCAATGAACCTATACATTAGATTGTTAATTCAATGTACTTCGCGCTCGACTCGTCGCTGCGGCCAGCGCTGCGCTCAACGCTGTTTTCTTAGAGAATAGCACCACTTGACTGCGATCCCACCTGATGGTAAGTAGTGATGCAATCGTTCACGGTGAGGCGCACTAATTAGAGGTCTAGCTGGAACGAGAGGGATTGTCAGACATTTACTGACTAAAACCCACCCGTGTTCCTTCAGTGGCCTTTTGCGTTTCAGGGTCTTGGTGACTCTTTCGAACAATCCCGTAGCCCTACTAACGTAAGGCTAATTTACCCAATTATATTAATTTAACATAATATAACTTCACGCCGCCTGCACTTTCCGAAGTAGGTATCTACTAGACAAAAGAACCTAAAGCCATAAACCATATATTATGAACCATTTTTTTTAAATTATAATTCACAAAACTAATGTACAATCCACTGTATTATGGTATAATGTATTATATGTATGTATATTTTATTGTATTTTATTAACTTTTTTTTTACATTATTTATGTTTTTGTACACAGATAGCATAGCACCAAATCTTTTCCTTTCGTTCAGTCCATTCAAAGGTTGTCTGGTAGAAATTGCCCTATGCAATAAGACCGCCTATTGTACAATTGTTTTTTATAATGTTTTTAGCTAACTACCGAAAATAACACGAAAGTAACACTACTTTAATCATGGCAACTCGTTTTAGTCAATAATAGTCTGACACTCCCTCCCCTTCCAACAGAAGCAGGTAGGTAATTGAAATTCGATGATTTCCCATGTAAAAAAACGGACCCCATTTATTTTTTGCCCCAAGGTCGTGGGTCGCCTAGTTACGCCACTGCCAACAAAAAGGGGGAATTATAAAACGAGCGACTAAAAAAGATCTTAGCGACTGATGATGAGATACTGTTTTAATAATTTGAGCGGTATGAATTTGATTTTTGATTTGGTAAGCGACACATTGACTAAACTAACGACAAATATTGATTAACAATAAAGTCTAGAACGAGCTTACTAAAAGTGGGTTATTGAAATCCTAGTTAAACGACTAAATTAGTAACTGAGCGACTAAATTAATAAGCCAGCGACTAAATTAATAAGTGAGCGACTAAATTAATAGGTGAGTGACGAGAAATAAAATTGAGGTCTTACACAACGAACTACTAAAAAGTTGACTTTATCAAATGTCTTCACCATTGTATTATCTAGTCGCAGGTAGATTCATCAATTTGAACTGGGTGAAATAGGTTAGGTTAGGTTAGAACTGTGATCTACCGCGCTACGACAAAGTTGCTCGCAGATTTTATTTCACCATTTTCTAATTATCCGGGTTTTCGCAATATCCGAGTTATCAAATTACTTTGTGACAAACATTGTACATAAATATCGATGTTAAGGACATTCGATAATGTGTACTTCGAAATTAAGGACATTCGGAACACTTCATTTAAGAAAAAATGCTGCTCAGTATAAATAAACCATTTGCCAAATAATGAAAATAATGCAGGACGTAACGTTGACACTCAAACATATATTAGGTCGCTCAAATATTATAAAGCTTCTCATTTTGTATTTTAAGTAGGGTAAATACGCCAAATGTCGGCCACCCCCCAAACTTCGGCCGTCTGTACATTTTCAGCTTGCATTCATTCAAGAGGTAATTAATTGTCAAGTTTGATTCTCAAATTGCAACCTTAATTCATACTCTATATGTACAAATTGTTACTATCCGATTCCGTCACTTGTTCTTCTCATACTGAGCGTCAGTAGCGATAGCGCCGTTGAAGCGTCAAATTCGCATGTAAAGTAGCTTACTTGAAGTGAATACTCACATTTCGGGGATTGATATTACAACGATAAGACATTTATTTATTTTTGTTTTAAGTCTTATTATCACTAAAGGGTTATTTTTACTATATTTTAAGATAGTTTTTTCAACGTTTTGCGTAAATTTTTCAGGGCAAAATAGGAGGCCGCCATTAGGGTAACAGTTTTGACTTAAAACCGGATTCTCGGCCGTGGCCGACTTAAAGTAAATGCACTCTGTTTTATAAATTCCAATTATACCAATTCCGTTGGGTTAACAAGAGAATTTGCAAAGCTTATAGGCAAATAAATCTATTTTACGTTTAATCGCCAAATAACGGCCGGGGTGATATCAGTCGAATCTCGAGAAATAAGGTACAAGAAATAGGGGCCGACATTAGAAATATTAAAGATCGTAATGTCGACCAGCCTCGAATTCGAGCGCCACTATACAGGCTGATGAAAAAATACTTTTATATTTTTTCATTTATTGGTTAGTTATTTTCTCAAAATGAAATATTTATTATTATAATTTATTAATATTGTAAAGAAGTTAACTTTGAATGTATGAGTTGACAGTATTGAAGACATATTTATGGTAGCTTTATGGTTTGGGACTTGCTACTTATCTACTAAACCCCCAAAGCAGGGAGATCTAAGGCCTTCACGGAATCAAAGAAAATTATGCGGTTACGATTTTTTTTGTTAAAGGTAATTAAAAAAATATTTTACTATTAAACAAATACAATTACAAATGTAGGTATACTTAGTGGTATTAGAATTCTGCCAAAATAAATCATATTAATAATATATGTCACTGTCTTAATTTAAAACACCCTATACCCGGCCGACATTTGGGAAAAACGCGACCGACCATAGGCCGTGAATGGCCGACTTTAGGGTTTTTCTGTTCTCGACGCATCTAAACCTTATTACTTTTTTCTTTTAATAGAAATGTCGATCTTATGCCTACAAACATGAAATAGATTAATCAAACTATCTAAAACCGCATCAGAAGCTAATTTTCGTTGGAAACTGACGGTGCTAGAGCAATCCGCAGTCAGAAAATCGCTAAGGGGGCCGACATTTGGCGTATTTACCCTAACTCAAATTAAAGTTTGTTAGTCGCTGTTCTGTTGATTTCTCGTTAGTTGCAGTCAGTCGCTCACTTATAATTATTATAACCCAAAAAAATATTTTTGTCACTTAAAATTTTAATTTACAGTCACTCTACCCAAAAAAAGTAAATCATAAAACAATAGGTGACACCTAATGTGAATTTTACATGCATATTATACCAGGCCAGTGCGGAAGTAGATTTCAAAGATAGACAAAAAGGATATAATTTCATCTATCTAATGGTAGTCACACTCAGCGTTATCAGGTGTTAAAATAAAAAAAAAACCGGACATACGACTAGCCAGTTTAAACGTAGGTACTTTGGGTAAAGAGCTCAGACGATCATGCTTATTTTTTTTATTCTTAATAATAACGACATTTTATTTTTAAAGTAAAACAAGGCTTTTTCTTTAATACATTTACTTAAAAACCCGCTCTCATCCATACCGCTTTTAGTTTTCCGCATTAGTGTGAGCGAACTCGCCCCGGGTACAATTATATTTAACGTATCAGGATAGGCGCTAAGCGACCCCTATTTATTTATATCTTCACAAGTGTATTGGAAAACTTCGTTTGATACGTGTAGAAATTTGTCACTGCAGCTGCAGCACTCGGTTCCATCCAGTGTTAGTCCGCTCGCTTGCGATAGGCGGGTGGCTATACTCGTACAAGGTGAGGCGGGCAAACAGAAACAAATACATAAGAAAGGTTCAAACAAATTGTAAAATTGAAAAAAAAACAAGAAACCTAAAAATTGCCGGACAATTCGGACACCCCTGGTCGAATACGGTTGAATATTCACTAATAACTCCAAAGGCGGCGATACACTTGCCTGTAACTGGAACAAAAGTATGCAAGTAGTATTACTGCCAGTGAATCACAACAAATTCTGAATGGTACCGTGTATATCATTATGATAATCAAGTTATAGTGTATCGTTGCCTTAACTGTTTCCGGCTTTACTTATTCAGACGCCTGGCAATGCTAGCCACACCAATTCACTTCACACCAATTGATAATGTGGAAGGCACTAGTGGACCGTGTTTTGTGGCACTATTGGGACTTTCTACCTAAAAGCTTGGGTTTTGAATGGAGCCCGCGCGGCGCAATGTATTGAGGATTGCTGTAAACAAACTACTGAAACAAAGCAGCCACTTACACGGTACCCAATGTAAGTCTTCAATTCGAACACATAGCTGCGTTTTATAAGGCATTCACTGTCAATTTCAATATACAATCTCTTCCTAGAGAGTTAACTCTACCAATAGAAAATGGTTTTCGCATATTGTTATTACGTACATAAAATACATATTTAACAATATATAGGTAAATAGGTTGGTTACCTGGCCCTAGAACGAAATAGCAACTGAAAAAACGCAGGTGGAATTTAGTCAGCAAAAGTCTGACATGCTCTCTCATTCAATTCAGAGCTTGAGAAGTTTTTTTGATGATTTTCTACTTAAAAAAGTACTTAGGTACCTAAGTAGGTACAGTAAGTCTAGTAAAATTTCTGAGGATTAGCGTCGTGTTATTTCGTTAACAATAGGTTTAGTTTCTGGGTTTTTAAACTCATAAAACTCTTATACTATCACGTCTTCAGGCCTCATGTTTTCATATTTCCTACATTAGTTGGAATATTAATTTTCAATAAGTAAAGTAGGTGTGTATTTATCTATTCATTTAATTACTTAACTAATAGCCACACATTATGTAAATACTGAAACAAACAAAAATATCTAAGTACCTATCTCTAATTCAATTAAGCACATTAGTTCAATTGCTATTGAATCGAAATACGCATAACTTTGTTTGCTCATACCATATGAGTTCGCACTTTAATTTACTTAACGGTATTTGGTCAAGGGAAACTGGATCTATAAACATGGAGACGAGGTCCACTGCTCGAATCGAACCACGGTTTATGCTGCTGAAACTTGACATTGTTTCAGTTACAGTATCGAGAATCCTGTTGTCAGCTGTTTCGTCCCACGGATCTTTCTTATCGAACGAGAACAAACATGTGTCTAATAACGAACATTTTCATTAATTTTGTATACCTAATAACCAACAGGTATATTAACAGCCAGAGCCAATACCAACCGGTATTGATCTTTGCCCTCATCGATTTATAATCTGCTTGTGGGCTTATCACTCTCTCATTTTAATGGATAGCTAGGTACCTAAGTATATAGTATGTTATTATTATTGTCCGACCGAAATAGGATATTAGCTGAAGCCGAAATCGTCAACGAATGTTCATCTCCTCCTCTAGTTTCGATCCTAACCGAAACTGACGTTGTAGCTGAAAAACTGTCAAAACATAAAATAATATTTCGATATCGTCATTCTTAACTATTCCGATATTATAAAATTAAAATTATGCTTAAAATAAGTAAATGAATAAATCGACGATGGCACAGAAATGACACACAGACGTACCAGACAGACAGTTTTTAGGCCTCTATCACTACGTTCAGCTTAAAAATGCTAGTTTCGGTCAAGCCGAAAATTCGGTCATTTTTGGTCGGTTTAAACGTTAACCGAAATCGAAACTGAATAGTCTTTTTATTTATTATTATTGATAGGCTCGCGTTTGACCACTATCTCACCTGATGGTAAGTGATGATGTGGCCGACGATGGAGCACGCTTGCCTAGAAGTAACCTATTCACTCTCGACTTAAAGACCCCTAGGTTGTAGCTATCAGGAAACACAGACTCCGGCAGGGAATTCCACTCTTTAGCAGTACGCATAATGAATGTGTTTCCAAAACGCTTTGTACGAATGGGTGGGATATCCACCATGTACCGATGGCGCAACGCCGTACGTCTAGTGGTCCGATGATGGAACGGACTTGGCGGAATTAAATTGTGCAATTCCAACGCACACTCACCGAAGTGTAATCGATAGAAAACCGCCAGGCCAGCAACTCGGCGTCGATGCTCAAGGCTTTGGAGCTTTGACTCAACAAGCGCATGATCACCGATGATCCTCTTGGCTCGCCTCTCAATCGACTCCAGAGCATCAAGCTGATACTTGGCAGACCCATCCCAAATATGAGAGCAGTATTCCATACACGATCGAACTTGCGCTTGATATAGGTTGAGCAGCTGTTCCGGAGTGAAGTACCGCCTCACCTTAGCTAAGATCCCCAGTTTTTTGGCAGCCTATTGTGCTTTTGCCTCGATGTAAGAGCCGAAATTGAGGGTAGATGATAACGTTACCCCAAGAAGCTCAAGGCCGTCGGTTATCGGCACGGTCACACCCCGGAATATAGGAGCCGGGTAAAATTGGCTTCGGTGGGTCTCTAGTTATTTTATTTACCAATACGTAAACGTGAAAATAGAGTGATTCAATATTGATTTCATTGCGATGCGTAGGCCCTGACTACGATTACAAAGCTCCAAATTACATGATTTAATTTCCGCAGAAGGATTAAGTTACCTTCTTCGTCGACTTGTACAAGTGTTCAATATAACTCGACCCACAAGATTGTACCTGATGGATATCAGTTACCTCAGAGTGACCTTCGGTTACGGTTGCAGCTCTTGTTTGTATTTAATATCCATCAATCGATTATTTTGTTTATCATTCCATCAATTACTGTCGTAACTTATCATCACAGTGGATATCAGGCTTCTATTAACTAGAAACTAGAAATATTCCCGTAAATCTATAACATTATGATACAAGTGTGTAATGTTACAATTCTTGGCGGTCAAGAGAGCCTAGAACAGTAATCATTAATTACTCACGTGTATCAGACGACGTTTTTCAATACACTTGTGAAGAAAACGTCAGTAAAACTTGTCAATTTTTTTGTGAGTTGGCTGGGTCACACCGAAAGTTTATAAAAACTGTATTTTTGTTGCACCGTCACATGTGATGGAATCATTGACTGGAGCGGTGAGTGGCGTAGTGCAGGAGGAACCTGTCTCTTGGGCGCTGCTAAATATTTTCTAAGATAACTGGTAAATTTTCTGTTATTTTCTAAGACAATTGTTGCAAAATGACCCAACACGACACGGGACTACGGAACCCTAAAGAAGATTTATACCGACTGAATTAGCATGAATTTAAAGTGAACTCTTGATGTGTTTTCCAAGAAAGCAGTAGGCGTTTATTAAGCATGTCCTTATTCACTTCTTGGTATTAATAAAATCAGACAACTGTCACACAATTATATGCACGGATCAATGAGCCGTCACTTTCGGTTTGATAACCCAGTGTAGCTAAAACAATATAATTAATAACAATATAGTACTTCGACGCCTGAGTGCACTTTGTGTTTTTGTATTTTATTTATATACGTTAGGTATTTATTTAGGTTTTAGTATAAATAGTGTAACCCCTTACTGCATGGATTTTTGTAATCAAATAAAAAAAATATATGGCGTAGTATGACCTTAGGAAATAACATAAAAAATTGAAAAAATAATCTATTTTTAATACTTTTGGAAATATTTTCAAAAAACTATAAAAGCCAAATATGGCATTGAATGCAGTTCTACGTTTATTTTCAAGTTTGCCAAATATGTCATTGTATGCAAAAATAGCTGGCGCGAAATAAAAAAATATGACCAAAATGAGAAAGCATACGAGGTATAGCCAGATTGCTAGCATAGGCTGAGGATAGGTTGCATATGTGTAGGGAGAGAGGGAATTAAATTAGAAAAACGCTCATATTTATAATTTATGTTTTATATTCTTTTAAAGAATCAAATTTTCAAAACATATATTTGTAGGAACTTGAGTCTTGAACTTGAGTCTCTATTAGGAACCTTTACACAATCTAATGTTGCAAACTGCTTTAAGAAATACCATGTATAGTAGTCTTTTATTCAAACATAAATGAGCCTTGCACTTCAAGCACCATCCTACTACAACTAATTCCGAAATGTTGGCCTCTTTTCCATTGTTATTAGCATATCGATTAGATTCGTTTGTAATATATGTGAACATTTCAGACGTGAAAAAATAATCAAAAATTTGAGATGGTGTATTCAAAGCTTTTAGATCATCACTGAGACTGAATCTCCTAAAAAGGCATAATTGTCTTCGTTATAAGCCCGCTGCCCAGTTTCCCATTTATAAGTCTTCTTAGTCTGCCTGCTACCCCTTGTCCCCTGTCGACTTGTAGAAGGATTATCACTTAGGCCATCTAATTCAGATTCAGATTCTCCTTCACTGTTTTCATCGGACTCTGATAAATATAATGGGTCCGGCCCTCGGTTATTCCTCCTCGTATCTTGTTCATCGGAAAGCTCTTCGTCTTCACTCCCATCTGGAATGTTGACAACGAACACTTGCTTCCGTCTCGGCATGGTTGTTCAAACTGTTGGGAAAAAAGCAGCATAGTAAGGTGCAACAAGCAAGCAAGCCAAAGCAAACCACACAGACCAAAAAGTATTGTACCCACTTCTTCAAATGTTATGCAAATATTTTTTTCTTAAAATTGACACAATCGCATACTATCCCAAATATGGTTATAAGATTTTTGTTGTAAGTCTGCATACAATCCCATATCTGCCAAACGGTTTTTCCTGCAACTGCATACTATCCCATATATGGGTACTAACTTCAGCAACAAAAATATTTACAATCATTCATGCGAATCTAGTTTTTTTTGCCTATTTGCCTTATAGTAGATGCCTATTGTATGCAAAAATAATTATCGTAGCTATATATCTTAAAAATCCATGCAAAAATACCCAGAAACTTGAGTCCACTTACCTCTTAACGACCGCTAGGAATCAAACTGACGGTTACGTCAGTTACTTAGTGCTGGACACCAATTTTCTTCGCAAACGTCAGAGTATATTTCCGGTTTTTGATTTAAGAGTTGCAAGAAGAAAAAAAATTGTGCCAAATTTAAATGAGGTGACAAAAACCCTTGATGCCCGATATGTCATGCTATGCAGTAAGGGGTATAGAGTAACGAATTATTTATAATAAAAAGTTTACATAAAAATATAATTTAGTTAAATTATAATTTCAAGTAAATTTCTGATAGGTAAGTGGTTCTCGGAAACAGTGTGTCGATGTCGGTGACATGCTAGTGTCTATATACATAGGTATCTACCTATCTAAATTACCTACTGCCCTCTTCCACAATTTGGTATAATTTTATTACTAAGATCATGCTTCCGGGACAAAAGCACAGAAAAGTCAGAGATCGAGCTAAAATGAGTCGGTTGGAAGAAGACCCCCTTTTCCTTCCAATCGACCCTGTCCAGCGCCAGCTGTGGGTAGCACCGACGCGATGCTAGTTTTGTAGTAGAGCAAAAGCTACCTAAATCCCAGTAAAGCGCGTCTTGAATAGGTACCTTCTTGTTTTTTTTTTGTTTGGCCATGCATGGGAGCATGGCTGCATGCCAAATATTTTCAGAGATTTCATTAACACATCATCATGCTGTTTTCGGACGCCCTGGATGTAAGACCAAATGAAGCAAGTAAAATTAAAGTGATGGTTTACCTCTATACATACGGACTTATGGGATGTATATTTTTGTTTCAATCACTTTCACGTGGGAATATCTCACGAATAACTTTTCTTCTCAGGGAGGGTAGTTATAAGACAAAATTTCCAAAATAAAAGCTATTAAACCAAGAACATAGAGTTCGTTTGTTAGGAGAAACTCGTATGTATACGTCATTGATATTGAAATGCATAGTTTATACGTGGTTTCTACATTGGAACTCTGAGTATGAAAAAAAGATTTTTTTATTAGCTCAATCAAGTACCTACTGCAATATTACAGAAAATATAAAACACAAAGAAACCAAGAAATAACTAATTTCGGTAGGAGAATAACGTACTTTTAATATAAAGTTTATTTGAACTTATAATTCCAAGTCAATCCAAAGACATAACACTTCAAAGCAATCCGTTTTAAAAAATGGCAATTTCATAAGTTCGTTATCTTTGTCTTGAAAAAATGAGAGCCCCTATTAGACTGAAAGGTCACCATGGGTCACCATGACAATGACACTCCATAATTAAATAATTTAGCTCCGTATTTTGTTTCAAAAATATGGACTGCCCTGAAAAGTAGGCCGACGGAAGGTGATAATGGAGGTCCAGGGTCTAATTATAGCAGGACGTAAAACTGATATTTGGATTTGCCTTGACATATAAATAAATTACATATGTTTGCCAAAATTGTTGTCCAGTGTACAACAACAAGGTGCTGAAATTTGCCAAAGACACTGAAACAACTAGGTACGTATAACAATTTTCGTATGTATTTCTTAAAATTTCCACTAGGAGAAAATAGCTTTTGAATTTTGGTAAGGGTGCATATTTAGGATGCGGTTTCACTAGAGATATGCGAGTTCCCAAGCGGTGAAGCTATGCTACGAAACTATGTATCCCGTTCCAACGTTTCTCCCATGAGAAGAGAATTTAAGGTAATTCGGTATTCTTTATTGTTATGTACGAGAGGTGTAGGCGGGAAAGGGGTACGCTACGCGTCAATCAAACTAGATAGATCGTTGCACACTGTTTATTGCGTAATATTAATGCTAGGGACAAGATGCGCGTCGCGGGGCGCGGGGCGCGGGGCACGGGGCGCAGCGAGGGGAGGGTCGCAGCCCGTCCGCCAATTACTTATAAATACATACGTAACATCCCTTCCCCTTAAGCTAGGCAATACGTACATATTATTATTCTAACTAATCTAAACTAAAATCTTATTATTCTAACTAATCTAAACTAAACTTATCCTATGTTCATTCCTATGGAATCGTCACCGATATTATCATCGTCATCGCTGACGTACTGGGCCGGCGTCGGTGTCGCGAACGTCGGACTAATTGCTTGTCGCCTATGAACTATCCGTGCGGCGGCGACCGGCCTGTGACCTTGTCCTTGGTCCGTCACCTGCTCTCCTTCCCCTTGTGGCTGCCTGGCAGGCTCTGGTTGACTACCAACAAGAGTCGCTAAGTCGGGGACCACTTCTGGGTCCCAGTCCTGGTCATCGATCGGTGAAGTGTGTAGTCTTTTCCTTATTTGATCCATGTGCCTGGTGACTTCACATCCTAAATGTGGTAAAAATTTTGCTATTTTTTCATGAATTTTTTTCTTATTACATCCCTCCAGTATTATAGCCTTCAGCCCCTTTTTTACAATTTTTACAAAGCTCTCAGCTTGGCCATTACTGGATGGGTGATAAACGGGGGATAATACATGCTCGATACCGTTAAGTCTACAAAAGTCCTTAAATTCCAACGAAGTGAACGATGTACCGTTGTCACTCACCAATGTGTGCGGAACCCCAAACCGCGACATGAAATCGTATAATTTACTTATCACTGCTTTTGAATTATAAGTTGAAGACATATCGTAGCATTCTACCCATTTACTGTACGCGTCTACTACAATTAAAAACATGTAATCATGGAACGGACCCAGGAAATCGATGTGAATTCGGTAAAAGGCGTGCGGCGGTAAGGGCCAAGGCGTGAGTGGGGCGTGCGGGGGTGCGGGGCGCAGCGCACAACACACGTCGCAAGCGCCCGCTACGCGCTCGAGCGCCGCGTCAATACCGGGAAACCACAATCGCTTGCGAGCTTCCGCCTTCATCTTCACCACACCGAAATGCGAACTATGCAATTCCCTACATACTCTTTCTTGCAAAGATAACGGAATAACGACTTTATGTCCACGCATCAAGATATCCTTTTCGTAGGCTAACTGTGTCCGACAGTTGAAGAACGATTTTAAACCTGCGTCGTGAACTTTCCTGGGCCAGCCATTTAAAATATAACCCTTGACTGTGGTGAGAAGACTATCGCAAGCTGTCTCGCGACGTATGTCGCTTAGTGTCACCGGTAGGTCCCCTTCCACTACAAAGTTGACGTAGGTCGCGTGATCCTCGCAGTCCGCGAGTTCGTCCGGCGCTTGCGTTTCGTTTTTGTCCCCGCATGCCCGAGAAAAATAGTCCGCGCTATTTTGCTTGCTGCTGATATACTCAATTGTATAATTGTACGCTGATAAAAATATAGCATATCTTTGCAGACGGTTGGCGGACACTTCCGGAATGCCCTTGTGGGACCCGAATATAGCTAACAGAGGTTTATGGTCCGTTCGTAGTATGAAAGGTTCTGCCCGACCATATAGGTATTGATGATACCGCCTTACACCAAAAATGATCGCGGTTGCTTCCTTTTGAATTTGTGCGTAGTTCTTTTCGGCTGGCGACAACGTCCGGGAAGCGTAAGATATTGGTCTTTCTAACCCGTCTCCGCCTATTTGCGATAACACGGCTCCTAACCCTGTTGGCGACGCGTCTACAGTTAGTATTAGTTTCGCTTTTTGATCATAGTGAGCTAATGTTTTATCGGATGCTAAAATGTTTTTAATTCGAGCGAACGCATCTTCGTGTTGGCGAGTCCATTCCCATTTTGTATTTTTGTTTAATAAATTATATAATGGATTTAATACGGATGACGCTTCCGGCACGAAGTTCCGATAGTAATTAGTAAGACCAAGAAACGACTGTAACTGTTGCACATTTGTCGGCTTTGGAGCTTGTAAAATGGCTTTGACCTTATCTGGCGACTTCCTTACTCCATGCTTATCTATAACGTGACCAAGATACGAAATCTCGTCTCTAAAGAATTCACATTTACTCATTTGAACAGTAAGTTGCGCATCGTCTAATCGCTGTAAAACTGTGATGAGCCTTTGCCTATGCTGTTCTCGATTTGCACCCGTTATTAGTATATCGTCTAGCAAAAATATGATTCCATCAATACCCGATAATAAGCATTCCATTGCGCGCTGAAAAATGGCGGGAGCGCAAGCCAATCCAAATACCAACCGAGTGAACTTAAAAAGACCGCGGTGCGTATTAATGCAGGTTAATTTTTGTGATTCTTCGTTTAGTATAAATTGGTTATATGCCATTGACAGATCAATTTTACTAAACTGTATACCCCCGTGTAATTTCGCTAGCAAATCGTTTACCGTCGGCAAGGGATATTGGTCGATGATTAATTGTTTGTTTATTGTCACTGAGTAATCTGCGCATAATCTTAAACTGCCATTCTTTTTCAAAACCGGAACAATAGGCGACGCGTATTCGGAATGTTCAACAGGTTTTAAAATGCCTAGTGACAACAATCGATCGAGCTCCTTGTCTATACTATCTTTTAGCGCGTAAGGTACTGGTCTTGCTTTGAAAAAAATCGGTTTTGCGTCAGGTTTTAAGCGTAAATCGATTTTATATTTATTAAACGATCCTAAATTGCCAGAGAAAACTTTCGGGAACATTTTAGTAAGTTGCATATGTAAATTATCGTGGTGGTTTAACTCGCACCTAGGTTGCGCGTGATCCAACACGGCTTGCACGCGTGTCGCGGCCGGCGCCGCCGCCGCCGGCGCGGGCGCCAGCTCCAGGTTAAACTCACGAATGAAGTCGCGACCAAGCAGCGGCGGGCCGCCCGCGCGCACTACGTACATGTTTAACGTATGCGTATGCCCCAAATAAGTAACAGGCAATAACACCACCCCGATCGTTTCAATTTTATCCCCTGTATAACTGAATAACCTTTTGTTGGTGAATGACAACGGCAATCCCTTAAAATTGGAATTGTAAGTTCCCTCTGAGATTACACTTACTGCTGAACCACTATCGATTTCGAACTCTAAATCAAGCCCACTGACCGTTACACGCTCTGTCATTGGTTTTCCTTTCTCGCATCGAATGTTATAAAAAGCCTTACCGTCGTCGCCTCCGTCGTCCACAGACCCTTCCTCTACGAACTTAACTTTTGCCTCACTTGGGCACATTTTACGTAAATGGCCCTTTTTCCCGCACTTTTTACACTTATAGCTTTTATAACGGCACTGATCGTTTTTATGGTTGGTGAAACCACACACACTGCACTTTTCTTTCTTGGATATGATGAACACGCCGTCCGGGGCCGCTGCGCTGGTGCCGACGATGTCCGACGCCGCCCGCGACGACGCCTCGCGCGCGCAGCGCATGCTCTCTGCCAAATCTATGGCCTTCGCGAGGGTCAGCTCCCGCTGATCCTGCACAAAGAGTTTGTCCCGCTCGTGTCCTGCTGCCATGCCCATTATGAACTTATCTAGCAAGGCCTCCTCCAAATTTTTGAAGCCACAGTGTGATGATAAGCCTCTTATCCTGGCCGCCCATTGAGTGTGCGTCTCTCCTGGCCGTTGTGTCGCCGAATAGAACTTTGACTTCTCGGCGAATCCGTACCTTTTTGGTGTAAAGTGCTCGTCGAGGAGTTTCACTATTTCCTCGTAGCGCAGTTCTTCCACCTTGTAGGGTAAGGCCAGGTCACTAACTAGTTTGAATGTTGCTTCACATAACGATGTTAACAATATCGCCCTCCGTTTAATCGTCGTTTTGTCCGTTTCTGGGGTTATTTCGTTAGCGATAAACCATTGATTTAGTCGCGATTTAAAACTATTCCACTCTTGGGACAGGTGGTCGAAGGTGGACAGAACACCGTATATTGCTCCCGTAGCCATTTTGCACACTTTCGAGTTCGCTCGTCGCCACGTGTTATGTACGAGAGGTGTAGGCGGGAAAGGGGTACGCTACGCGTCAATCAAACTAGATAGATCGTTGCACACTGTTTATTGCGTAATATTAATGCTAGGGACAAGATGCGCGTCGCGGGGCGCGGGGCGCGGGGCACGGGGCGCAGCGAGGGGAGGGTCGCAGCCCGTCCGCCAATCTTATAATATAAAAATGAATCGAAAAATGTGTTGGTAAGCGCATAACTCAACAACGCCTAGACCGATTTCGCTAATTTTTTTTTTGTTGTGTTCGTTATTATGAGGAGAAGGTTCTTATGGAAAAAAAAATGAAAATTAGGGTAGTGTAGGGTAGAGTAGGGTAGTGTAGGGTAGTGTAGGGTAGAGTAAGGTAGAGGAGGGTAGAGTAGGGTAGAGTAGGGTAGAGTAGAGTAGGGTAGAGTAGGGTAGAGTAGGGTAGAGTAGGGTAGAGTAGAGTAGAGTAGGGAAGGGTAGAGTAGGGTAGAGTAGGGTAGAGTAGGGTATAGTAGGGTAGAGTAGGGTATAGTAGGGTAGAGTAGGGTATAGTAGGCTGAAGTAGGGAAGAGCGGGAGCGAAGCCGCGCGGGCAAAAGCTAGTTACTTATAAATACATACGTAACATTTATACATAGCAGAGCCCTAAACCTTTGTCTAAAAAGTCAATTGTCTTGGGAATTTTTGAAAGAAATAAAAAATCTGTTGCTGGCAACGCGAATGTTAGTTGTCAATCACTTGTTTCTCGAGATGATGATAGTTCTACAACAGATGTTGATCGTGATATGGCTAGTGATGATGAATCAATAAGCGGAGTAGAATATTTAGAACCAGATTTCTCTTACTATTCCTGATTTATGTATCTAATTATTTTATACTTACTGACACTATTATATCTTTGCAAATGTATCTTACTTTTGTAATAAGAATATCATACTGAAATAGGTTTAGTGTACTTAATAGTAACATTTTGATAGTGGGGAAAGTTTGTCATCGCAACCGAGGCGAAATTCACCCGAGCCGTATAGGCGAGGATGTTATGGAGCCGAGTGCTGCAGTGACAAATCTCCACGTGTATCAAACGACGTTTTTCAATACATTTACGAAGAAATACTTACTTTCTCTGAAAATTACGACGCATTTTTGTTCATTTTTGACTGGCCTGTTGGTCTAGTGGTTAGTGACCCTGACTGCTATACCGGAGGTCGTGGGTTCGATTCCCACCCAGGACAAATGTTTGTGTGATGTGCATGATCATTTGTTCTGTGTATGGGTGTAATTTATCTATATATGTATGTATTTAGAATAGAAATATATAAGTATGTTTATCAGTTGTCTAGTACTCATAATACCTACAAGCTCTGCTTAGCTTGGGACTAGACGGGGCGTTGTGTGATAGTTGTGGAATATTATTATTATTTTGTAGTGAAGAAAATTTTCCAAAGTTGCCATACATTTTAGTTTTGATTTAGATGGCAGCAAGCTATCGCGAGTATTTTTTAACTTAATCACAATATCTGACGGCGCCGGCACCATCTAAAAAATTCTCTTTAAATTAAATTCAACATTTTTTTCACAAAATATAACTAACACAAATAAAAAATAATATTTAATAGACTTTTTTCCCGCGCTTTACCTTTGCAGGTTGTAGAAGAATCAAAGGTATCAAACCATATACATCCTACCTAATATTAAAAATAGAAATTCAAATATTTTTGAATTTAGAACACAGATAATGTTAATTTGTTTTTAATAACAAATTATTGTGTAAATAATCTTATTTATTCATGACATTCTGTTCATAAAACACAATTTTAATTTTCATTAAATATTACCTAAAACCTTAAAAGTATCCACCTCTTTGCTTTAAAAATAATAATAATCACGGTTGACCGTGACGAAATAGGAATGAAAAAAAACCGGCCAAGAGCGTGTCGGGCCACGCTCAGTGTAGGGTTCCGTAGTTTCCCGTCCGTCACAATAAGTGTACCCACTTGACTTATGAGATTAAAAAAATGCTTGCATATATGATTATACTACAAACTTAGTCCAGAAATTATTTTGTAGAACCTTTTTGTCTTTTTTGTACAAAAACTGTTCTTTCCATCAAGTTCAAAATAATTTTCCTAGAAAGTCCTTATAAAGTTCTACTTTTCAGATTTTTTTCATATTTTCTAAACTTATGGTTCAAAAGTTAGAGGGGGAGGGGACACATTGTTTTTTACTTTTGGAGCGATTATTTCCGAAATTATTGACATTATCAAAAAATGATTTTAGTAAACCCCTATTCATTTTTAAATACCTATCCAACAATATATCACACGTTAGGGTTGAAATTTAAAAAAAAATCACTTCCCACTTTACATATAGGGGGGCTACCCTAATAAAACATTTTTTTCCAATTTTTATTTTACCACTTTGTCGGCGTGATTGATATACATATTGGTACCAAATTTCAGCATTCTAGGGCTAACGGTCACAGAGATTAAGCGAGGACGGACAGACAGACAGACAGACGGACAGACAGACATGGCGAAACTATAAGGGTTCCTAGTTGACTACGGAACCCTAAAAAGCCCTTGTTATGATAAATTAAAAATACACGAGGATGATAAACGTGGCATGTCGAACCTATTCGTTGTGCGATAAGAGCCTGTTTTCGAGTAAGTGTACTGAAAACGATATTTTTTTTGCATTTCTTATTGTTAAAAAGTCCCCTAATAATAATAAATCATTTATAAAAAGTACACTTTATAAGGTTCTTCTGTTAGTAAATGATAAAAGTCTCTTAATCAACCTTGATTATTGAACCAGTTTTGACTACATCAGATTGCATTTTACCCTAATACCTAGTTACCCAAATCGTTTAACTCTTCAGACAGACTGTAAGTGCACTCGTGCTTACGCGTAAACCTGTGATCTTGAAACGCAAAGGGAAACTGTGGATATCGGTGTGGTTTTCGTGAGTAAATGTCTGACATGCACTCGCGCTTCACCTTACAGCGTGAGAAGTCATTAGATGATTTCTCACTTTAAAAAAGAAAAGGGACCAGTCACACTCAGGTCAGGCACAGTTTATTTTTGATGATATCCGATCGTTTCTTTTGCCTGATTCGGGACAGCAACCTCGCGAACTTATCATGTCTGGTGAGCTTTGAGTTTGTAATGCGGAAGGTGAGGACGCAGTGGCGTTTCTCCAGCCACTCCTCAAAGAAGGCCTTACCCTTGTTGACTTCAGCGAGCAATGGGTAGCTCGCCGTCCGGTCGTCCGTAAACCGTAGGGGCCCAACACGGTCGAAGCCTACTGGGGCTATAGGTTTGCTCCTGAAAGGATAATCCGTGGTCCTGGAACGCAAGGCAACGAAGGAACGTAGGAGTGGATTTTAGTCAGTAAAAGTCTGACACGCCCTTCCGCTCCGTTCTAGAGCGAGAGAAGTCATTGGATGATTTCCTACCTTAAAAAAATGCTAGACAAGTAATCCTTCGTTAATAAAACTTCTATAATAATAAATCAAAAGAGTCTAACTAGTAGACTCTTTTGATTTATTATTATCGAAGTTTTAAATCAATAAACATACAAGAGTAAAAAATAAAAAACCGGCCAAGAGCGTGTCGGGCCACGCTCAGTGTAGGGTTCCGTAGTTTTCCGTCCGTCACAATAAGTGTTCCCACTTATGAGTTTAAAAAAAGGCCATTTGTTGCGTTGACATACTAAGTACGGAACTCTTATAAACACGGAACCCTAAAAACGGGCCCACAAAGGACGGTGATAACTAAAACAGTATGCAAGTAGTAGAAATTTCAGCGATTGTGCACTCGTAAAATTACGAATATATTTAAGAAGTAGGACTGGGCGATCTGGCGTATTTGAAAACTATATATTTCAATATCTAGATATTGACGTACCGCCCGAGCACTCGCATCGCGTCTATGACAATACCGGTACAAATATCTAAAAACCGCTGGCACGTCCGAAAACTATATATTACAAAATCTGATATTCACACCGGTCGGTCGCGCAGTACCCGATATCGCTCTACATCAGATTTCGGCCCAAGTGGCGCGTACGCGTAACTCGCGTGCGAGAGAGCGCGAGCGATATCAATTTGCAATAGTTAGAGCGGTATGGGTATGGCAACGTTACTTTAGTTGCAAGTTGTACTTACAGTAAAAATAATAATATTATGATTTTGAATCTATTCATGATATTTTAATGAGTTAGTTCCAATCTTAAAGTTATTAATTTAAAGTATAGTTTAGGTTAAGTATATCAATTTATTTCTATTAAATAATGCAGCCAGTCCTAAGCCTGGAGTAAGTGATGGAATTTTTTGTTTTTAGTGTTGTAGGTACCTAAGTACCTAAATTCTCACAAATATGAAATAAAAATTAAATAAGTAATACGACACCGTATCAATCTCACCACGATCAACACCGAGAAGGCAAATTATCTAAACCCAAACCCAACCTTGCAGGATCAGAGAAACATAAGTTCCTATTTATAATAAACAAACCTACAGACAGAACTGATTCTCATCCATAAGTCCAACACCGTCGCATTGAATCTCAACGACGCAGTATCGGATCAGGTTTGAAAATATATGTTTGGAGGTACACACACAATGAAACACGTCGTGGATTTCGGAATGTCTTCTATTGGCAGTAAACAGTAATAACTTACACGAGGGCCAAAATTACAACAAGAGCTCACATCGTCTCGAGTAGCGGTAACAGTCTATATCTTTCAATATGGCGGCAGACTCTAGTCTGGCGCCGGAAACATTTGGTGTTGTCACACAAAATATAGTAGGCGGTGTTGCGACGTAATACGCCACAACCACCCCCCTACGGAGAAAATAACAAAAAGTTATTTACAAATAAAAATATACATACACTTGATGACACAAGATAGGCAACAAAAAGTTAAAGAAAAAATAAAACTTAAGCTAAAGATCTAACCTATCCTTAAATCTAACCGTGCGACCTGACCGGGTGGTAACTGGTTGTTGTGCAACAGGGGGCACAGTCGGCTGTGCAGACGCGGAAGGCGCAGGTGGCGCGGGCGCAGGCGCGGAAGGCGCTTGCACGTCAGGCGCGGGCGCTACGATCTGTTGCGGAGCGGTTGCCCGGGAAAGGTCGCTCTCTAAGTCAGGTGCGATGTATGCAGGCTTCACGCGGTCGATACTGACCGTCACGCGTTTACCTGCAATGTCAATGTCGAGTAACTTGTCAGTCCGTGACATTACCTCGTAGGGTCCTGTGTAGGGCGGCTGCAGCGCACGGCGAACAGTATCGTCTCTCAAGAGAACATGAGAGGCATTCTGAAGGTCCTTGAAAATAAACGACGTCGGCCGCATGTGTCGTGAGGCCTGAATTGGACGCAAATTAGCCATTTTCGTGCGCAGAACCGTCACAAAATCGTTGACGTTGTCAATGTTATGGGACGTGCTGGCTATCAGGAATTCTCCCGGTAGGCGAAGCGGCTCCCCGTAAACAAGTTCGGCAGCCGAACACTCGAGATCCTCTTTCAAGGCAGATCGAATGCCGAGAAGCACGATCGGTAAGGCTCGGTGCCAGGTGTCGCTGTGGCACATGAGAGCAGCTTTCAATTGTCGATGAAAGCGCTCGATCATGCCGTTAGCTTGAGGGTGGTAGCTGGTGGTTCGCCTTCGCTCAGTCGCGCCAACATTCATGAGCCGTTTGAAAAGGTCCGACTCGAATTGACGGCCTTGGTCAGTTGTGACTGTGGTAGGAACGCCGAAGCGAGCAATCCAACCTTCGACGAAACGATCAGCTACCTCCTCGGCGGTTATCGAAGTCATCGGCCAAGCCTCAGGCCATCGAGAGAAACGGTCAATCGCCGTCAGGCAATATGAGTAGCCTCTCGATGTTGGCAAGGGGCCGATTATATCTAAGTGGACGTGGCGAAACCTGGAAGATGGAGCGGCAAAAGTTCCAAGTGGCGCGGACACGTGGCGCGTCACCTTAGCTCGCTGGCAATGGAGACATTCTCTTGCCCAGGTGCGGCAGTCGCGTGCAACGCCAGGCCACACGTAACGTTGTGCCACGAGGCGCGCGCTGGCGCGAGCACCGGGGTGGCTGAGCGCGTGCAGGCGCTCGAAGGCGGCGCGGCGCAGAGGTGCTGGCAAGTAGGGGCGCGGCTTGCCTGTTGAGACGTCACACTGGACGGTGGTGTCCGTGCCTGGAATTAAGGTACGTTGCATATTGAGAGACGAGTCAGATAAGGTTTTTAATTCATCGTCAGTGTCTTGTGCTCGAGCCAACGCGGTATAATCGCACTCGAGCGAGACGGCTTCGATGCGCGACATCGTGTCGGCAACGACGTTATCGTCTCCTTTTACATGTCGTATGTCGGTGGTAAATTGGGAGATAAAGGTGAGCTGATTAAGTTGGCTGGGTGGCAGCTTTTCTCTACGTTGCTTGAAAGCATACAAAAGAGGTTTATGATCCGTATATATTGTGGCGTGTTGCGCCTCTAATATATACCTGAAATGCTGCACTGCCGAATATACTGCCAACAGTTCCCTATAATACGCTGGCCACACTGACTGACTTGCCGTAAGCTTCTTACTAAAGAAAGCAAGTGGTTGCCAGCCCTGTTCAGTCTGCTGTTGTAAGCACGCGCCCACCTGTGTGCCAGAAGCATCTGTGTACAACGCCAATGGGGCGTTAGGTACAGGATGTGCTAACCTGGTGACCTGAGAGAGGCTGTCCTTGCATGCAGTGAAGGCGTGCTCCAGTTCAGGAGTCCAGGGCATGGGTTTGGCTCCCTTAAGCTTCGTAGCTGTAAGGAAGTCAATGAGCGGGGCTTGAGTCTCGGCAGCATTGGGCAGAAACTGTCGATAGTAATTTATCATGCCCAAGAACCTGCGGAGACCTTGGGCTGTTTTGGGAAGGGGGAAATCTTTCAAGGCTTGGACTTTTTCTTCCGGGGGACTTATGCCTTTACTAGAGACTTTATAACCAAGGAAAATAACCTCAGATGTGCCTAGCACACACTTAGTTGGATTAACTACTACACCGTAGTTAGCCAATCGTTCAAAGAGCGTGCGCAAGTGGTTACAATGCTCCGTGGCGTCCCTGCTAAATATTAAAATGTCATCGACATATGGGAAACAAAAATCCAACCCTCGAACAATTTCATCGATGAAACGCTGAAATGTTTGTCCAGCATTTCTGAGCCCGAACGTCATATAAGGGAATTCATACAAACCAAATGGTGTTGTAATGGCAGTTTTGCAGACATCAGCTGGCTCTACTGGAATTTGTTGATAAGCCTTAACTAAATCAATAGTACTAAAGATGGTAGAACCAGCGAGAGCATGACCAAAATCCCCTATATGGCGCACAGGATACCTATCCGGTACAGTACGAGCATTCAGCGCTCTATAGTCACCGCAAGGGCGCCATGAAGAGTCTTTCTTCGGGGCTAGGTGCAGTGGCGATGACCACGGGCTCTTGGAAGGGCGTGCGGTGCCTGCTTGCACCATATCTGCAAACTCCTTCTGCGCTGCCCGCAGTTTGTCCGGCGCGAGGCGTCGCGGCTTAGACACCACGGGTGGGCCGTCGGTCGTCTTGATGTAGTGCACCGTGTTGTGCTTCACCTCGCGATGGATGCCAGGGGGTCTCGTAATAGCTGGAAATTCAGATAAAATTTTATGAAAATCTGAATCTTCGATTTTAACGGTTTTTACACTGACCTGGTTAAATTTAGCTATGGAGGCTGGAGCAGTAAGACCAGTAACTCCGCAGCGTATTATTTTGTTTCTGCAGTCGGGAAGCAAGTTGTAGAAGGCCATGAAGTCAGCACCAATGATGGCGGTATCAACATCGGCAACTACAAAGTTCCACTTAAAAGAGCGGCGGAGACCAAAGTTAAGTGTCAAAGTGTGACAGCCATAAGTTTTTATGGTACTGCCATTTGCTGCGCATAAATTGTAGTTTACATCTGTTAATTTGTTCCCTAACAATTTTTTAGGAAAACAACAAATGTCGGATCCAGTGTCTAGCAAAAATCTGAATTTGGTGTCTTTGTCCACAACAAATAAGCGGCTGCTATTGAAGCAATCAGTCGCCGCTGCTACTGACTGTTCTGTTGGTTTCCCGACCACGAGCACGGTTTAGTACATTTAGTTGCTTTTGCACCAAATTTATGGTGGTACCAACACAGAGGCTGTCGCGCCGCCTGGGACGCAGATCTAGATCTAGGTTGATGGGACCTAGGTCCAGAGCGTCGCCTAGAGCTACACTCCCTTGTAGTTAAAGCGGCCACCTGACGTGTAAGTTCTTGAACTTGTACCATTATGGCAGCAAGGTCAGGAGCACTAGCTGTACTGGGAGAAATGGCATTGACGGAGACGGGGTTGACCTCTAATATTTTGTCAGCCAGTTCGGCAACTTTGTCCAGGGTAAGATCACCTTGGGCAGTCAAAATTGCCTGAACATGTTTTGGTAGACGTTGTAGCCACAGTTCTCTAATTATAGTGTTATCTTTGAACGACTTACCAGCCAGAGACTTCAGATGACGGAAAAACTGAGTAGGTTTCCGGTCACCGAGCTCCTCACCTGATAGTAGTTGTCTGACTTTTTGTGACTCGGAAGTGGAGAAACGCTTGATAACTTCCTCCTTTATCCACTCATACCGGCCACCTTTTGGAGGAGGGTTAGTGACCAGGTCTTCAACGTCATGAGATATCCTAGAATCAAATTGTGAAATGACATAATTGTATTTTGTTTCATCCACCGATATATTACATAAAACAAACTGTGATTCCAAGTGAGCAAACCATCCAGCGGGATGCTCATGCCAAAAAGGAGGCAGTTTAGGACGGACCGCATATGCTGCTGGATTCTGCACACTTTGGGCATTTAGTTGTGCCCGCAGGTCTGCATTTTGTTGCATCAGTTGTTCGTTATTTGCCAAAATTTGGTTGAGTCGCTCCTCAATTTGTTGGCTCTCCATGTTGAATGTGTATATAAATATATTATAAAACGAGGTATACGTTTGTTGCAGTTACCACTCAGTCAGGTTGCTTAAAACTGCACTTAACACTGAACACAAGGTATGTACAGAATAAGCAAGATAATTATGCATGTACTGCAGACAACAAGAATATAAAAATAATCCACAAAACAAATGGGTGCAAATAGCTTAATTTAAAAAATACAATACCTTGTACCATTAGCGACTTAAATGAGCTTCAGACAGAGCTAACTTTTAAGCAAACACGCACACGATAAACCAAACACCAAAAATATGTAAACCGAAAAAACAAAAATGTGTAAAAATAAAGATATAAAGAGATAGATTTGATAAAGTTTTGTTATTAACGTTTGAAACCACCGAGCACACCACAAGTTAGTTCTTTAGTAAATGTTTAGTAGGATCAGTACGTTAAGATGCACATGCAGGCATGCAGTCGTATTTCAATTTTCGATTTCCAGTCTTCAGAATCCCGCGTTGCGATGACAGATGACAGTGACGTATCGGGTTGACGGCAGTTCAATCATTCACTCGATTCGATCCTAACCGAGAAGTTCCGCTACTCCCCGATAGGTAGCGTATGGCGTCACTAGTCGCAGGTCTTCACGAAATTCCGTTTCCGGGTCGATGGCCTCGGAGCATTCCAAACTCGCGAAAACGCGAAAATGATGCGTAGGATGACGAAAACTGCTTGAAAAATGATGCACTAGTTAACACAAACTTTCTACGAACCGTTGGTACGCCTTCCGATCCTCGGAGAGGCGCGCGTAGCGTGCTGGTGTGAGCCGGTAGGTAGGTAGGTATCTACTCGGCAACTTCTCGTTCGGCGATTTCCCGGCGGTTAGTGATAAAACCAGCCTGGGAACGTTGCGGGGCGTTGTCAAATTAAGCAGGCTGAAGATCTCAGCGAGGTTTACTGCTGAAGTCCGGTTCCACGTTCCTGCTGTAGGTACCTTGCTGTGTAGTTGCGTCTCGTATCACGTCGGGGTCACCAATTTGGAGGTACACACACAATGAAACACGTCGTGGATTTCGGAATGTCTTCTATTGGCAGTAAACAGTAATAACTTACACGAGGGCCAAAATTACAACAAGAGCTCACATCGTCTCGAGTAGCGGTAACAGTCTATATCTTTCAATATGGCGGCAGACTCTAGTCTGGCGCCGGAAACATTTGGTGTTGTCACACAAAATATAGTAGGCGGTGTTGCGACGTAATACGCCACATATGTATACCTAAAAAATGCGTACGCACAATATCTAGATATCCTACAATACCGATTTTCATCGAATATCGTCGCAACCCAAAAACACCGTATCGGATTAGGTTTGAAAATTGAACGCGTACGCATAATATCTAGATATTGAAATATATAGTTTCGAAATCTGATATTGAAACTCGAAATCTGATTCAGATACGATACTCAGAAAAAGCGATACGACCCAGGCCTATTAAGAAGCAACGATTTTTTACCACGGTAGGTCATGAAAGCTCGGAAAATCTTAACATCGACTTTTATAAAGAACGAATATATTTAAGAAGCAACGATTTTTTACCACGGTAGGTCATGAAAGCACGGAAAATCTTAACATCGACTTTTAAAAAGATTACGTCATCACGCAACGCCATCTATCGAACCATTTATGAACTGATTTTGATAGATGGCGTTAAAAAAATGAATTTTAGTTTTGTTCTAAATTACCTTAGCATGTTCCTGATAGAAGTTTTATGTAGTTATAAGATAATATCGCCAATGTCAAGGAGAGACCAACCGAATAATTCGATAATACCCGACCCCATCAACTCAGGAAAAGTCCTAACAGCGCGAACGCGAAATAGCCCTAAGTACAGCGCCATCTGTCGGGGAATTGGCTTACTAATTAATACATAGGTACCAGAAAAAGTTTTCGGTGGTAATTTTGGATTGCGAGAGCCGATTTTAATAATTCTGTTTTTGTTTGAAAGAAGATACGTTCAGGATAATATAATATGTAAACGAAGTTAAAAAAAATGCTTGCTGAATCGTATATAATTATACTACAAACTTAGTCCAGAAATTTATTTTGTACAACCTTTTTCTTTTTTGTACAAAAACTGTTCTTTCCATCAAGTTCAAAATGATTTTCCTAGAAAGTCCTGATAAAGTTTTACTTTTCAGATTTTTTTCATGTTTTCTAAACTTATGGTTCAAAAGTTAGGAGGGGGGGGACACTTTTGGAGCGATTATTTCAGAAATTATTGACATTATTAAAAAATGATTTTAGTAAACCCTCATTTTTAAATACCTATCCAACAATATATCACACGTTAAGGTTGAAATTAAAAAAAAAAATCACTTCCCACTTTACATATAGGGGGGGCTACCCTAATAAAACATTTTTTTCCAATTTTTATTTTACCACTTTGTCGGCGTGATTGATATACATATTGGTACCAAATTTCAGCTTTCTAGTGCTAACGGTCACAGAGATTAAGCGAGGACGGACAGACAGACAGACAGACAGACGGACAGACAGACATGGCGAAACTATAAGGGTTCCTATTTGACTACGGAACCCTAAAAAGGCCGTAAAATCTAGCGGAATAAGCTTGAAAATTGCTGCACAATGCATAGAATGTGAAGCTTAGGTTAAGCTAGGTTAAATTTTCTTTTGACACTTCAATACAGAAATAAAAATGTGACTTACAGAGATAACATGAAGAAATAAGCCAATCCAATACAGGTGTCAAGGTAATAATAGGTATGGAATCAAGGAAACCATGTATCACGTAATGGCTAAGTTTAAAACGGTCTTTTTAAACTGTTCATTTTTGAACATGGTACATAATCAATGTTTTTGAAACGCCCACCGCTAACTGTCACCCATTTCTGTCAAGCTGTCAACTGACAAACTGTCAATGTCAAGCTGAATTTCTGAATAAGCGAGTAGTAGGTATTTCGTGTTCACTTTCAAAATATAATTTTCATTGTGACTAAAATCAATATGACTCCAGAAGAAACTATAGAAAGGTTTAAGCTTTTGGGCTTAAATGAGCAAAAAGCAAAGGAAACACTGAAAAACGCTAATGTCACAAAGTTTTTACTTGCCGCATTGAATGAGGTTAGAACTTTCAAATTCTTTTATAATTACTCATTTTTCTTTATTAAAACTTAAGCAACAAGCTTTATTAAAAGTCATGATGCATAAAATATAGGTAAAGTTTTGTCGTTTACTTAGGTGGACCTATCTAAACTGCCAACTGGTGCTGGAATGTTGATATACCATCTGGCAACTAAGATCAAGCCACAGATTGCTGGTAAACTGCCGTTTGTATGCGAATTTATAGCTAAGGGTAAACTTGACTCGACTCTAAGAGTAGATGCAGCTTTGGAGTATCTGATTAGTCATGTAAATGAGGCCAATGTGGATACTGATGCATTTGAGAAAGCATGCGGGGTTGGTGTCGTTGTGACGCCGGAGCAAGTCGAGCAGGCTGTGGAGAAACATATGGCACAGTACAAGGCTGAGTTGTTAGAGAAAAGGTACAGGTTTAATGCGGGTAACATCATGCAAGCAGTGCGCTCTGACCTACCCTGGGCTGATGGAAAAGCTATTAAGAATGAAGTTGATGTTCAGGTGAGAATTCAATTTTATAATTGTGACTAAAATCAAATAAAATGAGGTTTATGCTACACTAGCTTACTCCCATAGTTTCTCCCTCAGAATTCATGTATTTTTCCAAGATATAATGTAGCTTATGGTTATGATACTAAGCTTTAGTGAAGCTTTCTTTAACTTAAATTTAATCTATCAGTTCTAAATAAGAGTTCTTTTTTATGTTTTCCTTCAAGATTTTAGATCTATTGGGACCTAAAACAGAAGCTGATTTAGCACCACCACCAAAAACTGAAAAGAAACCTAAAGGTGATGCAGGAAAGAAAGCAAAGAAAACTGATGATAAAGGTAAATGGTTAATAGTTTAATATTTAAGATTGTATACAGTCATCAATGTTGCAATGCACAATGTAACCAGTTCCTTTAGCTATGTATGTAGTGTGGATAAGATTGATTATTTTTGTTACTTAAATTTTTCAGCAACAAAACCCTCTGAGAAAGCTGAATCTCCTGATGAAATTGGTGGTGCTTCTTCAATATCAGAGTTGATGAAAAAGTTACCATTCCATGCTCCTGGAGAGAACTACAAGTCTGATGGTTATGTAGTCACAAGTGAAACTAAACGGTTACTTGAAGAGCATCTTAAAATAACTGGTGGAAAAGTGAGGACAAGGTTTCCTCCTGAACCAAATGGTATTCTCCACATAGGACATGCCAAGGCTATTAACATTAACTTTGGGTATGCAGCAGCCCATGATGGTATCTGCTTCTTAAGATATGATGATACCAACCCTGAGAAAGAGGAAGAGAAGTTCTTTGTGGGTATCAAGGACATGGTGGAGTGGCTAGGTGAGTCATAAGTGTGTAAAATACAAATGTTATGTATCCTGTTTGCAAACTTTTCCATATTTGTTGTTGCATTTCAGATTGAGACTTACATATTGTTGCTTAAGTTCTAACACCGCGTAAGTAATTTTTAATCAAAATATGTTACCGAAACCATTCAATAGGAAATCAAACATTTGCAGCGTTTGAGGAATAAAAATACAGGGATTTAAAAAAACAATGATGCATCATTTAATGTCAAAAAAATATGTATGTCAGTGTAGAACAGAAAAGCTACAGTAAAACCATAGAATACAGTTGTATTCTCATAGTACCTAACCATGCGTAACTCAGTGTGTTTTCTAAAAATCGAGTTACATGCTACTAGACAGTTTTTTTTTGTATTTGTATTTCGGGCTGCTGGTGTCCACAACTCCACAAATAAAGCACATATTTTGCTTTTGAGACAAATGTGTCATTCGATCCATCAGCTCCTTAAGGAAGCCAGCAATGCCTTGGAGATACTGACCATATCGTAGAGGGTACCTGGGTTTCCAAAGTACTTTGCCTTGTATACAGCAACCATTATAAACATTTTATTTGCTTTCGTCAAAAGTTCCTGATTTTGATTTAGGTGGTGTTAGAACTTTAGGGACAATATTTCAATGTTGTGTCACAGAACATGCTCTTGTAGTTTAAATCAACTTTAAACAAATAATATGCTTTGAGTTAGACTGTGCATTATCAGAGAAATATCTAATAAAGTACCACTTAATTTCCAGGTTATACACCATACCAAATCACTCATTCATCAGACTACTTCGACCAACTATATGAATGGGCAGTCCAGTTGATTAAGAAGGATCTTGCATATGTATGTCACCAGAAGTCTGAAGAAATCAAGGGTTTCAATCCCCCACCTTCCCCTTGGAGGAATAGGCCTGTAGAAGAGAGCTTACAACTGTTTGAGGTAGCAATTGTATTTTTAACTTCTTATAGACTAAATCTGTGCTGTTATAGTTTCAAGCAAAACTCTCTAAATGACAATAATTTATTTTCTTTGTTTCTTTGCTTATTTTAACCATATCTGCGAAAAATATGTGAAATATATATATGTGAGATGCATTCCATAATCAGATTGGATATGGCAACAAACACATTTACAATTTCTTAGCAAATATGCATTGGTTTCTCAAATTAATAAATCCAAGAACATAACATTACAGGATATGAAAAACGGCAAAATCGATGAAGGAGATGCTACCCTACGAATGAAGATTACACTTGAGGAAGGTAAACAAGACCCAGTGGCATACAGGATCCGGTTCAAGCCCCATCACCGCACTGGGAACAAATGGTGTATCTACCCTACTTATGACTACACACACTGTCTCTGTGACAGCATAGAGCATATCACTCATTCATTGTGTACTAAGGAGTTCCAGTCTAGAAGGTGAGTAATCATTTTGTTGTCTGTATTTTTTTCTAAATATATTTAGTATTATCAGCAAACAGCGTGGAAGAAAAGTGAAAGGAAAGAGAAACCTTTGCTCGGCAGGGGACCCAACAGAATCGGATAGACAGCTGTATTAATTAGCATTGTAACCATTACCACCAACAGTGGGTTGAAGACGGACATTTTTTTAAACACAGGTTAAGATCGCGAGCTCAAGTCGGCTTGAGTAATGTCAGTTAACTTTTTCCTTTCAGGTCGTCATACTATTGGCTGTGCAATGCGCTCGGTATCTACTGTCCTGTACAATGGGAGTATGGACGCCTTAATGTAAACTACAGCGTAGTATCTAAGAGGAAAATAGCAAAACTTATTGATGAAGGGATTGTTAACGGTAAGTTAACATTTTATAAAAATGCTAACACTTTCCCAGCGACTTCGTCCGAAGAAATGTTTTCATAATAAACATTCCTCCTCCTCCTTAGTCGTTCACTCTCGACAGAGTGGTTGTGGTTGACAATGTTGCATTTTCGTTGGCGAGTGAGGCTCCCGCGATACGTCTCTACTTGTCACGGTTTACGTGTCTCGGGAACTCGGTTTATGTTGCAGCTCTGATGAGCTTTGTCCAACGCGTAAGTGAGCCTGCGAGAAGTGTTTTTTTTGGGGGCTGAGTCACCCGCGTCCGTAGGAGGATAGCCATTGCTAGGCTCTACACGTGGTCCCTGGGTGGTGCTAATCAGGTGACACTAACTGGTGGTAGGTTTCGACCGACGGCTTGTGACCACCCACTGGGCAAAGACGTACCGTCAAACGGCCTAACCGTGTTTCGGTACGATGCCCAGTGTAGCCGATTCAGAGGAGTTGGGTCGAAGTGGCAGTTCCAATGCTTGCAGACCAACCAGACTCGTGCTGGTAATGACGTATCGGGAGACTAGTGGAGGGTAGCGGGATCCGAGGCACGGTGCACCGCTGGCCGACCGCAGTTAGTTGGGGGCCCAAGTAATGTCCATACATGAAAGGCTGCCCTGCCAACTGGCGAAAAATCCCGGAATGCACCATCGTGCTGGTTGGCGACCAGATGAGAGGGCCCGATGAGCATTTCCGGAAGGGGCTCGGGCGTCCGCGCAGTCTCCAGACTAGTACCCCAATGATGCTGTCCTGCCAGTGCATGACTGAAGGTTAGCTGTATGGGACTCCATTTTACTTCCTTCCTTCTTTCTACCTCATTCTCAATATGACAAAAAGCGGCTGCACTTCCTCTCACTTAAAGTGCACCTCTGCAATATTAGAGGTCTGCACTCCAATCTCGCAGCAGTCCATCATCACCTGGAGACTGAAAAACCGTCTCTCTTTTTTCTTTCGGAGACGCAGATACGAAATCCGTCAGATGTGTCGTACCTGGTTTACCCTAGAGCACAATTTTAAACCGCGCGCTGGAGTGTGTGACGACATCTGTTATCGGCGTCTCCGCAACCTTGAAGATTCCAGGTTCTCAACGCTTTAGGCTCTGGTGGACACAGGCATGGCTAAAATTATCTATGCTTGTGTCTACCGTCCGCACAGTGGCGATCAGGATACGACCGGGCTCACACAGTACCTTAATGAGGCGGCGGATGCGGTTCAGCAGAGGTACCCTTCCGCACAATTGATGTTACTGGGGGATTTTAATGCCCACCATCAGGAGTGGCTCTTCCCATACCAGTATTCAGACCATGCTGGTCGTAAGACGCGAAAGCTTGCGCTACCGTTAAAATTTACCCAGCTGGTCCAGGGAGCTACAAGGGTGCCAGACGTTGATTCGCACACGGCCAATTGCTTGGACCTTCTGCTGACAACAGATCCAGACCGCTATTCAGTGTCGATATCATCACCGTTAGTTAGTTCCGACCACTGTCTGGTGAAATCTGTATCAGTCTACTCTCCGCCCGATCCCTGCCCTAGAGGCACCAGGCGGGTTTGGCGATATAGGTCAGCAGATTGGGATGGCACGCGATCTTTCTTCGCATGTTATCCTTGGCAGCCTACTTGCTTTTCTTCGGGAGATCCATCGTCGTGCGCAGATGCTGTGATGGATGTGTTGCGGCGGGGGATGGAGTACTACATTCCATTCTCCGACTTAACCATGTCTGGCCGAGTTCGCCCTTGGTTTGGCGCGGAGTGTGATCGCGCTAGCGCGCTCGAGCACGCGGCATATCAGGCATGGGCCGACGCTCGTATGTTGTGCATACGAGCGTCGACGAATGATGTAAGGCAGGAAAAAGGCTCTTCAACAGAAGGCTCTTGAAGGTTCTTCAACAGAGCTGCCAAGTCTTGCAAGAAGGTGATGCGGAGGTCTGATCGGTTCGACCTCATTAGCCACATCGGGAACAAACTAGCTTCATACCCTGCGGGTAGTAAGGCGTTTTGGTCCCTGGCTAAGTCGGTTGAATCGAACTTCTGCCGCCCCTCACTACCGCCACTGCTGAAACCCGACGGGTCGCTGGCACATACCACTGAGGAGGAACCAAATTTTTTTGCCTCACTCTTCGCGGAATCTTCGCGTCTAGAGCCAGGTAACGCGAAGCCCCCTGCTCATCCTGATGGTTGCGATACGAGTATGTCGGATATTCGCATCCATTAGAAGGACACGCCTGTTTAGGCTTTCATTTAAGGCTGGAAAAGTGCCGATTGCATGGAAGCAAGCTAATGTACAGCCCGTGTCCAAGAAGGGGAGTCGAGTCGACCCAGCTAACTACCGACCAATCTCAGTAACGTCCATTCTCTGTAAGACTATGGGACGTGGATTCAACACTAAGCCCCTGGCATACCTAGAAGCTAATGACATCCTAAGTGACCGTCAATACGGCTTTCACCGAAATCGGTCAACTGGAGATCTTCTAGTATGCCATCCACATCTGGAGTGAGGCCATCGAGAAGCACGGGGAAGCGCTTGCCGTCTCCCTCGATATCTCGAAGGCTTTCGATAGGGTTTGGCACGAAAGCCTTATTAGTAAGCTTCCTTCATTTGGTTTACCCGCTGGATTGTGTGCTTGGATCGCAGACTTCCTGAATAACCGGTCTATCCGAGTGGTTATCGATGGCTGCTCTTCCGGTCAAATGGCTATTAATGCCGGGTTCCTTCAGGGGTCAGTACTCTCGGCAACATTATTCTTACTGCACATAAACGATCCGGCTTAAGCCCGGTCCGGACCTTTGGGTATGCAGACGACAGCACTGTTGCTGAGAGTTACATATCCGGCGCGCGAGCTGGGTCACAGATCCAGTCTCTCCGAGAGGCTATGGATGCATGGCGCTTGAATTTGTCCTTAGAGGCAGTCTCCGAATGGGGCGATGCCAATTTGGTCAGGTTCAATGCTGCAAAAACCCAGGCGTGTCTATTTTCGCTAAAAGGAGCCAATTCCTCCCCGCTCCAACTTTCCGGGGTGTAACCGTGCCGATAACCGACCATCTTGACCTTCTTGGTGTTACGCTGACATAAACACTCAACTTTGCGCCATACATCGAAGCAAAGGCTCAACTGGTTGCAAAAAAGCTGGGAATCCTCGCAAAGGTCAGACAGTACTTCACGCCGGAACAGCTTAAACTTTATCAAGCGCAAGTTCAATCGTGTATGGAGTATTGCTCTCATCTTTGGGACGGATCTGCCCGATATCAGCTTGATGCACTTGAGGCAATTGAGAGGCGAGCCAGAAGGATAATTGGCGACGATACACTCGTCGAGTCGAGGCTTCAAATTCTTGAGTATCGACGCAGAGTCGCTAGCCTGTCGGTTTTCTACCGGTTGCATTTCGGGGAGTGTGCATCGGAATTCCATAATCTAATTCCGTCTAGCACGTTCCATCATCGGACTACCAGACGTACGGTGATGCGCCACTGGTTCATGGTGGATATCCCACCTACACGCAGAAAACGTTTTGGGAACACATTCATTGTGCGTGCAGCTAGGGAGTGGAATTCCTTGCCGGAGTCTGTGTTTCCTGATAGCTACAACCCGGGAATCTTTAAGTCGAGAGTGAACAGGTTTTTTCTAGGTAAGCGCGTTCCATCTTTGACAGCATCGTCGCTTTCCATCAGGTGAGATAGCGGTCAAGCGCGAGCCTATCAATAATAAAAAAAAGTGTTCGTTGCGAACAACGTGAGCGAAATATTTGAGGATTCGTACTTGCACAGTCGACGATAAACTCTGTTTGATGTTTAGCTCCTCTAGGATTGAGTCGTTTCGTTAGTCTTATGTGCTGTTCAAGGGATCCGCAACAGTCGCCGCCAGTACCACATCTCGAGTGCATTTCTTGAGGCGAACTGTCCACATTTCTGCACCATAAAGAAACATTGGGAAGACTAAGCTTCTCATGAGGCGGACTTTCGTAACTTTAGTGATGTTACGGTTTCACCAGATCCTTTTCAGCCTGTCGACAAATCATCTCCTTGGAATCTTATCTTCACATCCACCATTGTTCATGACGGTGGAACCAAGGTATACTATACGATTGAAGCTCGATCCACTATCATAATCTTGGTCTTGTCTCTGTTGAGCGTAAGACCGCAGAACAGGCTTATTGTGTCTAGAAGTGTCAGCAGGTGTTCCATATCTTCCTTTGATTGAGTTAGAAGGGTAGTGTCGTCGACACACCTCAAGTTAGACATCTTTCTACCTCCCACCGAGATCCCTTTGTCCCATTGTTCCAACGCGATTCTCATGATATACGCCATATAAATGTTGAACAGGAGTGGAGACAATATGCAACCCTGTCGAACGCCAGCGTGTATGTAAAGGCTTTTTGAGTCAACGTCGTCTATACGAACAGCTGCTGTTCCGTCCTCATAAAATCGGCGTATGAGACTAACTCGTAAATCGACGAAGCAGATATGGAGTGTGATTTTAAACTCTCTAGACTTTTCGATTATTTGTCGAAGAATTAGGATCTGCTCTCTTGTTCCTCGACCCTTGACAAATGCCGCTTGCTCAATAGCTATTTGGATTAAGAAAAGCTTGCAGTCTGGTGTTGATAACATGAAGGAGTTCTTTGCTGGCGTGGGTAATTAGGGCTATAAGCCTGTAGTTGCTACATATCTACGTTGATCCTTTCTTATGCAGTGGTATGAACACGGAGTGAACCCAGTCTCAATGCCATTTCTCTGTTTCCCTGAGACGGTTGCAGATTACATGCATAATATCCACTCCATATTGACCCATTGCTTTAAAGATCTCTATTGGAATGAAATCTATTGAAATCTCTAATAAACATCCCTTAAACCGTATTTTGATTGTAGTTTTGAAAAAACTTATAATTACAGTTTTTATTATCATTTAGATTAGAATATATAAAATATATAGAATATATATAAGATTCCCCATACAAACTTCACCCCTAATTCGTTATACAGGGTTATTTGTAAAACACTAACAACCTTGGAGGGCTGTATCACTGACATCATAAACAACAACTTTTGTTCTATGACTTTTTACAAAACATAACAAATTTACTAAAAACAAACCTTCAAGATTTCGTTGTTCTATCTAACACATTTCAACTCTGTATTTGGCCGTATCTACTTACGCCTCCCGCGCACTGTTCTCGTAGTAATAGTAAGCAGGCTTTCGCAACATTGTCATCACATTTATTTATATATACTCTATGCACACACGAGTACAGAGGCGGACTTAATGCCTTAAGGCATTTTCTACCAGTTAACCTTAGGGTGATGCAGAGACAAATAGTGGTAGGTGCAATATTAAACAGTACTTACATATTATAAAATTCCATAAACAAATAAACAATAAAATACATATACATTATATACAATATATATTCACCTAACCTAACTATATTATTCAAACTACAACGAAGAGACAAAAAAATGAAAATGAGGAATACAAGAATCTAGTGAAACAAATAATAGGAAACAAATTAGCGCTGTGACGAAACTATTGCCAACTTCTTACGAATGTACTCGCGGACCTTCACTTTGAAGGTCAATCGGTCACATCTAACAAGCAATCGCACCATTTCCGTGTACTCGACATTATAATGTTGATACACCATCATGTAAAGATAATTAAGTCCGCACTGCCGAATTTCGCTACAAGAACACGTATGACGCGATGCAAGCGCATCGACCGACCGACTAGTGAGGTCGCCCGTAAATAGGTCAAGTTCATGTTCAGCTACCCTCCGCTATTGCACTATCGCCTGCTTCGCATAGACTTCCTTATATTTAGAACGTTCAATTTATTTATTTTTTTATTTTTGTATGAAAATCTGATGAACTAAAATATGATACATTTTTAAAAGTCATAGAACAAAAGTTGTTGTTTATGATGTTCTTAACATAGTCCTAAGAGGTTGCTAGTGTTTTACAAGTAACCCTGTATAGAGGGAATTTTGAAAAACTAATGATGAAAACCTTTTCTATTTTTAGATTACTATTTATGCTTAGTTTCAAATATTAGCTCAGCTCAAGGAATACAATCTAACTTAGTTTGCAAGCGAATGCTAAAACAAGCCATTTAGTCACGAAATACAAAATTGTTTTATTTGTAAAAAAAATAGCATTTGAATAACTCTGAACGGTTTAAGATTTGGAACTTGGTGCCATAGTAACTATTATTTAACAATTTTCCTACCCAACAGTATAACACATATAGCGTTTGGAAGGTGGGCCCAGATTTCATAAAAACCCTGGCATCATTTTTTCACGTTCCTATGCCCAGTAGTTTCGCTGTGCGTTGATATGTCAGTCAGTCAGTTTCTCCTTTTATATATATAGGTAAATCTAATCTCTCCCCTACCATTAATTATTTCGAACGTGAAAATCGCCGGTAGTCCGCAGCTCGCTTTGTTTGGCGTTTTACTTTTTGGCCTGCCGCGGCCTGCGCAAGCAGAAGTCTTTAGTGTTATCGTCCTCGTTTCTATCTTTGTCAACATTACAGTTGGTCATACCTACAAGAATCTATATATAACTCTAAACCAGGCCACGCTAGCAAACACCAGACTTGTGTTATCATTGGGACCACTGCTGGGAAACAGGCATAAGAAAAAAATGTCCACTGTGAGAGAGAGCGGACCGTGATCCACCACGTGGGTTCAGTGCGGTCTCTTATGGATTTCTATGAGAATTTCACAGGTTTCCTTACAATATTTTTTTTCAATGTTTTAATAATTTTGGACTTAATGTAAATTAATAATGCAATTTCAACTTGACTTTATGTTTTAATAACCAACAAATATTTACTTTACACAGACTGGGACGACCCAAGACTCTACACATTGACGGCACTGCGTCGTCGCGGCGTACCGGCCACAGCTATCAACTCGTTCTGTGCAGCGCTCGGCGTCACCGGCGCTGTCGGTGCTGTGGATCCCGCCATGTTGGACGCCTGTATTAGGGATGTACTCAATAATACTGCGCCAAGGTAATTCATGATTTTATGGATGAATCAGGCTAATTCACGTATTAATTAGGTACCTTCAGACTCCACCAAAGTGAAGATGACATGCCAAGCGGAGAAGAGACGTGACAATGACTTCTAACAAAGTTGTGTGGACGACTTATTCACGCACAGTTAGGCGAATATGGGATGGACAATAATAGTCGAATCGATAATAACGGTCAAAGATATCCATATTTTTGCCCTTATTTATAAGTAGGTAGACTATGAGCCGAAATTGATATAAACTAGTGCTCGATTGCGATCCCACCTGATGGTAAGCAGCGATGTAATTGTTGATGGTGAGGCGCTCCAGTCCGTTATTATCTTTACAAAGCAAATTCGTAAAACAATAATCATAATTAATATTGTTTTACTAAATATGCGTACTAAAACTACGTCATATCAAATCATAAAATTCTCAAACAAATCGTGAAAAGAATTAATTTCAACTAAAGTATTTAAAAAATAAAAACTCGCCAACCATATATGCAATACGGTCAATTATTCAATCAGACTCAATCACTGAACAGCGTAGGAAACCCAAATTCAAATTTTCCATAAAACATTTTGAATCAAGAAAAATTAAACAATAAATTTAATACATTTTCCATAAATAATCGTGACTTTATTTTAGAAGCAAGAATTAACATAGACATCGAGAGCAGAGCTGACTGCGTGTATTATTTTTTTCTTTTTAACTTGGCGCCAAAATTTTTATCCGACGAAAAACCACGCCCACCGGCTGTGCGACCTAACTTTGAAGCAGCTCGTACTGGGGCCGTATTATGACCTCTTAAAACCATCATGTTTTCGGTGTGAAAAAGAGACGGAGCTATACAGGACGAATAGCACTATCCTTTTCTCACACAGAAAACATGATGGTTTTAAGATGTCATAATACGGCCGCTGCTCGTATTGCAAACTGGATACCATAAAGCTGATTTAATAAAACATTGAAGTATAATTTCATTATGTATATCTTTTGTTTATTCAATTGTTTTTTTTTTTTATTATTTATCACAAACAAATTAAAATGTATTAAAACTTACTGATAAGAAACATAAAAACGAATAATTTAAACCTCGATAATATCAGCCCCTCTTTTTTACAAGGCTACGTCGACCACTTCGTTGTTCAAAAAATGGCAAAGTTTTTCTTGAATGGTGAACGCTACACGATACTATGCAAACGTTCGGAATACCTTATCCTTACTATTTAGATCAAGGAATAAACGGTTACTTTTGAAATAAACCCGTAAACACTTAATATCGGAACAAAACTAACGAAAGTATGTATTATTTTTTTAAACAATGGTAAAATCATTCATTATACCTTACAAAAATCATACAATATTTTTCATTCGTAAAACAGATATGTTTATTTCCTTAAATCTCAAATACATATATTTTTTTTAAAAACCGGAACGGACACAGCACTCTTCAATGGATATTTGTGGGTCTAGACCCTGTTATGCACGGTATATTTGAATGGTCTATGCAGATTGTTGGTCCGGGTCTGGGTGTCTTATGTAAGTGAGATTACATTTTGAGAACGCACCCATAATACAAAAGTAATTCTTAGTGTAGGACAACGTTTTTAAGAAAAAAAGACATTTCTCTCTTCTATAATAATATAATCGTTTAGTTATCAGGAAATTATACCCATAAGACACTACAATTTACAATTAACACAAGTACACATTACACAATTATGCTAAATTACATTAAATGGATAATTATGGATGAATGTACCTTTTTTTTTCGATTGGAAAAATCATCTTATGAGAATCCCCCGCTCTTGGGCGGAGCGGGAGATAGTGTCAGACTCTTACTGACTAAAAAACCCATCCCGTTCCTTCAAGCCTTCATACCGGGGCTCGAGCGCCCTTTCGGATAACCCTGGCCCCAGTAGGCTTCGACCCGGCTGGGCCCCTGCTGTTGCTGACATCTCCTTGAGGCGCGCGGGAACAGCGCGCGCCGTCAACGACTGGGGCTTGGTCCGGACAGTTACCGGACGGCCGGACAGCGAGCTACCCATTGCTCAATTTTGCAATTGTCCGCAGGCCCGCGCCTACGGTGGCTGGAAATCGGGATCGGAATCCCGGCGGCGGCGAGAGCGCCGTTGCCTGATGCGGTCGGCCTCCTCCTTAGCGAGCATTACTGCTTCGCAGAAGTCGGCGACCGCCTGCCACTCCTCCTCGCTCCGGACCATGGCCTCGACCAAGGCCCGGCGCGAGGGGTCTCCGCCGCCGATCACCCCCACGAGGGCACGGCGATGCTCCGCCCAAGCAGGACACACCGCGATTGTGTGCTCCACCGTGTTCTCCGGGCATGGATGAATGTACCTTAGAATGTTAATGTTTTTGTAGTATTTGGCAGCAAATATATCAAGTCAGTCTTCTCGGCAAACTTCGTTGAGGTAAGTCAACTGCAATAAAATTCTCAACTATATTTTACCGATGTCGCTCCGTTTCAATGATTCGACATATTGTCTAGTTGCACAGACACTTAGGATACAAAGCTGCACCAATTTTACATCACAATATCCAATATGTATCAATATGTGAATAATAAAACAGCCACTAAACTTTATTCAAAGAAATCCCGCTAAAAACTGCTAATTTAATATAGTAAAAAAAAAAAAAAAACGATGGATTGGGTGAACCGATCTTAATAATTCTTTTTTTATTTAAAAGAATATACGTTCAGGTTAATAAAATATGTAAATAACTGTAATATGTAATGCAAAAACTGTTCAACCCATCAAGTTCAAAATATTTTTTTAGAAAGTCTTTATAAAGTTCTACTTTTGAGATTTTTTTCATATTTTCTAAACTTATGGTTAAAAAGTTAGAGGGGGGACACATTTTTTTTTAGACCAATTACAACAAGACAACACAATTTTGACTTTGATAAAAGAGTATTAAATATCGATAGATTTATCGATAATTTAATCAAAAAAAAATTGAGAGGTGTCAAGGGACACCCGGATGGAACGAAGTTCATATATATATATGTATATATATATATAAGAGAGAGAGAGAGAGAGACAGACAGAGAAACATGCGCACGCCGCACGGCTTACAATAGCTTACTATAGCAAAAAGTGTCTTTACAACTTTTCGTGAGAATTTTTTTGTCTAGCCCCCTTTCACAACGCGCGATAAGGAACTTCGAGAAAAAATTGAGAGAATTACATTTTGACAGCACTATCAGCTTCAGCAACCTCGAAAAAACCATGAAAAAGACACCCATATAGAAAAAGTTGATAATTTATTGCAGCCGCCATCTTGGATTTACATTTTGACAGTAAAATCGGTTTCAACACCCTCGAAAACCATGAAAACGACACCCATGACGAAAAAGTTGATAATTTCTTGCAGCCGCCATCTTGGATTTACATTTTGACAGTACTATCGGTTTCAACACTCTCGAAAACCATGAAAACGACACCCATGACGAAAAATTTGATAATTTCTTGCAGCCGCCATCTTGGATTTATATTTTGACGGTACCATCGGTTTCAACACCCTCGAAAACCATAAAAACGACACCCATGACGAAAAATTTGATAATTTCTTGCACCCTTCTTGCGCCATCTTGGATTTACATTTTGACAGTAAAAGTGTCGTTACAACTTTTCGTGAGATTTTTTTCCGTCTAGCCCCCTTTCACAACGCGCGGAACTTCGTTCCAAAAATACATATAGCCTGAAAAAGTTTGCTTTTGTATCCAGGAGAATGGTTGATTTTAGAAAATTCATAGGATAATTTTATTTCTTAAAAAAACTGAACCAAATTAATTTGTGTAGGTATGATTTTTACCAGCTTTTTATATCATATCAAATTACAAAATAGTAGAAAAAAAAATAAAAATGAACTCTATTACATTTTCTTTCATGTTTGTAAGAATTTGGTCTCACTAAACTCAAAATGTATGCCCCCATCATATTTTTGTTGTAGTGGCTCTGAAAACAGCGTTCGAAGTCTATGATGTCTTGATGAAAACGTTCTCCTTGTTCTTCTAAATACGCCCCCATGTTGTTTTTAAATGTATCTAAATAAGCATGCAGCATATGTACCTTTAAAGACATTCTGCAGCCAATAGTTTTAAAATCTTCTAACATGTTATCAGCTAGCTCTCGGTAATAGTCTGTGACAGTACAAATGCTTCATCGTCAATATTTTATTTTAACTCTGAGATGAGATTGATTGAGACGTAGAAGGTTCAGATACTGGAAGTTGTGGGCTATGAGAAATTGGAGCCGAAGACGAAGCAAGATATTCGATGAGTTTTGCATTTTTAGGGTTCCGTAGTCAACTAGGAACCCTTATAGTTTCGCCATGTCTGTCTGTCCGTCTGTCTGTCTGTTTGTCTGTACGTCCTCGCTTAATCTCTGGGACCGTTAGCACTAGAAAGCTGAAATTTGGTACCAATATGTATATCAATCACGCCGACAAAGTGGTAAAATAAAAATTGGAAAAAAGGTTTTATTAGGGTAGCCCCCCCCCCTATATGTAAAGTAGGAAGTGATTTTTTTTTAATTTCAACCTTAACGTGTGATATATTGTTGGATAGGTATTTAAAAATGAATAAGGGTTTACTAAAATAATTTTTTGATAATGTCAATAATTTCGGAAATAATCGTAAAAAAAAAACAAAAAACAATGTGTGTCCCCCTCTAACTTTTGAACCGTAAGTTTAGAAAATATGAAAAAATTCTGAAAAGTAGAACTTTATAAGGACTTTCTAGGAAAATTATTTTGAACTTGATGGAAAGAACAGTTTTTGTACAAAAAAGACAAAAAGGTTGTACAAAATAATTTCTGGACTAAGTTTGTAGTATAATCGCATATGCAAGCATTTTTTTAAACTCATTAGTGGGTACACTTATTTTGACGGATGGGAAACTACGGAACCCTACACTGAGCGTGGCCCGACACGCTCTTGGCCGGTTTTTGCCTTTACCTTTTAACAGGAATAACTATGCAAAAATAACGGACACGGACGTGGTCAAATTCTTGGTACTGCAAATTTCATCTTCCGTTTCTCAACTCGATATTGGTACCTAAATTAAATAAAGATAACAATAAAAAATGGATTATATAAAAGATATGTTTTTTTTTACCAAAAATTTGTTTACCTACCTTCTAAATATTTTTTTGCAATTACCGCAAGCAACATGTGGAGCCCATGGTATAACTAAATTACGAAAAGGGCATTTAAAATAAGCTTCGTAGGCTTCATAAAGTTTTTCACACATATTAAAAAAAAATATCTCTTGTATTTTAAATAACATTTATTTAAAATACCACAATTTAAAGTACCACATAAATAACAAAATGCATCAGCTTCATATTTACACTTTCTAGATGACATTTTAACCTGTTTCAGTATTCTAAAAAAAACAGTTATTTGTTGTTTATCACATAATTAATATCAGTAGATGCTATGCGACAGTTACACCATCTTAATTTTTTCGCGATATTTTTAAAAACATCATGATGACTATTGAATACTTCTTTATAAAAGACTAACTCAAGAAAAAAGATTTATTGTCATAACCACCACAAAAGCAAACTTTTTAAGGAATGTTGATATTCTTTCTTTATTATAAAGCATAGTAAATGGAAAAATCACAAAATAAATTTTAGGAAAAAGACAATTTTTGTTTTTGTAGAGTTGTGTTATTTCCGAAAATATTAACATAAGTACTCAAAAAATATTTTTATTAAACCCCTATTCATTTTTAAATACTAAACTACTCTATTCTACTCTGTCCTACTCTACCCTACTCTACCCTACCTTACCCAACTCTACCCCACTCTACCTCACTCGTCCCCACTCTACCCTACTTCACCCTACTCTATCTTCTTAATCTACCAGATAAACGTTTTGAAAACACATGTATTGTACGCACAGCTAAGGGCTTTATCACACTAGCAGTTTGCGAGCGGTTGCGGGGCGGTCCGGGCGCGCAGCGAATGCGTCGCAGACACGCCGCGACTGCAAAGCGAAGACGTCGCGGACGTGTGTGTTTTCAAGTCGTGTTTGTAGCAAGTTAACGACCGTACAATACACTCAGTAACAAAATGGATTCCTCTCGTCGGAATCCATTTCCAGACACTGCTGTTGGCTTTGTTACTTCGAAGACGCCGAAGACCGAACGAGATGCGTTGCCGGATCTCGTTGCGCGTCCGCAACAAATTAGCTGCGCATGCGCGGCGTGTTCGTTGCGCGCCCGTAAAGTATTCGTTGCGCACCCTCTCCGCGCTGAGGATGCTCGCAAATTGCTAATGTGATAACGCCCTAAGGAGTGGATTTCCCTACCGGATTCTGTGTTTTCTGAGATACATACATAGAAATGCACAATTGTTTTTATTTTATTTTTCTTAAGTTTTTATAATCTTTTTATTTAATATGAATATATTTAAATTTATTTTTGACATAAATATTAAATTTTTATAATTGTGAATATGAGGACTATGTGGATATTTTTTTTCTTTGTTTTTGTTAGTTTGACTTATGTCTGGCAATTTAAGTATTTCTGCGGTCTACCCAAATTTCCTTTTCTTGGCATTGTATTTGACGAACAATACCAAGGAAAGGACATTTGGGTAGGCCGCAGAAATACTCAAACGTTGAGCTCCCTAGTAGTCCTAAGTTGAGCTATACGAATACTCAAATCTGTGTGGTTCTTTCGTCAGAAGACCATTTTAGGCACTAATCTGCATGGTTCTTAGACTTTGACCCCTGAGTTTGTTTCGGTGTTTCTTCTCTGGGTAGTCAGCTAGGAAACACCGGCCTCATTTAAAAACTGACGAAAAAATTGACCCGTGAAGGTATATTTAAAAAACTCTTTGCAAAATAAATATCATTTATCATTTACAATATTAATGTGAAAAAACTAAACCAACCAATCAATACTGTGACAATATCGCTTTTCGATAGCCCCTTTTTTTAAGGCTAGAAATCCTCCAAAGACTGGTATGCTCTCGCGCTCTGGGTGGAGAGCATGCCAGACTTTTACTAACTTAAACCTGTGTCCTTCAGTTGCCTTTAGCGTTCTAGGACCGCGGGATTCCCCTTTAGAAATTCCTCGCGGTCCTGGCTAGCGGGCATCGGCCTTGCTGGGCCTCTACACTTTGCTGACATCTCTTTGAGGAGCGCGTGGAACACTAGGCGCTGTTGATGACTAGGCTCGGTTCGTTTGAGGGCCTGACGGGCCTGTGCACTCTATTAAAGGTCTACAGGCTGCGTCTAACTCGCATGCGTATTACATCTGTTTCGCTTAGGGAATGCAAACCGGTTAACCCGAAAACCGAAAAACCGGGTTATCGGCATATTTTTAATGATTAAAAAAACCGGTTTATTTTTGCAAGTAATCGTTTTTTTCGAGTTTTTTTATTAGTTTCAAATGACACTATTTTTTTAGCAAACATTGTTTTAAAACGCTTTTGAGACTTGATATCAGTCGTAGGTTTGTTTATGTATATGTACCAATATGTACCATAGTGATAGCTACACCAACTGTACAGTTCTTCTGTTTACGATCTCTAAAAATCCAGGCCGGCCGTGTGTTATGAGAACAGGCAGTGAATGCTGTCAGGGCCAGAATTAAAATCTCGTAAGGACACAAAAATTCTTATTCGCAAATGGAATACCCACCGCTGTTACTCATCATTTATTTATTATTTATTTATTTATTTCTTAAAAATCATCATCATAATATAACCTAACCAAGTCCCTTAACCTTAAACAAGTTGCTTATATAGAAGAGAGTGAAAAGATCAAAATCTTTGCTACACTAATGAAAAATTCAGGGATATTCTTCCTACCGATGAGAAAATTTTCACAATCAAGGAATATTACAATAAGCAAAATGATCGGGTGTAAGCTTGTAACTCCAAAGAACACTCTCAACATACAAATTGTCCAATCAAGTTTTAAAGTTTGTGGACGGCTGTCTCTTACACCTTTTATATAATTATATATTTTTAATTTCGGAAGTCGGTGTTTTTATACTAGTTTTATCTCTTCGTTATTACAGAGCGACTTCCGAAATTAAAATTATTTTGTACTTTTCAGTGTTTTTTAACATTGAAGTCTTAATTATCTTCTGGCTTCATCATCAGATCAGTCCGATACATCCCCTCCCCCTTTTCCTTCAGCCAGTCATTGACTACACGTATAAACAAAGCAATTTTACTTGTAACGACAGTTCTGCTGTGATCCTATGAAGAGTTCTATCGAAGTTCGTGATCAGATCATAACAATATTTATATGGGACCAACTTGGAAGACCTTTCAATCAAAAAAATAATTTTCAATATAGGTCCACAGTTGACTGAGATATCGGTGAACATACATAAAAAAAACGGATTACCCGGTTAACCGATTCTTTTCGGGTTTCCTAAAAAACCGGTTAACCGGGTAATCCGTTTTAAAATTAGTTTTTTTTTAATTTATTTTTAAGTGAAAATTTAATTTTTTTTTGCTTGAGAAATTCTAAATAATTATTTTTAACCGACTTCGAAAAGGAGGAGGTTCTATGTTCGGTTTTTTATTATGGCGGTTTTTGCATTCCCTAGTTTCGCTACAAACGCGACTCCACGGCGCGTTTAAAAAACGTGGTGTGCACAGGCTTAATTATCGAACGGCCGGACGGCGAGCTACCCATTGCTCGACCTACTGCTCTTAAGGTTGAATTCTAGATAACGAAAGAACGTTCAATGATCAACAGCACCAGCCACGATATATTTATATGCGTTCTATGATAACCGGATAATATGAAACGACCATGTAACTATGACGAATTAGCTGAAATAAACAGACGGAGGAATATGCACAGCGAAGTGAGAAGTGAAAAAAAAATAATAATAGTAAAACAATAAGCTTATTTAAATGTTATAAAAAGAAGAAAATAAACTTTAAATGAAATCAAACCTATCACAATATACAATTTTTCATTACTCATTCTCTGAAAGTAGGTTTGAAGTTGCCTGAGGAGCGGGTTGAAAGTAATACTTTTCATCTCTTGGGAGTTTAACTTTCAAGTGACAGCTGTCAAATTATTTAAAAAAAAAAAACTAGTTGTATCTTTACATTTCTATTGAACCATGTTCCAATTTTCCATACAGCCAGTCAATCACAGCGCGATATAAAATTGAAATAACTTAACGATAAGTATTAATTAAATAATCCTTACCAATATTATAAAAGCGAAAGTGAGTTTGTTTGTTACGTCTTCGCGCCTAAATGGCAAAACCGATTTTGATGAATTTTGGTACAGAGATAGTTGGGACTCTGGAGACGGACATAGGCTAATTTTTTTTTTTTAAACTGAGAAAAGGGGGAGAAAGAGAGAAGGTCTTTTATGTACGCACGCGGGCGAAGCCACGGTCAAAAGCTAGTATTTTTATATTTAAAAGTGATTTATTTGTTCAACTCTTTCCTTAAAATACTTTATTTTTAAAAGATTACAATTAATTTCTAATTTTTCATTAATGAGGCTGAATAGCTGGACCACCACAAAAAAAAAAAAAATTGCGGGAAAGTGGTTTTTTTTTTATGGGAAAAATCATCCAATGACAACCCCCGCTCTTGGGCGGAGCGGGAGATAGTGTCAGACTCTTACTGACTGCGGGAAAGTGTTAAGTTACTTTCACCCCTAGTGTAACAATGTACTATACCTATTTGATATAAATAAAAGCTTGACGCAAAATAAAAAACTGGGTAAATGAACAATGTAGTTTGATTTAATTACAAGTTCCTTTAAAGTTTGTCTTAGATGTGTTCCGTTCCACTCAGTATTTTGAACCACTACCCTAACAGATTCTGTGTACCCCTTTTACCATAGAGTTACTTGCCGGTTCATGTTCTTATGAAACTTATATATTGGAATATATTACTACTATTGGAAATGCTACTAGCTAATTGGAACCGTGCTCTTGTTTCTAACGTTTTATAAGTCCCCATGTAGACCTATGTGAAATATTTAGAATTGAATTTTCACTGTGATGCAACGAAATTCGACCTAGTTTGATAAACACAGTGCATATTAGAAGTAATTTTAAAGGGCATTAAGCATGCCTCCATTATCCTGACTGATAAATGTTATCATGACATGTGAACAGTTTAACATGTAATTTTATTTCAAGGTCACTATTGATAACAGCTACAGCTCTTAGCGTTTTCAAGGTTGTAGATAGCCATTGGGTATTATATATTACATTTTGTTGGGTTTTTGGTGTATTGGGTGAGCAAATAAACAGGCTTGTCATATACAAAGTGTTAGTGCTCATTCCAGTGTCAAAACTGAAATGGCTTATGGAATTATAATTATATCAGCAGCCTAATAGTACCAATAAAGTATGGTTCAAACTAAAATATAGCAATGCTGTTTGGTGGCAGAAACATGAAGGATTCTTTCTTAGAGACAATATGATCTACTTTTTAAACATTTTTTTTTCGATGCGTGTCAGTAAAATGTACATTTGTTTATTGTTTCAGAGTAATGGTCGCATTAGAGCCGTTAAAGATCACAATAACAAACTTCCCCAGTGAAAAACCAATACAAATCACAGTACCAGATTTCCCCAACGAGCCCGACAAAGGATCTCATTCCGTAGTATTTAGTAATGTCCTTTATATCGAATCATCGGACTTCAAAGAAGAACCTGAGAAGGGATACCGTCGGTTGACCCCCAAACAAACTGTGGGGCTGAGGCATGCCGGCTACGTCATCAAGGTAAAAAATCGACAAATGAAATAATCGACGAATTAAAAACCTTTAATTATATACATATACTGTGAATAGTCATTTACACAACAAAAGAGCTTACATAATAATTGTTTTCCTTGGTAATATAACAATCTTATTTTGAGTTTAACAAAAGTGGGACAACAGAAACCTCTCAAAAACAAAGTTTTGTCGATTACAATAGAAATATACGTCTAAAAATATTCTTGTAAAACATTTGTGTGGTCTTTCAATTTTATTTGTGTATTGCGGGAGTCCTTGTGACCTTAATGTTGTGGGCGGACTTGTACAATATAACTTGTGCAACTTGTTTCAACTTTGTAAAAATGATATAGAAAATTCAAATGTCGTGGTGACTACGGATTTTATTGACCCACTACTTTATCACACAGCGATGTCACACTCTTAACAGGAGGAACATAACATATTAGGCTGATTGTACAATGTACCTAAATTGACGTTAGCCTAATATGTCCCACTGTTGGTCGAAGGCCTCCCTCACCTTTTTCCATACACGTGTGTCCACAGCCATTGCTAAATTGTCCTATAATAAAAAAATATTCTTTATCTACTAGGTATCTAAGGTGATCAAGGATGCAACTGGCCAAGTTGTCGAAGTAGAATGCACAGCGGAGACGTCTGAAGCAGCAGAAAAGCCTAAAGCTTTCATTCACTGGGTCTCCGAGCCTGTCACTATAGAAGTCAGACTGTACGAGCCACTGTAAGTATAACCGTACATATATACAGGTACAAATCGTCAATATTAATATTTGCATGCAGTATTAATGTTTGGTCTATGCTTAAGACTATACTTTAGTATAGTCTTAACCGTTAAGTCTTAAGTGTTAGTTCTTGCTTTAGCAAACATGTGATAATACCATAATCGAGACATCCACTGAGGGTAAATCTTCATCCTCCTATCCCGATCTCTTTCTATCTATATCCATCGTCTTTACCTCTTATCTCATCGGCCTACTCTTATGAACTCACATTTGTATTCAAAGCTTTTGTCTTAACGTGTATCTGAAACTACAACTTATGATCTTATAATTAGATTCAAACACAAGAACCCAGAAGACCCGAGCGAGGTGCCTGGTGGCTTCATATCGGACTGTCGCAAAGACACCCTTAAGGTTGTGAACGCGTACGCAGACGCTTCCATCAGGGGAGCCAAGGTGTACGACAAGTTCCAGTTCGAGAGGATCGGCTTCTTCTCCGTCGACCCTGATACCACGGCTAACCATGTGAGTATTTACCAGTCTGATTGTTAAGCCTGCAATACACGTTGGCCGAGCGTTGCCGAGTGAAGGCCAATACCAATATGTAGACAGTATATTTGCCTTGTCTTGCCATCGCTCGGTGTCGCTCGCCTAGTTGGTTGAGTAGACTTGCGCCAATCAAAGCAAATGTGCGCCAAAGTGTATAGACCTCATTTGGAGTAGCTTGTCACGACTCGCAGCCGCTCGCGATCACTTGCCTCACTTCGGAGCGGTGTCGGTTTTTCTGCACAAATCAAAGGCGCTCGCAAATGTGCGCCAACGTGTATAGACCTCATAAAGAAACAATAATTGTTTCTTTCAATGAAAATAACAAATTGTTGTTTTTTTCAGCTTTTTTCACATGTTGCATTGAAATTTTGCGGAAAGAATCGTTTGGGAACAAAATAGAAATCTTTCGAATGTTTTATTCATTGTTTCGGTTAATTTCATGAAAAATTGAAAAAAAAAAACAAGTTTTATTGAAATTGAAATATTATAGTGGGCGAAAATGTACGAGTGGTACATTTTCGCCCACTATACACATAATAATAATATTCCTTAGCCAAAATCTCGATTTCACTGTCGTCAGCTTGATCAGAATCGAACTCCGATAATGGCCTATGCCCACTGTTGGGCATAAGTCTCCCCTAGTGTCACCATCTAGGCGTTATAATAATTGATGCCCACTGTTGGACATATGCCTCCTCGCGATAATGACCTATTCCCACTGTTGGGCATAAGACTCCCCAAGTGTCGCAATTTAGGCGCTATAATGATCGATGCCCACTGTTGGACATAACCCTCCATCAAATATCACCGTTTAGGCGTTATAATGACTGATGCCCACTGTTGGACAAAAGCCTCCCCCAAGTATCGCCATTTAGGCGTTATAATGACTGATGTCCACTGTTGGACATAAGTCTCCCATCGCTAAAATTACTTGTGTCCACTGTTGGACATAAGCCTCCCCCAAGTATCACCATTTAGGCGCTATAAGAATTGCTGTCCACTGTTGGACATAGGCCTCATAAACTAGTGCGCCTCACCATCAGATTGCGTCATCTAGTTTATATTAATTTAAAAAAAAGTACGCATTTGAAAAAAACAAACATGAAGTTTTCGGTTCTTTTCATACTTTTCCGTTTAATAATAATAATTATAAGCGCTTATTAAATAAATAGCAGCAGCCGCGATGACTTCTACGTCGTCCATATTGTAATGCACAATAACAACTGACAGGGCCCAACATGTGGGCGTCTCCACAAAACTCGTCTCATTGGCCATTTGCATTGGTTCAAGCTTGCCGAACGTGTAGAGAGGCGCTTGCCGAACGTGTAGAGGCGCTTGCCGTGTGTCAATTTGCCTATATTTGCTTAGGCTCGCCAAGGCTCGCGTTGGTCTCAGCTCGGCCAACGTGTATTGCAGGCTTTAGAATGTTAAAATAAATAGGTATTCTTTTTTTGAATGTTTGGTTTTTCGAATCATTGTGTTTTGATATTTTGTTGCATTTGCACGTTAAAAAATACTGCCGTACATTGCTATTCACGGCTTTGAAAAACAATAATTCTGAGGATTCATAATTAAAGTTTCTACTAAACTCCTACGTAGTCGTATTAGTATTCGAGATGGAGTATTGTAAGAACCTCATCCCAACGAATAGCCAAGGACGACAGTATTGATCAGTTTTATTTGGCCATTAAAATAGCTGCATCATCATGAAACAGGTCGCCAGTGTGCTAGTAAGTACCTATTTTGGTACGATTGATATATTAGTTAGAGTTGTTAGTAGGTACAAAATACTTTTTATTATGAGGATGTTATTTAATTTCTGGAAACAATTTTAAAACCAATTCTCATAGTACGTTTTTTTATTACAGATGGTGTTCAACAGAACTGTTTCTCTCAAAGAAGACACAGGAAAATAATTAATTTTGTAATATAACATTGTAAAACAATTTATATTGAATAAATTTTCAATTATTTATTACATAAAGCGTTTAATTTATTTTATAAATTTAACAGTCCTTAAAGCAAAACCTTTTAACTAAGTGAACATCTAACAATCTACAAGTGTCACATAAATACAATAATGCCATCAGCTGCAACTTCAACCAACCGTAACCAATACCTTTGTCTGTATAGCAAAATCTGTAAGGGCGACATTTTCAATCTGATTCTACTACATTGAATTTTCTGACACGGTCCCTTTGAAAATATTCGTTTACGCGTAAAGCTGTGGCGCAATGGATTGTTAGTTCTGAAACTTCAATTACGGGCATGGCGTAGTACGGGGGGTGGAATGGGTGGTGCGCAGGGCGGCGACGGCGCGGCGCGTATCGAGCGTGGGCGGCCGCGCATGCCACTCCACTCGCCTCCGCCATCCCGCGACATGCACTACTACGCGGTTACATCTCGTACTAAAATCCGGCACGCACGATATCACGTTATTGCGCGCGACGTGCTTACGATGTAGAAACTATACAACCTCATGTAAACTTAAGGTAAGTCCTAGCTACATTATAGCACCGTTGCTTTTGTGTTGCAAGTTCTGACCCCGAAGAGATTTCCTGGTTGCCCTACGACGTTCATTACCTTGGACCGGTGGAAAGTGGTTCAAGTGCGTCATGTTAACGTGTGTGGTGTGACGTAACCTACTGAAATACAAAAAAATAGGGCTACATTTATCGTAGTGAAAACATTATTTGACTTGCTAGACGCATGTAGATTTCCCTTTCACCTAAAGCCATGTACTCGCTTATTTTACTCTAACCAGTTTCTCTAATCATCGCATATCATTAAATTCTTGTAACTTTATATCCGTAGTGAATCCTTTAAAAGTATTTTTGTTCACAAATGTCGTTAAGCAATATGAGATACTTCTGTAGAGATACCTACAGATATCTTCGATTTGAAGGAGCGGTCTTACTTATAGGTACACACACATATAACAATATTGATATCTAGCTCAACCTATAGGGCTCTACCCTCCCTACAATACAAGGCCATGCCAACTAAGTATTTGTTCTTCGGATCCATCAATACACGACTGTGTTCGTATTTTTACTAAAGAGTGTAAAGTTTTCATATGTACCTAATAATATTCCTCGCCAATTTCGATGTACGATTCATATAGACGTTTGCTAGGCTATCTTGAAACCTGTAGATCTCTTCTTGGCTTAGCACCTTAATATGTAAGTCTAGAACTAGAATAGGTAATAAGTTCCTTTATTGTAGAACTCGCAAAACTAAGCAGCTGACTTCAAAACAAATACACATCGGTAAAGTTTAATGTCAATTTCAATCATACACGATTTTTTGACGTTAAGTTCTATTTCTATTAAAAACATTTCAACTTGAAAGCGTGCGTCCATAAAATACAGAACCACTTTGCAGTAACTAAATTAAGTATATATTCGCAGTTGTAATATTGTTAACTATTGTCGCGAGCCACTGAAGCTTATCTCTTGTTATCAGCTGTAACAGTAACAGCATTGGCTTGAAAACCAAAATGCTGGTGCGATTACTTAAATGGAACACGCATTTGCATATCTACTTACGTTTTCACACCATCATCGATTGTTTGTAACAATCTATTGGCTACTACCTATTGGTAGTTGTATCGTATAGAATGTTTGTGTAAGGAAGGTCATTTGAAATCATTCAGCTCTTTGCAAGGTCATATTAATAGCCCTCAAAATACTATCTAAACATGGGTTGTAGTAGCGTCAGGTAGGTATTATGTTGAAGTTGAAAAGAATCTGACCCTATTTTGTAGATATTACCTGCGTAGAAATTACTTGCGTAGGTACATACCTACATCCGCTATTACTGCCCTTTTCATGCTTTTGAAATGACGGAGTAATCCCAGCATGAAAGTTACATTTGTATAGACTATCCGACCATTTTCTCGCTATTAGCAACCTATGAGATACCCACGCTACCTAAAGATTCACAATAAAAAAAAGGTTTAAAGGTCATACTCTAATCTATAACATATTCAGAAGCAAAAAGTGTATGTTAGGTAAACCTGGCACGGTATACATATCTCTACTATTTTAACGTACCAGTATAGACCTATGAATTACACGTTTCGCTCTCTCTTCCCCTGTATCTGATCAGCTATTATAAGTACTCAATAATATTATATTATCAGATTATTTTAATTTTGCTATAATAGTATTTCAACTCAATTGGCTAACGGGTAATGAGGAAAAAATCGATCACAAGCTTCAACTGTTAGTACTGTTCAACTGTTGCACTTTAGAAATTGGTCCCATTATTTTGTTCCATTTCCACCGTTTCCATTCGAGAAGAGACTAGAGGACTAATAGAGGTCATACTCGAGAAGTCTACGCCATAACCTGGATTTATTTCGTAGCAACTGTCTAATTCATTGCATTGTCCTATTTTGTAGCCAGTTTTTATCGACCCCGTTGCATTGTACCTGTTTTGTAATTCCATATTTGACCTTTCACGTGCCAATTAAATTTGTGTATAGTTAAGTTTGTAAAAATGCTAAAGAAGTCAATTTGCCTCAGAGACGCTATGGCTTCTACATCTTATTAAGAGTAAATTCAATTTATTGAAAGTAATTCGTTTCGTGCTAGGGTTGGTATCACTTCATTACAAATGCTTTTAAGGCGTTCTCGCCCGCTGAAAGCTTTAGGAAAGCGAATATCGAGTATTTCTTTTTACACCCATGAACCAAAAAAACTTAACGATGATCTTTTGAGCTTGCTATATGCAGGATATGGCATGTGCATATTCTGCGAAGGGGCTTTCCTCCCTTTCCAACTGCACCTTCTAGGATCTGATTGAGGCAAATGACAAAGTGGTCCAAGTAGCCACATTCTAGTTGAACTAAATTTATAATGGTTGTGTCATTAATCGACACGGCAGAGATGGTATGGATTGTTGACAAGTTTTAGATCGATTGATAAATGAAGTTTCTTTGTGATGTGACTCAATTAAGTACCTATTTATTTTCTTTACATTGGCTAGCAGATTAAGAGTGATTAGAGCTAGCTAAATAACACTTTTTGTCATCGGTCCTGTGACAATTTACGACGTGTCGCTCTACATCACTTGAGATCCCAATTAGAGGCAAGCGCCTAAAGATACCACGATAGCCATCTTGATTAGTGGCTTACAGTCCATCAGTCTTGTTGCGAAAGTCTGTCGTTCATAGAATTCTGTTTCACTCAACGAATGGTGATGATAGGAAGAGTCTATTCAGATTCAATCAAGGCCCGAATTTTTGTAATAAAATTGTAAATAAGTATTTAGTGAGTATTAAGATTGTCATACGCAATGCGTTTATTAACCTTTCGTATGCCGTAATTAGAGATACAATTAAAAAGTTATAGTGTCTCGCGTGGATCCACGTTCCGGACACACAAACGGTTAAATAAAAAAAAAAAGTGTGTGTAAGTCCTTTCACCGATTTATCGTGAAAATAATAACCTGTCACGACTGTCACTGGCTTAAAATATAAGATGGCAGACGATGATAGTTGTTAGTATGTGAAGTTGAGTAGTTTAAGCCTAGGGACATAATATTCCGGTTGTATTTTAGGACTAAACTATAGCATAGAGGTTCCAAATCTTTTTAGGTGGCGCAAGCTCATCTCTTTATATTAAATGTTGTAGTTTTTTACAACGCCTTAGATTATATTATTCAAAGAAAACTCCGAAGAACATTGAACCTTAATTATTATTATTTACTAGGGAAAACAGATTGTTCTCGTATCTAACAAGTACAGTGAGGGGGATAAGCTTGCTTATCCGAGCATAACTTCTGAAATCGAGGCTCAAGTTTTGAAATATTTTTTTCAATACACTTCCTCGAAAACTAACTCTTAAAACATTACGATTAAGTTCAATATGTACTGTATATCACCCTCGTGGTTTTTTTTTTCGATTTCGTCACGGGTAACTGTAAACCAATAATTAACTAAAGTTGATAATTTATTTTTTTAATTCATTAAACCCCAAGCGAACGCCAGCGTTCGCGCACCTATTGTCTTTCTATTGTGTCTGTAATTTCCACGATTGAAAGGCAAAGACGCGTATAATTTAATGAAAATGCAAATTGTGTTTATAAACATCTATACAATAATTCGCTTTTACCAACAAATTAACATTTACCTGTTCTAAATTCAAAAACATTTACGTTTCTTATTTCTAACAATAGGATGTGTAGCGGTTTCATAACTTTACTCCTTCAACCTGCTAAGGTAACGCGCGAAAAAAAAGGAAATAATTTATTCAATCGCATTTAAGTTTTAGAAGGGAATTCTTTAGAAGTTACGTCGCCACATAATGTGATTGAGCCAGAACGTGCTTGCGATAGCCTGTTGCCATCTAAATCAAAACTAAAATGTATGGCGGCTTTGGAAAATTTTCTACAAAGGAAGATGAACAAAAATGTGTCTTCATTTTCAGGGAAAGTATTTGTTCGTAAGTAACTAAGTAAGTTGAAAAAGTCGTTTGATACACGTGGAAATTAGTCACTGCAGCACTTTGCTCCATCATAACACCCTCGCCTACGGCGAATTTCACCTCAGTTCCAAATGTTTGGGAACTTCTGCTAAAGTGTTTAAATTCATAATAAAATTTATAATTCCTAATGGAAGCAATCTACGTGTGTTTGGTTAACAGCACAAAGAAACACGAAACTCTCTCAGTTTTGTCTAATTCTTTAGAAAGATAAAGTGTTTAGGTATTAAATAACGGATAACAGTCGCATTAAAAGGAATTTGTTGAACATTTTGCCTCAATTTATGACCTTTTATAAGTCCATTTGATACGTTAATACTCTATATTGAAGCCGTCTTTCGATAAAAATACGAGTAAGTCTCTCGTCCCGAGAGACTCGCCCTGAGCGGCCCTTATTGCGAAATGTTGATAGTACTGTAACTTGTTCTAAACTCTTCGGGGATCAGGCACATGACGGCTGTATTAGTATGATGATGAACCTGTTAAATCCGATGTTTTCCGCATCTGAGTACAAACAAAACAATCCATTAATATTTCAGTGAACAGATATGTTTGGGTAGATAAAGATGACAGGATGTAAATAGTTAGATTCCTGAATCGAGTATTCAAAATTTATCCCAATCGCAAAAAAGGAATTAGGTATTTTGTGACGTACCTACTAACTACTTTACAGATTTCAGACTTTTCATACAGATGAACGCACAACTACTACTACACTGTGTATCACACTGTGTGTGACTGACGTCACACGTATGATTACTTAGTTCATAGTATTGATGAACTAATTAGAACAAGTATTACACACTGAAAACCTAACAAGATAGTACCTATACTCAACTAGTTGGAGAAAATCTGACACAATGTATTGATTTTCTTCAAAGCGACAGACGAGTGATGCTCCAAATATTAATCTAGATGCTGAATATTCTGTTCGTCCGCAGTTACATTTATTTAGTTATTGGCACAGTTATAGGAAAGTCTGTAATTTATACGTCATTGAAGTGGTAAGTTAAAAGTGGAAGTGGTAAACCGTTTTGCTTTTGCAAAATATTTGCGCCATCTTTAGTTAGCCAAGATCTATATTATGAATTTTAACTGTAATTTACTTTTTTATAATCATTTACTGGCATTCTCTTGAGTATATAATTTGAATGAGGGTTGAGTACATAATACTTATCAAACTAATACTATATGTAAATGTAAAAGTAACTCTGTCTGTTACGCTTTCACGACTTAATCGTGAAACCTACCTACTGAACAGATTTTGATGAAAAGTAGAGTTAGCTTGACCCCGAAGGAGGGACATAGGATCCTTTTTATCTGGCTACTTCGCGTCTGCATAGCCGACATTCACGCGGACAAAATCGCCGAAAAAACCTCGAATTTAATATTTCTCTGTGCCAGTTAAGCTGAACTGCATACTCCTTAATACCTACCCTCCTTCGCTCGTGTATCGTTGCAACAGCAATTAGTCTTTATTTATGGACAATTTTATCGTCAGCAGTAAATTTTATTATGCGTATGTTATTACTATTGCCGCTGATACCCCGTTACAGCTTTATCCCACTTTTCTCATATTCATTAGAGTTAGTCTTTAAACTAATAAAAAAGTAGAGAATATTCGGCTTGTGTTGTATCCAATTTCTTTCTTCGGAAAGTACCTACTTAAATTGTTTTTTACTAAAGTTCTGTGCCCTTTAAATCTCATTACTCTAGTTAGTAGGTGAGCATAAACTTTTGTTAGCTTATCCCTAAATTTGTTTTAATAGGACGATCAAACAGTTTGCTAACTCCAAAAAGAACTGTTTATCTTTAGGTAGTGTTGAGCTGAGTTTAAGTTCGGCAGGTAGAGTTAGAGTTAATCCGGTTAGCCAACGAATGAAAATAGCTGAAGAACAAGAATGACATCTCTTAATATTATGTAAAGATTGGTGTCCGACCGAAAATGTATTTTCAGCCGAAAACGAAGCTTCGGCTTCAGTCTCATTTTCGGCCGAAAACGAAAATGATTTAGACATTAAAAATTGAAGATATTATTATTAAATGAATTCTTAATGGAATAAATTTCCGGTGGATACTGGAATATTGATTTTTTTTCTGTTTAAGCAAAAAAAAATATTTCCAAAAAAAAGAAATAAAATAATAGACGATAATTTCAAAAGAAGTGTTTATTCGTTTATTTCTTGCTGTATTGATTTATTATAATATAATACAGTTAAATGTTTACTCGATAATAGTTTTCAGCCAATAAATATACAAGGTACGAAATTTAAGTTATAAGATTAGGCGTCCGCCAAACAATAATAGGTACATACTTACAAACGAAATGGCCGCCCACCTTATTCTTCCGATTTATAATATTTCTTTATTTGTTTTACGATGGCTATTTGTAACAAATATGATACATCATTGGAAAGCGCATTTCTTGAAGAAAATAGTTACATACGATGTACGTTTTTACTCGGATTTTTGATATCTGAGCTTCGGCTGGTTTGTGGCCGAAAACGAATATATAGCCGAATATCTATTTTTTGGCCGAAAATAGCAGAAAACAAAACGAATATTCGGTCGGTCACTAGTAAAGGTATGATAATAGGTACCTAGTTTATACGGGGTTATTAGCCATGTAATACTAGGTTTGTTGAATGTTCACCCTGATTACCACCCACGATAGTCGATAATGACGTAACATGATACGCAAACGGAGCCGCCAATTATCGGAGCTCGTTATGTCGATGCATTAGATGGATTCCCGCTGTTCCATTGTAGTTCAAGTGTGAGCAATAATTAGATCGATAAATCTAATTGTCTGCTGATTTAAAAGAGGTTTCAACGAGGCCCTCCGAGCATCTTAGAAGTAGGTAAAGGGGACACCTTTTAGGCCTATCTTTTGTCATTTATTTGTGTAGTTTTGAGTCGTTAAAGTGAGATTTAACACTGTTTTGGTCTTGACTAAAGTTATAAAAAAATTATTAGAAAAGAATGAATAAGCGGACTACGATTGTCATTATATATTTACTTTCAATTATAAAACTGTGCGGTGACAGTTTTCAACGTCCACGACCCTCAGTGTTACCCGGTTTGTTGTTTATTCAAAACACATCAAATATGAGTTAGGTAGGTATCCCAAAATAAACATAAAATTCACACAACCTTTATTAGAGCCGAAAGCTATGGCATGACCTTTGTTATTCAACCCTCAACCGGATTATCCTCAAATAGACGCAGATAAATTGCTCAGCCGTGGCGAATTCAGCGCGTTTGATCAAAAAATATGTGGCCTGAGCCCTGAGGCAAATACCTATCATGCCATACCACAGATAAACTAGATGTTATGTAACGTAGAAAAATGATGTTCGGGAAATATTTTCAATAGTTTTAGCGGTACCTGTTCCTACAATAAATCTATGGTAGGCATCTACTACTTTCAAAGCTTTGTCTGCCCACGCAATTGAGTAGCTACTCATGTCCTTGCTATATAATATTATTTATTAACTTAAAGCACTGGGTTTATCATATTTATGTATAATTGTTAACAAATTCTAACCTAATTAAAGTTGAGTTTTAGTTAGACTAATACCATTTTACTGCAGTCGGATTAAAAAAAAAATTGGTTGATAAAAATGTCGTTAATAAATATGCAAATTCAAAATATTTTTATTTCACATAGGCCTATAGTGAAGCGACGTAAGGCGTAAAGTTAGTAAAACCTCGGAATCCGACTCCAGTCAATGAATCTTAATATAATCTAGTGGACTGTATTGTTAAAAGCTCAAATAAAAAAGTAAAAAAAAAAACGAACTTGATTTTTTTTTTCCTGATTTAAACTACTGCTTGACTGCGATCCCAACAGTTGATAACGACAATTTGCTGAAAAATAAGAGGGACAAGAGAAAAAAAAAGGTTTAAACACCCATGTAAACCTTGAAAACCTTGTGCTACCCCCATGGTCTTTTTTTTTTTTTTTTTTTCGGTGGGAAAAATCATCTTATGACAACCCCTGCTCTTGGGCGGAGCGGGAGATAGTGTCAGACTCTTACTGACTAAAAAACCCATTCCGTTCCTTCAAGCCTTCATACCGGGGCTCGAGCACCCTTTCGGATAACCCTGGCCCCAGTAGGCTACGACCCGGCTGGGCACCTGCTGTTGCTGACAACTCCTTGAGGCGCGCGGGAACAGCGCGCGCCGTCGACGACTTGGGCTTGGTCCGACCCATTGCTCACTGTCCGCAACCCCCATGGTCCTCGAAAAACTGCGAAATTTTGGCAATTTTTTTAGTTTTTTGGAAAAAACTAGCCAAAGAAAGCGTTTTAAGTATATTTGCTTATAATATAACTAACTAAATACAATATGAGCTTAACCCCAGTACTCTAGATTCATTAGTTGCAGAGATACAGTTTGTCAAAGTAGGAATTTTTTTTTAAAGTGTTTTTGCGTCATATTCAAAGACACGTACTGGCTAAACTAATAGTCCTAGAGAAAAGTATGAGGCAACAATTTGTATAAAATTGAATTACCTTTTTGATACTAAAGTTCTCAAAAATTACAAAAATATCGGGTTCGTCTGTATATATAATAAATATGTAGAAGTTTTTTGTTGTGCGAGCATCACGTAAAATGTACGAAATCGATGTTGATAACTTTTATACATTAAAATTGTGTGTAACTTGATATATTTATTACATAGGCTTTGTTTCATCGCAATCAGCTGACATATAGAAAGATATACTACATTTATTGACTGTTATGCGGTACGAAGTTCACAGACTTTCGCCCTTTTAAAAGGACCAGGTTTCATCCAGTCTAGATCAGTGGGAGGAGTGGAGAAGGAGGAATAATGTTTTCTGGAAGTGGAGACGGGTCGGCATATGGTGATAGGTCTTCCACATTCTCGTCCTCTTCATCCAGAACGACAGGGTTGGCGTTGTTGCAATTTCGACCTTGGCAAAAGAAACATAGGATAGAGCACTTGAGCCTGGTCTTTCTGCAAGTGCATGACATTAATCCAACCAAAAAAAAAAAAAAGAAACTGAAACAAGTGACAGAATTTTACTGTTTTTTTTTTCACTTTTTTTTTAACACTGCGGTTGAATTACTCATCTTTGACTTGCTGTATCTTCGTAACCAATGGACAAATTTTACTCAAGTTTCGCTCAAATTATAGAAAATTTAGCTATCTTTATAGCTATCTATATCGCACTACGATTAGGTTCAACATGCCATGGTATATATGGCATATTTTATTTTTTTAGAGTCGGTTTTCAAGTATTGAAAAATAGTAAAAAAATGAAGATCGCATTTTTTTTTAACATTTTTACATATATTGTTAAAAACACATTTCAAAGGTTTATACAAAGATTCATTGAGTGGCCCTGGATTCCAAGGTATAAATCTTACGGCACTCCACTTCTACCTTGGCACTTATAAAACGTCAGAAGCCAGTGCACGATTCCAAATTGGTTGCTTCCTAAGGAGAAGAACCAGCAAGAACATGGAGTTACTCTTTTAAAAAAAATAAGTTGATGTTACAATATTTCCATATTACAGTATTAATAGATATTATGTAATAACACTAGTGTTGACCAGTGAATATTGTGCCCAAAAGCACAATTTAAAAAATCATAATAAAGAAAAGAGACTAGTAATAGAAAGTAATCTAAGAATTCGTGGAGTCTACAGTGTTCTCACATTCACATTATAAGAAAGAGGCTATATAAAATAAAAGGCAAGAAAAATATTAATAATTGCTACTATCAATAAATGACATGTTCACAAAATAAATTACTAACGAATTTAAGCTAGTTGAATTTTAAATACTTTAAATAACATTGCAATAGCAACTATATATATATATATCAAAACAAAGATGGAGCAGTTTTAGATACAATATTAATGAAGTTACCAGGGAGCCACATGTGAAGAAGTAGTCATTAGCCTTATTACAATATAAATAACCTTAAAATAAAATTTGAATTTGAATTTATATTACGCTTTTTTGGTTAGGACGCGCTTAATATGAGTTTCGAATTTTCCTACGCTAAGTTCAGTTACCGCCTTTAGCACCTTGTTATAAAAGCGTATATGCTGTTTATTAAGAATGACTTGCTGGTCTTAGCTAATCTCCATTTGGGTAATATAATATCTTGTTTAATACGCGTAGTTTTGTTATGAAAATAGCTTCTATTTTTAAAGAGTTCTAAGTTTTTACGAACATACAAAATGCTTTCTAAGATACGAGTATAAAGAGAAGGTAGAGTATTATATCGATTTCTTTGAATTTGGTTCTGAGAGAATCGCGAGGATTTTTTAATAGCACAGATTGCTCTCTTATGCAATATGAAAATTGAGTCTGCAGATCCCCACAGTAAAATGCTATAAGATGTACCTAATACTGTGTAAATAAGCAAAGAAAACAAACATAGCGGTGGCTACATCTGTCAATTGCCATATTTTTCTTACTTGCTAATCTTCGAGCGAGCTTGCCTAATCTTCCCGAGAGAGTTCTATTATAAGCGCCCGACTGCAGTTTAGAATCGATAGTTGTACCTACCAAAGAACACAGTTTCCGTAATAATATCGAAGTTTTTTAAAGTCAAGAATTAGACTGACACCAATTTGAAGGACATTCGGTAATTAATGAAAACTTTATTCGCATTTGATAAGAGATTTTTAGCTGCGAACCATTTCGAAAGAACAACCAGACTTTCATTGACATGCAAGACATTCCCATCTTTTCTATCTACTTTAAAAATAAGAGAAGGATCATCAGCAATTGTATCGGATAAATTAGCCAATATGTAAGGAAGGTTTTTATTAATCTGATGACTATGTAAAATTGAATTTTTCATAGATTTTACTCAATGCTGGAATCACAGATATATCTTTTTTTAATTTTTTATTTATCATTTATACAAAGACTAGCTTTTACCCGCGGCTTCGCCCGCGTGAAAAAATTAGCCTATGTCCGTCTCCAGAGTCCCAACTATCTCTATACCAAAATTTATCAAAATCGGTTTTGCCATTTAGGCGTGAAGACGTAACAAACAAACAAACTCACTTTCGCTTTTATAATATTAGTAACTAAGGAGGTAAGGATTACAGGATTATTTAGGTTAAATAGCAACCAAAAAACCACTAAGGTTTAAAATTGTGCTATCATGAATCTATCTATTTCTTTAATTAGAGGGATCACTTTTACTAACTGATCCTTACTCTTAATACCTGATGAATCTGTAGGAGATATACTCAGTATTTTCATCGAAGTATACTAATATTATAAAGAGGAAAGGATTGGTCTTTTTTATTCAAACTCAAAAGCTGCTGGACAGATTTTATAAATTATTTTACCTGTAAAATCATTGAATTATAAAAACCCGGGTTGGTGAATTATAAAACGGGTTTTTTGTATATCAATGTGTAAAATGCTATTTTATCAATGAGTGACATAGGCTATCTTTTCTACTTTCACGCGGGGTTGCCGCATGCAGAATTCGGTATGACATAGATATATGAAGATTTGCCAGAAATTAGCACCTGTTTAATATATAAAAATCTCCTGTCACAGTTTTCGTTATCGAACTACTTACCATCAGGTGGGATCGAAGTCAAGCACTAGTTTATATCAATTAAAGAAAAACGGTTTGATCGATTTTTATGATGGTAGATCTGAGAATATGTGATGGGCTATGTTTTTCCCTCCTACCCCTACTCCCATTTTTTTTCTTTGATAATATATGGCAGAACAAAGTTTACCGAGTCAGCTAGGACGTACTTACCTACAATATTTAGAGGACAAGTCGCTAGTAACATAAAAATAGGCTTTATTCTACCATTTCCAACAGTGACATAGTTATTCATTATTTAATGACATGACTTAATTAATTTGACATGATGTAATTTTTAATTCAATACGAGTACAATTTTAAGCTTAATACCTTCAATAATATTAATATTTTATTAATTATTCCTTATAATATAGAAATATTTGTACGCCATAGTATGGTAGAATATGCTGAACCCAAAACTGTAACATCTATTGTACGATATTCTGACAAATAAACATTTTTGATTTGATTTGAATAAATATATAGGTACCTAAACCCTGCGAAGTTTTCCTACCGGCTACCATTTATGTCACTGAATAATAAATGTTAGGCAAGTATTGCGTGATGACCAACATAAAAATAAACTAATCGATAAGAAACAATTGATCAATTTACACACTGTATTGTACCTATTCTAATGACTGGTGGTTCTATGTGTGCTGTGGTTTTTCATCACGGAGCAGGTAGTTGTTTATACCTAGGTACCTATTTACTGAATACGTACCCCATCATCCTCGCTTTTATGTTCTTTCCAGTAATATTTCTATTCATTAAGTCTTGTAATGAACAATCTTTATGAAGGCTCTCAACTGAGGTTGTTTTATAGACTTAGGGATTGTAAAGTTAGGCTACCGCTGGCTGCTACCCGGCAACTGAGCGTGATCTCCCCTCGGAAATGTGTCAAGGCAATAAATGGGTCAAGGGGGCTTGGCTACAGTTGCTATACGAGTATCTACTTACATTTGTACTGGCTACCTTAAATCAATAAGTGTCGGTAAAATCGGATTGAGTTATACCATAATTCAACACCATTTCGTCAGCCTTATTTCAGAACACCTACTTTACTCCAAAAACATGTGTTCATACATTTTTATGCTTTATGTTTTTAACAAAGTATTCCAAAATGCATCCATTGGTATCATACGTATTTCTCGAGCAAAAAATATTTTGTTTTTAACAGTTATTTGTATTTTTATATGAATCTCTGCGGCGCCATTTTGTTATCGCAACTTCCGTTAACAGTATGATTCGGTGAATCTATACAATATCTGATTTTTAAGTAAGTAAATGGTTAAGTGAGAGCAGTGGTGGCCGAGTGGTACTGGCTCCGACTTACGAGTTGTAGGTCGCGGGTTCAAACCCAGCCAGGCGCATTACTTTGTGTAATTTATTTCATTACCACTGCTCTCAAAACGGTGAAGGAAAACATCGTGAGGAAACCGGCATATCCTAGAACCAAAAATTCGAAGACATGTGACATTCACCAACCCGCACTGGGCCCGCGTGGTGGATTACAGCCCATTCCCTCTCCTAGAGAAGAGGCCTGAGCCCCAGCAGTGGGGACATTAAAAGGCTGATGATGATGAAATGGTTAAAAAATTCGCACTAAGGCCACCGCTTTTTACTTATCGATGTAATATCTTCGATCTCAATACCGGTTGACAATGTGATCATGGTGAATTACTTCAATAAGTATTAGATACTTAGATAATATTGTTAATACTATGATGTCTTATATATATAGTTATTACTTATAAAAATTTTGTATTAACTATCACATCCAAAGAATTCAGCTGTGTTTAGATTTCAAGAAGGTAGTAGGTATAGATGCTTTGACAATTTTTTACTCTCAAGTGCGGGGCCCCCGTATCTGCGGGGCCTGAAGCATTAGCTAAAACACTAGTGGTTTAGGTTTAATACTAAACCCGAGGAATCGAGGATAATATTCCAATTCAAAATTCATTTATTTAAATTAGGGTGAGAATTGTGCTTTAGGAACGTGAAAAGTTACAAAATAAAACCCCCACCCTTTACCATTTCTTGGAGTTCGAGCTATCAGTAGGTACAAAACAATGGCTCTCTTGTTAATAAAGCCTTTTAAGAAATATTAGGTATTTACTAAACCTGTTGAACTCCTCTCGGTTTAATTAGCTCCCGGGGGAACTGTCAGGCACACTGTATATCACAATTAATTGTGTTTCGAAGAAGAATAGGCGATTATAATTATTTGATATTCTTTTGTTTCAGGCATATTAATAAAAAGTGATAATTATGACAAGCAATATATTTTTAAATTATAATGCGTTCGAGAAGGCTCACATGTAAAAAAATAAGTTTGAACCTTGTACAAATATGGACATTCAGAAGCAACATTTATGTCCGCGACTGGTCGATTATTTAACTATCGTCGGAGCAAAACCTTACACTTCAGGGAAAGGCCTCGCCCCTGTTCAGGTAAAATTACTAGTTACTTTACTTGGTAAATAATTTACCTACCTTGCCTACAAATGGTCTACGCTAGTGCTAATGTGTCCAAGTATTGATTTGTGGTTATTCTTTAGATTTGTGTGTTATTGTTACGTCCTTCAAATATGGCCTTCAGATGTTATTTCCGAATCTGGCAGTGCGTAGTGAATGCCTCAAGGGATTTGGGACGGATGATGAGTTTGAAGGATTAACTCAATAAAATGAGGATGTATTGGGGTAACATATATGTATATGTACATATGTAGATAATACATAATTTGTGTTGAGATGGGAAGACTTTTTTTTTGTATAGGCTCCTGAGTTGCTCCGCCGCTATCCGCTGACCAATCACGATGACTTCCCGCTACCGTTGGACATGGTGTATTTCTGCCAACCGGAGGGGTGCGTGTCCGTGGGCCCACGCCGTGCCCCTGGTCACCTCGCCTCCAGGGATACGTCCTCTTTTGTGTTCCAACTCACCGATAAAGACTCGGGTAAATACTCCTTAGCTTTTACAGCCTTATTTCTTCCTAATCACAGTGATGTACCAATGTGTCTCGTGCATTGTCGTATGGAAATTAAGGCTGAGTAGGTCACTGACAGAAAAACTACGTCAATTGATTCTACCCTTACAGAAATTACTAGTTATTTTTTCTCTGCTTCAGTGGTCAGTTTATATTGGACAAATATGACCATTTTTGTGCAGCCGTGATGCTCTACTAAAGCAATGATAACCCTTTAGGTAAGACCCGTTTCGGCATCTGCGTCAACTTCTACCGCGCGGTGGAGCGCGCACAAGTACCGGGCCCGCGCGAGCGCAGCATGCTTCGCCGCGAGTCATGGCGCAAGTCCATGGAGAAGAGCTCCGACTCCGCATTCTCCAGGTGAACATAAACTTCTTCTGATTTTTTGTAAACTGTTCTTTTAGATATTGGCAATTATTAGTGGCTATCTATGTACATACTTACACAGGGTTATTTGTAAAATACCAACAACCTTGCAGGACTGTATTACTAACATCATAAACAACAATGTTTGTTCTATGACTTTTTACAAAACATAATTAATTTACCAAAAACAAACATTCAAGATTTCTTTATCCTATCTAACATATTTCAACGCTGTATTTTGCTATACCTAGCTACGTCTGTATGACGCGACGCAAGCGCATCAAGCACCCCGCCGCCTGATCCCGGCTCCCCTTCGCTATTGAACTATCGCTTGTTTCGTATAGACTTTGTAATACTTAGTACGTCCAATTTAAATATTTTTATTTTTGCATGAAAATTTGATGAACTAAAGTATGCTAGATTTTTAAAAGTCATAGAACAAAAGTGGTCGTTTATGAAGTTAGTAACATAGTCCTGAGAGGTTGCCAGTATTTAACAAATAACCCTGTATAAATTGAGTCACGCCTTTTTCTTCTGGAGGCAGTTACCACTAGCTACTAAAATCCTAACACAACTATAACTCATATGAAAATCGACAGTTTGTATAGTTTGCATTTTCCTCATTTATACCGAAGACGGAGTTGCAAACATAATTAAATAATAATATATTGATATGTACCTAGGTATTATAATACCTAGGTACAGATCAAGGTTTCCCCTGAGTTTGTTTCGGTGTTTCTTCTCAGGGTAGTCAGTTAGGAAACACCGGCCTCATCTAGCATTAATTGACAAAAAAAAATTGACGTGTAAAAGTGTTTTTATAAAACCTACTTGCAAAATAAAGATCATTTATCATTTATTTATCATTTATCAAGGTACAGTTTTTGCTACTCTTCGTTCGAAAAAACTGACTGAACTTGTTCTGATGGATGATTCATAATTTGGTGAAGACTGAACCGAAACTCTTATCTCTCAGATCCATGATCCAAGATAGCTTAGCAAGTGTCATACTTATCTTGCTAACTTAACTATATAGGTACCTAGTTATGTATAGACTTACTTTTCAGACCTTTAAAAAATATTAATTTTGCGACATGAAATTTTGTAACTCGGCGTCTCTTCATAATATAAGTTTGCTAGCTCTAGGATTAGACTAAGACGTAGCGAATGTTCCAGTGACTATAGAAGCAGCAACGTGGCGCCGAGTGACTCGGAGCGCGACTGCAGCGCGACGCTGGCGCCGCGACTCGCTCCCGCACCCGACTCCGAGAGTGGCGGCTCGCACTCGCACTCACCCAGTCCGAGGGCGACCAGGAAGCGACAGGTCAGTGAAAGACGTAGCGAGTGCTCCAGTGATTGTACGAGCTGCACCATGACGCCGAGTGACTTGAATGCAGATCTAGCGCCGCAACTAGCGTCCAGACCTAACTTCGAGAGTGGCGGCTCGCAATCGGCTGCGGGTGACGCGGAAGCGACTAGACTGACATACACTCAGAAGTTTCTTTAGATAAAGACATGCCAGTCGAGTCGCACGGGCCTCCTGGTGATGGTATCGGTAGAAACCGTGGGGCTAGATTCATTAGGAGAATGAAAAACCCTTGTTCTTCAGTCTTCGATCATCGAAGATTGAAGAACAAGGGTTTCAGGGCAAGACCAGGTTCAGTCTCCATGATGGTTGCGTAGAAAGCATGGGTTTTTAGCCAGTAGGACCGACATAAGGTTCCATAAAAATAGTACAAAATAATGTTAACCTGGCGTTTAAGTTAAGCGAATTATAAATTTCTTACACAATAATTAATTATAATTCAAGTAACTTAAATTAGCATTAGCTGATCTTATCTTCTTTAGCAATAGAGACATTCGTGGTAAGATCACTACTATTTTTTATTATATTAATTTGATGACCGATTTATATATAAGGACTTGTAATAAATAACGGAAGACAGTTCCTATATCAAACCCTTAATTTCGTTATTACAGAGAGTTCGGAACCATTCCCTAACATCTCTGTGCCTCCTTTCACATCACCCATTCTTCTCCACATTCCGAGAGTGCCTATTTATCCTAAAGAAATTGATCGATGCCTGCAACGAGTCTTCCAGTCCACGACGCGTCGGCGCGTCCAGACAAATCCTTAGGTAAGTTATTAAATATTTCTATAACTACGGGATAAAACCGTGTGGTTTTAAATTAATAAATATTTTTATGCTTTCAATTTATGTTCCCTTTTAAATGCGGTTAAATTATGAAAGTATAATCCTCTTTGATGTTAAAGATTTAATTAAATAAGTAATGAAGAAGAGACTTTCATCTTTCTGGTAAAATAATTTACATTAACTTCTTTTTCGAATGAAGATTACAAAGAATGTTTTAGTCTGATGAGAAAACTTTCCTCGACCGTTTTATATAATAACTTAATAACAGTGCTTAAATTAAATGTTAAAGGCTTCTTAAGAAAATGTACTATAACAATTAATTATTTCGTTCAGAGATACGGTATGGTCAGTTCTAACTGGACAATCATACGACAACACCCCTACGATCGTGTTACACGACGTCAAAGAGATTGAAACGTGGATTCTGCGACTTCTGTCCGCGCCTGTACCCGTGCCGGGCAAGACCAGGCTCGAGCTGGAAGTACTGTCGCCGACGGCGCATTCACCGCTGTTGTTCGCGTTACCAGATCACACGAGATTCTCGCTTGTTGACTTTCCTCTGCATCTACCTCTGGAACTTTTAGGCAAGTGTTTTGTTTTAAGCTTTTTCGTGCAAATAGAAAGATATTTTTTAAATTCTACGTTTCGCGACTAGATTGTAAAGTAGCGGCCGCCTTTTAAAGCAACAATAACTTTAGAATTTCTATTTAAGGGAGATATTATCTTCATCACTAACCCAATGTTTAATAAAGAAATGATTTGCCAAATAAAATCAAGCATTTATAATATTATAGTAACGTTTTAAACATCTATACAACAGGACTATCTTTAACTTATTTCATTGCTCTACAGGTGTGGACACATGTCTGAAAGTCCTGACTCTGATTCTCCTGGAGAACAAGGTGGTTGTCCAGTCGCGCGACTACAACGCGCTGTCTATGTCGGTGATGGCGCTTGTGTCAATGCTGTATCCACTCGAGTATATGTTCCCGGCCATTCCTCTGCTGCCCAGTTGTATGAGTTGTGCCGAACAACTGCTGTTGGCGCCAACGCCCTTCCTTATTGGGATACCGGCTACATTCCTCACGTATAAGAAGAATTTTAGGTGCGTATTTTATTTTCTATGGTTTATATTTTTTCTGATTTAAATTCTTGGTTAAGCACCGCTTTCCGAGGTTGATCCGCGGATGGGTGATATTCGATTACATACCGAGAATCGTCTATGCTTCGAAAAACACTAAGCCGTTGACCTACACTCACATGTAGATTTTTGACATTTGTTACGATCAGTCGAAACCAGCGAATATGGTACCAACCAAGGGGCATCGTTTTGTTCATTTACGGTGTTCCGTTGGTTTAGCTGTCAGTCTGACCCTTCCGGTTAGTCAAAAGCTAGGCAGATATATTGGAGTTTTTGGTGAGTAAGCGAAGCAACTGTATATATTTTGTTCATAGAATGCCTGACGACATATGGCTTGTGGACCTGGATGCCACTAAACTGATATGCCCTTCTGGAACGGACCAGGACCTACCCCCGCTGCCTGAACCTGAAGGCTCTGTTCTTAAGAATCATTTAAAACAGGTACGTAATATTGAATCTTCATTAATTTTCACGTTTTTCTTTGAATGTTTTCTTTCATGTCTACATAGTACATTTTCTCTATCACCTAAACTTTCTCTAATACTTTGCACTTGTGAGCGCAGTTCCATCGATGTCGCTAAGCTGTTGTGACGATTAATGTGGTTGTTTTATGATGGCATTTCTAAATGTTCACTTTGCTCTTATGCGTCTAAAAACATGTCCTTAGATGGTCAATCTTTTTTTTAATATATAAATATAGTCTTCGTGTTCGGATGTAGATCAAAACATAATTATTCCGAAACTGAATTTAATCAGAGATTAATCAAATAGTTGCAAGCATGTTTTAAACATCTAAATGTCTGTTACTATAACATAATAAACTAACTATACAATGAGTAATGGGATGTTCTGTTTGTTCATGATATCCAGGATTTATAAATTCAACACGTTTTTTCCTATGATTTGTGTCACTAACACGCCCTCACTTCTGCTCCTAACGCTAGGCCGTGCATCTCATGGGCAGTGCCGGGAGTGGTGTAAATATCTCTACTCTTTTTACATTGCACACTTTCACTGTATTCACACCATATTAATTCGTTATATATTTATTTATGTGCCGATTTAGTTTAATACTTTACAGCTAACTTGCACTTGACACCGAAGTTAGTATGTATCTGTTATGTATTTATAACATTGAATACTGTTATTATAAATCAGTTTTTCTTATCGTGCGATTCTTAGCATACTAAAGAGTTGTTCAAACTGTAGATATTAACGAGAAATCGTTACTTTACCTCTCGCTATACTTGTTACAACTTCAAACCGAAAGTTAAAAATAAGTTTAAAAGAACTTTGTAACAAAACCGTTTTGAAGCGTTATCAACTTATCATACTGGTTACATTTATACAACTTCGGGTGAAATAATTACAATAGTTATAATGCAATATATACAAACTGGCAAAGATACATCATTTGTCTTTTAAATGGTCTTAATTGTGGGATATTTTTAGCTAGATAACATGATAAGAAAAGCTGCTAATACAAATATTAACTTGAAATACGTGTTACTGTCTATCATCACACATCTCCTAGGTCCAGACATTTTCTTCTTGACTACATTTTCTTTAGTCTATTGTTTTGCAGACTGTAACACTGTTTCAGTACCTACCTATGTCTTGTGTTTTGTGTGCGGCATGTTTTGTATGACTTATTGTAATTGTGCTAACGCTAATATTATGAACAGTAACTATAGCTTCGAATATTACACACACTATAATAATTATAATTAACATGTAGAGGGTGAATGGTTAATAAAACTAACATGTACTAACATTAACTTTTTAATAAGAGTGAGTAGCTAAACTTGCAAATAAGTTAAAATCCTTTTTATTTTCTGCTATTTAATAATAATATTAAAGATTTTGCTTAGATTTTGACTACCGAGTTTGAGTAAATATTTGCTATTTATTACAATCCACTTGCCTTTCAAGGCGTCATTTGCTTCTATTCTACTTTTTTGTACAGAAATTGAATGATTTGGTTCCTGTGAGTTAAGTAAATGATTAGAACAGTTCCTAACATGAATGTTACGCTGGCAGGCCCTCAACAGTCTGACAAGCACCACGGCGGAGCAAGCAGCCGCACCATTGTTGCCTTCTAGACGAGACAGCGTGGGAGGAGCTACACTCAAGTAAGATCTATAGGATTTAAGTGCTTAGTGTACTTTTATTGAGAATCGAACCCAACAAACAAATGACGCTGTCTGCACGCGCAGGCGGCGTGCACATGTCCGGGCGCACGGCGGACATACGCTTCCGCGGACACCGCCCTGATACGGACGGATTGCACCTTTCCAATTCAATAAAATAATTATTGTTTGTCCGGGTCGTTGTATTTTTTTATATTTTATTAACGGTAATATACCAATCGCTTATAGAAATACAGTACTCCATTTTTTTACTCACATTTTTCCTTTCGTCAATCAAGGTCAAAAAGTGAACTACCAAACTATCCTAAATCATTGTAATTAAAATTACAATATTAATTTTAAATCTTACAAATTAAATAAACAAGCTCTTAATGAAAATCATTTTTTCATAGCAAGCTTTTATAGCTCGGTATACCTGTATAATTATTAATACTCGTCAAGACGAATCATACAAGCCAAAATCAATGGGGTTTTATCGTTTAACTACCTAGTTCTTATAGCCACATTCCGGTTCCATCATCAGATCAGCTCCATGTCATAATAATTTTCCATTGTCATCTGATTTACCTACACATGCAAAATTTCAGCTCAATCGGTAACCGGAAAGTGGGTCAAATTTAATTTGCAAGATTTGATTACAGACAAACATTGGGACAGGTGAAACTAAATAAAAGCTTGTAATAAAAAATAGGACGTTTTGTTGATTATATTTCAGTTTAAGTTTCGTTCATTCAGTAATTCTTTTGATTAATTTTTGTTGCTCGGATACGGAGTCTTTTTAATCATTCATAGTAAGTAATATTATTTTTAATTATTCCTTTGCAATACAGATGTTTTACAAAACATTGCAATGGTTTATAGCAGTGTTTCCTCAGCAAATGCTTATTGTCAATAATATTTATTTTTTATATTTAAACTTGACGATGTGGCGATCATGAATGTGTGGCCCGCACCACAAAATAGATAGATACAGAAGACAATCTCATGTATGTACTTCACTTTTATACCTACGCTCGGTGGACGCACACTAATGAGCGTTTGAGCCACAACTGTTCGACGAGTGGTCCGAGACGCGACCGAGATATCGTGTCCGTGAGCGGTGTCTATGTGTGTGTTGCTCGAGCGGGGTTTTTATGTAGATTGATTTCTGTACCTATCTATTTTGTGCCCGCACGTTACAAGAATATCAAGACAGTAACTAGCCAATTATACGGGAAGCAATAACTACTTCCATGCCCGAGTCTTTCCATTTGGCTGTCATGTTGATGGGTCGAGAAATCGGGACTGGAATTGATTACTTCTGAATCTCGATATAAATATTATTAATACACGAGATGCAACCTTTAACCGTATTTGTATATTTACCTGATTTCTTCTTCATCCATTGCAACCATAATATATAACATAGAGTCGGGAAAGCATATTCTCAAAAAATAAAATACGTGCCTTGTAGTAGTAGATATAATAGATAACTGATAGCAAAGTTGCCTGAAAACTATAAAATGTATAAAAAATATCAGTAGGAAGCTAACATGTATATTGTCCAATAACTTTTAAATCTGTGCATAATATGGCATCAAATCTAGTTATTTAAAAAATACTATTACAAAGCTATCATTTGACACATATCTGCATAATAGGCGTTGCTGGGTAAAAGCTTCATACTAGAGTCCGTCTAATGAAAGCGTGACCTGAGAAAAGGAGGTTACAACCAAAAATTTTGAATGTCCTCCTACTATTTCAATAATACTATTGAAATAGTAGGAGAAAAAAGTTTTGATACTAGAGTATTTTTTGTATTTATGACAATTGTATAATAGCATCAAATCATCTGAATAAAGATTTCCGTGGGTTTTGGAAAAACACAAATAAACTCAATCATAAGCCTAGCATGCCTGTGTGCGTCGACGGTGTGAGTGATGCGCGGGGGATAGCAGAATTGTTTAAAGCCAAGTTTGAGGTGAAGTCGTCGTTAGGACCATCGCGGGCGGTGATCGATGTTGAGCCCAAAGGGAAATTAGGAGTCAGGGTCACTGCCAGGGACATTACGTCTATTATTCAGTCAATGTCAAGGGGGAAATCTCCTGGCCATGATGGGCTCAGCATCGAGCATCTTCGGTATGCGGGCCCTCACTTGCCACGTGTCTTGGCTTTACTATACAATCTTTGTCTGAGTCATGCGTATCTACCTCCGAATATGTTGAGAACGGTTGTAGTGCCCATAGCCAAAAATAAAACTGGACTATTGACGGATAGGAATAACTATAGACCTATTTCACTGGCTACTGTTGTGTCTAAAGTGTTGGACAGTGTGCTTAATGCGCAATTAAGTCAACATGTTAAATTGCATGACAACCAATTTGGGTTTCGACCTGGGTTGTCTACCGATAGTGCTATTTTGAGCGTTAAGCACACTGTGGAGTACTATACACGTCGTAGCACCGCGGTCTACGCCTGTTTCCTCGACCTGTCGAGTGCTTTTGATCTGGTTTCGTACGACACCCTCTGGAAAAAGCTTAATGATGCAAAACTACCACCTGAAATCATAAATATTTTTAAGTTTTGGTACGGGAACCAGGTTAATTGTGTTAGGTGGGACGGGGAGTTCTCGAGTCCATATGGCCTTGAGTCGGGTGTGAGGCAGGGGGGTTTGAGTTCTCCTACACTCTTTAACCTGTACATGGACCAGTTGATTGTGGAACTGAGCAGCACCAGAGTCGGATGTTACATTGATGGTATATGCGTCAATAACATTAGTTATGCAGATGACATGGTGCTGCTCAGTGCCTCAGTCTGTGGCCTGAGAAAACTTGTGGGTGTATGTGAGAGGTACGCCAGTGCTCATGGCCTAGTGTACAATGTACAAAAGAGTGTTGTGATGGTGTTTGAGGCTGGTGGAAGGTGCCCAGTGACGGTGCCTCCAATAAAGATTGATGGATTGCCGTTATCGAGAGCGCACTCGTTTAAGTACCTTGGGCATATCTTGACCGCTAGCCTCAGGGACGATGACGACATTGAGAGAGAGCGGAGGGCGCTGTCGGTTAGAGCGAACATGATTGCTCACAGGTTTAAGCGTGCTTCTACGGAGGTTAAGAAAACACTTTTTAGGACCTTCTGTTCATCTTTTTATACCTGTAGCCTGTGGGTACGTTTTACGCAAAAATCGTATAGTGCCCTTCGCGTGCAATATAATAATGCTTTCAGGGTGTTGATGGGGCTGCCACGCTTCTGTAGTGCATCAGGGATGTTTGCGGAAATGCGTATTGATTGCTTCTATGCGTTAATGCGTAAAAGATGTGCATCGCTGGTGCGTAGGGTGCGAGCCAGTCCCAGCGGCATCCTGGGCATGATTGCGGACAGGCTGGACTGCTGCATAGTGAATCATTGCTCCAGTATCTCAGCTGGGATGCTGAAGCAATGATTCTTTGTTTGTTTATTTTGTGGTTTTATAATTTGTAAATGTATTTGTGTCACTAACATAGTTGTAAGGTTGTTTTGTTATTACTAACACTAAATGAGTCTTATTGTTACTCGAAAATAAAGATTATTATTATTATAGTAATAATCCTAGTCAAAAACATGTGTGTAGACTTAATTATTTGGTGGGTGTAGGTATGGTCAATAATACACAAAATGTTAGTTATTATCCCAAATTATTTTATTTTATCTGATCTCTCAAATGTCGCAATATAATATTCAAATAATATTCTTTACCATTTGGCCTTCTGGCAAGAATACTAAGTGCACAACAGCGCGATAGTCAAATAAAATGGTCAACATGATTTCAACTTCATCACGTCTCGCCAACTAGCGATGTGTCGTTGAATGTTTTTCCATCAACGAAACGTTAACGTTGAATTGCGTTTGTCAACTAGTTGATCAACTAGTTAATTTCGTCAACGAGTTAACGTGTTACGAACGTCAACTTGCATGAACGATAAACGCCTAAACGCTTTTATTAACGTATGCTGTTGTAATGTTAATTTTCGAACAATTTGATGCAGTTTACCTAATGAAATTGGATAACATTTTATGATGACTTTACCTAACAGTACGATTTGGCACGTTTTTATTCGTCTGCTATTAAAAAATATTTTATTATGCAACGTCCTTGTATTGTATTTTTAGCGTTTTGTATCTCAAAGGGAACTTCTCAGGAACTCGTGGAGATAGTTAATCACACTATTATTATAAACATGAAAGTTTACGAGTGTTTCCGGTTGTGTAGTGTGACCGGTAAAACGGTTATACACTCGTAAATGACCATGAAGAATAACTGTCCCAAAAGAAATACAATTTACGTAAGTTGAAAATAACAAAACCGTGACCGTGTACAAATCAACTCGTTGAATTCGTCAAACGATGAAACGAGTTGAATTCATAAACGTCGTTGTCTCGTAACTCGTTGACGAATTCAACGAGTTGATTTGTACACGGTTAACGTTAATTCCGTTGAAGAGACATCAAACGTTGATTCAACTAGTTCGTTGATTCAACGCCCATCGCTATCGCCAACACTAATAATGTGTTTCAAGATTGTTGGGTTGGAATCGATTCGTTTTAGCATAGAGAAAATTCAGATCTTTTGGGATTAGTCAAGTGGGAACATGTTTTATACTCCAATGATTATTTCAAATGATACGGAACGACTTGAATTAAGATTTCAGTCACTATTTCCTCCACTTTCGCAATTTTAACTTCATTTGAAGATTTTGATGCACTATCAGACAAAGTGAGGCAAATCTTTCATTACATCTCAACTGCTTTTGAACGCATTCTACCACTCACTAGCATGTGTTTTTGATTAAGTCGATTCACCAAAAGCCTTCTTTGTTCGATGTTTTTGTCCATTATGAAATTCGCAATATGTCAGATTATCTAAAAATATAAGAAAAAAAAAACATTATTTCCTAAATATAACTATCTAATAATATTAGTCGACAAGGATCAAGATTATAACGTCATACTAACTTAAAAATTCAGAAATCGTATGTAAACATTGTTGGTTTTCATTGAAAACACCTTCTTTCTCTTCTTGTTTTTAATTGAACTTATTAACCATAGTGTGTAGCAGTTTTTGCAAGTTACTGTTTATTGTTTTACCCATAATTAAGCAATTATTCTTGAAAAATAAACATCTGTTTCCAAAACTGACAATTGCAACCATAGACTTTGACGTAATTTTTTTTGGCAAAACAATGTTGCCAATTTAATTTAAAAAAAAAACACCAGGTTACGCTTTCAGTAGACGCACTCTATTATTACTCTTTGAATTTCTTAGCTTACATGCGACTGGACGTAAGGTAGGAAATTCAAATTCGAGAAACTGTTTTAGTGTACAGTACAATTCACGAATGATGGCGGCCGTGAAGTTTGCGCAGAAGGCTGCGCAGTAACGTGTTTTAGGAACCAAATGGCGACGTGCGTGTGCGAGAAGAGTGTAGTATGCGCGAACGTTCGCAAAGGCTAACTTCACGGCCGCCATCATTCGTGAATTGTACTGTACATAATGAATTTCTAATTTCACAAGCTTAATTTGACACTCCTTAGACTAAAACTGCCAGTTAAAAAAAATAAACTTAATACTAGCTTTTGCCCGCAGCTTCGCCCGCTTATGTAAAATATGTATTTTCACTCAGGAACAAAGCAGCTTTCTATCGGTGAAAAAAAATTGTCAATCGTACTAGTACTTCCAAAGATTACCTCCTACAAACAAAAATATAAAAAAGCAAACTTTACTTCTTTATTATACAGGTTATTCGTAAAACACTAACAACCTTGCAGGACTGTATTACTAACATTATAAACAACAACTTTTGTTCTATGACTTTTTACAAAACTCAATTCTTTTACCTAAAACAAACCTTCAAGGATCTGGGGCCAGGGTTATCCGAAAGGGAGCTCGAGCTCCGTTATGAAGGCTAGAAGGAACGGGGTGGGTCTTTTAGTCTGTAAGAGTCTGACACTATCTCCCGCACCGTCCAAGAGCGAGGGTTGTCATTGGATGATTTTTTCTCACCATAAAAAAAAAACCTTCAAGGATTCGTTGTTCACTCTAACACATTTCAAGTCTGTATAGTAAAGTCGTCGACGGCGCGCACTGTTCCCGCGCGCCTCAAGGAGTTGTCAGCAACAGCAGGGACCCAGCCGGGTCGAAGCCTACTGGGGCCAGGGTTATCCGTAAGGGCGCTCGAGCCCCGGTATGAAGGCTAGAAGGAACGGGGTGGGTCTTTTAGTCAGTAAGAGTCTGACACTATCTCCCGCTCCGCCCAAGGGTGGGGGATGTCAATGCATGATTTTTTCCCACCATAAAAAAAAAAAAAAAAAAAGTCTGTATAGTAGTAAGCAGGCTTCCGAAACATTGTCATTACACCTAGCAAGCATTTGCACCATTTCCGTGTACTCGACATTAGAATATTGATACACCATCATGTAAAGATAATTACGTCCGCACTGCCGAATTACGCTACAAGAACACGTATAACGCGACGCAAGCGCATCAATGCGACTGACCGACTAGTGAGGGTCGCCCGTAAATAGGTCAAGTTCATGTTCAGCTACCCTCCGCTATTGTATTATCGCTTGCTTCGCATAGACTTCATAATATTTAGAACGTTCAGTTTAAATATTTTTATTTTTGTATGAAAATCTGATAAACTAAAATATGATAAATATTTAAAAGTCATAGAACAAAAGTCGTTGTTTATGATGTTAGTAACATAGTCCTGAGAGGTTGCCAGTGTTTTACAAATAATCCTGTATTATGTTATGTTTTTGAAAAGTATTTTCTACTCGGGTTTTCTCCCGGTGGTTTTTCCTTGTTCCGCCCTGAGACCCTCAGGGAAAAGGAGGTTCGGATTCCCTGCTAATTGGTTACAAATAACAGTAGTTATATATTATATTACATTACATTTAATTTAGTTTGACCGAAAATACAATCGCGCGAAGTCCGATCGCTAACGCAGTTAATAGATTCTCAAATGTATAGTTAGTCACTGTAGGTAATCCTTAAGGGCCAAGCGCCCGAAAATGCCATAAAACAGTGATTTTCTGAGGCCTACTCCTCCGTAACGGCTAGGTCAATTGGTTTGAAAAAAATATATGTTTATTATAGATTCATGAACAATAATATCAACATTTGATTTTTTCTTGCAATAAATACTTTTGTCAAAAAAAAAATTTAGCAATTTCGCAACTTTTCGCAACTTTTCCCTACTCCTTCGAAACGGCTTGGACCTTTAGAAATATTTTTACACATAAAAATTGGTGGTTAAATATTCTTCAAAGTGAACATTGCATATGTAAATCAATAAATATCTCGCAGAGAAAATGGATTTAAAGCGCTTTCCGGGCGCTGCTGGCCGCAAATAAATGCACAGATTTGCCTACTGCCGCCTAGGCGAGTGCGAGAGTTGCGTTCACATAATTTCGGCCAGATGGTTCAAGGGACTATACGCCTTAACTATTTTGTCAGGGTCCAACCCGCAGCGTACCGCGGTGGTGACGGCGCGCAGTCGGCGCCGCACTCGACGCCCGAGAGCCGGCGCGTGTCCGTGTCGGGCTCGGGCGCCGCCAGCGCCGGACACACGCCGCAGCGCCACTCGCTGGCGTCGCCGCACCATCCGCACCAGGCGCAGCCTTTTAACCCGCTCATATACGGACACGATGTGGACTCTGTGGATGTAGCCACCAGGGTTGCTATGGTAAGTTCTATTATGACCGAGAGCCGGCGCGTGTCCGTGTCGGGCTCGGGCGCCGCCAGCGCCGGACACACGCCGCAGCGCCACTCGCTGGCGTCGCCGCACCATCCGCACCAGGCGCAGCCTTTTAACCCGCTCATATACGGACACGATGTGGACTCTGTGGATGTAGCCACCAGGGTTGCTATGGTAAGTTCTATTATGACCGAGAGCCGGCGCGTGTCCGTGTCGGGCTCGGGCGCCGCCAGCGCCGGACACACGCCGCAGCGCCACTCGCTGGCGTCGCCGCACCATCCGCACCAGGCGCAGCCTTTTAACCCGCTCATATACGGACACGATGTGGACTCTGTGGATGTAGCCACCAGGGTTGCTATGGTAAGTTCTATTATGACCGAGAGCCGGCGCGTGTCCGTGTCGGGCTCGGGCGCCGCCAGCGCCGGACACACGCCGCAGCGCCACTCGCTGGCGTCGCCGCACCATCCGCACCAGGCGCAGCCTTTTAACCCGCTCATATACGGACACGATGTGGACTCTGTGGATGTAGCCACCAGGGTTGCTATGGTAAGTTCTATTATGACCGAGAGCCGGCGCGTGTCCGTGTCGGGCTCGGGCGCCGCCAGCGCCGGACACACGCCGCAGCGCCACTCGCTGGCGTCGCCGCACCATCCGCACCAGGCGCAGCCTTTTAACCCGCTCATATACGGACACGATGTGGACTCTGTGGATGTAGCCACCAGGGTTGCTATGGTAAGTTCTATTATGACCGAGAGCCGGCGCGTGTCCGTGTCGGGCTCGGGCGCCGCCAGCGCCGGACACACGCCGCAGCGCCACTCGCTGGCGTCGCCGCACCATCCGCACCAGGCGCAGCCTTTTAACCCGCTCATATACGGACACGATGTGGACTCTGTGGATGTAGCCACCAGGGTTGCTATGGTAAGTTCTATTATGACCGAGAGCCGGCGCGTGTCCGTGTCGGGCTCGGGCGCCGCCAGCGCCGGACACACGCCGCAGCGCCACTCGCTGGCGTCGCCGCACCATCCGCACCAGGCGCAGCCTTTTAACCCGCTCATATACGGACACGATGTGGACTCTGTGGATGTAGCCACCAGGGTTGCTATGGTAAGTTCTATTATGACCGAGAGCCGGCGCGTGTCCGTGTCGGGCTCGGGCGCCGCCAGCGCCGGACACACGCCGCAGCGCCACTCGCTGGCGTCGCCGCACCATCCGCACCAGGCGCAGCCTTTTAACCCGCTCATATACGGACATGATGTGGACTCTGTGGATGTAGCCACCAGGGTTGCTATGGTAAGTTCTATTATGACCGAGAGCCGGCGCGTGTCCGTGTCGGGCTCGGGCGCCGCCAGCGCCGGACACACGCCGCAGCGCCACTCGCTGGCGTCGCCGCACCATCCGCACCAGGCGCAGCCTTTTAACCCGCTCATATACGGACACGATGTGGACTCTGTGGATGTAGCCACCAGGGTTGCTATGGTAAGTTCTATTATGACCGAGAGCCGGCGCGTGTCCGTGTCGGGCTCGGGCGCCGCCAGCGCCGGACACACGCCGCAGCGCCACTCGCTGGCGTCGCCGCACCATCCGCACCAGGCGCAGCCTTTTAACCCGCTCATATACGGACACGATGTGGACTCTGTGGATGTAGCCACCAGGGTTGCTATGGTAAGTTCTATTATGACCGAGAGCCGGCGCGTGTACGTGTCGGGCTCGGGCGCCGCCAGCGCCGGACACACGCCGCAGCGCCACTCGCTGGCGTCGCCGCACCACCCGCACCAGGCGCAGCCATTCAACCCGCTCATATACGGACACGATGTGGACTCTGTGGATGTAGCCACCAGGGTTGCTATAATCCTGAAATCTTGTATCCCTCATATAGGTTTCTATTGATTTTAAAGAGTAATATTTACTTGCAGGTGCGATTTTTCAATTCACATAACATCCTGGCCAATTTTATGGAGCACACTCGGACATTGCGCTTATATCCGCGGCCAGTTGTGGCTTTCCAGATCAACAGCTTTCTACGTTCACGACCAAGGACGACTTCCTTCTTAAACAAATTCGCTAGGACACAAGTGAGTGAGAAAATCAATGCACTGCTAATTTCTGCTGCTTTGTAACTAGGAATCCGGTAATTTTTTATCCTGTGTATTCCTCTAGGCAGTGGAGTTCTTAGCAGAATGGTCCCTTACTCCGGGCAACGTGGCATTCCTGCGGGTACAGACTGGACTGTTCGACCCGCGACAAGTGGGCGACAAGCCCAAGTGGTTCGCGGACCAACTGCAGCCCATCCGCTTCCCTGTGTGGGATGATGGCAGCTCGCTCAACGGGGCATTGCGTCAGCTACAGCGCCAGGAGAATCAGCCCACAGGTTTGTAGCCAATGGATTCAAATTTATGCGACAGTCTGTGTTGTGGTGTCAGCACTCGAACGTAATATCAAAAAATATGATTTTCATCTGTCAGCTCAGATAGTCATTAAGTAAAAACTGATTCACGTTGTTTTGTTTTCTTACAATTCAGATGAAATTGTTTTTTTTTTAAGATGAAAGTGGATCAGACTCTGAGGCTGCTGAAAGTACGAGTTCATCGTACTCATCATTGAGTGACTTTGTGTCAGAAATGGCGTCATCAGACCTATCTCCAGGTGTGTACTATCTTAATTTAAGATCTTAGATTTACAGACTGCTGAATTTTGACAACTATTTAATTTAACTTATATCTACAGGCGGAAATCAACATCAACAACACGTTATCGGGGAGACCTATAGCGCTGTTATACAAGTACCAATGACTTTGTCATCATCTTTGGATCCTAAAACGGTAATTAATTTAAAAAAAATCCTAGAATAAAGTTTTCCTTATTAAAAGGATCTAATTAATGATTACGGAATTATTGACATCATAAAGATACCATAGGTACTATCTTTATGATGTCAATAATTTCGTAATCATTAATTAGATCCTTTTAATAAGGAAAACTTTATTCTGGGACTTCTATATCAAATTCACAGAATTTCTTTAACATTTCACACTCAAAATTCCCGTTTTTCTATATGCCAGGTATACAGCCCACCATCCTCACTTATGTTCGGTAACGTAGAGGAGGTGTTGGACAGAAACACAGGGCGAGCCTCCACGTCCCCCTCCCCATCTGCATCCAGCTCTGACCACAGCGACTTGTCTGATGAGGAGGCTCCCGGAGACGTCGCAGTAGAGACCAGTGATGCTGCCCATCCACCGCCCGTTAAGAAAAGCGTAAGTATACTCGGAACTTAGGACCAATAATGCTTTGTATTTAGGATTCACTATGTGTGCTGAGAAAACTTATTGTATTTAAACATTCATCGCAAGCGAATTTCGACTAACGGCGTAACATACTTGTGATGTTTTTTTCATATTTTAAATCATTTAGGAAAGTTCATTCTAGATAAAGTTGCCGAAGTTACTAGAGTAATGATCGAAATAATAACAAAGATCGTTAGTTTAGTGCTTTTTTATTTCCAACCATTTTACCAAGCTTCCAAATCAGATTCACTATGAAGCATTGTAGTTGAATTCTCGCTCATAATTTTTCACAGGATTTTAAATTAACTTAGTAAATAGACACATCTTAAAGCAAAGCAGTAGCATTGGACACATTGTATCACAATAGATTTACCTACTTCTTACAGTGGTTAACAGATACATTTTGGATATTTAAAACCTTTTTGTCGTATGTCGCTTAATTTAAACTATTTGGATCATATTCGGAAGAAATGACTTATTGAATAAATTATTATATTATTAATATATCTACGACTTTGAACTTGCAAAAATATACGTGTTTACCTACTGAAACGCCAGTCACTGTCCTTCACCGAGCGTTGGTGTGTAGCTTTAGTTCTGACGATACATATTGACTGACCGTCCGTTTGTAACAATCAGCGCTTTCCTGACAGATTTTGTCGGTGTGCTAACTAGTCAAAACAGTTCAACATACAGCATGCGGACACGACGGCCGACGCTTTTTGCCCGCACAATATAGAGCACGCACGTACGGATAGTGCGGCACCACAACGTGTAATGAATTTTCATATATGCACCTAAATTACTAATGCAACCGACACGCTCGCAACGGTCGGTGAAGAACTGTAACCGTCGTAAGAAGTTTAGTTTGCGGTAGTATATCATGGCTAATCGAGCACCATCATAGGACACTGACAGCGGCAGTTTCGGTCGCGAGTCGGACTCGAACTCGACCACGACGCCGAAGACAGTCGTGAGTCGGCAGCGCGCCGCCGCCGACAGCGCCAGCACCAGCGACTCGGACCGCGCGCTCACGCCCTCGCACCACTCGCTGCCCCCGCACCAACATGCCAAAGTACGCACTCCTACAGTACCTCCTGTACCCTCGCCTGCCACGTGCTGAGCCCAGCATCTTATGTACCAGCACCGACGACAGAAACTATTAACAATTGAGCAATTTCAGCATCCATTCCTCCCACTTTAAAGGTTTGATCTTATGTAAAAATAATTTAGTGCTGTTTCAATTCAAATATTTTACACTCATTGCTAGTGACAGCTCACAATTCTCATTACACATTGATTTAAAATACATGCATGTAGTTGATTACTGAAACATAAATTGTTATTCGCGTAAAAGGTGAGCTACTCACACGCTACAAACAAAAGTGAATGAAATTCACTTTAAGGTTGTCTGTAAAAATCGCTTTTAGCGATAAGACTGCCCATTGCGACACCCTATTAATTTTAAGTTCTTATTGTAATTTATATTTTTGATGTACAATAAAGAATATATCTATCTATAACATTTTTAACAGATAATGATGGCTTGGGTCAGAACAGGCTTACAAAAAAACAGTTTGTGTCACTCTTTTAATCAAATAAGTATGTAAATTTTAGAGCGTCAGTAGCGGAGTGTCTCGACAAGCGTCACAGACGTCCCTCCTGGAGCAGTTTGCTGCTCAAGCTAAGGAGTTGGTGAGGGAAACTACACGCCAGAGCAGTCAGGAAGGATTGCTTGCACATATGGACAAGGTAACACGAAAGCAGCTATACTAAAAGTTAATGGTCGACGCGGTCATAAATTGTGGGAGAAAGACAACATAAAACTACTTGAAATCCCGCACAAAATTTTTACCTTCCTACCCGCACGTTTTGTTACCGCGACTGCCGCTAATATAGGCGTTTATACTCGCTATGTATGAGTCGTTGTAAATTTTTGTTTCTTTCTTTCTTGTATTGATTTCAATTTATAATTTAATTTCAACTATATGTGTTACTTACTCAAACCAATAAAGAAGAAAGGAAAAGTAGCAGATGGAGAGGAAAAGAAAATATTTGCACCATTTGGACAGGTACAATTCACCGTGTGGAGCTATAGCATCGATTGTAGAAGCTGCATAGCACACACACACAAGTAGACAATAAATATTTAGTAGCTTAGCCTTAACACTGTATAATAAAACAGACTGCAGAATACGCTATTGAGTACGCCTTTCACACTTTAAAATCACGGCCTAGAATATCCCTATTTCAAATAGTGAGTAACTAGACAACCATACAAGATTCTATACCTGTAGTAAAAAAAGTAAATTGCTTATATCATTTTCTCATCCTAACATCTGCAAAACTAAAGATTTAACATTCGTAGCTGAGTAATCTTGTTATCTTCTTCGATTTGAGAAAAACTCTTCTTGAAAGCATAGATAGGCTAAAATTATTCAAATGTTCTATGATTTCTTAACAGCTTACATTGCACGCGAAAAAAGCAGCGGAGGAAGCTTCAAAGGGTATGCACGAAGCATCAAAATCCGCATTTGAGGCCAGTAAAACTGCTACAGCAATCAGTAAGAATACTTTCGAAGACCTCACGTACGTCGGGAAATCAACGCTGGGAGATTTTACAAAGAGTGCTAAGGAAGCTGCCGCTAAAAAGGGCTTGTTGATGAAGGTATAGTTATGTTCCTGTTGGATGTTTAAATTGTAGTGTTACAAGATCTTGAGTCGGTTGGCAGTCATTATGATTCATTTTTTTTGGTATCTATAATAGGGTGAAAGTCAGGACTCGAACGGCAGCGGGTCGGCGCGCCGCGACTCCACAGCGTTGCAGACTACTAATATGCTGACCGCTACGCATCGCGACTTCTTCTCTAACATCAGTTCAGATCTCAATGGCCTGGCTGCGTCCACCTCCAGCATGTTTAGTGACTTCTTTGGTAATAAAGGTAGGAAATCAATAACTTGTATTTTTGAGTTTAGGATTATTGCGTTTCCAAAAGTAAAAAATATGGAAGCATCCGATACCGATACCGATATATCGGCGATACTTCAGTTTTGCCGATATATCGGCATCGACGATATTTTCATAGCCGATACAACGATACTTTTCAAATTTCGCACTGCAAAACACTAATCTATAGGAGTGTGTATTGTTTAGTGTTTCAAACGAAGCACGATTTCTGTACTTGGGGATTTCTCGCAATTTATTCAGTATGTTGTATCACCCGCTTCTGACCCTCGCGTATGCCACTTCGCTAGATGTTTTGGGCCGATTTCATCAGTCGCTATAAAAACTTGGTTATAAACTAAACTCTAACTAATAATCTAGTTTATAGATCGGCGTTGATCTGGATTCACGTCAAAGGGTCTAGCAGAATAAGGTAGGGCCAGCGGCCCCCGAGAGGTATTTCCAAAATAAATTGTGGTATTACATTAGTGCCAAGTATTATTACTGTTGACGTGATTTTAGCCTTCCGTCTCACTTCGTTCAGGAGTTATTTGACTAAATAGACAAAAACATAGGTATTTTTCAAAATTATTTTTTTCAAAAACTATTATAGCGTCACTAATAAAACTAAAACGGTTTGTTAGAGAATAAATTGTTCTACATCATATATTTTTTGCAGTATGTTACAGTTTAAATTTTTCGACAGTTAACAATCTCGCGAGATAGATCATAATCTAACGGTATTTACAATTTTACGATAACATATACAGGGAAATTGAAAAAATACCCGAAACCCCTTAATCCTGCCTTCATATCGTGACCCTGAACAACATTTGTTCTACGACTTTGACCTCAACTAAACAACGTAGCCAAAAACAATTTGTTTTCATTTATTTGTCGTCTGTAAAATTTGCGTATACTACGCGCGCGCGCGTACCCGTTTTGGTAGCTAACATTAACGGGCGCCCGCGCCGCGCTCATGTTAAATTGGACCTTGTCGACTTGCGTTTAACAAGGTAGGTACCGTACCTACAGCTGATTTGCTCAATTATTGGCGATTATTAAGTGCAAGCAAACAAAATCGAGTAAAATAATAAATGTAGGCAACATACAAGTAGTACATTGACCCCTGAATATTTCATCGCATGGTTCTACGCTAATAAGTATGTACCTACATAACAAAGCGTCATTCTTCATTATCAACAGATGGATGAAGTACCTACATTACTTAAAACAGTTGTTTTGATGGACTAGGTACCTACTTAGTCTTGTTGATAAGTGTGTCTCCTGCCAGGGTTGCGGAATTTGTCCGAAAGGGTTACCGTGGCCCTGGAACGCAAAGGGCATACGAAGGAACACGGGTGGGTTTTAGTCAGTAAGAGTCTGACACTCCCCTCCGCTCCGCCCAGAGCGGAAGAAGTCATTTGATGATTTCCCATCCAATAAACAAAAATGTGTCTCATCTATGATAGGTAAGTGCAGTGCCATTTACTCTGAATGGCCGTTTTAGCGAAAATAAGTACCTACACGACTAAGTTCTGCCTCATTGGTGTTGTGGTCGCAAGCGCGGCTACTAAGCGCGAGGTCCTACCGTTATCGTTCTTAAACATCTGGGCGGAGTCAAAGCCTATATCTGGTGGAAGGTACCTAACCCAATGAGATTTTTAATTAAAAAACAATAAGTTCACTTATTTAACAAAAAAAAACAGTGTAAATAAAACTTTAAACAGCTGATTCGCAAAAGTTCACGTTTGAGGTCAACTGGCTTGATACCTACGAGAGCGCTCGACAAAATCGAAACAGCTCGAAGTGCCTTATGCTGATTTTAAAAGATTTTTGTCAGTTCGGTTTTTATGTTTATCGCAAAACGATGTGGACCACATATTTCTATGATGTGGACTGTGTCTGTTAGTCGTAAATTCAAATTGATAAGTTATCAGAATAACAATCTTTTCTCTGAGTGTCTTGTCTGTGTGTGTGTATTTGATGTTCTGAATTGAAATGAAAAATCGTATTGTGAACGTGTTTACAATGCTGCGTGAGGAGTGTGTCCAGGACCCCACTTTTTTACCTCGTGTCCACTCTGAAACTCAGCGCCGTGCTCAGGATCTAACGAGCTGGTGGGGACCAATTTAGTTAGAATCTTAAGAAGTCTATGATATCTTGAACACGTTGGAAATAAAACGGGCATTTGCCTTCATTGTGTATGACACTCCAAGCAAAGTGTTGGGGAACGTTGAATCGTGCTGCTGCGTCGTATGTGCTGGCTGACGGATTTGCTGCAAAGAAGTCCAGTATTTCTTCTTCTTCACGCACTGTATGGGTTGGCGGACGACCGCGGTCATTGGACCTAGGTCGAAATTGACCGTGATCACGTAGACGCTGTGTTGCAGATAACATTGTTTCATAGCATGGTCTACGTGAGTTAGGGAAACGTATTGCGTATTCACGGCAGGCCAACGACACGTTATCATCGCACCTTGCAAGCATCCGCACCATCTCCGTGTACTCAATGTTGGTTACTTAATATGTATGTACTTAATTTACTAATACGCGGGAATTTCGATAGCGGTATACACGCACGCGTGTTCTTACGAGTAAGGCACTCATGCGACTGTCACCCCGCAACCCCGCGCTGTGCGCCCGCTCGCTTCCTTTTGATCTAGCCGCGCCGGCCGGGCGGCGGCCTTTCGTCGGTCACCGCATAAATGATATAAGCAAAATTTAGACTATGTTTATTTTTTTTGTATGGAAAAAAAATGCTTCGAAATTCGAAAAGTCGTAGAACAAATGTTGTTCAGGGTCATGATATGAAGGCAGGATTAAGAGGTTTCGGGTATTTTTTCAATTTCCCTGTATATTTACAAGAACGTTTATTCAAAAGATAGATGTAAAGTCCTTACTAGCCAGAATGGTCATGATCAGTTTTAATTTTTTTTGGAATTGTTGCACCCATCTGATATTAATGCAATTTTTAGTGATAATACTAGAGATAGTGATCTATATTATATATTTTTTCTGTGATTGTACCTCTTCGTAAACTATGAATAAAAAATTTAAAAAACATATTTTCTTTTTTTTTAAATAGTAATTAAGGTAAATAAAATCTACAAAACATATATGATGTAGAACAATTTATTCTCTAACAAACCGTTTTAGTTTTATTAGTGTAGCTATAATAATTTTCGAAAAAAAACTAATTTTGAAAAATTAACATTTTAGTCAATTATCTCCGTAACGAAATGAGATAGAAGGCTAAAATCACGTCAAGAGTAATAAATACATGTCACTGATATAATACCATAATTTATTTTGCCAAAACCTCGTGGGAGCCGCTGGCCCTACCTTATCCTGCTACACCCTTTATTTCACCAGCACCATTTCAACCGCGTTTACCAAAACGAAGTTTGAATGTGGGAGAACCTTAAATGCCGTAACCACGTTTTGTGTTTACAACGTGTATCAACGATTTCAGCGACCTACTGCGGTTTCAAATGTATTTTTGAAGTAATAACGAAACGTGCTTTACTTCATTCATAGTGTTACAAGTTCAGAAAATATCCTACTACAAAATGGGTAAAACAATACAGACATACTTGGAAAAAAATAAATACATACAGTCCAATCATGTTGTTATTATTATACAATATATTGTTTAAATTAAAATGTAATAGAAATTACAAAAAAAAAAATGTTCTGACCTTATTGTGTAAAAACTAAGAATATATATCTATATTTTTTTGAGAACTTTTTTGGAGTGTTGTAATTTTGTTTTTATTTACGTTATGTCATAAATTAAAAATTGCTCATTTTTTAATGAGATTACCGTGAGCCTGCTTTTCTTTTTAGATTATTGTGTGTGATAGCTGCTACGACGATCATTACTTTCCTTATTGGACTGAATTTTTGCCTTTAATAATTATATTCCTCTTTCTTCAAAAACTTATTGTCCTTTTCATCTTTATTTTGTAAAGAAATATTACCAAATCGTATTAAAAATAAATCAAACAATGTTTATTATTATGACATCGACAGTAGACAGTGGGTAAACGCGATGAAGCAAGCTAAACGTTGCAAATATGGACGTTTAGAATTATAACTGAGTTAAGCGTAAACTAGATTCAATTTATGGTGATGAAACGCAAAATGAAGCTGTATACATAATCTCGATTAGACGCTCAAACTGAATTTTGTTTGAAATAATCGCGATTAGTTTTATTGGTGAATTCTGTCCTATAAATCATTTTCTCTGCGCACAACCCGATAACTTGAATGTGGATCGGTCAGCAGGCAACAAGCAGGGCAAGGCTGGCGAGCAGACTGGGCGCTGTGCGAGCGCGGCGGGGGCGGCGGGGTCCCCGCTGGCGGCGTCGTTCGGCCCGTTCTCGCAGGGCGCGCGCGGGCTGGTGGCGCGCTCACCGCTCATCCGCCACGCGCCGCCCACGCCGCCGCCCGCGCCGCAGCACCAGAGGCCCTCCGCCAACACCGAGAACCAGGCTTTCCTTAATGACGTATGTATCCACTGCCTACATAACTAAACATCATACGATTTCGCTGAAAGATTAAAGCACAAGTGTCTGTTACTTACTATATTTTACCATTTATTTTTGTATAACTAATGAAATTGTAATAAAAATATGATAAACTAGCTTTTGCTCGCGGCTCCGCCCGCCTACATAAAATATAGCCTATGTCACTCAGGAATAAATCAGCTTTCTGTCGTTGAAAAATTTTAGCAATCAGACCAGTACTTTCAGAGATTACCTCCTACAAATAAAAAAACAAACTTTATTGTTACGTACGTGGGTAATCAAATGCCGATTTACTAACAGAGAACTTTATTCACCACAAATAATAACAAATTAGTCCAGTCAACAATAATCCGAATCGCAATTAACACTAGAGTACCGTTACACTATCGCTTAAGTCGTTAGGTAAAATCACTTCACACACTTAGGTAGTTCGCTTTTGATCGCAGTCGAAATCACAACTGACTCGCTTCCGGTCGGGGGCTCGTATTTATATGCGGAGCGAAGAAAATTCTAGATACCGACATCTCAAGATCGATCCAGAACAATAGAATCGCTTCGCGAAGTTATAAATCATTTTTATTGCACGATGTACTAAGAGTCACTTTCATGCGAATTTCGACTCTATTGTTAATGGCGGAGAGTACCATTTCCCTTATCGGTAGATACATACCTAACTACTAGTGGTACTTACTTTGTGGATGTTTCGAGATTTTTCTAAGCGTGGCTACGTACCACTATTCTAGATCTTTCGAACAGCAATGCGTTTTAATTATTACGTGCTACTCGTTATTTTCTCGGAGATATGGCGTGTTCACGTTTAATGGCATAACATTATATTAGTGTAGATATAATTGGTGATGTAATCTTAAATCAACATGTAAATTGAAACTATATGTTCAATCAGTAGATCAAAATTGTACAGTACTGTAATAGTAAGTTTTGTAACATTACAGTTAGTCCAACACGTGCTAGAAGGCGAAGGCGTGGGCTGGCTAAAACTGAACCGACTCAAGAAGTTAATGGAGGACGAGTCCTATAGGAACATGGTGCTCAGCAAACTTAACAGAAATTTCAATAGAAAGACCACGCCTAACGACAAAGTGGACGATGTGGTGAGTTCTTAGCTGAAGATTGTTGATATGGCTATGATTAAACGTATCTCACCCTACGCATATAAATATGTCTCCATATTTCATTCAGTCTTTGAAGTTTGAAAAAACCTAAAAGATCTTGAAAAAAAAAATTAGGAAATACCTAGATGGTGTAAAAAATTACCATCCTTATAGTTCTGTTAGAAAAAACTGTGGTCTTTAAAGCCATCAAAAATTAATAAATAAATATAGAAAAAAGACTTCTTAATGACATACTATTTGTATTATCCTTCTTTAAAGTTTGTGAGCAAGCCGGTTTGGAAGGGCATGCTGAAGGTCCTACAGGCTGTGGTCCACGGCCTCGAACACACCTACTCTAACTTCGGTCTTGGAGGGATGGCCTCTGTGTTCCAACTAGCAGAAATGGCACATACCCACTACTGGAGCAAGGAGATCGCAGGCCTGGAGCACGGAGGCATGGCCGGCTCTGCACTCATGGATCACTATGGACGACAGGACTTGGAAACTCCTTCATCGACGCCATCGTCTAGGAAGAGTTCACAATCCGGTTAGTCTTATTTTTATTTTTATACCTACTAAATGTTTGTCTTTCTATCTGTAACCTAATTTTGTCTGTAACATTCGAAAATTTTAGATTTACCGGTTGTAAACTATCCTGAAATGGATTCATCGGAAGCTCAAAGCACTACGGAAATGTTTAAAGACATGCTGAACCAGAAGAGAAACTTGCTCTTCAGCAAATTGACATCCTTCGACTCAGATGTAAGTGTTGCATTGATTTGCGTGTATTTATTAAGTGTCGCAAACTTGTTGCATGGTCTTGTTGCTCTAAACTGATCTATGTGAAAACTATTTATCTGTCTATATATCTATAAATGTCTATATTATAAAAATGGCAAAAAGTTCTTGAGCATGACAGCAGTTATCAAAGGTGTGACACCGCTTCAGACTGCCATACAAAGCAATGTCCTCTTGTAATTGTTATTTCATTTCTTCTCAAATTATATTATATATATTTACGACTTGATAAACTCAATTTTATCTATGCTTAGAGCGATGATGTATTGCTATACCTACTTCTACTTTCAGCTCAACTATATTCTATAAATAATAATTAACTTCATTAATTTTTCAATATTAATTATACTATACCAACTGTCTTCATATTCGTAACAAACTGGCATAAGTACTTAAAATGAGGAAGGTATGTTACATCCCGCATGATTGTATTACAGAAGTACCTATACTAAGTATAATCCAAGATTAATGTCGTAGACTAATGTATAATGAAATAATAGTAAATATTATGCTAGTTGAAGTTGTAAATAAATACGTAACATGTTTCATGTAACTAACACTGAAAATCAGTGGGAACCCAGATCAACAGCTTATACTTTTTTATTAATTTCCAAAGCATTTTAAATAGTAATTATTTTCAATTTTAACAATTTCGTGCTATTAAATAAAATAAATAAAAAATCGTAATTAGGCTGAGAAGGTCAGGGTCGGTCCAAGTAAAATACATGGAGCGATTTGACCTGGCTGCCTCCGGTTAGACAGGAAACCGACCTGACATAGTTTGGAATATAACAATTGGATCTTATTGAGTGGTTATTGTACAAGCTGTTGAGCTAGTGCATTGTGACATGAGACATGGTACAGGCGGGTTGTTTGTGTGCGCGGCAGGCCCCTCCCTCGTCGGACTGCTCGGCCGACGAGAGCGGCTCGATCACCACCAACCGAGCCAATATCTTCGACCACCGCGCCTCCTTTAAGTCCAACCTATCTGACACTGACGTCATGTTCCTCAATGTAAGTCCTAGTGCGATACGTAGTCCACCCGTCTTAGACGCTTACTGAGCTTGTACGACGCGATCAAAGAATAGCCTAACAATTGGAATATTTTGGTCAAAATTTTGTCATAAAGGCTATTATCGCTGCAGTATTTAGAAACTTAGATGCATGTTACGTGTCTATAATTAATTATTTAAAGCAGAACTAGTAATTTTTTGAAATATTCCTTAATTTTCAAAATGGTAGTACTTATACATAATTTGACCACATATTACTTTACTAACAAGACTGACTTGAATACATTATAACATTATTTTTAGTAATATAATCTTTCAAGCCATCGGTGTCTAATACACTACTTTGTATATTTATCTAAAGAAGAATAGAACGCACAGAATATTTTCTACCGACTTGACTATGCAGTAGTAGACAAATGTGTTATGATGTCTGAATAAAATCGGCACAATAAACAACTGCTTATCTAACAGACAGTTTGATAATGAGACTTATTGAATTTTGAATTTAAGATTGCGCTCCGTTTATTGACTTTTACGTTAATTTTCAGCTTTGTTTACGTATACATTTAAAAGCTATGCGAGTGTACGCAGGTGAACCGCGTCGGGCCGGGTACAGGCGCGGGCGGCAAGCCGCGCGCGGCGAGCGTGTTCTCGTCCAAGTCGTCAGTGAGCGGCTACCGGCCGCCCGTGGGCGTGCCCGTCACCTCGCCCATCACCTCTCCCGACACCACGCGAACTTATCTCTATCAGGGACTGATTGGTAAACAACTGGTTGTGAACATAAAGGATATATTTGCTAGAAAACTAACATAATGAATCCAGTATTTGCTATAGTTTAATAAAAACAGGCAACGAGGCAGCTCGTATCACTTATATCACTCCGTTACCAAACTGGCGCATTGGACGTACTCTAAATGTAAAGTCAATTAAACATAACATCCACCAAGCAAATAAAGTATTTCAAAAATGAAACATCATCCGCCTCCAAGGACCGGTTCAATTCATTTATTATGGGTCATAGGTGCACAAGATGTTGTTTTAGTTACAAGTTCTGGCACGTCCCGTTATTGAGGCATGAAAAATTATTATTGTTTGGTGTACCAAAATGTATCCACTTTATTTGTTTACGATTTCAAATTATCTTCCATTTCTTTTAAAGGCAAGGAGCGATCAAACCTATGGGACCAAATGCAGTTCTGGGAAGATGCGTTCTTAGACGCGGTGAGTCAGGAACGTGACATGATCGGTATGGACCAGGGGGCTAATGAGATGATGGAGCGCTACAAGTGCCTGAGCGAGACGGAACGCAAACGACTGGAGCATGAAGAGGACAGATTACTTTCCACTGCACTGTACAACCTGACTGCCGCCATGGTACTGGTGGGAGTGGAACCAGACATCGTGAGGAACAAAGTGCGCCGCTTGCTCGCTAAAAGCCACATCGGACTGGTTTATAGCCAAGAAGTTAATCATCTGCTGGATGTCGTGCATACTTTGGTAAGTAGAGGATAAAGCTTCTAGTGCTTAAAACTATACAATGACAGTGAGAATTTTCTTAATTTTTGCCTGCTGTTAATAAATTACAATACATTATCTGATGTCGCTTGAATTTGAAAAGGATTGCCAATTTGACGAATTCCTAGATGCTACACAACACACATTATGACAACGGGTCAACGGTGTAGTACAAATAAGTACCTGTGACTAATATTAACCAGGCCCGCTGGTGTTTTGTGCCACCCAATGAAACAGTTTCCACAATAGTATTTTCTGTAAGTGGTATGATGTACATAAGTTGGAGTATTGTACGTAGCACGGCAACGACATAGAGCTGAAGCCGCTGGGCTCGCGGCTGCTGCGCCGCGTGTCGTTCACGGTGCACGAGGCCGACGCGGCCGGCGAGCTGCGCTTCATGGAGGTGCGCGACGACGGACTCATACTGCGCTCCACGCAAGGTACGGCTATGTCGTGTGGCTTTAGACCATACACATTCACTTTCAATTGCAACCTATTTTTTTTTTTAATTATATCTTTGACCGCAATTTTTGTGAAAGGAAAGGTTCCCCACCGCGTTTGTCAGTAAATGTTAGTTAGCGTTAAACTCAATAACAACTGAATGGATTTTCATGCGGGTTTCAAAAATAGAGCGATTCATGCATCTATATTATAGTAGAGAAAAGACTATTCAAAGATTTCGAACACCCGTACGAAAAGTTAGGGTGGGTCGCTAGTACTATAGTTTAACGAATTGAGAAATTATAACCAACTAAATGATTTATGTCATACGAGTATTTAAATAGTGGTAACTGTGCTAGTACTGATTAACACATACCGTTGTAATGATGTACCAAACAGCGCGCGTGGTGGATTGCGGCCCATTCCCTCTCCTAGAGATGAGGCCTGCCCCAGCAATGGAAACATTACAAAGCTTATTATTCAGATATTGATATACAAAAAACTATTCAGTATTCTTTTTTAATATGCTAATGTGATGAATCTAGGTTTATTTTTGTAATGACAACTTATGTAGTAATGGTGAATCGTAGACATTTTAATCCGTTTCAGTCAATCGTAGGCTTTCTTAACTGACTTCAGTATTCATAATAACTGTAAATCATGATTAAAGAGTAATTTTTTGATCAGAGCAAACCTGAAAATATCCCGTACATCTCGCAATAGTAATGACTGATCTATAAATACATAAATTCCAGGTACTATCGTGGAGAGGTGGTGGTACGAGCGGCTGGTCAACATGACGTACAGTCCCAAAATACGAGTGCTGTGCCTTTGGAGGAAGAACGGCGGCCAGACGCAGCTGCATAAATATTACACTAAGAAGGTTCGTGACAATTGTTGTTCATTTGTAGAACTTCGCTATCCTGTTTTATTTTATTATATGTTTCACATAAAGGATACTGCATTTGCAAGCATTTTTCCGACATAAAAAAGTACCTACCTATACCATGCTATTCAAAAATAGCACCTACATCCATCTATCATTAATTAAATAAAACAGTATTTTCAGAGGTTACTTTAAAAAAAAACAACAATTAATTTAGTAAATTTATTGTTACCCCAGTTAAAATAGAGGTAAAAAAGGGATACACCGACTCTTTGTCTTTCGGTAAATTTCACCCCTTTTGCTTGTCAATGTGAAACATGAACTAAATGTCAATGATAATAAAGAACACTTTACAGTGTGTAATATTGCTTCGTAGTCAATCTAGGTTATCCGTAGGATATATAAAATCTTTGGTTAACTATATCACTCGACTTGCTTTGAGATTTAAAATTAACAAAAGTCACATTTAAATAGAACCATACTTTAAATTTTCTGTATCGCACCCGCTCCCGCTCTTTCTTTATATTTTTTTAGAGACAGCAGTAACCACATTTTATTCTTTGTTTTTGCTAATGACCAGTTTTGACGTTCCATTTTCATTCGCCGTCAAAGCGTGTCTGTCTAATAAGTCAACCGACTTGAGAATTTTGTATAATATTTAATCATTTAAAAAATACTTAAATTTGATACTTTTTATAAGGTTCTTCTGTTAGTAAACAATGATCTCTATCTCTTAATCAACCTTTATTATTGAACCCGTGTTGAATACATCAGATTTAATTAAATCCTAATATTTACCCAAGTCGTTTAACTTATTAGACAGACTCTACTTCATCTAACGAAATCCAACGCGATGTTTGACAAAAAGGCAACGCGAAAAAAAGAGCGATAACGCCTGAAAACTCTGTCTGTTAGCATTCGATAATTCCGTGATTTACACGAATATTTAAGAAAACCTTGTTCCAGGAAATACATTTTTTTAAGCCCTTATAAGTTTTTCATAAAAATTGTTGTCATTCAGAATCTTGATTAAATTTACAATATTTTTAATTCTTAATTTTTCATTTTACACAACGACATAACATAACATATGGAGATACAGACACTTCACGTACAAAGGCGAACTTACCTCATCAATGAGTTTTCTCCCAGCCAACCTTTGAGTAACAGGGAATGAACATATTCGAGGGTAGGATCCAGTATTTATTTGACTTTTTTAAATTTTTTAGTATATTTTGAAGTTTCAAAGTTCATGCAAAATAACAGATTTTCGGAGGTCTTCAAAACTAATCCAAGTTTATAAATTGATTTCAATAGAAACCTAGATAATATCCACAATATGTTCAGTCCTCGGCTGCCTGACGTAACTTATTTTCACATGGATGATCACTCTGGGATCTTATTATAACTGTGTTTCCAAAACATAACGTCATACTCGTGAAAATGTACCTTTGTCGAATTGCATGTCCATAAGGAAACACTCAAACTAAGCACAGAATGACTTGCTTTAGATGAGGGTTATATGACATAAAAAAGGGCATTATTAAGCAGGTGATGTAAATAATATTTCAAGATTTCGCTAGACAATGACCATGAAGTTTAGAAGATACGTGTTAATGATTGCAGTGCAAAGCGCTGTACTACTGCATTAAAGAAGCGATGGAGAAGAGTGGACGTCGGCAAGACGCGGCCGAGCTTGGGGGCGAGTTCCCCATACAGGACTGTGCCACCGGGGAGGGCGGCCTCATACAGGTGAAGTTCTGCCATAGATAACAATATTCAACTCTCTTTTACTCTGTTAAAGTTAATTGCTCTTTCAGCCTTTAGAGAAGGTCTTAAAAATAGTAGGTACTAATGGGACTAACTCAATTTGGATCTAGCATCTCCCACTGTATAGAGTACTTCCTTTAAATTTTGAATTATACTAAGTAACTTATATCTAATACAGCGTACAGTCAAATAGAAATTACATACTGAGCTAGGGAATCTTCTTCTACACATCAATGCGATCAGTTAAAACGATAATTATGTTCAATGTTTTAACAACACATTAACATCTTTTCAAATCCAAAGGTGTGCATGGAAGGCGTCGGACTTCTGTTCCATCACAGCAAGGTACGTCCCTACGCTTCGTTTGTGTGTTCGTCTCTTTTTGTCAGCTTATTTATGTTATTTATCTGATAAGTTTTGAACATGATGTACCAAAACCCACTCTACAAATCGGAGTAGATGCAACAAGTTTTGGTATCATCATAACCGTTTGTCCAGGTAAGATATTTGTCAGTGTATATGCTTGATTTGGTAAAGTCTCGATACAAGTGAGTGAAATATTCACATAGAGTGTTGTACATTCGCGCTGTACGACAGTCTGTACTACATCAGCGTCCGCGCTGCCAATGCTTCATTGTATCAGTATTGTATCGGTGCCGTTAGCGCGTTGTTATTATCGTACCGTATGAAGCTTATCTATCCAACAAGACAAATATACCTTATATTATTAAACAGGCACAGATTTAATAGATATATTTATTATGAATCGATAAAAAGTTTTAGTCATCATTTTACAGTCGATGCCCCACATAATATATGCCTAGTTTTAAAATTCTCATCCTCACAAAACTTATCCGGACGCAAGGACCACTCAAACTTTCCTATTTGGATTTCTCTTCAATTTTTTCTCTGATAATATTTTTTTCATACTATATTTATCTTATATATTTTGTTTGAAGTTCAGGTGATTTTGCATTTACTAATTCCGTATTATTGTCGACAAAGCTTAGGTCTAATTAAGACCCAGTATTTTGCCCTTAAATATCCTTATCTACTATTCGATGTAATAGTTTAGATTATTTTTTACATTTAAGACTAACCGTTGTCCATCTGATATACGTTCTTATACTCCATACGACTTGTGCATGTGCTATTTGTCTGCAACACCCGTACATCGCTGGAGTGCGTGGGCGCCGCTGTGCTCTCGCTAGGAACTTTTGAGATGGTCCTTGACACGCGCTCGGCCGCCCTCAACTAATCTCATCTTTTTGTCTGTTCTACTCTTTCCGGACACGCCGAACACGCGCCGCTGCGCAAAAGGATTTCGAGGTACACAGTGGTTCATTCATAGTAATGGCTGGCTCTTACGATGATCGACACGACCTTTATGACCTTTAAGATTTAGTCATGGTCACCATGAGAATCGCATCTAGCGATGATCGTTCGAGGTCGTAGGGCTTTACTTGTAGTTTTGAGGCTTACAGATTGTTTTTAGCCGTTGTTAGCGTTGTATTAGTTCTCCCGAGTGCGGCGAGCGCCGATGCGCGCAGTCGTGCATGCACATAGACGCCCTTTGTTTATTATCTGTTTATATTAACGCACCCGACAGCTTGCATTCGTATCGTGGATCGTCCGGCGAGCGGTCTCGATCTTTCGCTCTCGCACTTTGTGCCGAGATTTAGTTCGTTCGTCCCCTATCACCCGGAACCATAGCGAGCGTCCGTCAGCGCTAAAGCTTAACGGACACGAGTCACGAGGTCAGTCGTAGAGCATTCGCCATCTCACAAGTTCCGGTGCGGCCCGGGTGGCGCGCCGCGCACCCGCACCGCTCCCCGCACCGCATCTGACCTCGCACACTGCACTCCCGCCCTGCCGAACTCCTCACCCTAGCTCTTTGCTCGATGTCTCAACTGCACAAACTAAAAATAACGCCACTTTAATTCCGATTTTACTACACCGTCTTGTTTAAAAAAACAATCTGGTGCCTATGGTTTCCAAGATTGGACTTGACCGCGTAAACATTTAAGTAGTATTAAGGAATTAAAGAACACAATAAATTGGCATGCATTTTAGTTTTTGCGCTCGATAAACGATACACTAACTGAGGTAGATAAAGGCGGGTTTACTTAAGCCGTTAGTGTATTGAGCTCTAATCCTCGTATCGCATGTATTTGTGCATGTTTTTTTTTAATTTCCTTTGGAGTTGTAACTCGTGAGTGTAATACATTTTTCATTAGTTAGAGGTCAAATTATGATCACGTAGACCTTTGACATAGACCGAGTGTTCGTCAAACAAATCACGCAAATTACGATACAGGAGCATGAGTGGAAAAGAGATCTAGAAGTATAATACGATAAGTCCTTGCTCTGATAATCACAACACTGAACAGACTAATTCCACTTCAAAGGAAATAAATATTTATTATTTTTATCGATGTGTAGCAGCAGTATGTTTGTAAGCAATGTAAATAAGTGTTAATTCAGATATATTCCTGATGCATGTATTTCTTTTATTGTACTAGATTTGCTTAGCTGCTTAAATGTTGTTATTTTTATACTTGCATACTATTTTATATGCATACATACCTATCCATGATTAAGTTAAAATTAGTAAATCTTTGTCTTGAGACGAATCGTAGGGAAGGCGAGCACAAATTTACATAGTTTAAAACCAAGTCGCTTTCGACGTCTGCCTGTTTATCCGCTAACCGCCCTTAAACCATACAGCGGATTTCGGTATTCACTAAAAGAAAGAGGAAACGTAGGTTTATGCATATAATCACACCCACTCGAAGGCGGATGGGATCACTAGCCCTTAAGATATTTTAATAAAATTTCTCTAACAACATACTAACGAAAAATTATGTCAGAAATTCTACTGGTTTGCATAACCTATGTTTTTTAGGATGTAATTCAATGACACTTAATACAAACTGATTGTTACCTACTAACATTCCTGTTTTTGAAGTTCCTTAAAAAGTAAACTTTTTAGGTCTATAGCCAGAAGAGATTATGGTAAGGTAATGTAGCATCATTAACGCCTCGCAAAGTGGTTTGCCAACTTAATAAACGGTCTTAACTACTTCATTTACTTTACTATGACAAAACCGCATATTGTATTCAGTGATTACATAAAAATCAAAACAAGTAACTGCTAATAAATGATGGTATTGTATTTTCTGCGTGCATCCCAAAAACTAGCAGAAAGAAGGGGGGTCCTATCTGTTAGATTTTTAAGCGTTATATGTATCTACTACATCAGTAAAATGGAGTCTGACTAATGCTCAACTCCAACTATTCAGGAACCTGATAATCCGTTGACACTGTTACGCTCGTGAGTCGGCATCAGGGCGTCTTTGTTTGCGCGGAGAAAGTGACGCTACATTACTCTTCTGTACCTTCAGCCTACGCTACATAGATGTGCGCACGTCCGTTACAACTTTTAGCTTACGTTGCATTATTTATTCTTGGAATTTACCACTGAACTTGTCTGTGTTGCAGTTTTTCGTGCGGCTGGATCACATTAGGAAGTGTTTCACGCAGAATGGCGGTATCTTCGTTTTAGAAGAATTTAGTAAGTTTCTTTTTAATAAATTAACTGAAGTTGTTTTTTTTTAATATGTATATTAATAACTGAATAACCCAGAAAATAGTCCTAGAGAGCAGCAGATTCTGCAAATGATTCAACTTAATGCATACGTTTATTAGTTTCTCCCCGTGTCGTATTTATAAAACGACTCTCCACGTTATGCCAGCTTACTGGAAGCTGGCATAACGTGGACCACTCAGTACATATTTTTTCGATAACCTTCTTATACGCCAACCAATAAACATTGAATTAAAAGAAGATAAATCTAAAATATATTGGCCCTAATATTTCATCATCATCATTTCAGCCGAAACAGGTCCAACTGACCCATTGAAATTGTTATTTCAACCCATCTTTTCCAAAAGTGACTGATCTAGCTAAAAAAGAGAACTAATGATTTTTTTTTATTACGTTTCAGATCCGAAAACTAGACAGATTATACAAAGAAAATATAAATCTGTAATGGCAAGTACATGAATTACAATAAACATGTTTTTGTTTATTTTCATTTATGTGATTGATTCTATGTACCTACATGTTTATGTTATGTTGTAGGCAGAAAAAGTAGTGCTTGATCTTCATCGTTTCTTCTCCTTGTGGCTTTCCCGTTACTTTGTCGAGACCGGTGGACATCAATTGAATTATACACCTTGTGTTTCTTAGCTCATATCCTTCCTTCAGTGTACGTACCAACCGCACCTTTTTAATTTATCTTATTACATCATCGCCTGTGCAAGCTGTGCCTGTTGCTTATAAGTACAGTCAACAAATATAACACCTTTCTTTTTGGTCGAGATTCAAAATAACTTAGTAAACATGCAGTTAACCGCAAATCTTTTAATAGTCCACAGTTTTTGTGTTTAGTAGTCAATAACAGTCTTTGCGTACGTAGTCCATAGATAGGCAAATATTGATTTATTTATTTTTTGTTGACTGTACATAACACAAGTCAATGCAATGACTTTAGCTCATGATCTAAGATCCGATAGAAGAAATCTCTTCCCTCATCTGTTATTTGATTATGATAAATATTATAAGCTAGATAATGCGTTTATTAAGACATTTCGAATAGGTTGCCTAGTTTATTCTGGTGCCAATGATGTTAAACAGTAAAATTTGTTGTTACATTTTTGACATCAATTACCCCTCATTTGTTATTAGGGAAAGTCGAGCATCAGCTGAAAGAGTGCCTCAAGGAATTGAAAAAATATAGGTTGCCTCCTTTTTTTGGTGCTAATAGGAAGGTTGCCTCGCATAAAGATGAGTAAATGGCCATAATTTACCCTCATCTTTCATTTAATCGTTTTTTTTTTTTTCATGTTAATTAGTGTTTTTTTTAGTCTAACAGAGGGTATTAGTAACGATAGAACTCAATTTGTAAGTATTTGGATAAAGTCAAAAATTATAAAATGTTCGCGATCTCAGACAAATTTTATTGTTTAACGCTATTGGCAACCTATTCGGAATGTCTTAATAAACGCATTATCTAGCACATAATATATACATAATCGTACAACGGATGAGGGACGAGATTTCTTCTACGAATCTCGTACTATCATATACCTAACCCAATACCTATTACTTAATCTGTGTTAATACTAACATAATTTTAACAGTCGTAATAGAAAGGGCATTCAAACAATATGGCAACAACAACCTCTGTGGAATAATGGACAATGCTCAAATTCCATTGCAGACTTTTTAATATTTAAATGGTCACTTGAAATACACAACGCTAAATCAATACTCAATAATATCAATACTAAATAATAATACGAGTTGGTGGTAGTAGATTGCAATTTTTGTGCTTTTGACGCCACTGACGATTAAGGTCCTTATAGGTATATAGCGATGGCTTAGAGTGAATACCTCGTAACTTTCCAAGAGGCACAAAAAACCAAATTAGACCTTTATTATCATGCAATTTTAATGTGCTTATACATGTTTCATTCAAATATTTAAAACTATTGTTTTATTTCAAACGCTTGTTTCTCTTGTTTTTAATTTTTTTCCACTTGTTTTGCCGCGCCGTCGCGTGGTGATTACGCCAAACTGACTTGAGCAAGATGCATGCAACACCGTAGATGACGCTACAAGTATCGAATCAAAATTTTGCGTGATACAAGATTGTGCGTTATGAGCTTTTCTTTTCAGAAATGTAATAAAATAAAATTACCTAAAATTGCATATCCGAGGTTTTCACTCTAAGCCGTCGATAGGTATGAGGATCGAGGTACATGTTAAAAGTTGTTTTCGCACAAAGGGAAGCAAAGTATTAAAATAATTTAAAAAAATAAAGTATTGATACGATTAAATATACGGGTGTTTTTAATATGATGCGGATTTCATCACGCATGCGCGATTGCCCCGCATACAGAAAATTTCAAAACAAAAAAACGCGTCTCGCGTGAGTGCGAGGCGTTGCGAGGGCTACGCGTGCGGGGCAATCCCGCATGCGTGATCAAAACCGCACGATATTAAAAAATATTAACATCAATCAATAGGTATGTTGCAGCGACACGGGGCGTGTTAACGAACCTGTTTTGTTACGGAAAACTTATTCAAAAAACTTTCTTAAAACACTGTTTGGCGGAACCATATCCAAATCTTCCACAATTAAGTACCTAATATATTTAATTAAGCTCTTTTGTGCTTATATAACTGTATTTTTTATTTTCTTTTTTAAGTGTTTGTCAATAATAATAAACGATAGGCAGACTTACAATTATTTGAAGCCACGTCACTTTAAAGCACCACGTATGATATATTTTTTTTATTTGTTTCCTGCCAAGTTCTTTGTGCCCCGAAACTTTGTATGTAGTAAAATTGCAGTGACCAGTTTTCATATCTACAAAAAAGTTCAAGCCCCCTTCTGGATACATGTGACCGATGACTTGGATACAATTGTATGTTAACGCGTAGTACAAAATGTTTCAACTTAGTCGTAGTTTTAGAAACAAACCACTTTCAAAATTTCAAACGTTTTTGCAATACGTATACGCATGTTAAGAGTTTTTTGTTATGACTTACTAAAATATCCTGTAGCTACAAATTGAGGAAACGAAAGACAGACGGACATAGTGTTTCTATCTTTGTAAGTGAAACTTGACTTTAAACGAATATTTATGTGCTTAATTTGATAAAACCTCAAAAATATTAACATTGTAAAAAAAATTTAGGCGGACCAGATATGCTACGCGGTGCTATGCGTGTTCTCTTATTTCGCGGCTGGGCATGAGCAAAAGAAGGCGATCCTGGAACAAGCGGCGCGCGTCCCTCCCGCGCCGCACGACGCGCTCGCGCCCGCCAGCCCCGCGCACGACGAGCGCAGGAGGACGAGTCCACAGGTCGGTTGCTTAGCTATGCCACACTAATACAGCTCAATTTTTCAAGTGGGCATGATAACCAAATCCAAAACTATTAGGAATATCTACCGGAAAATACTCGATGGAGTCACAGGCTCGTTTTTAATGAAAACGAAAACTGCATCATTGTATTTTTCATATAATTAATAAACCTAGTCAGTAATCAAACTCGACACGCTGTATTATTACACCATTCAATAATGTTGCTCATTCAGATAAAATTCTGAGAACATACGACAAACTAAAGGAAATAACACTTTTTTGAAAATTCTTTTTTGTTTAAGCGTGTAGAGATAGATTATGTAATTATAATTAAATCATCATGTTGTGAAATTGAGTCAATTTCACGTCTGTTAAAAATATAAAATTGAGCAGAGCTTATTTGCAGTAAATTATTATACTCGTACCTAATTACTTCCTAGAATTTATCCCCTATTTCAGTCTATCAAAGTATCAAATTACTATGAGCAGTATGATGAGGTACCATTTGATAGTCCTGACAGAATGAAGATTAGGGATGCGGTCAAAGAAATCGATTACTGTAATGTCCGATTCTTAAGACAATGATTTCCACCCATACATGATATTATCTTATATTTTATTAATGCCTCTTAGGATAAACTAAGTTTAACGTGTGCAGACCAGGTAAATGTCAGAATTGTATAAGGGAGAAAGAGAGACAGAGAGAGAGAGAGAGAGAGAAATAATTTTTCGGGTTTTACAGTGTCTTCTTAACCTAACCGTCATTGTAGGTATTGTCTGTGCGATAAAAGAACCGTCGTGGCGTAAAGTGAAAACAACATTAAAGATTTTAAGTAGCAACCCAACCCAGCCATCCGTCAAATGCCAAATGTCATATAATATTGACAGCGGTTTATTTATTATGTTATTTTATTGTGATTTTTAATTGAAATCTTCAGAAATGTGATAAAAAATTTCACTGAGCTGCAGGGGAAATAATATTTAATATATTACAGTTTTTCCAAAGATAACAAATGGCAAATCACACCATTATTGATCAAAACAAAGTCACGAACTTGGGAAACATTGGTATGCTGTTTTTTTGGTACGTAACACTTTTATTTTAATGTTTTTAGACTTCCTAGGTAAACTCCTGTCCTTGTTATCTCCAAATATATATAAATTAAACGGAAATTCATTTAAACATGACGATATTTATTTATTTTGTTTTGGTCAATATTTTCTATGGCTAGTATAAAGAGTATTGATACTTTAAATTTATAATGCGTTTCGACTAACTTAGAATATTTCTTTTCAGGCTTGAGTACGGATACAGTAACTAAAATAAAAAAGGCCAAGTGCGAGTCGGACTCGCGCACTGAGGATTCTGTACAAATTTACCTATGAAATCAATTCCCGAATTGAGTTATGAAGATTTTTCCGAATTACAAACAATTTTTTTTTTTGTGGCGTATCTACAAATTTACAATTTTCAGATTTTTCCCTGTACTTGTTCTATGAGACCTTGATTTATGCCAAATTTCAGGATTTAAGGTCAACGGGATTCACCCCATGAACTTTGATTCCCTTGATTATAGAAATATACGTTTTTTGCGACATAAACGGCCGTATCTTTTTTTTTCGTTAACTCAGAAGTCTGATTTTTTCACAACTTCAAAAGACCGCAGACTTGAGCGTATGGTTTTAATTTTAACTCGATACCTCCAAGCGTTAAATGGTCTTAACAGATAAACAGACGGACAACCAAGTGATCCCAAAGATCTTATATACGAGATGGTCCCTTACAGGCTAAATAGATTTTTTACGAAGCAACATTACAAATTCTGAAGTGTACTTTATTTTCTTAGACATTAAGTTCATATTTTTCATAGATTAGCAAAAGGGAAAAATGTACTGAGGAAGACAACGAGAAAGTGGTAGTGTGTTCCATTTTTACCTTTATATTTAACTAGGGTATACATAAACTTGCTGTTAGCTACAATATTCCAGTCAGTGATAATAGACCGATCCCAGTCAAAGTGATAGAACCATTTTCGTTGGCACTGGGTAAGTGGTCGCTGGTGGAACCTACCTAGATAGGCAGTACAGCAGTTTCTTCACGCTATTTTCCTTTACCGGTTCGTGTTTGCATTTAAATGTTCATCATCATTACAATCGAAAGACGTCCACTGATCGACATAGGCCTCCCCCAGGTGTCGCCACAATTAACAGTTTGTTACTCATTACGCAAAAACTTATAAACGGATGAATTGAATGATAAACGTTGCAATAATATAGCTTATAACCTATATTTTTGCTAAGTTTCATCACGTGAGCAAGTTCAATAAATAGGCTACTAATATTATAAATGCGAAAGTTTGTGAAGATGGATGGAGGTAGTCGTATGTATGGATGTGTCGCGCAAAAACTACTAGACAGAACTTACATTGCAATAATATAGCACATAAGCTATAACTTTGCAGTTTCATTAGGTGCGGAAATTCAGCCAATAGGATAATTTTTATTATAGGGCGAAGCCGCTGGAAGAAGCTAGTCTAACATAGTTTCAAAATATCAAGATTTAACAGTCGCTATATAATGACGTCACAATGTTGCTTACATAACAAAAACGATATTTATCTACAGCAGCGCCCTCAAATCCCACGACGGTTTACTTTCCGCACAGACTCTACGAGTATATTGGTTTTGGAACAAAGGTATTTACCTAATATTACTTGTAAATACTAAAAGACGCCTGGTTAAGAGCAACTCGTTATTAACTTTAATTATTCAGACATTTTAACGATTATTCATGAGAACAATAGTACCTAGGTACTAGAGTCTGTGCGGAAAGTAAACCATCGTGGGATTTGAGGGCGCTGCTGTAGATAAATATCGTTTTTGTTATGTAAGCAACATTGTGACGTCATTATAGTACGACTGTTAAATCTTGATATTTTGAAACTATGTTAGACTAGCTTCTTCCAGCGGCTTCACCCTATAATAAAAATTATCCGATTGGCTGAATTTTCTCACCTAATGAAACTGCAAAGTTATAGCTTATGTGCTATATTATTGCAATGTTTATGATTAAGTTCATCTGTCTAGTAGTTTTTGCGCGACACATCCATACATACGACTACCTCCATCTATCTTCACAAACTTTCGCATTTATAATATTAGTAGCCTATTTATTGAACTTGCTGACGTGATGAAACTTAGCAAAAATATAAGTTATAAGCTATATTATTGCAACGTTTATCATTAAATTCATCCGTTTATAAGTTTTTGCGTAATGAGTAACAAACCGTTAATTGTGGCGACACCTGGGGGAGGCCTATGTCGAACAGTGGACGTCTTTCGATTGTAATGATGATGAACATTTAAATGCAAACACGAACCGGTAAAGGAAAATAGCGTGAAGAAACTGCTGTACTGCTTATCTAGGTAGATTCCACCAGCGACCAATTACCCAGTGCCAATGAAAATGGTTCTATCACTTTGACTGGGATCGGTCTATTATCACAGACTGGAATATTGTAGCTAACAGCAAGTTTATGTTTACCCTAGTTAAATATAAAGGTAAAAATGGAACACACTACCACTTTCTCGTTGTCTTCCTCAGTACATTTTTCCCTTTTGCTAATCTATGAAAAATATGAACTTAATGACTATGAAAATAAAGTACACTTCAGAATTTGTAATGTTGCTTCGTAAAAAATCTATTTAGCCTGTAAGGGACCATCTCGTATATAAGATCTTTGGGATCACTTGGTTGTCCGTCTGTTTATCTGTTAAGACCTTTTAACGCTTGGAGGTATCGAGTTAAAATTAAAACCATACGCTCAAGTCTGCGGTCTTTTAAAGTTGTGAAAAAATCAGACTTCTGAGTTAACAAAAAAAAAGATACGGCCGTTTATGTCGCAAAAAAACGTATATTTCTATAATCAAGCGAATCAAAGTTCATAGGGTGAATCCCGTTGACCTTAAATCCTGAAATTTAGCATAAATCAAGGTCTCATAGAACAAGTACAGGGAAAAATCTGAAAATTGTAAATTTGTAGATACGCCACAAAAAAATTGTTTGTAATTCGGAAAAATCTTCGTAACTCAATTCGGGAATTGATTTCATAGGTAAAGTACAGAATCCTCAGTGCGCGAGTCCGACTCGCACTTGCTCTTTTTTATTTTAGGTACTGTATCCGTACTCAAGCCTGAAAAGAATTATTCTAAGTTAGTCGAAACGCATTAAAAATTTAAAGTATCAATACTCTTTATACTAGCCATAGAAAATATTGACCAAAACAAAATAAATAAATATCGTCATGTTTAAATGAATTTCCATTTAATTTGTATAAATTCCCTGTTATCTCCAAATATGTATATATTTGGAGATAACAGGGACAGGAGTTTATCTAGGAAGTCTAAAAACATTAAAATAAAAGTGTTACGTACCAAAAAAACAGCATACTAATGTTTCCCAAATTCGTGACTTTGTTGTGATCAATAATGGTGTGATTTGCCATTTGTTATCTTTGGAAAAACTGTAATATATTAAATATTATTTCCCTTGCAGCTCAGTGAAATTTTTTATCACATTTCTGAAGATTTCAATTAAAAATCACAATAAAATAACATGATAAACAAACGGTGCCAATATTATATGACGTTTGGCATTTGACGGATGGCTGGGTTGGGTTGCTACTTAAAATCTTTAATGTTGTTTTCACTTTACGCCACGACGGTTCTTTTATCGCACAGACAATAACTAGGCTTACACTGGGGCCCTTTGGTCAAATTTGCTACAGGCCTCGCGCTGACTTAATCCGCTACTGGCCGCAACGGATATTGTGAAGGATGCATCTTGGTCGCGTAATCTCCCTTTTTGGCGATTTGGCATAGCCAGCAAGATCGTTCGATTTAACCGCCCAGATTTCTTTCTTTGAGGCTACTTGAAGTCACGAGTTTATGCCAACAAGCCTCAGATAATTGCAGCCTCTATAGAGAATATTCGACAGGAATCCGGTGATACCGGAAAAACTGCGGAGTCATGGAAAATGCGATAAAACGGGCACAAATGTATATATAGACATTGGCGGCAGCCACTTGACGGATATTATTATCTTTTTAACATAACAGAAAAAAATATACTTACAGGTCCTAATAAACATTTCCATCGCAATTTTTTTTATTTATTAAAAATGTTATACAAAAACAAAATTGGATGATTAATTTTTGCGCCACTTTGTTTAGAACATCATACCTTTTAGATTTGATGGATTGTAGCGACACTACCGAACAATTTAAAATACACCATTTTTTTTTTTCGATTTTGGCCAAGGATGATAATAATTTTTGAAAAAATACTATGATGCAATTTTACTTTTCATTAACATTGAGAGTATTCATTATTTATTATTTCTTTAGAGTAGGTACTTACTTTTCACTATTCCGTTAGTTTGGTTCCAGAGTTTTGTATTTGGCCATTCACGCCCCCGTGAAAAATTCTCATGACCTAGACAATAAAAAATTTACATATAATTCGCAGGAAAATTTTTAATTATTTAATTCCTTCAACATCTGTAAATTCCTGATATTAACAGGTGGAGAAACGCTCACCCGTGAGACGCACTGCTGAGGCGAGATCTCAGATTGGTAAGGTGGACCCCAGCGATTTAAGAGAAATGGCGGAACGGCAGCAAGTCAGAGGCGGACACACCAGCATGCCTTCGGCGGGCCCTCCTGCTATCGAGCGAGCCGGAAGCGAGCGGTTTGGAACAGAGCGAGCCGGGAGCGAGCGGGCTGCAACCGAGCGAACAGGGAACGAGCGGGCCAGCGGTGACCGGTCCGAGAGCGAGCGGAGCGGCGGCGAGAGAGCGACGCGCTCGGACAGCCTGCCGCCGCGCCGGCCGCCGCCGCCCGCTGTGCCTCCCAACGCGCCCGCGCCGCACACGCGCCTGGCGCGCGCGCACTCGCACGCCGCGCCGGCGCGCCCGCCCGACCCGCCGACGGTGAGTAGCTGCTGCCGCGCCGCTTCCGCCGCGAGGTGATCGCACCGCTCGCTGACGTCCCGTGTGCCCGCAGATCCCACCGCGCACGGGGGTAGCGGGCGCGCGGCCCTCGGGCCCGCCTCCCGCGCTGCCGCCGCGCCAGCTGTCTGCTGCCGCGGACGTCGGCGCCGCACCGAGGTGAGCGACCTCCCGGCGTTTTATAGCGCGAACTGTCTCGACGTCCGGGACGCCGCAATGTGCCGTAAAGTATTAGGAGACATTCGTCCGGCCCCAGAGGTGCCGAGGCTGACCACGGTGACGCTTGTCGCAGAGGCGCGAGCTCGGCGAGCGGGGCTGGTGGGGTCGGCGGGGCTGGTGGGGCCGGCGGGGCCTCTGGAGCGCGGCGGGGCCCGCCACAGCGGCAGGGCTCGTTGTCGGCGCCGTTCGCGTCCACGAACCCATTTACGTCGCCGCGCCACGCCGAATTCGTCATCCCGCAGCGCAACAACGTGCGCCGCTCCTCTACTACTGACAGAAGTTAATGCATCTGCGGTTCCGGATGTTTTGTCCTTAGAAGTGTATCTGTGCTGCACACCTACCCCTCCTTGTTCGAAATTAGACATTAGTCTTTCGTGTATAACCCGATGTCAAGTGTTATCAATAAAGTATGCATAAAACAGTAGAGCTTGAAAAATTACATTAATCCGTCACAAAGCAATAATATCTCTGGAATTTCGTTAATAGAGATCGGCCGTACTTGTATAAATCTATAGGTATTTTACCAAATTCTTTGAGTTAAAGGGTCTGCTCACTCCGAAATGCGACGTTGCATGCACTTTCCGAAATAAAATATAGAAATTAAATAAAAAATATATATATGGGCCAAGATACCTGACAATAAATAATATTTATTATTATGTTTTGTATTATTATAATTATTTGATACACAAAAGCGACGAACAGTGACGCATCGCCGTTCTATGCCTCGCGAATTTAAATACGCACAACGGTTTCTCGATGTGTCGCGTTGCATAGCGTAAAGTACCTAGCCTTTGCAAGCATTGTCGCATCTAAGCGCTACTCAGTGTGAGTTGACCCTTAGTTACATTTAGACAAATTGTTATATAAATGATGTTTACGACCTCCAAGGTATTGTAAAATCAATTTTGTATTATTTTACCACTAACTATTTTTGTAAGACATTTGTTATTGTTTGTTTGTTTGGCAGCATGAAATATTTTCACTTTATTATATTTCTAAGTACATTTATATTCTATTGAAAATAGAAACGCTTTTGTCGGACATTATTTTGAATACCTTACTTAGCAGTTACTTATTTATATGCATATCATAAAATTGGCTAAACGTTTACGTATATTTCGCAATATTACATTATAATAATGTTATATTTGTAGGGTTCTGTATGTCTAGAGAACACTTTTTTGCAGATTCTTAAAACTGGAAAAGTATAGTTTTCTTATGGTTTCAATGTAAGAAAACTTATAATTGTGGTACCAGAAGGTACCACTTGTAATACCAGATTCCAATCTAATAATTGTGGGTATACCATAAATTATTCCTAGATAATAAAATCTTATTTTTGATTGACCGTTGGTTAATTTAAATTCCTAATACCTATAACAGTGCGTTTCAATTAAGAGGTTCCTTTGCCGTTATGTTGGTAATATGGAAAAACAGTGTTGCTATATTTTTAGCAATGAAATTACTTAATATTAGGGAGATACTGATATTTCGTTTCTTTTAACAATTGCTTTATAATTATTATTTTTTTATTATTATTTCATAAGGAAACTGTAAAAACTATTTTTGAATAAAGCATACAACGTTGGGCTCCATTTCGATTGTCCTGTAATTCTTTCAAATACCGAAAATGCCACGCCGCAATATCGTACCTCTCCATCCAACAACTTCCTTTTAGACTTGCTTTTTTTAAATAAAATCCCATTCTCCTCATTTATTCTCTATAAAGTGGTGCGACTACCGTTAAAATCCATTTATTTTTACATTTCGTGCAAAAATTTTGGTAGAGTAGGCAACTCTTCATTTTTTCCTTCTTTTTTCTGTAGACAGACAGGGGAGCCAACATTACGGCAAAGGAACCTCTTAAGTGAAACGTATTAAACAGCGACAGTCGTTCGGAGATTATAAACAAATCGATATAATTTTAATTTCAAGCAGGTAAATGGTCAAAAATTGCAGCCTTTTTTTAGTTTTCACATTCGACTCTTGAATATAGAATTACCACAGAATGTATAAATAAAATTATTAAATATGAGTATCTGTCAAGGCTGGAGTATATTTTTGAAATTCACTTGTTTTCATGTAAAAACTTGTCCTTGGTTAGAACCAATGTTTCAGTTTATAAGTAGGTACTTATGCAGGTACTTGTATTACGTGTTCCTATGCTATATATGTACTTAAATCTGTTAAAAAGCCGATCTAAAAGTATATATTTATGTAGTTACCTACATATGTGATACCTACTGTAATGAAAAGTAACATTGTAATAAGACATAGGTACCCAACTGCCGATATTTTAGATTATATTGTTTTATGCCAAAATAAATAAAATAAAATTGTAAACTTTCTTTAATTTTGTATTGATTAATCCTTTTTTACATACAGAGTACCTAATAGGTACAGAGGTCCTTTACGTAATGATTTAAGTGGTAGGTATGTAGACAGTGTACATATATACCTACCTGCACTTAAGTAAAACAATGTAGCTATAAACTGAATTCAGTTAATAGCTACAGGTAGTAATTACTTACAATGAACTTACCAGTCGGTTGACGAAAGGAATCTTTTAAACCGTTTAGTTTGCATTTGAAAAGAGTAGGTAACAAAGATATGTAATAAGCGAGAACGACCAACCGACTAATAACTACACTTGTTTAGAACCGCTTTACATTTTACAATAATTGAATGAAAGTCATAAAAACTGCCATTTTAATCGTCTTACACTGGAGACTAGTTTCGCAACACAAATGCTTATGATCGTTTAAAAATAAAAATATAAACAATTAACTTTGGTAATTAATAAGTAATGTCCCTTACCTTATTGGTTGACATTACTCAATTTCGACAAAATATTTAGAAACTCTAGTAGAGATATTTACTTTGACTAGATATATTGCAACAGGCCTGAAAGTGGCGGCCATTGTAAGACGATAAAATGCCATCGAGTAGGTATACAAACAAACGGATCCATCACTGAAATTAGGTGATAAAAAGTGGGTATGTGGGATAATACATTTATAGTAAAACTCCACTCCTGAACGAATCACACGATGTCTGAGTTGTCTAATCTAAATATAATAAGAATTACCTACATACCTACTTCACTCGGCACTTATCTAGCGATAGTTACAATTTCTACAAAACATGCACCTAAGCTATCTAATGTATAAACAAATTACCAAAACAATTGCTTCAGCCTTTCAGAAAAATAAAATTAACTCCTTTCTTGCAAGGTGTTCATTCCGTAATATCACAGATTATGGTTTCCTTAGCGAAATTAAAATGCGACCGAATTCTCAAATTAAAGTTCCATAATGATTACCTATTCTAGTTAGTTTTGTACTGTCTCTAGTGATAGAAATACTCAAGAACATTTTAAACATTGAGTATTCATCCTTTTTTGAATTCCTTTGAGAATTCGGGGGCTCAACCCGTATTCTAAAAATAGTCTTTAATTGATTAAAAGCTATTATTGTAAATCACGAACATAATACCTAACGTTAGTTCGTAAGGTTTGCGCCATTCCCGATTAAAGTTTATAAAATTTCAGATTTCTTGTAGCCCTAATCGATATTATGGTCTAGCTTGCTGGCTGTTTCTCCTCGACGTTAGGTAATTTTTCGTTAGCGACTGCTTAGCACATTGACAATTTTGAACATTTAAGAGACAAATTTACAAAATATTGAGAAGGACAGTTACCTATTTACTAGCTTGGTAACCAAGGAAAACATTTAGAAAGAAATAAGTAGGTTAATAGGACAAATATAGAAGTTAAAGAATATAAGTACTTATGTAGTATGAAAAATGTTCTAAGCTGTCCCCTTTCCTCTACTAAAAGTTCGTTCATTACAATTACCGGAATAGATCTTGAACGCTCGGCGTCAGAGTAGGGATCGCTTTGCGCATTCCATACATTGGCGAGCCAATCGTCTTCGTTGTTAGATACATGCAGCAACGCAGGGAACGAATCAGGAGTGACGTCTTTGACACGATGGCGCGGCGAGCCAATCACTGACACTCCCCGCCCCCGCGTCTCACTTCGCACCACTAAAGAGACCGAATATTTGACTTCTGCGCAATTCGAAGCCAGAACTCAATATCCGTGCCGGTAATTGTACGTTCTGTCATTGTTTTAGTATCGACATAAAACAATCTGCTTTAAATTTAATAATAGTTTATAATGAATAGAATACAGGTCCAAGACTTAAGAAAATACTGTTATGTCTACTTAGAAATAAAGTTCCTACTTCCCTACAACTCACATTGACACGACACAATATCAATAAGTAATTAATTATACCTAAGTACCTAAACAAAAATTATAACATTTCCATTCCTGGCAAAATACTCAAAATTCACATTGACGTCCATAACAAACTGCAGTAAAGTATAAATACATAAATATAATAATTCAATAGTTACTTTTCTACATACAAGACAGGTAGGGTACAATCAAAGCATTAGGAATGGCTAGCTCATCTTTATCAACCAGTTACATATTTATTTTAACAATTTTTGACAGTGAAGTGTTACAATCCTATCACTTCGTTGTTTCTCATTATATGTATAAGGATACACCCACCAAAAGAATGTCTAATCTAAGACTTTCCCTTGATTTCTGATTTAAGCATAATGAAGTTGAATATTTCTCAAATTTTACTTGAAAACCTGTCAAAATCCAAATTTTGGTTCTTTTGGTCAAAATAAAAAACAGGTTTTCATACCAACATGTAAGTAGTATTTGAGATGTTCTTAACTCAGAATACTTAATTCAGAAACCCGCCCTTTACACATTAGGTACCGTACCGTTTCCATTCTACATCCTTTATTTGGAAACTTTCTTCTAGTTTGTTTAGAAAAAACATTTTTTAATATTTTTATAAATTAGTTACTTAATTTATGTTATATTAGCTTATTAATGGAATGTATATTTACCTACTACTACCTCTCAAATTAAAAAGGTTTTTTAAATGGCGAGGGGGTTCGTAGGTATACCTACTTATAAACCTGTTCACCCTTACTTAGCTTTTAACCTTTATAGGTACACGCTCAAAATATAAACGTGTAGTTAAAACATCATATCGATTTTAAATCATAATGTTTTGCAATCAAAAATATAATATTTTATGGTGTCAGTAATAAGGGCTAGTGACTAAGGGTTTTAATCAGTAAAACCCCTAGTCACCAGTAACAAAAGGTCGGTACGGTAGGTTGCAGGTGTGCAATTTATCAAATCCACAAACTATTTGATGGCACACGGGGCGCCGACAAGTTCTTTCTTGCATAACCTGCTAGCGCCACTTGCATTGGTCTTTGCACTTGGTAGTGTTCTCTCCTCACGAAATCACTAATTGGTAGACATTCTTATTGCCAAGATAGGTAGGTTACAGAAAACACAGCATTGAAGTAGGAAGAAGAAGAGAAACAAAATTGAAGTAGGAAGTATAAAAATCAGTCGATTTTTTTCAATAAGTGCAACTTACTAGTTACCCATAAAACATTACCGTAATAGACAAACAAAGACTCCAATAAACACAGGACAACACATTACTTAATTAATGCTCATCTTTTAGAATTCCACTACACTTGTCCTTTTCGTCTCCAACCTAAAAAATGAATTGAATGTTATTTATGAAGGTAATCTTATTTTAAAATATAAAACATGGTTAAATGAAGAAGGCGCAGTATTAGGTCGCATATCAATTATGGCACATATACTTATATGATAAAACGACAAGATCTATAATGTATTCGCGTTAAGAAAATAGTGACTCATCGTTGTCACTCAGCTTAGCCACGCTCCTTGACCAAATGACAAGTAGATGTAAGCCTAAAATGAATATTGCACCTATTCGTAAAAATAAAATAGTCTAAGATCTCAGAGCGATCTGACATAACTTATTTTCACATGGATGAAACCTTAGGTTCTCAGTTGCGTCTCATGTGCTTTGAATACCTGTGTGCTTGTGGAGCTCCCCCTTAATATTATCTATAACATATATAATATTGTCTATAACCGAATATCATCATAATATGTTGGAAATATGCTCCAACTGCAAATGAGCGTGGTATTAGGTACGTTTGTATGGAAATTCATCCGTCGCCGGCCCCTTAAGTTACACAGTCCGACATAAGGTAATTGTCTTTCTATTGTGTCTCTAATTACGACATTCAAAGAGTTAATAACATAATATTTAAAAATTATACATGTAAAAATAAGTGATTTTTGTGGAGCTTTAAATCGTCTGACAGAAGTTTTGGTCCATGGAAAGCGTCTGGCACTTATGACAGGACCTAGGTACCTACTAATTTAGAATAATATTCTACAAAATATACATAATATAAAAATCAACCATAAAATTTTAAGTTAAGTAACTCTTAATTTTAGGTCCCTTTGTCATCAGGTACCTTCCCAGGAGCTGGGGCTCCACAAGCACACAGGTATTCAAAGCACAAGAGACGCTACTGAGAAGTTAAGGTTCCATCTATGTGAAAATAAGTTATGTCAGATCGCTCTCGGATCTTGTATAAAAGTGAAAATGACGATTCTAATTAAAATTTAAAATTTTATTTTTTTGAAAATACTGTGTTGTGAAAAGTTTGCTATAGGTAGTATAGTATTAATGGTGTAATTTTGACCCCAGTATGATTACGGCTTTACTCAGTTGCACTGATAGATATGTCCATATGACAGACTCACAGGTACCAAATGGGTGGATATCCACATAAGCGAAATATTCGTAGCGAAGATATGCAGTAGCGAAGCGGTAAACGGGATACAAAAATCAAGCACGCAACTGAACAGAGTTCACTGTGCATCCTTGCACCATTTACTCATGTACCGCTCGTACACACACTTATGTACCGTTTCACAGCGTCACTACACTCACTACGCACCGCCACCGCCTAACTAGCTTGCAAATATCTGCTAGAAAAGCATCGTTAACCTAAGAGAATTTGAAATTTACAGTCAGACAACACTTCAGCCACGTCACCGATCAGTTAGGAACCTGATTATTATTTCGGAAATTGGCTGTTTAAGTCTGACGTGTGGAACCGATGTCCTACGACTTTAACTTAGGTACCTACATTTTTGTTGTCAGTCACTGACGGCGACTTGATGGTGACGTGACTAATGTGATTCGATGAATCTTTACCCATTACGGGAAATAATTGTTAGAAAAAGAAGCATATAATACCTAAATTTTTCATATAGAAATATTATGTACCTAGTTTAAAGTAATAAATATAATGGCTTATTTATGTACGTGAATATGTAAGTATATGTGCCATTACTGTGGAAATTGTCCACTCGTCTGAAAAGTGTTCAGAGGAGCATTAACAGTTCAAGAATCCTGTGCGTGCCTTATTAAATTCCTCTCGTTCTTAATTTTCAGTAGTAGGTAGAGGAGGCGCCAAAGGGAGTTGAGTATGCAAAATATGAGGACCGGTTTCTGTGAATGGTTTCAGACTCAGAAAAGCATGCAGATTATGATTCTGGATGTTGCCAGGAGGCATATTGGTCCATTTTTTTTTTATACCCTTCTTTCTGAAGCAGCAAGTAAATTGACTGAACAAATGCTTAGAATCATTTTAATAATTGTTTAAGTAACAAATCTAATTGTTTTTTATGATTAAATATATCTATAGGAAGTCAACTAAAAAAAAAAGTGAGTCGGACTCGCGCACTGAGGGTTCCGTAAAAATTTACACATGAAAACAGTTTAATTCCCAAATTGAGTTATGAAGATTTTTCCGAATCACAAGAATAGTTTGTTTTTGTGACGTAATAACAAATTTACAGTTTTTAGAATTTTACCTATATTAGTGCTATGAGACCTTGCTTCATGCCAAATTTTAGAATACTAGCTCAATGGGAAGTACCCTATAAATTTTGATTCCCTTAGGGGTGTCGAAATACACGCTTTTTTGCGACATAAACGGCCGTATCTTTTTTTTTTCGTTAACTTAGAAGCTTGATTTTCTCACAGCTTCAAGGCTGCGCAAAAGGAAAAAACGGAACCCTTGTAAGATCACTTTGTTGTCCGTCTGTCTGTCTGTCTGTCTGCCTGTCTGTTTGTCAAGACCCTTTATCTTGGGAACGAGTGGAGGTATTGCGGTGAAATTAAAAGTCTATTCTCAAGTCTATGGTCCCTTGAAGCTGAGAAATAATCAAACTTCTTCTTCTTTCGGTTAACGAAAAAAAAAGATACGGTCGTTTATGTTGCGAAAAAAAGTGTATTTTGACACCCTCAAAGGAATCAAAATCCATAGAGTACCTACTTCCCGTTGGCCTAGAATTCTGAAATTTAGCACGAAGCAAGGTCTTATAGCACAAGTATAGAACAAAATCTGAAGATCGCGTTGAAATTAAAATTATAATATCCTCAAATCTGCGGTCCCTTGAAGCTGTGAAAAAATCAAGCTTCTAAGTTAACGAAAAAAAAAGATACGGCCGTTTATGTCGCAAAAAAGCTTGTACCTATTTCGACACCCCCAAGGAAATCAAAATTTATAGGGTACTTCCCATTGAGCTAGAATTCTAAAATTTGGCATGAAGTAAGGTCTTATAGCACTAATATAGGTGAAATTCTAAAAACTGTAAATTTGTTTTTACGTCACAAAAACAAACTATTCTTGTGATTCGGAAAAATCTTCATAACTCAATTTGGGAAAAACTGTTTTCATGTGTAAATTTTTACGGAACCCTCAGTGCGCGAGTCCGACTCACGTTTTTTTTAGTTGACTTCCTATAGATATATTTAATCATAAGAAACAATTAGATATTGTTACTTAAACAATTAATAAAATGATTCTAAGCATTTGTTCAGTCAATTTACTTGCTGCTTCAGGGAGAGGGGTATAAAAAAAAATGGACCAATTTGCCTCAAGGCGGTCCTCATATTTAGCATACTCAACTCCCTATGGCGTCTGCTCTATTAGGTAACAACAGAAAATTAAAAGTTAAAAAAAATATCATTAGGTACTCGTGCGAGTTAAAAATGCAGAATAAAAAATAACAGGTAGCAAGTAAAAAAAAAAAAAATAAGATAATGATATCTACTTTTATAAAGCCATAACCCAAACCCAACCTGAGAACATAACAAAATCATGACAAACGAACGAGTGAGTAACCCTATCTAGATTATGGTTAAAAACGCCACGAAAAAACTGTTAGTGTTGTGGTATTTTGAACTTAGATAAATCTATTAATATGTTACCGGCAATCTGTATAATTCAGTATTCTATACAATACCAGGCAATGTGTAGAATACCAAAAACGTGTAGGTAATGTATGAAATATTATTTATTTAATACTTTGTACTTGCCTAGGTATTCTATACAATACCGATTGTGCAGCTGGTAATGTGTGTAAAAGACGAGAGCAGGGATTGAGGTGACGTAATTTTATGACATTCCGACACGGACAGATTAGGTTAGGTTGTAAGCAAATTACATTGTTACTTAAAGCCAGAAGATTTTTTAATTTCATGTTAATTTTATTATGTACTTACATTATATAATCAGGTCTTATTTCAGTCCGCGGGGTTTAAAGCAAGGCGCCTATTACCGAGAGGTTATAAAAAAATAACCACGAAGGCTAACGCTATGGGGGTGGGTAGCCTTCTAACCTAACCTGTCCTTTTCGGGGTGCCCTGAAATTATATCAATTCCTTCCCTACACTCGTCATTTACACACAATGATTTTAAGTTATAAAATATGTTTTGTAATTTTATAGGTAGGTTATTTTTATTTTACACATTGCTTGTAAACCAGCAGGTACTCTATACAAGCCCTAGGAATGGATACATTACCTAGGTAAAATATGTAATGAACAATACTATTCATAATATTTCATACATTGCCAGGACGCCCCGGGTATTTTATACATTGCCAGGCCGCCCCTAGTATTATATAAGAATACCTGAATTATACAGATTGCCAGTTACATATATATGTAATTCTTCTATACAAGTGTTTTCACCTAACTCCTTCTAAACGGCTTGACCGATTTTAAAGTAATTTTGTGTGTATATTTGAGTGGGTCCCTGGAAGGTTTGAGAATACAATTGTACCCAGTAGCTCGCGCTGCAATTTCGTTCTCAATTTTTTTTCTGACGAAAAGCCAGTTTTCTGACATGACAACTTCTGTCAGGAAAACTAGTTTATTATGTAGTTATAGATCTACATCATTTTGAAAAGAAGGTTTTCGCTCTATGCAGGTAGATAAATTAAATCCTGGAGGTTCCTGGATTCAAGTAGGTATTATTCGGTTTTCCAGTAGACTTGTCAATGGGTGCATGTACCTACTACTTTTGCCTACTGGAAATATGGGTGTGGTATTGTTATTTTTTGTAGCTTAACACCACAACAAAGCACTTTTGAGCAAGAATGAAGAGATTCGCCTGAATTTTTCATTCATGTAATACCTTGCCAATTTCACACGGGGATCTGGTCCCACTGCCTTTCTGTTGTTTTTTTGAATATGTTTTAATGTTATTCATTTTACTTTTTTTTATTTCACTCGTGTGTATCAGCCCTTCTGGAGTAAGAATCTGAGGAAATGAATGTGATAAGTTAAAATCTTAACCTTACAAATGTAATGCGAGTCTTGTAAGAAAACTTAAAAGAAATGAAATCATAAAAAAATTGTAAGTAAATCTTAAAACAAAAAAAAAAGACTAGAAGGAACTTGTGAATTTTCAAAACAAGATTACTTACATAATCCGAGTCCAGTTGATTAGGATCTATTTCTTGTCCTTGAAGTTGGTCAATTGACTCGTGAACTCTCCATTTCATCTCTAAATTATCAAAACTATTAATCCTTTTGCGTAATTCTCTGAAATATTTAAAATGTATAAATACATAACATAGACAAACTACAAATCTTATTTGAAGTTAAATCGAATATTCAACTAATATAATATAATAATATTCCACAACTATCACACAACGCCGTCTAGTCTCAAGCTAAGCAGAGCTTGTGTTATGAGTACTAGACAACTGATAAACATACTTATATATTTCTAAATATTTACATACATATTATAGATAAATTACACCCAAACACAGAACAAATGATCATGCTCATCACACAAACATTTGTCCTGGGTGGGAATCGAACCCACGACCTCCGGTATAGCAGTCAGGGTCACTAACCACTAGACCAACAGGCCAGTCTAACCCTGCTTCTAGTCTCTCTTTTCGGCTAAATTCTAAACTAAGGTGTAGTTTACTCGCCGGGAACCTCCCTCCTTGTGCCTTCTGTCGATTAGGTACTCTTTCACTTGTGATTTATTTTCAGATTTGGTATGCTACGAGTTCGTGCTTATTTTTACATACCAAACGGGTCGTGAAGTGCTCTTAACCCTTCACGAGCCGTCTATCGTCAACGTGAGCATGGTTTCAAAAGCTTGTTGTTTGAGACAGAGGTACCTAACGTAAAAAAGAAATAACGCCTAAACGCTCTGTTAGTATTAGGTAATTCCGTCACACACTCGATTTTTTCACAATATTTGTTTCAGGCAATACCTACTTATATGTTCTTTTTAATTTCAATCTGGCTACATAAAGCATCTCGACATTTTTTTTTTTTACTTTTTTAATAAATTTATGAGTTCATTCAAAAGGAAAGGAGATAAAGGAGGAGTTTATGAAGGGCCAAAATTCACGCAAAATAACAGATTTTCATCGACGTTTACTGGATTAGTTTTACACAAATGTATGATTTGATTTCAATAGAAATCTAGATAATATCCACAAGATATTATCTAGTGTTTCTAAAATATCTAGAAAAGAGAGTGTGTAATAACATCATGATCACGTAAGACTGGTTGTATGGAAATGTAACTCGGGTTGGCCGCTTTTAAGCGAGGTTTGGATTAGTTTTGATAGTGTTTCATTTGACGCTTCTCCTTTCCGATTCTGATTCGGTTTCCGATAAATGCTTTTTTGGACCTTATTGGAAAATTTAAGGTAAGCACAAAAAGCAATTATAAGTAAAACAAAACGTAACAATCCATTTCGTTGTGGTGTTAATCTTATTATCTACTGATAGTTTTCACCATAACCTAACTACGTTGTATTGCCAATACTTCTAATCCTGATATCTTTTCAATTTTGATATCAAAAAGAAAATTTTCAGAAAAACAAAAAAGTACTTACAAGTTGATGTTGGTAAAGGCTTCTTCTTCGGTGTAAAATTCTGAATATCCACATCCAGGTATTTTAAAACTGATTAAATGATCTAAATTTCTTATTCCTGAGATCCAACCAAGTTTCGGAATATTTGTACATTCTATCCATACGTCTGTCCAAATGTTGCAGTTTTCAATAGTATCACTAGTTACACAATTTTCATCATCCGATATAACATAAATATCATCATTAGGAGAACTCCGTTCAGTGTTCACTGAATGTTCTTCAGTAGTGACATTTTCTAGATCCGACTGTGGTAAACTAAGATTTATTGTTTCATTGTTGGTATTATACTCATTTCGCGAAGGCGATATCATTTCGGTCAACTTATTTTGGACAAGCTTCCTATTAATTTCTTCAGGTTTTAAAATAAACATGCCTCTTTCGTGACTTGTACTTTTAGCTATGTGTTCATTATTTTGTGTAGAAAATACAGCAGATATCTTTATTTGAGAAGCTGCTGATGATGATGCTTCACCAAATGCTTCTTGTGATGTTTCAGGAATCGGATTTAGATTTGAAATCGCTACAGGTTTTAATAATGATATTGCATGATTATCTTCTATACTTAGACACGGTTTTAATACAACTGGCATGGTTTTTGTCGCATTTTGAGGGTACTGTAAAGAAATCTTTTTTAAAACACCATCTGATGCTAGGTGATAAAAGCCATTTGTTTTGCGAATTTTAATAGGCTTTACTATTTTTATTTGGCCTTTTTTAGATGGCGAACATTCTTTTGATCCCTCTGTTTTGTTTATGAGGATATTCTCTTGTGTGTCTAGCTTCTCATGTTGATAATTATTTATTTCGTCATTTATACAAAAATTAGTTTCTAAAGGGATCAATGCGCTATTGATGCGGTTATTGCTACTAGGCACGAATGATAACGGGTTTTCTACTACTTTCAAATTGTCTACTTTATTGGTTGTAATCCAAAATCCTCTTGTCCTTTTTAATCTTCTAACTTCTAAGATTGTCTTAATGGTCTCAATTCCTAAAGTGTCTTCCATTTCATATGGTCCAACAAATACGCAATATTCGTTGTCATTAGGAATTGCGTATATACCAAATTGTGGAGCTTCTGGTTGTTCTATACATTTCTTAGAAGATAAACGCACAGTTTTTCCAGATAATCGTGCAACGCTAATAGCATTTATAATACTTCCATATTTGACGAAAAATCCTTTTCTGAAAAACCGGATTTCACTAAAATCATTTTCTATAGTCATCACAAACCATTTTGATGATCCCGCATCGTCAGAACACCCTGCATTACTTTCAACCTCATTCTCCGTAAAATTTTGAATATCCTTTTCCAGTTCTATACTTTCAATTAACGATTTTTCTACTGTTGTATTATTCTGTTCTTTTTTCTCAAGTAACGAATCCCTTATTTCTATATCATGATCACATACATTTAATGGTTCTGTGTGTTCTGTATTTTCAAAAAACAAGTTGTTAATCTCTGAATCCCCTTGGTCAAATACATCTAATGTACTTATATCGTTTTGTTCCATATTCACGATTCCCGAGTCACTTGCCGCAGAATCATTTTGATTAAATACTGACAATGTTTCCATATCCATGTAAATTCCTGGAGTACTTGATTGTCCAGCCTGTCCGTTACTATCGACAATTTTAGATACAGAGCCAATTAATTCCCAACAGAAAGACAAACCACGTAAAATACAGAAATTATCTTTTAACTCTGTTGCATTAATGAGTAAGTTTCTTACAGTTTCAGGATATTTATTTAATTCCGCAAATCGAATATCATTTATGTCAATGCAGTTTTCAAAAAATGGGTTTGCTGTACTAACTGCCATGAAAATTCTGAACGGTGGTTTTCGCGACACTAAAAAAAGGTTTTTCCGTTCTCGATATCTCTTTAAAATAAAATCCCAAGTATGCAGTGCTACTTTCCCATGTTTCGGAGGTTCTAAAGAATTTTTAAAAAGGCCATTATTTTTTTGTTGCCTAAATAGTTTATAATGAGTTTCTAACCAAGTCACCAGACTGGTGTTATTGTCTAATCGCCTTCTCTTTGACATAGGTACCTGGTCGTTACCGGTTTTATGACTATCAAAGAGTAATTTCAGAAGACGAGCAGTCTCATTTTTGGCATCCCTGGGTGGTGTAATTGTTGTTTCTTCTCCGCAACATTTATTGTAAAGTAAATTCAATCTTTCTTGAAGCCTTTTATCATTCTTTTCCATATTCGATATTTTATGATTTGTATTTTTGTAATAGCCATTACTGTATTTTCTTCCTTGGTATGCAATCGTCCTTGAACTCGACATACTTTTACTATCCCATAAATCTAAATTATCACTATCTTCAGAACCAGATATGATTTCATACTTCTTATTGCTATTCAATTCATTATGCCTATTCAACCTTTTCACGGCGTGCCTTGTTAGCATACCCTTTTCAGTATTCATATTTATAATGTCAGATGCAGAACTATCTTTGGGTACAGGTTCTGTATCGTTAGTTAAATTGCGATTAAGTTGAATTTCTTCCTCCGGCATAGTATAAGCTGTAATTTTATTGATATTCGTAGTTTTATCCATACTTTTTGAGGTGTATATTTTAGTTAGCTTAACACTTGAATTATCAGTTATTTTTATTTTTTTGACTGAACGTTCACGTCGCTCAAAATCCTCGATATCGTTGACGTCATTCTTTTCTTTTGAGTTTTCTAAACAACCAACATCGTTTATACTATCTTTCGACACCGGTTCTTTATCTCCAGTTTCATGTGAAAGTGGTGCGCAAGTATCTGTGAATTTACCTTTACAAAAGCACTTGTATAGTTTATGAACCATACACCAAGGTTCAATATTTTCACAATTCAGTTTTAATGCGACTATTGATAAATTTTGTGTTTTCTGATTTTCATGTTTTAAACTCATATGACTGTAGAAATCTGCATATTTTTTTGATGTTTTCCAATTTCTTTTTTCTCCCTTTAATAAAATTCTTTTTTCACCACTTACAATAACGGTTTGATGAAATTTTTGCTCCTCTTTTGCTAAATTGTAATTGGTTTGACTGTCTATACTTAATAGACTAGGAAATGCGTTATTACAGCCGATGTAAGGCATATCACTTTTATACTTTAAAAAGTCACATTTACAATCAAACATGCATTCCACACGGCCGCAATGCTGCTTTAAATTGTGTGTTCTGTCTAAGGACTCGCAAATGCAACCATAAGAACAATGCATTTTACTGCAGTTCCTCTTTAAACTGCCTTCTTCGGATTCAGGTAATGTAATAACTGTGACGTCAAGCCTATCTAATTCACCAAATCTTCTTTTCGCTTTGTCTTTAACATGTGTTGGAGTATTTACAACGTTTAAATCTTCACATGGAGATGCCTTTAACTCCTGCTCTTGATTGAATACTTTATCTTGTATTAAACTTATTTCAACTGCAGCCAATATTTTATTTACTATGTCTTTGATTTCAAGTTGTACATGTGGCTGTACATTTATAGCTACTGATGGTGGATTCGTGAAAAGTCTGCTTGTATCGAGTTGCCCTGGCGTGTTAGAACAATGATCTACATCACGGCGCATCAATAATCTATTTTGATTACATTTGTAAGATAATTCAAATGTCACGTAATCTCTGTTTAGTTGAACCGCTTTAGATTTTACAACTGTGCCTAAAACAGATACTGATAACTCGGCCCATTTTTGGGATATAGTACCGTCCTCTTCACGAAAATTGTTTAAAAAATTAGTAATTAATGAATCAAAAGCAGTACCGTATGTCGGCTGAACATCCAGTCCAGGTTTTGGAAGATTAATTAATTCGATTTTGCCAACGTGATATTTTTGATGTGAATTGTCAAGCAATTGTTTTTTACAAAGAGGGCCTGGTTTAAATGTAACTGCCAATGAATTGCGCAAAAGCCTTTTATTTTTATTTCCTTCGTGCTGTTTCAAACATTGTTTCATATGATTTTGTGAGGGTAAACACTGGGGTTTACTTGCTAAATCGTAACTGCAAATTCTTTTTTTCACTCCTCCGTAGCTTCCGTTCACTTGGATCAGTTTTCCATTCCACAAAACAAACTGGCGTGGATATTTTTGGTGTTCTGGATTAAGGTTTATAAGCATCTGCCAAGTTGACCTTGAAATGGGTGTTTCACCCCTTAAAATCTTTGTTGCCAATTTTTTTGTATTATCGTCTCTTGAAGAACCTCGACGTATTTTTTTAAATAAAACATTTTGTTGCGTTTCCAGGTCAGTTGTTAGGTAATTGTAGATATCTTGTTCAAAAGATTTTCTGATGTCTCTAACAGTTTTTACTTTGAGTCTTGAATTTTTTTTTGGGATGTAATACTTACCGGTTTTAGGAGTATACTCACAAGTAATATTTGTTTTTTCATGAATTTTTAGAGGCGTAGCTGGTACTATATTTAAAAGATCATATAGATTATTTTTATGTTTAGTTCCAACTCTCGTTATATTCGAAGAAAACACTTTAGCACTGTTCTCCATTGTTTGAAAAATCTGAAACAATAATAAGATTGATTTTGTAACAAAATAACAGATCCTACCTATCCTATCTATATTTTTATGTGCTAACTTTAAAATAACAAAAAATAACTCGTCATTGTTATTTTACTTGATTGTAACACCACGGCAGAAGAAAAACAAGATTGAAATGCTGTTTTTAATAATAGTACATTGTAACACTAGGGGTGAAAGTAACTCATTTCGTCCCGAGAAAGAGTTGGCGGCCGAGCGTAGCGAGGTCGTAAATTCGAGGGACTAAATTAGTTACTTTCACCCCAAGGCAAGCACTGTGCTTTTCATTATCTTTATTTAGAGAGAATTTTTTTTAGAGAAATCATTGTTTACTAACAGAAGAACCTTATAAAAAGTACCAAATATTAGTATTTTTTAAATGATTAAATATTATACAAAATTCCCAAGTCGGTTGACTTATTAGACAGACGGTATAGAATCTTGGAGTAGTGAATTTTGTTTGTTTGATGAACTTGTAAATATAATAATGTACTTATATTTCTCTAATATAAATATGATTTGGTCGACCAAATTGTCTTTTAATTACCTATCTCACAGATGGTGTAAAAAGTAGAGTATGCAACACGGGGATAAAGCTGTCTTTGTCTTGGGCGGCTTGAATTCCTCACTTCACTCAGGTTTCTATATTAACTCCCTCGCAATGCTCGGGAGTTAATTTTATAAATTCCTCACTATCGTTCGGGATTAATATCAGCAACCTTCGTTTCGTTCGGAATTCAACATGCCGTCCGCGACTTAAAGACACTGCTTTATCCCCTAGTCACATAAACTACTATTATTACCTCATATCTTCCAAACCGCTCAACGGATTTTGGTAATTAACATATCGTTAGATTCGTCTTGATAACCTAAGTGTTCTTAGATGGGTGACGCTAGAAAAAAAACAATATATTGACTGTGAGATGCTATATTTTAGAGCAAAAAAAAATTTTTAATATTGCAGAATCTGTACCAAATTAAAGGGCTTGTCGTGAGGATTTCAAAATTGTATGTCATGACCATAGTAAAAAAAAGTATAATAGGATATAATTATGTTATTTTTTTTGTACTAGTGGTTACTCTCGACTTCGTTATTTCCCTATTTTGGGCCAATCGTGTAAGAAAAGGTTATCCATTTCAGAAATATACATATCCCCCCCTCGAGAATTAAGACCCATTTACGCGAGAAATGAAAAGTAGCCTAAGTTACTCCTTGTTACATCGTTAGGCTTGCCATAATCATGGCGGTAGGTGCCCTCTTTGAGGAGTGGTTGGAGAGGCGTTCCGGCGTCACATTCCGCATGAGGCAGTTCCTCACCGGACATGGTGAGCTCGGGGAGTTCCTGCACCGGATTCAGGTGGAAGAAACGCTCGGGTGATTCGCCATTGTGCGGACCACCCAGAGGACATGGTGTAACTTACGGTGGAGGTGAGCCCCGCATGGGCGGAGCACCGTCGTGTCCTCATGGGGACAATCGGCGACGGTGACCTCTCACACCAGACCCTGGTCCAGGCTATGGTCCGGACTGAGGGGCAATAAGTGGCGGTCGCCTCCTTTGCGACTCAGTAATGCTAGTGATGGTGACAGCAACCCACGTGAGGGAATGGACATCGTCACGCCCCAGCCGCTGAGACCCCGACCCTGACTACCAGCCACCGTAGGCGCGGGCATTCGGACGACCTGCAATGTGTAGCTCGCAATCCAGCCATCCGGCTTTTGTCCAGACCGAACCCAAATCGTCGATAGCGTGTCGTTTACTACGCGTTCCTCAAAGAGATATCAGTAAAGCCATAGGGGCCCAACAGGGCCGTTACCTACGTTCCTCAAAGAGGTATCAGTAAAGCCATAGGGGCCCAACAACAGGGCCGTTACCTAAACCTATCCTGTAACTTGTGGTCCTAGAACGATAAAAGACACAGGTGTGGTTTGAGTCAGTAAATGTTTGACACGACCTCCCGCTCCACTCAAGAGCAGAAGAAGTCATTACATAATTTCTCACCTCAAAAAAACCTATATCTCAATGAAAGTCAAATTTTGTTTAAATGTCGAAGTTTTATCCCATAATATATGTATTTTGAAATCCCGTTCCCGCAAAAAAATGAAAAGTAGCCTTTTTGATAGAAGTATCGAATACACATTGATGTACCTACTTACCTACATTTAGTAAACAATTTTTTTTTAATATTACAAACAGACATTACAATTTTTTTTATGATACATTATAAGCGTAGCGAATGCCTAGGTAGGTTTGTGAACTTATTTTATTTTATTTATTTGGCTCACCAACAATTGACTACACACATACCTACAAAGATAATTATGAAATACATGGAATAAACTTATAGACTAGTGCAGCAATTCCTTAGAGCTAAGCACAACATCCGTAACTTTACTGTTAGTTGCCTACTTAAAAGTAACTTACTCACCAAACACAATAATTACCGCTTATAACTAAAAAATTAAATTATTTCAACTAAAAACTAAGTTAACAAGCCAGCCTGACCATAGCATTGTTTCTTGTTTTATATACAATACTTTTAAACCTACCAAGTGAGTCAGAGTGGACATCGATAAGATCACTGTAGTAGTTTAATAATTTGTATAGACGCGGAATGGGAGAATTAGCACCAAGAACGGTTCTACGAAGAGGAGGACGCAAGGGGGTTAAATAGGAGTTCGTGGGCTTTTCGTAAGCACACGAAATTGGACGCAGCTCAACAATTGGGGACAGTCAATTTTACACCTCAAGATTTTAAATATAAACAATAAATCCAGTAAATCTCTCCTCTTCTGTATCCGATTGCTTCTTTTTAGCTATCCCAAAAGAGTATGCTAAGTGCCACAGAAATCTTTCTTGGACCCTTTCTAATCTTAGCGTGTGAGTGGCATAGTGTGGTCTCCACACAGTACTGCAATACTCTAACGAGCTGCGGACTAAACAATTATACAGCAGCAGAGTTTTAGTTTTATTGTGCCGAAAACAAGTACCTAACATTTCTCAAGACAAACCCAAGCATTCTTGAGGCTTTTTTAACAACATTTTCAATGTGGGGTACAAAAATGTCAACTGTCTGTCGAATAGAACTCACTATAAATGTACATAGATCACTAGATAAGTTTTGCAATACAGCTTTATTTATTACAATATTTCAAAATAATTACTATCATAGCTATCACTTATTCATTCGTAGAAACCAATAATTAAAAGTTTGCTTAGATTTTTATTTTGGGAGATCAGAGCAGGCCAGTAGCCTGATTCACGTAAAATCAAACAAGCCAAATATCGTTGAAGTTTTATAGTCGTCCGATCGAAGTCCTATCCAAAATCGGTAGGTATTCACGTGTTCCTTAATCGGGATTGGCTAAAACGACAACTCAACTGGCTCGAAACTAAACGATCTATCAACGACTTATTTCCAGTTACAATAATAAGTAGTCTATCAGGATAATGAAATAAAGATGCTTGTTTGATGCTTTTTTTTTGCTTTTTTTGATGTGCTTTGAGTTAAGCTCGCCTATGTACAAGAACTTTGTTAACCACTTATTTTGTGTTGTTATAGTGTACAATAAAGAATTAAAGATGTTTTTTTTTTTTAAATCGACTTTCCGATCAAACGACTTTAAAATCGATGTAGTTCAAACTCGATTGATAGATATGAATACGGTAATGGTCTAAACGACTAAATCGCTACGATAACGTTACGGTTTTGATTACGTGAATCGGGCTACTGGTCCTAAACAACTAACGACTTAGTGTCGCTGGCAAACTTCTTTCCTTTAAACTGATCCTTAATGACTGGATATAGACAAAGTCACAGGGTGCTAGATCTGGACTGTACGGAGGATGTTCAAGCAGTTTTACTCCGACATCTTGTAATAATAATAATAATAATAAAAAACATAAAAAACATTGTTTAGGCAGGGGCCATAGCCTTAACATAGTTCCTGGTAACCAGTCCACTTAAGACTCCAAAAACCATAGCTTTATATTAGTTTTTCACATGTTGCAATAGTTTCCCTTTAACCGGGGGTTGTCCTTGGATGCACTAGCATAGCGCATACAGGGATAATCGCCGGTTGGTACCACGTTCCATTAGAAGCAGCTAAAAGGGCCTCTGCGAGTTGGTTTCGGCTCCTCGTATGCCTTCCAAAGGTCCAGGACCTCATGGTCCTGAGATAAATAAATGTATAATAATAATAATAATAATCACTATAATAGGCCGGATATCATTCTACAGGATAAAATAAATAAAATAACCTACCTAATAGATATTGCTGTTCCTAACACACACAACATACAGAAGACAATAACGGAAAAAATTAGTAAATACGTAGAACTTAAGGAGGAAATAACTAGAATATGGCGACAAGAAAAGGTTTATGTGGTCCCTATCGTCCTTTCCACAACAGGGGTCATCCCGCATCATCTCTTCCATAGTCTAAAGTTATTAAACCTTAAAGACACACTTTATATACTTTTACAAATAGCTGCCATCTTAAATACATGTCGCATTGTCAGAAAGTTCTTACAAATAGACGAACACGAAATAGGTCTACTTCAGTATGCTTCCTCCACGTAACACACCACACGCTACATTTACTTGGCTTGGCCCGTAAATGTAGCTAAATACCAGCCTAAGAGCTGAGAAGTAAAAACAGAAACAAAAATAATAATAATAATAATGGCTCTCCTTGGCCAACGAGAACTGGCGCAAACCTATAGTAATGGATACTAATGAACGCAAGGAAGTATGGAAGGGCAAGGAGCTTCACGGGCGCTTTTACCGGGCCTTACATGGGCCCGATGTAGATCTTTTAGCGTCCGTCTCCTGGCTACGCTTTGGTGATCTCTTTGGAGAAACCGAAGGTTTTGTCTTTGCAATTATGGACGAAGTTATGATGACGAACAACTACCGGAAATATATTGTGAAGGACGGTACGGTTGACATCTGTCGGGCATGCCACCGGCCTGACTATTTGCACAGACACAACCTTGTAGCCAGGATAATCCATCAGCAACTTGCTCTTAAATACAATCTTGTTGAATCAGAAGTACCGTACTATAGGTATGTGCCCGACCCAGTTCTCGAGAATGGCAGCGTCACATTGTATTGGGACCGATCTATCATCACTGACAGGACTATTGTTGCCAATAAGCCTGACATAGTGGTGATAGATCGACTAGAGCGTCGCACAATGATTGTTGATATAGCGGTCCCTCATGACGAGAACCTCGTGAAAGCTGAGAAAGATAAACAAACTAAATATCTTGACTTGGCTCGCGAGGTTGTCGACATGTGGGAAGTGGATAGAGCAATCATTGTGCCGATAGTCGTGACGGCCAATGGCTTAATAGCCAAGAGCCTCGACCAACATCTGCGGAGGCTCTCGTTAGGCAGTTGGATCAAGGGCTTGATCCAGAAGGCAGTACTCCTAGACACGGCGCGTATTGTCCGGAGGTTCCTCTCTCAGGAGCCCTGACCGCCGGCAGCTTGGACCCTGTTCCCGATGCCGGTGGGCTACTATTTTTTATATTTTTAAATGTTTTTTTTTAATAATTATAATGTTTTGAAGAAATATTTAAAAATATGACAAATATGTATATTATAATAAATGAATGGAATAATAATAATAAATTATTTATTATCAGGCATCTTGGCCCATAGATATATACCTTACTGACTAACATACATATAGAGTAAATACAACTTGTCGTTAGTAAATAAGACTTAAGACTACGTTAGTAACACTTCACATTGCACTAAGTTCACTTCGTGCTGTTCTGTGGCACCTGTCCGCGGAAGCGACGGAACACCACGCCCTGTGGCCAAAAGTCTTCCTTCAACATGAGGGGCAGAAAAGTGTTCGGGACTCGCACCACGAACGTCTTGAAATTGACGTTACGGTGCGACTCCAGCAGCTGTACCCTCAGTGCGAACTTCGTCTTTTGGCGCACGTACTCCACGATATCTTCCACCCTTGTCGTGTGATGCAGGCGGGAGATGTACACTGGTGTGTTCGGCTGGGCGGCACGCAGTCTCACGTTAGGAGTTGCAGGTGCTATGCCGCAGCGGTTCTTGTTAGTTTGCGTTCGACGCTTCCTCCTTTGCACCGTAACGAAACCATCATCATTTTCAACCTTGTTCGTTGCCTTAAGCACAGGTTTCGGTTCAGAAGCGCTAGGGACGCTCGTGGTGACGCTAGCGAAATCTCTACAGATCGAATTCGCTGGAGCTGCAGGAACAGGCAGCGGGACGGGGCGAAGGGCTCGTGCGGCGCTGCTTGGAGGAACCGCAGTGACAGGCATGGAGTTGCGGGGCGCACGAGCGGGGCACTCCGCAACCTCAGCAATCGACGTATGCGCCGGCGACGAAACTGCTGCCGCGAAGTTCGGCGACGATATAACCAAAATATAAATATAAATTCATAGTTTCGTGCGACCTACGTGTAGGAACATTTATCATGTTGAAGTTACCGCGTCTAGAATTTGGACGGAACTCTTTGAGTTTTTGGATAACCTGAGGTAAACACTCTTTTGTATACGAAGAGACCGTAACTGTACGCTGACTTTCCGATACTATTCTATCTAAAATTCCTTGTCCTGTAAAAAGTACAGAAATTGGTTTCTTCTTTACCGACCAAGATTTTCGAACTTGAATTGGAGTAGGCGCATTTTCAAACAACCAAATTTTGTTCTTGTTTTCAGAGGGCACATAAAAATAGTATAGCCAGGTCTCATCACTCTTGACGATATTATTAATGTAGTTAGATGTTTCATTTTCATACTTTTTTAACATTTTCTCACACCAATTCACTCTGCATATCTTTTGTTCTTCTTTTAAATCATGGGGTAACCAAAAAGTAATTTTTTTTTTCACTCTAATTATATCGTGCAGAATTTTATGAATGCTTGGTGCACTAATTTGCAGGATGTGATCTATCTGCCTGTATTTTATTCAATGGTCTTCTTTTCAATTTTTATATTTTATTCACGTTCTCTTCAGTGCAAATGTCCAATGTACGTGCTGAAATTGGTTCATCTTCTATACCAAAATTACGGCGACTGAATTTCTGATACCACTGAAATATTGTTGTGCAATAAGGCCAACTTTAAGTACAGTATTAATTTCTTCCATGCACCCATCTATTGAAAGACTGCGCGCGAAGTTGTACCGAATAATTACACGTAGGTAATTCGTTCTTCGACTACCCAGGCATATTAATTAAATTAAGAATTTTCTGTGCAATTGCTAATGAGTGATTCTAGATCTATCGTCATATGATTAGTGTACGCTTCTAGTTGATATCTATATTGCAAAACCTATCTAGTGACCTTTATGCGATTAAAATATAGTGAATAAATAGTTATGTTAGATTAACTAAAAAGTGAATAATATAAATATAAATTTAAAAAATTAAAAAATCCGTCTGCGTGAAAAATACTTTAAATAAAAACTGAAAAGTTAAAATAAACTGAAAATAAAAACAGCAACAGTCGGGACCCATTAAAATAATCTAGACTAAAATCATTCCATCTCATGTAGGTCCCGACTGTTGTAGTCAATATGTTCTTTATTAGAATTTATTATTTGTTTTAATTTATGAGTTAATTAATACAATTAACGACGCTATTGGACTGAACTTGTGTCTTTTGTTTTCAGTTTTTATTTAAAGTATTTTTTACGCAGTCAGGTTTTTTTATTTTTTAAAGGACATCCTTCATTTCGTACCCAAAAATGAAAGTGCCGGCCAGAATAAAAATATACAAGATTGTTATAGGAAATAATGTCCTGAAGATTTTTATTATTACAAGGAACGTCTAGGACCTTTGGCTGCTATCTGAGTTTAAAGTGTAAATGCCGTTAATTAAAAATCTATACTAGAATGTTACGGGAAATAACGTCTGATGGGATTTTTTAAATGACCGAACGTTTACGATTACCCCCCCCCCTGCTACACCTAGGTAGAATAATAACCTTGCACGTTAGGGCATATTAACATATGATCATAGTAAGTAAGTAGTAAAAAATAACTGCAAAAAGGTATCATATCAGCCGACAGATGTCCACTGTTGGACATAGGTCTCCTCCAAGTGTCGCCACAATGAACGATCCTGCGCGTCCCGCATCCATCGGATTCCCGCAACCTTCACCAGGTCAACGGTCTACCTTGTAGGAGGGCTTCCAACGATGCGTCTTCCGGAACACGGTCGCCACACCAGAACCTTTCGGCTCCAACGGCCATCCGTTCTGCGAACAATATGCCCTTCCCATTGCCACTTAAGTTTGGCGATTCTTCGTGCTATGTCGGCAACCTTGGTTCTCCTGCAGATATTTTCATTTCTGAATCGATCACGCAAAGAAACTCTGAGCATAGTCCTTTCCATTGCCATTTAGATGACTGGTAACGGAACCATACCGTATGGTACCTCACAATCCACTAGGTTGTATTTAAAAGCAAGTTGCTGGTGATTATTATTATGTTATTATAATTAGTAAAAGTCTGACACTATCTCCCGCTCCGCCCAAGAGTGGGAAAATCTAAACATCACATCGTCTATTTGAAATAAATGCTTTGACTTCACTAAAAAAAAAATTGGTACTGACGAGAAAATTTTTACTATTGACAATGGTTTAGTGAGGTGTTTGCTATCATAGAGTGACTAAACCATATTTTTGTGAAAAACGTATCAAAACATCGGCACAAGTGTATACTACTCTTATTTATACGATCCTTGAGAAGAACAGCTTGTTCTATGACCAAGAATGGTTATTTCAGCGAGTGTCAGCACCGTGTCATTAAGCTCGATCCACCCAAGCGTGGTTGGAAACGAAAGTTTCGGACTTCATTAAAGCTGAAGACTGGTTGTCGTCTTGTTTCCGAGATAATGGAGTCTATAGAACAATCCATAAAATTGGCAAAAAAGAATTTTCCTATGGTGATAGTGCTTGTTTCTATTGATAACTAGCCTCGTTTAAAGCACTGTATTTTTAGCTTTAGCTAATGGAAATAATTTTGAATGAGCTTCATATATTTTCAATAAACTAACATACATTACTGTAATAAATGTTTTATGCAATAGAAATAAGGTTTTTTTTTAAGCAATATTATTGGATTAACGTGACTGGCTATCTGATCTCCAGAACCAACAACTGGAGAACAAGAAAACTCAAGACGTGAAATAGTTTCATGTCTTGGAAAGCACATATAGGTACATGCATATTTACCTTTAAGCCAAGGGGAGCATTTGATCTATCTTCGAATACAAACCTATAGGTATGTTGCGTCTTAGAAGCCTGATAACGTAAATAACTGATCCTAATCTCGAAATCGTCGCAGTTCAGTAAAGTCAAATAAAAAAAGAACTTACTTCCTTTTCCCCGGAATGACTACCAACACAACTACAAACTTACAAACTTGTATTTGGCGGTAGATAAAAAATCGATCTCACATGCATATTTTCCGATGCAGTGCACGGTACACATCACGTTAAAGAGTAAACGCAAATAAAACAAGCACGATTTTGTAAATTTTCATCGACACTTCATTTGTGTTATTTGAGACGATTTATTTCTTATTCTTCTTCTTGTTTGTCCGTCCCTACTCTCATTATCTGGGGTCGAGTCGCCTCACAATTCTGCGCCAGGACTGTCAGTTCTGGATTGTCTTATTTCTTTCTTTCTTTCTCTCTCTTTTGTTCGGGAAAATTTAGGAAGATTAGCTATTTATTGATAGAAAGCTAAATAAAACAACCGCAATTTTTTTTCCAACATGCTTACTCGAAAACTGGCTCCGCTCAGAATCCAGTGTATTTCACACAAGAGGTTTGTTTCATTTTTTTACTCCTAGTGCTTTTTTCCGATTCCTATAGTCCGATGTGTGTTTTTTTTTCAGCAAGGAGCCCCCAACCATTTGATGCGCATTTATTTTGTGAATATTTATACTGAGCTGAGCTAATAATAATATTACCTATGTACTTAGGTAAAAGCCATTTTAAGCTCGATACATACATGGCCCGGCGTGGAAACTTTTTTATTTTATTTTTTTATTTATTGTATATTTTTTGTATCGAATTGTGCGTCTATTTAGGCAGAATAAACATGTTTTCTTTCTTTTCTTTATTTTTTATTTTGTTACAAAATTTGGTTTTTTTTTTTTAAATTAGGCTCTTGAAAAGATTCGTTTGAACGTGCGCATTTGTCATTGCAGATTTTCGCCTCCTTTACCTCGAAATGTGCCAAATATTTTATATGAGATTCATATATGAACTCAGAAATTTGAACCAGACAACGATTGTCAAGTCAGTGAGTGCAAATACAGTCAAGAATATAAAGCCGCGAACAGACATCGCCAGGCGTGTGTTGCGAATGGTTCGTCTCGCATCCCGGGCTGCGTGGACGTGTGTGCTCACAGTGAGCATTCGCGTCATACGATCGTTGCGGACGCCGCCTCAGTATAGGTACCGGCACCAATCTTGAGCGCTCAGCGTCAGGGAACGAATCACGAGTGACGTCTATGACACGATGGCACGGCGAGCCAATCACTGACACGCCCTGCCCCGCGTCTCACTTCGTACCACTAAAGAGACCGAATATTTGACTTCTGCGCAACTTGAAGCCAGTGCTCAAGATCCGTGCCGGTATCTATACGAGCCGTGTGCTCCGTGTGAACTAGAGATGTGCCGTTGCCGGCAATTTTGCCCGGAGTGGATATTGCTGGCAATATTGCCACGAATATTCATATTTCGGACAATACTGCCGGCAATATTACCACCAATATTCCAACTTCACGGCAATATTTCCGGAAACGGCACATCTCTAGTGTGGACAGACAGGTGTCTTTTGCGTTTTCTACTGACGCAAACCGTGCGTGGTGGTTTGCTTGCTCAACTTGAGCATGTGTCGTTCGGGACGCACGCATAAAAGTACCGTCGTCGTACGCCTCAGGTTGAGGCATGCGTGACAAACCATTCGCGACGCACGCTTAGCGATGTCTATGTCGCAGTAAGATAGATAAAGCCGTAATATAGTTATATCCCTAGGGATATAATTATATAACGTAACATAGTTATAGGAAAGCGATTCTTTACTATCTCACTAGGAATATAGTTATAAAACCGTCGAAGTTTAGTGATAGATGTCGCAGTAAGATAGGTGATATCTTACTGCGACATCTATACGCGGCTTTACGAGTGTTAATAGACGCGTACGACGCGGCGACGTCGAGAAACCAATCAGCGTGGCTCAGCGATAGACTGAAACTCTGACTCTGACTCTTCTTGAATCTGTCTTTAGTAAGTACCTGCGTAGGTAGAGCAGTAACCTTTTTGTTTTGAAGATAATGAGGTTTTCGCTGCCAAATTTATTGACAACAAGATAAACAAGTATGACAAATCTATTCTATTGTAAAACTTATTTGTTACTTCTTCGTTACATCGAACACGTTTCCCCGATAGTATCTATAAATAAGAGACTAGTTATAAAAGGCTTTCGAGCCCCCCGTTTAGTAGGTCACATGTTTTATTTCTATGTAATGAATTACGCCCCTAATAGTTTGCTTTTGACTATTTTTCCTTGCTGTTTTCTCTGCATCAGTAATAAAGTTCCCAGAAATTTTGCTATACCTACCGAGTATTTTTTTTTATGGTAGCAAAATCATCCAATGACAACCCCCGCTCTTGGGCGGAGCGAGAGATAGTGTCAGACTCTTAGTAACTAAAAGCCTACCTCGTTCCTTCTAGCCTTCATACCAGGGCTCGAGTTCCCTTTCGGATAACCGTGGGCCCATGCTATACTGAGTATGTTGAGAGCTCAAAAGTTACAGCAAAAATGTGGACATCTTGTTGCCACTGTCTGTAATTTCCACGATTGAAAGGTTAACAAGCGCGGGCTTCCAATGCGACGAGAACGCGCGCTCGCCGCGCGCTCTAAACGCGGCGTAGTACTTGAACAGGCGCCTAAGTTGCCCCGTAGGTATATTGACAGCAAAAATTTTGTTCGTTGTACCGTAAAAATATACGTATGTAAGTAGGTATATAGGTAAAATCATAAGCGAACAACTTTAAACCGATACTTATAGGTAATTGACACTTCGATAATTAATTTTCATCTTTAGTTAATAATATACCCTCCTTACGTTTTGATCTCCATTTCGCTTGCACAAAGACGATAGTCAGGGTTATTTTCTTTTCCAAAGAAAATGTTTAGTTAAGAAAATAAAATTGTGAAGCAAATTTTTTTTTTTCTTCACTGGTAGGTATATTTTGGACACCGTAAAGGTTAAGTAGGTAGGACAGATACAGCGCAGAATTGGTAAAGGGACAGGTAAACGAATGTTCTGCCATTTTGGCCAAAAGCACATTGATGCTGCCATGTCTGCGATCGCGAACTGGCTGGCCAAATGTGGCAGTATTGAAAGTATATTTGCAAGCATGATTTTAGCCTGCAAACGCCTGCAAGGATCAAAAAAGATAACAAAATCACCCCGAACGAAGTGCTTCACCAACAATAGTAAGGAGGCGCCGATGGTGAACGCCAATTATTATTGATTAAAATAAGGTAACAATAGTTATATTATTGATTTGTATTTTTATTAGGTTAGGTAAGTAGGTATAACAATAAGTAGGTAAAGGTATACAGTTAATGAAACTTATATTTGTTTTTTTTTTTGTGATCATCAATTACAATTTTACTTAATCAAGTAGCTGTTAAATTAGGGAAGTTACACTTACCTAACGAAAAAATTGTTTTTGAAGTCAGCAGACACGCAGCATAGTCGCGCAGTTAACAAGATGGCCGCCGTTGCATCTTTGAAATAAAAACTTAATTCGTTTTAATCGTTACAATCCTTACAACTATTCTGGACTTTGTGTCAACCTTCTGTTAATTAATGTCTTTTACTGAACGTATAAATAAGTATTTTTTTCCTTCATTACTTCCATTTTAGGTTAAGAATTTTCACTCACAACACGATTTATACCACAGATTATCAAGAAAAAATGGGTATGAATGCGCAGAGGTGCGTTCAATTCAGAAACGTCTCGATAGATTGTTGAATGGATTTTTTATTGGAGCATTATTAATTCTAGATAAATAATTTAAACAAATCGCTGTTCTCTGTTAAATGAATTATAATGAACCATGGTTAATCATTTTATAACACTCAAATTGATAGGTGCTTGCCTCTTGGTAAATACGTTTTACTTTTATCTTTAATTCCAATCCAAAAATTAAACAACATATATTTTTAAGACAGTATGTAAAAATTGTTAGGTATGTAGTAATTAAAAAAGATGTTCAAGACATTGGACTTAGTTTCGTGTAGAAGGTCACATCCGTATGGTTATCACGCCACAGACAAAAGTTACACATAACCTCAATTCGCTTAATGTTAGTAATAAAATATTGTGTCTTACTTAGTTTATACTTTTATAACTTAGGTACGTAGTTTTATTAATCTGAATTTAGTGGCATCCTGTGATACTAGAAAATACCGTTCTAATAAAGTCTGTGTCTAGTTAACCTATCAGTCATTTACATCATTGTTTATTATGTACACAGTGACATAAAATCGAATAAGTACTAAGCAAAGACAAGTCCTAAAGTATCTCTTAGGTACATATATTATGTACCTAAGATGTAGGTACCTACCGTAGGTAGGCACATATAGAAGTTTGTAGAGTACCTAGGCAGAAACCTACAATCTTTTGTGGTACAATGGTGCATGTTTAGCTTTTGATAATGTAAAAACTGATATAGGTAGGTAGATATAGGTGCTCGAGTCGGTACTTAACTGAAAGTCCTAGATATTTTAGGTTCTAGTTTTTAGAATCTGTTTTATTTTAAGCTATGAAACCAAGATCTTTGTTAGTTATGTAGATACTCCATAACCACTAACTACGTGGTGGTTATGGAGTATCTTCTACAGAGAGTAGGTACATACCTACCGTTCAGATATTAAGGGCAGAATCATTTCAGATCCATCGGACAAGTTGAAGTAATTTAAGTAAGTACCTAGGTACCTACCTATCTCGTCTTATCCATTATAATATAATGAAGACGTCTTTGTGAAATATCTATTTCACACAGACCTTTCGTCTTTTCATTCTACGACAGGTCGACAAAAAAATAATGCAAAAAGTTATGAAAATCAAAAGTATTTTTAAATGTTTTAGTTTACTGCTCAACCGGATGATGAAAACGTAGGTAAGTACTTACCTAAATGAGGTGCAACGAGTGCCTGTCGAGAGTAAGTTTCTCTATCGTGGGAAGTCAACTTGTGACTTCCGCTCTAGGGTGGTGCGGAGGGGTACGTCAGACCATTACTTACTGGCAAAAAAAAAACTATACCCGTGTTAAATCATTTTATTAGTAGTAGCTCTTGCCCGCAGCTTCGCCCGCGTACATAAAATATAGCATATAGTCACTCGGGAAAAAATCAGCTTTCTATCGGTGAAAAATTTTTAGCAATTGGATTAATACTTCCAGAGATTACCTCCTACAAACACTTTATTATATTAGTGACGATTAATATACCTAGATAACGCGATTCAAGAATGGGATCGACTTAGCGCCATGTTGTAACAACACGCAGCTGTCAAATAGAATCAGTTATGGCGCAAAACAAGATATGTTTTGAATTAATTTTTTAGACGAATCATCATCATCTTCTGCCCTTATCCCATCTTATTTACGAATCGTGAACGAAAAAAGTTTAATCAGAACAATCACAGAGTGGAGTGTTGGTGTCAGAGTAGAGGCGAATGGAAGGAGAATAATTGTAACCAACAATGAAAATAAAAAGAAGTCTTTTTAAAGTAATTATGACTTACTTAAATAATATATTTAGCTAAGTAATAATTATAGATTACAATAACTTTTTTATTTCACATAAACTCAACCAGGTGCGCCGGTTTTTAGAAAAAATCATTGGTGCTCATGCTCATTTATCAACCAAGGTACCAACTTTGTACAGTTTGTACCTACCCCCACCTCTGCTTAACTAACCGAGCGAAAAACAATAATAAATTGAGAAAACATCACATAGTAAAGTAAACTAATTCAATTCAATTTTTTAAGTGTAGGTATGGCTCCATCGACGAATGTCCGATGATTTTGCCAATGTCAAGGTATGAGATGGAGATGATCGGTGCTTTATCTTATATATAAAAATGAATCGCAAAATGTGTTGGTAAGCGCATAACTCAACAACGCCTGGACCGATTTCGCTAATTTTTTTTTTGTTGTGTTCATTATTATGAGGAGAAGGTTCTTATGGAAAAAAAATGAAAATTAGGGTAGTGTAGGGTAGAGTAGGGTAGTGTAGGGTAGAGTAAGGTAGAGGAGGGTAGAGTAGGGTAGAGTAGAGTAGGGTAGGGTAGAGTAGAGTAGGGTAGGGTAGAGTAGAGTAGGGTAGAGTAAGGTAGAGGAGGGTAGAGTAGGGTAGAGTAGAGTAGGGTAGGGTAGGGTAGAGTAGGGTAGAGTAGAGTAGGGTAGGGTAGAGTAGGGTAGAGTAGGGTAGAGTAAGGTAGAGGAGGGTAGAGTAGGGTAGAGTAGGGTACAGTAGGGTAGAGTAGGGTAGAGTAGGGTAGAGTAGGGTAGAGTAGAGTAGAGTAGGGTAGAGTAGAGTAGGGTAGAGTAGAGTAGGGTAGAGTAGGGTATAGTAGGGTAGAGTAGGGTATAGTAGGCTGAAGTAGGGTATAGTAGGCTGAAGTAGGGAAGAGCGGGAGCGAAGCCGCGCGGGTACAGCTAGTCTATAATATAAAAATGAATCGCAAAATGTGTTGGTAAGCGCATAACTCAACAACGCCTGGACCGATTTCGCTAATTTTTTTTTTGTTTAGTTCGTTATTATGAGGAGAAGGTTCTTATGGAAAAAAAAATGAAAATTAGGGTAGTGTAGGGTAGAGTAGGGTAGTGTAGGGTAGTGTAGGGTAGAGTAAGGTAGAGGAGGGTAGGGTAGAGTAGAGTAGAGTAGGGTAGGGTAGAGTAGGGTAGAGTAGGGTAGAGTAGGGTAGAGTAGGGTAGGGTAGAGTAGAGTAGGGTATAGTAGGCTGAAGTAGGGAAGAGCGGGAGCGAAGCCGCGCGGGTACAGCTAGTCAAGAATATAGTTGTCTATTGATCAGTTTTTGTAGCGATGGCATTCACTGGTCATAATGCTAAAAAGGGACAAAACATTTTTTGGTTAGTAAACATTTATAACAGTACAAAATAAATATTAAAACATGAAATAAATAGGTACATAAAATTTAAATAACAGTACTAGCTACAACTGGATTTTATTAACATTAATAAATTTATAAAGAATTTTTACTGCAGGGGTATGGGCTAGAGATAAAAGGAAAGGAATGTTAACTGGGCGGGGAATATCAGAAGGAAAAAGTAAACTAAACTTTTCCCTTGTACTATGGAAACCAGAAGAACAACGGAGGTACCACAAACATCCAGACCCAACACTGTTTCATCAACTAAAATTTGTGTTGGTGCGGGAATCGACCCTTGCATCTCAACTGAAATCTGTACAACTGTGCAGATTAGGCTAAAGCTGTAGATTAGGTTATTTTACACCATCAACTACCTGAGTATCTTTTTCTCCTTCTCAGTCAAATCCATCCAAAGGTTGTCTGTAAAAAATCGCTTTTAGTGATAAGACCGCCCATTGTGACACCCTATTAATTTTAAGTTTCTCATGTACTTAATATTTATTTTGGTGTACCTACAATAAAGAATCAATCTATCTATCTTTGACAGACATGACAAGAACTTACGGTGCGGCATATCGCACACCGGGTGCAATAACGTCATAAATGCTAAAATTGCTAAAATGAGTTATTGATCACAAATTATATCAAACATGCGTCTACATCATCTGCGACAATATCATTTAATGTAACTCCTAAAATGACCTGTCAATCTAACTTTCTGCACAATAACGTCATAAATGTAGGTATCGTTTTTAAAAACATTAAAGATGTACCACATAGACAACATTTTTATTTCTGAAGCAACCTTAATTTTCAAATATGGAGTATAAACAATATTTTGGTCATCGATATATAACAGTATTGTAAATACATTTCACTTTATCAAAACAACAACTTTTAAATCGATCTCCTGAAAAAACGTTATTTGTTACTTATGACGTTGTTGCACCCGGTGTGCGATATATTGATTGATATACGCTCTAAGCTTGAACTACATTAGACCGACGCACACGTGGACCACACCTGATTTTTAGGTACAACGACGACGCGCGGCATGACTCTAGTGTACTATACTCTACAAGTATAGTTTTCATATAAAATGTATGGAGACCGACGCGCACAGATCGGAGTACGTGGCACACGTGTTCGCAGTGTAGTTCTACCTTCATTGTACACCATAAAAAAACAGTAGGCTCAAAAAATTAATAGGGAGTAATGGGCGATCTTATCGCTAAAAGGTATTTAAAAAAAAAAGTCAAAATAAAAAACAACCTGTTTCCTATCCTAGTCCCGAGTGCATAGTCTAGTGAGTTTGTTTTACGTTAACGCGATGAACATTCGGCTCTCCGATTGGCCCGCTCTAAGCCTCCAAGCTCTAATTAGAGAGTACGCGGTGAACGTCGATCGCGTTTACGTAAAAACAATTTGCACTCAGCGCACAGAAGTCCAGCGGCATTGGTTGCCTCCTTAGAAAACCTGTTAGCAGCAGAGCATGCTGGGCGATTCAAGATTTAGACGAGAAGATTTTTAATGGGTCGTTGCAAGTAGTGCATTTATCAATATTAGAGAAATGTCAGACGAGCTTGTATTCAAATAGGTGCCAAGACAGGGCCCAACTAGCTATTTAGCCGCTCCGGGCAAAGATAATTTTCGGCGCCCTATACACAAAACCATATGAATATTTTCACTATTCAAACTGAAGTAGGTTGGATGGTGGTACATGTACCTACCTAATTCTCAACCTGCCAACTTGGGTGTGGATGTGGATGCCTAATCGCTAGGTTGAAAGATAGGAATAAGCCAATTTTGCCGCCCCTCATATTTTGCCGCTTTGGGCAAATGCCCGGCTTGCCCTCCCCTTAGATCGGGCCCTGTGCCAAGATATCGGTATATCTAGTTCTGAATTTGCTGTTTTTGTGATTACAGGCATTAGATAAGTAATAACTATCAGCGAAAGCGTGGCGTGGTGGTGGTGGTGGAGGGATGAAACGCATGTTGCTAAAAAAGTTATGAGTTTACATGTAGATGGATGGAGGGGAAGAGGGAGGCCAAAGAAAAGATGGATGGATTGTGTGAGAAGCAATATGAAAGAGAAGGGAGTTATTGATAGCGTGACGAGTGACAGGACAGAATGGAAGAAACAAAAACGTGTTGCGCCGACGCCAAATAAAACGGGACTAGGGCAGGAAGATGATGATGATGATGAAAGCGTGGCGATACCTACTGGTTACTGAAAGTATAAAATGTACATAGGTACACATTAGTGATGTAACGAATGTTTGATTTCTCACATTCGCGAATGCAAATTTGACTTTCAAAGTGCGCGCAAAATTTCATAAGTACAAGATTCACATTTCGTGTCAGCCAAGTTTAAACGAACATAACAGAGCCATAACAGACTGATTGAACGAAATTTAACAGTTTCTTTTTATTATTATGGATAGGCTCGCGTTTGACCGCTATCTCACCTGAAGGCGATGATGTGGCTGACGAGGGAGCACGCTTGCCTAGAAGCAACCTATTCACTCTTTACTTAAAGATCCCTAGGCTATAGCTATCAGGAAACACAGACACCGGCAAGGAATTCCACTCACTGGGTTTAGGTAGGTCATTTATGTGCAGCCAGAACAGTGTTGCCGAGAGTACCGACCCCTGAGGGACCCCGGCATTAATATCCATTTGACTTGACGAGCAGCCATCAATAACCGGATGGATCGATTCCTCAAAAAGTCTGTGATCCAATCACACAGACCAGTGGGTAGACGGGTAGACCGAAGGAAGGAAGCTTAGCAGTTGGCTTTCGTGCCAACTTAGACCCTATCGAAAGCCTTCGAGATATCAAGTGGGACGGCAAGCGCTTCCCCTTGCTTCTCGATTGCCTCGCTCCAGATGTGTATATCTATGAATGGCATACGCTAGAAAGACTCCAGTAGATCGAATCTGGCAAAAACCGTATTTTTTATTATAGTTTGTTATAGTTAGCTTCTAGGTAAGCCAGAAGATTATTCTGTTAAGGAAACGATCCGTACTCTTACAGAGTCCAGAGGATGAACGTAATGGAGATGGGTCGTTAGTTTGCCAGATTAGCTCGACTGCCCGTCTAGGGCACAGGCTGAACGTTAGCTTGCTTCCAAGCCATCGGCACTTTTCCAGTCTCATATGAGAGGTGAAATAGGCAGGTCAAGATTGGAGACAATTCAAGTGCACTAGTTTTTAAAACAACTGCTGGTATCCTGTCGAGGCCACTGGCTTTATTCACGTCAGGGTTACGCAGAATCCTACGATCGTCCTCTTGTTCGTCCACTTCGTCCTCTTCATCGTCACCGAAATTCAGTTAAGTTCATTCGAATAGGTGTTTATCAACTTGATTCTGCAATAAAATTTACATAATTATATCTTATGTACATAAAAAAAACTTAAATATTAACTAAATTATATACTAAAATCTAACTATGTACCTACACCTAGATAAATCTATACATATAAATAAAATTGGAGTGTCTGTTTGTAATATTGAAATAACCGCTTTTTACTACATGCATATGAATATATATACGGTAGGTACATACACCTAAATAACATTTTTTACAATTTTTGTCTGTCTGTCTGTTTGTTCCGGCTAATCTCTGAAATGGGTGGACCGATTTTGACGGTACTTTTATTGGCAGGTAGCTGATGTAATAAGGAGTAACTTAGGCTACTTTTATTTTAGAAAAAATAGATTCAAAATCCTATAGTCGCGTGCACAGCTATATAATATAAAAATACAGAGTACAATGCGTCCCAAATGAGAATAGGATCGATTGCCATGTTGTAATGTCACGATTTACTGTCAAATCGAGGAAAGAAGTTTTTAAACTTTAATTATTTTACGAAAAAGGACCATGAGACAAATTGGACTCATTGACCAACAGAGTTAAGACATGCCATTGTAAAGGATTCGGTTCGTACTTAAATTGTTTCTACTGCCACAACCTTCAATTCCATTGGAGAAAAAAGATATGCGCTTATATACTATTTGTAGAAAAAAAATTTGGCGCCAATTTCTTGGTCAATTGTAGACAGATTTTAAACTATTTATTTTTATTTGAAAAGGTATACTAGGGAATTGGTCCCATAGAAACATTTTCGTCATCTGATGATGAATTTTGGAGATATGGGAGGACTCTTCATAGGTTCATAGCAGAATTGTAATAACAAGTAAAATAGCTTTGTTCGTACATGTAGTCAATATTTATGGTAGGCGAAAAATATTTATAGCAAAATAACCCCATGGATTTTTCACAAAAATTAGTTTATAATTATCTTAATATTTATTGAAGTACAAGTCTATTCGAAGTGATCCCATCTCTGTTGGTGGAAGAGCCACATAATTCCATATATTTTTGCCCATGGTTCTTTAATGTATTTACGAACTGTGAATGAAAAAAGTTTAATCAGAATCCCACTTCTTCAATTTTACTCATCTCAGAGTTCTTCAATCTTGACAAAATTTCTTCGATTTGACAGTAGGTACGTCGTAACGCCACAACATGGCAATCGACCCTATTCTCATTTGGAAAGCATAGTACACTCGCAAAATATAATGTGAAATATAAGTTGTGTACTTAATAGAAAAATATTAAATTAAGTATAAAATCATATCAGTTGTATTGTCATTCTATCTGTATCCATTTAATCAAAATATTATTATTGTTTCCTTTTTGTTTGTCGGAAACATTCGCCAAACATTCACGTTATTGCGAATACGAATGTCAAAAAAAGTAAAAAAATGTGCGAATGTTCGTTACATCTCTAGTACCTACACATATGGGATTAAAACATTATCGAAACGTCGCGTGATCACCACCTTGCGTTTTGGTATTTCGACATTCGCTATCACTGATTGAATGACTCTGTTTATATCCAGGTTTTAAAAGTGCCTAGAGCGAGTTTGTTTTACGGTAACAGAATCGACACAAGTTCGTCGCTCCGATTGACTCGCTCCAAGCTCCAAGTTCAACACGGTAAACGTTTCGATCGCATAATTTTATTACAAATTTTAGTACGTAAAAACAACTCGCACTTAGCGCAGATTTTTATAACCTGGCAATTTCTACATTTCCTATTCGATTTTGAAGAGTTTATTGTTTTATTATGGATAAGATCTACTAGGGAGATTAATATTGAGGTAACCATAATGTCAACTGTCCGCTAAAGGCTTCGCGTATTAGATTTGCTTAGGTAGGTACTTAGTACAATGCGTTCCAAATAATAGGAGGATCGAGGATAATAGACGTCACGTCATACTGTCAAATCGAAGAATTAATCTGTACCTCAGAGGTAAACAATAGTTACTCCACTTTTTTGAAAATACGTTTTTTTGCACTGTTAAAATCGTAAGAACCAGTTCTACGTTATGGTATAGGGCATCAAGTCCTGAAGAGAAATATCTAATCATATATATGACAAAAACATATCGGATATAGGACTAAAACAACTAATAAAATGATGATAAGATTGTTTACTCCTCAGCTTTACGCGCACATAATGTTGTTCTAAACTTTATTGTAATTATGTGTAATACATAATAATTCCATCTAATAATTATAAAAAATACAATTGAGTTTGTTTCAATATCTTTAAAGCAACTATGTCAAAAATACATTTAAAGTTTCTATCCGCGCGTTTGTGCCTCTCCTGTAAAATTTACTTTTTGGCACATACTGTTGTTTACCTCTGAGGTACAGTAATAGGGTGAGCAAAACGAAGAATTTTTAACACATGGCAATCGATCCTATTCATAATTGGAACGCATTGTACAAACATTACATTGTAGGTATGATACGTCCATGCGTTGTACTGCATAATTATTATCTTGAAAACTGCTGCAAGTGCAGACTTTGATGAAACTTTCAGTTTCCAAAGTCGTCTCATTATTTTACTCTTGGGGCACTTTTTTAGAAGCCCACATAGATTAACATAGGTAATAAGTATGTACATATACTTAAAATACTTAGGGTGAGTTGCACCAACGATAACAAAGCCGTTAACAGTTGTCAAATTGTCGAATTGACCAAAAGGAGGCCGTTTCACGACTGGTTATGGTTTGGTTATCGTTATAGTTAAATGGTGCAACTCACCCTTAGCGTACCTAACCTACCTTTTCTATTTTTTTTTTCGAGGTTGTAAATCGTCTTACGACTTTTCTCACTTTAGGGTAGAGCGAGAGGGTGTGTCAGAATTTTTACTGACTAAAATCCACCTGTCCTTTAGTTGCCCTTTGCGTTTCAGGGCCACAGTACCTAAGTCTTTCAGGCCGAACGCTGCGTTACGTATGGGCGCCCGCGCGGTCTCATACAAAAGTGCTCCGTCCGGGGGTCTGGGTGTGCGGCGTCGCAACCGCGGGCACCTGTCGCAGTAGCCACGCCCCGCGACCGTTTTGCTACGTAATAATAACACATTGAAGTTTTCCATCGACACGACTACATGCACACCATTAAAGTTGAACTAATAATCCGGTTTCCGCAACGGGGAAACACGCACGCGCGACGTCACGCGATGGTTCGCACGCGCGGGCGCCCGCTTAACGCAGCGTTGGCTGGCCCTCGAACGCTCTCTGTAGCCTTAGCGGTCATCAACCCTGCTGGGCCCCTATGGTTAAAGCTGACGTCTCCATGAGGCGGCGTGGACCATCATACGCGTAGCCAGAAAACACCCTGAAACTTCGCCCGAGGCGTCTCCTGGGGGATACCGATGATGCCTGTTCCCACGCCAGGTACGAGGTCGGCACTATTGATCGTTTTCACGAGTGCTCCGCCCAAGCGGGACAGACTTCCACCGCGTTTTCTGGGCGGTTCTCACAATGTAGCAACGATTCCCCGGAGTTTTTTTCGCCTGGATCGGAAACAGGAATATCCCATTTTTTTTCTTCACTAACCACGTGGCCACAGCGTTTTTTCATGTTGACGCGAGGTATTCATTTTTACTATCGTGCGTGATCTGCATGAACGCGCGTGGAAGCAGTTTCAGTGTGTTGGACTGTGCGGTTTTCTATACAAACGAAGATATTCTATACAAGAAACGTTAAGACACGCATTCACGCAGTACGCTACGGGGTGCGTGGCAGTGTGATAATCGCCTTACTGGTCAATGTGAACACAGGTTTTTAATTTGCTGTGACCTGATTGGTCAAGGAGTAGTAAGTGAGAACGATATCACTTTTTCTAAACGCCGCGCGCGCATGGTTGACCAAAAATTTAGATTTTAAATTTTTGGAATGCATAATCGAACACGCAGTCGGCTTGCTCGAGCATGGTCGAGCATCAAATTTTGGGCGTGTATTCAATTTTGTGATGCATGATAATAATCGTAAGATATTTTTTTCAATAATCTCAGAAAATGCTTGTCTTCGTTTCTTCACTTAATCTCTTGCTTATATATATTTTGAATGTATGTACGAGTATATGTGTGTCTATTTTAGTAATAAGTTTTGTTACTTTTACATTTGCACTCAGTGCAACCCCTTTTTTGTCCAGGAATCTCTGTCCATTCAGGGTTGCCTGGAAGAAATCGCCTAGTGTGATAAGGCCGCCAATTGTGTGTTTTTTTATTATCATATGGTTTATTTTTGTAAATTTTGTTGTGCAATAAAGTTAAAATAAAAAATGCTCTGCTCTTGGTGTGCGTTGACCCGTAGTGTGATAAATAATGTGTCAATGCGTTTGTGTCAACAAATAAAACAAATTGATGTGGTTTTAACATTTTATTCAAAATCGTACCACAATTAGATATCCAGTCCTTCATTTCTTCCTTTTGTGTCATCGTTTATCTTCTAATTTTAGACTCGTTCGACCGTCTAGTAAACACGTGTTAAGGCAATCAAATATAAATTACACATAAATATAGAACACAATGCTTAAACGTATTGCCATCCATCGCATCAAGTGGGCAAAAGAATGTTACATTAAAACGCTGTTAAATTATCGGCAACGAAAATATGAAGTGGGACCTAGTCGACCGCACGTCGCTGATGTGTAGTTATCGGCACGGATCTCAAGCGCTCGGCGTCAGAGTGGGGATCGCTTTGCGCATTCCATACATTGGCGAGCCAATCGTCGTCGTTGTTGATACATGCAGCAAGCGCAGGGAACGAATTACGAGTGACGTCTATGACACGACGGCGCGGCGAGCCAATCACTGAAATTCCCCGCCCCCGCGTCTCACGTCGGACCGCTAAAGAGACCGAATATTTGACGTCTGCGCAACTTGAAGCCAGCGCTCAAGATCCTTGCCGATAACTATAGTTTCAATTGAATAAAGGGTAAGCTCATACTGAATTTGTTGCTACCGACACACTTACGACCTACTATACCCTTTCTGTAGAAAAGTTACGTGGTCACAATTATTGTGCAATCAATCCAATATCGATACCGTATCGACACAATACCGTATCGCTATCGCTTCTGTTGCGCTTTTGCGACAACCGCTAGAAGCGGCCATCAAAAAAAAAGCTAGAAGCGACCGCAAAAAACAGCTGAAGCGCGCGACGGCGCCTTGTGTCCGGAGAAGCTTGAAGCCGTTTCAAGCGTTTTTTTTTTGTGGCGGCCACGAAAAAAGGCCGCCTGAAAAAGAAGCTTGAAGCGGCGTTTTTTTTGCGGCCCGTGTGCGGGGATAGTTAGTCGTGCATTTATAGATATCAGAATTTTATAATTATTATAAGGTTATAACTTAAGAAAATAAAGTTAAAGTATCGATTTTCCTGTTAAAACCAAATTTTACGTTTATTACGAGTATGTACAAAATACTATTAAAAAGGATATTGTTTAGTGTCTCTGGGCTCCTCGTGCGAACGATCTCGGAAGGGCGACTTCTCCTGTGAATATATATTCAATAAAATTTGAATTAAAAATTATGATCCATCAAATTGATTACATATAAAAATCAGGTAAAAAGCAACATTATAACCAAAAATATTACAATAAAATGGCATAGGTACAATGCAGCCAAAATATGTTGGCCACTCTGAACTTAAGCGTTCCGAACTATGCGAGTATTTGAAAAAAAATACGCATTTGCTATGTGATTCATAGGGACCATTCATTTATTACGTAAAACGTTTTAAGGGGAGGTGGTCGACCATGTCTTATTTCTTCTTAGAAGGGGAGAGTCTTGATAGTTCTTACGTAAGATCACCAAAATAAAGTTAAGATTTGAAAAAGCGTGGACAACTGCGCAAGTGTCGATTTGCGCTATTAACTTTCTATAAAATAAATATCAAAACCAACCAAACGTGTTTATATTTTCCTATAGATTCTAATGTAATAAATAATTAACAGGAGGGAGGAAACTTTCTTACCCTTTTATGATATTTTTCATAATGATGATCTTCTTGTTGCGAACCATTTTGATGGCTTCCCATTTTGATAACTGCTAAAAAGTAGATTTTTTTTATTAGATATTTAATATGTGTTTTCGGACAATAATGGCACGGAATAAAAATAAGAAAGAAGCTGAATCCAAAGTAAAAAGTTAAAATAAAGACAAATGTATTTTTTCTATTAGCTTATTTTTTATATTTTTCGCCATCCTCGTTTTGACTCCATTTTTTTGAGCATAATAAAATACAATTTTGTTTTCAGACATTACATTACAAAAAAAAAAACGCTTGTTTTGTTTCAGAGAAATACGGTCAGGCTAATGGCACAAAATAGATAGGTACAGAAGACAATCTAATGTATGGACTTCACTTTTTATACCTACGCTCGGTGGACGCACACTAATGAGATATCGTGCGTTGCTCGAACGCGTTTTGTATTTAGATTGACTTCTGTACCTATATATTTTGTGCTAATGGCTAAGGCATTATGGAGACACTGCAAACATTCAGCGGCTCGAAAAATCCAAACGCCTTATTCAAAATGTTATATTGAAAATCTATTTTTGCCCACTCATTTAAATACAATTAAAAACAAGTTATTAGCAAGCCACTCCACCACTAATTACTAACTTATTGTATTTTTTTTATAGATAGCTAAAAATAAAACATTGTGAACAAAAAGCTGTGTTTTGGTTGATCCTGGATTCACTTTAATTAGCATAGAACCGAATGAACTCTTAGTTAGGTTTTAAATTTAATGTTACTTGTAATGCTAGACACAACATTATAGCACAATCACAAGCAGTTGTTATGAATCACGGCATACTACTACCATTAGTTATCGTCCATATAAGCAACTTTCTGGGTGGAGATATAATCATTCAGACGTAGCTTTCATAGTTATGTTTTAAAAAAAATAACCACACTTTAAGTTTACAGTAAAACAGTTATTTGTATATTACAGCTCATGTATTCAGCAGTAATATACATAAAACAAAATAGGAAAATAATGTTTTTTTTGTTGAAATTAGAGCCAAATTAGTGTCGCAACGTGTTGTTTTTCAAAAAAAAATATAAAGATCTGTTTTATTCTGATATACTTATGGTAAAAAGTGGTTTTAAATTGTGGTATGTGATAGCTGAATATATGGTGTATCGACCCCTAACGTTGGATTACTATTTACGCCACACCCTGTATACTAAGAATTTATTTATTTATTTACAACTAAATAATTTTTGGTTCTTTGTTAATTTTACAATATATTGAACAAGAATAACTTCGCTTTTTAACCGACTTTAGTTGATAGGTTCGAGCTTGACTTCAAAAAAAGGAAGAGATTCTCAATTCGGTTGTATTTTTATTTATTAGGTAATATTTTTTGTTTGTTACTTTAGAACTCCGTCGTTTATGGATTGATTTGTAATTTTTTTTATAATCAAGTTTTGATAAACTTTTTAAGGCTCTTCTACAAGACACCTTGTCTAAAATGTAACAAAGGCGGTACGGGTTCCATAAAAAAATCCCGTTGTTCTTTAGATAGCGTTTCGGAATAAGATGGTAAGTTTGCAAACAAAAACATGGAATAAATGAAAGAATTAAGCTGACAGAAGCTTATCGCTGTGTGCAAAATGTGTTTGTAAAAAAAAAACAATGCCAAGTTTGTAATTTTAAAAGAAAAACAATTGAACACACCTTTTTGTTCGTCACGCCGCCTCTTCTGCTCCAAGATTACAGATTCTTCCGCTCTATCCTATTTAATAAGAATAATAAAATTTAGACAAGTATGATAAAACGGTCCAAAATAAAGAAGTTAATGTTGCATTACTAGCCAATTTATTAAAATTCTAGTATTACAACAAATATAAGTCCACCCTCCATAATCGAAATAAGTACCACCAATGTATAACAGCTAAAAAATCTGGATTGGTTTCTGATGCCTATGAACCATGCTTCAATTTCAGAAGACAGTGCAGTTTTAAAAATGATCCTGCATGTGGCTTAAACGTCCGTACCGATACAACAAAATTACTTTTAAAATATTCAATATAGATTGAATATTTTACGTTTTGTAACAGAATGAATTGTATCATATAGATGTTATTATAGTTCATATTGTTATAAAACGTTTTGACTGAATTCGGTGGTTATTTAGTTAAAACATATAAATTTTATTTATAATAAAAAAAAAAAAAAAAATGCTTTAGTTAATTTCTGTATGTGTGTGTATTTCTTTCACACTCAAACGGGTAAACGGATTTGGATGAAATTAGGCACATGAGTAGACTATGTCTTTGAAAAGAACATAGAATATTTTTTTATCCCGTGAGCATGTTCCCTTGGGGGAATTTTCTATTTACATACGAGCGAAAACGCTTGCAGAAGCTAGTTATGTATAAGTACCTTTTTTAATGTGGGGAAATCCTCATGGATACTCTCCGTCTGGGGAAAATAAAGTGTTATATCGGACTCCGACCGACTAAATCCCACAGTACCTACAGCTACCATGAGTTCTGGGCCCGGAATACAATTAAATTCACGCGCACCTCCGAATGATATCGGCCCACCATTATTATAAGCAGGCCGAACACCTAGTGTAGCCGATCCAACGAAAACACATATTCCCATTAAGGTACGCATAGAACAACTGCGAGCGACACATTTATAGTATTTTTAAATAATATTGGTTATATTTTAAGTTGTTGCAACTGGAGTATTTCTGAAAAATTCTGGAATTTAAAAGTGGTTATGACCAATTAACAGTTTTAACCATGACGTTATAAATCAATACCAATCACCATGTGTATGACAGAGCATCACTTTAAAACAGCTCGACCGATATGCTTAATTTGTTTTTTGTTGTTTAAAGTAGTCAGGACGATGAACGAGTTTTTTTAAAACCCACCGTTAATTTAATTGCAACAATGCGAAGCGGGACAAGTAACTAGATTAATAAAAACAAGAGTTTACATTTCACGGCGCTGCTCTATTTCTGCATGCGAGTCGCATTTGAAAATTTCAGCACTATCATTTGTGATTTGGTTTTGCGACTGATTTCAAAATTAAGAGATTCATATAAGTATTATATTCAAGTCTAGTTGGATTAATACCGTCCGAATATTTTTTTGTGTTAAATAAATTAAAACTTACCCTTTTGCGATTCATCTTACGCTCTTTACGTTCATCGCCCCTCAATTTAGGCTTTCGTTTCTCCTTTTCTGGTGAACGTTCCTCTATTTCTTTGCTACCCTGCTTTGCAGAAAATATATATGAATATTTGACACAATTTACAATATTTAAAAAATAAATGCACAACTATAATTGGAATTACTTTAGTAAGCCAAAATTATATTTCCTTAAACCCAAAAGAATAAAAGTCAAAAGGGACTATGAATAAAGAAAAATCTTCCATTTTTGTTAGTGTATTCTTCATGTTTTTCACCATTACTGTTTTCACTCCAATTTTTGACAGTAATTAATATATTTATCAGTCATGATGATGAAATTCCGTTTTTAACACGTAGCAGGTTCATTTTGAATTGCGTGATATCCGTTAAGCCATTTTTATTTGATGAGATTTCTATATCTTGCCGTAGTTTGTTGTATGTATATGATGAAAATGCCACCAGTCGTTTTTGAAGACCAGCTTTTTTCTTGGGAAAAGTTGGGAAGATCGTAATATTGTAGCTTCCGAAGATTTGATGTGATCCAATACAGTGTTGATTGTTATTGTATAAATACCAGCTAACTGTCCCATTTCAATTGACGAAAGTTCTAGTTTTCAGTAGATTTTCTAATAGTTTGTTATTTATGTGATATTTTGGTGATAAAATTATTATGGCGAAATTAGTATTCCAAACCATCTTTACACTGGCCTTGTGAACCGGAACACAAGTGAGTAACTTGTTCCTAATTGCTTCTTAGTGGTAGGATATTGTTGCTTATATTTTCCATCTTGATTTTCTTCCTGATAATATTGATCAGTTGTGACGATAGATACTTGAGGAAGGTTTATATCTTGCAGTGAACATCCTTTGGCAGCATGGCGACTACGACGGTCCCTCTAGGTTTAACATCATGATTGTAGTTTCGGCATTTCTTTATTCACAGGACCTTTTGACTATAGTATTTTAATAATAACAAGCCTTACCGTATTTAGCGGACTGGGCTGAATGGACTTACGATACACACGATATTTTTCCTTTGGCATTGTTTTGTATGCTGACTATTACGTTTATGTCTACAGAAACACGAAAACTTCTTCTTTAGTTCATTTTCATAAGATATTTTATCTTCGTCGTTGTGACTTCTAAATAAAGTTTTTGATTGTTTGCTGTCCTGTTTGGTTTTAACTTGATTTATTCCACAGTCCTTTCCTCAGTGCTTTGTAGTTACAAGTTGTAGGAGTCGACTCCAACAGAAAATAGCATAACCCATTTTATTTGACATGATGAGATAAAAGTGATAAAATTTGTTTTATGTTGAATCTTTGGTTTCTTTTGTTTTTCACTTAAAATCAATCCTTTTCCAATAATGATGAAAGCTTGCGTTGGGAAAGTAGTTGCGTTGATCACTCTCAAAAAGATAGTCTTCAATTGTACACATAAATTCAAATTCCTCTTATTATACTGCATCCAGCAATATCGTTGTTTTAATCAATGTTGGTTTTTCTCGGCTTCTTATAATTTTATGATTTATTTTTGGTATTTTTTTTTGCACTTTTATTAAGTCTATAGTTTCTATTGCACTGGTTTTCACAAAGTTCCGATGATCTTGAACACTGATTTGGATTACAATTTTAATTTAGTAGCGATCGTACGGCACATCGTGGTCGCGGTCCAGCCCAATCCTCAGTCAGGTGCGAGCGTGATGCAAGGTCGGTTTATTACAACAATACTCACCTTGCCATTGCCGCTGGTTTCTACTTTACGTCGTTTTACATCTGTAAAATATACATACACAATAATTTCGTTTGTCTATTATTAATCTCCTCTTTTAGTTTAATTTATTATCTTATATACCAATAAAAGTCAATGCTTGAGTTTCGTCTGATAAACTAACCTCGTTCTAAATCATCGGGAACGCTGCGATGGTCGTGTGGTGGCGACACTGATTCCAAGTATCGTTCCTCCTGAATATAAACATGTTCATTAATTTTAAAATAAATGTTTTGTACACGCGATTGAAATCAAACAATTAGTCTTGGTAAATAAAAAATAATTTAAAACTGTGTTTACCCTATGCGAGCGTTCACGAGGAGATCTATCTTTAGTTCTGATTTCTTCTTTAACCCTTTCCTTAAGTGACCTAGAATAAAATAGTTTTAAAATAAAGTTTATCTGATTATTATAATAAAAATACCTAAAATTATTAAAGTTGATGGGTACATACGATCGTGATTCCCGTTTAGATTCCTTTTCGCGATCAACCTCTTCGCGACGTCTGTCATTGGTTCTCGATTCCTTTTTCTCAACATCTAAAAAAAATAATTACGTACAGCTAGTGTCAAAAATATCGATACAATTAAACTACTATCTGAAGAACTAGGTATATACAACATTTGTTTTCACTATTACTCATTTTGAGAGTTCGCGAGAGTTCGTATGTCCGCGGTTTAACACGAAAGACTCTTGGTACTCGACTTTAATTCAGAGTGGTTTAACACTCACCAACGGGTTGCGGTGGAGACGCAACAGTTTCCTGCTCGGCCTTGACGGGCGCGGCCTCGTCCTTGACGGCGCTCACCGGCACCGCGCCCGCCGCGCCCGCCACCTTGTGCTTGTCGCCCACCTGCACACACACCAACAGTACACGTCATATAAGCTACCAGAGATCAAGGCCGAAACTACGTTAAGAGGTCGCCCGCGCGGCCCATACAAAAGTGATTCGTTGCGGGACCCGCGTGAACATCCGTCGCGGGGAGCCGGGCACCGTTAAAGTTGGACTAGCGACACTGCGCAGGTAATAATCCGGTTTCCGTAACGGGGACTGTCGCACACGACACACGCGCGAAGTCATGCAACGTATGCCCGTCGCGGACGCCTGCTTAACGCAGATTCGACCCTTATAGTGCTGCTACTGAGAACTAGGCTAGTGACCACAGTCATATTCAAATTGATTTATTTATTTTATTTATATTTTATGCACTAGTAAAAAAATTAAAACCAAAATAAATATACACCGTTACATTTTAATCGTTTTAATAAAAGATTAATAAAAACAGAAAACAAAAGAGGAGATAGAATGCCGCCTTGAGGGACGCCAGCTGTAAGGCACACCACTTTGACGAAGAGTCTCCAGCGCGAAATGACTGCTGACGGCCCCAAAGATAAGAGGAAAACCAAACCAGCACCTCCGAAGAGATCATAAGATAGGACAAGATAGGCAAAAGGACATCGTGACTGACGGTATCAAAAGCGTTGGAGAAGTCGATTAACATCAAGGTGGTAACTTTCGTGTCTTCCATTTATCATATGTTTATTTCATGCAAAATGTGACTTATATATATATAATCATTTTAAATTATAAAAGTAGAAATAGAAAAAAAAAAGAAACAATGGTTGAGTTGTAGAAATTCAAATTGAACATATTTAATTATTGTCAAAAATTCAATTAACCATCGTATCCGACCCTGTTTTTGTTACTTTATGATTTTATTATTTCTAAACTTACAAAAAAAAAAAATACAATCGAATTTTACGGTCATATAGAACAATGATCGTCAATTTAAGTCACTATTATTTACAGACAGTACCAACTAACCTATTCTTGAAACTCAAACAACATTCCTAAAATAACCTATCCTTAGTAGTTAGTTATTAATTTGAGCATTGGTCAGTAGTTGTGTAAGTTTACTACCACAACTAAACTAAAATTCAAAATAAATAAATTACTAAATTACCTGATGAAAATCGCTTTCCCGCATCATTGTAGGACCTTTATTACGCAACTGTCCACTGTAACCCGTAGCCAGTACATACAAATCTTGTCGCTGCGTTTTCTCTTCTTCCTTCACCTGAAAGAGATTTGTTTTTATATAAGCTTTTTCTGGTGCTCTGGTCAGCTTAATAATATCTTAAAGCATGCATGGATCAACAAATGTAATACCAGTCAAAATCTTCTGTTATTACTCACTTTATCAATTTTCCGTTCAATGATTTGAGCCAGTTTGGCAAGTACTGGGAAATGCGGCAACACTCTTATTAGTACAATAAGCGCGTTACGTATTTGCACGTAATCGCCCGAGTCCAAACACACTACCATAGCTTTAGTTATCTTGTAATGCCACTTGTGGCACACATGCCTGGAAATTAATAATATTAGTTCTTAGTAAGTTTGATATTTGTGTTAAATTAATATTAATCTGTATGTTTTTATCAAAAATATATAGTGTCAATGAACTCAATTGGATATTGAAGACAACATTGATCTCAAAAGCCATCAATACCTGTAGTTCTCGTAGCCCACGTGGTCATTAGCTTCAGTGAACTGATTAGAGACTCTGTATTTGGTGACGAAGCCTGGGTAGTGTGCACACTCCTTGTGGAAGGCCTGCTTGTCGGCGTGCCAGCGCATGGCCGTGCCCAGCACTTTGCACAAAAACGTACCGTAGCGGGCTGCCTCGCCCTCCGTGCACGACATGACAGAGTACGTGATGTCGCAGAACAACTAGAACATCACAAGTAATTACTCTTACTGGCAATCGTGAACATAATATGTACGGCTACTAGTGAATACAGTTTCAGTAGCCGTAGTGATGTGAAGATATCTCATCACATCACAATTTACGGGTGTAATAAAATATCGGAGAGCAAGACTCACTCGGTCGTAGCACAGCAGCGTGGAGAAGTTGGGCGTGCGCAGCGAGTGCACGGTGTGCACGAACTCGGCGCAGTAGAGCGCGTCAGCGGCCGTGAAGACGCAGCGAGGGAACAGGCACAGCTGCATGAGGCGCGTCACGGTCTCGTTCTTGGCCGACTTGGCGGCGCGCGCGGGGAACCAGCCGCCGCACTCGCGCGCCAGCCGCGCCAGCACGCGCCGCACGTGCTCCTGCTGCCGCCGCCGCTCCTCCTGCACCACGACTACGTTTACAAAAACTCTGACACAACATTGTTACACGTCAATATTCTATTACAACGCCTTCTTCTAACCTGCAGTTTGTCGATAAGAGCGTTAAAACGTTCCTGCTCTTTCTTTCCTTTAGTGCCTTGGGATGTATCCTTTGTTGCGTTAGCAGCCGCTACTTTTAGGCGATCGATTTCCCTATCGTAACTTTCCTCCGGGACGCGAAGATCGTACATGGATAGCGACCTGTAAATGTTGTAATTATTTATACTGATGATCAAAGATCCATTAAGAGTTGTAATTATAACTCTACTTACCAGAAGGTTACGTAAAACTCAGGAGAAATATCCTCCCAAACTTTATTTGGCAAAATAGGAGTAACAGATTGAACAATGGGTTCCAATGCCTCCTGCGCAGCTTGAGTGTATCTTTCAATGCTCTTTTCAATTGAATCTGCCTTAGTATCGGAAAGTTTTCGTAACGCTTCAACTTTAACGGCGATTTTTTGAGCCAACACTGGACGGTGGAGAAAGAATGCTACGTCTGCATCGACGTGGTAATCTCGAAGTAATTCCTGATGAATAAAAAGAATATAAACACTTAAGGGCGTTACACACTAGTAAGATACTATAATATTTTATCTTATCTTACAATATCGCTCGCCATACAATTCAATGAACCATTAGGGTCGCTACACACGGCTAAGATACTATAATATTTTATCTTAAGATTTTATATTAATATATATTAACCATCACAGACTCGCCATACAATTCAATGGACCATTAAACACGACGAAGATCTATTCACATTTCATTCACACATCCAGAGAGCGATATGAGAAATTTGAAAATGCTATCTCTTTCACACACATAGCGTAGGACCAGCTCACACGCATCTGGGATCTTCTTTCTTACTCTACACAGTTCAGTGGAGCGTGCAGAAAGAAGAGGTGTTGCACGTGTTTCTTGTACCTTTTTACTTTGGTTTTAGGTCTATTTGTTGTTGTTTCTATAATTTACCCGTTTTCATTTATCTAATCGAAATGGAACGACTAATTGAAACAGTACGCTTATATATATCCTTGTTATAAATATTATATTCTCCACAGTTTTTCCTATTTTTAATATGATTTTCTACCCAAACGGGATCTTGTTCTAGAGCGTGCAAGAATCATATGCACATCAAATTCAAAATCGGAATCGTCATCAGATGAGCTATCCAATAAATCTAGCAGGCAAGCATGAGCCATAATTAAAACACTATAAATTGGTTCAACACAGGACATGTGCGGTCGCGACGATAGCTTACAATATATTATCGTATCTTCGTCGTCTGTGATGGCTAATATATCTATAATATAAAAATGAATCGCAAAATGTGTTGGTAAGCGCATAACTCAACAACGCCTGGACCGATTTCGCTAATTTTTTTTTTGTTGTGTTCGTTATTATGAGGAGAAGGTTCTTATGGAAAAAAAATGAAAATTAGGGTAGTGTAGGGTAGAGTAGGGTAGTGTAGGGTAGAGTAAGGTAGAGTAGAGTAGGGTAGGGTAGAGTAGGGTAGAGTATGGTAGAGTAGGGTAGAGTAGGGTAGAGTAGGGTAGAGTAAGGTAGAGGAGGGTAGAGTAGAGTAGGGTAGGGTAGAGTAGGGTAGAGTAGGGTAGAGTAGGGTAGAGTAGGGTAGAGTAGGGTAGAGTAGGGTATAGTAGGCTGAAGTAGGGAAGAGCGGGAGCGAAGCCGCGCGGGTACAGCTAGTATTAATATAAAATCTTAAGATAAAATATTATAGTATCTTAGCCGTGTGTAGCGCCCCATATGTGTAAGTAAGTATTTACATCAATGCTAATTTTCTCTTATAGCTAAACAATTTGAATGTAAGTTACATGGTCATGGTCATAAATCTAGAATATTAGAATTTCTCTTAGCAACCCCATCCACAGACAGGTCTGATGGAAGAATATTTTGAAACTAACCTGCAAAGGCGGCAGTCTAGCAGCGTATTCGTCAGGGGCATGCGATGATGCCAAGAATGTTCCAAGTTGTACTAAAGCGTCTTGACACTGGTCAGCTAATCTACCAACTACTTTTAGTTGTGAACCTGGAGGCTCACTGCTAGAGGAATAGTCTCCTTCGTATTCTATAGAAACAAGAAAAACAGGAAATCAATACTTCGCAATCTGATAAAAAGAAAAACATAGAAAGAACGAACAACGGATGACTTACCTTTCCACACGCAACAATGACGCTGTTGCGCGGCTAAAATGCACAACGAAATGTCTAAGTTATTCCCGACGATAGCTTCTTTTAATCTAGCTGATGATCGCTTCGTGTTTCGCACTTGCGAAAAGTAGCCAGCCTGTTAGAAAATATAACGTTATTCAAATTCTGGTCAAGTAGCAGATTTATTATAGATATTTAAGTTATACATACCTCTCCTTTTAGAAGTTCACCGCCAGCCATAGCTTCTAACTGCTCTGGAGTCATTTCTTCAGCCGCCTCTATTCCAGCCATCTTCTGAACTATCTCTTTTAGGATCAATAGATCTTGACTGAAAAAGACATTAAGTTTAAGGATCCATCTATAGCTGATAGAGAATTCTGGCTGGATATAGATTCAGAAACTGGTTTAGTCTCAAGTAGTAGATACTCTGGTGTTTTCTGAAAATGTTTGGCAGTGTTGTGAAAGAGTCACCTCTGCTGGGCCTTGAGCCTGTTGGCCACGAACTGCAGCAAGGCGGTGAGCTCGATGTTGTGCTTCTTGAAGGCGGCGCCGGCAAAGGCCGCCAGCGCCTGCAGCCATTGTGGGTGCGCGGCACCGCCGCCCGCGCGGCCGCCGCACAGCGCTTCCAGCAGGCAGTAGCCCAGCACGTCCAGCGACAGCGACGTCAGGTACTTCAGCGACTCCACCACCGGCCCGATCAGGTTGTCGTACGTCTGGATCTGATACACCATCACCGTTAATGCTGATGACGATTCCAACTAAATTTATACAATTATTTATCATAATACATACCTGCAGTAGCATGTAGTCAAAAATCAAAGCTGGAGCGGCATGCGACAGTTTCCCGATGAGGCGACCTTGCGGTTTTATATTTTCTTTAGAAACACGTTTCATTATGTGCTTGATTCTTTGTAGAGAATTGCCGCGCACCCGCATCAAAGAAGGTATTCTCTCGGCAGCTTCATTTTTCCAGCGAGAATATAGACAATACCTATTGAAGAATTAGACACAAGTGTCAGTGTTTTATAATTAAAAATATATTGAGTTTGACTGACGGCCATTTATGATAACTTACCTGCACTGATAGGGATATAACTTCAACAAGGTATAAACTTCCTCAGCCATGCAACAATTACCATCCATCAAAGTCAGAGCTGGTAATATGGCCGCGTCTAATACTGTGAGCGCTTCATGATGTAGAGGATCTTCCTTCATAGAACGCGCAGTCCTTAGTATACGAATTATCTATAAAAAAAAGTTAAATGATGAATACATTTAACATTAAAGTATGTATATAACTGTGCTAAGATATAAGGATCTAGGTACTTCTACTTACTTTGTACATTAAAATAGGGTCATAATGAAGTGATGGTCCTAACAAGACCAGAGCTGGAATGACAGTCTCCTTCATATCCTCAAACGTCTTGCATGATGAGGGTGCTATGCTTGACTTGAGTGGTGGGATGGGTTTACCTATTATTTTAGGTGCTACTCGACAGTTACTGAAAGGACAAAACATCAACAATCAACATCTACTATAAAATTTCTTCACTGATTGATAGACGATACACAGCCAAACTGTAACATTTATAAACTGTAAATTTTGCACAAGGTTGGGTTCCTCATAATCTTTTAAAAATTCTTGTCATAAAATAGTTTGTCAATCAGTCTAATCAATCATACACCATTGGTAGAAAGTCCTAAGACTATCTATCAGAACAAAACTTGTTTTTTAAAATCTCCTAAATTAAAACTAACGTCATTGTGATATAAATAATTGTATTCATTATATTTATTACTAAGACAAACTCATTTGGTGAAAAGCGTTTTCGAAACGTGACCTAAATTGAACACAAGTATTTTCATAGTTGTGTAAATACTTCACATGTTTACTTTTTACCATACAACACACATACCTTACTTTCAAGATCAATAGCAATTTATAAAATAAATACGCACATTCTGTACAAAGGTTCAACAAGAGCATGTAGCATGTTGCAAAGGGCGATGGCAGGACGCTGCGGCATGATATTTGTGGGCAAGCGAGCTGACAGCGCTGCAAATTCACGCCAAGCGTTCACCCTCAGCAATGCTTCACAAAGCACCAACTTCTGATTGCTCCAGTATTCCTGGTTTACACAGTAACATGATGAATAAGCTCACAGATTCAGAAAAATCAAAAATTTAATTTTTTTTTAATATCTAATAAATATATGTACCTGAGGATCAGCTTTCTCTTCAACATATTCTGTTGGCCCATTAGGTTGAGGACCTTTAGTAGATACTATGCTCAATTTACGAATGTAATCTTGTACAGTCTTCAACTCTTTTTCAGCTTCTTTTGCCATTATTGAGTCATCTGGGCGTAGCTATATTACATAATATTAATAACATTTTATTCTATACTTTTTAAAATTTTAATAATGTCCATTGAAACAAAAATACATACCCAGGGATATATGTCATCGAGAGATATTACTTGATGTTGTAAGAGTAAAGCTATTACAGTCATTAACGGTGGTGGTTCCTTATAATTTTCAAGCACTTCCATGTTTCCTAGCTTAAACCCTAAAACTTCAGAGATAACTTGAGGATCACCCATGTAGTTCTTTATCAGAGGTATGAATAATTGATCTGAGTGTGTACGGGCCTCAAAAGACTCCAATATTATATCTAGTGCTCTGTTGGGATCTAAGTTGAAACATCCTGAAATTGAAACCAGTAATTAATAAAACATGATTTAAATACATTAAGACCTTGGTCTCAATTTTGTTTCTCTTCTTACCTATTAGTGACTGAATAATTTCCAATAAATTTTTCCATTCTGCTTTCTCAATTATTTCCTGATTCAATTCAACAATTAACTTGGCATATCCTTCACTTTCTTCCCTAAACAAATTAAACTTACGTTGTTTGTAACTGAAAATCAAAATGTGAATAGTTATAGTGATAATACTTCAGCTATGCTTATTGCAAAAATATTTAATAAATTTTAAGTAATGATTACTCACTACAACTTGGTCTTGATTTTTATAAACTTAGTATAAAACAGTTTATTTTTTAATGTCCCAGCATCTTGTAATGTGTCAATTTCTAATCTCTCTTTCAGAAGTTTATCTGATATAAAAGATTCTAATTCCCTAATTATGTAGCAGAAGTTTGTGCGCTCTTCACTTTGCACATCAGTGCAGGTCTCGGCATCAAGTATACTAACTACATCTAAAATAATTGATGGTATATCTGCATGCAATACCTGAAAATTAATAATGAATTAGTAGAGATCTCACTTTTGTTTTAAACTTTAGGTTTAATAATTTTATCAATTGTAAGAAATTAACTTACAGTAATGTCTCTGAGAACAGAAAGAACAGCTTCTTTCTTTAGGTTCCCACGAAGACCACTGAGCAGTAAGTCATAAATTGTCTGGGATAAACCAGAAAGTTTCCCTGACTTTGTAAAAAGTGGACTTCTATCTTCATCTTTGATAAATTGTGTCACATGTTTTACACTGAAAATAAAAATTGTTTATTTGTGTGTCTATTCATAACATAAAGATCTTGGGGTTGCTTATACATAAACTCTATAAAACCTGCTCTAAACTTTGAAGCTGCTCTTTATAAATGCCCTGATGTAAATTTATCTACACATACATAAATATATAAATAACTATCCCAACTCATTGAATGGGGCTCTATTGCACTTTTTTTTGGTTACATTTTGAGCCAAAAATAGTATCAGTCTATAAATAAGCATTGCACTGCAGCACAAAAGCCTCTTCTCAAATAGAGAAGACATGAGCAATTATCACGAAACTGAAACTAGCAGCTAGCAGCCGCCACTAAATATTTGTAAAGTCACCTAAACTTGATCAACTTACACAGACAAGAAGAAAAATTATACAATCAGTTTAAATTTGGTCCATCATCGTAGAATGTTATAGAACTCTGATAAAATTCAAAGTGGGATACACAATCCCTTCAATTTGTTTAAATAATCAATGAATTACGATTTTTAAAAAAACTCTCCTGTAATTTTAGTCTTGAACACTCGAATTGGTCTAAATTTTGTTCCTACTTAGAATGCAATTAAAGCCTGATAATATTTTCAAGAGAGATACTCAATCCCTTCTATTTTTAATAATTTATTTATCAATGAATTTTGATTATTATCATAAGTCTTCTGTAACTTTAGTCCTGAATACTCGAACCGGTCACCGGTTGCACCAAGTTTGGACCAATTCAAGTGCTCAGGACGAAAGTTACAGAAGAGTTATGATAGAAATCCAAATTCTTAACTTAAAAAAATATTTAAAAATAGAAGCTCTTGAAACTAGTATTATGACCTGAAAGACACTCTTAATTCATTAAACCCCAAGCGAACGCTGGCGTTTGCGCACCTATTGTCTTTCTATTGTGTCTGTAATTTCCACGATTGAAAGGTTAATTAGATGTTGAACCAAATTTGAACTGATTTGAGTGTTTAGAACCAACATTACAGGGGAGTAGTTATAAAAATATTCAATTTGCAATTACAACTGTTTGAACTTATTACAGGGATCTTACCATCTGCATACATTTACTGTTTTTAGGTGCTGAAACAGTACAATACTGCTCAATAAAACCTTACATTGACAATTTGGTTCTGGGGCTAGGGAGCCACACTAGATCCTCCCTGACTTGTTTGGCTGCTAGCTTCAGTTTCATGCAATTATCACCACAACTACTTTATGCATACTAGTGATTTAGTAATATCACACTAATATTGTAAATGCCAAGGCAAGGTAAGTGCATTAATTCATGAATCCCCAAGCGAACGCCGGAATTTGCGCACTCATAGTCTTTCTATTGTGTCTATTTACACGGTGTATAAGTTAGTTACTCCTTCATACTCAAACAGCTGATGGATTTGTCCCATAATTTGGCATGGTATTTATTGTCCTGGATTAACAATAACACACAGAATACTTTGATCCCAGGAATACACACTGTGTATGTAAGAAACAACAAACATATCGTAAGGGACACCCTATGAAATATTTTTCTACATTGACGCGGGCAAAGCCAAAAGCAGAAGGTGGTAATAAGTTCAGGTTTCCTTTTCTATTATGTACCTATACTATGTTTTTAATCCAATTTTAGTTTATGGTCAGAGATTTTAAAATACCACGTTAATACATCTAGTAGCAAGTTGGGCAGCCGTCAGTTGTTGACGGAATGGTTGTTTTACTTCTAATTTTATTTGTGTTAGCGATTAATCCAGCATGGATGAGCAACGAAAACAAAATTTTAATGCAGTTGACAATGAACGGTATGTTATCGAGTTTTCACATCAAATAGATTTTAACGTACATACTGTTTAATGTTTCCAACACAAACAGTCATAATTATTTGAAATAATATCACTTATTGTTCGAGGCAAATATGAACCAACATGATTATCTAAAGAAAAAATGCAACTTACAATTGCTCTTTTCCGGATTTCTCCCAAGTTTTACAGTAATCAGAAACAAATTTCGCATACGATCCCATGGTTAGGATCGGTGGAATCGGCAATAATCCAGTTTCCAGTCAATTTTACTATTTTATCAAAGCAAAGCGCACGCTGTCGCCATGATTGATTTGATTTTTGAATGAGTTGATTGAACATGAACATATAAAAATACTCATTCGTTCTATAATTACGGTATGCTTTTAAGGACCTATTACACTGCGCTGAATATCGCGTGCGATCCTACTATTTTTCATTCATAGAAAGACAGTCTAGTCTATGGTTCGACGTATCGCGTAGTGAAGGGTTAGACTGTCTTTCTATGAATGAAAAACAGTACGAGTCGGAATATCGCACGCGATATTCAGCGCAGTGTAATAGGTCCTTTACATATTTACTGGCGACGACTCAACGTAAAAAGTAAGATAAAATTTCTGAATTTAGATTTAACATAATTTCTAGAATAATAATATAATAATAATTTCTAGCTATAGTCTGGCCAACGAAAGATGGCAAAACAAAAAATAGGCTGTTTTAAAAAAAATTGAAGCTGTTCATCCTAGCTGTACGCCACTTAAACGAAGTTGATACGTCTGAATGAAAATAATAAGTATGCGATATTTAATATTGCATTTTTATTTAACAATTAAACATGTGCTGCTTATTTAGCCACGATATTCAATGCCGCCAAAACTCAAGCATGTCCGTTCACTGCCAAAAGGAGCCCGATCACCTTGGCTCCTGTTTTTTAGAATGTATCCTTGGAGTGTATCGCTCGCCTTCAGCTCTTGGGAATTGAAATTTCCTTAAACTTTGGGCAGTTCATTGAATACAAAGCTTCGGTAGCTGCTACGAAACACGACATTCATGCAAAGGTTAGATGGCAGTCAGTGGCGGATTAGCCATGTAGCAAGAGTAGCAAATGTTACAGACCCCCCATTTGGGGGCCCCGCGTGTTCAGGGATTACGCATTTTTGACTTTAAAAAAACTAGTCAAAATATTTGTACTGTGTGAAACCTAAATACACCTGATTTCTTTGGATGTGATGAGATAGTCACTTTACTTCAAACTTTCCTGCAAGCTAACTACAGAATAGAAGATCTCATAAAATTTGCCCCATCAACGCTAAAACAACTTATTTTTAATATGTGTAGCCTCGGTTAAGCTTAATGTTAATAACCCTACTAAGAATAAGCTTAAAGAAGGTTTTTAGGATATTACATATTCTGTGTGTGAATGTGAATATTACATTGCCTGTGCGTAGTGACATTTGGCTCTGAAACGTGGTCGTTCATAATGGGTCTCATCAGATGGTTTTAAGATACACAAAGAGCAATGGAGAGGAAGATAAGCTTAAGTCATTAAGTGGTAGTAAGCTGGGGACATTGCTCTCAGAACAGATGATCGATGGGGCCGAAAGGTTCTGGTATGGCAATCGGATACCTGAAGACGCAGCGTTGAAAAGGCCTCGCAACAAGAGTACCGATAACCTTTTTTTAGTAAGGCTCACGTGAATTCGATGGAGGCGTGTTAAACAGGACCGGCCGTTGTGGTGATACTTGGGAGAAACCTTTATCTAGAAATGGACGTCTTTCAGCTGAAATGATGACGATGATCGATGTTGGCATGTTGATGAGATCAATCTCTCAGAAAGATTAAAGATTATTCCAATTAAAGATTGGCTTAATCTGACCTCTCCAAAGAAAAAGAAATGTTGCATCCTATTAGTAAATCTTAATGCTTCGCCATCATCATCGAAAAGACTCCCTATTTCTGTATTACTTGTCAGAAGAAAACCTAAAATTTCCTAAACAAAATTCTAATCTTTCGTGGTAGGCAAAAAACGATTATCATCTAGATTTTCAAAAAGTACTAATTTAATTAATTAGTAGTAGTAGACCAAGGCCTTGGTCGAATTTGCTACAGACCCCGCGCCGGTTCAATCCGGCACTGACGGCGCTTCACATCAGGACAGCATCAAATGTTACACAAAGCACAGGTCCAATCATTTGTGGAGCCACATGTGGGCGGTGGGTCTTTCAATAAGCACTTCCCTGGAATCTTATAATTTGAATAAAACAAATTGTGTGTTATCGATTTTTTTTATTAATTTGGATGGCCGATTGATGTCATTATGTATGGAATATAATATCGTTCAAATGTCCACCGCAACTTTGCTGGATAGCTGCTCATTGTCGAAACCTCCTGAAAAGTATAATTCACTAAGTGAGTGATATTGCAATTATTAAATACCTAGTCAAAAAGTATCAATTTCATAGAATAGAAATTAAAAAAACAACCTAGAAATGATATTATTGTATCCAACCGTCTCATTTTCTGTGCATGTTTCTAATTTAATTCACTTTTTGCGTCTTTAAATTTGTTCATCATATTATAGTAGCCTCTCCATCAAATTAGTGATTGTATTCGGCATTATTTTAAGCAAAATGAGTGTAATAAGATGCACGTATGTAAACAAAAAATGAGTTATGTACGAAACGTCAAGAACACAATTTTGACAATTCTTAATTTTTTTATGGGTCTTAAGGACCTATTACACTGCGCTGAATATCGCGTGCGATCGTACTATTTTTCATTCATAGAAAGACAGTGTAGTCTATGGTTAGACGTATCATGTAGTGTTATAAGGGTTAGACTGTCTTTCTATGAATGAAAAATAGTACGAGTCGGAATATCGCACGCGATATTCAGCGCAGTGTAATAGGTCCTTTAGATTATATACCTCTAGATATAGCCATGCGACTCTATGGAAGAGCGAAAGTGAGAAGCATATATACGAAACAAGTAAGAAAATTGAGACAAAACATAACATTCTCTGTCTCATTCGGCGTGCCGCTTTTTTGCTTGGCTCATTTCGAAAAGTGAGCCAAACAAAGGCCTATCGCTGTCACTTTGAGGTCAACTCGAGTAAATTTTTGTCTTTAGAATAATTTCGGCAATTAAAGTAATAGTTTTAGTGTATGTATGACGAATAGAATTAGTGATAAAGTGCTGTCTCATGTGCGGCCACACGGTGGCGATATCTATAGGTACCTATTTAATCTAAGCCCTGGGTTGCAACTCAACTCGATTCTGGTTATTTTTGAACGCACTGCAGCCGATTTCTGTCGTACTGTCATGTCAGTGTCAGTACTGTCAGTGTCAGTCTGTCAGTATCAACGTTCGTTGTGCGTAGTGATGGGCGACTCGGAAAGTTTCCATCATTCCACCCGGAATGTTCCTGGGAATATTCCCAAAACGGGTATTTACCCGGGTGCGTTCCCAAATCGTGGGTAAATTAGTTTCTATGACGATTGAATTAGTAAGTACTGAATAAAAACAAAAACTTCAACTCCAAAATCATTTAATCAACAACCGGATGGTTCAGATATGAAAATTATTGTTTAAATATCAGGTTATGGGCGACAAAAATCACTTCAAGTCTAATAATCTTATAATAGGTAGGTAAAATGTTATTGAGATTCATTTAATCACTGTCTAAATCACTGTCATCGGAGAATGTTTTTGTTATATCGCAAAACTCTATTTCTCTTGTACTTCCAGAAGTTGATGGTTGAGGTTCAATATTGTTTATGGTCAATGGGCTAACCATAAAAGTACTTGAAGTGGGTTCCTCATCTTCTTCATCTACTTCTTCGTCTTTTTGATTGTGTAACAAATTCCAGTTATATGATATGTAGGCCAGCTTTGCAGCTCTTTCTGTTGTTAACCTATTCCGTTTAAGGCTGTGGATATTTCCATGAACGCTAAAGGTACGCTCTGTTGCAGCCGAGGTGCAGGGAGCAGTTAAAAGACAAGCTGCAACTTTGCTCAGAGGTTTGTTTTTGCAAATTCCTTTCCACCAAGTTCATTTTCTGGAGGCTGGTCCAAACAAAAGATTTTCCCCATAAACCTTCTCTTGCTCTATAATTAGCTAAATCTGTCATTATTTCCAAGTGTACTTCAACTGCCTTCCTTTCTCATGAATAAAATCCATGGCAATGATTTCTTCATCGTCGTTGAGTTCGATGCCTTGAGATTTTGGATCTAGCATATAGGCTGCTAGATGAATAGGCTTTATGCAGTTCCCTCTGCGTTTATCAACTGCATTTAAAATCCTCTCCCTGACATTATTGTCAACCAAAGAAGAAAAACCAGGAAGCAGAAAGACCAGACGTGATTTTATATCTTTGAATGACATGTACACGTCATTTATGAACGCTTCGTTTCCTTCTAGTTTAAATATGTAATCTGTTATTGGCTCTAAAATTGCAGTAGATTCGTCGATCATTTTCCAAAATTCTTCGTCTAGTAAATTTGCTTTAATATCAACTGGGATCATTGTTGCATCTTCATGTACTGCCAAACATTGCAGAGCCGCCTTGCTATTTTGCAAACTACGCACAGCATAAAGGTAACTGCCCCAACGCGTCTTGCTGGGCAATTTTAGTTGCTCGCCAGAACCTTTTTCTACAATTATCTGCCTGAATGAATAACGCGCTCAGAATTTGACTTTTTCTAATACATTTGATTACGTCGACGGCAACTGAAATGAAGGCTTGTATAGCATCTTCTTTCATTATATCATGACAAAGTAAATTCAATGTGTGCGCCACGCAATTAAGTGTGATTACGTTCGGATGTTGCAGTTTTACTAAATCAAAAGCTTTTTGTAGGTTTTTTGCGTTATTTCCTATTAAAGTCACAAATTTATACGTTCCGTAGGTTCTCATTACTATTTGAATTTCTTCACTTAGGTATTCGGCAGTGTGACGATGGCCAGTTGTAGCTAAACTTTACACAAAAACGGGTTCAGGTTTCGCAATAACAAAATTAATAATACCCTCGTTCCGTCGGTTACTCCATCCATCGCACTGAAGATGTAAATTGTTAGTCGACTTCAATTCTTCAGTTATTTCTCGTTCCATTTGACTGTAAATTGTTTCTAAATGTGTTGTGGAAACAGCTTTTCGTGTTGGTAGTTCGAACAGAGGCTGTAGTTCTTTAAAAAACTCTCTCCACAGAGGATGTTCCACCATAGACAGAGGCGAGCCAGTAACATAAATTGCCTTTGAAAGCAATTTTGAAAGTCGTAGTTTTTTTTCCTCTGTAAATTCGAGAAAAGGAGTAGCGTCACTGATCGGTGTTGAGTTTTAAATTATTTCTCCTTCTGTAGTTGATGAGTTCGATGTATTTGATGCTAATAACGATGTTTCTTCACAGCTTTCCGTTAACTCATTTCTTATAACCAGCGGATATTTGGGACACTTCATCAAGTGATTACCCATTTTGGTTACATTAGGTACTCGGTACATTTTTGAACAAAATGTGCATTTGACTGATTTGTCAGGTAAGCTGTGGTAATGTCTCCAAACTTTTAGTTTTTTCTGTTTCGGCATGATGATATCTATAACAATAAAGTTAATCAATATTAATATTTTTAAATGTTTTTAATAACATTTAGGAAATATTTAAAAATTTAATTTAAAAATCAAATTATTAAATTTTATTTATAATATTTTTTTTAAATTTATTTATAAGTTAGATACTAATATGGCATGTTTTTCTATCAGAGGAAAAGAGAATCATAATAATTATGAGATAGAAATACAATCAATAAAATATATTTAAAGGATAAATGTAAGTACTTACGTAAATTCGATACGATCGCCTCACTAAATTTTACAGCTATACCACAATAATAATATGTACACTCAAAATCCGTTATTCGTTGCTAAAATTGTCAGGTTGAATTTAAGAAATTTCCAAATACACAGCATACAAGTTTCAACACAAAACACCAGAATTAACATATAAGCACGTCCGCAAGTTCCGATACTCAAGTGAATACTAAACGTGGCCACGGTATTGGAGTCTACTATTTTACCAGGCAAATGAAATGCACCACGCACCGCCGCCGGCGTGTACCTGCTTGGTCATTCAAACAAAGCTACCCGTTAAGCGCATCAGTTATTTATTAATGATTAGTTTAATTATTGAATTATGGTTATATTATATTAATAAATAACAACGTTTCTTGAATAAAACAGTGTAACACAATTTTATAGTTGTTATTTTTGTACAAGGAAATCGAAAACTCGAAAACCTTAAGTTTCATAAATCGATTTATGCGAAATATGTATAAATTGATCATAAAAATATAAATACCCGAATAAATACCCATTGGGTGGATTCAATGGGAACATTCCCGGGAATATTCCCATTTTAGGGATTTACCCGGGTAGAATCCCATCACTAGTTGTGCGGTGTCTGACTGTCAACATAACCTAAACTTTTTTTATAAATTTCTTTAGAATTCAAAATGCCTACATACGAAGTAGCTCTAATGTTACGTGCCATGCCTAAACCAGAACTCAAAACTACCCTTAAGAGAATCTCTCATGCTATCTTCGACCGGGGTGGTATCATCAGAAACATAGAAAACCTGGGATTTAGACCTATGCCTTATAAAACAACTGCTCACGGCATAGTTCACAGAGAAGCTAATTATTTTGTGTTTAAAATTGATGCAGCAACTAAAGCTGTGTGGGATTTAAAAGAAGAATATAGTAGAGATGTCGATGTCATTAGACGGCGCGTATTTAAAAGTCAAGATACCAGCAATAACAACTGCACCCTCGAAGAAGAACTTCTACCTCCCGCGTACCGAAAAGATGTACAGAATATGATAGAAGTGGGAAAAACACAAGTAAATCGCTTTACATATAAATTTAAGTACAATTCTGGTCTGGATTATTATCCTTTCCAAAAGTGAATGTTTTGTTCTTTTAATATTTTAGTCCTAATATAATTTTGTTTAATGTATGTAGCAGTAATTTAGTAAATAGTAGTTTATTAAATATTTAGTGAATCTATAAAACTTTTTTAATCTAGTACCTAGTGTTAATAAGCCATCTTAATACGGTCTACATTTTCAGAAAACCCTTGGCCTACTAGAAATGCAACATTAAAATTTCAATTTTGCTCATAAATTGTACAAAATAAAATTTTAGTTTTTTCTTGTAAAACTTTGATGTTAATAACTAATAACATGGTCTTATGCCTGAATAGTAAGTGGAGCAACACACTCATAAAATTGTGTTTCAACAAATATTTACCTGTAACTTCAATTAATAGGAGGTACAAATATTATCAAAATAACTATAATTCCAAAATAGAAGACTTAGTTAATATACAAATTAAGGCTGAACAGCAAGCAGGGCAAGATTATTTAAATATGGCTGTGATTTTTCTACACCCTGCTAAGTCACAAATGGGTGCTGGTGGGTTCTTCATGAAAATGTATGAAGAAGAACTACATCATATGCAGAAACTGATAAACTATCAGTTATTGCGTGGAGGAATGCCCTTGATATGTGGCCTTCAACCACCAAATCAAAACAAAGATTTAACATTACTTGAAGCATTTAAACAAGGGCTACATATGGAAAAGAATATTACTGCGGTGAGTGACTTCTATTCTGTAATACTTCAGTAATAAATTCTTCCTTTTAACGCAATTCCCAACACCCGGTGCATCTCCTACAAAGGCCACTGGGATGTGAGAATGTCTGGTCGGTTTTGGCCATCACCTGCAATTGCATAACTGTTTTGTAGAAGATTCTAACTGCTTCCCATTCCCTCTGGATCCGGACCATTGTCTTAACCAGACTGGACACAAGGGGTCGCTGTAACCGATTTCTTCCATAAGGATATGGCGGTGCCCCACCTAAGCAGGGAATAACTCCACCTTATACTCCACTGTGTCTTCAAGGCGATCCAATTAATGGTGACACCTGGATGATTGTTCCACCTGAATCCGATACCATGCCCAGAGATGAGATGGCCATGCCCAGTAACAACTTGCTTCAGCTGGAAAATGACCTGAGAAAATTATTTCTGTGGTCGTTATTTTAGCCACCAGCTCTTTTAAAAATTTCTTAGCACAATCCAATGTCATTCTTTTACTAATTATTAATTCGATTTCTCCAGGGCTTACAAAAGGGTGTAACACTAGCAGAAGATGTAAAAGATTACCATTATGCAGATTTTATCACATCTGTTTTTTTAACAGAGCAAATGCATTCAATTCATGAAATGGCTAACCACATAACGAAATTATCTGCTTTATCCCCTGATGCTCTTTATCACTATGATTTAGAACTTCAAAAAATGTATCCACTTCAACACAAAGTAAAAAATGAAATTAAATAGAATAATATCACACAGGCATTTATTATATTTCAGTTACTAAAATATTTAAAAAACTTCGATCAACAATCCATATAGGTACTTGATTGCCAATCACTGTTTCAAAAATGGCTTGACAAATATCAATACAAATAATTTTTCATTACACTTACTCGAATACCCGCTCTTATCCCACCGCTTTTAGGCAAGCGTGCTCTCCCCCGTCTATCATATTAGGCAGGGCGAGCGTCGTCGGCCACCACGTGTCGCCGGTCAACCCCGTTTATTCATTTCTTTGTAAGTGTATTGAAGAAAGTCGTTTGATACACGTGCAAAGTCACTGCAGCCCTCGGCTCCATAACTTTCTGCACTTGTATCAAAATGTAGTATTATACTGATATTTGAAGCTAGTTTGGTTTAATTGTAGCCAACACTAACGCACGAAAATGGCGCAGCGCGCGTTTAGAATTGTTCAAATAACCGAATTTGGCTTGTTGACCGAAGCTGACTAATAACCACAGAGTACATTATATAATTATACTGGTCATAACCACCTTTAATAAGAATACGGATATTCAATACTCTTTTAGAGATGAAGATTTACTGGAAAGTATTTTATAAACATCATCCAGCCGACATTCGGTTAAAGCTGACCGTAGTTTAGAAGTTTCATTACTGTAGTTTTCATGCACGGACAGTGCTCGCCAATCTGAATACCACTGAACCACTGTTTCTGTAAAAAATAAAATGTTTATTACTTATTTTTACGCTTGTTCAGTTTTATATAGATCATGTTGACTAAATTTTTAAAAGTTTTCTTGTGAAGTCTTATCGTACAAACTATCGGTGGATAAGACTCCAGAGTCAGGAACTACCTCACTATGCGAGCGAGCCATATCAAGGAATACTGCCTTCTGTATCAGGTTCTTGATCCAACCACGCAACTCTTCATCTCTCTAGCCTTTTCCCAACTAGCTATGAATCGGCTTCCAGTCAATTTAGTACTTCTAAGTATTTCGTTTATTCATCTAAATAAATACGTAACATAAATCCTAATAACTAAGAAAGCATATAAAAGTATAAACAGTCGGGTAAAAATAGTATCCTACCTACCGGTATTCGAACCTTGAACCAGGCACCTAACAGGACCCTTCTAAGATTTTGGCCTCGGCTCGTCGCTATTAAGTTAGTACTTAACACGACAGTTGGTACGTTGATCGCTGAGTCCACATTCTACATATCGGAAACTCGCGAGTCAAGTAAAGACACTTCATTGGTTTATCTTTCTCGGCTTTCACGAGGCATCTCATATGGGACGGTTATATCAACATCATCATTATTATTATTGGTAACCTGCACTGTTCCAATTCTGGCTAAAGGCCTGCCTTCTTCTATATTTTTATTTATTTAATACTAGCTGTACCCCCGCGGCTTTGCCCGCGTGAAGTTCCTCCTATTCTACCCTACACTACCTTAATTTTCATTTTTTTTCCATAACAACGTTCTCAATCAATAATAAAATACAAAAAAAGAATTTTCGAAATCGGTTTAGCTGTTCTCGAGATTTGCGCGTAGCAACACATTTAGCGATTGATTTTTAGGGTTCCGTACCTCGAGAGGAAAAAAACGGAACCCTTATAGGATCACTTTGTTGTCCGTCCGTCTGTCTGTCTGTCAAGACCCTTTATCTCGAGAACGCGTGGAGGTATCGAGTTGAAATTAAAACCATATACTCAGGGCCTAAGTCTGCTATTACAATAGTATCAGAATGGTCTATCATTGATTTCATGATTGTTGATGTTGACAAGTTTTGGTAATCTACTATTAGAATGGCGCCATTATGACTTTCCAATGATCAACCACTGACACTCCATTGAAAGACATTTCTTTGATGTATGAGATTACAAATCAATGTCTGGCGTACGGCAAAAATTCTGGCAGTTCCTTTGATCAGTGACCTACCATTACGACGTTATTGCGCAGTCAGTGCTTCTAATATGCTCGATATTGTCATTCTACCACAATTCTATTACAAGACCATTGACCGATCAGTGATCGATCATTATGAATTAGGAGATTACAAAATTTTTACAAAAAAAATTGAACAGACTTCAATGTTAAAAAACACTAAAAAGTACAAAATAACTTTAATTTCGGAAGTCGGTGTTTCTGTAATGATAGTTTTGAAGTAGGTTTAATTTTTTTTTTTGTAAAAAGTTATGGTACCACCACTAAAAAGTACCACTCAGCCAAACTTAAATACCTTAGAGCCAGAGTGCATCTCATAACGATTCTTATAATCCCAAACATGGTTAGATTACATTAATTTACCTTCCGGCTCATCACCAGATCAGTTCGATACATCCCTTCCCCCTTTTCTTTCAGTCAGTCATCGACTACAAGTACTCGTATAAACAAAGCAATTTTACTTGTTCCGACAATTCTGCTGTGATCTTATGAGGAGTTCTGTTCCATATCTTCGAAGTTCATGATCAGATCATAACAGTATTTCTATGGGACTAACTTGGAAGCATAAACCTTTCAATCAAAAAAATAATTTTCGAAATCGGTCCACAATTGACCGAGATATCGGTGAATATACATAAAAAAAATTCAGCCGAACATACTACTCTGTCAAGAAAGTACCGGGAAAAGATCAATAGAATACACAAAATTTTTGTTATTTATCCAAATTTATTTTATCAACTTCAAAGTATGCCCCTTCAGAAACGATACATTTACGACAACGAATAATCCAATCATCAAAACATTTTTTAAACGGTGTTTTTCGAAATTGAGTTCAGTTCTCGCCGCGAATTCTCCTTTATGTCTTCTACAGATTGATAACGGGTGCAACGAAGTGGTAATTTGAGTTTAGGAAAAAGATAGAAGTCGGCTGGAGCTATATCTGGCGAATATGGTGGCTGCTCGATGGTATTTGTTGAGTGTTTGGTCAAAAATTCGTTCACAATGATAGCCTTGTGCGAAGGCGCATTATCGTGGTGCAAAATCCAAGAATTTTCTTTCCACAAATCTGGCCTTTTTCGTCGAATTTGCTCTCTTAAATGCCGCATAACGCTTAAATAATATTCTTTATTTACCGTTTGACCTTCCGGTAAGAATTCCGAGTGCACAAAACCGCGATAGTCAAAGAAAACAGTCAACATGACTGACTTTTGATCGACTTTGGCGTGGCTTTTTCAGTTTTGGTTCAGTTGGAAGGCGCCACTCCGAACCTTGTTGACTTGTTTGCATGTCAAACTCGTAAACCCACGTCTCGTCGCCAGTAACAATGCGTTTCATGAATGTTGAGTCCGAATTGACTCGTTCTAGCATGTCCTCAGCGACTCTCATGCGATTGAGTTTTTGGAGAAAATTCAGGTCTTTTGGGACTAGCCGAGCGGCAACATGTTTCATACCCAAATGATTAGTTAAAATGGTACGGATCGACTCGTGAGATACAGAAAGTTCGGCGGCTATCTCTCTCAAACTTGAATGAGGATTTTCAGTCACGATTTCATTCACTTTTGCGATGTTAACTTCATTTGCAGAGGTTGATGGCCTACCAGAGCGAGGCAAATCTTCCATCACATCTCGACCTCTTTTGAATGCTTTGTACCACTCATAAGCACGTGTTTTTGATAAATTCGATTCACCGTAAGCCTTCTGTAACATTTTCAGTGACTCCGAACACGAAATTCCATTGGCGATGCAAAATTTAAGACAAACTCTTTATTCGATGTTTTTGTCCATTATGAAATTGGCAATACACACTAGATATGATATAACTAAAAACAGCACTGTATTTAAGATAAATAACAGATGCAACTCAAACTCCGCGCCAAAATGGAAAACAGTTGTGCCAATCTAGCAACAACAAAAAAATCTAAAATTTGAATTTGGAACCATAAACAAATCATCCATTCCCGATACTTTTTTGACTGAATGTAGAACCTCCTCTTTTCGAAGTCGGTTAAAAATAGCAAACTTGGGCCCCAGGTCTGCGGTCTCTTCAAGCTGTGGTAAAAAATCAAACTTCTAAGTTAACTAATAAAAAAGATACGGCCGTTTAAGTCGTAAAAAAAAACCTATACTTTGATACTCTCAAAGATCGAAATTCATAGGGTACTTCCCGTTGACCCAGAATCCTGAAATTTGGCACAAAGCAAGGTCATAGAGCACAAATGTAGGAAAAAATCTGAAAACAGTAAATTTGTTGTTACCTACTAAGTCACAAAAAAAATTGCAATTCGGAAAAATCTTCGAGACTCCATTCGGGAATTCGGAACCCTCAGTGCACGAGTCTGACTCGCACTTGCGCAGTTTTTTATATGTATTATAGATTTCACGGTACTACACTACGTTTGGATGGAACATAATCTTGGGCCACCAATTGTATTCTAAGGCTCACAATTTATTCAGAAGCAGCAGAATGTATGGATGGATGACTATATTATATGACTCACCTACAAGCTCATCAAATTGGGTCTCATTGATACTGTCCCTAGAATCCCAAACACGAGCATAATCTTGACACAGTAAAGGGCCTTCCTCATTCATTGAACTATCCAAATCCAACATGCTGCAATAGAACATTTTAATACTGGTCAAACTCATTGTCACTCAAACAATAGTTTTGGTTAAAATTTATTAAAAAGTAACACATAGAGAACAGTATCGTTGAAGACCTACCTGATAGCTTTCTTCAAAATTATGTCTTTCTTCTTCTGATATTCCGCTTTGAATTTACTTTCCAGATTCTTAAAAGACTTTAAACAGCAACTATCAGGAATTTCTGTAATAAAAAGTAGAACGATGACAAGTGACCAGTTTCCAATCATTTTAAATAATCCTAATATGCACCTATGTATGTACCTACCACAGGATATTTCCACTCGAATGCTCTTCTCAACTGAGCAGTTCGACACTATATTTCGAATGGTAGCTATGGTAGATACATTGTCAGATTTGAATGTTGCTGATCCACGTCTGCAAAAAATATGTAATCATAATTCAAAAAATGAACTAATATTTAGATAATCGTAGCAAATAAAACATGACCTTACTGGTATTGACAAATTAGAACAGTCTCTAAGAGAGTGTGCGATCGGGTGAAGCATACATTCGAAGCTGGTCTTGGGAGATCGCCCGGTAGTGCCTCTGTGAGCCAGGACGTCATTTCAGCTACGGAAAAGCTTCCCACTATTTCAAGCTGGCACCAAACTCTATAATAAATCAACGTACTTATTCAAATAATTCCTTAGCGTTCGTAATAATATGGTTCATTTAGAGTAGCTAGTACAGACAGCAAAGGAAGTTAACACTTCGTTTCTAGAAGTCATAAAAATATATTTGAAAATAAACAAAAACAAAAGCGATATAAAATAATATAAATCATTGGTATCAAAAATTTTATGTTTTGCCAGTTTAGATTTTTAGATCACGATCTACGGCTGATCGTACCTCTCTGGATTTTCAAAATTCTTTTCTGATGCCTCATGACCAGAATAGTACGGTAATGCGGGTAATTTAAGGGTAACGAGCCGGGCCACTCTTGGAGCACCAACTGGTAAAGCGTAAATAAGCACACGTTTCGCCTCGAATTTTGATTTTGTAGTAGAATCGGATGTATCACGCATTTTCACCCACACTCTGCGCGTCCCAGCTTGGCATCTAACCGAAGCCAGCAAATCAGATCCGGTTTCCTAGAAGAAATATAAATATTATAAGTAGGTAGGTATATGCAAATAGTTATTTCCTTGTACATAAATAATGTGATTTCACTACCTTCGAAGAGCAAATACTTAAGACGGCAGCAGTGTCGGTTTGCATTTCTAATTTTTTGTTACAATAAATAAAAAGCATATCCAGCGGCACTGCAGAGGTAATTCTTACTTCTTGCCATCCATCGCTTAGGGCTCCTAACAACTGCAAAGGAGAAGACGTAATGTAGCAAAAATAAACGCAAATGTAAAAAAATACTTATATAAATGAAAAAAAAAACATTATTATTATTATTATAGTTTCTACCTCGTACTGAATGTCCAGTAATGGCGGCGTAGATAATCCAGCATGTAGAGAACGAGTATTTCTTTGATATTTTTCTCTTTCATTTGCGGTTTGTTTCTCTAAACGTGCCACTTCTACCCTAAAACGTAAAAACATTCATATGAATCACGCACACAAATAATAATGTTTAAAAAAAATTACCGTTACACATATTTTTCGTGCTTTTTTGTTGACCATACCTACACAGAAGTGGTCTTCGAGTTTATATTTTTGATGTAGGGAATGATCTAATGACTTCTCCTGGTCCCGTCTTCAAGGATGGAGGGGTTCCCTCAGCTGCTCTGTCCTGTATGCTCTAGGACCACAAGTTACATTTTCAAAAGTCCTATGTCCCTAGTAGGCATTGACATCGGCGTTGGACCCCTACGAACGGCAAGCTATCCATTGTATGGAAAAGTAAAAAAAAAAAGTATTAACTTACTCGAGTTTTCCTCGTCGTGCTGTTAAAATATCTTGAGGCACTTTAGCTCCAGTTACCAAATGGCTAGATCTGAGTGCAAAAACTCGTCCAGAAAAGGTTGCTACTAATAACTCAGATTCTTCTGTTCCCACGCATCCACCGGTTACAGATGTCACAGGTTCTCCACAGAACTAAAAGAAATGTTTATTAACTCGAATGGCTTGTGTCATAGATATTAATGAAATCATTATTCAATGACAATAGGCAATAGCTACTAATTTTTCAATAGGTATATAATTCTGTTTACATGTGTTAGTCACCTAACTCCTAAACAGCTTGACCAATTTAAAAGTAGTTTTGTGTGTATGTTTGAGTGGGTCTCTGCATGGTTTGAAAATATAATTAATTAGACCCGGTAGGTGGTGCTGCAATCGGATTCACATTTTTTTTTCTGACAACGTGCCGAGATTTCGGGCAGGTCAACGCCTGCTACGAGTAGAATATTTATATATAGGTATCCAATACGAACATAAGTGTACTTCAAACGTGGTTTTTCACCGAAATGTTCCATGTCCATGAGATACAGTTGAATAGAACCATCATGTCGCCCAACACTGAGGTGGTGGTTTCCATTGCTGAAATACCAGCCGAGACATACAACGGATCCCAATCCTCTACCATCGACTAAGCATTTACTTGATAGTGTTAATCTGAAAACATTTTAAATAATAATATTGTTGTAACATAACTAGAGCTACTTTATTGTGCAAAGGTGGGTAGGTACAGCCAGCACTAAGATTCACACAAAATTTTGGAATTTAACCTGACCTGATTTGATGATTTTAATCTCACGTCTTATGAATACAAAAGTTTTATTATTAACAAAAAATCAACGTCTTATTCACAAAACCCCTTCGGTAGCTTTGGTTAGTGTTAACTGCATAGTTGTAACACACCTCTGTTGCAGTCTGTACACAAAGGGTACAAATAGTACATTAGGGATGCATAATAAATAATAATGTCCTTGCCTTTTGGTAAATGTTTTGTCGTTGACACGCTAAAAAGAAAGTAAAGACTGCCTTCTTCTTAGCGAAAACGATGAAGCAACATTACACAGACCTTGACTCTTGCGAATACAAATAAAGCCGAAATGATACCTAAATAGATACTTATTTATAATTAACTTTATAAATAGGTAATAAAATAGGCGTGTGTGACAGCTAGAAACAAAGATTTGAGAAAGTGTTGGTAGGTACAAAAAAGATGACTTGCTCTTCATAACTAATGATGCCTATGGAACCATCACCAGCACCGTAGAAAGCGATGATATCTGTTACGTGGGTGGAAGGTGGAACAGCCAGGCGAGACGGCCCTGAAGAAATGACTGTGCGAGCTATAAGTTTTCCATTTTCTAGGAGAAACGCTCCTTTATTAGCAACCAACACCAACAGACGAATTCTTGTATTCTGTAGTCAACAATAGAATAATTTTCAACAGGTTTAAAATGTAATAGAATAAACATTCAAATAAATAGTTACATTAGGTACCGCAAAGGCAGCAATGTCGAGAACTCTGTCGTCACAAACATACGAGTTATATTCTCGTAAATCCCTGTAATAGGTCACAGTCCGTCCGCTGCAAAGTATCAAATCACTGCCTATTATACACCTGAAAAATTATACCATGTGAACATTGAATTATAAAAACCCCATGTGAAATATCTAATTTCCCATACCTACGTGTTACTCGTAGATATCTAGTCTGCATCAGGGAAAGAAAGCTAGAAAAAATTGACAGAGGGACAGAATAGAGTTAGGGAAAGGTTACTCGTTGCTCAAAGATTTATGAACTTAATGCTATTAGAGAAAGTATTCGTATTTTTAAATTAATATTTAGGTTGCGGGATTACTTCCCAAAAACAAAAATATTTGACACTTAAAATTAACCAGTTTAAGTTTCTTACATGGATGTAATTGTTTCAGTAAGAGCAGTTTCAATACTGAGGAACACCTTTCCTTTTCTAGTATATCCTTTGACTTCATTGCCTGAAGCTGTGAATATTTTATCTGCTTGTGTGCCTGCAAAAATAAATATTTAGTTAATTACAGAAAGGCTAATGAATAACAATGCCTGCTGCATTCACTGCAGAAGGTATGTACCTATTGTAGAAAGGTAAAACACAATTGTCGTGGGCTTACCCATTGCACAGGCCAAATGTACAGAAGTAATTGGTTTGCCTGGTAATGTTTTGAATTGAACCACAGGCTCTTCATCTTTTATGCTCAAACATTGTAGCACTCCGTTTTTATCACCCACTGCAAACTAGAATACGTAAATAGGGGTAAGAATGCAGGTGCAGAAAATAAGTAAAAAAAGAAGCTGTTAAAAATAGTGAACCTTTTGATCCATCTTTTGACCAGAAGGAGGTAATATTTTTAAAGTGTCCGGATAAGTAATACCACATATTGTATAATCTATCCGAGATAAATCATAATCCATTTTGTTTTGTTTATTAAAGAGAACTGATGTTCTATAACTCAAATAATGTGTCGGTTCCAAACTAATGCTGAAGCCAATCGATAATGCCTTGGCAACGAAAGGCTCAACAGTAGTTAAGCTCTGAGGCCCTACCACGAACTCTCAGTCGAGTCAAAACACTATTTTTTTAACAGCATTTCATAAAGGTAGTTTAAGGTGTTTTTGTTGTAATAACGTCTTTCAAATAGGTAGGATATTGAGAAGTAGGTGGTTTACCTGATAAAGAAGCGCTAGCTTTTCCTGCAAATTGGCTCCGGTGAAGTGAAGCGGTGGACCAGTGGTCTATTCTTATGGAACTGAAGGTTTTTTTCGGGACAAAAGTATACTGAGCTTATTACACCGGGTGCCGTCATGGCCTAAAATCAACATTAAAAACCAGCATCAAAAAATACAAGCGCTTATGCTAGAAAGGTGACCTTTCCAGATTTCCACCTACTCGAAAACGTCAAATTATATCATATTTAGACAAAGTTATTATTGGTATAGTACCCACGGTAGGGAATTTCAGCAGCATTAGCCAGCCCCCACTCCTCGTGGCTTGTTTTCAATTATATCGCAGTAAAAGTATAGTTTTATTTATTGTAACTTTATGCACTAGTAAGAAATACTGTACAGTTGCAGTGTTGCAGTTATAGTTGCAGTACGGACTTATACCAGCCGACCACCCTAAGGTGGTACATAAACAGAACATGGTAAACACATAGAAAACAAATACAATAATAAATATGTATATAAATAAAACCTGAGGAAATCATCCATCCAAAATGGATGATTTTAATGATTATAATAATTCCATAAATTACTACTACGGTTGTAATTTCACAGTACTTTGTAGTATTACCTTGTAGCACAAAATAGATAGGTACAGAAGACAATCTCATGTATGTACTTCACTTTTTATACCTGCGCTCAGTGGACGCACACTAATGAGTGTTTGAGCTACCCTATATAAAAAATGTACTCGGTGGTTAGAGCCGGACGGAACTGTTCGACGAGCGGGTCGAGCCGCGACCGAGATATCGTGTCCGTGAGCGGTGTCTATGTGTGCGTTGCTCGAGCGCGCTTTCTATGTAGATTGACTTCTGTACCTATCTTGCTTGTAGGTAGGGTAGACCGGGGACAATTGAAACAATTTTACTTAAACCGTGTGCAGTGACTTATCTATTGTACCTACATCCCTCTTATTTATACCGCTGAAAGGGTCGTTATCTAGTTCCTAAATTAAACATAATCTGTATCTCTATTTCAAATAGGTAACCTACAATCACCTATTTAAGAAGACCGGGCGCAGTGGTTCTATTGACCCCACCCTAAGGACGGTTGAAACAGTATGTAGGGATAATTGAAACACTGGAAATATTTTATGAACTACTGGAGCTTTTTAATCAATCTTAACAAGTTAACATGCCACTAAATTGTTTATTGAGATCGTGATAAATCCGTCATCGTAACATAAATATTTCAAAAATTATACATGCAAAAACTTTTTCAGTATAAACAACTCAAAATATATCTTATTTAAATAATTTAAGTGCTCTAATCTGTGCTATTGAATACTATTTCACATTATTAAAAGACTTAATATGTTATTATGCTTATAATAGCACTTACATGGGGGAGAAAACAAAGTATTCCAGTCTCATACAAAACAGCCTGTTTCAATCTTAACAATGTTTCAATCATGACAATGTTTCAAGCATAAAAATGTTTCAATCATAACCATCGTTTATTGACCTGTATAGGTTTAACTCTTCTTGTGAAATTTAATTTCAAAGGAGATCAATCAACATTATTCAAGATCAATCAATCGATTTACCGAATAGCAATTCCTCATATATTATGTTATTATTATTATAATGAAAAAATATAGATCAAACTTAATGTCATGGGTTCAATTTTAGGGTCGTCAGAGTTATCGAGTTGCCCATCAGTTGTAATTTTAACTAATAGGTAACCCAACCCCAACATAAAATAACCATTTAAACCACTTTTTACTTGTAACCATTAGGTATTTTAATTTTATAATACCTAGTGATTGTGAGTAAAAAGTGGTTATAAATGATTATTTTCTTTCATCGTAATACTGTTATTTTTTTTTAATTCTGTGCGTTTTTATATTTTTTTGTGATTGATATTTTAATAAACACAACCTTTTTCTGTGCAGTCGGATAAAAACGTGGAATATGTGGGGACGTTTGAAACGTTTCAAACGTCCACAGATAAGTCGTTTCAAATGTACCCATGTCACATCTTCTAATTCAATACTCAATATTTTGGTATATATTGACTTAAACATTAATTACCAGTAATAAACACAATCTTAAATAGATAAACAATACCCCAAAATAAGGAAAATTGCCAAAAAAACAAGACTTAAATATGAAAACAACAAAAGTTAAAGATCCGGAATATTTACTTTTTGGCACGAAATTCGTCGAAGCGTCCTGTGCATGACTGTGTCGCTCGCTGGCTCGAGCCATTTTAAACATAAAACCGAACATAGCCGACGATGCAACCAACGACGCGTCACAAGCGTAGGTATTATAGTTTACGAGAAATTGAAGTTGTTGCAATCATGACCTGTTTCAATTGTCCCCGGTCTACCCTACTCGTAGTATCCCCTGAACTTCTCGCGCTTCGCTCGTGATTTTAAACTCTTTCGTTGTGGAGCAACTGTAACGAGGCCGTGAGGGATCCGCTTGGGAGTTAGCAATCAAGCTTAGCGTTTATTCTAAGTAGTAAAATTTTAAAGAAATAAGAAAGGAACTTTTAGTATTGAGTTTTTAGGGTTCCATAGTCAACTAGGAACCCTTATAGTTTCGCCATGTCTGTCTGTCCGTCCGTCCGTGGATAATCTCTGTGACCGTTAGCACTAGAAAGCTGAAATTTGGTACCAATATGAATATCAATCACGCCGACAAAGTGGTAGAATAAAAATTGGAAAAAAATGTTTTATTAGGATTTTTTTTTTCATTTCAACCCTAACGTGTGATATATTGTTAGATAGGTATTTAATTTCAATTTGTTCAATGACCTGTAGGTACTTTGTACGCAACGCCGACTATGAACTACAGGTCATTGAACTCGCTCAGCTGACGTTTTCTTAAAGATACTAATTTCGTACATGCGTGAATTAATACGAGTTTTGAAAAAGAGGTACTTTATTTTTTAATTTTATCTTTACAAATCGATAGTGTTTCATGTACCGGATCGACCCTCCACGGGATTAAAACGATTAAAATTTAGCGGTGTACCTATAGGTTGCGAAATTGATGCTATTAATTGAAAAAAATGATAGCGCACAAATTACCACCTCCCGAGTGCTTGTTTTTATGGCATTTAGAATTGTTACCTACTTACAAAACATCTGGCTCCAAATAGGCGATTTCTTCTTCAATGTTAGCTTTCATTACTTACAAGGTTCGTGTTAAAGTACAGCAACATTTGGTGCCATCTGCAGGAACTGTATTTGATTTACTACTCTTATTTAGTATAATTAAACCAGTTGAAATGTGAAAAATACAAAACCCAAACTAACTTTCAATGTTTCACAATTCCGCCGAGTTGAAATAATTTGGAATTCTTAACTAGGTCTAAGGTACATAATTATTATAGAGTTAATACTTAATTTTGTAATCTTTAAAACTACTGAATCGATTATGAAAATTATTTCTTATAGTCAGTGATCGGAATAGGTAGGGCTGTTTAGATTCATTGACCGCAAACGTTGATGTTATTATAGATATTCCACGGGATTCCGGCTGATACTAAGGGAATTAATTGAATTTCATTCTTTTTGTCAATAGGTATGTATAAAAAAATATGTAAGTAAGCCAATAAGCGCATGATATGCGATGTTGTAAATTTTATGTCAACAGCACGCTTTATAACTTTTTGCCAAGCGCGCGACGTTGCCGCTTTGTTGAGACGCGTACAGATACCGGCACGGATCTTGAGCGCTCGGCTAATCTTTCATTAGTCCCGAAGGCAAGATAGTTTTTTTTTTATAATTTTACTACTAAAAAACCAAATCCAGGACTCGGGGAATATCCATATTATTCTAACCTATGGCAAGTACATAAAACAGCCCTACCTATTCCGATCTCTGCTTATATACATGCGAACGAAGCCGTTAGTAAAAGCTCGTTTAAAATTTTCTTTTGTTCCGTATTAAGACAGACAGACAGGACGGTCAGACAGTGGAGGTCAAGCAATAAGGTTTCAATATTTATTTCTCGCGAAGACCCTTAATGTGAATTTTAGGCTGAATAGGATAAACTCTGCACAAAAACGATGACCTCGGTATAAAAAGTTTGCCAAGTGTCACCTTTCGTGTCATCAGTCAGTGTCAATGTCAATTGTCAGTAATGTCATTTGAGTAAGAATCGTTTTCAGGTTATTTCTCTTAGATTTCTATAATTTGGATTACCTATTATTAATTAAAGTGAGTGTAGACCTGTTCATCATAAAGTCAAAATAAAATGGAGATAGATAAGGAAAATGTTGTTCAAGCTGTTGTTATTATGGACACTTTTAATAACCACTTCAATCCCATCTGTGGCAACAAACCTATGGTAAGTTTATTAAAAAATATAATTTCCAATGTATGTACAATTTTAACATTATTTCTGTTTAATTTAATATTAATCTCAATATTTTAGGGTTTACTGCCAGTTGCAGGAGTACCTTTAATAAATTACATTTTGGAATCCCTTTCCAACGGAGGAGTAGGAGAAGTTATTTTATTTTGCTGTAAATATGGACAAAAAATCAAAGATTACATACGGTATGTATTTAAGTAATGTAGTGGCTTGCTTTTACTGTTTTTTTATTTGTCAATTTCTTGTTAAATACTTTTTATCTATTTACAGAAAATGTATTGAAGATAAGGCAGTATGGAGTGTTAGTATGGAAGTCCAAGTCATGATGTCTGATACATGTCAGACCATGGGAGATGTGATGCGTGAGATTGATGCTGCTGGCCTCATCAGAGGGAATTTCATCTTAGCAGGAGTGAACAGTGTCACCAACATAAATTTTGCATCATTGCTAGAGCAGCACAAGTAAAAGCAATTCAACTTCCTTATTTTTTGATTATTCAATTTTGAAAATGGTTTTAATAACCTACTAATACACATTAAATTTCCTTGTCTTCAGACAAATATGCAAGAAAGATAAAGGGGCTGCAATGACACTTGTTTACAAAAAGGTAGCCTGGGAGCATCCTTTGATCAGTGCTGACAAGCCTATTTTCTTAGCAGCAGATGCTAATACTAACAAAGTACTTATGCACCAGAAATATAAACAAAAATCTACAGTGAAAACCATCAGTCTACCTTTGGTAAGGAGACAGCTGTCCAAATTTATAATAATTTTATTGTACCTATTAGGCAGAGATTTTTACATGTGTGCAGTAAATCAGAATAGTGATGTTTATTTTCTGTTGTGTATCTGTTTTTAGAATTAAATTTAAATTCTATTTTAAAACGTTTGTTTTAGGAAATTGTGTTAAACCATTCTGAGGTTAAGTTGCATCATAATTTAGCTGATGCAAGCATAGCACTTTGCTCACCGTCTGTGCCACCACTTTTCTCTGACAACTTTGATTTTCAAACAAGAGATGATTTTATACATGGCATATTGATAAATGAAGAAATTCTTGCCAGCTCCCTGTATTATACTCTTTTGAAAGGTCACCAATATGCAGCAACTGTTACTAACTGGAAAACGTACCAGACAGTGTGGTAAGATATATTTTTAATAATTATAATTAATATTGTTTACAATAATTTCATGTACTCTTATTTTATTCATTTACAGCCGAGATGTATTACACAACTGGACGTATCCAATTACCATTGAAGCTGGATTATTTAACCAGAACAACTATATCACTATGCGCAATCATATCTTTAGAGCAAAGTCGTCAACACTAAGCAGGTTGGTTTGATAAGTAACAATATAGCTTAACTAATTAAGAAAACATGTGACGAGAATGTGGTTAAAACATTACTTTTTCAGGTCATGTTCATTAGAAGAAGATGTTCTGATTGGTGCACAAACTCAAATAAATGATAATACAATCATTTCAAAATCAATGATTGGGAAGAACTGTGTCATTGGGAATAATGTTACAATCAAAGGAAGTCATATAATGAACAATGTTGTTATAAAAGATAATTGCACAGTGGTTCATAGTTTTATTGATGATAATTGTACAATAGAAGAGAAGTGTGTAATTGAAAATGGTACTATAATAGCATCCAATGTTGTTGTTGAAGCCGGCAGTCAATTGAAGGGAAATATACTGGAGAGTACTGAAGTTGAGAGGGGTAAGAATTCACATACATTATTAACCTTTCAAATACTGTAATTAGAGACACAATAGAAAGACAATGAGAGTTAATGCCAGCATTTGCTTGGGGTTTAATTCATTAAACCCCAAGCGAACGCCAGTGTTCGTGCACCTATTGTCTTTCTATTGTGTCTGTAATTTCCACGATTGAAAGGTTAATGAATTAAATACTATTGTTTGACTGTATTTAGATGTTTGATGCCAAATCTAATTTAAAACAATATTTCAGAAAAAACATTGATGAAATCCACATCAGAAAGTACAGAATGGGAGAATGAATCGTCAGGCAGTGGTGGTGATGACTTCATTGGCTTTGAAAAATCATGGAGTGACAGTCAATCATGTTACTCATCTGAAGGCAGTGATGAGTCTTCTTTGCCTGATTCTCCTGTCCCTGAAGACACAAACAGTAAGTAATTGTTGGTTAATTTGGGTAGACTATTTAGTGAAAGTTTTTTTTTTGACATTTTGAGACATTGATGGAGATATTTGACTACTGTACAATGGAGTTTAAATTAAACAAATTGTTTCTTTTACTTTCAGTATTCCTGCAAGAAGTTATTGACAGTTTGGCAAGAGGATATGAAGAAAAGCTGAAAAATGATTATCTGATCTTGGAGATCAATTCGTCAAGATATGCATACAACATCCAACTGCATGAAGTTAACTTCTTTGTTGTTAGAGCTCTGCTGAGCATTCCAGTTCTTGCAGAAAATAAAAATATTCTCAGTACTGTTAAAGATATTTTGAAATATTTCAGACCAGTTCTAGCTAACTACATCAAAACAAAATCATCCATTATGGATTGTTTGAGGGCTGTAGAAGTAAGTTGAACCATTTTTTAGCCATTTTAGTAACTTGAATTGATGTAGCCCAGATTATTATTTTAAATTTTTTATGTAACATTGTATATTCACCGAATTTTAGTTCTTGGAAAGCTAGATAAAAAAAGTAGGTCAACATTTGACATATTTTTAATTGCTAAATGAAATTACATATTTGTTTTCAGGATAGCTGTATAAAATGTGAGTGGCTAGATGGCAAAGCTGGTCAAATCTTGCATTTGCTGTATGAAGCTGATGTTGTTGACGAAGATTCTTTACTAGAATGGCACAAAGACTTGCAAGAAAATGAAAGTCCCATTGCAAACCAGCAATCACTTGTAAAGTTTTTCGATTGGCTTGAAGAAGCAAGTGAAGAAAGCGATGAATAAGACTGATTTTATAAAAAATAAAACAGTTTAATTTTAAATAACATACTTTATTTTTATTTGGCATTAATTACAATCATATGTATGGAGGGTCACATTTTGATCCATTTAAAAGAGCAATAATTATATTCTAAAATGCTTAAATGCATAGTAACTCAACCTTTACCAGGCCTTACAAATACTTAGCGAATAGTAGCATATTGTTGAAATTGGACAGTAGAAAAATTCCTAAATTTATTGACATCAAAAGATGTTGGCTCGCAAGGAGAATGTATTTTTATTTGGCGCATATGTGTGTCTCTTCCATTTTGATGGTTGCTCAAAACAGCTATTTGAATCATGTAAGTTCTTATAGGTCTGTCATGAATGTCTTTGATTGGAATCATCTCCCATCCTGAAACAATGAGTTATCTTCTTATAAAACAATTTTTAATATAGGTTAGACAGGATGAAAAAATGATACAGTAATTATATCCTGTCATAGACCCATGGTGAATCTGGTCATTTTAGCAATAAAACAATATGATACATACCACTAGGTTCAATCAGCTCAATAACTTCAATTTCCTGCAAATCATTAAAATGTGTTCCAGCTCGTATTGATATCCTACTGGGTGTGTAGCTCTCGTCCAGCTTGTAGTCAGTGTATATGTAGATATGGGACACCATTGTCTTCCTTTGAAACTGGATGTTAACCAAGTGAGGAAGTTGTCCATCAGATTGCCAGTAAGTGTCCATGCAGTCGTCCCTCAACTGATCTATACCAAAACCTTAAAAAATAAAAATAAACAATCGTGATTAAGAGGTCAGGTTGGGGTCTTTAAGTCAAGAGTGAATAGATTGCTTCTCGGCAAGCGAGTTCCATCGTCGGCCACATCATCGCTTACCATCAGGTGAGAAAGTGATCAAATGCAAGCCTATCCATTATAAAAAAAAATCCTTCATCAATTTTGTATAATGGGCAGCAGAAGTCCTATAATCTAAAGGTCACATCATAGCCATAGTTGATCGTATAAGAAACCTAAGGGAGAATTAGGATACCAATAATATTCCTGACCTGGCTTACAAGAAGACAAGCTCCAAATTGCATGGTTGCCAACTTCTCGAACCGTTCCAGAGCGTTCGCTCACCAGTGGATCCTTTTCGGACGCCATAACTTATAAGTCGAAGTTTAATTGTTGATAATAGATTAATTTCGTCTTTTATGACAAAGGCTAAACTATTTCTGTTTACAAAAGGTCGCAATCACAATGTATTTTTTTTTTTTTTTTTTTTTTCTTCTTTGGCAACTGAGCCGGTGTCGACTATTCTGCCAGTGTCATGTGGTAACGGAAGCACCCGCCGTGAGGTGAACCGTCGAACTTTGCACTTTGTGGTAGATCTACAATGTTAGTGGCTGTAAGGACAAAACAATTTTTGTTAGTGAGCATCCATTAAAATTAAATATATAATATGACATCACAGATAAACATTAATATTTACAAATTGAAATACATATATCGCACACCTGGCTACATTTTAATGTCGTTATCGTTAACAAATTTTGCTAGAATTTGGACAAGTTTAGGGGAGAATAGAGTCAAAAGGGAGTGGAAGTTGATAGGGAGGGGAATTTTAATTTTGGGAAGCGTTTGATACAAGTCGAAAGAGTGAGAGTTTAAAGAGCATGAAAAAAAGATATGATCCAATGTGCCATCATCAAGACCACACTCGCACAAAGCACTGTCACGAACATGAATTTTGTGAAGAAATACTGGACTACAGCAGTGGCCGAGTCTCAGTCTGCACAAGGATGAAACCGTTCTTTTTGATAGTTTGGGACATTTGAAGAACCAAGGTTTCCGCTGGATGTCAGGCTGGATGCTGGCATAGTGCGCTCCCTTGAGCTTCGAACTTACCTGCCATGTCGCTGACCACGAGTTGTACAACTTAAATCTGGTGTCCGAACGTAAGTCGTAGCTATGCAGCATGTAGTGCCTACGGTCCACTGGGTTGGAAGTGGCGTATTTTGCCAGTGAGTCGGCACATTCATTACCGCCTATACCGGAGTGACTGGGTACCCACACTATCTCAATGTTTAAACTATTGTTTTGGCAAATGTACAGTAGGTTCAAAATATCCATGACAATTTTGCTGTGGAGTTTAGATTTTAATTGATTTTGACCTAGAGCCTGAATGGTACTACGAGAATCTGAAAAAATAACCGAGTTTTTAATATTATGGGCTAAAATAAAATTGATGGCTTCTAGGATGCCAATGCATTCCCCTGTAAATACTGAGGCCTCGGGAGGACATTGGAATAATAGGGCTATTCGGGAATTCTGGAAGTATGTTGAGACACCTGTACAACCAGTTGGCGAAAGTTTTGAGGCATCCGTGTAAAAGAAGTTCCAACCCTGCCAGTATCTCTTAATAGCCCGATCGAAATCATCTTTAGCATTCTGCGAGTTTTTGGAGATACCAAGTCCCAAAACAGTGTTTGGCTTAAAGTGGACCACCTCATAGGCGGAGGCAAAGACAGGGAGAGTAGGATATTGACAAACAGGTGAAAGGTGGTGTTTAAGCTCCCTGTACCTGTTCATCAATGGAATATTTTTATTGTTCCAATAGGAAGAGGCATTAAGAGATAGAAAGATTTGCTCCAAAATAGGAATTAGAGGATGAGATGAGAGGGAGAAGACTTTGGACAAAAAACGATCTGCTAAGTATTGTCTGCGAAGGGCAAGGGGAGGGTCTGCGCATTCAACCTGGAGAGCATTTATGGGGGAAGATTTCATGGCACCGATTACAATTCTTAGACATCTGGACTGGACCGAATCTAGTCTACGCAGAGCTTCTTTGTTACATGGCTCCATTAGATAACTACAGTAATCCAACACGCTTCTGACTATCGCGTTGTAGACCAGTTTTAAAGTATATGGGTGAGCACCCCACCATACACCTGCCAAAGCTCTAAGAACTGAAACGGAGCGTTCACATTTTTTCACTGTGTTGCTAATGTGATCCACACCCGACAATTTGGAGTCCAGGGTAACACCCAGAAACCTGGCGCTCTCCTTAACTGGGATAGCTTGGCCGTCAATATTGATGTCGACCTGAGGTACAAGACGTCTGCGAGTAAACACAACTGCTGTGCTCTTTGGAGCGCTTAGAGATAACCCATGATCTAGTAGCCAATGGTTTAATGAGGACAAAGAGACATTCATGGATTGAACAGCATCCTCGATGGATTTGCCACAGACCAGCAGAGCAATATCGTCAGCATACTGAAGAATTTTACAGTCGAAATTTAGGCAAGAGGGAAGATCTGAGGTATAGATGTTATATAGAGGGGGGCTAAGAACAGATCCCTGGGGAAGACCCCTCCAAGCTAACCTTGGTTCAGAGTCCCCCCCAGGAATCCTTAGTTTAAGACTACGATCTGAGAAGATACTGGATACGATCTGACATATCCTAACCGGGATTCTCAGCTGTTGCATCTTCTGCCTGAGAACTGGGAGGAGGACAGAGTCATAGGCAGCAGAAATATCCAAGAAGACGGCTACCACAGACTCACTTCTACTAAGGGTCAGACGGATTTCTGACGTGAGGGTTCCCACACTATCAGATGAACCCAATCCTTTCCTAAAGCCAAATTGAGTCGTTGGCAGCAGTCTCTTGTTCTCCACAAACCATTCTAGACGGTTTTTAACTAGGTTTTCTAAAAGTTTCATAAGTACGGACGATAGAGCAATCGGCCTGTAGGAAGAGTGATCACTGGGATCTTTTCCAGGTTTTAATATAGGAATAATAACTTGAACCTTCCAATCAGGAGGAATATAACCGGAGGTATAACAATAATTGGCCAGATCCAGGTAATACTGGTGGGTTTTGTCGCCAGCTTTAGAAATAAAGGAGTATGGGAATCCATCCACTCCAGGAGCAGAATCCTTTACATGGGCGAGGACCGATTTCAGCTCTGCCAGGGTAAATGGTTTATCCAGAGGATCGTCTGATGCCATCTGGGGATTCAAAGAAACACATTCATTCATATCTGGGGCATAAGCTGGGGCCAGTTTAGAGAAGAAACGGTAGCCCAGATCTTCAGACATTATGTTACCGGAGGGTGGTTGCACGCTATTCCTGTAAGATTTCAGCTTACGCCACACGACTGAAGGGGGAGTGGATGGACTCAGCGAGACGCAGAACTTCCGCCAACCTTCTCTTTTCTTTTTCTTGAGTAATTTCCTGGATCTAGCCAACACATGTTGAAAGTTGATAAGGTTCTCAAGGTTCATATCCGCGTTGAGCTTTCTTTCGGCCTCATTCCTGGTTCTGATCGAGGCAGAGCATTCTCTATCCCACCATGGCGGAGAGGGAATTTTGCCGGTCGGCGGTTTTTTGGAAGGGAAGCAGTCGTCAGCTGTAGCAGACATGGTACCCGAGAATGCTGCAAAGCATTCCTGAGCATTTGCGTCGCTAATGGGAGGAAGAGAAGAAATCCGTAAATCTAAAATTTTGGAGTATAGATCCCAATCAACGGAATTTAGTTGATATTTTAATAGAGGAGGGGACACGTTGTTGGGGATGATTTTGGATGGAATTTCAACCATGATGGGGTAGTGATCACTACCGTAAGTCATATCCAAACGTTTCCAATTGAAAAGGCTGGCTATGTTGGATGAGCAAAATGTTAGATCGACACAACTGCTGTTCTGTCCTGGCGAACCTCGACGTGTGGCACAGCCATTGTTGATCACACAGAGGTCAAGCTCATCCAACAAATCCACCAGACCTGAGCCAAAGTTATCGCAGGTATCTGACCCCCACCTATAGTGATGGCCGTTAAAATCACCCATAACAAGCAACGGGCCTTGAACATTACCCAGCAAATGTTTGATTGAATCAAGATCGTTAATGTGAGGGTGTGCAATGTAAAAACTAAAAATATTTATATCCTCAGCCTTAACAGCAACTACATTGATGTTATCACCTAAAAAGGGTAGAGGAATTGGGGTGAATGTAACTTTGTTATTGATGAACAAAGCACATCCCCCATATCCATCTGATCTGTCTTGACGCACACAACTGAAGCATGGTATCCTGAGATTGCTCTCAGGACGAAGCCACGTCTCAGCGATGCTGCAGATCGATGGTTTGTGCTTATTAATTAAATAGAGTAGGTCAGTCTTCCTGGGTGTAATACTCCTGACGTTCCATTGAAGGAATATCTGGGGATGGAACGTTATTAATGTAACGTACAATTGAGGACAATTTGTTGGCAACGTGGTCAGGTAGGGATTGAGAGGGGTTGGACAATACTGTCATTAACATACTAGAGATTATGTTAAGAATGTTCTCTGAGCTGACGGGACTGCTTGCACCTTCCCTAGGGATGGCGCAGCCATTTTGAGAAGGGGAGAAAGAGTAATCATGGATAAGGGCTTGATGAGCCTGCTTATCATAGCTAGGAGAAAGAGGGGAGTGAGTTTTGGGTTTCAGGAAGACAGTTTTGCGGTATGATCTGGGAGTTTGGGGAGTTTGGCTGGGGTATTGAGGAGAGCTGGGGGGATTAGGTTTGGGCGTTGTTCTAGACACTTCAGCATACGATCTGGAAACCCGGGGAAAAACCTGACTTGCCTCCGCATAGGAAATCGATTTCTCTGCCATTAGGGCTTTTATACCCTTCTGACGACCTAGTTCAGGGCAGGTTTTGTCGTTTGCGTAGTGATTGCCAGAACAATTGACGCATATGGCATATTCATGTTGGACTTGACACCCGTCACCTGGGTGGTCTTCGCTACATTTGAAACAGCGTGGTTTAGAGCGACAAACTGTACGGGTATGCCCATAACGACAACAGTGGAAACATTGGATAGTAGGGTACGTATATTTTTCTACTGAGAGAGCTGAGTAGAAACAGAAGACACGTCTAGGAAGAACTTGCCCATCGAAGGTGAGTACAACTGTTTGGGTGGGTTTCCACTCAGTAACACCGAGAGAACTTACCTTCCTATTTAATCTCCTTGCCTTAATAACCGAACCACATCCAGCTGGAACCTTGATGTTTTGAATAATTTCCTCTTCTGTCCATTCAGTAGGTACATCTCTGACGAGACCCATGCGAGTGATGTTGAATTGAGGAATGGAAGCAACATAATTGTGTTGAGTGAGAAGACGGCTGATCAAGAAGCTGTTCGCATCCTGGTGAGACTGGAACTCGACTGACACACGATTCCTACCTAGCTGCTTCACGCTGCCCAATACAACGTTACTAAAATTCTTTTCGTGAAGGAACATACCAAATTTAACCTTGTGAAGGGTGGTGCCTGAAGTCTGGCCATTGCCTAAAGAGACATGAACAACATAGGGTGCATTGTCCCTAGCCGTGTAAATTTGTCTGCCTGTTTCCTTTTTTAAAACTTTGGGAGGGTTTGTCTCAGTAGATGGGGGAGAGCTAGCTAATCTTTTTCTGTTAGCGGATTCAGTGTCCATATCATTAAGCGCATTGTCGTCGGGGAGGGAAACTGATATCACCGGAGTGTATTCAAAAAGATCAGGGGGGTCAGGGGGTTTTTTAGTATCCATTATGGATAGGTACTGGATAAAATAATTAAAACTACACTTAAAATTACTTACACCAACCTTAAAATATGACACAAACACAAATAGTACTTTCGATTGAAGTTCACACTCGTATGATTCACCAAAATCGAAAAACAAAGTTAAAACAGACAAAAGCACGTGTTTAACCAACACCACTACCAAACAAAGTCCAATCACAATGTAAAAGTGAACGTTAAAAAAATGACGCTGTCAAGTCATTAATTGTCAGTGTCAGATTTGTATATAATAATTTGTATTGGACTATAGGCTTTTTGCATACGGAAGAAAAAGTTTGTTTTGCGTCGACCATAGTCCATAATAAATTAAAAGTATTCAAAGCTAAGACTATGGAGGAGCTCAGTAAAATGCTCGATGACCACAGTAGAGCTTTCGAAAGTGTGGGACTTAAAATGAAAATGGATAAAACTAAGATGTCGTACTGTACTGCTGAGCGTGCGCGTCTGCTGGCTGTGGGGGAATGGGAGTCGGGTTTATGGCTTCAGGCACTCCCGTCATCCACCACAGGCACTATGATGGATGACGCCTCGTTTCGACTCGCTACCTGTCTACGCTTAGGCGCACATTGTGTTGCTCCACATCGGTGCCTCTGTGGCGAAAGTGTCGACAGCCTCGGACACCATGACCTGTCCTGTTGCAGGAGCGTAGGCCGCATACCACGAGACGCTAGCATCAACGATATTATTCGTCGAGCTCTTGTCACCGTCGGCGTACCTGCCGTATTTGAACCAAATGGTTTGGTACGTGCCGATGGGAAGAAACCAGATGGTATGACGTTGGTACCGTGGAAGGTGGGTAGGCCTCTGGTGTGGGACGCAACCTGTGTCGACACCCTTGCGCCATCCCATATTCCAAGTACGGCAGGCTATGCTGGCGCTGCCACTGCTGCTGCTGAGACCCTTAAACGGCGCAAATACTGTAACCTTATTGGTAATTACAGTTTTGAGCCGTTTGGGGTCGAAATGCTTGGTTCATGGGGCCGAGTGCGCGTCTCCTTTTCAAGGAAATTTCATGCCGACTGATCGACACTTTACGTGACCAGAGGGCTGGCTTGTTCTTCGCCCAAAGAATTAGCATTGCCATTCAACGTGGCAATGTTGCCAGTCTTCTGGGCACATTTCCGGATGACAGCGATGTGGAGGAGTACTTTGACGCCTGAGCGTACTTTATCATTTTGTATTATATTTATGTACATAGTTAGGTTTTAGTATAAATAGTTTAGCATTTAAATTTTTTATATATACATATGTATTAGATTAAAATATAATGTAGATACGCTGTAATTAGGTGATGGTAAATACCCAGGTAATATCCACTCTTATCAAGATCGGACACTACTCTCAAACGATCTAGGTAGGTCCAACTTCGAGAACGAGATCATTCGTCGAATCCAACTCGGCTATGTATCGTTTAGGAAACTGTGCGGTATTTTCTCGTCCGACATACCAGTCTAGTGATGATAGAGCTTTGAAACGTGATATACTCACAACAGGCCTCATCAGAAGGCCTTAAGTCACCTATAGGGTATGGAGAGGAGGCTTATACTCGGAGTTTCCTTGCGCGATCAAATTAGGAATGAAAATATTCATTGGAGAACCAAGGTTACCGACCTATCTCGAAGAATCGCGACCTTTAAGTAGTGGGCTGGGCACATAGCTCAGTCCGAAAGGATCTGGAGTGGTGACCACGTATTGAAAGACGTAGCGTTTGCCTCCCACATCTCACCTGGTGAGGGTCGCGGGAATCCGATGCATGTGAGATTCACAGGGCCGATTATTGTGACGACAATTAGAAGACGCCTCTAATCAACAGTAGACGCCTCTGATTGTAAAAAAATTGGGCAAGTGTGAATCATACTTGTGCCCTGAGGGTACCGTACAAACTTACATATGTAAATAGTTCAATTCCGGAATGGAGTCTCGGACGATTTTTCGGAATTCTAAAAAAGAAATTGTGACGTAACAACTTTACAGTTTTCAGATTTATTTTTTTACCTACTTGTGCTACGTATAAAAGGTGTAAGGGACAGCCCTCCACAAACTTTAAGGGCTTGCTCAATAGACGAAACTGAACAACCTTCCACAAAGGTTTTTTACAGGAAACGAAAAAAAAAATTGGACTCGCCATACAAAATGATAAACTTGATTGGACAATTTGTATGGCGAGGCCGATTTTTCTTTTCGTTTCCTGAAAAAAAATCTTGTGGAAGGTTGTTCAGTTTCGTCTACTGAGCAAGCCCTTAAAGTTTGTGGAGGGCTGTCCCTTACACCTTGTATAAGACCTCGCTTTATGCCAAATTTCAGGATTCTGGGTCAACGGAAAGTACCCCTTGTATTTTGATTTCCTCGAGAGTGTCGAAATGTACGTTTCTTGCCACCTAGACCAAAGTATCTTTTTTCGTTAACTTCAAGTTTGATTTTTTTACAGCTTCAAGAGTCCGCAGACTTGACTATATGGTTTTAATTTCAACTCGATACCTCTACGCATTCCCGAGATAAAGGGTCTTGACAGACAGACAGACAAAAAGACAGACAGACGGACGGATGAACGGACAATAAAGTGATCATATAGGCTTACGTTTTTTTTGAGGTACGCCACTCTAAAAATGATGATGATGAAGCATAAGAGAATGATGATAAAATAATAGTCTAATTTTCCTTAAATTTTGGCATACATAATTTTGAAATTAAATTCAGTAAAGCTATACACCGATAAGTTCAGTTGTTCAATTTGTGTTCAATCAATTTGCCAAACCTTTTCCCAACTAAGTTGAGATCGGCTTCCAGTGTAACTGGACGCAGCTGAATACTTTCTTGATTCTCTCTCTTTTGATCTCCACAACAAGTATAATAGTGTGACGACACGGTTGGCGCAGTGGTTGAGCGATTGGTGTCGCGGGTTCGATTCTCGCACAAACAAAATATTTGTGTGACCTACAGATAGCTGTATCGGATCTGATTTTCTTTACATGTTTGTGAACGCAGCCACGATATGTATATGAGATTTTTCTAAGAGTAGGGTAACGCTTTAAAAAAACGACTAGGTACCAAAACCGGTAATGTTGATGATGCGTCGTTTTTGTTGGGCCTAGCCTGCCACTGATACCTATTACCATCTGCTAGCAATAGACCAGACCTTTTTTTTTTATGGTGGGAAAAAATCATCCAATGACAACCCCCGCTCTTGGGCGGAGCGGGAGATAGTGTCAGACTCTTACTGACTAAAAGACCCACCCCGTTCCTTCTAGCCTTCATACCGGGGCTCGAGCTCCCTTTCGGATAACCCTGGTCCCAGTAGGCTTCGACCCGGCTGGGTCCCTGCTGTTGCTGACAACTCCTTGAGGCGCGCGGGAACAGTGCGCGCCGTCGACGACTTCGGCTTGGTCCGGACAGTTACCGGACGGCCGGACAGCGAGCTACCCATTGCTCACTATCCGCAAGCCTGCGCCTACGGTGGCCGGAAATCGGGATCAGAATCCCGGCGGTGGCGGCGTGAACGCCGTTGCCTGATTTGCGAGCATTACTGCTTCGCAGAAGTCGGCAACCGCCTGCCACTCCTCTTCGCTCCGGACCATGGCCTCAACCAACAAGGCCCGGCGCGAGAGGTCTCCGCCGCCGATCGCTCCCACGAGGGCACGGCGATGCTCCGCCCAAGCAGGGCACACCTCGACTGTGTGCTCCACCGTGTCTTCCGGGCATTCCGCACAGTGGCGACACCCGGGCGTCACTTCCGCACAAATCCGGTGCAGGAACCTCCCGAACGAACCATGTCCGGTGAGGACCTGCGCCATACGGAAGGTAAGGACGCTGTGAGGTCTTTCCAGCCACGCCTCAAAGAGGGGACTTACCGCCATAATTGTGGCGTGCTCAAATAGACCAATCCCCTAACAGCTACTAAGTAATTAGTAATTAAGAAGCCCTATCAACACTAGCTTTAGTAAACAGATACACTTACGATACTTTTTTATCTCTCAACTAGTTGCAGGTACTAATTTCAATTTTTTTCATCTTTAACAGCAATATTTACCCTGGGGCCAACCTTTAATATACTAAAAAGTAAGTATTTAAACATTCCATCAAAATTTTTAAGTGACTTTAATTTCATTAGTTACTGAAGAGCGGATTTTTGTCCATGATCAAATCATGAAATAGATTTTTTTCTAACAATTTATTTGCTAAAGAGCCAAACATGAAAGTTCTCGTTTATTCCATTAAGTAATAGGTACAAATTGTTCGTAATGTTGAGCAATTACTGGTTTTCATTTACCTATGTATTTCAGTAACACCTTGTAGGTATAGCGTTCCATTATTAATCTAAATCGTATGCTCGATAAGTTACATATATATTATGTGGATTTTTTTTTTAAAGTTGGTTCCATTTTCGGTAGGGTGTGTCAGCGTTTGATCACGGGTTTCCCTTTCAGAAAATCTCCGTGGCCCTAGCGGGCATCGGCCCTACTGGGCCCCTACGGTTTGCTGATATCTTAGTGAAGCGCGTGGAACACTGAGTGCTGTCGACGACTTGGACTTAGTCTGGCCGATTACTGGACCACCGGACTGAGAGTTAAAAATACCTCGTCGTCCGAAAGCCCGCGCCTACCGTGTGTAGTACGGGTTTGGAGCCGCGGCGGCTAGGGTGTGACGATATTCGCTTCCTCACGCGTGCGGCCCTCTCCTTCGCTAGAATTACTGCTTCACAGAAGTAGACGACCGTTTGCCATTCCTCCTCGCTCTGGACCCTGTCCCGGCTGCCGCCGATTGCCTTCACGAAGACACCGCTGTGCATACCTCCACTGTATGCTCCACCGAGCCTTTCTTCCACTTGAATCCGATACAGTAACCTCCCGAACTTACAATGTCCGGTGAGGATCTTAAAGTGGGGAACTTATCGCCATGATTATAGCGTACCCAGAGCCTACCTACCACGAGCGATATCAACCTTGTCACCCTATAGTATCCATATATCACAAGGTCTACAAAGCTAGTCTACGAGAAAACTTCGTAGCATGGGAACCCACGATAAAAACTAGTATCACCAACTGACAGTTATTCTGAGAAAATTTGGATAAAATTAACAAGCAAACCTACCTAACTTCAAAAGAGTCAACCTTCTTAAAGTAGTTATTCCCGTTCAGGATAATGGAGCTCCCTAGCAGTGTTATGGGCAGCTTTACAACAATAGCGTTCTGTGCAAGACTCCCAAACTGGGAGGGTGTCACACACAAGTCATTATTTTATACAAGCTGTAGCAGTCCATTTAGGGGGAAAATCATTGAGCTGATGAAGATATGGATTCGTCCAAAAAATTGTGTCAATTCGTGAATTTCTTACACTTTATATTCAAGATGGAATATGATCAGCTTAGGTATACTTAGGTAAACCGTAAGAGTTAGAGAATTGTAGTTTTTACAGAATGTATGTGTACTTCTACACATACAACAACAAATAATAAAATTAAAATTTAACCGCGGTTGTGAAAGAAATGTCGGCGTTTTTGGTTCGATTTTAATATACCTATATGTAGCTCGGAGCCTTTCGTGTGCGAGCCAGCCTCACACTTGGCCAGTTTTTTGTAGTACTTTTTCACTTAAAAATCAATTTATCATAAACAAATCTGAAGTCGATATCTACTCGAGTTGGTGACGATTGATTAAAATTATCTCGAATTCGTGTATAGGCAGACGCTTTGTCGCCTAAGTCTGTCTTTTATAAAAGATATGTAGTTCGTAGATGATTAATCATTTGACTGTTGTAATCCCAATTCAAAACAACAGATTAGCCTAGCCAAATTTTGGAAATTTTACCTATTTAACTAAGTTCATCGGTTAGACAGTGCTACTAGTTCGATGTTAGGAAATTGTATCGGTATCTAATTTTTAACAACTAATTTCCTACAGTACACTGTTTTCTTTGGTTCACACAATTTGTTGTATAACAATCCTGAGATGAAAACGAGTTGACAAATTGATAACTTTATAATTAGTGGTTAGAATGCGGTGGTCTAATTTGAGTATGGCATGTGGTGCGATGAGCCCGCAACACCGCGGGAACTGTCCACTCGGAGACTCCCAGACGGACACCAAATGTTAATACAGTTCCGGCCATGCACACGGACATTAAGTAATTCATTATCAAAACATAACAGTATCTACAAATGCATGCATGTACTTTGAATAGCGTAGGTAGGCACCTATATGTTTTTCCCAGTGTACTCGAACTCAAAATAATAAAATAAAAACTTTTTAAGCTAAAAGTAGGTCGTTTAACAATCTTTTTATAGATTGAAATATTTTTTTTTTTATAAAAATCAATATTAAAATACCAATTTTGACATCAGTGTTTGACATCCGAATATCAAATTCAATCTGCTATTTCTTACCTACATTCCTACACTTTAAGTTATTTTTGTTTTACTTAGACCTGGAATAAATCATGGGTTTAGGTAAAAAGCAAATCGAGCAACTTTCAGCATTCACTTCGACGGCAGTTGCGTATGGACTCGGTTCACTTGTGACCCTGCTATATGTCACCGAATGGGTGGCTGTTTGCAAATACATTCCATATTTCAATGGAATAGAAAAGTTCCAGACCAAGCCAGAAAAATAGTTTCGCATATTTACCTGAACATAAAGATCATACAACAATAAGTAGACCTACGTATATGACAGGTGGTCATTCTGTAATGTAATAAAAAAGCCAGTTATTCAAATTAAGAGAGGGCAAGCTAAGAGCACGCGCTCGAAATAACACAATAGTAATCTGGAAAAAGAATGGAATTATAATAATGACTGGTGCTGGCATCAGGTGTGCTCGGATTTGTAATAAAATGTCAACCGGATCGTGCGCAGCCGGCGCGGGCGCACGCGCAGCTGTCGGCCCTCCTCCGGCCTCCGCTGAGGTGTGCCCTCCGAATAAACATTACCTCTTTGTAGTGTATTGTAATATTGTATTGTCATGCATTCAACGATATATTTAAAAAGTCAAATAAAAAATGTGTTTAACTATAACCGGCGCTTGTAATTCAATTTCCAAACACGTTTATTGCAAAAATTATATTCGTTCATATGCCCTTGACTGTATAATAAAAAAATCCCATTAAATAATGTTTTAAACAAAAAGGTACCTATTGTAAAATGTTGTTATATAGCTCTAATAGAAGACTTTATTGTACACCAAAATAAAACTTCACTAAACTACACACTCCACGCTTATATAATTATTTTCAGAATAAGCAAGCTTCACTTTGGCAGGGATTTCGATTTCTAAAATAAAAGACTGAATGCCTAAAACTGTAAAGACCACAGTGTGAAAACAAAGTGACAGTCACGATACTTGTTTAAAATACCGGATAAAACAGATATCCCTGCAAAATTACTTATTTTCCCTGTGTTCTATTCTACCAAGAATAAGCGAAACGAGATATCCCTGTAATCTTAGTTTTATTCCACCAAGGATACTCATAACGGGATAGGTATCCCTCCAAACTTGGTTGATGTGTCGCTCTATTCCAGCAACGATACACGTAGTATGATAGTGTTTTCTATTTGACCAAGGAATGATTATATTATATACTAGCTGACCCGGCAAACGTTGTTTTGCCATATAAATAATTTTTAAGTAATTTCTTAGTCTAGGGGTATGAAAAATAGATGTTGGCTGATTCTCAGACCTACTCAATATGCTCACAAAATTTCATGAGAATCGGTCAAGCCGTTTCGGAGGAGTACGGGAACGAACATTGTGACACGAGAATTTTATATATAAGATTTAAATGTAATAATAATTATAATATTTCCCACAAGCCTATACATAATTACTGCAAAGTAAAAAAAAAACTCCTAAATTCTATTTTAAAAAACTAAACCTGATGTATCTGAGGTTTCCTCTGAGGCACGGAAGCTCCGGAAGAGTTGCAAATACTAAATCTACTTATAGACTTTTTAGTAGGTAAGGAAGCTCAATTAACTGCGTCCCTTTGCATTGGACGTTGATCCAACAGAGGTCTTAACAGTCAAGTAAAATTATGATTCTCTCATGCCTTCGTTGTATCGCTGCTTCTGCGCAAGCCTACGCTGACTTACACCGCAAACTTCGCTGGCCTACGCTGTGCCTACGATGACCTACGCCGTGCCTACGCTGGCCTACGCAGCGCCTACGTAGGTCTACGCCGCGCCTGCGCTGCCCTATGCTGGCCTACGCCGCGCCTACGTAAGTCTACGATGTAGCTATGCTGGCGTACGCCGCATCTGCGATTGGTTGTACCTATGTTGGAAATCGGCTTTCATAGACTTGGGGATTAGATTTGCTAGTCAGCCGGATTTTTTGCTGAACATTGTTTCTTTTAGGTATCTATTATTACTACGTTAAATATTGGTATGGTCAGATAAAACTTTGAAGATATGGAACGGAACTCCTCATTGGTTCATAGCAGAACTGTCGTAACAAGTAAAATGGCATTGTTTATACGTGTAGTCGATGACTAAGAGTAGATGTAAGATGGGGATGTAACCTAACCGTGTTATGAATTATTACAATTATCATGAGATACACTCTGGCTATAAGGTACCATCGATCTAATCTGGTGATGATTAGCTGAGGCCTGAGGGGTACCTACTTATTAATTGTGCTACCACAACTAAAAAGTGTAAAAAAATCTTTTTCATTACTCATACTCTGAAAGTAGGTCTGAAGTTGCCTGAGGAGCGGGCTGAAAGTGATACTTTTCATCCCTAGGGAGTTTAACTTTACAACTGACAGCTGCCAAATTATTAAAAAAAAAACTAGTTCTATCTTCACATTTCTATTGAACCATGTTCCAATTTTCCATACAGCCAGTCAATCACAGCGCGATATAAAATTGAAATAACTTAAAGACAAGTATTAATTAAATAATGTTATATTTTAAGTGATTTATTTGTTAAACTATTTCTTTAAAATACTTTATTTTTAAAAGATTACAATTAATTTCTAATTTTTCACTAATGAGGCTGAATAGCTGGCCGGCTGCAAAAAAAAAAACCAAAATGGCGGGAAAATGGCAATCAGTCGTTGGTTTTTTCGAGTTTTGTTTACGTTTCCGTACAACAGAGATTTGTATTAACATGTTATGTTTATCAGATTAAAATAGTGATTTAACGCCTAATTTCATAAGAGAAGAGGCTAAAGCAGTAGTGGAATACCTTTTACCGCCTAAATCAGAAGAAAGACACCTACCTACCTAAAATCATAGGTACGACGACTCTGGTTTTACAAACTTTTTGTTTTATTTTTAGTTTCCTCGTATTCGTAATGAAAAGCACAGTGTTTACCTCCGGGTGAAAGTAACCCATTTAACCCCTCGAATTAGCGACCTCGCTACGCTCGCCCGCCAACTCCTTCTCGGGACGAAATGAGTCTGTGTTTCCTGCGGGCCTATTACAACCTCTTAATTCCAGTCAATTTACGCCGTAAAATGAACTGACTTGCTTATCCGTATTATGACATCTTATTGCCAGCCAGTCAGTAGTCACGTGACACTTGACCGTCTTCTGCATGGATATTGGCTGGGAATTCCGTATTATGAGCGTCCAACTGACATTATGTAGCTTGCTAAAGTGTCAAAAATTGTGACAAACAAGCCAGTCAGTTTAAGCCGGTTTCTAGTAACTTTAAGTGAATTGTTTTGACTTTTTATTATATTTGAATCTATTTGATAGTTAAATAAAACATTAAATATGTGTGATGAGTTGATAATCTTCGAATTTCTCGAAAGTGATGCGTTTATAGTTTTAGAAATGATCGAAGTCTGTAATGTTCGCGATCCCGATTTCGTAATTGTAAACTGATGTTTACCTTTTTTGTTTTGTGTTCAATTCTCACCATTACTGTATTTTTAGTTAAAAATTACCTAAAAAATGATAATATAGCAGTTAGATTGACAATTCGTATAATATTGGGTGAGAAATTGAAAGAGTTGTGTTTCAGAATATGACCGAAATTGTCTTTTGCAGTTTTTGTTCTAGAAACTTTTTTATGTGTTAAGTTATGCAAAAGATTATTGTTTTATATGAAAGTAGACATCATAACGAGTATTTTGATGTGCATATTGTATATGTTATGTGAAAGAATAAATAAATATGACATCCGAAAAGGCAGAAGCTTATAGCCCCTAGGAACCTTTTCGTCGAAAACGTGTTTTATTGATCCTCTTCGATACCCGCTGTGAGGTGCTGCTACGTTCCCCCTTAGTCGAAAACGTACGCATTCAAGGGTGCGTGGTGGCGTACGAGACCAGCGCAACAAGCAACGTACGCCAAAAATCGGGTTGAACTGTCCCGAGGGTACTGCCTGCTACCGTCACCGCCTCCTAACAGGGGCCAGTCCATCACACCGTAGGTTATCGGATGTTTACGTCTGGGCTCAGGGTGGCGCAGCACTTCAACACCGTCACCATGCCGACCACCATGCCGCAGCACAGCGATCGCCAAGCTAACATATTTTTGTTAAAAAGTTTTGTTCAAGTAGGTACGTACACACGCTTACCCTTAGTTCCGAGTTACGTCTAAAGCGATTATATCGCAAATCCGACCAAATGTAATAGTCACAAAATATAAGGACTATCAAGTACTATTTGTGACATTGCGCGTTGGTCGGATTCGCAATATAATCGCTTTTGACGCAATTCGGAACACGGGGTTAATTTTGTTTTTGGCGGGTTAGGAGTTATCCTAGTACGTTCAGAAATGAAGTATATGAGACAATGCTCTATTTTCCACTTTATGACATTGTATTTACGGAAATAACACATAATTCGTTTTTAAACTCGTTGTTAATTTAGATTTCTGTTATAAAATTACATTAATTTCATCAATAAACAATATTTCATACAAAAATTTAAAAACCGTAAATACCGGTAACCTTTGTTTTTATGTTTTCGAACGCAATCTTTCAAAACAGTGCAAACCAGCCACAGACAACTGTCCAGGATGATTCCAGTCAGAAGGACGTACGTCATAATACGAAAAAGAACAAGGCAGTTTACGGCCGTAAACTGACTTGCCTGGAAACTGACTGGATTTTAAAACGGTCGTAATACGCCCTCTGATAGCTACAACCCGGGAATCTTTAAGTCGAGAGTGAATAGGTTTCTTTTAGGTAAGCGCGTTCCATCGTCGACCGCATCGTCGCTTTCCATCAGGTGAGATAGCGGTCAAGTGCGAACCTATCAACAATAAAAAAAAAAAAAAAAAATGAGTTACTTTCACCCCTAGTGTAACAATGTACTATTAATTACTCATACTCTGAAAGTAGGTCTGAAGTTGCCTGAGGAGCGGGCTGAAAGTGATACTTTTCATCCCTAGGGAGTTTAACTTTACAACTGACAGCTGTCAAATTATTAAAAAAAAAAAACTAGTTCTATCTTCACATTTCTATTGAACCATGTTTCAATTTTCCATACAGCCAGTCAATCACAGCGCGATATAAAATTGAAATAACTTGAAGACAAGTATTAATTAAATAATGTTATATTTTAAGTGATTTATTTATTCAACTATTTCTTTAAAATACTTTATTTTTAAAAGATTACAATTAATTTCTAATTTTTCATTAATGAGGCTGAATAGCTGGCCGGCCGCAGAAAAAAAAAAACAAAATGGCGGGAAAGTGGCAATCAGTCGTTGGTTTTTTCGAGTTTTGTTTACATTTCCGTACAACAGAGATTTGTATTAACACGTTATGTTTATCAGATTAAAATAGTGATTTAACGCCTAATTTCATAAAAGAAGAGGCTAAAGCAGTAGTGGCATACTTTTTACCGCCTAAATCAGAAGAAAGATACCTACTTAAAATCGGGTATATAGGTACGACGACTCAGGTTTCACAATCTTTTTATTTTATTTTTAGTTTCCTCGTATTCGTAATGAAAAGCACAGTGTTTACCTCGGGGTGAAAGTAACCCATTTAACCCCTCGAATTAGCGACCTCGCTGCGCTCGGCCGCCAACTCCTTCTCGGGACGAAATGAGTTACTTTCACCCCTAGTGTAACAATGTACTATTTTACAAAAACATACAACGACTTCAATGTAATTAAAACACTAAAAAAGTACAAAATAACTTTAATTTCGGAAGTAGGTGTTAAATAACGAAGAGACAAAACTATTATAGAAACACCGACTTCCGAAAATAAAGTTATTTTGTACTTTTTAATGTTTTATTGAAGTCGGTTGTACTATTTTTTGTTAAAAGACTTTTTTGTGAGCAATCATTAGGTGTAAAGAATTATTACTTAGTAAATAATTGTTTACCGAATAATAATAATGTTCAACTCTTTAAATTTAAAAGACAAAGTCTTGACTCACTCACTTACTTACCAATGCCCATCCTAAACCACCAAACGCTGAAATGTTGCACTTTTATTATGTATTCAAAGAATAAGAAAAGATTTTTCAAAAGAATCACCTAAGGAAATGAAACGAGGTATCAAAGTTTGTTGGAGAAATCTACTTTCACGCAAGTGGAACACCTGGCAGAAGCTAGTGAGTGATAAAAGTGTAAGTAAACTTTTTTCCCATATATATTAATAAGAAAAGTAGTGGTCACAGGCTCAAACGCAGCCAGGCACATTACTTTGTGTAATTTATTTCACTATCACTGCTTTCAAAACGGTGAAGGAAAACATCGTGAGGTGAAATACGTCTCCGAAGTTTTGGTTAATGGACATGCTGGTTTATGTCCATGAACCAAAAATTCGGAGACGTGTTACATCCATTAATCCGTAGTAAGCCCACGTGGTGGCCTCTCTTATAGAGGTAACCTGAATCCTAGCAGTGGGAATATTATAAGGATTATGCTATTTAGACTACTAGTGAACGAATGCCAGGAACTTTTTAAGCTATTATTGGGCAATACAAAGCTATGTGTTGCTCAAAAAGCTCAGCTATGTATTGGTCCAATTTTCTTGTATTGATTTAATTAAAATACGCTTGCTTTTATTATAAAGGACACCCACATTAATACATGAACGTAAGTGGATATAATTATCATCAAACATTGACATTAATAGTAGTTTATGTGACTAGGGGATAAAGCAGTGTCTTTAAGTCGCGGGCGGCATGTTTAATTCCGAACGAAACGAAGGTTGCTGATTTTAATCCCGAATGATAGTGAGGGATTTATAAAATTAACTCCCGAGCATTGCGAGGGAGTTAATAAAGAAACCTGAGTGAAGTGAGGAATTCAAGCTGCCCAAGACAAAGACAGCTTTATCCCCGTGTTGCATACTCTACTTTTTACACCATCTGTGAGATAATTAAAAGACAATTTGGTCGACCAAATCATATATTAGAGAAATATAAGTATTATTTTTACAAGTTCATATGATTCCTGTGTTCTGTGAGTTCATCAAACAAACAAAATTCACTAGGTACTCCAAGATTCTATAGTTTCAATTTTCTATAGCGCTCCCGTCAGTCACACGTTTTATTCTATTTTCTTTTTTTTGTTAGTGGCCAGTTTGAATCATAGTGATTACATACTCTTTGGTTTGAATTTCAAGTCAACTTGTTCGATGCGCCTACATTTTAATCCACAATGTTGACGATTTTTGATGCTCCAAATTCAAATCTCATTATTCCCTAGGGATCGGCCATACTGCATTATCTCCCTAGGGATAGAATGACTTGCTTTAAGTGAGGTTTGTATGACATATAAAACGACATTATCGAGCAGGTGGTGTAAAAATAGTAGTTTATGTGACTAGGGGATAAAGCAGTGTCTTTAAGTCGCGGGCGGCATGTTGAATTCCGAACGAAACGAAGGTTGCTGATTTTAATCCCGAACGATAGTGAGGGATTTATAAAATTAACTCCCGAGCATTGCGAGGGAGTTAACAAAGAAACCTGAGTGAAGTGAGGAATTTAAGCCGCCCAAGACAAAGACAACTTTATCCCCGTGTTGCATACTCTATTTTTTACACCATCTGTGAGATAATTAAAAGACAATTTGGTCGACCAAATCATATATTAGAGAAATATAAGTATTATATTACAAGTGTTTATTATATTTACAAGTTCATCAAACAAACAAAATTCACTACTCCAAGATTCTATAGTTTCAATTTTCTATAATGCTCCCGTGTCGTCAGTACCTACGCACGTTTTATTCTATTTTCTTTTTTTTGTTAGTGGCCAGTTTGAATCATAGTGATTACATACCTACTCTTTGGTTTGAATTTCGAGTCAACTTGTTCGTTTGTATGACGTGTAAAACGACATTATCGAGCAGGTGGTGTAAAAATGATTTTAGATAGTTATACATATCCCGAAATGCAATTTTGTGAAATGGTTTGTCATATCATAAATAATCATAAAGTGATCAGTTCTAAAGTAAGTTATAAAAAAAAAATAAGCCGCGACAGAGATACGGAGAGTGGTATTATTATCCATACAAATTTATACTATATAATATAATAAATAAAATATACACACTTATATATTATAACAATGTGAAAGAAACTCTGTCTGTAAGTTACGCTTTCACGGTTTAACTACTGAACCGATTTTGATGATATTTGGTAAGGAGTACCTAAGCTTAAACTCCAAGGAAGGAGATGACCTAGTTTTTTATCTGACTTCTATTTCACATCCTCAATAACCGAGGTTCACGGGAATAAAGTTATTATATTTATGTAGCAATTCTTAATAATACTCATGAAGTTGCTTTTTGACTTGAAATTTTATGAATTTAGAAACGTTTATTGCAAATAGACCAATTACAGGCACTTTTGAATTGTCAAAATGTTGGTCAGTCGAAAAAAAAGTGAAGCTAAATTGCACGTAGGTACCAAAGCGGAAAAGATCTCTATGGAGAAGAACGGTGTGCTTATGTTTAAACAAACTGTTATTAATTTGTCAAAATTATGTAGTTAATTAGGTTTTTCAGTAATAATGCTAGATACGAATTCTGCACGCGCTGCAGTAACAGAGACCTAGCTCATAGCAGCTGGAAGCGAAGTGCGAAGATAGAAACGAACTTTATTTCATTGACTTACGCATGTGCCACCAAGACAGTAAAATATTTTAGGCTTCGTCTCAATTTACAGCTCTGATTGTTTGTTTCGAATTTTAGAACAAAAGAGCGAGCTCACCCTTTTTCGCAGGTAAAAAAAATAGCAAGAAGATAAGATAAACTACTCTTATCTATAACTATTGTAAAAATATTGGAAGAAAGTGAATTTGGGAAGTTTTTACGACCATATTAAAATATTAGGGAACACAAATTCCAAATTCAAGTTTCTGGTATTTGTTCGTAAAATTAAATTATTTAAAGAGTGGTCTTTGTTCAGAATAGAAAAAAATAGAATTCAAAGAAATGCCAGTGGTATTATTATTATTTAGAAGATAAGGGGCTATGCATCACCGATAGTGTAGGGGATGTAGTCACTGCGACCTAAAAGATCTATTGTGACTCGCCACCTTGTTAGAGTAACTCTTTTAGCCCGGAGGCTTCCAAGAAATTTAGAATACTCCTAGCTTTTAGAGTTTTAATCTCCTCCGGGCGAATAATGTGTCGGCCCAGATGGACACTGCGTTTGTGGATAAGGGGCCCTTTTTTTTTTTTTTTTTTTATGGTGGGAAAAAATCATGCATTGACATCCCCCGCTCTTGGGCGGAGCGGGAGATAGTGTCAGACTCTTACTGACTAAAAGACCCACCCCGTTCCTTCTAGCCTTCATACCGGGGCTCGAGCGCCCTTTCGGATAACCCTGGCCCCAGTAGGTTTCGACCCGGCTGGGTCCCTGCTGTTGCTGACAACTCCTTGAGGCGCGCGGGAACAGTGCGCGCCGTCGACGACTTGGGCTTGGTCCGGACAGTTACCGGACGGCCGGACAGTGAGCTACCCATTGCTCACTGTCCGCAAGCCCGCGTCTACGTTGGCCGGAAATCGGGATCAGAATCCCGCGACGGCGGCGGCGATAACGCCGTTGCCTGATGCGTTCGGCCTCCTCCTTTGCGAGCATTACTGCTTCGCAGAAGTCGGCGACCGCCTGCCACTCCTCCTCGCTCCGGACCATGGCCTCAACCAAGGCCCGGCGCGAGAGGTTGGATAAGGGGCCCGCATTCACACAAAAGGTGCTTAGGCGTCTCCCTCTCCTGATTGCAGTACCGGCAAACATCAGTGTCACTCAGTTTCATGTGAAATTGGTGCCTGTTTAGTTTGCAGTAGCCGGTTAAGGCGCGGGCTATCGCACAGATGTTCGTCCTGCTAAGCTCAAGAAGCTCGGCAGTTCGTTTTTGTGAGTAGCCTTCTATGAGAGATTTGGCGTGTAGCAGACCTGGTTGTACCAACCAGTGCTTTTTTGAATCGCCAAATAAGTTGCCCTTAAGGGTCTGCATGGCCTGGTTCTTTGAGATACCACAAAAGGGTTCTGGTCCTATCTGATGACCTTGAGCCCCAGCCCGTGCAAGTTCATCGGCTTTTTCGTTGCCATTGATTCCAGAATGACCTGTTACCCATCTCAGAATAACTTTATTCCTTTGCCCCAGGTCATTCAGTTTGTTAACGCAGTCTTTTACCAGTTTCGAATTTAAAGTATTCGAGTTCAGGGCGTTAAGAGCTGCCTGGCTATCTGAGTAAATCAGAATTAAAGCCAATATTAGATGTTTGACATTAAAATGAAATATACCATAAGAAAACTTAGTCTAATATTTTTAACACACGTGTGCCGAAAATGTAACTTGGAACGAAACTCAAAGAAATAATAAAATAATAATCAGGGGTCCGGTGTAGTAGTAACAAACTATTTTCTTTCTTTTAGTAGTAGCTACTCTATACCGGGCAAACCGCCAGGTAGTCAAAATACAAATGTCAAAACGGGACATTTATTATTCTTTTCTCAACAAAAATTCCCAAACAATTCGCAAACTGGCTTTTTGTTTCTACTGTGTGAACCTATTCAGAAATGTGTCTAACAATATATTTCTCCTAAGTGGCTTTCTTCCTTTTATCCCTATAATCTGAGATGATAATAACAATCGTGGAAATCACAGACACAATAGAAAGACAATAGGTGCGCGAACGCCGTTCGCTTGGGGTTTTATGAATTAAATACAGAAACATCTAAGACTCAACTTTATAATATAATATACTAGATATAAAGTTATGTCTTTGCTATGCAGCTTACATGGCCTTTATAAAACCAATAAATTGAATATAACGAACGAAAAAAAATAAATCTACGTCTATAACTTCATTTTTTGCAAATGTTTTAATACAAAATATTTTTTATAATGATTAAATATTATTTATACATAATAGTTTTTGAGTAGGTAAGTGTGTTGAAGAACGTCGTTTGATACACGTGGCATTTTTCGTTGCAGGACACTCGGCTTCATACCGAAAGTGTCGCCTTTGGCTTATGTATCTATTCCGCCTCGCTTCCAGTGACAAAGTTATTTCATCTGCGTCAATTAATGTATCTGCTATTTTTTTATATTGTCCCTATTTCTGAAGAACCACACTATTTATCCATGAGAATTTTGATTCGACTAAGTTTATATTTTTCGTTTATTTTTAATGAACGGATCGCCTACAATTAAGTTTTCGTTTATTTGCAGTTATGACAGTAATTATCTAGTTCTAAAGTAAGCTTACTGATAGTTAAGCACAACAGTAATTTGTTAGGATATCTTGACTTTCTTAAAAAAAAAAAATACTTAAAAGTATTTTTGATTATGATTATCATACCTTAATCTTGAATTAGAGGTTAATCCTCTAATTCAAGATTATCTAGAATTATAAGTCGTTTTAATGGTACCTACAGCAAAAGCTCTGCATCGGAGATTTTTTTAAATAAGATAAACTGGATCGTACTATGAATAAGACCCAGACGCGTCAAGGACCAAGGGCCACAATAGGGAGATCTGAAGTGGGGTGAGGTGCGGTGTGGAGCCGCGTTCCGACACAGCCCTATTTACTTTGTCTGTAGGCCGCTCCAAGAGCGGCTGTGTGTACGTGCGCGAGCGCTCACTTCATTCGACTTACGAACCCATTTTGTAAACAAACTTGTAAAAGTTGCGCGGACTTCGGAAAAAATATTTCACTATTATCGAACAATACTATAAACAATTTGTGGACATTAAAGTGTTGATTGATTTGTGCAAGTAATGGATTTGTCTTGTGGAGAGAACATGCAGAATTCTGGAAATAACAGTGGGAGTGGAAGAATGGTCGACATGTGCGTTGCAGGCCCTGACCGGGCTCTGGACCGTGACCCTCGGCTGATCCTCAACCTGTTAACTCTGGAGAGGGCACACGCCCTTCACACGGATTATTTCCAAACCGTACAGATTGATATCCAGCCCTTCATGAGAAAGGTGGTCACTACCTGGATGTTGGAGGTAAGTTTCAAATACTACTTTTCATTACTATTCCTTATATTAAATCGGTTTCCTTGTTTAAAAACAAATTAAACCATTACAAGTAATAGTTTTGATCATAGTAGTGTCGTCCGACTATCGGACCGCAGCTAACAGCTGATTAAAGTGAATGACCTGAATATCTGAGTATAGTATTTACATGTGTGTAGTTGCTCCAATTGACTTGATGGGAAAGCACCTATTAAGTAGAAGTTTAGTGTTATTAAATATTACCTTCGTGAATGAAATATGATTTAGTTGTAACGCATTCATGCAATGATATGTATCATGTAAAAGTCTTTCAAAATTCTAAGTCGTGGGTAGTCTGAAAACAAAATTTCCTATTGACCATTTTCTATATCTATGTATTACTGCGTCCATAGGTACAGTTGTACTTAGGTATGTATTATTTATCTTGTGTAAGTTTTCAAAGAGGTCGCTGTCCTTCTAAATAAATCTAAAGGACATATTTTAAATGTTAATGAACCTGTACAACAAGTTTGAAATGGTTTGTAGTGACCATAATTTTGAAATACTATGGAATCGGTTCTGGAGTTCCTCCGGCGTCTTCTAATTTACGCACCGATGACAATGACCCCATCCCGTCACTCGCTGCACTGTGACGTAACTGCGTGAGCCTAATCTATCGTACAACACCAAGAAACACACAATTATTGTATTATTTCTAAGAAAATCCAATTTGATGTCGATGTCGTGAGGAATCTTTGTGTAATGATCATTATTTTGTTATTTCCGCCTATCTAATGCAGTTTGATGTTTTCTCCAGGTATGCGAAGAGCAACAGTGTGAGGAGCAGGTGTTTCCCCTGGCAGTCAGCTACATGGACCGGTTCCTGGCCCAGCGTGCTATTTCACGGCAGCAGCTGCAACTCCTCGCCGTTACCTCCATGCTGCTGGCCTCCAAGTTCCGCCAGTGCCACCCCCTGTCTGTAGACCTGCTCTGCGCTTATACCGACAACTCCGTATACCCACAAGAAGTCAGAGTAAGCATCATTAAAAAAAAAAAATCGTTTATTATCAGACAAGAGTCCATGGCCAGTAATCTCATATTAAAACAGGACAAAACTAAATGAAATTAAAACAAAAAACAATGAAATCATAAAATAAATCAATTAAAAATATAAATTAAAATCAAAACAAATCAATTCACATAGTAAAAATAAATAAAACATTAAATTAAAATCACAATAAATAAATCAAATTTAAATTAAAATCAACATCACAATAAATAAATTAAGTCTAAATAAAAATCAAAATCAAATGTCAAAATATTTAACTTCAAAGTCAAAAAACAACTGTCCAAGTCAGCAGGCTCACTAAACCCCCATAACATGAAGCTCCGTAAACCTGCCCAGCAGTGCAGTATCATACCTGTCTCCTATCATTCTCAGTACACTGTTTCGGCTCCCACGTACACGTCTCATTACTGACGCAACCTTTTTGCGCATTAATGCGTAGAAGTCATCCACACTGGCGTCGGCAAACATCCCAGAGGCACTACAGCACCTAGGAAGCCGGAACAGCGCTCTGAATACATTATTGTACTGGACGCGCAAGGCACTGTAAATTCTCTTTGTAAAGTTTGTCCACAGTCCACTGGTATAAAACGTCTGGCAAAAGGCTTTAAACAGTGTTATCTTTACTTCCGCTGTACACCGAGCAAATCTGTGTGCCAGCATATTACCACGCACTGACAGTGCTCTGCGCTCCCTTTCAATATCCTGATCATCACATAATCTCTCAGTCACTATATGTCCAAGATATTTAAACTGTGTCACACATTCTAGAGTTACATCATTCAGTAATAAGGGTGGTATGAAGTCAGGATCTTTATTATCACATTTAAATAACATAAACACACTCTTCTTTTCATTATACTTGAGGCCGTGATCCACAGCATACTGCTCACATACCCTCAGCAACTGTCTTAGACCCCCAATTGAGGGGCTCAACAGCACCATATCGTCAGCATAGCTTAAATTATTAACACATACGTTATATATCTTTACATTTATAATCTTGACAAGGTTTTTCTTCAGGTTTAGCTCGCAAAGTTCCACTATGTTTGATCGTCAATGATCTGCACGCGGTCGACTCCAGTAGTAACCTTCGAGGCTTTAGGAATATGTAAATTGTCGGTATTTTTAACGCCTGACCTATTTCAAAACACACAAATCTATTATCAAATTGTCATTATCAATTATCAAGACAGTACCTACAATGGATTCGCCCTGATTCGAACAGATTTTCTTAGATCTTATCATGTCAGTGTAATACAGGTGTTCCTTCTTCGAACACAATCTTACATAAAAAATCCAAGTGGCTCTATCGCCTCCTACGTCCGGCACCACACATCCTGTGACAACAGTTAATTGTTGTTTTGATTCTACTGTGAATGAACTTCGATTAGTCGAGTCAAATGTCACTCTTCCACCCCAAAGCGACATTTCCTTACACCATGCCAGTTTCCGGCAATTACACCTTCCTCGAGAAAGTCAAGAGGGCTCATAAGACTGTCACCCTTCTTATGTAGCCACAGCCTGTGACGAAGTAAGGCACCGAATTGGTCGTTCACTTGCTTCCGACGGAAATGTGGGCTACAAGATACGATACATGGCCACTTAAATTAGAACTAATTTAAGTAGCCGTCATTTTTACGTCTTTAATGAGATGAGGTTGTTGCACTCGGTATTTTGGGTTGATGAAGTTCGTGGTATGTATAAAGGGCTATTCCAAATATTGACGCATCAAAACACCCACTCGAAATGTGGTATTGAATAAATTCCCACAGGTAACCGTAATGACAAAATTGTCATAATCGTTCACACCCGCACAGACAGGTGCGATTCGTAGTCGACTAGTCGCTCATGAGCAAGCCCTTTGTAATCAATTTTGACTTTGTCACCTTGTTCACACGCTTCTATGCAATGGCAATGTACCTATGTATCTTATATGGAACATCTAGCTTATAATAATTGACGCTACTAAAATGCAGCTTCTATGCATTTTTGTTTTTGAATAAAAATTCCATACTTGTCTTGGGATATTCCTGTCCTCTTTCCTGTTAAAACAACTATGCGCCATGTGCCATATGCTTTAGGTAATATAATTTGGACACCGTGAGAACGTGGTCTCTCCTTCAGTGAGTATGACACCGTGGAATGCTTCGTATTTCCTTGCTATTAATTCGTGCGATGATCGCGATATGCCTGCAACGCGCATACTTAATGCTGTCATATGGTGCGGGCCGATCCTACTTTCCCATACTTAGGGACTATTACTTAAATATTCACCAGTGCCATCATTAAAATGCTATGCGTACTGTATAACTTTAACGATATAGATCAAAGAAATTAGTGTACGAATATTTCCAATTAACTTCAACATAATTACTTGGTATATATGAATTTTATATTTCTTCAAGAATTGCCTTACATTCTTAAAGGCGTTGTTGTTGTTGTAAGATCTTGAATATGCATAGTTCCATCAATCATAGTTATCTCTCTAGTAGTACGAGTATGGTCGGTTATAGATTAAAGAATATTGTATGGTTTAATGAACTCTAAACAACTGACTGAAGACGTCCGCAGCATGGGTGGCGTTCGCCCTGTCTTTATCTAAATTAGTACATTTGTTGTTGTGAATGTAAACAAGGAATCGTTTCACCGCCCTTATTATATCTGTAGCCATGTGAAAAATATCGCCAGCGAAGGGTTCCACAGTCCCTTGTGTTTTCTTATGACATTTCTACTGTAATTGTAACGTGATTCGCTACTTTTTGCGGTTTCCGCCTAACTCATCAAGTATGACGGTTACGTATCAACTGTTAAGAATAGGTCGCACGTCCCTTCCTTTTAAATATAAGAACAGAATTTGTTTTAAATGTAAGAAAGTATACTGTTATTCACACGGGGTCGTGCCCTTTGGAAATAATATATTCAAAGCGAAACGACCGTCGTTTATGTTGTTTTTTTTTTTCGTTCTAGCAATGGGAAGTGATGCTCCTTCAACGATTGAACTGGCAGTTGTCTATTGCAACGGCGTTTGACTTCGTGGAGCCGTTCCTGGCGCGAGTGCCGTGGGGCCGCACCAACCCGCTGGTGCGCACACACGCGCTCACGCTCACCTCCGTCTGCTATACCGGTACGTATTACACAATCTTTATTACTCTTCAGTACTTACAGGTTTTACATACCTACTAACTTATTTCAGCAACCATAAATCTACAGCGAAACTTGGCCAACATGCGGGTTGAGTCGACTTCCTGCAATGATAGTAATTAAATTTAATCGATAAATGCCGTTCGGTGTCAATTTTTTTTTCACTAATTTGTTCAGGTTTTAGCTTAGTGGTTATATGGGAGGCTCCCTTTGTTTTGGAATGTGATTGTCGGGGTGTAGCACTGTTATGTGGGGTGCAGGCTGGACGCGTGTATCGGAACGCGCACATGCCGTGCGCGCCGTGATAACGCGCACACCTTGCGCCTGCGCACCCCTCAGCCACTGACCCTCTCGCACTCCCATTGTAAATACACGAATAACCTCACTGCATTTTTTTATTTAAAATTATGCCATTACATTTCAATAGTAGGTACGATTTCAAATAGTAAACCTGTTTGCGTATTAAAAAATCTATAAAGAGAACACGTGGCTTATGATTTATATGCCATCTAACAATTTACACAATACTTAGGTACTCTTACTTTATTATTAGCTGTAAAGTCGTAAAATTTTAAAGGACTACCATCGTTTTATTGATACGATTACACGCCCAATTTAAATGAAGTTTATTGTGAATTTAGGCAGTAACGTTACACTTCAGTAGGGTGTCTAGTCTGTATGCTAGTGCGAAATATATTTGTTCCTCAGACTACAATTTGCTAAGCTGACGTTGAAACTAAGTGTAGGTACAACTTGATTTATGTATACTTTTAGTCATATGTTATAGTTTAGTAAGTACTACTTTATATAACGTACATAATAGCGTTCGTGACTATAGTTCATGTAAGTAGGTACGTACTTTACTACTGCCCAACGTTCATAGTGCCCTGTAGACGTTAGCCTGCAATGACCCCTTGACATTACCTCCCTACGAGGGCTGCGCTTTTCCGATCACTGAGCACAATAAAAACCAGTGGAAATTACTAATTCATATTAAAGTCGTTGCTTGGCTAAACACCTGACCTTTATTTAGCACCTTCGTTATAGTTTTTAATTTATATAAATGCTATAATAATAAATAAATTTATTTCCGGTTCTTACCTTACAGCAAAAAACTTTATATTATTTACTTATAGTTTATTTAATATAATTAATAACTGATACAAGCAACTGAGGTATTATAGTATTAGTACGAGATCCGTAGAATAAATCTCTTCCGTCATCTGTTATTCGTTTATGATAAATATTATGTGCTAGATAATGCTTTTATTAAGACATTCCGAGGCATTGAGAGCAGTGGTGGCCGAGTGGTAACGGCCCCGACTTACGACTTGTAGGTCGCGGGTTCAAACCCAGCCAGACGCATTACCTTGTGTAATTTATTTCATCACCACTGCTCTCAAAACGGTGAAGGAAAACATCGTGAGGAAACCGGCATGTCCTAGAACCAAAAATTCGAAAACATGTGACATTCACCAACACGCACTGGGCCCGCGTGGTGGATTACGGCCCATTCCCTCTCTTAGAGAAGAGGCTTGAGTCCCAACAGTGGGAACATTAAAAAGGCTGGTGATGAAGACATTCCGAATAGGTTGCCTAGCCAAATCTGGTGCCAATGATGTTAAACAAAAAATATTTGTCTGATTTTGAAATTTTCGACTTTATTCAAATACTACCAAATTGAGTTCTATCGTTACTAATAGCTTCTATTAGACTAAAAAACACTAATTACTCGTAACATTAAAAAAATCGATTAAATATCAGATGAGGGTAAATTATGGCCATTTACTCACCTCTTTATGCGAGGTAACCCTCCTATTTGTACCAAAAAAAGGAGGCAATCTATAGTTTTTCAGTTCCTTGGGGCACATTTTTTTGTCTGATGCTCGACTTTCCCATATAACAAATGAAGGGTAATTGATGTCAAAAATGTAACAAGACATAATATTTCTCATAATAAAATAACAGTTGAGGCAAGAGATTTCTTCTATCGGATCTTAGATTAGCCTTCGTCTACTGGCTGACGCTTACCTCATGCATTAAAACTTTGGTAATATTTATTATTCTTACGAAAAATCAGATGTATAATTTTGTCGTTAAATTTTTAATTACGCGTTAAACTCGCAGTAAACCGAAATGTTTAAAGGATATCGTGATAGTTAACCCTGTCCGCCCCTATGGTCCATCGAATCCTGATAAGTTGATAATAGTTATTTATAACCATGACTCGCTCACCATGTGTCACCCTCGACTGGTCCATTGACTTTGCTATTGTAGTTTTTCATGCTTCATCTGTTGTTACATGAATTAGGCAACAAGAAGTTCAGTTCCCAGAAAGCACAAACAGTTTCTTAAGTCTATACAAGCAATGTTTGTTCTTAGAGAATATGGTATCAATCGGAAGAAGCTGAAGCGTTTATAATGAAGTAGGATACCGTTAAGCGAATTAATTGTGTAACTTACACGCTTGCAAGGCGAACTTGAAAGTACAGCTTACTTATAACGGAAAACCTTTGACATGAGAGCTTTTCAAGTTACACCATGTTCGCTTTTGTGCGAATATTTGTGTTAATATAACACCAGGTCAACCTATCAGTTGGATCTATTAAGTATTATTGTAAACAGAAACGTTTCGTGTAGCGGGGCGTCAAGTTTTGTCGGTGTCGCCGGAAGTAGCATAATTGTCGGTAACTGATCGTGCATTACTCGAGGTGTGAAAGGGTTAATAACATTACTTGACCCCTAAACTTCCTTCATCTTCCTTTATTAGCTATTATAATTACTATGATCATAATTACTCATATTTGGAACTACTAAGAAAGTATACGCAATAAGTATTCGAAATCGGATCGTGTTCAAATATAAAATCTTACCAACCGTAAAATTTCAGACTACATGTTATTATTATTGCAGGCAATACAATTTGTATAGGGCACAACATGTGCAGTTTGACCGGACTAATTTCTTGGCGTAGTGTCACGGTTACGGTGACTTATGAGACTAGTCGGCGCGTACGCAGGGGAGCGCTCGGCGACCGCGCCAGCTGACTCGGGACAATACACGAAGACGTCCCGCGGCCATTGTTCCGTGCTCGAATCCCTGTCCCAAAGTCTCGACAAAAGCTTCGCGACAAAGACCCGTCTCGGCGCGCACCTGGCCTCACCACCCTATCTAACCCGATAAGCCGAACATCTCCAAACACAATCTTAACTGAACGTATACCTCGCGAGATTTGAGCTTCCGTTTTCAACATCCGATTCGAGATCAAATATTCGGGTACCTCAATTGTTGAAAGCTTTTATTCTCTGACATTCGATTCTATTGTCAATGAAACGGAAATAATAAATTATAAACTGTTACTAAAATTATTGTGCATTAGATATAAAAATTCATTGACTTAAACCAGATTTTTGAATAAGACATTAAATCGGTAATATATTTCGCCATAAAACGATCACAACCAGTTTAACACACAATTAGACGAACTATTTGCAACCCTTGCGTTTTTGCATTCTATTTATGTTAGGTTAGGATTCACTATTGGGGTGGGACTGACAGGTTTCTCAAACGGAACTTAACGGTCCTCGATGTCTGTTGAGTGTACGGTCTATGTCAATGCAGTTGGGGTAATTAGAAGGGTAAGACGCGGGGGTGTAAGAACCTCGGGTCGCTAGTAGTAGTGCGGCCTCAGCAGATGTCGGCACCAACTGACAGGCAACCTGTCGCGCAACGGATCGTGACGCACCGCTGCTCATGCTGACCAGATCAGACCTGATACGCGACTCGCGATCGTTTTTGATTTTTAATAAGCTACTGGTCCACAGAAATACACATGAACCAATGACCTTCCTGTTTTATGTACATTTCTGACGTGCACCGTTGCACGTTCATATATTTAAGTGATTAAGTTCAAGCGTTAGGTGACAGGCGCGGTGCTTAGGAAGTGTAACGTCTGTAACGGACCTAAAGTTCACTTCTAGCCTGGATTCATTGACCTGCCAGACACAAGCTAGTGAGCTTGAGTTACATTAATAAAGTGTGGGCACTTTTTCTGATTAAAATTATGACGCGCTCGCGTGTGGCGATATTGTTTTTCTTAAGGAATAGCCATGATGTATAGCGTATAAGGGCATGATGGAGGTAAGAAGGGTGCATGTAGGTGGGCACTGACCCTACGGTCGCGGCATGGTTCGCGGAGGTGCGCGCGGAAGGGTCGCGCCAGGTGTCCTCACATCTGCCGTCTTAGCTGACGTCGTCGTACACCCAAAGCGACTTGAAGTTTATATTGTATTGACTTGTGACGCTCCAATGCTTACACCGTTAGTAACATAAGTATTTAACATAACGATACCGATATAATGTAAGCACATACATTGAACGTATGTGGACTGTCAAATTCAAATATTAAATTATTGATTGAGCAATTTCGACCGTTTGAGTGCAAAATTTAATCGACGACAATAATATTGATTAGTCGACTTGTGATCGAAGTTACTTTTCAAAATCGCACAATAGAGTCCCTCCTTCGTAGCGAATTGCAGCTGCGCCCTTACCTAGACGACTTAAGATGTAAATTACCATTATTCCTCGTCTATTGTGCCGGGGTAGGTTCACAAAGATGCAGACGGGGACGTAATGCACAAATCGGGCAGCTGTTGGGTTCTCCTTCCTTATTCTCAAACTATAACAAAAGAGTTCTGGTATTGAGCAAAATGTAACGCAACTTTTTTTCTACTTCGTCGTCGAAGATCGAAACAATTTTTTTTGCTTATATTTTGGCTTACAAGCTATCTTATTTGAATTGACTGGTTTTATTTTTAGACGATGTTCTTGATCTTGGTCAGTCAGTAGGTTATAAGATGCGAATCATATGCGCCGTACGTCGCGTCGTATAGCAGGACGCTGAGATGCAAGGTGTCCGATCCACCTGTCCGCGCTCCGTGGTAATTATCTCGCAACAGATGTGCGCCTGGGCCTACCTGCGCCTGGGTCCTCCGTGTACCTATACAAAAATTTCGATACAAAAACATGTAAACAAGAAACCCGTTTTAAAATAAACCTTAATAATAGAGTCGGAGACCGTGTAGGTACTAGGTAGTGCATTGTTTGCATTCAAACAATGAACATAATAATATTGTAAAACAATAACTTAGATACTAAAGGCATTTTTTTTGTCAACAGAGACCGAGTTTCTTCTTGTGCCACCGTCGTTGATAGCTGCTGCGTGTATCACGGCGGCGGCGCGGGGGCTGCGCGTGCGCATGTGTGTGAGCGACATGTGCGCGCTGACGCGCACGCCGGCCGCGGCCGCCGAGCTGGTGGCGCGCCACGTGGAGCGCGTGCTGGCGCGCGAGACGCAGCCGCAGGAGCCGCGCGCCCGCCACGCCCAGCTCTACAAGCAGAGCGCGCCTGACCTCACGCAACTACCAAACACTCCCACAGACGTGCAAGACGTACACTTCTAAGTAAAACACACGCAGCTTGTTTCTTGGACACGGTTTAATTTCCTTCCAAGAATCACTTAATCAAGCCTGTATAGAAAAACGTACAAAAATTAACAACCAAATTCGACGATCTCAGTGTTTATGAAAGTACGGATTGCATTGTTACGATCAATTTTTTATTTCATGCACCTGGATTTATAAGAGAAGACCCGCACAGAAGCAAAAAAATGGACCTTTATCTGAAGAAAAAGCGATGTCAATTCTTGTACAATATGAAAAGTTAGAAGGAGAATTTATTGTTCATTGATCTCAAATTATTTATGTGAAATATTAACATAAGAGTAGATTAATGTTATTTATTGTAAAACAGATTCATTTATATAATATGTGAGTTGCTACAAAAGTTGTAACTAAGATATTTTGTTCGATAGAACATTTAAAAAATAATATAATGCTGTTTGATCTCCATGAATTCCAAATGTTTAGAGATACTGAAGGTAAACGAAGTCACTTTTTACATTTAATAAAAAACTAAAACCCATCTAACAATAGGTTTGTGTTATCACGAACAAAAAAAAAAATAGATAAAACAAAAAAAAACTACAAGCTTACATTATGTATATTTTGTATCGATAGTTTTGTGTGTCACTGTGTAACTAACTTGTAAGATCTCATTCTTTATTAAAATGAAATTAAGTAGTCCCTTTTCGTGGAGGGAAGTGTGTTTAGTATTTGCTGATAATGAGTGAAAATGTTAAATGTTGTAATATTTATTTAGGTCGATGTTAAGTTTTAGTAAATTCTAGTCAAACGTTTTACACATTCCTGTTTTCGACCAAACTTAATATTTACATGTATAGAACAAACTTGTATAATTAAGTATTATCGTTTAAGTAATTAGGATGTTTTAGTTTGTTTGGCAGACTGTTAAAGAAGGCGATAGAATACTCATCGAGGCAGTTGAAGTTCTGCTGTTAGTAAATGTATAGACAATTAAATTTCCTCGCTTGTAATTAGTATGTAACTGTATTTATTGGGTAGCGGCGGGAGCAAGGGAGAGGCTTGCATAAACACCACGTAGTAAGTGATAGAGCGGCGGCGGCGTGGAGTCGAGCGACGTCTCGACGAGCGGAGCGTTACGTTACGCAATGTTAATTATACTAATTGTAATAAATTAATGGGTGAGCTTTCAAGTTTCTCTCTTTATTCCGTCTCGACCCGAGGTAACTTTCACATAAGTTTAAAAAATATGGATGCTCATGCAAGCACGTTATTATAAAATTACCTCAAATTGAAATTAGGCGAGCAGCTTACGAATATTTCAATGTTACGGCCAGCTTTTAATAGTGGCGTAGCGGTGTATCCCACGTATACTGTGAGTATTTGTTCTTTTGTCCTTGTTGTTTGAATTAATTTATTGTTTGTTTCTTTATAAAGCATTTGATCACTGTATAAACTAATACCTAAAACATACAAACATAATTCTGTTTTACTCAATTCTTTCGCCATATCAACTTTCAAGTGGTGGAGCGTCCATGTCGGTACATTCTTAATTACAATTTGGTAGAGTCCATAGTCTGTAGGTACTATGGATAGAAGTGGGTACATGACTCCATGACAGGTTTATCTTTCCATCGTGAACGTATTCTAAAGTTTAATCAATTTTATTATAATTTCTACTTTAAAAAGTTTTAATTATGAGAACAGTTGATAATAAGCGGCTGGAATGACTATTGCTCATTTGTATAGTTAAGGTTCTGTTTTAAAGACCGATTGTGTTTAGGTACCTATGTATGATTATTATGCCTATGTATGTATAGAATTGTATGGTGCAGCCTAATTGTTAGGTTTCGCTATAAGTTAATGTATAGTTATAAAATAAAAACAAAACACAAACAACAAAGTATTTTCATTAGTCCTAAAAAAATCAACTTTGTAGCAGATGCATATTTAACTATATTTACTTTCATTTTCTGCTCTCAAAACGGCGAAGGAAAACATCGTGAGGAAACCGGCATGTCCTAGAACCAAAAATTCGAAGACATGTGACATTCACCCACCCGCACTGGGCCCGCGTGGTAGATTACTGCCCGTTCCCTATACTAGAGAGGAGGCCTGAGTCCCAGCAGTGGGAACATTAAAAATACTGATGATGATGATGACCTACATTTTAATGAGTACGATTTAGTTTTTGCTTGTCTGAAGTATGTTTCCTAGCAACTACAAGCTACCTGATTCCTGCCTGTCCTAACATAAAACATATCACACTAATATTACAAAGGGTTAGTTTGCGAGTGTATGTGTATGTTTGTAAGTTACTTCTTCACGCTCGAATATCCAGGAAGCACATAGAATAGATTATCCCAGGAATATGTTTCCTTGGGATAATTTTCTACATTCACGCGGGTGATGCTGCTGGCAGAAGCCATGTATAGGGGTATATAATACTGGGGTTTCCTTCGATTCTCGCTTATGAACTGTGATAGGCTTGTTCTAAAATTAGTAGTAGGTACCCGTAACTGAATTACATAGAAGAGAGGTAGGACTTAGTTATCTACTGTTATCTATCAGCTGCCGTGTCGTATCTTTTGATAAGGAAACTTTATAAGATTTAAAATGAAACAGCTGAAATCCCTCGAAAGTGTAACCTATATAGAGAGGTATAATCTCTATTGCACACAATAAAATAAAATATAATACGAGCTTAAAATTAATAGGGTGTATAATATACATTTAATGTCTTTGGTTGTAATAATGGGCGGTCTTATCGATTTAAGCGATTTCATACAGTCAACCTAATCGAAAGTTGGAAGCTAGTTAGTAAAAGGGGAATACCAGAGGTGTAGGTGTACATACCTACCCCAAATGGTGTGTTTTAGGGGTTGATATTTTATAAGGACACGATGCCACGTGGTATATTCTGCTTGTCATGTTTCTTATTGTTACTCTACCTGAAACTGTTTTCTTTCTTGTCATTTCTTACCATTTTCTCTTCATCCATCCAACCCCCTAGCCAAGTTGTTCGCGATCGGCCACACCTCCCATTCCTTTGTTCTGACCACGTGACTGAGTGTTTTTTTTTTTTTTTTTTCGATGGGAAAAATCATCTTATGACAACCCCCGCTCTTGGGCGGAGCGGGAGATAGTGTCAGACTCTTACTGACTAAAAAACCCATCCCGTTCCTTCAAGCCTTCGATACCGGGGCTCGAGCGCCCTTTCGGATTACCCTGGCCCCGGTAGGCTTCGACCCGGCTGGGCCCCTGCTGTTGCTGACAACTCCTTGAGGCGCGCGGGAACAGTGCGCGCCGTCGACGACTTGGGCTTGGTCCGGACGGTTACCGGACGGCCGGACAGCGAGCTACCCATTGCTCACTGTCCGCAAGCCCGCGCCTACGGTGGCTGGAAATCGGGATCGGAATCCCGGCGGCGGCGGCGAGAGCGCCGTTGCCTGATGCGGTCGGCCTCCTCCTTAGCGAGCATTACTGCTTCGCAGAAGTCGGCGACCGCCTGCCACTCCTCCTCGCTCCGGACCATGGCCTCGACCAAGGCCCGGCGCGAGAGGTCTCCGCCGCCGATCACCCCCACGAGGGCACGGCGATGCTCCGCCCAAGCAGGGCACACCGCGATTGTGTGCTCCACCGTGTCCTCCGGGCGTTCCGCACAGTGGCGGCACCCGGGCGTCACTTCCGCTTTAATTCGGAACAGGAACCTCCCGAACTTGCCATTTCCGGAGAGGACCTGTGTCATGCGGAAGGTAAGGACGCCGTGAGGTCTTTCCAGCCACGCCTCAAAGAGGGGACTTATCGCCATAATTGTGGCGTGCCCATGACGGGGTTGCGATAGTCGCTGACGCCATTCCACCATGAGATCCCGCCGGAGCTCTGTCCGCCATGCTGTGACCTGTCGCGGCAGAGGACTTTCACCCCGGCGTTGCATCTCCACGCGCATGTCGTGCATGTGTGCAAGGACTGTTGCCTCCAGATCCCACGGTGGTAGGCCAGCCAGAAGGCTCGCCGCTTCGCGGGAAATCGTGCGGTATCCCCGCACCATCCGAATTGCCATGGCCCTCTGGCAGGCGTTCAGAATGGCCGCCGGTCGCTTTTGCAGCGACAGCGCCCACACCGGCGCCCCGTAGAGGGCCATGGACCGAACGATCCCCGCGTAGAGCCTCCGGCAGGAGGCGTCTGGACCCCCAAGGTTGGGCAGGAGCCGCCCGAGAGCGGCCCCAGTCCGGTTGAGTTTGGGAGCCAGACGTCGGAAATGCTCCTCGAAATTCCATCGGCTGTCGAGGATGAGTCCCAGATACCTCATCGATGTCCCGACGCCGATGCGAACTCCTCCTACCGTTAGTTGGGAACCCGGCGGTGGCGCGTTCCGACGGCCGCGACCGTGAAAACACATGGCCTCGGATTTGCGCAGCGCCACCTCGAGTCCCAACTCCTGGATCCTACCAACGACTATCGCAACCCCGCGTGTCGCTAAAGCGGCCGCCGCCCGGTACGACTCTCCCTGCGCTAGAACCAGCGTGACTGAGTGTTGAGATGACGTCAGAACAAAGGAATCGGACGTGTGACCGACTCGAGGCGATCGACGAAAGAGAATCGAAACGAAATGGTCGTGACGTGGCTAGGCCTGCAGGTGTATCATCACAGTAATTTGTACCTAATCATTTAAAAAAAAATCGCATGAATCTTGCTGCGCACCGTCAAAACAAACCCTTTGAAATTTTCGTTTCGAGTGCAAGAAAAAAAAGACCTTACCGGTGGTCAGGCGGAAGTGTCTTTGATGGTACCTTCATAAATAACATTTATTCTTAGTCACAATCATTTTATCCCTTTTCATTACATGTTTGAAACCACATAACAGATGAAAGAGGTTCTGTGCTTGAAACGCATGCTCTTACTACGATTCCTTGTCACTTTCCACTGTGGTATGGTTGGGTTAGGTTATGATATGTATTGGGTTACATGCAACCTTATTAAAATCATGCTGTTGGTCTTAGGCTAGTAATTTTCACAAAAATACATAGCTATCTATATTTTTGTATATAGGATGGTACTATAAATACTCCCAATCATAAAAGCTCGAGTGAAAGTGTACAACGCTATAAAAACCACGTGACATCTAAAGTTATCCTGTTTTCGTCTTGCCTTTATTTCGATAAGTAGGTAAAACATAACTGTTGAGCGGATCGAAATATAATGAAATTTATATTTAAAACATTCAGTTATTTAGGCACTTAAAAATATGCAAAACTTGTTGTTAAAGCTTCACATTTTTGGTAGTGGCGCCCTCTGTCCGGGGATGATGGAAATACTAAAGCTCCCGGCTTCCCGAGGGATAAACTTTACGGTATCTGCTGTTTACCGTTATGTAAGCCAGTTGGCTGCATGTGATTCTACGTTTCAAACATAGATAGCAGCAGCGACGAATTTGTTTATTTTTAAACTTGTTGTTCGTCACCGTTATGTTTTAGATAATCCTCTACAAATATTGTTTGGGCGAAAGTGAATTCGTCGGTGTTTATTTTTATCACCAAGATGTTTATTATGTGTTCAAGTTTAAAATGCTTGGCTGATTTTGAATGCAATAATTCGATATCAACATGGAGAATAAAATACTAGATTCGAAAAAGACGGCGAATAATATTTGATGCTGGTGTGCCGTGCTAAGCGACCTGCGTATTAGCAAAAGGACAGGCAATCATGCCCGAAGCTGTTGCCAGCTTGACCACAGTGGCACCGATGTCGAGCAACACAAGGTGCGCCTAAGCGTAGACAAGTGGCGAGCTGAAGCGATGCGTCATCCATCATAGATCGATAGATAGATAGATATATTCTTTATTCTTCTTCTTCTTCTTCCTGCCCTTATCCCATATTACTTGGGGTCGGAGCAACACGCTTTCTTCTTCTATTCTGTCCTGTCACCCGTCAAACTATCACTAACTCCCTTTTCCTTCATATCACTTCTCACACAATCCATCCATCTTTTCTTCGGCCTTCCTCTCCCTCTCCATCCATCTACATGTATACTCAGAACTCTTTTAGTAATATGCGCTTCATCCCTCCTCTTCACATGACCTTACCAAGACAACCTTTTAACTTTTCAGTCACTGGCGCCACTTGCAAACTTCCTATAATATACTCATTTCTCACTTTATCCATTCTCGTCACACCACACATCCAGATATATTCTTTATTGTACACCAAAAATAAAAATTATATTGGGAACTTAAAAGAGAGCCATAAAGTCTATGGTGAGTTAGGAAAGTGTCGGAAGCCACAAATCCGACTCCCATTCCCTCACAGTCAACAGATGCGCACGCTTAACAGTATTCTAAGACATATTAACCAAGTTATTCTGCATTACCGTAGAGCGGCACATCTTACCGTGTCTGACATTTTTCAAATGTTCAACGCTTCAGCATCGATCCAATACGGTTCTTCAAAATTAAACAGTTTGTTAGATATGTATAATTTATTTATTTATTTAATCATAGAAGAACCAACAGCTATAACATAAGAATAACAACAGTACAAGAAACATTGAGCCAATTACAGGTTCTCACGAGTAGAAATAGTTAAAGTAATAGAAAACTTACGATCACTAAAAGCACATTGAAAAAAAAAGAACAGACAACTAATTAAACATCCCCTAAGTACAATCACTAAGTATAATGTTGCGAATCGAGGAGAGGAATGTCGTTCAGCATATACTTGATATTTTGCTGTCGCCGAAGCCATTTAGACGAATGGTAAGGGAATGCTGTCTTGCTAGGTTCATCACAATTTCAGCCTGAAGACGTCAACTGTTGGACATAAGCCTCCTTCTTGCTCGTTTGTCCAAAGCTATATTTAAGATTGAAGAAAGGGTGTTGCTAATAATTTAGTCTACTTTTTTCAAAAGTGAAAAGTGTTGGTGTTTTCACAGACAGGAGGAGCTTGAGGCTATAGTTTGATCCAAAGCGTCAGTATCGGATATGTGTAAAGCATGACTTCATTAATATTTTGTTTTTTCTGTTTACATTAAAGGTCCAAAACACTGAGTCGTTCCAAAACGCGTCAAAAGGCGCGTCGTGTTCCACGCGCGTTTAAAAAAGATGTCAGCAAAATGACCAAGCTCACTGGGGCTGACTTCTACTAGGGCCGCAGGATTATTCGAAAGAGTTACCATGGCCCTGGAACGCAAAGGGAAAATGAAGGAAACAAGTGGGTTTTAGTAAATAAAAGTCTGAAACGAGCGGGGAAAATTATTTTATGACTTATCACCTCAAAAAAAGCTATACTTCTCCTCTCCTTGTTCCTACATCACTTCGTGCTAGCAATAGTTTTTGGGAGCCCATTTATTGAGCCTGCAAGTCACCCCCTGCCTTTTTAGGGTTCCGTAGCCAAATGACAAAAAACGGAACCCTTATAGATTCGTCATGTCTGTCTGTCTGTCTGTCTGTCCGTCAGTATGTCACAGCCACTTTTTTCCAAAACTATAAGAGCTATACTGTTGAAACTTAGTAAGTAGATGTATTCTGTGAACCGCATTAAGATTTGGACACAAAAATAGAAAAAAAGCTATAAATTTTGGGGGTCCCCATACTTAGTTGCTTTCTTCAAACCCATACGTGTGGGATATCTATAGATAGGTCGTCAAAAATGATACTGAGGTTTCTAACATCATTTTTTTCTAAACTGAATAGTTTGCGCGAGAGACACTTCCAAAGTGGTAAAATGTGTGTCGTCCCCCCTTCTAACTTCTAAAAAAAGAGAATGAGAAAACTAAAAAAAATATATGATGTACATTACTATGCAAACCGCCAACGAAAATTGGTTTGAACGAGATCAAGCAAGTAGTTTTTTTTTAATACGTCATAAATCTAAAAAAATACACTATTATCCAAACATCGATCAAAGTTACAACGAAGTACAAGAACTTTTATATTATGTTACTTGCTGCTAAGGAACCCTTCATGGGCGATTCCGACTCACACTTTGTCGGTTTTTAGGCGAACAATTAGCCGATAAGAACTTGGCCCCCTTTTTTATAGTATACGAGTATATTATTAAGGGTTAACATTATTCTGGCTTATATAGTTCTCGGAAACCAATTCACTTAACCTCTCGTATGCCGTAATTAGAGATCGAGAGAGATAGATCTACGCGAGACACAATGGCTTTTTAATTGTTTCTCAATTATAAAGCCATTTTGTCTCGCGTAGATGTACGTTCCGGCATACGAAAGGTTAAGCCTTAAAAACCAAAGCTGTATATTGGTATAGTCTGTTTAAAAAGTCAAACGACTTGGGAATTTATTATAATATTTAATCATTTAAAAAATACTTATATTCGATATTTTCTTTAGGGTTTTTCTATTAGTAAACAATGATCAAGATCTCTTAATCAACCTTGATTATTGAACCAGTGTTGACTTCGTCAGGTTAATTACCCAAGTCGTTTGACGTTTTATATGATTTTGGGAGGGTAGCCTTCAAAATACCCACGGCATGCCATACCTTAACCATGCATAGCCTTTCCCGTATGTCGCAATAGTTTCCAACCAACAGGAGGTGGTCCATGGGTGCACTTTCAAAGCGCATACAAGGAAATATATAATCATCGGTTGGTACATCTATTTACTTGAAGTCCTCTTAACCTTAGTTCAGTCTTTTGATTATAAAGGCTTATCTTTTGATTATAATAAATAAATATCAAAAGACATGGCCGGATCCTGCCCAAAAAATCATTTATATAAAAATACATTAATTATTTATTATATGAAAATTACTTCTAAAATAAATAAAAATAAGTCGCAACAATCACATTTCTCTAGGAGTGGCGAGAAAGAATCTAAAAAAATAAGTATGTTATTTGTTTTTGAGTCGTTTTGTTTCATAGCAACCATGGAGGATGAGGATAAATCGATACAAATTGCATTTACGTTTGGGTACACGCCTAAGACAGAAAGTGTTCTTATCTGTAGTAACACGCCTGAAGGTCAGACTAAAAATATAAAATACTTGTAAATACCACAATTGTATTGCAGAAGTTAAAAAGTTAACTGGACACCACTTTTCGAGCCGCCGAGCGTTTTGATGGTACTCACGGTTCACATTATGAATCGGCAATATTTTCAAGAGCGTGCACCCAAACATCCTAAAATTATTTTGACGTTTCTGCGCTCTAAACTAAACTGTCATAACAAACTGTATGTGACAGTCTAGCGTTGCGTCGTTCTTATCGTCCGTTTTTTAATTAAAGACTACGATTTGACAATACGAATGTTGCATGTTTTTTCCATTTCATAAATAGTGAGGTACCTCAACCGGTACTGACCAAAAATCCGAAAAATATTCGTAAAAATCGTAAAAATCGATCCGGTACATGAAACACTATCGTTTTGTAAAGATAAAATTAAAAAATAGAGTACCTTTTTTCAAAACTCGTATTAATTACGCATGTACGAAATTTTTAAGAAAACTTCAGCTGAGCGAGTAAAATGACCTGTAGATAGTTTGTATGCAACGCTGGCTACGAACCACCATGGACAGACACCAGAAACGACCTGTTGCGTTATAGGCGATTATTATACTTCCACGCAACATGCTGCATGTTGCGTGTCAAGGCACCTACGCGCGTACTTGCGGGAGTCCACAGCTCGCGCGATTCTACTAGTTCTTCGCCATTGCAGCGGGAGCCGCAAACAACCGCGCAAACCGCAGCCGTAAAACGCGTAGTATTCTACAGAACACAGACATGGGTTAAAACCGCTTCGTGAGTTCTTAGCCTAAGTAAAAGGCCGAGTGTTAAAAAATATGGTAATGTTTTTAATTATTTTAGTTTTCAATTCATATTAGACTCTACTATAAACAAAACACTACAGTATCTTTGTCCAGTTTTCCATAAAGGTTCTATTGTTAAAAAAACCGGTATGAAAAATTGAATTTGGAGACATCACTTTTACTAAAAATCTGGCAACATATTTCTAGAATTTGACATTTGCACTTGTCAAATCATCGTCTTTAATGAAAAAATGAACAATACAACATATTACTGTTTTGTGTTTTCGTAACTGTATTTGATTTTAAACTTGGCTCCATGCTATCCTCTATCGGACTTTCCTTTACGCTTTTAATATTTATATTCTGCTGTGCATATTGGATTGGTTTGTTAATGATTTGGATTCTGACGCTCACGAAGTCAATGTGCCTGAACTGAACTGTGGCCTCCAAAGTCCAATCGAATATGAGGGCATATTGTAAGAACTTTAACACCTTAACTACAAAATACATTGGCTGATATACATAAACAGGTTGAAGAACTACAGGAAAATGAATCTTCTTCTCGGATTGCCTAAACTACCTTCAATTCCACCAGTTGCTTATCAAGCAAATAAAACGGCATCAAATTTTGATCGTTTTAATCCCGTGGAGGGTCAATCCGGTAGGTATGAAAGAGATCGCGGAATGCGATAAGGTCGCCCATTGTACGTGTTTTAGATATAAGTTTTTCTTTGTTATGTTTCGTATGTACAATAAAGTATATAATAAATAAATAAATAAATAAATAAATAAATATGAAACACTATCGATTTGTAAAGATAAAATTAAAAAACAAAGTACCTTTTTTCAAAACTCGTATTAATTTACGCATGTGCGAAATTAATTTATTTAAGAAAACGTCAGCTGAGTGAGTCCAATGACCTGTAGGTAGTTTGTACGCAACGCCGACTTCTATTAAGTATACGCATTTTATTATTACCTACAAGCAATCTAATGATACTACATTCTATTTGAAATATCTGTTATTTATTTATTGTTACACCTACCACAGTGTTGCCTTTGTTAACCCAAATGTTGACTGATAGAAAATGTCTTGTTTCATTAAGTCCGCTTATTTACCACTTCTGTACATGAAGTATAAATAAATAAATTAGTTATCCCTCTCACAATAATATACCTTAGAAAAGGGGTTAACCGGTTGATAACACTGTCCGTACTGAGTTCCAAAAAAAGTATCTAGGGAGTATCTGCGAGCTGGTTTTGCCCTCTCCTAAGGTCCAGGACCCCAGGGTCCTGAGAAATGTAAAGTATTAGCTTTCCTGAAGTCGCCTCTACTGCGTAGGCCTCTCCAAAACTTTTCCATATTTCTCCCTTGCATTCAATAATCTTTTACTTGGTTTCCCTTTTCTCGTTTTCTTTTCTCTTGGTACCCACTTCGTTAAATATTTTGTCTATTTATTTATCCTACAAATATGTAAGCACTTCCTACCATCACCCACTAATATTTAATACAAGTAATGAACAATATATAGTTAATATGCTTACAGTTAGTTAACGAAAGCTCTATTGACATCACAAAAAAATACCGGCCAAGTGCGAGTCGGAATCGTGCACGAAGGGTTCCGTTCCACCCGCAGCAAAAAACGGCAAAAAGTCACGTTTGTTGTATGGGAGGGGCTCCCAACTTAAACCAAATGTGTTATATAAATTCTGTTATTAGTATTTGTTGTTATAGCGGCTACAGAAATACATCATCTGTGAAAATTTCAACTATCACGGTTCTTGAGTTGCCAGATGACAGACAGACGGACAGCGGAGTGTCAGACTTGTAATATTACTTATTCTTTAGTGATAACCATTGGGTCCCGTTTTTGCTCTTTAGGTATGGAACCCTAAAAATAATTGAGGATTTGCCATTGTATTTTTTATCTGTCATAAATATTTGTGCAGAACTAAACTTATGATTAATTGTAGATACATAGTAACTCACACCTGGCTTTATTTACACAGCAACACAGGTGCAGAGACTTACTAGGTACTTGATCCCGTTTATGTACGTAGGTTTATCTACAAATTTCCAATTTACACTCGAAAGTCCGATACGACACCGAGTGGCGAGCAAACAAGGAGTGCTTGGAGGGCAGTGGGGGCGACAGACCTCGGCAAACGGGCGAACCAGGCGTTTGTACGAAAAACCCAGGCGGGCGCCCGGGGCGTTCGGGGCAAACACGCCGTCTCCCGGGAGCCGCTCATTAGTTGTTCAAACACGCCGGCGGCCACTTTGACAAGCAGCGCGGCAGGACCTGCTCCGTCCCGCCAAGGACCGATCTTCCCCTTCACTGATCTAACGCTAACTATAGACAGCTATCGGGAGTGCAGATAGTAAATACGCGGTTTGTTTTATTAGACAAACGATGGTATCTTTGCATAGGCGTTTACGTAAATCTGGTAGAATTAACAAACTGGTCTACGTTGAGGCGGTTTTGATGTTCTTAACCTAACCTACCCGCCTTGTATTTCTCTGAGTACACAAATTATGTACATAAGTACAAAGATGTTTCGAATGCTGACAGTTGGAAAACGTACCCTTCCAGTATTAGGTATTTTTTTTTTATTCGAGTATACTATCTAAGTGTCATTATTTACGGAGATGATTATATTTACATTGGTGAGAACACGTTACCAGATGAGTGTCAAACAGCGTCTTTAGTGAGTACATACGTCACGTGATCTCTGCTAATGGCGGCGTCAGCTCGCAATCATGGCGATGGGTGAGGCTCATCAATCACAGGCTCAGGTGCACTACAACCCGTGCCCCGTCCCCCGCGCCACGCCGCCTCTCCGGACCCTGCCCTCGTCTGCACTGCACAGTCAAAGGGCCTCGCTACTGTCTTCAATTATAGCTGTCGTGACTACGGAATTGTCTTTTAGGGGTAAACTTTACACAAAAATAAGCACCTAAGAAAACTTTCGTTTGTTATCATCATCAAAAGCACTGTGTAAAAAACTGAAAAGTTTACCTATCTATAATATTGTACATTATATATTGTGACCAAGAAGTAGACAATCTATCTACCCACGTGCCTGACATACTCCTACCTAATATTCGTCGAAAGGTATCTGCATAATAGGGCTCCGGGACTGTTCGAAAGAGTTACGACAGCTCTGGAACGTTATGGGGCCCTTTGAATTGGAAGGAACACATGTGGGTTATTAACCGACTTCGAAAAGGAGGAGGTTCTATGTTCGGCTGAATGTATGTTTTTTTTTATGTATGTTCAATTGTGGACCGATTTTGAAAATTATTTTTTTGATTGAAAGGTTATGCTTCTAAGTTGGTCCCATAGAAATATTGTTGTGATCTGATCATGAACTTCGAAGATATGGAACAGAACTCCTCATAGGATCACGGCAGAACTGTCGTAACAAGTAAAACTGCTTTGTTTATACGTGTAGTCGATGAGTGGCTGAAAGAAAAGGGTGGGGGGATGTATCGAACTGAGCTGGTGATGAAGCTGGAAGGTAAATTAATGTAATCTAACCGTGTTTGGGATTATTAGAATCGTTATGAGATGCACTCTAGCTATAAGGTATTTAAGTTTGGCTGAGGGGTACTTTTTAGTGGTGGTACCATAACTAAAAAATGAAAAATAAAAAAACTAACTATTATAGAAACATTGAAATCGGTTTAACTTTTTTATTGTAAAAAGTTTTTTAATCTGTAAAAGTCTGATACTCCCTTCCGCTTTACCCAGAGCGGGACAAGTTATTTGATGATTTTCTACTTAAAAAAAAGGCCTCTGCATGGCGTGGTAAAAGCAGCCTACACGTAGATCTACGTAAAAAATGTGAAAATTGTAGTGTCCCAATGGGTGTTTAATGTGCCACCTACTGAGAAATAAGAAGATGTTTGATTGAACCATTCTGTTCTTCGAGACAACTCTTGACATTTACTCCTAGTGTAGTTTTGTACGAGTATTAGAGAATTTAAATAAGTGGTAATTGGATCCGTAGTTACTTTCTTTACAAATAGTGTTACCTGTTTGGTTAAGATAATATTAAAATGAATCATTTTATATCTGAACTTATTACCCTACTAGCTAACCCAGCGATCTTCGTATCGCCTAACAGTCAATGAATGTAGTATATCTTTCGATACACCTATTGCGCTGAAACAAAGCCTAAGTAAATATGACGTTACACAAAATTTTAATGCATAATAGTTACCTACATCGATTTTGTACATTTTACGTGTTGCGCGCATAATTAAAAACTCTATAGATTTATTATATATGTATATAGATAACGCATTATTTCAATTCATCATCTGTTCGTTACTGTACTTCGAATTATTTAGCAAGGAAATCTCTAAACCTTGTGCGCACATTTAACTCGTTATCTTAAAACATCAAAACTTTTTGGTCATTAATATTAGTTACAATATTTTAATAGTTTTTGATGAAGGCGGCTGGGTTGCCTGAATCATTAGGAATTCGCTGAAGTTCCTTGGACTCTCAAATCCTAAAATATTCTTACTTATCGTACGTAATAAAGATAGCACAAAGCTGCCATATATTTTATATGTTTATAAGATTTTTCTTCCTGCTTCGCCTATTTGAAAGTCGACAATTATTCCAAAGGTAAAAAGAAGATATTCTGTGTCATCATATAGACGATTGTTTATTCGTATCACAAGTTTTATGCAAATCTGTGTAGCCGTTGAAGTTGATGGTTCAACAAACATCTTGACTTTACCTACATTTGTTACATTAGTTATATCAACCATGCACCTTTGGCTTAGGTACATGTTTGTCATGTGATTAACTAAGTCGTGCAAATAGTCTTAATCATTAGGTTACTCTATTTTTACCTGCAGATATGTCGTCATCTCGCTATCCTTGTTCCATTTTACTCGTGGTCGACGACATGTTTTTTACGATTCTATCTTATCAGCCGTCACGCTATCACTGACTCCCTTTTCACACAATCCATCCATCTTTTCTCCCTCTCCCTCCCCACCTATCCACATCTATTTACCTACTCATAACATGTGTTTCATCCCTCGTTTTCATATGCCATACCAAGACAATCGTTTCCCTTTTAACTTTTCAGTTACTGGCGCTGCTTTTAAACTTTAATATACTGATGACTCACTTTACCCATTCTCATCAATTCAAACATTCATCTCAATACTTTCACCTCCGCTACATGCAACCTGCTTTTATCCGTCTTTTTCACAGTCCAACATACAGTAAGTATTACAGTATTGCAGGTCTTATCAGGGACTTGCAGATTTTACCCTTCAACTTGAGGAGCAACCGTAGGTCGCAAGTTGTTCCAGTAATTGGTCGCTATTTCGTCCATTCTGAGTTAAGCCGGTGCGTTACGTCTCGGTCTACTACACAATCCTCTTGGACAAGCGACCCCAGGTACTGAGAATCGGAGCCTGTGAGAGCTAAGGGCACAGGACTACAGAGGCTGCCGAAATTGCAGAACAAGAACACCTGAGATGTAGTCTATAATATTTTAACATCGCTGCCTACATAACTTATACTGAAGTAACTTCTAAAAAAAATTTATTACAGACAAGTCACAGATTATTGTGGAAGATTTTTTGATGCCCAATGCATTCTTTTTTACAATGTTTTCTTCTATATGTGGTCCTGCCAGGTAGCTCATTAACTGCATTATTATGTAAATATGTATTTATTGCTCCATTTTTGTTTTAATTTCATTTTATGCTCATTTATTTTTTATTCATGACATTAATGCATAGTTTTTTTTACAGTATTAGTATATACCATCGATATATATGATACTTATACTGTAAAAAAAGTACTTTAAAAAAGTTAATGATATCACTAACTTCATTACTGATTTGTTATTATTATTTATATAGTGATTTTTTCCAGAACGCTTGGAGATGTGAAGGTAAAATTAAATCAAATATTCAGACCTGAATATGGTCTTCTACCTAAAGCAGCAGAGAAAAATTAAACTTCTATTTCCACGCAATTTAATGATACGGACAAAGTTTATGTTCCGTTCAGGCACATATTTTGACTCAAGCGAAAAAATCTTCGAACTCGATTCGGGAATTTAACTTTTTACGTAAGTCTGTATGGAACACTCGGTGCGTGAGTTCGACTCGCACTTGACCGTTTTTTTATACGTGAATGTGAGAACACTTTAGACTCGGCTGACTCATAGATTGTTTACTATTTTGATCTAGTTTTTTATTTATTATACATTATATCTATCTACTTAATTGGTACATGTTGTATACACAAGGCTCAGCAGATTGATAGTTTAAACTATATTAATAAAGTTAAAAATATAATCAAAGCGGCCTGGAACATGATTAAAACCAACTCGATTAATATAACACGTAATTCTAAAATTGACACTGTTAATGCAAACGGTAAAATGTATGACAATCCAAACAAAATGTGGTCTATTTAATGACTTTTATAAATTCCAAACAAACACGACTAATTCCGCTCAAAATAACATGCAAGATGACGTAAAAATAACGACTTTTCAAAATCCTAAAACCATTTTCCTAACACCAGAAGATGAATATGACGTATATGAAATAATTCACAGTCTAAAACCTAATAACTCGACTGGATAATTATGATAACCTGAGCATGAAGGCGCTAAAAATATGTGCACGGAGTCTAGTGTCTCCCTTAACTTATATTATAAACCTGTCTTTAACAGAAGTATTCCCAACACGCCTAAAAAGGTCAATTGTTAAACCTCTTCATAAGAAAGGTGTAAAAACTGATATGAGCAACTATCGTCCAATAACTTTAATTCTGATTTTATCCAAAATATTTGACAAAGTTAAATGTATCAAAATAGAGAAGTTCTTAACAGCATGTGATATTCTTAAAAAAGAACAATTTGGTTTTAGGAAAGGCAGTTCCACTACTTTAGCATGTTTTACGCTAGTAAAATACATAACTGAAAGTCTGAATTAAATATCTATAAGATAAGTTGCGTGTTTTTAAACATGACAAAAGCCTTTGATTTTGTTTGCCATAAAACAATACTCTCAAAGCTTGAACATTATGGAATCCGTGGTAAGGCCAACAACTGGATCAAAAACCACCTTTCTGAAAGTAACAAAAACTTGTCAAAATGAAAAAAAAACCTATAAATGATAAATGATGTTTATTCACAGAACAGAAGAATGTGATTGTGGTCTGTTATTTTGTTGAATGTGAATGTGTGTGAATTTTGTGTTGTTGTTGTTTTTTTCTGTGTGTTTATTATCGTATGTATATGATAATGATCTTTATTTCGCAAATAGGTTTTTTTTTAAAAACTCTTTTACACGTCAATTTTGTTTTCAGTCAATTTAAACGAGATGAGGTCGGAATATAAGCAATATAATGATGGCACCTCACAGGGAGGTATCTGATCCTCGCCACTCTTTCTAGTTTACATCAACGTCTTCTAGAGGCGATAGACAAAGATTGCATACTATTTGCTAATCACACGACAATAATGCTTAAGAGTGACACTGACAAAAATTGTAAAAATTAAATCGTCCAGGCTTTGGATAATACAATCAATTGGCTTGAAAAAAAACAACTTGCAAATGAATATGACTAAAACAAACATAATACAACTTACGACAAAAATTGCAACTGGAAAGCACATGTGGATAAAATTCTTACAAAATAGATCGTTTTATATATATTTTAAAAAGAATTAGACAAAAGGTAAACCATGATACTGCAATGCTGGCTTACCATAGTTATGTATCATCCGTACTTAGATACGGTATTATAATATGGGGTAACTCAGTAGATTTTGACAGAGTTATTGAAGCTCAAAAAAATGTATTTGTGCCATTTGTGGAGCTCACTTTTTAGACAGCTGTAAGCCACTATTTCAAAAACTTAAAGTTCTACCTTTGCCATGTTTATACATTTTTGGAATATGTGATTTTGTCAAAGACAGACTTCGACTGTCACCAATAAGGCTAAAATTATTTAACCTTTCAATCGTGGAAATTACAGACACAATAGAAAGACAATAGGTGCGCGAACGCCGGCGATCGCTTGGGGTTTAATGAATTAAAAAAAGTCGATTATTATTTACAATCACTTACCAGATAGTTTACAAGATCTACTACAAGACAATGTTTAAAAAAATGCTATTTAAAAAATATAAAACTGTTAAAGACTATTTAGAAGACAAGTCCATTGAACCTGTAATGTGCAAGTTAGATTAATTGACGACACTGACTGTGAATATATTTGTACGCCATGCTATGGCAGGATATGCTGAGACAAATTTACTATAACGCCTTATGTACCATATTTTAGCAAATAAATGTTTTGATTTGATTTGATTTGAAATGTCACTGTCCTCTAAAATTATAATATAAAAATATTGTAAAACTCACTGTTTTTTTTTAAAAGAGTAACGCCGGTTCTTATCTATCGGAACGACCGAATGGAACCGTGCCTTAGCTTCTATCGTTTTATAAGTGCCAATGTATAGGTCTATGTGACATAAATATATTTTGGACTAAATTGTTTTTTTTTTTTTTATACGTGTTTGTAGATACCTTACGTCCTACGTAATAAGTTATTATTAGTTTAGTAGTTCATTTGGTGGATAAATTATTAAGTATCATTTGTAAGTTAAAAAAAGTTACAGATATTAACATAATTTGTCCCATATCTCATAGAATTCTTACGACAGTTACGGTCAATCGGACAGCTAAAGTCGTTTGACTTTTGCAGCATCTGAAATATCCAACAGTCAGGACAGGCATTTCAGTAACAAAAATGTTAATTAAAAATATGTACAAGTCGAGTATGGGGACAGTCGCACAGTCGCGATGCAGCTCGGCATGTGGCCGGGAGGGCGCAAATCGAATTAGTCGAGGGTAAGTGGAGAATGGCGCACGCACACCGCCCATAACTGACGCATTATCAGATTAGATGCCGCGGCTGCGAGCGCGAGCCGCGGCCTGCGAGGTGACGCCGCCAGCGGCAGGCGCCCGCAAATACATGCTATGTTATACTAACGCTGTTTGTCTTGTTCTGATTTGCTGTGTCAAGGTCGAAATTGTATGTACTTTGTAGGATTTAGTTTTGAGATTATGATTTCGACTTAAGGGGCCGGCGACGGATGAATTTCCATACAAACGTAATACCACGCTCATTTGCAGTTGGAGCATATTTCCAACACATTATGATGATATTCGGTTATAGACAATATTTATCTAGGTTCCTACGTCTTTCTTCTTTGAAAAAACAAAAAGGAATTTAAGCGAATTGTATTTCGCACTTTTTTACTAGGCTCTATGTAGAATATTGATATTCAGCTGCTTCCGAAAAAAACTGGATGCTGATCCTAGCACAATTTCGACAAGGATAAGCGTTGATTTAGAACAGGAAATAATGCGACCCAAACACATTTTTTTTATATCTTAAAAACCAGTGCTTTACTGCGATCTCATCTGGTAAGCAGTGATAATATTGTTCGTTGTAAGGTTCTGTAATTTTTGCGTAAAGGTTTAGATAGTCTAATAATAGTATGTACCTAGGTACTTTACCCGCTAAGTGCAAAGAAATAATGGTAAAATACAAATTATATGTTATTCATTAAACGGTGTGCAGAGAAAATATAGGAATACAAAACAAACACATAAGATAAAAACAACGAAAAAGGTACATTCGTCGACAGCGAAGGAGAAAAACTCAGCGGCAGTTGTTGTTTGATTGCAGGTTGCTAAGTGATCACATATTTTACCGCGGAGACTCGTTGTTTTTCATCCCGCGAGACGCGACAGTCGCAGAATACCCGCTATTTACGCTACCCCTGTCTACGCACTTTGGTTTCTGTAATGATAAACTGTTCCTGGAGAGTTTCCTTTGAGCGGAAATTGCTGAAAAGAATCGGAATGATGTCGAATTTTTTGTAAAGAATTTGTATAATCCTAAATGCGATACTTATTACTACAAACAAATTAGTAGTTATTTGATCTAGTTCTCTGATACTGTACCCGTTAATATGATTAAGGTAACCTGAAACAGTGTGCCGAAAACATAGTCGAAACCGGATATAATATATTATTTGGATTTGAGGTGTTTTTTTAACGTCCTTGTGAATGTTTGTTTCGCTACCTTTTCACGGAAATAAAACATCGTTCCTTTTGTAGATATGTGGCTGGTCCATTGCGAAAAGTATATATGTACCTACTACTAATACGAATGTATGACACTAGGTATAATTTTTTGTGGTTTTTCGTATTTTGCTGAGCTGAGCAGGCTTACTACTCATAATTGCCAGACGTAGCTACTTAAGTCATTCGGTTAATATTAGGCAACTAGAGTAAAATAACATCTAAAGAATTCTTGCAATTGTTCTTTTGAATATAAACCTACAAACGTTTTTTCACGACGACCGGCATCTTGATTTTTTATTTCAATAAAAGTACTGCTAATAGACCGATCAGTGAAAAACATACTAATAAATCCAATATGCACAATTCTGCTACAAATCATGGATCAAGTGCTAATCACCATGCAACAAAACCAAACAGGAAAAGTAATAAAAAACGACAACAACAAAAAAGCCAGTGTAATTAATATAAATAATAAATAAGGTAGCGGGCTGAGTGTCGCGAGCGAGCGCGGGCGCGTGCGCCGTCCCTGGGGGCAGGAGACGTTGTAATTTCAATATTGTGAATATTATACGCGTCATTTTCTCACACGATCCCCTGCACTTGTTAGCCCGCCCGCTGAGCTTGGATGTGTGTTAGATTTGCGCTATCATAATATATGTACAAGATAGTTTGCATTTATTTTATTATAATTAATAAATATTATAGGTATATAAATAAAAAACTAAAAATAATACAAAAGTGTAGAAAAAAAGAACTCATTGGGCATCAAGAAATATTATTCATTATTTTATTTCGTTTGAATATTTATATTGTAACTGTAGAAATTTTGGTATGTCTGGCAATACCAACTTTCTAGATTGGTTGATATTGGTTTGGTTAAAATGCTACGACTTTCGAACTGAATTTAATACTTAATTACTTTTGCTGGTTTTATAAAAATGCACAAAAGTAAACTGTTCGCTTGTATTGCTCCGAACGGAAACAAAAGTAAAACGATTTATATTGTAATGTATGCATTTAGTTTGTAAGGGTCTCTACACAAAGTGAAATTATATTAAGAAAAAAACTTTAATAAAAAAAAAATATAACCGACTTCAATGTTAAAAAACTGGGCAAGTGCGAGTCGGACTCGCGCACTGAGCTACAATTCCCGAATGGAGTCTCGAAGATTTTTTCGAATTGCAATTTTTTTTGTGACCTAAGTAACAACAAATGTTACTGTTTTTAGATTTTTTCCTATATCTGTGCTATATGACCTTACTTTGTGCCAAATTTCAGAATTCTGGGTCAACGGGAAGTACCCTATGAATTTCGATCTTTGAGGGTATCAAAATATACGTTTTTTTGCGACATGAAAAGCCGTATCTTTTTTATTCGTTAACTTAGAAGTTTGATTTTTTCACAGCTTGAAGGGACCGCAGACCTGAGTATATGGTTTTAATTTCACTAGATACGTCCACACGTTCTCGACATAAAGGGTCTTGACAGAAAGACAGACGGACAACAAAGTGATCCTATAAGGGTTCCGATTTTTCTTTTTGAGGTACGGAACCCTAAAAACACTGAAAAGTACAAAATAACTTTAATTTCGGAAGTCGGTGTTTCTATAAGTTTTGTTTCCTCGTTATTTAACACCGACTTCCGAAATTAGCAGCCTGCATTCAGTCGAACATAGAACCTCCTCCTTTTCGAAGTCGGTTAAAAAGAGGTAGTTACAAGTTAGTGCACCATCTACACAATCTTCAGCATATAACACGTGGCACTTGTAGAGTATTTTGTCATTTTGACAATCGTTGATAAAATAACACTTTGTCTAGCACCTCATCAGCTTAGTATAGTTAAAGGCGTTTAGAAGCAGGTACTATCATTGCCTGCTTAAGTAGGTAAGTACTTCAGCAGAAATCTCAGAAAATGACACTGTCTAGCACCTTATTACGGCTTCGCATAGTAAAAGACGTTTAGGAGTACGTACTATCTTTGGCTGTTTAAGTAGGTAGGTAGGTATTTCAGCAGAAATCTCCGTCACTAGGGAAATAAAGATGTAAGTTGAAAGTTTTGAACCTACAGGCTCCAGGAAAAAAGTTGCTCGACGGTCTGAAGATGTTTGTTTGACCCCGATTTTTGTTTAATTTTTTGGTTTTTCTTTTGCGTGTAGCGATATCAATAGATAGGGGATATTTTCAAGACAATTTTGTTTCTGTCCGTCTGTCATCTGGCTATACAGCCTCATGAACCTAGTTGACATTTGAAATTTTCAAAGGTGATGTATTTCTTCTGTTGTCAATATAACAACAAATAATATGTAATATGATTATAATAGGTTTTTACATGAATTAATAAGTAAATACTAAAAAAACAGAATAAAATAAATATCTAAGAGGCTTGATAGACCAAACGTGATTTTCATGCCGTTTTTGGTTACGGATGGTACGGGACTCTTTATGTGCAAGTCCAACTCGCACTTAGCCGGTTTTATTTCTTTATGGAATCTTTAGTTGATTCTTATTTCTTACATTTTTTTTATATATATAAATCAGTGCTTGACCACAAAATAGATAGGTACAGTTGCCATTACGGATCTTGAATACTTGCGCAGAAGTCAAATATTCGGTCTCTTTAGTGGTGCGAAGTGCGACGCGGGGGCGGGGAGTGTCAGTGATTGGCTGGCCGCGCCATCCCGTCATAGCCGTCACTCCTCATTCGTTCACTGCGTTGCTTCATGTATCTAACAACGAAGACGATTGGCTCGCCAATGTATAGAATGCGCAAAGCGATCCCCACTCTGACGCTGAGCGTTCAATATCCGTGGTGGCAGCTGTACAGAAGACAATCTCATCTATGTACTTCACTTTTTATATCTACGTTCGGTGGACGCATACTAATGAGCGTTT